>OX387270.1:8938195-10312740 GCA_947562075.1 Orthosia gracilis
ACGTTTTGCACGGAAATTCATAAATATCATCATCATCATATCAGCCAAAAGACGTCCACTGTTGGACATAGGCCTCCCCCAAGCGTCGCCGCATTGAGCGGTCCCGTGCTTCTCGCAGCCAGCGGATCCCCGCAACCAGGTCATCGGTCCACCTGGTGGGAGGCCTTCCAACGCAACGTCTTCCGGTTCGCGGTCACCGCTCTAGAACCTTTCTGCCCAATCGGCCATCCGTTCTGCGAACAATGTGCCATGCCTACTGCCACTTAAGTTTGGCAACTCTTCGGGCTATGTCGGTGACCCTGGTTCATTTACGGATCTCTATATTTCTGATTAGATAACGCAAGGAAACGCCGAGCAAAGACATCTCCATTGCCCTTTGAGTGACTGTAAGCTTTCTGATGAGGCCCATTGTAAGCGACCACGTCTCAGAGTCATCACTGGCAACACACACTGGTTATAGAATTTCGTCTTGAGACACTGTGATATTGACATAGACATTCATAAATATGCATGCACTCAAATCAATCAATCTGCCTAGCCTTTTCACAACTATATTAGGATCGGCTTCCAGTCTAACTGAATTCAGCTGAGTACCAGTATTTTACATGGAGCGACTGATCTGACCTCCATAATCCAGTTACTGGGTAACACAATACCCCTTGGCCAAACTGATGTCAGATATCAGTGTTCTGACTACCCGTAACCACTGTCAAAGATCTTCAAATGACAGCCGGGACCAACGGCTTAACGTGCTTTTCGAGGCACGGAGGAAACTCGCTATCTAAATACGGTCATCCATCGACGTACCAACATTGGCAAGCGTTGCTTAACCTTGAAAATCAACCCGTGCGGCTATTATTATTTAGCCACAAAATCCTTTATATATGTAAGGAAGACTGCGTAATTGTCAGGCAAATTCACTATGGTATGGACTCTTTTCAGGCTAGGAGTTAAATCAAATGAACGTTCCTGCTTTTATCTACATAAAAGCAGGGACGTTCATTTGATTTAACATAACGTGATTAGTTACACTGTGATCCTACGATCACAATGTAACTAATCACGTTATGTATTGGAGAGTAACGTAAATGACAGTGCCCTTGACACGTAGGTTTAACTCACAAGAACAATCGATAATTAGCACTGCATTTGTCTTTAAGTTTTATAACAATCCAGAAATCCAATACCGGCCTTTCTTTTGCAATTTCCTTTCTGAAATTGTCACTTATTCCCACCTAAACCTAGTGTTAGGTGTTATTTCAAGACTTGTTCTCATAAATCTCTACTCTTAACTAAATCTTTAGTACTGTTAACATTTATATAAATATGCATGCACTATTGACATTAAAATGTTTATCGATCTTGACCCTTGCTCAGTAGTTAATGATTATTCGATCATTAACAAGATCGTTACCTCAAGCGGTCATTGCTATCTAAACTATTAAGTGGGCAATATCAGCTGTTTGATTGTTAAAATCGTAGTGCGTTATTTTTTTTAACGTGAGAACTTGTTTGACATTTCTATACGAGAGTTTGCGACGAAACACTTTTGATATAGCCCAAAAATTTGATTTATCTCCTGATTAAAAGGTTGCATTGTCAAGTGTTCTATATATTCGCAAATTTCGGTTTTTTTTTCGAGTTTGTCCAGGTACATGTTACCACAGCCGGGGGTAGCGGAAGGATCGTACGTTAACGCGACCCCCGGTGTAGGTGTGAGATGGAACACCGTGGCGGTTTTATTCAGTAGGAGTCTGACAGACCTCACCTCACAGTGCAGAGGCCATCCAATGAGGATTTTAATTTTGCATATTGCGACCTCTTATTTAATTGCACGAAGAAGACTTTTACAATACGGGTCAGTAAATAATTATGGGCAATGGGATAATCACAGCTTGAATATTTTTTAAATTGTTACAAAGAATGATATAAAAAAACTTTCTCCAAAAAAATACTACCGACTTCCAAATAAAAAAACTACAAAGTAAAAATAACTTTATTTTTGGAAATCGGTGTCTTTCATAGGTACCAATTTATTGCGTTATGGACACTGACTTCCAAAAAAAAAGTTATTTTTCACTTTGTAGTTTTTTTATTTGGAATTCGGTAGTATTTTTTTGTAAAAAGTTATTTAATTTTTCACTTTCTAGTTGTACCTGCCTAATAGGAAAGTTGTATAGCAAGATACCTATAACGCCAGAATAGATTACCCGAATATCATGAAACATGAACATAATCGGTGAAATGAGAGATCTGCGTACCCCTTAAGAGCGTACTGGCATGATGTTATGTTATGAAATGGTATAAACATACGATTACAGCAATCCCGAGAGATTTGCCGTCATTTATTGAAGAGTTCTGATGTATATCTTATCTTTCTATTTATAGTTTCCTTTTTTCAATGGCATAGCACACTGCTACGGAGTTATACAGTTGATACCTAAGCTGTATCTCAACCACGAGTCTAGTTATGTGCACATATTTAAGCCACATCGATTGTAATTTATAGAGAAACAATCTTATACATTCTTTTAATTATGAAACGAAAGAATGTTTATTTGCAGTCAAAGTACGGACTTTTAGCCATTTCTACAAAGTTCAAATCGCTTGATCCTTCACATGACTTTTCACTATTAGTAAAAATATATTGCCCTGTTATTAGCGAAATTTTTGATGCCTCGACGCAATTCTATTTATATCACACATATAAGCGTTTTTGATTACTATGCGAAATTGCAATTATATTCACATGAACGCAATGCCATGCAATTCGACCAATTTCAATTTTCTTAGAAAATATGTGCGTGATATCGCGTCGTAGCGCCATCTGAAAGCTCACTAAGAGTAAATTCTAACCTATTTCTTTATCAAGCTATACCAGTGCAGTTACAAACAACATAAGTTAATACTTACACTATATTATCGACAATACATTTCTTGAATCCTGAAACTTTTCCATTATAGAAGGTGAAAGTCAACCCGTTTAGGGGGATGGACAGCTTTTCAATGTTGAATGGATCCAGGACACCTATTCCGAGATGTGGGAGACCTTTCACGAATTCCGGGATAGCATCTTGCGTAGCTTTTATTAGACATGCACTGCTGGTGTCGTTGCAGGGATGAATGAAGTCGGCTGGAAAGAAATACATTTTTAAGTCATCTTTTTTTAGTGGATTGGGTCGTTTTTGCCATTACCGATTATCGATAAAATGAGATTGCTTGAATTTGAATGTTTTGAAGTGATAATTTCTTTAGCCGCGTTGAACAATTTTTAATAGGAGCAAAGATTTTTGGTTAGTTTTATGTTTTGACTTCTGTCGGCGGTACTCAGGACAGCCAATTTTTTTATAGGTGTACATGTTTTAATAGATAACATTAATTAGATAATTAAAAAAAAAATACTAATAAGTGTGATAGATAATTTAAATTTATTATTCAAAAAATGTACTTAACGCCTTGCAAAACGTGAAGATCAATGCCCTCGGCTCACTAGTTTGCATATTATTTTAATTTAATGGAAATTTTAGCTTGAAGACAAAATTATTTGAAAGAAATAAAACATTCATTCAAGAAATGTTACAGCATAAACAAAAGACACACATTTGATTTTATAGGTTTAAAAATGGAGGAGACTGTCACCGCAAATAAATGTAGTAATATTTTTGCAAAACAAATTCAAAGAGAACATTCTGCATCGCCTGCAGATTCATGGTTATTTCGTACAACTTATTTTTTTTGAATTTATTTAAAAAATTTACTGTTTCTGCATTATTAATGCCATTCATAGTTGCGTGATATTCGTATTTTAACTGGCATAGAGACAGTCCGTTTAGTATACTTTAGCAATTTCCATAGTGTAATGTCGTACAGTATTCTGTTGTGGGGAAATGCCGCCGACATCCAGAATATCTTTGTTTTGCAGAAAAGAGCTGTTCGATCAATTTATAAATTAAGCCCGAGACACTCTCTCAGAGATAAATTTAAGGAGATTAATGTAATTACTTTGCCTTCTCAAAATATTTATGAAAATCTCTTAAATGCCCATAAAAATATAAAATTGTTTAAAAAATACAGTGATATCCATAACATAAATACTAGGAACAAACACAAATTTGTAGGACCTACAACAATGCTCAAGAAAATAGGTGGCTCGTTTAGATGTCAATGTCTACGCTTTTATAATCAACAAGTCCAAGTCATGTACAACATCTAAGTCTTAATAAATTCAAATCATTCATTAAACGTAAGTTGTGCCAGAAAGCGTTTTATACCATTAAATATAACGTTGAGGACAAAAAGGCTTGGGATTGAGCTGCTCCAGTTAATTTTGATTTTTTCATATTTTGCACCGTGAGTTTCGTTTTTTTTTGGTTTTTTTGCTATGACAAGTATATTTACTTTTTAAAGTATGATATTATTTTATTTTAATTATTGTGAATGTGAAGACTATGTAGATCATTATTTTTTTCTTTCCTCATAAGACCATTTCAGACATCAGTCTATATGGTCTTCACATGATCAAACCAAGATTTTGTCTGGACTTTAAAAGAGAATGTTACCTCTGAGTTTATTTCGGCCTTCCTACTCAGAGTAGTCAGATAGGAAACACCGACCTCATCTAGTTTAAAAAAATATGATCGACATGTAAAAGTGTTTATACACACCAACTTACAGAAATAAAATCATTTATCATTAAATTAAAAAAATAGTTAATTTTAAAAATAGTTAAACTTATTTTTATCTTGGCAATGGTTCTTCTAGTCAAAATTTTATTCCTCTGATGGAAATATTTTTGTCTTCATCCGAAATTCTCGATGATGATAGAAATTTTCTGAGACATCGGTAAACAATGAGATCTCGGTCTTCACGTAACTAGAGGGCTGGGCTTTTCTTCGTCTAGGTAATCAGTATTGCTATCCAACGTGGTAATGCTGGCAGCGTTTTGGGCATTTTTCCCATTGATAAAGAAGTTAAATAATTTTGTGACGCCCAATAAGCCGCTTCCCCTTTGTATATTTTAACGTTATTAAAAATAAGCTACGTTATTAAAAATAAAAGATAAAAAAAAAAGGTTAGAATAAGGGCCGGCTCCACACTACGTGCCGCTCGCGTCTTCTTTTTTTCGGCGAAGGGGCAACCGCAGACCAGGGCGGCGTGATACAGTGCGATGGGGCGGCTGGAAGAGCGTTACCGCGAGTTGAGGGCGCTCGTGTTCAGCGTGCGCAACCTGCGTGTACTGCTGGCGGGCGCGCTGTAGCTGCGACTCATGCACCACTTCCGGTAGGTAGGTTGTAGGCAAGCAACGAGGAGTGTCAAGGAACTGGCTGGTGGCGTTATACGCCAAACAGCAAACCCTCCTGCAGGATAGGCAAGGCGTCGGACAAAATGATACACGAGTGTTGATAGTTCACAAACACACAGTATATAATATTTAATGCACACACAGTAACATTAGTAGGCAGAAGATACAGTTTAAGGAGTTTTTCAGAATAAAAAGATACACTTGATATTATATTCATCAGAGGTCAATCGACTTTCGGCGTACCCTGCCCGAATCTAACTCTAAAAAAGCTGACGCCCGTTTTTTCCCTCATTCTGTCATTTCTACTAAATTTTAAATTCAAAAAATCAATTATATGACCAGAACGAATGAAAACGGTTTACAGAGGGGGCAGTCTACGCTGCCCTTATTATAATGTACAACTAGCTTAAGGAAGATCTAGTCCATGATACGTTATGTCTATGGCTTAAGAAAATAAAATAGACAGACAGACGTCAGATCACATGAAAATGTCAGAGTATAAAATATTCTTAGATTTTACAAATTAGCGATATAAATAAGTTATGGGATGTTAAAACAATCAGAGATAACTTAAAATATGCTTTTCAGGTGCTAACAGTAACAAAGAATATAAAAATGAGACATGAGTCGATAAAATATCAGAAGATATGAAGGTGAGATTGTATAGTATTTGTTAAAATGAAAATAGACTAATGACGTGGGTCTGCACAGCAGAACACCACAATATGCACTTGTATATAGTGTGTATTTAGGAACGTTATATATTAGTCTATAGGCTTGATATAAGTTCTAAATAATAAAAGATATTTATCCTACTGCTTGTGAAGCCGAAGCCCTTTAACCTCCATACAACAGTAATTGTACACTTCTGAATACTTCTTTAAACAAATAAGCATTTTATGATGTTAAGATGTTAAGATGACCGGTTTGTACACGTGTGGATTTTTGAAGGACAAAGTCAAGGTTTTGGTACGCTACTAGAATGATTATTCTACCTTCCTAGTTTGTTAAGAAGAAAAATCATTTTCAACTTGAATCCTTTTTAGGGATCCGTACCCAAAAGGTAAATTTGGGACCCTATTACTAAGACTCCGCGGTCCGTCCCTATGTCTGTTTGTCTGTCTATCACCAGGCTGTATCTCATGAACCGTGATAGCTAGATAACTGAAATTTTCACAGATGATGTATTTCTGTTGCCGCTATAACAACAAATACAGAATAAAATAAATATTTATGAGGGACTCCCATAAAACAAACGTGATATTGTTGCCGTTTTTGGCGATATGGGTACGGAACCCTTCGTGCGCGAGTCCGACTCGCATTTGGCCGGTTTTTAATTTTGTTTTGTGGTTTGGTGTCACTACCAAATGAAACCTAAAAAAGCAGGATACTGGTGATTACAATCAATGAATTGTTATCGTTTTTTTATATCACAATTCAACAACATCCATAACAATTGTAATCGTTGCTTTGTTTAAGTTTCCAAGAAGATTTTTTTTTTTTCAAATATTGCAATGGATAAAAAATTTCTTTTATATTCCATAGGATTGTAATTGAAAGTTTGTAAACTTATATGTGGTTCATGTAGAAGTGTGAAAAAATATATTTCCTATTTATCAATCTATTTATATATGGCAGCAAGTAAAGTTTTTAATACGGTTGTTACTTTTGTGTTTAATGCTGCAGTTTGATTACCTTAAAAATAACAGGCTCTAAAGTAATAATAATAAATAATATTGCCACCCTAACCATAATCAGGTTAAAACGTAATAATACTAAATATTAGTATTATTACGTTTTAGTTAGGGTGGCAATATTTTTTATAGTTTCGGTGTATTTTATTTTAATTAAATTATACGTTAACGTTGCATTAAAAGAGTTTTCTTTTTTATAACGCTACAAAATGAATATTATTTATTAATATTATTATTATTTGGCTTGGGTAGCAATATTATTTTTGGAGTTAAACTGTAACTATTTTCAGTGGTCTATGAATATCCGAAAAAGCTTTAGTTAATCCAAAGCATGTTACAGTTGTCACAATTATTCCATAATTATGTAGAGAATTTTCATTATCAATATTGAGGCTGACGGTCTTGTGCAAAAAGTAAATAAAAATTATAGAATTTGCATCTCTTGCTGGAGGATAGTTCAATCAAAGGAATTATCTGTATAATTAAATATACAACTACTCATTTTGTAACATTATTAGTTCAGTTAAAATAACTTACCAATCGTTTAAACTGGATTTAGCTAAAAATAGAAAAAAATAACCTTGTTCGTCTAATCGGATATCTAAGTAATTTTAATTCGACCTTACGCTCGATGAATTATTTAATTATTTTATATAATTTTATATAATTATTTTCTTCCATATAATTATGAAATAACATTTGCATGGAATAATTATGATGTCAAGTTCAACTGGGAAGGAATACTGCTTTGCATTAAAACAAGAGTACGCGTGCGGCCTACTATAGTAGACTAGGGAAACATTTTAAGCTTTTATTTTTTATTTTAGCGCACTAGAAACTTGAGATCATAGGAAAGCGTCGTCTGGTATATTTATTAAAACCTCAGTACTCTATCCAACCCCTAAGTGTACGCATTTGTGGGTTATTTGACGCCAAACCCACGGGCCTACCATAGTAGTCCGCGGGTGCAACGGCGAACCAAAATCAGAAAAGTATTTTTTGGTGCATAATAGATTTATAACGGTATCGTATTATATTTGCTAATTATTCAAATTATATTTGTATGTGTATTTTAAAAATATCATTATTAATATACCGGTTAGAAATTATAAAAATAATTATGTACATTTATACAGATACCCGATAATACCCGACATCGTCAAGGATAATTTCCAAGTGTTTTTTTTAATTTTTTTCCTTTAGTTTTCAAATACATTAAATTACACTTATTGTACAGCATAACATTTGTCTAAAATCTCAGAAGGTTTATGTGACAAAGGGGAGGAAGCAAACTCGCACCGGATGTTACTAAAATAGGTAAACATATACTTTTATACCCGCTTAAAACCTAAGATGTGATGTCACCAGTAATATAATATTTTTTTAAGGTAAATTTACAGTTTTTATATGTGCTGGTAACAATATTTGACTGCACAGTTTTAGGAATTTTATTTAGAGTATCAGGAATATATTCCCATGTTCTCGTGCCATACATATTTACAGTTGTAGGTAGTTTATATGTTGGAAAGTTGTATAAGCTGTAGTTTATGTGTAATTAAAAGGCTGCGTGAACCAAATACCGATTACAAAGAAGTTGAGAATTAGGATGATAAGGATTAGTCAGGACTAGAATTTCAGACCAAAGTTCAACATGATTTGACGTCCAAGATAGGACGAATTAGTCAATACGCACTCTGTTTCAAAGTCCGAAATCGGTCTACAAAAAGGTGATGTTCCACTTTCAGTAATTGAATTTATCTCCTATACCAGACTTAGGTAAGTATATCCTGAATGCTATGAAAATAAAAATATTGGTCGTTGAAATAAGTTTTAAGCAAAAATAATTTACTTTGACCTCACAAGTGGCATTTTCATTGAATGGCATTTCCATAATGAGTTTACAAAAAAAAAATTATCATTTTTCAAAAACAATTTATTTAAAAAACTTTTTATTTCACATTATTATTATTATTTTAATCTAATAATTAGAAATATTATAGAATTTATTGCAAAATGATATATATAATTCTTAAAACTTTCCTAACTAACTTACGATTTATAAAAAATCTCGTGCTAGCTTTTCCCGTATCTTCACTTCTGTAGCCTAACTCAATGTTCTCACTACTGGAACATAGTCTCTTTATTTATATTTTACTTTAATTATGTCAGCTAGATTTTATTTCTGATGCTGGTACTGACAGTTCAAATCTTTCATGTAAACTGATACTTTTGTACAATGTCAGTCTAAGTATTTTTCCTTTCTTTCAGTCCCCAAAAATTGTTTTTAATTGATCGTCCTGTGCGATTAGACCACTCATTGCTTATTTGTGTTTTTAATTTTTCTCCTGTATCCTATGTGGCAGCAAACCATAATATTCGTAAGTACCAATATTATAAATGCAAAAGTAACTCTGTCTGCCGGTATGTTAGTCACCTTTTTACGGCTTTAAATGAATTTGGATAAAACTACATGGGAAGGCCATTAATTTCTGGATTAGGACATAGGAAATACTTTTCATCCCGAGAGTATGCTCTCTAGGAAAGTCATTTCCGACCTCCTAAAATCAAAATTTTGTAAATAAATAAAATTTACCAATTAACCTTCTAAAATCACAACCCTGGAGGAAGCCTTCTCATTCTTTCTTCACACACATTCACTTGTATTAAAAAAGCCGAAATAAATTAATATATAATATTTAGTCAATTACAGTCTACTCCAGCTAAGCTCTTCCTCCTCAATATAAGGGACGACTAACACAACTGTTTTGAGATACGCTTGTTTGATATTAAAACTTACGGGAAAGGAAAGTGCCTACTAACGGTGAATAATAAATGGATCATCATGATTTGTTTTCGTCAACATTTAAAACATATCTCATGTTATTTTTAGAAGTATAAAGCAGTGTACCTTGATTATGGAAGCTATTTTATTAGTTTTAGACATTTAGTAGTAATAAAAAAATGAGACATGTCAAAAAATTATAATACTCTATCGTTCGGCTCATTATGATTTAAATCAATATTTGAAATTTGTAATCAATCTTACTTATAATTAACTAATAGATTTATTGCTTTTATAAAACGCGCTCGATATTTAACAGATAAAGAAGATATAAACAAAAACAAATGAACCGAAAATTCTCAGGAAGTACTCGAAAACTAAAAGAAAGTTCAAAATTAACAGTCGAAAAAATAAAAACAAAAGTGAACTTACGTGCCAGTCTCGCATCTCCATGATCGCAGCAAAAGAAAACGAAAAATAACAAAGCACTACCCACTGCAGCTTGCAAACTCATTTTCGGTGTACACAATGTTGAACAATTAAAAACCCACACCGACTGTTTCGTCGACATCGAACATTACAGCTTTATATCGACTAAACGTATATATTACTATGAGACCTTCAACTGCCGACATTGTAGGCTGACAACCGGTCTGAGACGAACCTCTGCGGTAAATTATCGCAATTATTTCATTGATTTGTTGATTAATAATTGGATATGACTGAAAAAAAAGGTTTAGAAAAAAATATTGCAGTTTTAAGAACTATTTATTGTTAACCCGGTAGCAAATTTTATGTTCGAATAATTCCAATGGCACGACTTTTGAGTTAACAAAGACGCAGATTAGGTAAAGCTTAATCGATGTTACTTTTATGACAAAAACTTTAATCACCGTCATAAAATGCTTAATGCTCAACCTGTTTTGAAAAAAATGATTTTACATGAAGTTTTGGGACTATCCCTAGATTTCTGAATGAAAAAGAAGGAGGTTTGGGATCTTTGCTTTAGCACGAAAATCTGCCAAACTTCTGCATTTCAGTGGGTTTCCTATAGCACTAATTTCAGAATCCAGACCATCCAGTTATTGGTGTTGCTTCATTACCTAATTGATGGTCGTTGCTATTTGGCCAAAAATTACTTCATAGTATATTAACCTTTGTGCAGTTCTTGAGGATTGTGAAAATGAGAACAACTTTTACTTATATCTAATCAGTTGATCAAAGATGACAGTGACATGTGCCATGTGTTTTCGACGTAATAATTATATTGGAAACGGAGCAAAATGACTGAGAAAAGGCGGACTCAGCTACGATACTGAGAAAATTAGGGAGAAAAATATGAAAGAGCAAATAATCAAGAAAATAATGAATTCTTGTAAGAAAACTGACTTACATTTCCAAGTACCTACTTTTTTAACGAACATGACTACTGCATGATAGTTTAAAAAAATTAAAACTAGCTTCTGCCCGTGTTTTCACTTGCGTGAAAAGTATTTTATATTACAAGGGAACATGCCGCCAGGATTACTCATTTGCCAAGTAACTGTGGGGAACTACTCCCTAAGCTTGAAGTCTGTAGTTTCGGCCTTCATTACAGGCGTTTCCTACTCCGTATTACCTACGAACATATGATTCTTTCGGGGCCCGAATTAAGAATGAATGACAACACAATTTAACTTGACACTTGCTTTAAAGGATACACAAAAAAAGGATAACTTTCGGATGGGCCCGTTAATTCGTTGACGGAGTTAGGGAGTAGGCTCCCTGATTTGTCAAAAACTAATCAGTTACGTAAAATAAAATCCTACTCAATGTTACAAAATGACCCACCCTATTGATTTATAATACCTATGTCCTTGTACCTTTTCTATTCAATCATATACCTCCAATCATTCACTAATTAATTAACACCATAGGATCAATGACAGCTATAAACGTTACTTTATAGGACAGGCTTCCGTTACCATGCTTCATCGCAGCCGGATTGGTGATGTAATATAGTCATCCGCAAAAAATTCGCATCACTGCGTAGAACACTGTCAGTGACAACAGCGTCCCGAAAACAGCGACGGAGAATCTTTACTCCTTTCCGAGGCTTTGTGAGGAGGATGGTCAATTAGGAAGATTATCACTTCCTTGATTGTTCTCAAACAAATACCACTCGTACTATTGTTTGTTTTACTAACATTGGTTTTTTTACTGGTTGTTTTGGACTATCTGATTGTCCGAAATTTTTATTAAATAATTCGAATTTAATTAGTACCACCCCTGCATATGGTGGACAGAAATAGCCATCCCATTCACGAGAGAAGACTTACATTAAAAATTGATTGATGAATTCCGATTGATTGTTGTAAATGATAAGACTAGATTCTGCCAGAGGCCTGCATAACAGTCGGAAAATATCCTAAGGCAACATACTGCCAGACTACAAAGTACCTATGTGGTTATATAAGGTCCTCTCAATCATTTATTTTACCATTCATCAATACTAGTATTTAGGCGTGTAAATGTAACAAACACACAGACAGGGTTGCTTTCGCATTCATAATGTTAAGGATGGTAGTAAAATGTTTGATCAATAACGATAAAAATGTAAAACATAACATTAAAATTAAAATATGCAAGATTTGGGGCACATTTCAAAACTACGTATATGCCACGGTTCGTTGCGCATTAGTGAGAGTTATAATTAATTCGGATGTTAGGAACCAAGAGATATACGTACACATTCTTAATACCAAAATAACTTAATTTGCATATACAAATATTCATCAATTCTTAATTTAAAATAATAAAATTGTGATTCGTTTCGCCATTATGACCGACGATTCTAATTTTAAACATAGTGAACATTGCAAAAAGATAAAATTAGAAACATATTTTGCCTAAAATGTCTTTGTTTCTAGAGTTTACCTTTGTATTCTCTACATCAGAGGTCTCCAAACTTTTTGTCCCGTGGATCCCTTGACGATTTTTTATTTTTTGGTAGATCGTTGCTTTCTATTTCTGTCACGTGGTCTTTTCGTCCATTTACATTTCATGCACCTTCAATGTATTTATTTTTTAAATTTAACCCTTGCAGTTCTGTTTAGATCCCAAGGGGTCAAGATGGGCCACTATTTGAACGACTTCTCTACATGAAGAAAAAATCAGAATAAGTAATTTGTAATGCAGTTAACTTTTATACGTTGCAGTATCTATTAAATACCTATGTATAATTTATTATTGGTTTAACCTTTAAGCTTTTGTGTTTTTAAGACGTGGATACTTTTTCATCACTTCAATGAAAAAATTTTCATTGATGGACATAAACACACACACATCGAATCCAGTGTTTCCTCGAGGCTTTCGCTGGATATAGGCATTTAATCAGCATCAGTATTAAATAGGTCAGTAGAAACATTAAATATCGGCTTCGACCGCATCAAGAACCAATGTTCTTATCTCGTTATGAATCCTGTCTTATAAATATTTTAGCTGTGTCGTTAGTCAGTGGTTGCAAACGCTGCTCTTGAATTTGGGGCCTTTGGTTACTGGGTCTGGCAAAAAGTTATTGTATTTTTCGATCTGTAATTTTTCAACAGCAGTCCAGAATCCGGATTTGTACTCGGTTGATAGCAACACGTTCGCCTCCTATAATATGGGATCTTAATGTTTTATGTATTATTGTTATATATATATACATGCATTATAATTTAACGCTAATATGATTTAATAGAGGGCAGCCAAACGATGATCTTCGCAGGATGTTTGGTAGCGCCAAGATTAGAGTAGCCAAAAAGGATTAAATAACATACGGTTGTAAAATCCTTTGTCTAGTTCTACACAGCTTGACTGTGACGATAATGAAAAGAAAAAAAAAGTTATGTCTTTTATTACGCGTGGAATTATTTTTCTAGCAAAATCTTCGGTGCGTAAACAAAACTGTATAATTTGAAGTGTTGTGTGCTGACCGTGAATTTGTTTCCGTTACCATAATCAGATTAGTACATATGTATATATACATAGTAATGATAAAAAATACTGGTTTTAACCGACTTCTCAAAAAGGAGGAGGTTATCAATTTGAATGTATTTTTTTTACGTTTGTTACCTCAGAACTTTTTACTAGGTGAACCGATTTTTATAACTCTTTTTATTTGAAAGTTGGTACTGTACAATATCTGATGAAGAAATTTGGATATATACATGAGAACTCTTCAATAAATGACGAAAAATCTCTCGGGATTGCTGCAATCGAATGTCTGTTTATTGTTTACACCATTTCATAACATACCATCACGCCAGTATGCTCTAAACGGGTACGCAGATGTATACAGTTCACCCTGGTACACTCTCATTCTACCGGCTATGTTCAAGTTACATCTTAATCGAATTATCTATTCTGGCATCACTGTGGCATTATAGGTACCTTACTATAGAACTTGTCCATTATGTACCACTTAAAACTGAAAAATAAAAACTTTTTAACAAAAAAATAAAACCGATGTCGGTGTCTATAAACAAAATACAGTAGGTACCAAAGACACCGACTTCAGAAAGAAATTTATTTTTCGCTTTGTAGTGTTTTTCTCTAGAAGTCGGTTTTATTTTTTTTGTAAAAACGTTTTTTTTATGTGTGTAACCTCAGAAATTTTTATTGGGTGATCCGATTTTAATGATTCTTTTTTTATTTGAAAGCTGGTGCTTGTCATGTGGTCCCATTTTTTTTCATCAAGTTCTGATGAAGAACTTTGGAGAAATACATCAGAACTTTTCAATAAATGACGGCAAATCACTCGGGATAGATGCAATCGCATGTCTGTTTATTGTTTACACTATTTCATAATATAACATCAAACTGACACGCTCTAAAGGGGTACACAGGTGTGAACAGTTCACCCAAGTATACTTTCATTGCACCGGTTTTGTTTAAGTTTAATGTTATTAGGTTAATCTATTCTGGCTTCACTTTGGGCACTCTACGCGTAGGTACCTAGCCTATAGAACTGGTCCATTATGTATCACAACAAAAAAGTGAAAATAAAAAACTTTTTACAAAAATCACAAAACAACTTCAATTTCGGAAGTCGGTGTCATTAAACGAAGAAACGAAAACAGGAACACTGACATCCGAAATTGAAGTTATTTTTCACTTTGTAGTGTTTTTATTACTCCTGTTATCTTCATTCACTAAAGTTGGTGATAAACTATTAGTGCCTTATTACAAAAAGCGGTTTAACTAAAAACCCAGGTTTAAACCTCCATAATGTACGATGTAAACAAGGTTTAAACCTGGGTATTAGTTAAACCGCTTTTTGTTATAAGGCACATAGTGTCCAGCCGTCTTTACATTCGTCAGTTTTCAATTAATTTTCTTTGTCAAGCCTTTTTTTTTGTAGCTACTGCATAGAAATCAAGATGTGACGAAGAACATTTAATAAAAAGAAGTGCCAGTTGCACTAATATAGTATGAACCGTTCGCCGATGTCTATTTGTCCGCAAACTAAACGATTATACATTGATTATAATAATAATAATCGTTTATACAGAAAAACTCATGTACATGATCAGAAAGTAAATACATTTTTACCAGTAAATACAGAAGAAGAGAATCGTTACTACCTGTACTAATGAAATTCATTGTATCACAGGCACTAACGTCTTTCATTATAGGTTGAACAAGAAAAAACAAACTTCAGTATTTACAATATTGTTTTCTTTTCTTTTTTAATAATTAATTCAAAATTAATTAATTCAAAAAAAAAAAAAATTGTATGACATCCTATACCAATTCAACATGACTTTTTCTATTTCTATTATTATGATAAATCTGATCTGTTTACATTTTATAAAGTTAACATTAGACTAATATTGAACTAAACATTAATTATAATAAGAATCCTCAGTCTTTATTGACATTGGTTGGTTGGTTTGGTTTTTGTAACAGCTTTATTTAAGTAGGTACCTTTATTTTTCTTTTAAATTGTTTTATTTGATTTCAATAAATAATGTTGCTACCTAACGAATAACAAAACACAATAAAGTAAATCAAAGTAAGTATATTCATATAAGAGATACTCATAATAATTTAAAGAATATTTAACGTTCTCAAAATATGACTATAATAATAATTATACAAACTTCAAATATCTATAAGTAATAGTTAGTAGCCACTCATTATAGGACAAAAATAAGTTTAATAAATTCAAGTCAAATGATAAACACAGTCGAAATAATAAATCAATATGTAATAATTCATTTAATTTTAAGTAACTTTATATAAGTACAATAACAATAAATAATTTTGTTTTCGCTACTCTTATAAGAACAAAGTAACTGAAACCCACAATTAAAAAATATGATAACAATCATTTCATTAAACAGATAATTAACAATGTCAATATTTATGTATAACATTTTAATTTTGCATCATCATTTTTCTGCCCTTGTACCAGTTACTTGGGATCGGCTAAACACACCATCACAAAAATACACACATCAAAAGTGTCTAGGGATTAAGTACATTTTAGACTTTACCTCTTACTAATAAACACGGAATAAAGTTATACCAGGAATAACAAAGGAATAATCATACATTTTCATAGGTTTATACTTGGTTTAACTTTATTCTGTGTTTATTAGAAAGAGGGTTAGAGTATTGCCGCAGTTGAGGCTATTATTTTATTTTTTTGGATCGTTATTGATTCTATTGAACAAATTTCACGATTTGAATAAAGAATTTTCTTTAAATTCAGATTTTTTCATGTCTAAGTGTCTATAAGTTCTCTAAAAAAAGTAGTCTGAAAATAAATGGTAGTAAGGCTTTCGAGAGCGGCACGATTGTTTAACGCCATTAAGTGATCATAAGAAATAAATGTCATGTAGAAAATCTGACGCCACATCTAATAGGAATGAATCTTGTCAAGATGACGAAAACGCGGGAAAGGCGGGACTGCCTCCTACGGCCAACCAAGACAAATGAATGGATATTGCCAAAATGAATGGTACTTCTCACAAATACCTTATTACAGAGCATTTAAGCTTAATTTTGGTTGAAGAAACATTACTAGGCAGTAAAAAAACATACTTCATAAAAAACAATTTGAAAGCGATTCATAAAATTAATTATAGCTTTATACAAATTATATCCTTATAATGTCTTATAATGTACGTAAAACTCTTATCGGCAAACTTAAGTTACTAATTAGGAATGTGAACATTAATCAGTTCTTCGTAAGGGACAGCAAGGAAGAACTTTTCTACAGTCCTTATAATTAGTTCTACGCCATAGTCTAAAAGGGGTTTCCCGAAATCTACTGCAATTTGTTCCCGCTCCCTATTAAGGAATTCATACACTGCCCGGCCTGAAACAATCAAAGCTCATTAATTATCGTTTTAAAGTAAAACAAGGTGAAACACAGTGAGCATTTTTTTTTTTATTTGATTACATTAATCCAAAGGAAGTTAACCTTATAAATATTGGCGATGATTATCATAAAATAAAATTGTATTATATAAGAATTTGCCATTACCAATTAGGTGAATTGAGTTTTTTATTACCCATCGGCAAATTAATGGATATTCACATCTTGATCGGCAGAGGATTTCCATGGAGGATACAACGTTGAGGACAATTAAGTAAAATGATTGCTATTGTGGCTCATTGGCAGGCAAAGAAAATGAGGATATAGCTGTTTCCGATAATTGCGTAGTATTATTTTTTTTTTATTGTAAATTGGTGAAAATGTAACCATGAAAATGAAGTAACTCCTATTTTCAATTTCATTTTTAAACTAAAGGGTCTAATAGATGCCTATTTTTCATAAATTATTTCATGGATTTATTATTCGTCGAAAAAATTTATGCAAATCGGTCCTCGTATCCGTATCGAATTGAAGGGAGACTTGATTCAATCACTCGATCATCTCCCATCTCAATCGATAGGAGTCTATTGCTGGTCATAGAGCCGATTTCTAAGTTGAGAGTTTGATGTTAAGAACGTGTGTAGCGAATCGCTACAAGAAGTAATTGCCATTACGCCTTCTTTTATTTGTCAAGTTAGCCGGCCACATTAAACGAATTTTCAAATTTCGATTGACAAGAAAACATAAGTCAAAATTTCTGAAGAAAAAACGTCTTTACAGGCAAAAGCATCACAAAAATTCATTGTGCATGAGAATGCACTGTGAATTATTCTTTGATGAATTTATAAGCCATTTTTAAAATTTTAACTTTTATTGTCTCATTGTGAGCGATCTTGCCGTTCCGTGAAAATAGCGCAGATCATGTAAGCGTCCTTATGAAGAATAAACTGGTATGTATGGTAGTGTCTTCCTAATTTTTCTTTAGAGTTTCGCTTTCTCAGACATCTCAGACTCTTTTTGTAACATAGTTTTGTTTAGTCATTTTCTTTGTCTGTAGATATCAGTTATTATTAGAAACAGGATTTGTGAGCCAGCAAACTTCATGGTTACAATTATTTTACTTACTAGTAGTTACTCGTAGCAAAACTCAGGCCGTTGTAAAATGTACGGATTTTACAACAGGTCCTGCGTTTTTCTACGAAAATTGCGGTATCTGCCTATAAATCCAGCATTGGAGCGGTACTACTGAAGGCAGATTTTTTCGTCAGGCGTGGAGCGTCGACGAGTGGCTGACGCTTCATTTTTTATAACATTTATTTTTGAGTTGGAATTAACCTAGCCTTTACTTATCACCTGATAGTTTTATCTTTTAAAATTCTACGGATTGAAACATAGTTTTAATTATTTAAGAATTTGTTCCCAACTGGATGCATAATTCAAAATCTAAACGTTTGCAACAGCTTTGAGGATAGGTACGTGTGTTCAGCGTAATACATTCAAATCTAATCAAAATTTCATTCCAAATTTTTTATCATACAAATTATTTATAATAACTAATTCGATATCGATAACTGCGGTTTTTCTATATTTTTTAATTCAATTGTTTCACCTTTTTGTATTATTTTATATATTTTCATTGTTCATACGTATTATTGTGGCGTTAAGGGCTTTTTTCCTTTTTGTATATCGCCACACGTGTCAAACCTTACTAAAGTGGCGAATATTGACAGGTTTTCAGTCTAAAGTAAAAACACTCAACTTGAAATATGTACTTAATTCGGAAATCAGGGACTACTCCCGTTTCAAGTCCAATGTTTGAATTCGGAATCGTTAAAATCTATTTCGTGAGTACAGTGTTATGGTTTTCCCTAATGTCATCCTTAAAATCATTGTTACTATCTTGTGGGTAATAATGGGGGATTGAAACGAAGCTTCTTTTTGTCTTTTACCAGATCTGTATAAACACTGTGTTACTAAATTCCTTGTTTTCCTTATAAATTCCCAAGTTCAAAGGAAACTCGATTGCCATAGCTGAAAGAGTACTTGTAACTCTTCAAAGAGAAACGATTGACGCCTTGGTTGTATTTGATGTACTTTTTTTTTTATATCAATCTTTATTCTGAGATTGGCTGCAACATAAATGTGGTAGATGTTAAAGTTTAAATTATTTTACGTATTAATATACTTTTGTTTCAAGATGTAGATTTAGACACAACATAATGCAATAATTATGTGCATGCGAATAACATTGTGTTGTGTGTGAATAAATTATACAATAAGGATACAAATTTAGTTCTGAGGATTCGTTTTATTTGTATTAGAGAAGTGAATTTTACGAGAAATTCACCAGGCTAGAAATGATTAGCATCAGTGCAAAGTTTCGTACCCTAAGAGGAAAATCAAACCTTTCCTAATGCTTTCTCAAGTCAGTCTTAAAAATGCATAACATGAAAATGACTTTTTATTCATGTTTAAACAAACAATTGTTCCACATAATAATTTCTTAATCTCGCCACAAACTGCAATGAAACGGGCAGTTGAAAATGGGGGGATGAACTACACAACGGAATAAGGGATGAACTTTTAAAAATAAAAGTCAGTGCTACGTATAAAGAAGCATATCCCCTCGTTTATTCACTTGTCCCACCGCCGAAAATCAGCGAGCTCTCTCGAGATCCCGCTCGGTGGCCTCCTTCTGGACCATCACGGTCTTGCAGATGGAAGCCTTTTCCTTCCAGTTTTCTGTCTCTGCCAGAGAGGGCCATCCTCACAACTGCTTGCAAAGACCACCTGCCGACCGCCCGATCCTAGTGACCAAGACCTGCTTCTCGGAGGCCCACTTAGGGTATTCTTCAAGCGTGTGCTGTGCAGAGTCAAGGTCGCCTTCGCAGTGGTGACAATTTGCCGTGGCCTCTCGCCTAATCTTGTTCAGGTACTCACCGAGGAATTTGTGCCCGGTCAGTACCTGTCTGGGCCTGTAGGAGATGCGCTCCTAGTTCAAACAGTTTATAACGCTTTTTTAAAGGCATAATGGCACGCTTTAGGAGATATATGGACATAAATGGACATAATAATATTCTTAGGGAAGTAGTTAACGCGCAGCAAGTTTAATGACGATATATTCGCGACGAGCGGTTCAAAAGTTTGGGTAATGTTACCAGACGTCGTAGTTCATGAAGAGTTTGTGATACTACAGCTCAAGAAGACCGGTACTTTCGTTTAACCGTATGAACACAGCTAATACTCAAAAAGATACTTAGATTTTATTTATTTTTTAATATCTATAGGCTCGCGCTTGACCACTATCTCACCTGATGGTAAGCGACGATGTGGTCGACGGTGAAGCACGCTTACCTAGAAGAAACCTATTCACTCTTGACTTAAAGACCGCTAGATTGTAGCAATCGGGAAACACAGACTCAGGCAGGGAATGCCACTCCTTAGCTGTACGCATAATAAGTGTCCCCAAAACGTTTTGTGCGTATGGGTGGCATGTCCACCATGTACCGATGAGGCATCGCCGTGCGTCTGGTTGTTCGTTTGCCTGTAGTTAACTGCTGCTTTTCTTGCAGTCGTTTAAAAACCACTAGAGAACGCTTAAATTGAACTGTCCAAGATTTGTTTGCAGTGCTGTTTACCGATGAGTGCAAGAATACATTTTCGAATGACGATCTACGTGATAATGTATGAAAAATATATGGAGAACAGTTTCAGATCCCTGTATCCATGGAACAGATCGTTTTGGTGGACTCAATGTTTTGGTCTTGCGCGGTATAACTTTACGACGCAAAACTGGGCTCGTGAAGTTTGATCTGAGCCTTCTTAACGAGGGTACTGTATCGGCCCATAATTACATTGACAGTGTGATACAACTCCACATTATTCCATTCGCATAGAAAGTAGGTCCAGGGTTCATCTTGATGCAGGATAATGCTCGATCGCATACAACGTGACTAACAATGCATACATTAGCTGCCACTGAAATTGAGATATTACAGTGGCCAGCCATGTGTTACGGTCTGAATCCCATTAAGGATTTGTGGGATCAGAAGAATTAAAGATAGTAATATTCTCATCAACACGCAGAAGCACCTCAAGAATGCTCTAAAAACATGCTAGGAGAGGTTTTCAGGAGAAAGTGTGCGGTGTTTAATCGAGAAAATCGTTCTCGAAAAACTTTGTAAACTTGAAAACGTTGTTTTTGAATTATTTTTTTTGAACTTTGAATATTCAAAAAAATCCTCATATTTCATTTAATTTGGTTTTTGTTTTTTTTTTTTAAAAATAAATGCTTGAACATTTTACACATTTTGGTGATATATTGAAATCATTGATAAATTTCAGATGGGCTACCTGAAATTTATTAACCTGTTTAATGACCTGCCAAATGACGTAAAACGTATTAACAGATTTAAACTGATAAATTACGTGTATACAATGTAGTCATACCGCATATTAAATGTTAGCAATTACATATTTCCTATATATTTGTTTTGTATAACTTCACCAACACGCATCAGAGGCAAAATGTATTTATTTATATATAAATAATTACTTTGTATCTCATTGTAAGTGAACCTATGTATTGTTCTTATGAGAATAAAATTCTTTAAACCGAAACCGATTAATGTTTTCAATTATTTTCTTTTGAGCATTATTATAATGTTAAAGTGGGGAAATTAAAAAAAACTGGGATTATCTGGCTTATACTTGACACAGTTAAGGCCGCGACTTACAAGTTTTAGGTCGTGGATTCGAACCCAGGCAGGCGTTTTACTTTGTGTAAATTATTTCATCACCACTGCTCTCAAAAACGGTGAAGGAAAACATCGTGAGGAAACCGGCATATCCCAGAACCAAAAATTCGAAGACATGTGACATCCACCAACCCGCACTGGGCCCGCGTGTTGGACTACGGCCCACCCCTTCTCACAGACAGGAGGCCTGTGTCCTAGCAGTGAGAACATCAATAGGCTGATGATGATTTGACTCTCGGGATTGAGGAGCTCGTGTCTAAATGATTACAGTCACACGGGTCGATCTTCAAGGTTAAGCAACGCTTGACGATGTCGGTCCATGGATTGGTGACCATTTCAATATACCGAGATTCTTTCGTACCTCGGAAAGCACGTTAAGCCTTTGGTAGATCTTTGACAGTCGTTATACGGGTAGACAGAAGCTTGAGATCTGACACCAGTGTTACCCAGCTGCTGGGTTGTGGAGGTCAGATAGGCAGTCGCTCCATGTAAAACACTGGTACTCAGCTGAATCCGGTAAGTCTGGAAGCCGACCCCAACAAAAGGATAGGCAGATTGACTGTATGATTCTTAGGATTCGGAACGACTTTTTCCTATTCTTTTTATTTATTTATTTATTTAAACTTCATGTACAATAGTGGTACATAGGCGGACTTAATGCCACAAGGCATTCTCTACCAGTCAACCATTGGGTTAAAAAGGACAACTTTGTGAAATAGGTACAAAAATATCCATTACACGAACATAAGGGGTAATTGTAATATCCTCATGTACAAGTTATAACATTACAAAACAAGAAAAAACTTTTTTACAAAAATAATTATACTGCCGACTTCCAAATAAGTAAATACAAAGTGAAAAATAACTATATTTTTAGAAGTCGTTGTGTTTCGTAGCTAACATTTTTTTTGCGGTATGGACACCGAATTCCAAAAATAAAGTTATTTTTCTCTTTGTAGTTTTCTTATTTATTTATTTATTTATTTATTTATGTACACACATAACACTTAAAACAGAAAAGAAGGATTACAGAAAAAAGAGCACAAAGGTACTGCTTATTTCAATAGAAATTTCTTCCAGCAGTCCTGCGACAGGAAAGTTGGATGATAGACGAAGACACAGTGTGTAGAAAGAAATAAGGAAACTTAAAAAAGACTATTATTACTAAACTAATTATATACAGAGTACAAATTTACCTTAACTACATAAATAAAAGATAAAATACATGTATATATATATATATATATATATATGTAAGTATATAATATAATAAAATGTAAAATTACATGATGGTGGAAAGGTAATGTTCTTTGACCTGTTTCTTGAACAAAGATACATTTTTACAGTCACGGATTTTAGGTGGAAGTGAGTTCCACAGTCGTACTGCATGAACAGAGAAGGAGTGGGAATAGAAATTAGTATTGTGGGAGGGGAAGTTTAGATGATGCCTTAGGTGGGATCTACACTGGACATCGGCAGCGCGAGTGAAGGAAAAGCGATCGCGCAAATATCCAGGGTACGTAGGGTTAAAAAGGATGTTAAAGAGGAGACATAATACTCGAGTGTTCCTGCGAAGACGGATAGGGAGCCACTTGAGATCCTTGCGGAACTGAGAGACATGATCGTATTTCCTCAGACCAAATACAAAACGGATGCACAGATTTTGCAAGCGCTCAAGTTTGTTTAAGAGCTCCTCCGTGGCATCCAGATAGCAGGCATCAGCGTAATCGATGATCGGCTGAATTAGAGTTTGAGCTAGATGGATTTTGGTTTTAAAAGGCAATAGGTTTTGAAGGGATTTCAGTGAGTGAAATGAAAAGTGGACCTTGCGACTAATCTCATTAACTTGAGCTCGCCAAGAGAGATTACTGTCTATTAAGACACCAAGGTTCTTAGCAGTATCAGTGAAAGCGATGGTCGAGCCGTCAAGGGATAAAGGTGTCAAAGCGGACACGTCAAGCGCAGTGCGATAGTATCGACTGCCTATGATCATAGCCTGGGACTTGGATGGGTTGATCTGTAATCCATAGGATTTAGCCCATTCACTAACACTTTCCAGGTCACGATTCATGGCGTCAATCGCTAAGTCCGCATCGGCAAGCAAGAAGTGTCGATAAAGCTGCAAATCGTCTGCGTAAAGATGGAAGTTGGAGCTGATAATCTTGGTAACAGTGTTTATGAAGATAGAGAAAAGAAGAGGAGAGAGAACGCCACCCTGAGGAACACCAGCAGTGAGATCACACCAATCAGAGAACATCTCTTCAAGACGAACACACTGCGAGCGACCCCGAAGATAAGATTCAAACCAGGCTAATGCAGAGGAAGAAAAGTTAATAGACTGAAGGACCCCGAGCAGAATGTCAAAATCCACCGAGTTAAATGCACAACTGAAGTCAAGCAGGACTAACACGGTGAGAGATTTATTCTCCATAGCCCAGCGGATGTCATCAGTGACCTTCAGAAGTGCAGTTGTCGTGCTGTGACCAGTCCGGAAGCCAGATTGAAAAGGACATATAAGAGCATTCGACGAAAGGAATCTGGAAATTTGACCATGAACGATGTGCTCGAGAACTTTAGAGAGAAAAGGTAGTATGGAGATGGGTCTGAAATGAGATAAAGAAGAAGGATTGGTTATTTTGGGAAGTGGTATAATGTGTGCCTGTTTCCAGGCTGAAGGAAATATGCCAGTGAATAAAGAGTAGTTAACAATATGAGCAAGAATGGGAAGGAGTTGCGGGAGAATAGGAATTATCATTCGCGAACACAGATTGTCATGGCCAACAGCAGAGGAAGAAATAGCAAGAAGGGATTTTTTAACATCGTCATCAGAGACTGAATTAAAATTAAATAGTGGGCAGTTCGGTAACGGCAATTCGGAAAGTTCAGTCAAAGTAGAAGTTTTGACAATAGGGTCAAGAGTGACAGGTGGAAGAGAAAAGTGCCTATTAAGAGCCGACAAGTCGACATCTTTACAGGTATTAGTGGAAGATTTGCCGATACCGACAGACCTTAGAAATCGCCAAACGTCAGAGGACTTGCGATCAACTAGAGATTCATGAAAATAGCGTCTCTTAGCATCCCGACACAGACGATTGCAGTGGTTACGTAGTGCTTTGAAATGAGTAAGATTCTGATCCGTGGGTCTGCGCCTATATCTGCCCTTCGCCTTGTCCTTACGAGCAATTGCATCTTTAATTTGAGTGTTCATCCACGGAGCAGGATTATGCTTAACTTTAACTCGCCGACGCGGCGCATGCTTGTCGTATAAACTCAGTAGTTTGTCATTGAAGCAGTTTACCATATCATCGACACAGGTGCTATCAAGAACGAGAGACCAGTCGATATCACCTGCATCACGCTTCAACGCTACCAGATCAATCCCATTATAATTACGCATATAACAGAAATGAGGTTTTCGTTTAGGAGGCCGGATACGATAAGACAGATAGATGAGGTCATGGTAAGAAAAGGTTGCAGTAAGTTGCCCAAACTCAGCAACATTGTGAGGAGAAGAAACAATCATAAGGTCAAGAAGAGAGGGCGTGCAATTTGGAAAGTTATGAGTCGCAGACAGAGGTAGAATTTCAAGATTAAAAGAAGATAAAAGGGAACGCAGTTTTATTGAACGAGAATCATTTTTAATTAGACACGTATTAAAGTCACCCATCAAAACAACGTGCTCGTACAATGGACAAAAAATATTTAGTGACGATTCCAAAGAGTCAAAATAGTTAATGTGAAGGTTAGGTGAGTAGAAAACAGCAAGTAATATTTTGGAATGATTTAATGTAATCTCAAGGAACAAAAATTCAGCCGACTCAGAGTACTGAGATGGGGACGCACTAACAATTTTGTGCGGAATATCAGCACGTATATAAATGGCGACACCACCACCACCCTTGCCAGTCCTGTCATTTCTGACCAGAACAAAACCAGGAAGTGCATAGTGCGTAGAAAGGAGAGAAGGCTTAAGAAAAGTTTCAGACACTAAGAGTGCATCAAGATGAGCACTGCTAAAGGATGCCAGAAGATCGGAGTGATGACCAGGAACACTCTGAGCATTAATATGTGCTATGTGGAAATTTTTAGGATAGTTAGAAAATATAGTGGAGATGTTGTCATGCAAAGTAAGAAGCGGAGATTCACTTCCAGCACTAGCAAAGCTACAGGTCGAAGAAGAACACGAGAAAAAACTGTCATTTAAGTTGACAGGATTGTCCATAGATAAACACAATAAAATAAATATAATATGTAGAAAAGAACACTACTATATAACTAATTAAAACTAAACGTAGGCTGATTGCTTTCAAAACAACCACCCTAACTCACTGATGAGTTGTACAAGTCATCCACCTCATGCAACTTTTCACCAGGATGCTCAGTGATACCATGAAACAGGAGTACCTTCCTGCGCATCAGGGTCTCATGCCTGTCAAATCCTACAGACAGCATCTCAATTTGTCCTTTAAATTTGGAGAGTGCCTGCCATACAAATGATTTAAAGTCAGCAAACTCACGCGATAGTGCTGATAACTCCAGTGTAGGCCGAGCTTCAGTGGATGCAATCTTGAGTTTGTTCTCATAATCTGCCATCCGTGACTGGAACAGTTGCTCCAGATCTTGCAGACTTGTTGCTAGCTTTGAGTCCATGGTTTCAGGAGGCAGTGGTTGAAGAGAAGTAATAAGAATTAAGAATAAGATACCAGAGACTTGGAAACAATATGTAGTGAGTGTAGGGTGGTAAATATTAATAAAATATAATTAAAACATAAAAAATTGTATTGAAAATAAATTTAAATTAAGTTAAAACTGGGAGCTGTCTAAAATGTGTGTGTTTCTTATTTGGAAGTCGGTAGTATTTTTTGGTAAAAATATTTTTTTTTCACTTTTTAATTGTACCTACCTAATAGGCAAGTTGTTTAGTAAGTTACCTTAACGCCAGAATAGATAACCCGAATATCATGAAACTTGAACATAACCTTGGTGGTTGTGTGGTGTTCCCCAGGGCAGTATATTGGGACCCTTTTTATTCTTGCTATATATCAATGATTTGCCCAACGTAACCCCTCGCATTCTGTACGCCGACGATACAACTTTTAGTATTGAACTCACCGATAACAATTTCACCAAATACGAAAAAGAAATTAATTACACGTTAAACAAAATAATACAATGGCTAAAAGATAACAATTTACATGTCAATATTAGTAAAAGCAAACTAATGTAGTTCCAAACTTAGAATAACAAACGTCAACAATTGGAAATAAGATATGCAAATAACGCTGTAGAAGAGGTTGAAAGTGCTACTTTTTTGGGACTAACATTAGATAAATATTGCAACTGGAAAGAACATATTGACAAATTATGCATAAAGCTGCAAAGATTTGTATTTGTCTTAAACCGGAAAACTCGCGTAGCTGGTATCAATGCAGCGCTTTATGTTACGTAGCATCAATTCTCCGCTACGGCATCATTATATGGAGAAATTCTGTGGATATTATTAAAGCATTCCGAGCCCAAAGAAATGTATTCGATCAATGACTAAAGCCCAACCATTACAAAGCTGTGTCCCAATCTTTAAAAAAATTAAAACGTTACCACTCCTAACTTTATATATATTCGAACTCTGTATCTTTTTACGTAAAAACTTAGCTTTATTTAAAGTACACAATGATGTTGTAATAAGGCAAAGTCGAAATATCCACAAATTATGTGGATCCCAACAAAGATTTAAACAATTTTCAAATAATGTTTACTGTATGGCAATCCAAATTTAAAATAAATTGCCTAATGTTTTTAAAAGTCTTAATCTTATGATATTTAAAAATAAACTATTCGACTTTCTGTTGCAAAAGTGTTACTACTCAACTAATGATTTTTTAAATGAAAAATTTGATTCTCAATTAAAATTAGACGACGACTTACTTCATAATAATTGAATGGAATTTCATTTCTATGACATTGTATTGTTTTTTTTTTTATATTATATCTAATAACCCTTGACATTGTATTTAATCATTCTGGACATTTAATTGATAACCCATGACATTGTATTTGAAAGCAGTTAACGTTTTCCTTATTATCGACATTGTATAGTTTATTAATCATTTTAATTCTTTGAAATATTTGTACGCTGGAAACAGCAGAATATTATGGACATTATATTAAATGTAACACTTATGTAACAACAACAATATTCTAACAAATAAATTTATTATTATTATTACTATTATTTGATTAGCAGATAAAAGATTATGATATTTATGTTAAACATATCGAAAGATAACTGAACTTACATGCATTACTTAATTAAAATTGTAATTAATGAATGTGTTAGAGATAATTTAAATTAATTATTCAAGAATGCTGCACTTATTAAAATATAATTTAAAAAAATATATTATCTTGCAAAACGATGTCCAATGTCTTGGTGCACGTTTGCATGTTACGTATAATTTAAGTGCAATATTTTAAGTTTTACAGAAAAATATTTGATTTTATTGGTTTTTAAATGGAGGAAACTATGTCAGCAAATTAATGTTTTTCTTTTAATTCAAGGATAGAATTTTGCTTTGCTCCAGGCTCTTGTTCATGACTCCTTTAGTATATTTAATTTTGACGAATTTATTCAAACTTTTCACAATGTTTTAGCAATAAAAATGCAACTATGTACTCGTTGCGTGATAATTCTATAGAATTTTGAATTATTTTAGAAATTGTTGTAATTTTGTATTTGTAACTTGACATTCGTTCTACTTGTCAAAATTTTCTTCCCTTGATGGACACATACATGTCAACTCCAATGCCTAGAGGCAATTCCTTCCATAACTGCATATACCAAAAGACAATTTAATACAAATTCCGCTACCCTTTATAATAAAATAATTAACATTTATCCTATGACTATTAAAGACTGCAAAAATGCCATAGTTCAATGGCTATGAAGACGGAAGACCTATAATGACATTGAATTGTTTCTGCAGGCATCGTCAATATGAGTTGGAAAAAAAAAACACACAAACACACACGCACGCACACCCACATACATCCACTCAGATGCAAACACACACTCACACGCGTACTCACACTCACACACACTATTTTAGGATATATTCTCTAAGTTTCTTTGTTTTTTTTTTTGTTTTTTACTTAGAGTTCAAACACAAAATAGAAAGTATATAGAAGGGCCACTTGCACCGTTTCGAAAATTGACAGCTAAACGTGACAGATTCACTAGGGTTGCTACTACTATATTGATTCGAATTTTAAAACAGAGTAATTTGTATATGTTACAAACATAAATACATAGATTCGTCTTAACATACATCATATATATTTATTTATATTTTTTTTATGCACAAGTACAAAGGCGGACTTTTATGCACAAGTACGAAGGTGCCTTACGCATTTTCTAACAGTCGACCCTAGTCGACCATATCAAGCTTACATGCTTTAGAGGGTACCTAGACAGATCACGACGCCACATAGAAGATTGCATGCCCTGGTAACTTAGAACATTTTCTTTTTATCGTGAAAAGTGCCATCTATTCGGCACACATGGAACTTTTGGTTGCTTGTGTTACCACTTTTTCTCTAAATATTTGGTAGTTTACATTAATTATAAATTTTGCCATTTTTCTTTAATTAGTCCAGTTACACAAAAATTTACGAGTTCATAACCTAGTATAAATTATTCTCAAATCGTTTATTAAAATTTGGTATTATTTGAGATTCTTTTACGATGATAGAATTTTAAGAGTAGATTACTGATACCAAACGTTAGCAACACTGTCCACGAAACGTCACAAGAAATTTTCCAACGGTGTGTTTTCGAACGCGCGCGGCTTTTTCTTGTAATTTTTGGTGTTTTTGTGTTAATTACGTTGAGTTGAGCTTCGTTCCTCCGTACATTCCAGAAATACCTAAATTCCAGCATAAACTGTACTTTGTGAAAGTGTTTGTGATATACATTTAGATAGGCCCTCCATAGGGAGTTTGGACAATATATCTCAGTATAGTGTTGTTTTACAGATAGACCCTCCATAGGGAGTTTGGACCATAACCTCAGTGTAGTATTGTTTTACAGATAGGCCCTCCATGCGTAGTCTGTTTAATGGCACGTCCTCTGAAGAATTGTATTATTTATTGTTAATTGAAAGGTCATTAAGCATACTTTCAGCAGATACCAATACTACCTGGGTTTTAATGCATGTGCTGATGGCTGGACAGGCTTGAATGCTATTTTCGAAAAGGTGCGATTTTTGTGAGGCGGAGTGTATATAAAATTCAGCTTTTATACTATGATGGAACCTTCATCGCAACTTATCATACTTAAAGGGTGTCTAATAAGGGATTGCCACCGTACTTAGTGACTGATAATGGACAACGTGATTTCTAATGTTATTCCAAATAAAATCTGACTTTAACGAAAGTAAGGTGCATTTTTATACACCTTTGGTACCTGTTTTGCTCCCAAAGCCACCCTGATCCAAACTTCATAAGTGTTCGGGGATCGTTCTTACCGGTATTGGGTACATACACAGATACACTTGCAGCTTTTACAAAATAACGAAAGTCAGATCGTCGCAGGCTCTTGGGATATGAGAAAAGCAAACTAGTGTTGAAATAAATTTGTAATAATGTAATAAACATATTAATTTATATATTTTTGTATTATTTTCCCATTCTTTTTACCGCATTACCCAAGATACTTAAACTTGTGTGTCTAAAAGCATTCATAAAAATATGCTTAAGGCAAAACACAGTTTAAGTATCTAATAATTAATAAACGAAATAGTTAAAATTAAACAGTATTCATAGTACCTATGAGAACCTATACATTTAGTTTAATGTTTGGCGTTCAGAGGGCGCTGATCACTAAGTAAATTGAAAACTTCAGTTGCCAGTCTATCTCAATCTATTATATATTAGTCTATGGAAGATTGGAGAGTAACAAGATGTAACAATAGTGTAATAATGATCCCACTAAATACATTAAAATGTGAAAAGCATCAAGCTTGACAAAAAATCAAATAAAAAAACACGACTGCTTAAGAAGCGAACTAAAAAGATGAACTTAACAAGAATAAAATTATGCTGTGCAGTCGAAGGAAACATATTTGTGGCCTGGATGACTTAAACCATATTACTATGACAAGTTTCATAGCCCTTCCAATTTCGTCTATGGATTTAAAGTCATTTATTATTTTCCTAGATATTGAATTTCTAACTTGTCATCTTGAAAAATTAATGACCCTTATAACTTAATAAAAATGAATGAAAGAACGAATTTAAAGAATTTTTAAGTATATTCAGTCTGTAACAATTAATAAAGGTAACCCAGCCAATGCAAGCTCGTTACAGTACTTTATGTATGAATGACGTGACAAACGCCTGCACAAAGCAGACGTGACAGTCGCGACTGAACTCTGGACCGAGTTATTGCCCAATATTCCATGTTCTCAAAGGGAAGGCAATCTAAATATCTCCCCTACCTTGATAAACTAGGCTGCTACAAAATGAGTACCCTGGAAGCTCGAAGGGAGCTCTTGGATTTCAGATTCGCATATAAACTGCTCAATAACACCATTGACTGTCCACAGTTGGTATGTAGGTTCAATTTCAGAGTACCCCGTAGACCACCTCGCAAACCCATTACACCCTTAGCTCCACCTCTTCGCCATACAGTGTTTGGTGCTAATTCGCTTATACCCTGCATGTGCAAACTCATAAACGAGCGCAGCGACCTGGTTGACGCACGCAGACTCAATATCGAAATTTGTTAGACGTAATTAGTATTAATATTTAATTTAATATAACTTTCTAGAATTTAAGTACATTAAGTTTTTATAATCACCTACAAAGAAAAATTTGCATGTGGTGTTTGCCTGTAATTGGTTGTGCAGTTAGATTTAACACAATTACTTATATGTTCCTATCTGTATAATATCTGTAACAACTGTTGGTGAACCTTATTTAAATAAATAAATAAAGGTAACCCAGCCAATGCAAGCTCGTTACAGTAACGACAAACGCCTGCACAAAGCAGATGTGACAGTCGCGACTGAACTCTGGACCGAGTTATTGCACAATATTCCCTGTAAAATCGAAATGTCAATGTGTCTGTGCAAAATGTAGTTTTGTTCGTAGTGGCCTCTCAGTCTGCGGCGCGCCGCCGCTTTCGTACTTTGTGGTTCAAGTCTCATCTTGTTTAATTTGAGATTTTGCTTATAATTTTTTGTTGAGATTCTGTTTTTCTTTTGTACATCACATTCACCATTTCAAAATTTGTCATTGACGAGTGGATCCTCCTAGCACAGGTATATCTATTACTTCAAAGGAGGTCCCTATGTAAGATCTACTGTAAAAGTGTACAAGTTTCTGCAATAAACATTTTTTTTAAATTAAAAACTTGACATTCGTTCTTCTTGTCAAAATTTTCTTCCGTTGATGGAAACATATATGTCACGTCAGAGTACAGGATGAATTAAAGGACAGCCATCATCAACACAAATGCCTAGAAGCAATTCCTTCCTTCATTCCTGATAGGAACGGATGAATTTTAATAACACACAACACCTTGGTTTGAAACTTGAAAACGTATTTGACTTAGTTACAGGCAATTTGTTTTTTTTTGACAAACTTGAAGCTAAAGGCACATTGTGTGGCTCGCTGGAAAGCAATTCCCTCGTCGATCTCTGGAGAAGATTCAACAAGAAACTCCACTCTCCCTTTTAAATCTTTTTATGGTTTACACAATCACTTTATGACAATAAGCGTTGCATGTTTATTAGGTTTTCAAATATCTAATAACCATCTAATCAATTAGATTTATTAATCAGTTATTATTTTTAATACACGGTACTCTAAGTGGGCGTCCCTTCCATATTGTTTTTATTTAGATACTTATGTATTACCTGGATAGTTGAATAAAGCTAGCAAACAATACTAAAATACTGCTCAGTTAATTATTTTAACATTAAAGAATCCCAATACACACAAATACAAAGCTGTCCGTAGGTCATTATTAAAATAGTGTGAAACTTTTTAGTTTGAACAACATTTCAAATTGATATTCGAACATGTTGTTTTTTGATAATGAATTGTGTCACTTACTTGAAATAAAAATTTTCTCTGTGCAAACAACGTTTTTACTTCCATATCCTAGTTATCTAGTATATTTCATCAAAAGGTTATGGGCCCAGTCACAAAACTTGCCATCAAGAACCTCTGCGGCTTAGATGACTACTCTACGTGGAAATTCGCAATAAAAATGATTCTCTTACGAGAAAAGTTGTTCATGTATACGTCAAAGTACCCCGATTTCAAGGACTCCACCGCCATCGAGAAGGACCAAGATGCACTTGCTTTGATTTGTCTACATGTGGAACCTACACTTTATGCGTATGTACAAAATTCAAATCATGCTAAAGATGCTTGGGATAGCTTAGCAAAAGCGTTTGAGGACAAAGGCGTAAATCGCAGGATCACCCTCATGAACGCGTTGTTGGATGAGAAGCTAGAGAGACACACGTCGATGCATGAATATGTTGCTGCAGTTATGTCTCTTTCTCAAAAGTTGAAGGATATTGCCACCGGATTTGACGATTATCTTGTAGCTGTCGTATTACTGAGAGGACTACCTGAAGAGTACAGGCCTATGCGAATGGCACTGGAACACTCCGGGATGAAGTTGACTTCAGAGAACGTACGTCAGAAGTTACTACAGGAGGATTCACGTCAAGGATGCAGTAGATCGTCTTCAGCGGACTCGGCATTGGCTGTGAATAAGAGTAAGGAGCGAAATGGATATAAAGACATCAATATGACCAAAGTTAAATGCTTTAAATGTGGAAAGAGTGGACATAAGAAGCCGGACTGTCCTGAAAGAAAGAAAGCGGTTTCGATTTCCAAACTGAGTGACGTCGCGATCGTGAGCCTGTCTTCATTCAGCACCGGGGACTCCTTTAATCCAACGGAGTGGTATATCGACAGCGGGGCATCTTCACATATGTCTTTCCAGAAACATTGGTTTAAAGATTTGGTTATGAATATTGGTATGAGTAATGTGACATGTGCGAACAATGATAAGATTGAATGCAAGGGTAATATCATGGTGAGTGCAAAGGTGATATCATGGTAAGTTTGAAAGGACGAATGCTTGCTGTGAGAGATGTCATGTATGTACCTGGTTTGCATGTTAATCTGTTATCAGTGTCTAAATTAGTAGAGAAAGGATGGAAGGTGAGTTTTGACAGAGATGGGTGCAAATTAATTCACCATTTGGTTCCAGGCCATTTCAAGGGAAAGCTTCTGGCTACCGCAAGTGAGGTCTCAGGAATCTACAAGCTTGAAGGTTGTCAGGCGGTTGTAGATGGGGCTGCGTTGACGTCAGTGAAAGCAGGTAATCCTTTGATGTTGTGGCACAGGCGGCTTGGACACGTAAATGAGCGAGATTTACGTAAGCTTCCGGGTATGGATTTTGGAAAGAGCGTAATGGAGCCTTGTGTCGCCTGTATTAAGGGGAAGGCACATCGTTTACCTTTTCCATTTCGTGAGGCTGAGAGGGCAGTCGAGAAATTGCAACTGGTTCACGCAGATATCTGTGGTCCGATGTCTGAATCCACGTACGGCGAATCTCGGTATATGCTAGTTATTTTAGATGATTTTACACGTAAATCTTTTGTAGTTTTCCTAAAATCAAAAGATCAGGTTTTCGATCATTTTAAAGTTTTTCTAGCTAGTGTAGAGGTTGAAACCGGGTTAAAAGTGAAGTGCATACGCACGGACAATGGCACAGAATTTGTGAACAGGAAGTTTGATGGGTTTCTACGTCAAAAAGGTATAAAGCATCAGTTGACTGTTCCCTACACTCCAGAACAGAACGGTGTAGTGGAGCGAGCAAACCGCACTATAGTGGAGATGGCTCGAGCTATGTTGTCGGAAAAGGATCTGAGTGTGAGACTGTGGGGAGAGGCATGTAATACGGCTGTTTATACGAAGAACAGGCTGCCTCACAGTGGCAATAATGGTAAGATTCCTGAGGAGTTGTGGACAGGGAAGGCTCAGTCGTACGATCATTTCAGAGTTTTTGGAACGAAGGCGTTTGTACACGTGCCCAAGGAAACTCGGAAGAAATGGAGGCCAAAAGCGGTAGAACATATCTTTGTTGGTTACTGTGAAGAAACCAAGGGATATCGTTTCATAAATCCCAATAATCCTCGCGTCATTGTTAGAGCAAGAGATGTTGTTTTCTTGGAGGACTCTATAGCAGTAGTTTCTGAGGATCCTAGTCGGCTCGTAGGTAGCGGTGACAAAGGTGCTGAAGTAATCTGGGAACTTCAAAAAGTAGGCCAGTCAGGTTCGTCACCTGGTAGTGCAGAAGCTGCTCAAGGGCTGAGTTCCAAAGATGAGGCTGAAGTATATGAAGACGCGGAAGTGGAGTTGGGAGAAACGGGTGATAGCGGAGCAAAACATGTCGTGGTGGAAAACGTTGAAGAGAGTTTTAATAAAGAAGAGTCAAACGAAGGTGAATGTCGTTATCCTCTACGTAGTAGAATCCGAGAAGGAAATCTTCATGGACTTGCATGCTATATAGAAGAGCAGGAGCCTTTGTCAGTTAAGGAAGCCTTAAGTCGGGCAGATAAGGATAACTGGAAGGAAGCCATAAAGAAAGAGATGGATTCGATGTACGAGAACAAGGTCTGGAAAGTCGTCAATAAGCCACCTGGAGCTAAAGTGGTGGGAAACAAGTGGATCTTCAAGTATAAGTTTGATGTAGATGGTAACAAGACCCATAAAGCTCGACTTGTGGCGAAGGGTTTCACTCAATCCTACGGGGTCGACTACTTCGAAACTTATTCACCGGTGGTGAGAAGATCGACAGTTAGATTGCTGCTATCGTTGGCTGTTGAAAAGGATTTGTTCATCAGTCACTTCGATGTGAACACCGCCTTTCTGAACGGTGATTTACGTGAAAGAGTTTATATGCGACAGCCGGAGGGTTGCATAGACGAAAACTCGAAGGAAAAAGTTTGCTTACTAGAAAAAGCGATATACGGCCTCAAACAAGCTTCACGGTCTTGGAATGATAAAGTAAATGAAGTCTTATTGTCTTTGAACTTCAAACGCTGTGACTTTGATAGCTGTCTATACAAAAATAATAATATTTATATAATATTTATACAACATTAGTATAAGAATAATATTTATATACGTTGACGATTTTTTATTATTTTACAAAGACAAACAGCAGAAGGAAGTTTTATTAGACAATCTTTGTAAACATTTCAAGATAAAGGATTTAGGAGAAGCGAGACAAGTTTTGGGTATGCTTTTGTTTAAGTTGGATACAGGAATATATTTGAATCAAGAGAGGCTTATTTCGAAGATTTTGGATGAATATGGTATGTCCGACTGCAAACCAGTGAAAACTCCGACAAAAATGGATTTCCATAAAGCCTTGGCGGAAGGGGAAGGAGGCAAGCTATTATCCTACCAAGGTTCTCGTAGTTATCAAGCGCTCATAGGCTCGCTGAACTATTTGGCCTGTAACACACGCCCCGATATTGCGGCTGTGGTTAATTTTTTGGCGCAGTATAACTCATGTTGTCAGGAACGGCATTGGAAGGCTGCTAAACATATCTTGAGATACCTTAAGGGTACAAAGGATCTATGTTTGATATTTCCCAAGTCACCGGTGCAGGATATCACGGGATTCGTAGATGCTGACTGGGGAGGGAACATCAAAGATAGGAAATCTTATTCTGGGTTTATTTTTAGATGTGGCAACTCGTTGATTAACTGGGAATGCCGGAAACAAGCTTGTGTGGCATTGTCGTCAACGGAAGCTGAGTATGTTGCACTTTCGTAGGCAACCAAGGAGGCAGTTCACTTGCGGCAGCTGAATGCATTTATAAGAGGTGAATATCTTGGGTCTATTTGCATTTTCGTAGATAATCAGAGTGCTATAAAACTTGCGTACAATCCTGTAGCGCATAGAAGGACGAAACATATAGACATAAGGGCGCACTATGTCAGAGATTGCATTGCTAAGAATGTTGTGCGTCTGGACTATGTGTGTACTGAAGATAATCCAGCAGATGTACTGACAAAACCATTAGGTCGTGTGGCATTTAATAAATGTGTGCGCGATCTGAATTTGAGTGTGTCTGGTGTGGTGTGAGGATATATCTGATGATGGATGTTGTTTGAGGGGAAGTGTGAAACTTTTTAGTTTGAACAACATTTCAAATTGATATTCGAACATGTTGTTTTTTGATAATGAATTGTGTCACTTACTTGAAATAAAAATTTTCTCTGTGCAAACAACGTTTTTACTTCCATATCCTAGTTATCTAGTATATTTCATCAAAAAATAGTCACCTCCAAAACTATCCAAATTTCCGGTAATCTGAATATCTTACTTAACAGAAGGTTTCTCATTATTACATAGCTGTGTCAAATAGTCTTATGACTTTATAGTATTTAATCAATTACTCAAATTTGTTTAGCTCTCGTATTTAATTATTAAATCTAGTTATTGGTCATTGACAACAACTTGGTCACAACTTTGCGTAATAAGAATAATATTTAATTGAATATAATTAGGACTTACCTAATCAAACATATTTACTTCGTCAAATGTGCAATAGGGAAAATGAGAACAAATCCAAAAGTCCTAAAATAAGTGTTCCCGTTTTATTTAAATATCTCGTATTACTAAAATCATTGTTATTAGCTTATCAAAATGATCTTCATTCAAACAAAGCAATAACTGTTTCCACAATAAGCTAATAGATGGCGCTGAACTCAAAAACCAAGTTAGGTAGACATCGAAATAGTTCTAGCGGTATCTCAGAGATGACAGGATTATCGAGTTTGTGTAAATTGCCAATTAAAATTATTAATTAGGATAATGAATTAGCAAATCCACGCCGACGCGGAGACATATATGGAATAATTTAATTAATTTTCTCTTCACATAATTAAATGATAATTATGTTGTAGTAAAGTATACTTTATAAAAGTTTATAAAAACTCATAAACAATATGTCATAAATATCGTCAAGTTAACCTCGTGTTGGCAACTAAATCTTGAGTTTAGTTTTTCGCCTTATGGTATTTCTATTATTAAAGGTCGGGGGTTAAAATTTTCTATCATAGATGTAAAATTTTTATGAAAATTTGCTGTCGCATTATCACCTCACGCATGCCTGCTAGGGGAGCTTTTATTCGAAATAAAGCACGACTGCTAGCTCACGAAGTCCTTAAACCTCCATACAACATTAGTTGTACACTTCTGTTTACTTCTTTAAACAAATATTTTATAAAGTTATGCAACGAACCCGACAGGAATGTGGCTTTTTGAAGGATAAAGTCAAGGTTTGGTACGCTGTTAGACGAGTTATTGTACCTTCCAAATCTGTCACTTTTTGCTTTTTGGTGATTGCATACGCTGTAGATTATTTTTTACAAATCCAATTAAAAAATGTTTAAACCTATTAAAAGTCGATTGCGGGGGTTATTATATTACATGTTATGTAAATTATAAAATTTTAAAGAACAGCTCGATGTCGTTCTTAGCCAAAAACGACAATGTTCACAAGATATCGCAACGTTAACGTGTACATCGAGCTAATAATTTTGATATTTTGCCTCTGGCAAACGTGCTCCACTGACGACCACATCATCGCTTACCATCAGGTGAGATAGTAGTCAAGCGCGAGCCTATAACAAATAAAAAAAATAACGACTTTATGAAGCAACATTCTTTTTTTTTGGTGTTGCAGTAATCACACATTAAGAAAACGGTCAATCACAGTGATAAAACTGTATCAAATACACTCGCATCATACTAAAGTGATTATTCTTTGCCAGGAATATACCAGCATATAAACAAAATTTCCTATCAAAAACACCAAAAAAAAACAACTCTCTGAATCAATTTTCATAATACAGACGGTATTATCTACCCCAAATTTTTGGTTACCCACATTTTTTGAATAATGCATAGTTATTATAAGTTATTATAAGCCAAGACGAAGAAAACCAAACTGGGTTCAAATTGCAGTCGGGGGTTTATTTCTAAAATAGCAAGGTAATTGCTTATCACACAGTCAATGGATTATAATAGAAATCATGCAAAAACTAAAAAAATATAGAAAATTTGCATCTCTTGCTGAAGGACAGATCGAGTAAATGACGTATCTATAAAAATTAATATTCTGCTACTTATTTTGTAACATTATTAGTTGACTAAAAAAACCTTTCGTAATTATGCCCTTGTGAGACGTGTTTTATGATCTCAAGGGAACATTATACTGTGATAAAAAGAAAGCCTATGTGCTGTTGCAGACTATCAATATCTGTGCCAAAGAGCTCCCACCTCTCTCTTGCCTTAATTGGCTGGCTTGAGTGGAGATTCGCAAGAGCAAACGTGCTCGATGGAACGAAGTTAACCCAGTATGATGCTGGTAGAGATCTTGACCGTACTTCCGGGATTACACCAACGAAATTGGCGCCTATTATTTAAAAACTCATTCATGCCATGCTTCTCTCATGCCTCTCGCACTTTTATTCTTCATACCATGTTTCTTCTTGCATTCATCTTCTTGTATACTGTGTGGTTTTATTTAATTAACTGCGGGCATTTTTATTTATGTCAGCTTAAATTCAAAAGAAATGATATAAATATTTAGTTACATTTCTGTTAATCTCAGAAATAATACAAAAACGCTATTTATCACAGTTGTGCAAAAATACAAAAAGTGCTAATAACACAGGTTGTGCAAATATCGCTGTTTATTACAGAAAATACTCAATAAATAGAGGTAGGAAAACACAATAATGCAGTCTGTCATAAAAAATACTGCCGGCTATACATGTCCTTGCTGCATTCCGTGCCTACATTTAAATATCATACAGAAATATTAATGAAGCACGGGGCGCCTCAGGTTTTCTTTCGATGTATAACCGCAGTGGCTACTCTAAGGCAATACTTCAAAAACTTTTTCCTAAATTTACTACTGCGGTGTATGCTACTACTGTACGTTATTACGGTACCGTGCCGGTATTACGGTGCACCGCTCTCCCTATCCACCGCGGTCTGTACGGGGTCGCCACCGTCTGATGGCGGACACGGTGGAGCCACAGGGGAGGAGGAGTGTCGGCATAGCGTTGGCCGCTCTCCCTTTCCGCTGCAGCTGAAAAGTGTGGCGGGGCCACTCTCCTGGCCTGTCACAGGGGGACCGACGGTGCAATACACGGGGTCGCCTGGCGCCCATGTGCTAGGTTGGTCCCTGAGGTGGTCAAGGCGTGCAACGTGTTCTGGTGCGCCAGTTATGGGGGTTACTCTCCAAAGGAGGGTCCGGTAACGGACAGCTGCGGCGGATTCCCGCCATAAGCGGCACAGTAGGACACCGTAAAGTTTTAGTGGGTCGCTAGAGTCCCACATAATTGCGCTTTCTCCCCGTGGTAGTGCAGTTTGGATGAGCATTTTTAGAGGCAAATAAAAGGGTTTCATGGTGTGGAGTTGGCTAGCTGGCCTGCGCCCCACCGAGTGACAGGCATCCCTTTTTCTATTTCTTGTTCTCCAACCTTCAACTTAAAATATAATTTGACCAGCCAACTGCTACCAACGATCATAATTTTACTTTTAATATTTTATTACTGTGACATGTTTCTCCTCGACTGTTCGACACACACCTTCCGTTTAGTGCGCGCGCGTTCGTCTTTTTCGTAGGCGGGCAAGCAAGTGTGACAACATTTTGCTTCCGTGCGCGTAATAACAACGTTTAAAAGCTATATATAAGTACCTTACATGCCAGTGGCGCCAACAGACGAGCACAAAAACGGTAACATCATTCTCTAGAGTCTACTAAGGTGACGAACACTATTTTGCTATGGCCAAGCCATATAATACAAATAGAAGATACCAAAAGTTATAAGTCTATGAACAAAAACAGAAAAATTTAAACTGGCAAACTAAAACTGCAGGTGACATTAAAATATTATGAAAATAAAAGTGGAAATTATGGAAAATAAATGACTGAACTTGCTCAAAAGTTAAAAAATACACAAAATTGGTTTCATAAAAGAAGACATAATAATAAGTCACCAAAACAATAATAACAGATGATAGATTACCTTGCATCGACTTTGTTGGAAACTTATTATTCTCGTTTTAAATGAATAAGTGGTTTAGGTAGTTTTTTTATTAACACCTATTGATAATAAAAAAACTACCTAAACCACTCGCGCTAGACCACTATCTCACCTGATGGTAAGCGATGTTGTGGCTGGTGTGGTGAGTTGTTTTTAAACTATGCATGTTGCATGTTATTTCTATTACATATTTTTAACATTTTTGATGAAAAAATAGTCTGTTTTGAATGTGATTGGCTGGTTGTTAGGTGCGTATAGAATAACTATGGTTACCCTGCTTCTGAACTAATTATTATATTTAGATACAAAGTTGTAGGCAGATTTATTAAGTTTTAAAAAACACGTGTAAGTTTTACATTGTGTTGTATATGCGAGGCCTTTCTGCGAGTTTTCACATCTACTCCAGCTCGTTGAAGTAAACGTCAATTTGTTTTGAAATTGGAAAAGTGCCGTTTGGTGGCAATACAGTGAAACACAAATTATTATAAACGATTTGTCATACGCGTCGTGTACATTAATGTGATCGATTAAGTATAAAATCTCGCACTAGTCTCTCAGAGGGCTTATCCAGTTTCAATACAAATTGACGTTTAAGTTACGCGATTGAGCACGTTTAAAACTCACACTTAGTCCACTGGCCGCAAGGCCACTACCAAGCGCGTGTTTTGCATTGTAGTAAAAAACTCGTTACCCCTTCCACCCCACAAGCTTGATTACTAGGTTCGATACGTAAATTTTCGATACGTAGTCAACAATATCAGAACCAAAGTGTGAGATACGACAGGGGATGCGGTGTCCCAGGGTGGGAGCATCGTGGCGGTGTCCTTGGACATCGCCAACGCCTTCAACTCCCTACCCTGGAGTACGATTCGGAGGGCACTCCGGAACCACCGGGTGCCCGAATACCTCTATCGAGTGGTCGAGGCCTACCTGTCGGACAGGTACATTGTCTACCCCGGTCACCAGGGAGACTGGAAACGTCGAGAGATGTCGTGCGGTGTTCCGCAGGGGTCGGTTCTGGGGCCACCCTTGTGGAACATCGGCTACGACTACGTGCTGCGCGGCGACCTCCCTGGCGGGGTCAGCGTGGTCTGCTACGCAGACGACACGCTGGTTCTGGCGCAGGGAGAGTCGCACCAGGCGGCGGTCGCTCTAGCGACACGCGGGGTTGCGATAGTCGTTGGTAGGATCCAGGAGTTGGGACTCGAGGTGGCGCTGCACAAATCCGAGGCCATGTTGTACGGTTAGCAACCGCACATTGTACTTTGGCCTAGTTTGAATACTGCAAAATTTGTTAATTTATAAAATGTAGTATCGGCACTTACGCAAGAACGTCAGTCTTCGGTTTGCATCGAGCTCGCGCAACATTCAACATTTTTATAACATTTTTCTATTATTCTATTATTACCTTATTTTAGTGCAATTTATTATTAAATACCTTTTTTAACATTAACATTTATTTTATTAAACATTCAACATTAAGTGTAAAGGCTCCTGCCCTTACATTTTGGTCCTTCGAGCCGTTAAGAGTAGAATCAGTGCCGTGGTACGTTTCACTCGCGGGAACATTTGAACATTAAACTTGAACATTAAACAGAACATTTAACAAAACATTAAAAACAGTGTGAACAGTGATATTGAGTGAGAGCAACACAGATCGGGGTGAAGGATAAGCAGCAAGCGCAAGCAGCGAATCCGGTGAGCACGTTCCATATTATTTACTTTTCTGGATTTTTGGATTTATTTGTGAGCGCTAACCACCGTTAGGCAACAATGTCGTCTTACGATGCTTTACTCAACTCGCAATCAACAAATCTTGATGCTATCAAACGAATTAATGAAAACTTTAAGAAAGATAGTTCTACACGTAAAACCACTCTTGAATATCATGATAACAGACTACAAACGCTGGAGGAGTATTGGAGTGAGTTTAAGAAGAACGACATCCAATTAGCCTTGTTTGAAGGTAAGAAGTCTGGATCTTATTACGAGAATCGCATTTACGAACGTCTGGAACAAATATACGAAGAAACGAAGTGTATTATAATGAAGTCGAAACAAAACTTATTGGCTAAAATCGAAGACGAACAATTTGCTTCGTTTAGTCAGTTACAAAAACAAGAAGAAAGGTCATGTGCCCAAGAGAATGTTCCAGAACAACAGGAGAGCGATGAGAACGAGTTAGTCGTGGACCAACGGACTAAAGATATTATGAATGAGCAGCGGTCAAACATCAAGGCATTTGAGAGAACAGTACGGAACATGGACATTGAACATTTAAAAGAAAAGTGGCAACTAGAAGACAAATTGAGGACAATAACGCAACGTTGGGAAAAAGTAGATAGTACTTACTGGAAACTCGATAACATGTTGGTCAACACGCAAGCATTTGAAAGTGATTACAATAGATTAGAGAGGCTGTATGAATTCAGCAAGGAACAAATAAACAAGAGGATTTGGGATAGCAAACATCAGGAAAAATCCACGCCCAAAATTGAACTTCCGATTTTCAGTGGTAGCTATGCCCAGTGGACAACATTCAAGGACTTATTCGTAGAAATTGTGCATCGTAACACTTTCATCTCAAATGCTCAAAAAATGCAACATCTGAAAGCGAAATTGAAGGGAGAGCCCGAGCGATTAATACAGCATATGAACATCAGTGCTGATAACTACGAAGCTAGTTGGCAGATTCTTCAACAGAGGTATGATAATAAGAGGCTATTATTTACCTACCAGGCAAACATTTTATTAAGTCTACCCAACATACAAACACCAACGGCATCTCTGCTCAAAAGAATGCATGACACGACCATTGAGTGCCTTCAGGCTATTAAGAATCTGCAGTACGACACTTCTAGTTGGGACCCCTTAGTAGTTCACATATTAATACAAAAGCTGGACGCAGACACACGCCAGTCATTCAATGAATCCATGGCAAAACCAAGGGAAATGCCACCATTAAACGAGTTCCTGAAATTCATTGAAACCAAGTTCATGTCAATGGAATCGGGTACAAACCCGAACCGCCCACGAAACCATAACATTCAACAACAGTTAAACATTCAGCCAAAAACAGTTCATAATGCAACATACAGCAAGCCTAAGGTGCAGCAACATACCATTCAAGGGGGAACAAAGAACATGCCGAGAACATTCCATAACAAGCAAACATTTAATAATTCCTTTATAACTTGTCCGAAATGTAATTAGCAACACGGGCTCTATAATTGCAGAGAATTTTTATGTATGTCACCAGAAGAAAGGTTAAAGACCGCTAACAACCTACATGTATGTCTAAATTGCCTATTTAGTCATAACGGCGAAAAATGTACGTCGGAAAAAAAGTGCAAGCACTGCGATGAGCCACATAGCAGCATTTTGCATGAAGCGATTGGTGTTGCGAAATCGAGAACCAGCAGGGCTAATGTAGGTCAACAATTGAACACGCATTTAGCACATGACAACTCAAATGAGGTACTGCTAGCCACGGCCCAGGTCAAAACAATAGCTTATGATGGAACTACGATCATTTTACGCGCATTATTGGACCAGGGCTCTCAGGTTAGCTTAATTACAGAAAATGCTGCACAGATTGCAGTTAAAACGGAACAAGTTGAGCGCGGTGGTGTCAGGTGTTGGTGCTTCAGCCACCACCAAGTGTAAAGGAGTGCTCCATCTTAAATGCCAAGCGATTTACAATGACTTCAACATTAACATTAATGCACTTATTATGAAGGCAATAACAAACAAACTGCCAAGTAAAACAGTAAATAAAGGTAATTTTGAACATATACAACATTTACAACTCGCTGATCCTGATTTCAACATACCTCAGGATATAGATTTACTTTTAGGAGCCGATGTATATTCCGAAATATTGCTAGAGGGATTAATAAAAACAAACACGTCTTCCATCATAGCACAACAAACACAATTCGGCTGGGTAGTATGTGGTAATTACAAAACATTCAATTGTCATGTAATTGTCAACAACATTCAGGATCTTGCCCAGTTCTGGGAACAGGAGTCCTTGCAAGAAAACATAGAAGATGTGGACCCTGAAAACAAGTGCGAACAGCTGTACAAAGAGACAACAACACGACTTCCTGATGGACGATACCAAGTTCGTCTCCCCCTCAAGGACAATTTTATTGAACACTTAGGAACATCAAAACCACAGGCTATCGCTCAATTTCAACAACTAGAGCGAAAGATGGCAAAAAATCAGGCGTTTGCAAAAGATTATAAAGCTTTTATGGAAGAATATGAAGAAATGGGTCACATGGAGTATGTCGAAAGTAACACTAGGAACAAAAACATTGAATATTTTCTCCCGCACCACGGTGTTGTGCGGCCAGGTGCTATCACAACGAAACTTAGAGTTGTGTTCAACGCGTCGGCAAAAACCAGTTCAAAACACAGTCTTAATGACTTAATGGAGGCGGGACCGAATCTACAAAAAGATATCCTTAGCATTTTGTTGAAATGGAGACAATACAAATACGTCTTAACATCGGACATTGAGAAAATGTACCGATTTATAATGGTACATCCAGAACATCAACACTTACAGAAAATAGTGTGGAGGAATTGTCCACGGCAACTGCTAAGAGAATATCAACTGCGTACAGTCACCTATGGTACTAAGGCCGCTCCGTTCTTAGCACTACGAACACTTCAACAGCTAGCGATGGACGAAGGTGACAAGTACCCGGAAGTTAAAAACATCTTACTCAACCAATTTTTTGTAGATGATGCGTTATTCGGAAAGGATACCATGGAAGAGGCCCGAGACACAAGAGACCAACTTATAAAGTTATTGAAAGAAGGAGGCTTCAATCTCAGAAAGTGGTCGAGTAACGAACAGCAACTGCTTGAAGATCTGCCAGAACATATGGTTAGCCCAGTCAGTTTAAGCTTTACAGAGGCATCGGCTTCCAAAGCATTAGGCTTGACATGGGATCCGAAACACGATGAATTCATATTTTCACCCTCATTAAAAAACAAAAACAACATTGGCATTAACAAAAAATCGTCAAAACGACAAATATTAAGCGACATATCAACAATTTTTGATCCTTTGGGGTTGCTATCCCCAATAACAATCAAGGCAAAAATTTTATTCCAACAAATCTGGAAGTACAAAATCGAGTGGGATGATACTGTTCCGGATGAAATAGAAAAGGAATGGAGAACACTAAAAACTGAGTTAACAAACATGCAACCTTTCAAAATTAACCGATGGCTAGGATTAGAAGCAAACAAGGATTGGGAATTACACGCATTCTGTGACGCATCGGAAAAAGCGTTCTCGTGCGTAGTGTACAGCAAGGTTACAGAGGGAAAACAGCAACCAATTGCATTGGTTGCGGCAAAAACAAAGGTCGCTCCAATCCAAAAACAACAAACACTTCCCAGACTTGAGCTATGCGGTGCTCAGCTGTTAGCTCAACTGGTCAAGAAAATAAAACATTGCCTCGGTAAACCTAACATTAAAATAACAGCATGGACGGACTCAATGATCGTGCTTGGCTGGCTGAAGGGCGATGTCTCGCGATGGAAGGCCTATGTCGGACACAGAGTTCAGGAGATAACATCAGTAGTGCCCGCAGGGAGTTGGAAGCACGTAAGATCGGAGCAAAACCCGGCTGACTGCGCGTCACGTGGACTACTACCTTCTCAGTTACACAAGTTTCCTCTGTGGTTTTATGGACCCGAATGGCTAAACAGTGAAGACATCCCTGAAACATATGACACGGTTAAGACACCAGAAATAGAAGTTAAAAGGGTGCATGCAGTTACGTCAAGAACTACTGAAAACATGAACGTTGTAACAGAACTCCTAATCAAGAACAGCTGTATTATGACTATAATACGCATCGTAGCTTGGGTGTCGCGTTTCATAACAAACACGTCACAAAACAATCGTCACAGGGAAGACGCAGCTATGAATCATACAAACATGAATGACCCGCCCGTGTCAAAACAATGTAAGCTAACACTCGCTGATATTCGATGCGCCACTAACATAATTATAAAACATGTACAGAATGAACATTACGGACAAGAAATCCAAGATTTAAAAACAAAAGGAAGGGTAAGCAATAATAGAGGACTTCAGAAACTTTGCCCTTACCTAGATGAAAATAACATTTTACGCGTCGGAGGGAGATTACAGAATTCAAACTTACCTGAAGAAACAAAACACCCTGTTATCATCCCAAAAAACAGCAAGCTGGCACATCTTCTGATTGCCCGTGCGCATGTTATAACACTACACGGTGGAGCGAGACTAACTATGGCTACATTGAGACAAAAATATTGGATAACAGGAGGAAATAACACGGTGAAAAAATGCCTGCAAGACTGTGTAAAATGTTGTCGCTTCAAACCATCGAAGCAATACCAATTAATGGCTGACCTACCCAGTGAGAGGATAACGCAATCACCACCATTCTATCACACAGGGGTCGACTTCACAGGTTTTGTTAGTGTTAAACTAAACAAGGGTCGAGGCGTCAGAACGAGTAAAGGTTATGTCGTTGTATTCGTATGCATGGCAACAAAGGCAGTGCATTTGGAACTTGCATCAGATCTAACGTCACAAACATTTATACTAGCCCTCAACCGCATGATTGGGCGACGAGGCTGTCCGAAACATATTTACTCCGACAACGGAACTAACTTTGTTGGAGCCGAAAGGGAGTTAGCCAAACAACTACACATCTCACAAACATTTAACAACGACATTTTATCGAAAAGGAACACCGAGATGGGGATAGAGTGGCATTTCAACGCCCCAAGCTGGCCTACTGCGGGCGGACTTTGGGAGGCTGCAGTTAAGTCTATGAAATATCACTTAAAGCGTGTCCTAGGAGAGCAAAAGTTGACATACGAAGAGTTTTTAACACTGCTTACTCAAATCGAAGCCTGTATGAACTCTAGACCACTTTGCCCTTTAACGGAGGACGTGGACGATATTGATTATCTTACTCCAGCACATTTTTTTAATGGCCGACCAATAACATTCTTACCTGCGGAAAATTTCGAAAAGCAAAACATCAACATTCGACATAGGTGGCAATTATTAAACAAAATGAAACAAGGGTTTTGGACCAGGTGGTCGTCAGAATACCTGCAACAACTTCAAGTTCGTAGTAAATGGCTGAACAAAACAAATAATTTATCAATAGGGGATATTGTCTTGATCAAAGAAGACAACCTCCCTCCTGCGAAATGGGCACTTGGGCGAATACAGGAAGTTCACCCGGGAAGAGACAATCTAGTCAGAGTAGTGACAATGAAAACTAAAACAGGGCTGCTAACAAGACCAATAACAAAATTAGTCAAACTCCCAATACCTGAATCGCACATACAAATACCTGACACTACCACCAATGACAAAACCTGCACAGAAAACCAAAAATCTACAAAAAATAACTCCAACAGGAAACAACGATTTAAATCAAGGAATATAAGTTCCAGCCTGCTATGTATACTCGTAACATTACTAACACTATTTAAGCCCACATATCAAAGCAACGACGCCATAAATATCACACCGTTTGAACCAAATAGAGCAGTGTACTTTGACAAAATCGGCAATTTGCAAAGCGTACACGATGACTGGAAGATTGTTACCTACTATAATATGACATCTTACTGGCAAGGCATGGAAAACATACATAGAGTTGTAAAACACCTGGGAGAAAGGTGTGAGCAATTTGCATACCAAACGATGTGCAAAACCATTATGACTGAATTCGATCAGGAACTCAACGAACTAGATCATAACAATTACATGTTGGCAACACATCATGGTCAGACAAAGGGACGCGTTACCCGAGGTCTAGTCAATGGAATAGGCTACCTTGCAAACAGCCTATTCGGCGTGCTAGATGAAAGGTTCGCGATACAATATAAAAAGGACATAGAAACATTACAAAATAACAGAGACCATTTATTGAACCTGATCAAAGGTCAAACATCAATCATTGAGGCACATAATAACATTTTAAAGAGAAATGAAGAGACGATGAACACTCAACTCAATCTCTTAAACCAACATCTTAACGCTACCGAGAACTATTTACAGAAATTGGGTAATGTTGTTGAGCAAGAGGAAGCTTTGAACTACTTCAACACAATGGCTCTGACTAGTTCAACAATTCTGTCTAAACTGCGCCACATCCAACACACGCTTTTAGACACAGCTATTAACATTCACCATGGTCATGTAGATACCAGACTTTTACCGCAGAACCAGCTCTTTCAGGAGCTCAACATTATCTCTGGACAATTGCCACAACAATTATCGTTACCTGTTGACAACATACAAAACCAATTAGCTGACATATACAAACTACTAGAGGTGAAATCCAGACTATTCGATAAATATTTTATCATCGAAATTACATTACCATTAACAGGCGACACACCATTCACAATCTATAAAACAGTTCCTATTCCGATGATAAAAAACAACAAACATTCACTCACAATGAAAACAAATTCAGAATATGTTGCAGTGAATATAAGAAAAGAAACATATATGCAGCTCACAGACAGTGACCTGGAACATTGTATAAAAATTGAACCAAGTACGTATGTATGTTCACTAAACAAACCAACACGTAACATGAGAAATCATCAAATTCCATGCGAAATCGGCGCAATAACAAACATTACATTATCAAAATGTATCTATACATCCGAATCCTGCAACAACAAATGGACACCATTACGAAATCCCAACACCTGGCTCTATGTCTGCTGCACGGATTGCCAACTGCAAATAATCTGTGAAGGTCGTATGACCACCAAGGCAATACATTTAACGGGCATTTTGGAAGCCAAGGAAGGGTGTATAATTAGAAACAACGAAGAAACATATCACACACAAGTTAACTACGCAAACAAAATCTATGTCAACCCGGAAATACCACTAATTGATCTGGAAGACATCAACAATTTAACATCTGTCCAGCCACTTGATTTATCAACTAGACAACAGAACACACAATTTGTAAGAAACGATTATGAAACACTTCATAATTCGTTGAAAGAATTAGAAGATCAAACAAAACAGGCTGAAATGTCGCAACACGATGTGCATCAATACATCGTATCATACTCTACGATGGGACTTCTGATCTTGGCAATAGTCGTCGCGGGAGGAGCCTACGTGTACTGCAAACGCTGCGGCAAGGTCGCCGTCAGCGCCGCCGGCGCGTCCGCCAGATTACCGCCACGGAAGCCACCAAGAGCTGAAGCATCCACTGAAAACATAGAACTTAGCTACGCGAGACCTCATTCTTTTAACATTTAACTTTAATCATTTTTTATTCACATTGTTTTAATTTAATATTTTTTTATTTGCATTAGGAAAATATTCTGTAATAGTTTATCTTAATTATTACCTTTTGCCTTTTGCGTTTGCCCCGCCAAGATGTACGGTTAGCAACCGCACATTGTACTTTGGCCTAGTTTGAATACTGCAAAATTTGTTAATTTATAAAATGTAGTATCGGCACTTACGCAAGAACGTCAGTCTTCGGTTTGCATCGAGCTCGCGCAACATTCAACATTTTTATAACATTTTTCTATTATTCTATTATTACCTTATTTTAGTGCAATTTAGTATTAAATACCTTTTTTAACATTAACATTTATTTTATTAAACATTCAACATTAAGTGTAAAGGCTCCTGCCCTTACACATGTTCTTTCATGGCCCTCGGAATACGCGACCACCAGACTCCCAGCTTACGGTAGGAGGAGTTCGCATCGGCGTCGGGTTGACGATGAAGTACCTGGGACTCGTTCTCGACAGCCGATGGAATTTCGGAGAACATTTCCGACGTTTGGCTCCCAAACTCAACCGGGCTGGGGCTGCTCTCAAACGGCTCCTGCCCAACCTTGGGGGTCCAGACGCCTCCTGCCGGAGGCTCTACGCGGGGATCGTTCGGTCCATGGCCCTCTACGGGGCGCCGGTGTGGGCGCCGTCGCTGCAAAAGCGACCGGCGACCATACTGAACGGCTGCCAGAGGGTCATGGCAATACGGATGGTGCGGGGTTACCGCACGATCTCCCGCGAAGCGGCGAGCCTTCTGGCTGGCCTACCACCGTGGGATCTGGAGGCAAAAGTCCTTGCACACATGCATGACATGCGCGTGGAGATGCAACGCCGGGGTGAAAGTCCGCTGCCGCGACAGGTCGAGGTATGGCGGACAGAGCTCCGGCGGGATCTCACGGTGAAATGGCGTCAGCGACTATCGCAACCCAGTGCTGGGCACGCCACCATAATGGCGGTAAGTCCCCTCTTTGAGGCGTGGCTGGAAAGACCTCACGGCGTCCTTACCTTCCGCATGACGCAGGTCCTCACCGGACATGGCAAGTTCGGGAGGTTCCTGCATCGGATCCAAGCGGAAGAGACGCCCGGGTGCCGCCACTGTGCGGAACGCCCGGAGGACACGGTGGAGCACACAGTCGAGGTGTGCCCTGCTTGGGCGGAGCACCGCCGTGCCCTCGTGGGGGCGATCGGCGGCGGAGACCTCTCGCGCCGGGCCTTGGTTCAGGCCATGGTCCGGAGCGAGGAGGAGTGGCAGGCGGTGGCCTCCTTCTGCGAAGCAGTAATGCTAGCAAAGGAGGAGGCCGACCGCATCAGGCAACGGCGCCCTCGCCGCCGCCGCCGGGATCCCAATCCCGATATCCAGCCACCGTAGACGCGGGCTCGTGGACAGCGAGCTATGGGTAGCTAGCTGTCCGATCGTCCGGTAACTACCCGGACCGAGCCAAGGCGTCGAAGGCGCGCACTGTTCCCGCGCGCCTCAAGGAGTTGTCAGCAAAAAGAGGGGCCCAGCTGGGTCGAAGCCTACCGGGGTTCGGGGTTATCCGAAAGGAAGCTAGAGCCCCGGTACGAAGGCTAGAAGGAACGGCGCGGGGTTTTTAGTCAGTACAAGTCTGACACTATCTCCCGCTCCACCCAAGAGCGGGATTTGTCATAAGATGATTTTCCCCGTCGACAAAAAAAAAAAAAGTGTGAGATAACGTTAATTTGATTTAAAATCAATAAAAATTAAAACGTTCGAGAATTTGATTCGTTTTATTTCTGGATAAAGGCAAACTTGTTACCTTAATCTCATAATTGATGAGATACTCGTACACTTAACAAGTCTTATACAAAAAAAAACCACATAGAAAAACAAAGAGACTGCTTAGTAAATCTGGTTTTAAATTAGTGGTTTGGTGAGCTTAGAATGATTTAATACTTGAAATTATGACATTGTAATTATTTTTATTACACTTCTTATTTATCTTGATTATGGTATGCTATGTTGCCATGTTTATACCGGTCAAGAACAAGATCATTTTTTTTTTTCATTCTTTTTTTATACAAACCATTAATTAAGTTTGTAGGTTGTAATGGAGCAATGAAAGTAGGTAGGTTTGCACGCTTTATGTTTCGGGTGGGATGATATTTATAATATAGGTAAATTTTATCGTTATTAGTGTCATAAATCCGCATTTTTTTGGTTAGTTTTCCGGTAAAATAGAGTGAAAAATTCTGGTGACAAAATTAAAATTATTCCAAGAATGTTTCTGGATCTTCTGCTTGACTCGTATTTGCCTTTGCAAAATAAAAGATACCCACAATTAATTTTATCATCTTAGTACTTCAGAATCAAATCGCACAAACGATCGTGGCCATTTCGTAGACCCTGTCTGTCTGGAAAAGTAGGTTTAGAATAGAAAACATTTATTCGGCACGGACACAACACAACAGCAACAATAACAAAGTAACAGTGAAGAGCAGTAATAAAAGTACAAAAACGGTTCACGAAGAGCTGCGCTGGGCGCCACAGTGCTGACTCCCAGTAAATCCTGAAGGCAAATCTTTCGTTGTGGGCACAACGTCGCCTTCAGGATTTACTGGGAGTCAGACACTCAGCACTGATTTTTAGTTGGCACCCCGTTTATGTATAAGATCGAGCTCTGCTCGGATGAAAATAGAGAAAACGACGTTTTCTAAAAATGAAACTAGATCGATTTATCGCCCCCATAACCCCATGCATACTAAATTTCATGAAAATCGTTGGAGCCGTTTTCGAGATTCAGATAATGTATTCTTGTATATATGTAGCTATCTACATATATACAAGAATTACTCGTTTAAAAATATTAGATAGATATATAGATAATATGTTCAAATAATGCTCGATTTGGAAAATTTATTTACTAAAAGACTTCATACCAACCAATTCTGACGTTACAAAACCACACCCAAATTATACCGTTTTAATTATACAATTACAGTCAAGATATCATACCAAACATAGAACCCACACATGTATAATTTAAATTCATGCTCAAGCCGGTAGCTTCTATAAATTAATTTGCGACACACTTAGTTATACATTCAGGTCCTGGTCTCCACAATCAGCGTTGGAACTAAATGCAGAGTGTTTTAGAAACTAGACAGGGTACATATTGCTCTTGTTGTGAAACGTAATTCATTAGTAATACAGATTTGTAGTGTGGATAGATAATGATTTTTATAAAGATTGTAGTCTCTGTGGAGGAAACTAACATAGCTTTAATTTTAAATAAAGAGAGACTGTCTTGCTGTAGATCTTTCTTTGTTACAACATTATGCAGAGTTAAGGATATCGTAAACCGTAAGATATACAAAAAAATTAAAAAACTTAGTTGTAGTGCTTAAGGAGCGAACTAAAGCAGTCCAGACGGAGGATACATATTCGCGAGCTGGCTGACCAAAACCAGATGTATCCTCCGACTGCACAGTATGATTTTCTTCTTATTTACGTCTTTTTATTCCGCTTCTTAAGCAGTCGGGTTTTGGATTTTTTGAATTAACTTTTTTTATTTATAACTTTTTTTTTTCGAATCATATGCATTTTAACATATAAGCGTTAAAATGTATCTGAATCGAAATTCGGAAGAAAATAAAATTGGGCCCTCACCATATGGCACCCAAAAGCCATTTTTCTATGTTCAAATTACATTCATACATACATAGACTGATAAAAACATTACTCTCCTTCGGCAGTTGGGTAATTTGGTAAATAACAGAACGTATGGTTAGGGGAATAAAGTTTTTTCTCTGATACTTTCTTATAGAAAAGGAAAATAGAAAATGTAGTATTAGTAATAAAAATATACGCCCATTTAAAATATAATTTATATTTATTTATCTACAGTGTTGGTAATATTACAATAATTAAGCTTAAGATAAAGTTTAAAACTTATACACACAAATAGGTACCACAGTTTAGAAATTATTTTCAAAGGAGCTCTAAGGAGTTTACCTTACTGGGTGGCATTTAATTACTTGGCAATCTTCTATGGGATGAAGTCCTTATAAGCAACTTTTACAAAGGAAGCAATTCTGAAATAAGAACGAACTCAGCTGTTCAGATAAAATGTGATGTTATTTTTTTATTTATTTTATGTTTGGTGCCTTTGTGGAATTTATTCAAATTCAGCAGTACTTCATCTTTAAAAAAAAATTAGGCCCTTTATACATCTATAAGGACTTAGCTATATTATTTTATACAGGTAGCTAAGATAATACTTCAGAAAAATAATCTGTGTAAAAATTAAGAAAGTTTTTCAGTACTTTTTCATTTTAAAGGTTTGTTCATTATGCCTCGTTTGCAATTTTTTGGTTATCAATTTACATTAGTCTTTATAAATATATTCAAGAAACCTACCTTTTTTACATTTTTATTAATAGATCATCTACATAGTTTATCAAGTCTGCTATAGTCAAAAATATTGATCGAAAGCTCGATTCTGTCTTATTGACAGGGTAATTTAAAATTGTATTCATTGCCAATCATTGGTATTTGCGTGAATTAAAAGTCATTCTGTAACTGATCCCCAGAAGTACGCTATTAAGGTTTTAGACACTAAAGTACCTCTTATAGACACTAAAGTAAATAAAATGTACACTATTTACAAAATAAAATTAATAATTACAATAATCTTCAAAATATACAATCATGAAATGTTTTAGAATTGCCCAATTTATGTTACTAAGGACCACTTGTACGAAAAACTTTACTTAAAGTTAGTTGCTAACACTAGGTTAAATTGGCAGATTGACACAAAATATTGTCAAATTAACATCAGTAAGCAACTGACTCTGAGTTAAGTTTTTCAGGCAAGCCAGCCTTAGTACAGGAAATAGGGAAGGTATTTTAGTTTAATTACCTCAAGGCAAGATTATGAACATGTGCTATAACCGAGAAGCAAGTCCTGATAAAAATGTTCTGATGAAATTATCAGGTATTATTTTATCAAGGACAAATATTTTAAATTTTTTAGATGCCAATCAATCAGTCCTTCGCTGCCTACAGTAACAAAAGTAATGAGAGTTGAACATACAAGTTTCTTAAGCAGGTACTGAAAAATGTCCTTATAAAAGATAAACCCATTAATGTATCTAAATAATGTTCGTTAGCGACATTTATCATTAAAATTACTACCCTTTTTCTTCTGCTCAGAAATATTTCACAAATCTCTTAATAGAAGATTCTTACTTAGGTAATGATTGCGACATTTGTCATTAAAATTACTACGCTTTTTTTTTCTACACAGAAAAAGATGTTTTCATAAATCTCCTCCTAGAAGAAGCTTACTTAGGTAATAGTTTTTTAATCCTTAACTGTCTCTTTTGGTGAAACTCAGTCAATAACAACAATTTATGTATCATAACTTTGAATATTTTTTTAGGTCTCAGTTAAAATCAGTTTTCAAAGTAATATTGAATTTGTTTTCTACAAAGAAAAAGTTAATCCTGTTGATGCTGCCAGGAAATAGCTTTGATATTATCTCCTAACATTTCCTTCTGATATTAATTCCCGTATAAAGTAAATACAAATACTTGGTAAAATAATTACTACATTCGTATTTCAGCCAAAGCTCTTTATAAAATGTGTTTTCATGAAAACGTATGTTTTTATTAAGCTGGTAAAGGCTTGAGCTAAGCACAGGTAACATTTTAAAAACAAATGTAGTTTTAATACAAAAAGTTATTAAAATATAAGTTTTTGTATCGTTATTCATCTTTGAACGGGAGTAGGTACTTATCAATACTTAGGTATAGGCACATAAAGCAGTTCATCATACGGCACGGCGTCAAAGAATTTCTTTGCAGTGGTGACGGTGACATTTAAAGCAAAGTCCACGACTGGTTGTCCGAATTCCTCGGTGACTATACGCCAATTTTCATTTAAGAACTGCAAAACTTGCTTACCTGAAAATTAAAAAAAAACCCATTGGAATTGTTTTACATTTCAAGTTTTACAAGTCCACTAATAAAAGAAAAAGAGAAAAATCTTGAAACACTTGCGTTAAATTTTCAACAGTTTAAATGGGATGAGGACATGGCGATTGTGAAAACATTCTGAGTTTGAGGATATGATACCATTTATATAAAGACCTCACTTCCTTAACAAATTTCAGGAGACATTAGTAGAGTCGAGGAGTTCTATTTAAAGTTTCATTAACTTGTGCGAAAAACGGCTAATGGCGAAATAAAATACACAACGGAGCTCCGAGACTTCACGAGGAAATGTAACTTAATTTTACTTAGGAGTACATTAATTTTATTTAGTATTTAACAATGCCCGTGTTTGTTTCACTCATGGCGATAAAAACTAACAAAATTTAAAACTGAAATGTTTTTACAACTCTAAAGTTTTTTGATATATTCGTAATTTCGTGGAGCCCTGTACACCCAAAAACATAAACCTCCAGAAGTATTGTAGTGCGAGGATTATTTCGAGATGGCGTGGAAAAATTGTGAGGTTTATATGAACATGTTTGGAAGTAGTGGGGAAATATAGGCTAGTATTATTTTTTAAGGTTGCATGGGCAGGAATTCTCCGGTATCGTAGGTGAGTTTGCAAAATGCATATCGAACAACAATCTGTAGGCCATATAAATTCTCCCATATATCTTCCGTGAGAGAATCGAACACAAACAAACCAGCTAATTGCTCAGCCGCTGCGCCAACCATTAAAGTATTTCTAGACGCTGCTTTGTGTTTTAAGTCAAAAAATGAAAGTCAAAGAAAGAATCCATAAAAATACCATCTAACTTACTTAATTCAGGGTTGCCTTTGAAAAGGTTATTGATCGTATACACGATTCTCTCTCCGTAATCGAACGTGTACCTGTAGTTTTTGATCCCGAAGTGGTCTCGACCTTCGGCGTCCTTGAAGTACTTGGTGTTTATATTTAGTTTGATGATCGAGTTCACTGGAATATTGATAATAATTTGAAGGTTAATGGCACAATATATATAAAAAATATGAACATGTATGTGATTCAATGTCAGAGCTTCTTTGATGATGGCTAAATGGATGAGAATGGATGCAAGTGTTAATTATCGCTCGAACAAAGACACAATTTATGCTAAAAGTAGACAAGTAGAATTGCCGAAAGGTCCATAATTGTCATTGATTGAGACATATATATATATTAATTCAAATATCACGGAACACACAGGCACATTTAAAGCCTGAGGCATTCTCTACCAGTCAATCAAGGGTGACGGAGAGATAAAATGGCAGGCGCATAAAATATGGAACAACGGTCACATTAACAAAACCTGCGTTATGAAAGATTCTAAGTAAACAAGCACTTGTAAAAATAAACTACAAAAAAGATTTAAGATCAGATTTAAGTTGGAAATTATAAAGTAAATGATCAGAGAAAATGATCCAGAGATTGTCATAATATTTCACTCACATTCCAATTTACCTCAAAATAATAACTCCTACAAAAATGTAAAAAGCAAAAATATTTATAAAATTGTTGCTCTATACAAAATTAGGCAAGAATCAACATGTGAGGATCAAGCCCTACAACAATCAACCGCACTTTACAATGATTGTCCAATTTATAAGATTGCGAAGGGCAGCCTTTTATTTTATAACCATGGCCTGAAAATATTTGTAATAAGCTAACCTCAAATCATCTGCCTGCCCTTGTCCAATATTACTTGGGGTCGACGCAACACGTTTTCTTCTTCCATACGATCCTATCAACCATCATGCTTTCACTGACTCCCTTTTCTTTCACTCCTCAAACAGTTCATCCGTCTTTTCTTTAGTCTTCCCCTCCCTCTCCATCCATCCATATTTATTTCATCTATCCTATCCACATGACCATACCAGAACAGAATACGGTACCCCAACAAGATAACCTCCTAATTGTTGGAAAATGTTTCAACGATAAAATAAAATAAAATATTCACAAAACATGCATTGCTAAGACATCACAAACAGGCGCGAACGATAACGCAACAACTTTCAATATTTAATATTCGAACGAATACACGATTTCTATTTCATCGCGAGTTGGCTTTGTATCCGTTTATAAAATACATGAAGGCATTTCAGTGATATTTGCAATTTATTTTCATGTAACGTTAGCTGTATGTATTGCGTTTCTTAGAATTCAAGCCACGACTCGTAAATTTATTTTACTCATGATTCTTGTGGGATGTTTCGGTTTGTTTATTTTGTTTTCTACACCGCCTACGCAATAATTAGTTTGAAAATGATGCATAGTTCTCTGTTATTGCCTTTGATCTATTTGACAATTTGTTAAGCGTGTCTCAGAATTCAAGTTCAAGGGGAAAATAAGTTGTAATTTGTTGTTTATTTAGGGTTATTATTTATTTTTTGTTTCGTTGTGAGAAAATTTACAAATAGCAAACAGTCACTTTGGAGATATTTCAAGGCACTATGTGGCATGAAGGCATTTCAGTGATATTTGCAATTTATTTTCAATTAACTTTAGCTGTGTGTATTGCATTTCTTGCAATTCAAGCCACGACTCGAAAATTTATTTAAGTCATGGTTCTTGTGGGGTGTTCGGATTGTTTGTTTTGTTCTCTACCCCGCGTACGCAATAATTAGTTTGAAAAAGGATGCGTGGATCGTTGTTACTCGTATTATCTTTGATCTATTTGACAATTTGTTACGCATGCCTCTGAATTTAAAATCAAGGAGAAAATAAGTGGTAATTTGTTGTCTACTTAGGCTTATTTTCAACCGACTTCAAAAAAGGAGGAGGTTTCTCAGTTCGACCGTATATATATATATTTTTTTTTATGTCTTCGCGGATAACTTCGTCTTTTCTGAGCCGATTTTTTTGGAAAAGAGATAACCCAAGGGTGGTACCATGATAAGGAAACTAGGATCTGCTGTTGGCATTCCAGAGAAATCGAGGGAACTTCTCAAATATCATAGGGATACATATAGCGTTTTCGGTATTTTTATCAACAATGCAATCAATAAATGCACTCAGAAAGTGTGATTTGGTGAAATGGAACTGATGAAGAAGACCGCAGATGGTCACTGGAACTCTTGAATGCTAAGTATGTCACGAGTATAAGATACATCGAATAGCTAACCAACTATGATGAAGCAAAAACTTAAAAATAAATGATACTGATGAAAATGGTAACATCGAAATGATCTGATGATGAAGCCGAAAGATAGGCACTGGAACTCCGAAATAAAACAATGGATTCCAGTCGTGTTTGGGCTTACTGGAATCGTCATAGATTTACTTTGGCTATAAATGATTTTCATGTTATTTATACCTACCAAAACAAAAAAGAGACAAATAAAAAACTTTCACTGTGGAGATATTTCGTCATCAATACTGTCATCAATCGAAGAAGGAGGTACAAAGTTTAAGTTTGGCAAGGGTTAAACCTATTCCCTTTTAGTCACATTTAATTGTAGAAACACATTCGTGCAGACGTTATTATTAAACCCCTCACCTATTTTGATCTTGGAGTCTCCTTCACCGTTGATGGGGAACAGTAGTAGTCTCCCAACAGCCGTGTATTTGCCCTTGATCGTAATGTTGCACCGTACGTCCAAATTGAATATATTCTTTTCTAGTATTGCTCTGAAAAGTAGAAAGTATAACCTTTTATTTTTCTGTTTCAACACAAACGAGATTATTTTGGTCTCTGTAACCCTATAAAATTGAAAAAAAAAAAAACAATCTGGGACCTAAGGAGTCTTGTCTGAGAGTTATTTTAATTAGACTGCACAGGGATCCTATTTTCAAAATTTATCTGAAAGTTATGGCAATTCCCAAACTTTATCTGGACGTGTTTGAAACCTCACAAATATATTTCTTTCACGTAGCAACTTTTGTACCTTTTTATACACTTAATAAAATTTGACAGCCCAAAAGTTTCAACCAACTTACTTCTGTATTCATCATTTATAAACAAAATGTTTCTCTAAGCCTTTTTATCCCACATCTCAGAACCCTTGGAGCCATATAACAATAGGAAAAACAATTTAGATATGTCATACCCTTTTACCCGACGACAACATAATAAGCCCCATTCTTCGTCCTAGAAAAGCCCTATATTCGGATAAACGGTTCCTCGTCTATCCTTGGCAGTGTTGGTATCTTCTAAATCTAAATGCAGAGTCCTTTTTTCGAGATTTTGATATTGTTTGAAGAGTTTATGTCCAAAAGATTTCAAGTAACTTGGAAAATGTTCTTTGAGCTACTCAGTCTTGATATTGTTACCCTAGGACGTTTTGGTTTTGGTCATATCAAAAGTCAGAATTCTGGAATCATATTATTGCTTGGCGGTGTAAATAGAGCATTTAAAAACCGGCCAAGTGCGAGTCGAATTCGTTCACCGAGAGTTCCGTCCAAATAATTGGGTAACAATATCGCGAACATAATTAGGTAAAAATACTGATCTTAAAGAAGAAGAAGATTTTTTTTTTACTTTTCCCAGTACATTTTATGAGTTGGTCGACTATTACTTGTAAACTTTTAAAGCCTACTTAGCTGTGATAGTTGTCCTTTTAAATTCGTTATAAATACTACTGCCGTGAATTTTTTGCCAAATCCAAAAGCAACCATTTAGCTGTCAGGGGGAATTTTTTCACATGTCACATTTTCATTGATAGATGAGAAAAAAATACCCCCACTTTACGTGTACAATACGAAGCTTAAAAACATTTATTTTTCATGATTTTATTTTACCACTTTGACGGCGTGATTAATATGTATATCCATGCCAAATTATAACTTTCTAGTCCTAAGACTCTATGAGCTAAGTTGCGAACAAACGGACAGACGGACATGGTGAAACAATATGTCGACTAAGAAAACCTAAAAATTGGTCCACGCGAAGTATATTTAAGAAGTTCTATAAAAAGTCCGGACTGTTGTCTGAACTGAATATAAACTATTACAACATCTTGGACCCAGAGAGACCTACAATAGAGTTAAATAAGGTGACCCTGTCATCTTATTTTTCAACAATTTCTCATAGTTGAACTGGTAAAAGAACCTGTCATTCTTTTCCCTTAAATGATAATTTGTCACATCAACTTATCCTTGAAAAGTCCTTTTGTTATACGAATGTTTAGTATTAAAACACAAAGGGTTTCGTCAACTCGTGAGAATAAAACCGCATTGCTGTGGTGTGGCAAGGTTTCCTTAGTAGTCATAGTTAGGTAATTGCTACTTTTAAGTAGCATTAAGATTGCGACGCACGTTAAAATGAAATTAGTTTAATGGATGAGTTGCTTTGTTGTTTGATTGTTACCTAAAAGATTTATGCTAAAAGGAGTTGTTGTTTTTCAAGGTCGTCTTCATTTGAGACAGATGAAAGTCCTTTTCTACAGAATTTACTTCTGATTTCTTTTCCACAATCATGTTCAATCAAACGGGAGAGTCTTGATTAAGTACCTATCAAGAAGCCGTATTTTCTGTTCACTGGCTTTATTATTACCATTTTTATTCATCTAGCTTGTGCCAGTACTTATAATGTTAATCTTGTCATTGCATTGAAATTCATGTCTAAAGTCCAGTATAATATCAACTTCAAACAATACTGCAGAACTTAAAGACATTGCCGTTTGCTGCTCGGAGCGATACGATTAAAACCGAAGGCAAACTATAGCTTAATAAAACTTAACGTTTAAACTTTGACGCGCTAGTGTACTTTAAACTTTTGATTCAGGATTTTCCACTTCATAATCTGATAGCAGATTTGTTGGCTCTTTTTGTTGTATTTTTCTTAAAATACACAATATATCATAATGGGGGCCATAATAAGGGGTGATTACATTGAATATTGGTGAGCTTTTCTTTAAGATACAACATTCCATGTAGTAGGTGGCAAGTTTCTTAACGAGCGTTTTTCTTGAGAGGCGGCAGAGAGCGCCGATTGAATTTCCTTACTAAAAAGTCATGATTTGAGGTTGGTCTCTCGCCCTTTCCTCCTCCAATATTGGACTAATTTAAAAGATATTCCATAAACTGAAAATGAAAGATACATTATCTTATTATCTTCTTTATATTTTGATGATACATTATCTTTAGAAGTACTAGAACCCTCAAAAATGCTTAAAATTGCGCTATCCACAGAGGCTTAGTGTACAAATTTGTAAAATATTAATGAAAAAAGGAAAACATAGGGGCATAGTATATATCTTATTTTCCAGGGAATGGAATATCTTTTAAATTGATCAAATATTGGATGACGAAATAGACAAGAGCCTAACATCAAACTATGACTTTTTACTAAGGAAATTCAGGCGGCGCCCTCTGCCCATATTTTCTCTTAACACACCATAAATTAGTCAATGTGGTTGAATACTAGGCCAAAGGATTTCTCTCGTAGCTTAAGATGATTACCGGAACAAGGATATTTACAATACTTAAAAGTTTTGCGCTCATGTTTACTTTAGAAAAAGCCAAGTTTGAAATACCGGAAAAAATAACCTATTTAGGGTACGTTCACACAGAACAGCCGTATTTCCAGGATCGTTTTTAACGGATCCGTCGCTCCCGTAGATGATGTTCACACTGCATTAATTACGGTACTGTTTTAACAGATCCCTCGCTACAGGAGGTAATGTTCACACCAACCAACTGGTTGGTGTGAACATAAGGCATGATGGAAAGTTTTGTAAAAGGATGGACGTCCTATAATAAATAGGATAAGGTTTTTAATACTGTTGTGTGGTCTCGCTCATACAGCTACCTAAGCTAATACCGAATAAAAACGTATACGATGAAGGGGACCTATTAAACGGAATACTGTATATATTTTTTCGGATCGGTATTTTGTACAGTATTCGAATACTGTCATGTGTGTGAACTCGCTCATACAACTACATACATCAGCGCCGAATAAAAACGTAAACGATAAAGCGGACCTGTAAAATAGACTTCTGTGTGAACGAGCACTAACTTAAACTTTTCAAATTGAACTGAAAAGGACCTCATTTTCAGGTTGATATTTACATTTTATTCTTTTTACCCATATTTTTATAAAAATAAAAGCATGTGGCCAAATAGCATGGAATCCATGGCCTTCAAATATGTCTTAACGTAAGTAGACAAAAGCATTTTCCCCGCAGGAATTTCAAAGATAATCTCTAAAGCTTTGAAACCATTTGAAGCGGATATAATCGTTTCATTGTTCAAATGTGATTCAGGGCACAGGCCAAGAGTTTCCAACAATTCTCTCGAAGTCCTTCAGTAGAAAAGGTTTTGTGTACTCATTATTTCGTAAACCTGGCAAATCCCCCTGGGTACTCATATTTAGCTCTTAAAAAGGTTGGATGAAGTGAATACTCTTTTGCATATTTTCGTACAGACTCACAAACTTATCGGGCCCAAAGACAGCGTCACTGTCGTTGAATAGAAAAAGTGACTAACTCGTTACTTTTAAATAGTGGTTTCGTTAGTTCCACTTTTAGGCACAGGTTAGGTTAGGATAAAATTGTGGTACTTATATAGGTTTGACATAAGACTTTGGCCTTTGATTTTGTTTCGGTATCTCAGAGAATCTTATTAACTAGCAGGTAGATACTACTTGGACAATGCCAAACATTTAGTCATTAAGTAAAAACTGATGCAAAAAATGGACAAAAAAGTGTAATATATAACCGATCCGCAAAACAAATAGAAAGTAAGAAAAGAAAAGTAAAAGTTAAGCAATTATATAAACAAAACATATGAGTAAAGCTTAACCAAAAAGAAATTGGTTAGTACCTAGGTAGGTCTTATTTTATGTTTACTTGACCCATGTCTAGGCATCCTATCATGTTACCTTTGGAATTTTAAGGCTCTGCCTTTTCTTGAACTTTTCATACTAGGCCAAGAAACTGACTAGAAATGAAAATGAATTGATGACTTTCGACGTTTTCTAAAAATGAAACCAATCTAGATCGATTTATCGCCCCCGAAACTCCCTGCATACTTGCGAAAGGAAAGATGAAAAAAAGAAATGTGTCTACATATCTTTTATATTACATTTTATATAGTGTGTATAGTTGAAAAATAATAAACATAAAACGATTAATAACTGATAAACAATACCGATACCAAATTAAATATACCTATTGTAATAATAATATATACAAACATATTTGTGAAATAAATACTAAAACAATAAATACTAATACCTACCTATATATATATATATATATATATTTATTTTATATTATATTTCATGATATCATGAAATATAATATATATTTAATATAATATATATTTATTTAAGATAGATCTAGATCTTTTTTTTTTTTTTTTGAGATAGATATTATAGTCAAATATTTATGCAAAAGGATCACTTACTCGACGTTCAAGACTTGACATTTTCGCAGACCCGTCGCCTTGCCATCATAAAACGTCACCTTGATGCCAGGCAACTGTATGGGCAGTTCATCAATGACGAACGGGTCCAACGATGGCACTCCTAGTTCCGGTAGACCCTTTGAGAACAGTGGTATCGCGTCCTGTGTCGCTTTTATGAGACAGGCCGGCTCTGTGTTGTTGCAGGGATGGATGAAGTCGGCTGTGGATGAAAAAGAAAGAAGATTAAAAACTTTGTTGTTTCATCTAGAAAAATAAGTAGGTATATAGTCAGTCAGTAAAGTTTGTAGCGTGACTGTTTGGGTAGTAAGTTAGTGTCAGTATCTCTAATGAGACTTCGGTCCCTGTGCAGAATATGTCACACTAGATAAAGTTTCCCAGTGCCCATACGCCTAGACATTCTAAGATTTTTGAACGCCCACTGTCATTGCAATGAGGGATACCGCGTTTGAATTTTCCGCTAGGGGCGCTGGTGTAGCTGAGGTCCTCAAAATAACTTTCATACTTTTTAGGCTTTTATCGCGAGTTTTTTTTTTTTTTTTTTATTGGTTTGAATATTTTCCAAATATGGCAGATTAAGATAGGTGTGGGCTTTACCAAACATTGCTTTAAGAGAATTTTATGTTTGGGAAAATGTTATCTGGCTTTTTTTTCGAAAAGAAAGAAGCAAAACTTCGGCATGCTCGATTTGATATTTAACCGCACTTCTACGGCATTAGGAATGATTTTAGTTCAAACTTGGCTTGCGTGCGCGTAATAACAATGTATTATAACAGCTATATTTAAAGACCTTTTTAACAGTGGCGCCAACTGGTGAGCAAAAAAACGGTAGCCCCCATTAACGTTGCTACCTGTAGGGCCCAAAATATTTTAAAAGTTTTCCATTGACTCTCAAATAAGAAGAAAAAGTATCGCTGCTCGTAGAGAATCCCTTGATACCAACAGATAGTTTCATAATGAATATTGTGGGGAAATGAACCCACACATCTGCGTGACTCACACGGCATTAGTGTATGATTACGCAACGCGGCGGCGACGCGGCGCGGCTCGGCAAACCACTCGCTTCCACGGACTCCACCGGGACAATCGACACCTCTCTCTTTGAACCATAATATTGTTTGACCGGGATAGTGGATTTGAAATTGTTGATTTGTAATTGTAACGGAATTAAAACGATTTATCCAGGGAAACCAGTACCTCATCATTTTCTTGTCTTTATCCCAATTCCTTTGGGATCGGTCCACATCATTGTCTTATTCTACCATACAACTCTGTTAGTTGTCAGAGAACTATGGAAGACATAATATTGCGCTGATCCTAAACGAAAAAAAAAGCCGGCCAAATGCATGGCCATGCGCAGTAATAGGGTTCCGTACTCGTAGTTGCGCAGTAGTGCGTGCTTTTTGTTGTAAACGGTTTCGGCAGATCAAATCGTCTTAAAACGGGCCCACATAGGACGAAACGATAACTGAAGCAAGAGTTATAAAATGCAACTTCACAAGTGAAGTTAGATTTTTTTATCTATTATTTGGGTACCACCGTGCAGATGCAAGTGTTTGTAATAAAAATTACGGACTAGTATGGCCTAACGCCGCCGCCTACTCCAATGCGTTATTCGAGCGTAAATATTATTAATCATTCAGGATGTTATGATTTTATTTTTGTATATTTTTACATGGTTCATAAACTTATATTTACTATCTGTTATACACAACTAACAAAGTTGTATAACAAATTTTTCAATGGAATTTGCAAAAAAAAATACTTTTCCAAATACATTTTATAAGTTGATGGACTGTGATAGTTTTCCTTTTAATTTCGTTGTAAATACTACAGCCGTGAATTTATTCACATATCCAAAAGCAACCGTTTAGCTGGGAGGGGGGGTGACACTTGATTCTAACAAAAATTGTGCAATTTAAAGCTGAATTTTACGCTAACGGATCCCTGAATTGAAAAATGGTTCACACAGACCCGTAATATTTTTAATGGCCTATCCAACGATACGCCATGGCATAGACGAGAAAAAAAAACATCCCCACTTTACGTGTACAGGATAGCTTAAAAACAATTTTTTGTTTCGTCCTTTTATTTTACCACTTTGTCGGCGTGATTAATATCTACACCCTGAAATTTAATTGGTTGTTTTCCCGCGGCAGAACGACTTGCCTTAACGAGTACTTTCGAAGTATAGAGTTAAAGTAAATAAATAACGATGTTTCTGTTTTAAAATAATTAAAAAAATATTCATCAACTCGAAAAAGTGAGTAACAATAGTAACTCTAGACGTAACTTGTAGGTACTAGGTACTACTCGTGTCACCACCTACAAAGAAAACCGATGCACAAAATAATGTCAAACCAAAATAAACTCTCGCACGTAGTGATAAAGCATAAAATGTTTGCACGGAACAATACAAAAAATCACCGCGATACCGACAAAGAAAAGACCGATTTAGAAATGTTCAAAGTAAAATTAGCTCTCGCGTGTAGTGATACGGCATAATCTAGCCCGCGCGTAACATGATCAAACGGAGCCGCCTTCGAACCTAATCCTTTCGACGGTGACCTAGCACCCGGGTCAACGGCCTGCTGTCGTTCGGCCGTAGATATCGGGAGGTATACTATTGGTTCGTGGTCACTTTCGAGTTTAGTTTTTCACAATGTTAAATATGCCAGTTTTTGTTTCTAATATTTTATATAACTACGAAACGATTGTATTACATAGACAAAACCATTTCGCTGCGGGAAAACAACCATTTAAATTTCACGGTGTATATCCATGCGAAACTATAAGGGACTTAACCACGGAACCCTAAAAATATGATGAATGACAACCTTGCCAGTTTGCTTTCGTGTTGCCTACTAACTTTTTATAATTTCGATTGGACACGAATATCCTGAAAACGAATGATAATCAATTAAATGATGTCTATAAGCAATCTGTATCATTAATATCGGTGAACATATAATTTTATTATAATGATGGATGGTCGATAGGGCGTTAAGTTCTGGAATGGCGACCGCGAACCGGAAGACGTTGCGTTGGAAGGCCTTCCGCAGGTGGACCAATGACCTGGTGAAGGTTGTGGGGTTCCGCTGGATGCGGGACGTACGGGACCGGTCAATGTGGCGACGCCGACGCTTGGGGGTGGCTTATGGACGTCTTTCGGTTGATATGATAATGATGATGATACGTTTTGATTCGACCAGAAAAAAAATATTCAGGTGCCTATTACGACTGACCACGATAGATTTTTATTTATTAAGAACTACTTAAACCTATTTGCTTGTACTACGGAGCCAAATGTCTCCGCCGTAACAGATCATCACATTTTTATATGTTCTCGAGATTCTTAGCTCTACGACGACGTTTATTTACACGCCGCATGTAACATTTCGAATATAAATAATAAAATATCATCACGCCTGTAATACTCGAAGTTCTGGACTGCTGACACTGAAGTGCACCTATCTATAGTTAGGATTGCCAGATCGGAAAATCAAACTACAATTATGCAGATTTTTTTTAAAGTGTCGGGCTTTTCGGGGTTGCTGTCGGGAGAAAAAAATGTTAATTGAAAACGTTTATTTTTTAAATTAATAGGCTACATAAAGATATAGATATTGTTTTTCAAATTCAAATTCAAATTCAAAATATTTATTTGTAAAAACATAGGTACAATATAATATAATAAGATCTTATTCTAATGTCAGGATCGCCATGTTTAACCTATTAGGCATACAAATTTTGGATACGCTTCTAATTACAATTTTAAAATATATATTTTTATGCATTGTATTAATTAAATTATTATTAAGATTAAATTAGGTACTAATAATTAGATTCATTTGATCGAATTGAACATAAATAAATCGGACATTTGACTCACACAACGATATACATAATTATTATTTTTTATTTGAATTGTCTGTTAAGAATTCACCAATGGAATAGAATGCTTTTTTAACCATAAAATCTGTTAGCATTCTTTTGAATTTGTTAGTATCATTCTCCGCTCTTATAGTCGTAGGTATCTGTGTTATATATTTTTGGAGCCATTCCCAAAAAGCTTTTTGCGTATAATGCTGTTTTATGAGGCAAAACGTGAATTTTGTCCCGGTGACGTTTACTAGTCAGGGTTTCAAATAAATTGAAGTGTTTTTTAACGAACATTGCTATTTCAAATGCATATAGAGAAGGAAATGTCATTATTTTTAGCTTAATGAAGTATGGCCTACAACTATCAGTAGGTTTTATATGGCATACTGCTCTTATACACTTTTTTGTGCCTTAAACACTAGTTCTCTATCTGATGAATTTCCCCAAAATATTATGCCATAACGCAATGTAGAAGATACGTATGCATGATATGCAGTTAGTACGGCTTCTCGACTTGCTATTTTATAGAGATTATGTAGCGCGTACTGAAACTGATTTAGTTTTTTCAGTATATGTTCAATATGTTTACTCCATTTCATATTCTCGTCTATATAGAGTCCCAGGAACTTTGTGTGCTTTGTTTCTTCTATTGTTTTGTCAGCGTATTTAATGTTAAGTTTATCTTGATTGATTCTTTGTTTGAATGACATAGCATAGGTTTTATCTAAATTTACATTGAGATTGTTATTATTTAACCATTTCATTAACCTGTTCAGATTTAGATTTATATCCATTTCATAGCTACGTGATTCCATATTTTGTACTGTGAAAATAATTGTACTATCATCTGCGAACAAAGTCATGGGATGTTGAATAACTCTAGGCATATCGTTTATGTATACGAGGAACAATAATGGACCAAGGATGCTACCCTGGGGTACACCAAATTTCGTTTTTCTTGGTTTCGATTGGTACGTTAGTTCTAATTTTGTCTTCTGGCAAATCTTTGCTATACTTGTTATTTGATACCTATTTTTTAGATACGATTCAATTAACTTTAATACGTTCCCCCTTACTCCATTTTTTTCTAATTTTGACAAGAGTATGTCAAAATCTACAAAATCAAATGCCTTAGTCATATCCATGAACAAGGCAGTCGCACGTTTCCGTTTATCCATATTTGTTATTTCTTTATTTACAAGGCCATATAGTGCCATATTTATATTTTTACATTTTCTAAAGCCGAACTGCTCCTCCGCAAATATTTGATTTTTTTCTAGAAAGCTATACAGGTTGTTATAAATGACTTTTTCAATAATTTTTGAGAAAATTGGTATTAACGCTACAGGTCTATAATTATTAGGATTTTGTCTGTCATCTTTCTTATACAGTGGTTTTATTACAGATATCTTTAAATCCTTAGGGTATATACCATTTTCTATGCATAATTTTACAATGAAACTAAGAACAGGAGATATTTCAACGGCTACACTTTTTATTACTTTTGTAATAATCTCGTCATAACCTGCACTATTGGTGTTTTTTAAGGTTTTGATAATTTTGCATATATCTACAGGGATTGTAGCAGGCATAAACATTGAATTAGATGTGTTAGTAATTAATGATAAGTCAGGCTTTTTACTATTATTTAACGGATGAACTAAATCAATATAATGATTATTGAACGCTTCTGCAATTTCTAGTGGATCTGTTATCTCTTTGTCATTTATAGTTATTTTAGAAATATTTTCTCTCGGACAATTTAATTTATTTTTATTTATGATCTGCCAGGTAGCTTTCATTTTATTTTTGGAGTTTTTAATATAAAAGTTATTTCTTGATTTTTGTGTGAGACTGATGATTTTTTTAAGCCGATTGGTGTATGTCTTTAGATTTTCTTTGTTTTCTGGAGTTTTATGTCTTCTTAATTGCCATAACATGTCTCGCTTACGTTTACAACACAATCTGATACCTTTAGTTACCCAGTTTAGTTTCTTTCTAACAGGTATTCTAATTAAAATTTTGGGGAAACATAAATCATAAAAGAGTTTAAATAAATGATTAAACTCTTTAAACGCTTCATCAGGGTCCAGACATTCATAGACATTATTAAAGGTAAGGCTATGTATAGCATTTTTAAATTTGTTTATATTTTCCAAGTTATAATCTCGCTTTAGTGCGTACCAATGAGTAAGTGTGTATGTTTTTTTAACTGGACATTTCGTGATTTGGGCCGTATGATCAGATAAAGCTAACTCTAATACCTCACTTTTACTGCCTCTTATATTATGTATAACATTATCAATACATGAACCACTAATTATTCGAGTAGGTTGTTTAACACTGAATTTTAAATTATAGTTCAGTAATAGGTTTTCAAAATGTGATGAAAGACGTGTTTTTTTTTAAAATGTCTATGTTAAAATCACCACATATCACATTCTTTTTATTATTATTGGTGCAGACTTTTTGTAGTATACCTTCGAAATTATAGAAAAATGTGGTTAGAGCATCTAAGCTATTCTTTGGTGATCTATAAATACATATAATATTTAGCTTGTGTTCTATTAATTCAATTCCACAGCATTCGATAAAATTAGGACAGCAGTATTCATTCAAATCTATAGTTTTAAATTTATGTTTATTATAAGCTAAAATACACGAACCCCCTTTTCGTGCACTTCTATTTGAGTAGGATGCAAGTCTAAAATTAGGTATATGTAAGTGAATATCATCACCATCCTTCATATTATGTTCAGTTATGCAAACTATGTCCAATGGTTTACCTTCATTAAAAAGTTCTTGTAAGTGGTAGGCAAATAGGTCTGATTTATTTACCATTCATATTCTGATGCAAGATTAAAATATAGTTATACGAGAAAAATGCAGAATTATTATCAGCTTTAGAAGCCGTATTTTGAATAAAATCATCATTCATTAATGTTTGTTCACAATTAATATTATTGCACTTACATATTTCATTTAATTCATAACATTTGCATATTCTCTTCAAACCCAATATTGGGTCAGTTTGGATACACCTATCGGATACAGTTTTGGGCTTCTTTATCAATGTTATATCGTACTTTTCCCTATTTAATCTATAATCAATACGTAATATTTCCTTAAGTAACATTCTGCATATATTAAGAGTAAAGTTATACTTTGATGGTATATAATTACTGTATCCCATGTCCAAAAATGAAACATTTAAATATCTATTACAAATATACTTAATTAAATAATTTAATTTGGATTCATTTAAATTTTTATTGTAAGGCACCTCTAACATTATTATATATGGTTTTGAAACAATTTGAAAACAGTTGCCAAGAGCTATTTCAAATTGATATGGATCAACATCATTAGTGCCACCTATAATAATAACACAATCGTTTGTACTTAGTTCTAGCATAGTGTTTACATGAAGAATATTTTGTATTTTAGCACCTGGTTTGGTATAACTTAAGACTTTAAACTTAGGGCCTAGAAGTCCTTGAAGTATACGGCAAACATTTCTTCCTTGTTGATCAGAATATACAATCACTTTTCTTATGTCCTTTGAGTTTTTTCTTGACTCAGCGTGTATGTTGTCATTACTACTATTATGATATGTATCCTTTTGCAGATGTTTATCTTGCATTTTGGTGTTAAAATTCAAGTTTTCCCTCATGTAGTTGTTATCCACATATGATATTGACTGTGTGTCCCGGTGAAGAAATGACAGTTTAGGACTTTTATTTTCGATAATAGCCTTTGTATTCTCTTGTGATGATGTTGCTTGGTTATCTGTGCATGTATTTAAGATTATTTGATGATTTCTTAGGATTTTTATCGTCTCTTGACTTTCCTGCAATGACTCTTTTAGTTGTTTAATTTCACCGTGCATATTCACAATCTCATTATTAGCAGATAACAATTTCGATTTTAGTTCAGTGATTTGTTCCTGCAGCTCTTCACACGAATTGTTGACGCCACCAATTGAATTGTTGAAACATAATTTTTGTACCTATACTTAAATTTTAGGTCGCCACGTGTATTTGCCATCTTAATTTACTGAGGCTATCAATTTGGAACATTTAATAGTATTCTTAAAAGATTTAAAATTCAAAGAATTTACTTCAAATATTATTTTATATGTACTTATAGAACTTGCCAAGAAGCTGTTTGTCTGGAAATTTTGAGTTTTGTCGGAAGTCTCAAGATCATTTCAAATGTAGAAGAATCCAGACGAACCCCGATCATCTGGCAACCCTGCCCACATTGAGCCAGTAATTTACACTTGATAATATTATAAAGAGGTGTAAAGTTTGTGCGGTTGTAGGGAGTAATCTCTGGATCTACTGAAAATAGTTTGAGACCCTGGGAAGGACATAGTTTGTATTCCTTTGGAAAGATAAAACACTTTTTACGCGGGCGAAGCCGCGGGCAGAAGCTAGTGCCCTATTTAAAATTGGGTGACCCTATTGACATCAACCGGAAACAAGTCCAGACTCCGGGCAGTTACTGACTAAGAAATACTCGATGGAATATCCCAATACCACTTTGCCCAAATCGGGATTCGAATCCAGAACAAATGAGGCAGACTAGAGACATTATTTTATAAAAATATTTTGTGACGAAAACCAGGAACGTATAAGAAGATAGAAGTGTAGTCTATTGAAACGATTATTAGTATTAAACATTACAAATTTTAGTAATAGTGCTTCAAGTAGAACGAATGAGTAAGAATAGTTGGGCAACACTATACTGCACTTCACTGCAGTCATTTCGCGATAAACTCACGCGATTTGTTAAGGAGATGGTATGCATTTTAAATAAGCCTTTATTTTAATGACACAAAATTAATGAATAGGTGCATTACAGTACAATATTTATTTTACATTTTTTTCTAAAAACAAGTTAATTCAATGATTTCATTATAAACAAAAAGCAAAAAAAAAGAAAATCGTAGAAAATATTGGTACATATTAAAATGAGTGTTATAGCTTAACTCCTGAATAAAAAAAACAAAAAAAAAATAAGGATACCTCTCTCCTAGACACTGACTATCTAGAATGTTGCTGTGCCCGACACGGTCCATAATTGTTTCTGTAACTTATATTTACCTCCTGTATGTACATTTTTGATGTAATAAATGTAATGTGAATTTGATATTTTTTATTGATTATATTTTGTATAAAATCTCGGGACCCCCTTTTCCGCACTGAGACATTTGGTCCATTGTGCATGCAGGCTCCTCTTTGTGAGAGGGAATGGGCCGTAATCCACCACGCGGGCCCAGTGAGGGTTGGCGGATGTCACATGTCTTCGAATTTTACGGTTCTAAGACATGCCGGGCATTTCCAGGCGTGCATTGCCTCACGGTGTTTTCCTTCACCGTTTTGAGAGCAGTGTTGATGAAATAATTTAGACAAAGTAAAGCGCATGCCTGGGTTCGAATCCATGACCTACAATTTGTAAGTACTAAAATAAAAAATCTTTATATATCGACCGGTATTAAAAAATATTTTCATCTGAATGGCACTTCCGAAACAACGAAGCATCATGCACGTACGTTCCACGCATTGTCATCCAAGCTGGTCCTAGGTCGAATCGTTGCCGGCCTTTCGGAAGTTTAAACACGGGTATTTGTGCTTTCCCTAACCTTAGTGTGATCGAGTCACCGTCCATTTCATCCATATCCATCATCCAAATTGCTTATCATCATCTTTCTACGAATCCAGCCCATCGCAAATCTGTGTTGCGTTCTAACCAGCGCAACCATTTTGGTATTCCCTCAAAATAATCCTTAACAAAAAACCATGTTAAAAAAAGACTCATTATCAAACAAAAGGTATTTCGAAGTAAAGCCTTGGCGACATGTACTGTCATATAATAAACGTAATTTAAGAAAAGCATACATTTCGGATACGTGTTTATGAGCGTGTGAAGTCGTTTGGTAATTATTTATGCCTCATTCATTATACATCACACGTATTTCTGTCCTTCACCAAATGAATACAATTTCCCACGCGATAGTGCTTTTTTTAAATAATTCAATTAGGAGGTATTTTTATGAACATCTGATTTTCATTATAGAAATATGAGAATCACTAAAACTAAAATTATTGTTAAATTAATGTTTGGTCTGCTCTCCTTTTTAACAAAAACAAAATACATTTCTAAAATTATTTCACTATTCCAAAATACACACACGTTGTAAAATTCATGCATTTGATGCATGATGCCTACAAGTAGGTAACATAAATATTCAGGACATAAACGATATAAATTAAATATTAAACTCATAAAATTGATTCACTCTAAAACATCGACCCCTTAATATCTCGTAGGCCATTGATTACAAACGTGCTACGTACGGAAACACGTACATTACTGGTAAATCCTACATATCTGTACGTTTCATCACACGACGACACGACGTAGGTATGGGTACCTTTATGGGCATGCCTTCATACCGGAGACATTTTATGTCTGAACTTGACCCAGTTCGTGCAGATTGTTTAACTTCGTTGTCATGCTTTTTATCCCGGTGACGTAAGTAGATTTGTTTGGCAGTTCATAAGGTTATAAAGGATATAAAGGCATTTTTTACATTTCTGAGATTATTTGTTACAACGTGTTTTGTTTATTCTTTTTGAGACATTTTATCTCGAAATTTGTAGAAGTTTTTGAAGAGACATATTCTTGATTTTATGCTTTTGTGGCTGGGTGTCTAGGTAGACTGTGGTATGTGGTAATTAGGAAACAATTGATTTTCTATTGTTAAACACCTGATTCAGGTTTCATCACAGTTGAGGGAATGTAAGAAGAAAGCATGTAGTGAACTTTGTGAACTGGCAAAAAAATATTCAATGCGGCAGGCCTAATGGCTCACAATAATTATCGAGGCACGGTTCCTACAGAAGACGTGACGTGCCAAAAGTGACAGCTTGGTAGTAGCGTTGCATAAACGCGACGACGAAGAAGCGACTGTCTAATCACTATTCGCTTGATGGTGAACTTCGTCGACTTCGGAAGCGAACTTAGTTACATCGCACACCTAGGTTGTTGGAAGACTTCGGCTGTCCGTCAAAGTGAGCTATGAGGGTCAAAATCTCATTAGTTAATAAAGTTTTCCACTTCAATTATCTGCCCTTGCACTGCCCTTCCTATGGTGCGTGCATCAAAATTCACTTGCGTGCAGATTTCCACTTATTTCTCTACATTAGGTACTGTTTACTCTTCAAAACAATCTTGATACTGGATATAAAATTATATAATGTTGATACTTAGATGTCTATCAGTGTAAATTACAGTTATAACCTTCATGCGATGAAAATGGGTTCCCTCTATTTGGCAGAATCTTGATGCCGCGAAATTTATTTGGCATAACACACTTGGCATAATCTTCTTTAAACGAATATTCTTAAGGCATAAAAGTTATATAATATAATTATTGTTTTGCCTAATATTTATATGTCCGAATATACAATGGCATAATGGTAGAATTTTATTCTGAATAACTATTTTTGTCAAAGTTAAAATTTCGCATAATTTCGTTTAGCATAACGTTCATTTAAAGCGACTATTATTTGATATAATTTCACTTGGCATACCATGGAGATGGCAGAATTTCATTTCGAATAATTTTATTTGGCATATTTCTAAAAAAAATGCATTTTAACCCTAAAATTAAAATATTGTCTTAAAAAGACAATATGTTGAGCTTCAAAAGTTAGTGACAGAAACGAATCGCTGCAAAACCGACTCCACGTAGTCTTGTCTGCCCTACCCCTAGAGTGTAATTTAAGCCCGCGTAGGCGCGGAGGGGCGAGCCGAAGCTGCTGAGCGTTGAAACCATCAGCGACGATAAGCTCATGTGGGACCGCCGGAGCCCCGCAGCGTCGGATCCGTGACAGAAACCATGCTTGCTGCATGTTGCATGTGCGCTTGCAAGCTGCATGCTTGCTTGCATGCGTGGTGTATGCTTGTTTGCATGTTGCATGCTTGCTTGCATGCATGGTGTATGCTTGTTTGCATACTACATGCTTGCTGCATGTATGATGTATGCTTGCTTGCATGCTGAATGATTGCTGCATGTTTCCATGCTGCATGCATGGTGTACGCTTGTTTGCATGCTGCATGCTTGCTTCATTTGTGAGGTATGCTTGCTTGCATGCTGCATGCATGGTGTTCTGTGTGTGGAGGTGGTGTTCTGCAATGTGATAGATGAATGGATATGAAATGTATGCCAAAAGATGATTCTAACTGTAAACTTTCTGAGATATGATAGTTCTGCCTTTTAATGACTATCGATAAGAAATGTATGCCAAAAGACGATTCTGTCTGTGAAATTTTTGCGATATGATGGTTATACTTTTTAATTATTATGGATATGAAATTAATGCCTAAAGATGATACTGACTAAAAAAATTATGAGTTCTGAATGTATGATAAATGAGTGAGTGCCAAATGATTTTATGCGAAGTGAGGTTTATGCTATCCGCTGTTATGCGAAATAATATTATGACATAAAAAGTTCTGCTATAAAGGGGTGACCCGATGAAAACAAAGATAAACCGAGAGATAAATATTTATTATTTTAAAAGCCTACAGATAGACAATGCTCTATTTACATCAATGAAACTACATCCAACCACACGCCGGAGGGCTCCGAGTACCCATACGCCATTGTCTTTGCTATTATTACCCAAGCCACCTACTCTAGGTCCAAATCGTCTAAAAAGTTAACCGTCGCACCGGCTAGAAACAGATGAGACCTTTCAAAAGATGTGTTGGACGTACACATTTAACTATTTGGTAGGTATAATTGCTTAGGAACCTGGCATCTACATATTTATGTATAAGGATAAATCTATGCTAAATGTTTGTGTAAAGTTCTTTAGTTTATAAGTGCTTATGTTTTTGGCTTGTTATATGCTTTGGTGCAAACTGTTAGTACAGCAAGCAATTGTTATGAAATAAACAAATAAAAATAGCTAATGGTTTATTTTTCATTGTACAATAAAAAATAAAATATTCTTCAGACAAAACTCCAAAAAATATATTTACAGTTTACACAAGGTAAAATGATGTATCAAACATGCAATCAATCAATGAATCAATCATTCACTCAATATTGAAGTAAACTAATAAGTCTTCAAGTAAAGGACTAACCGGTACTATCAAAGTAACACTAAACCATCCAGTTTGCCGGGCAATGAAGCCAATGTTACAGAAACTAGAACTACGATCCAATTCTGTGACACAATCAGAACTGGTTATCATACACCTTGGAGGTAAAAACGGGGGAATGGCACGTGGTGCATTACCACTCCTGCGCACTAATGTGCTAACCACACGGCTTTTCAATGCAAAACTTGTTATACTTCAGCTACGTCGACTTGTGCAGTTTAGGATTACGATTCAACTATTCATAGCTCAACCACTTCTTATTCAGGCTAGTGTTCCATTCAAATCAGTTTGAGGGCATAACATTGATGAAAAATATTTGAAATTTGTTTCTGCCCGCGGTTATGGCAACTTCATTATCCCAAGGGAACATTATACTGAATTAATCAAGATAAATGTGTTCGACGTCTTAATTCAGATTATAAACTATCTGTGGGCAAAATTTCACCCAAATCCATTCAGCAGTTTTTGCGTGATCGAAACACAAACATACAGGGCTACTTCAGGGCAATGTGAGGATTAAGATTAAGTTTCAAGTTGCAAATTTTTGGACTGACTGTTTAACACGCTCTCAAAGGCTTGAACCTAACTAAAACTTACAAAATAATACTAAAAATTAACGTCAACACCTACTTGAATATGTGTAAGCTACTGAAACTTAGATAAACCTCTTAATGGAAGTTTGATATAACATAAAGGTTTATTCATGAGCCTAGACAGGATAATAAGCTTAAGGTAAATACACGCATCATGCGTGTATAGCTTGTTGTGTAGCCGTTATAATAGCGTGTTATTAATAATAGCTATTATAAACATGATAATTATTATATATTAGTTAAACTGCAGATCTAATAATGAATTATTTTTATCTACACTCACAACGTAATGTTCCAAATATGAATTCAAAAAATATTGTATAAAGACGTACTTTATATTCGTGGATAGGTAAAATTTAAAAAAAAAACCTTTACAGTGCAACATTTTCCTTCGATTTTCAAACAACTGCATCATAAAATAACTTTTTAATTTTTATAGCACACTATTACTTTTTATTTTTTTGGCGCTTATGGGCTATTTGACTTAATGTAGAAAAGTAGTGTCAATGTCTATGGAGGCGCGCGCTGCGCAGACATGCGCAATGAGAATCTAAATTGCCTGCCATACCACATATTTTTTCCGTTTCCACTTTTGTTTTATTTCAACTTTATGAGTTAAGATAAAGTAGGGTATGCAACGGCATATAATTAGGTATTAAAACACTCGCGTGTTATTATTATCAAACCCACGCTCGTGTTTTAATAACCTCTATTATATGACCACTGCATAAACTACTATAATATTCATTCATTACGGTTTTAATTTATAGTGAATGTTAATTATAAACGATATAAAGGCAGCAAGATTGTTTCGATAACTCAGACAGACAAGTCTGTCAAAGAATGACGAGGAAAGCGGATAGCCAAAAAAAGAGACATGCTGTTTGATTGATGACAAACGCACTTAACGAACGCGAAAAATGAGGTTTACGATGTACCGAATGAGCCCAGAAGAAGGGGATCAGTGTGAGTTTTTACTCGCGCTTATTGGCTTTAACGTAAACTTCAATTTGTATTGAAACAGGATAAGCGTCGTCTTAAACGAGAAAACTTTATGTGTACAAATCGACATAAGTAAGCGTGTTAATGACATATGTAAGCGGCATGCTTTTGATACTTTCATAACAGGTGTGTCCTCGGCCAGAAAGTGCCTGAGCTTTTTTAACCGACTTACCAAAAAGGAGGAGGTTCTATGTTCGACTTCGTGTTTTACGTATGTTCACCGATATCTCCGTCAATTGTGGACCGATTTTGAACATTCTTTTTTTGAACGAAAATGTCTCGAAATTGGTCCCATTTTAATTTGGTGAAGATCTGATGAAGAACTTCGAAGATATAAGACAGAACTCTTCAATAAATAACTTCAAACCTCTCGGGATTGCTGCAATCGCATGTCTGTTTATTGATTATACCATTTCATAACATAGCATCACGCCAGTACGCTCTTAAAGGGTACGCAGATCTCTCATTTCACCGGTTATGTTCAAGTTTCATGATACTGGGGTTATCTATTCTGTCGTTAAGGTAACTTACTAAACAACTTGCCTATTAGGTAGGTACAACTAAAAAGTGAAAAATAAAAACTTTTTTACAAAAAAATACTACCGACTTAAGAAAACTACAAAGTGAAAAATAACTTTGTTTTTGGAAGCCGGTGTCCATAACGCAGTAAAACGGTACGTACGAAAGACACCAAAAATAAAGTTATTTTTCACTTTGTAGTTTTCTATAAAAGTTTTTATTAATTAGGATTTTGTATGTTCAGGTTTTTATCCTTGTATGGAATGTGAAATGTTTGTTTTGTTTTTCTTCACACTTTGTTTCCAATATATTTTTAGAAGTGATGACTTTTAATTGGCTGTTAGTCTCATGTACAATTTTCTATTCTATTTGTTTAGCTGAAAGTCAACCATAATTGAAAAATAAATAAATTAGAGATCGTTAAGTTAGTGCTCGTTCACTTCACACAGAGGTCCGTTTTACAGGTCCGCTTTATCGCATACGTTTTTATTCTGCAATGCGTAGGTACTTGTATGAGCGAGTTCACACACACAACAGTTTTAAAATAATGATCCATTTTATCCGACGTCCATTCTTGTAGAAAGTTAAATGTAGGATCCGTTAAAACGGCACTGTAAATGCGGTGTGAACATCACCTCCAGTAGCGACCGATCTGTTAATACGATCCTGGAAATTCGGAAGTTCTGTGTGAACGAGCCCTTATCGCGATTGAGTACATTAAAGACTCGGAATAAGCACACAGTTCATTCTTGCGTTGAAAGATGAGTTATCACTACATAGTATAAAACAAAGTCGCTACCCGCTGTCTGTCTGTCCCTATGTATGCTTAGATCTTTAAAACTACGAGTACGCAATGGATTTTGAAGCGATCTTTTAAAAAGATAGAATGAGAGGTTTATATGTATGATACATGCATAATATACTAGAGAAACACTGATAATTTTCGACTTTCACGCGGGCGAAGCCGCTAACAGAAGCTAGTATAGTATACAAACTGTATACTGGTGCGCACCCGGCAACTATTCGCTACTAACTCTTGCAAATCTAATGCTGGTGTGTGCTCACCGCTACGCCGTTTAGTCGATACATACAGTAAGCTATTTTGTGAAATTAACATAATATTTTAAACAAACATACCTTTAGAACTAGCATAATCAAAATTTTGAACCATCAACAGGGGGGTGACCATAAGCTCTTAGAGTAAGGTTATTTTGAGGTCGCGTAAGTGACAGATGTATACAAGTCATACACATCTGTCCCTTACACACACTCAAAATAACCTTACTCTAAGAGCTTATGGTCACCCCCCTGTAGTTTGTAATGTTTCTACATACCCTGTCTACAACAACGTTTGCTAATCAGTTTGTCTTAGTGTAAGTAGTAATCTGTGGAAAATGTAGTGGGTTGTTAAATCATATGTTTTTATATATTTTTGGTATACTACTGTTTGTTTCCTTATAAAAAAAAAATAACAATTTGGTTCTGCTCAAAATTAATGATATCAACACATCATATTGACAAACTGCAATTCGAATAATAGCCTATGTTTTTGTCACCTTGCCCTTCACTAAGATATCACACGAAAATTGCTTTAATATTTTTGCAATCATATTATTGAAATAACTACTACTAACAACCTGCTCAATAGTCTTGACCTCATAGATTTCCATTGGTCCATCACACTACTTAGTTTGTGTAGTCAAGTGAAAATATTATGCTAATTACCCAAGGTCATCTCAAAAAACGTACTCATGTTACCGGACTAAGCCTGCAATGATATTTACTTTGCAACGTTACCGACTAACGTGTTGGTAAAAAAACATTAAGCAAAAAAATATTCAAAGTACTGATATGCGGTGAAAAAGTCGCACTTCATTTAGTTAAGTTGAACGTGTATGCATTATAGTAGACAACAAACAATAATCAATCGCATAATTATCTTATGCGATTGATTATATTATTTAAAAAGATAAGAAATCTCAAATAATCAATCTCATCGAATTTATTGAAAAGTTAAATATGGATGGATGCATTTTTAGGGTTCCGTACCCAAAGGGTCCAAACGGAGCCTTATTGCTCACGTGCGGATACACGTGGCCATCGGTCTGTACGTCTGTCTATTTGTCTGTCTGTCCGTCGCCTGTCACATAGGTTTACAGTACAAACGGTTGGAGCTACAGTCTTAAAATTTTCAAAATACAAGCATCTTGTTGACCCAAAGCCAAACAAATTATGAAAAAATATTTTTAAGGGAGGCTCAAAGAGGGCGTGAAAAAATCCGCATTGAGTGGGGTATCGTTGTTTAGAGCTCGCTGAATAGAAATATACTGTATTTTTTTGTTTTTAAATATATTTAAGTACTTAGGTGAGGTGGTGAGGAGCTCGTAGCTAAATAATAACAGCCGCACGGGTCGATCTTCAAGGTTAAGCAACGCTTGACGAGGTCGGTCCGTGGATGGGTGACCAATTTCAACATACCGAGTTTCCTCTGTGCCTCGGAAAGCACGCTAAGCCGTTGATCCCGGCTGTCATTTGAAGATCTTTGACAGTCGTTACGGGTAGTCAGAAGCTTGAGATCTGACACCAGTCTTGCCAAGGAGTACCGTGTTACCTAGTTACTTGGTTGTGGAGGTTAGATAGGCAGTCACTCCACGTGAAACACTAGTGCTCAGCTGAATCCGGTAAGACTGGAAGCCGAACCCAATATAGTTGGGAAAAGGCTAGGCAGATTGACTTAGGATTTTATTATTACGTATATTTTACTAACAAGTACCAATTATATTGATAAATCAGTTTTTTTTTTAAAATTCCCTAATGTTTTCCTATTACAACAACCTTGATTTTGAGTTTTGTTTTTTTTTTTTTTTTTATTGTATATATGCTCGCGCTTGACCACTATCTCACCTGATGGTAAGCGATGATGTGGTATATGGTACCATAAATGTGCGAAATCCCACGCGCACTTGGTCAGTTTTGTCGGCCTACCGTGCCCTAATTACTAAGGTAAGTGTCAGCAATATTGGGCCAATAATAAAATAACAATTTAAACCTTCTTTAACTAGTCTTTGTTGCATGATAGCTACAACCTATGGGACTTTAAGTCAGGAGTAGGTGGGCACATTGCTCGCAGAATGGATGGCCGATGGGGCATAAAAGTTCTGGAGTGGCGACCGCGAACCGGAAGACGTTGCGTTGGAAGGCCTTCCACTAGGTGGACCGATGATCTGGTAAAGGTTGCGGAGCTCCGCTGGATGTGTGACGCACGGGAGCCGCCAATGTGGCGATGCTTGGGGGAGGCCTATGTCCAACAGTAGACGTCTTTCGGCTGATATGATGATGATAATGATTCTAGGCAAGCGTTTTTACCGTCGACTAGATTATCGGGGAGATAGAATTCAAACGAGAGCGTTATATTTTTATTGGTCATTCCCGAGTTAAATTTCAGCGAACAAGACAATTATTAAAAAAGCTTTATTTAATTAAAAACAATGTTTACTTTATGATTTGAACTACAAAACTATAAATAATATTACAATTATTCTATAAACTAAACTTATTGCTAAATCAGTAAAACTGCAATCGTGCAGATTACGCAATGCTTGACGCGCGGATCCGGTGCGTGATCAGCAATGACGCACGCTCATTGATTGAAATCACACAAAAAATCATTCAAAAACAGAATCCAATCGTTTACTCACCGAAACTTATCAAAAATCGCCAAAACCCTTGGTCAGGTCTTCACTATTATTCAATATGGTGACAAAAAACTTCATACACACTAATTATTTTTATTTTAGTTAGTGGTGTGAGTGTGAGTGAAAAAAAAAAAACCTTGACCTGTAAAAGTGCATAAAAAGACCAACATTTGTACTTCTGCAAATTCTAAAACAATACACTCATACAATACGTTAGATTAACAGAATTACCTCAGAAAGCCGGGGCCGACACGTTTGCTATTGAACCTAAACCAACATTAACTCCGCGGAGGTGTAAAGTGTTTGTTATGAGCTGTTTCGATTATCTAATAACCTATGTACTGGTCGTAAAGGTTCAGGTAAATTTGATTCAAGTTCTGTTGAATTCAAAGAGTAAAATAACATTGTAATTATTATCTTGACCTTATCCCAATTTATTTGGACATCGACACAATTCTTGACCACTATCTCACCATGTTTCTCTGTTAGTCGACCATTCCCCTTTCTGGGCATGTTAGCATTCACATAGTCCATTCATCGTGTCTTGGTCTTGTCTTTATTTTAAAGTCAACCACATTCACTGCTCTTGATATTTTATATATCATTTATTGTACAAAAGATTGACAAAAATTATCGCTTGACGAGAAATAAAGTTTGGATTTCATCATCATATCAGCCGAAAGATGTCCACTGCTGGACATAGGCCTCCTCCAAGCGTCGGCGTCGACACATTGACCGATCCCGTGTGTCCCGCATCCAACGGATCCTCGCACCCTTCAACAGGTCAAGTTTGGATTTAATATTAACAAATTATTAGAAAGTTAGGGCGCATGATGCACGTACGGGTATTTTGAACAAAACCTGGCAACCTATTTTTTTGGAACAGTTTAAATAAAAAAAAAAATCGTAGTTTAATAATTATTACACTCAGTTCCAATCTTACATGTTATTTTAGATTCTTGTGTTATTAGTTTATATCATTTTCAATACAAACATTTTCTAGTCTTTGAAGAGATTCTTTGTTTTGGATCTTAAATTTTAGGGTGTGTATAATATTGTATGTGTACTAAAGTGAGAAAATATTTACGCAGTATTATAGCAGGCTATTTAATTTATTTGCACTCTATTTTTAGGAAATGGTCCTTTAGTAATAAAGCTTGGTTAACACTTGGTAACCTAAAGGTTGTCTGTAAGAGATTGCCTAGTGCGATAAGTCCGTTTATCGTATATTTGTTTTTGTAAATGATTTTCCTGTATGTTTTTGTGGTGTACAATAATGTATATAATATTAATGCTGGGCATTGCTCGGCAAAAAATAAAGAAGTTTAATAAACTTTAGTCCATGGTATAAAGGTTTCTATAATTTTAACGTTTAAATACCCTTTCATATTAATTTACATAATCATATTTGCGTGATAAATTGTGCGAAGCACAGCGTACTTATGAGGATAGCATAATGCAAACAAAGATCCGCAAAAAATGGAGTCGCCGAAGAGCGAGCCGGAGGCACACGAAGAAAACCGAAGAAGTACGAACGCGCTCTGACAAGACACATATAGTACCTACGCTAGCAGCCACTATTGTGTGTTTACATTGAGCATCAGCTGTTTTATTGTTATTTCAGTTTTGTCACATTTTACGAAACTGAAAGACTGTAAATTTATTGAATCAAACTCCGTTCCAACCGGGTGTCCATAAGTCACCTCTCTCTTTTGTTTATTTTGATTAGCAACATTAATTTCTTTCAGTAACGGATATACCTATAAAGGAAAGTACTGGGAGAGAAGTCTACGAGTATATTAAAGGCTGTAAGAAGCACACCATTTGTTCACATGGAAAATTGTTTACTGAGAATCAGCAACAGTCCAGACAATCGAAATGAATTTAATCGTTTAAATTAAACCATTTTAAAACAGAGCTCAAACAAAAATATATGATGCATCTTACAAATCAGACGGATTTAAAAAAAAAACATGAAAAAAGGTTAGATGATACAGTAAGTTTTTCATTCTGTAAAAATCAAAAAGTCACTGGTAGCCCATTAAAATCATTTGATGAAAGTAGAGATCGCTGCAAGAGGTGATCTGCTGATCAAGCAGATACCGAAAAGACTATAGAATACTCGTAACTGGGGTAGACTTCGATCTCATAAAAAGATTTAAAATCATTTAGATGTGATTTGAAGTGGGCGAGTAGCAAATCTACCTATATTTTCTATTTTCTAGTCCATATGGATGGCACCCTATGACACCCACAGTTCATAAAATTGTATTAAATAGACCTACAATTATCGAGCACAATTATTATCATCATCATTATCAATAGGTCAATTACTCTGCGAAAAGGCAGGTGAGGCCCGTAATAAGTATTACCAGCAATATAGACAAAACATATCTCGGCAATTCTGAAGATTGCTTGATAATTGCATGAATATATTAAACAGATTGTTTGTTAACCTCTGATCCTCTCATATAACGTGAGTGCTCTTAAGTTAGGAGAAAAAGGGGACCTTTTTCATAGGAATCATGACGGCTTCTTTTGCCTATGAAAATAAAGAATTAATTGCAAGGATAATGTTCTATAGAAGAAGAGCAAAGAGAGAAATTATCATATTTGGAAAGTGATTAATATTATTTATAATGTTTAGTATTTTTTTAATATTTTTATTATTCTTTTTAGGGTTCCGTAGCCAAATGGCAATAAACGGAACCCTTATGGATTCGTCATGTCTGTTTGTCCGTATGTCACAGCCACTTTTTTCCGAAACTATAGGAACTATGCTGTTGAAATTTGGTAAGTAGATGTATTCTGTGAACCGCATTAAGATTTCCACATAAAATAGAATAAAAACAAAAAAAATTGGGCGTTCCCCATACTTAGACCCGAAATCCAATTTTTTTTTGTCAATCCTGTACGTTTGGTGTATCTATAGATAGGTCTTCAAAAATGATATTGAGTTTTCTAATATATTTTTTTCTAAACTGAACAGTTTGCGCGAGAGACACTTCCAAAGTGGTAAAATGTGCCTGCCCCCGCCCCCCCCCCCCGCCCCATGTAATAATACTTCATAAATCGTAAACCGTAATTTACCAAGTACGGAACCATACGTGCGCGAGTCCGACTCGCACTTGGCCGGTTTTTTTAAATTTTAATTTATCTAATACTATTTACATAAATAAACAAAAAACGTAAATAAAAAAATACACAAAAAAAGAAATAAATATATATATACCTAAACAGAAAATACACTAAATTGGAAAAAATCTACTTAAATATAATAACAACATTCAAAATAAAAATAGGTCAAAATATAGTTTTGACCAATTTTTGTGTCAAATAACCCTATGTGCGACGTACAGACTATTTAGTTTAAACATTTACGCAAATAAAATAAATATTATAACAAAAACCAAATTGTTATGAGTGGGTACATTGCAAAAACTGTTCGAATACACCTGTCGTTGCGACATCGAGCGCGCTATAAAGCACCATGCACACTTAATCAAATTAGGCATTCTATTTTTTTTTACATATTACCCAATATTTTTACTATTTTATTTATTTAGCTTCTGACAACGGCTTCGCCCACCTGAATTTCGTCACGTGAATTTCATCCAGATCCGTTCAGTCGTTCTGGCGTGATTGAGTAACAAACATACACACATCCATCCAAACTTTCGAATTTATATTGATTTGTGTGCGGGATATTGTTAGATTTTATCATTTCCGTCTTCATTTTAGAAGCACCTCATCCAGAAATTCAAGCCACTTTAGAGTGACAGCACATTTTTATGAGAGTACACTCTTCGTTACTGTTTTCATTCAATCAAATAAATGATGACAAGGAAATAATGATGATAGGGACTCCGTTTTCCTCGCTAAGACTCTTGTTTGGTCCGTTGTGCGTAAGGGTTCTGGCTAACAAAGCCAGCCTAGTTCCGTTTGTGAAATACTTATTAAAGACAAAACATTTTACAATATATATAATAAATAAAAAGATTCAGTCATCAAAAACTGCCGTAAAACTATTCGGATTCGTAAACGACTTACTCAATCTCTAAACGTTTGCTAGGCTTTCTAACAAAGTTAATTCAAGGTTTTATTGAGATATCTAAACAGTGGTTAATAAGATTGGCGGCAACGTAGACGGAGGTACGTTGTTGTTTTAGTTAGTAGCACTACTACTTCCTGTGGCTTCTCTCTGGCCTTCGAAAAGATAATGCCGTTAGCAAGGACAAGCGAAATTTCTAGTAATCGATTTCGCGATTAAACGGTTCAGTTAAATTAAAACTTTTTTACAAAAATTACAACCGACTTACAAAAAAAAGAGACTACAAAGTGAAAAATAACTTCAACTTCGGAAGTCAGTGTTCCTGTTTTCATTTCTTCTTTTTTGACATCGACTTCCGAAATTGAAGTTAATTTTCACTTTGTAGTGTTTTTGTTTGGAAGTCGGTTGTAATTTTTGTAAAAAAGTTTTTATTTTTCCGATTTTAGTGGTGGTACTTATTGGACCAGTTCTATAGGCTAGGTACCTACGCCTATAGTGCCCAAAGTGAAGCTAGAATAAATTAACCCAATAACATGAAACATAAACAAAACCGGTGCAATGAGTGTATACCAGAGTGAACTGTTCACACCTTCGTACCCCTTTAGAGCGTACTAGTGTCATGTTATGTTATTAAATGGTGTAAAAAATAAACAGACATGCGATTGCAACTATCCCGAGTGATTTGCCATCATCTATTGAAGAGAGCTGATGTATTTCTCCGAAGTTCTTCATCAGATCTTGATGAAAATTAAATTGGACCACATGACAAGCTCAGCTTTCAAATAAAAAAAGAATCATCAAAATCGGTTCACCCAATATAAAGTTCTGAGGTAAAAAAAAAAAAAAAAAAACAGTCGAATTGATAACCTCCTCCTTTTTTGCGAAGTCGGTTAAAAATGAGTATGAACGAGTACCGTATGGAAAATAAAGATTGAGTGTGTTGTTAGCCTATTATACTATTATCGAGCTTGTTAAAAAAAAACCGCTCAAATTACTTATTGTAATTCGTAAATTTTAATATTATGTATGAGAGATGTTATTAGAGAGTGGCTCCTGGATAACTAGTAATTAATGATGTCCAAAACATTTAGAATAATTAAACTTTGTGCATCATTTCATTGCGTGTATAGCTGTAGTGTGAAAAGCCGTGCCTGTATTTTCTTAAAGCTAGGCTAGTTAGGCCATCGTAATGTCAAGAGTTTACAAGAGATTTTTCTAAGCAAACATGTTCCCTCGATGACCACATCATCACTAAACTTTAGGTCAGATATTTATTTAAACCTAGCCTATCAGAAATAAGCACAGTTTGACAAACTTCATGATATTTGGCAATTATAACACTTCAATAAGGGTGAGATTTTGTGACATATGAAATAGATAGGACAATTCGCAAATGAAATTTGGAAATGAAAACAGTTTCTCTAATTCATGGAAACTTGCAAACTGTGATAAAATCTATGACAAATTATGTGAATCACAGAAACTAGGTCGAACAAAACTACAATCCAACTTGTGTTCAATTTACCTTAAAGGCCTAACTATTCCAAGATTGGGATCAGAATTGCACTTCAAGGCCATCACGGCCATACCTGTGTTTTTCCAAGTACCTTTAACTTGTGGACATGAATTGCACTTACCTACCTAATAAACCTATTTTCCACACATCCTCATCCTCTTTATACTTTATTATTTAAGTTTGTTGGAAGTACGAAATCAACTAAGGATCATGGAAGATGGAAGTTCATGTTATTAAATAAACCAAAGTTAGTTTTGTCAATTGTTTTTGGTTGATTTGGGTTTTTTTTTATTATTGATAGGCTCGCGCTTGACCACTATCTCACCTGATGGTAAGCGATGATGTGGTCGACAATGTTGCACGCCTACCTAGATGAAACCTATTCACTCTTGACTAAAGACTCCCAGGTTGTAGCTATCAGGAAATACAGACTCTGGCAGGGAATTACACTCCTTAGCTGTACGCATAATAGAAGTATTCCCAAAACGTTTCCTAAAATCAAATTGTAAACTTCGTTGCAGACTAAGACTTAATATAGTTATAGAACAGATAAATAGAATTTGCACAAATTGATATACTTGGGTGTAATCCCTACCTCATTTCTTAAAATCAAATTGTTGAGGTGACTTCAACAATTCCACTTTCGTTCAAGGTCACAAACTTCCATATCTACTGTAAAGTCATTCATAAAAAAACTGTCAACTGCAGAAACTTTGACTTCTGATGAAAAATTAAACAATTGAGTACTAAGGTAGGCTCACTAGCTTTATAAACCTAAATAATTAATTTGACAGATAACAATAAATCCAATTTTATCACCAACAAATCAATAGAGACAAAACCGCAAATAAATCAGCGCGACCACAACTATCGCCACGAACATTGCAAAACAATCAATAAAAACTCACGTGCATACTTCGCTGAGCAGTCGCTGACGAAAGACGCCGCCGACAGCAGAGTGAAAACCAAAACATATCGACTATCACACATAGTAGTACCACTTAAACTGTGATAACAGCGAATAGCACAAAAACCAGGAACACACTAACGACCTGACCCTCGTGCCTTCGCGTACGCTTACGTAAATATAACAGGTTCTTTATGAGTATTGCATAAATCCAGCCAGCTCTTTGCCAATTTGAAGCCTGATTTTCACGGAACGCTAGCTACTAATCCGTTCCACAAAATGTTTGCGACGTGAATGCGCTGGGCTGCGTGCGCCGGCGACCGTATTCTGGCATATTGCACCGCGATTGGCCAGTGGTGTTGTTTTCGAAAAGGCGGTTCAAGTACGAAGGTCGTGGTGTCGAAGTTTGTGTACTTTAGTATTTTCGTTCAATTTGTAATAGGCAGCTGCTGTTTGACGAGTAAGCAGTCGACAAATGCAGTGACCTACTTACGATTTACCACGATTTTGCGCTCCTGGTCCTCCTTCAGTGTGCGTCTCTTTTCGTTGTAATATCAGAATTATTACAACACATTCAGCACTTTTTCAACAAATTGCCTCACTTCTAGGTAAATGTCTCCCAAAAGCATTCCATTCAGCACCGACAGAAGACTTTTTTAACCCTGAAAATAATTAATTAATCTATGCCTAGAATTTTGGTATCCTAAAACAACCCGTCCCATTTCACATACCTTTTAATTATTTTTATATAGAGTTTCAACAAAACACTCTACTTTAAATTTCCACGCAGGATGTAAAGAAAAATGCCTCGTATCACTTACTCGCAACGTTGCGAAAATGGTAAGCAACTAAGTGAAACGGGTTACCATGGTGGTCGTCGATGACCAATTGTGCAATGTTTCAACCTTAAACCCAACTCAAAGTATTGCAGAATATGGCTACATTATGTTATTGAACTTTTAAATGATAAATAAAGGATTATAACTTAAAAGACCCTCACAAGAGAATGGACTATATTCACAATTAGGACTAAAGGTTCCTCTGTACAAAACGACATTCTTTCGGCAATAACGGTTATCGTAATTTCAAAATTGTATGGAATTGACGAGTGCTAGCAAAAAGTCTAGTTGTGAATCCCAGAGATTGTGGCAGATTGTCGCAAAGATCCGTGGAAAATATGTGAAGGTGACTGTCGAAACTTACTCTACAGTAAATGTAAATGGAGGGGCTGATGTGATCCCATAGATAATTGGCTTACTAATCTTTCACTGCCGGGACACAGCTCTCTTCTCTATGGAACGCTCTGTTGTGATAAAGTAGGTGCAAATGACTTGGATTAACCTTGATTCTGAGAAATAGCAAGCGACTTGTAGGATAAAATCCGAAAAAATTCAAAAATGCTCAAAATTAACGACTGATACGAATTATCGATTATATATGCATATCAGAATAAGTCGATAAGTAAAGCAGTAGTATCCAACTATTTCAGCAGAAGGTGCGTGTTCGTTGCATGAATGCATTAAATCATTTCAAGGTAACAGTTGGGAACCCTACTGTTGTGCCTTGCGCGCGCGCATCGATGTCGAAACCGTTAATAACTTTCATGATTCATCATTATCTTTAGTGTTGGTGTTTTACAATAAGTATATTACCTCGTTTGGTACTCTGTTATTACAGCAATCGGTGGTATTGTGAAAATTGCATTGAGTATAATTCATAAATTTTCCTTAATCATTTTTATTGATTGTTAATGTGTTAAGGTTCCTACTACTAAAAAATATGCTGTTCCATTGTTAACAAAATATAAACAATTGGAAGTACTTTCTTTTTTCGATGAAAGATTTTCCGGAGCACAGACATTAGAACATATATAGTAATAAACACGTGGCATTTGATTCGCAAGGTCATTTAAGGATGAACATTGGGTCATTAATGCCGTAGCTTTGGCACTAAACAGGACTTGTTTCCAGAACTTTCGCACCTCGTCCTATCTTTGCTATAGTTTTCGGCACGTAACTTGGAAAGAGTCTTTAGATGCGCACAATTAGATCTCTTTAATTACCAATCGGGACGCGGGGAACATTGTGCACCGTTCCGAGCGCGCAATTGGTTGGTCAGTTGACACAAGGATCGACTGACCAATCTCGTCGCGCCCACGTTTCGTTCGCTCTTTATGGTGGTTGGTTAGTTCACGCACTATGCGCGAACTTACCCCTACTACGGCAAAAATTTGCCAAGATACAAGCCGTGGACTATACTGGTTATTGACAGTCTATATCATTCCACTGCCTGGCAAAAGACAGTCAGGCAGTGGAACGATGCCACCATCAGCCACGACGTTCAGCTGTTTTGGTTCAGGGCTAGTGCGGTACATTACTTGTAGTCTTCGATTTTCCCACCATGATCTGTGTGATCTGTCACGATATATTCTCATAACTAACTTTTAAATATTTTTATCCTATTCTGTCTGAGCAGGTCTGCACGTCGCAGAATATAGTAAGATAAATATAAAACGCACGAAAGTTACTAAACATTTGCGGCAGTCAATCCCGGAATCCGATACGCTTACGTATATATTGCGGCCGGTGGATTAGCTAATACGCTTAGCAGCATTCTGCGGTATCTGAATCATAGATGAACAACCCAATTGTTAACTTTTCAATTAAATCTGTTGGTAATGTATTGGTATTTAATGAATAAAGAGGAGTCGATGTGAAGACTTAACAATGATAATGATTGTCAGAAAGTTCAAAATGTATTACGAGGATCTTATGCCTTTGCCCAACTATATAGGGGTCGGTTTCCAGTCTTACCGAAGCAGCTGAAAATCAGTATTTTAATTGGAGCGGCTGCCTTTCTGAGTTCCACAACCCGGTAACTATCGTCGACCACATCATCGCTCACCATCAGGTGAGATAGTGGTCAAGCGCTAACGTATCAATAATAAAAAAACACTGGGTAACATGATAAGCCTTAGAAAGACTAGCATCAGATTTCTCAATTGATTGATTTGAATCTGGCATCTGACGTCAAAGATCTTTTAATGACAGACAGACTCAAAATGCAACATGCATTTCCAAAATGTCATGTGATAAGTTCTAAACTCTAATCACATATAATCTTAAAAGTATACCAATTGAAACTGTTGAAAACAGAGACATAGACAATAGAATATTATGGGGGCTAAGAAACGAGGAGCAAATTTGTAAATATAAGGAGCTATGCAACGGGGCATTACGTCATATAAACTTTCCAGTGGAATTGCGCTACTTCTGTGACTATATATGTGACAATGTAGATCATAGGCGAATAATTAACACAATGTACGCTAACATGAAGTCTGTCTTGTGTGATGCCTCGGAATAAACTCGAATTGTCTGTAAGATAAATAAAACGACGTGTATTGTTGGGTGGAACATGCACATAGGTGAATCTCATAGGAAGGCTCGGTTTATTTTCAGAAACTGGGTTCTGAAAGGGGAGCCGCACGCGGGGCCACAGTATGTGAGTATGTGTGAAACTCGAAAAGAGTTCAAGAAGAAATTGAAATGGTGCCAGGATAATACCGGGCAAATATGATAAAAATGGACATAATGGCAGCAAAACATGAGGCTAAAGATTTTAGCAGTTTTGGGAAAAAAAAAGGGGCACTTGAATCCTAAGCCGAGTGTTCCTGTAAGCGTCGATAGTGCAGTGGGAGATCAAAATATTGCGAACGTTTTTAAAGATCCGTTTACTGTAGAACCAATGCCCTGTAAAGTTAGTAACTTAAGTAAACCAGACGCCAGACCTAGTGAGAAGTACGGTCGAATTATGCCATTAGACGCGAGGAATGTCATAAAAAACATAAAGCGTGGAATCTCACCAGGTCATGACGGTATAAGTATAGAACATCTGCGTTACGCAAGTGTACATCAGAGTCCTGAATCTATTGTTTAATTGTTGTATAGGTCATTCTTCTATTCCGGATGATATGATGAAAACAGTAGTGGTTCCAATAATCAAAAACAAAACCGGGGATCCATCTGACAGGCATAATTACCGCCCGATATCACTAGCCACAACCATGGCGAAAGTCCTTGACAGTCTCATGAACTACAGCTGAACGAACACCTTCAGATACATGACTTGCAGTTTGGCTTCAGACCAAACCTGTCAACGGAAATGGCAATTATGTGTCTGAAAAAACCGTAAGGTACTATACTGACAGAAAAACACCAGTATATGCGTATTTTCTGATCTGTTGAGGGCCTTCGACCTGGTGTCTTATGATATTCTTTGGCATAAACTACTTTAGGAGACGCGAGAGAACTACTTGAGTGCGAGGGAGCTGGTATCCCTCCTCAAGTACTGGTACAGTAATCAAAGGAATGCTGTCAGATGGGTCAACTCGCATAGTCAGGAATATAATCTGAAATGCGGCGTCAGGCAAGGCGTGTTGACCTCCCCGAGTTTGTTTAACCTGTTTGTTAACCAGCTGATTGGCCGGCTCAGCGGAGCAATGGTCGGATGTTCAATAGACGGAATAATGGTCAAAATTAATAGTTATGTGGACGACATGGTTCTGCTCAGCCCGTCAGTGAGTGCGCTCAGAAGACTTCTGGGCATATGTGAATCATACACTACTCACCCAAACTCAAATATAATGCTAGTAAGAGTGTTCTCATGCTATACAAAGCAGGGAACAAGACTCCCACGAACGGTGGGTCGGTTCTAGAGAGGGTGTCTAAAGTAAAATATTTGGGTCACATGCTGACAGATCGGCTACAGGACGACGAAGAACTAGAGAGGGAAAGGAGGTTGGCAGTCCGCTGCAATATGTTGTTGTTTTCAGAGCCTTCTGTCAGTCTTTTTACACGTGCAGTCTATGGATCAGCGTTCCGTACAATGACGCTCTGAGGGCAGTGTTAAGAAAACCCAGGTACTGCAGTGCTTCCGCAATGTTTGCGGATGCTTCTGCCGATGATTTCTTCTCCATCGTTAGGAAAAGAACTGCATCGATGATGAGCAGGGTCCGGGGTAGCAACAACACTGCCCTCAAAACGTTAGCGTGCAAAATAGACGGTCCTTTTACTGTGTAACTTGTTTTGCTTACTAACAAATTACGTTAGTAATTTGTTAGTAAGCAAAACAAGTTAACCTTACTTCCTTTTTTTGTGTGTACTACTAACAAACCTACTAACGCTATATCTGTAAAAATGTATGGACTTTCGTCTGAAATAAAGATAATTTAATTTAAACATTAAGGAATTTTGACCATCGTGATCTCTGACTCAATGTCACTTTGCCTAGAGCACTTGGCAGCTAAAACTATGCTACAATACCTTACATAAAGAGAACAGATTTGAATTGTTGAAACTACGAGACTTGTCCGACTGATAAATGATTTTATTTCTGTAAGTAGGTTGGTACAAACACTTTTACATGTCAATAATTTTTTTCCAAGTCCAGACAAAATCTTGGTTAGATCTTGTGAAGACCATGTAGACTGAAGTCTGAAATGGTCTTTTGAGGAAAGAATCAGCCAGATTGAGTGGACCTGTCCAGTCAGTGCACGCATTTGTCAATAACCGTGCAGCTCAACTCAGAATTTAAGGAGCTCAACGATTCGACGAACAATACCAAAGAAAGGACATTCGGTTAGGCCGCGTAACCTACTCAAACTGCCAGACCATGATTAAATATAATTTAGATAAATTAATTTTAAAAACAAAAAAAAAATTATGATCCACATAGTCTTCACATTCACAACAATTAAAATAATCTTAAAATAAAATAATATAATACTTTAAAAAGTAAATATTCTTGTCATTGCAAGAAAACAAAAAAAAAACAAAATTAACGGTGCAAAATATTATTATAAAAATTTGTGCACTGATATAATCAAAATCGCAGAGCAACTAGAGAAGCTGCTACTAATATTATTTGTATCGCAAGTTTCAGCTATCGCAAGCATAACGAGAATTTACACAGGCCGTCAGTTTCTATGGTTATGTAATGATACTCCCTGACAAGCTGGTTTGTATGGAAATTCTTGACAATGACATCTTTTATTAGCAGCAGCCACTGTGGCATCTCCGTCCTCTGAAACTAACACATAAGGCTCTTATTGGCAAATGCGACAAGTCAAAAGGACGTCGATAATACGTCAAAATGCAATGCCCCTAAACGTTTTGAGAATATTTTTATTATGCGTACAGTCAAGGAGTGGATTCCCCAGCCGGAGTCTGTGTTTCCTGATAGCTACAATATTGGGGTCTTTAAGTCAAGAGTGAATAGGTTACTTCTAGGCAAGCGTGCTTCACCGTCGACCTCATCATCGCTTATCATCAGGTGATATAGTGGTCAAGCGCAAGCATATATCAAATAATAAAAAATAAATGCCGATGCGACAGCCAGTAATCATCAATACTTACACTCAAATCCATGGTTTTAATTATTGTTTACTACTATTATCCATGAAACAATTTTATTGCATCGGTGTCATATTGTCACCTCGCGCTCCTCTGCCTGAACCTTGATACGATTTGATTCAGATAGTGGTTGATGATCATCGATTGTAGTTCATAGGCGATCGAACTTGAAGCTGTATAGTATGTACATGAATTTCGTATTATCAGACCTACCTAAAGAAAGAACTGTCCATGTTATCATCATTATCCAAACTTCTGATTCTAGTCTAGTCTAAGATGCATCCAACATCTGAATATTTAACATGGAGCAACTGCCTATCTGACCTCCGCAACCCAGTAACTGGGTAACACGAAAAAATTATACATTTATCTTCTGAACCAGTGATATACTTGTTGTTCAACACAGTGCAATTTAATACCGGGCAGTAGGGTAGTTGCTACACCGACCACAATATTTGGCCTTACTTGAAATATGACCGATAAGCCTATATTTTGTGACCCCGATACGGTAGAGCAAACTGATTATGTTAATTTCATAAATGCGATTATAATAATTGCCTAAACTGTTAAGTAAAGCATGAAAACCCTTCCTTTTATTATATGTGCGTATTGTAATCATTTACAATTATTATGTTTAACATCACGCAAACTGACTGAACATGACTGCATTCAAGATGAAGTGCTTTATTTTTTCCTTTATAAATGTTAGTCAGAAAGGAGGAGCTCTTGGCTAAATAATAACAGCCGCACGGGTCGATCTTCAAGGTTAAGCAACGCTTGACGAGGTCGGTCCGTGGATGGGTGACCATTTTCAACATACCGAGTTTTCTCCGTGCCTCGGCAAGCACGTTAAGCCGTTGGTCCCGGCTGTCATTTGAAGACCTTTGACAGTCGTTACGGGTAGTTAGAAGCTTGAGATCTGACACCAGTCTTGCCTCCACAACCCAGTTACTGGGTTGTGGAGGTCAGATAGGCAGTCGCTCCATGTAAAATACTAGTGCTCAGCTGAATCCGATAAGACTGGAAGCCGACCCCAATATAGTTGGGAAAAGGCTAGGCAGATTGATTGAAATGTTAGTCAGAAAATCAAGGACTTCACAATAGTTAATATACCAAACGATATATTTGGCCCCCCTAGTAGTTTACTTAGGCCTGGCCACAAAATTGACTTATTTATACCACTTGCAGCTAGAACAAACCTCGCGCGATCAGCGCTTTTGAATCGCTTGATGAGAACATTTATTGAGAGCCGCTCTCCCACCAATAGCATTGACATCTTATCAAACACCTAAGCTCAATTTCGAAGACATCTCAACAACTTGAGGACAGGTAAAGATAATTAATTGTTTTATTCCTTTATTGATTTATTTTTGTATATTTTTATTAATGATGTTTATCTATTCATTGAATGTTTTGTATATTTTTGTTATTATTATTTATTACATAATATTATGATTGATTAATTCCTAATTTTGTATCTTTTTATTATTATTATTTTCTGTTTTTGCCTATTGGACATGTAAATAATGTCAATTAATAATTATTTTTATCCAAAGTATGTAAGTGCTGTGCACCCTTTTAAGTGGAAAGCGCTATATTTAGTACAGTTATGTTTTCTTTTTGTCAATGTTTTTTGTGAACAATTTGTTGAAGTGTATAATAAATATATAGATAGATATGTTGTCACAGTAACAAAAATCATTCATGCATCATTTTTGGTCTAATTTTTTAAATCAGATGCACAATTTTTTGTTTTTCCAGTGAGTGAAATACTTATAGCACTACAAATAATTTAATTTGGTCGATTTATAACGAATACAGCGTTGTCCCGGATATTAGATCACAAACTTAGATATTGAAATACATTTCTAAATAATTGCTGTAACATTTCATGATATTCTCCAAATCCCCAACCAGTATGGACGCAACAAACTTTGAACTCGGATAAGTACAGATTATTTTAACTTTATAATTAACTTTCTCGATTTCCTGGCGCTTCCTGAGCTCTAACCAAATATATATAAACCAGAAAAGTTCGTTGATTGTAAAAGGATATTTTTAAAGAACACGACTGGGGGCGCTACCATAAACTCTTGGAGCAAGGTTATGAACATTGTGCGAAAAGGATAGATGCATACAAGCCTTCGACATCTGTCTCACAACATAATGGAAATAACCTTGTACTAACTGCTCTTAGAAGGCGTTAGGGGGCTCAGTTTCTAAAAATAATATTATTGCAAATTCAATGTGACAAAATGCCAATCCCGCTTTAGATGCTTTGATAAGTTTGACTGAAATCGCTGTACCGCGCCTAAGGTATGTGCTCGGCGAGAGGGAGGGGCAACGCAGGCCGCTCCATTCTGTCAGTCCGCCTTCAACGCTTACGGCGATAGCTAGTGTCCTTTGTACCGGATTGTATATGTCAGACGCACATGAGTTACATATCCAGAGATGGGTCGTGCGTTATCCCGTGATGTCAAGCAAGACAGTCCTTTTTAAAGTAGCCGAATATTTCATAAAAAGAAAAGCAGACAAAGAATATTGATATGTTTTAATTTATTTAATTTTGATTCTGATAATCTATAATATTATAAAGCTGAAGAGTTTGTTTGTAGGGTAGGTAGGGTAGGTAGGGTAGGTAGGGTAGGTAGGGTAGGTAGGGTAGGTAGGGTAGGTAGGGTAGGTAGGGTAGGTAGGGTAGGTAGGGTAGGTAGGGTAGGTAGGGTAGGTAGGGTAGGTAGGGTAGGTAGGGTAGGTAGGGTAGGTAGGGTAGGTAGGGTAGGTAGGGTAGGTAGGGTAGGTAGGGTAGGTAGGTACCTAGAGGCATTTCAGTCAGTTTTCAGTTCGGCTTAATATTTTTTCGGGGTTGAGATTAGACGAGCTATTTGCAGAATAATACTGGTAATTATGCATGTAGATTATGTGGCACCTACTAGCTACTATCCAATCAGGCTGTGTCGACTATATTCATGAATTTTTGTTCCACTAATCTCCGTGAAGATGGTGGAATAAACATTCAACTGGCTAGATTTGGCCGGTATACCATAGGCATAGTTTATCAATCATACAGTCGGGAAAAGCCCTTGATGTCGGATGACACCATCAACCATGTAGGTATTATGCTATCAGTCGCAAATATGCAAGGTTTGTCAAAAAATAAAATAAATTTGATTATTATGTAATCATTTATTTACAAGTACTTATGTATGTACCAATTACATTCAAATGTGTGGCACTGCCAGATATTTAAGTGGTACTTTATTTTTACAGGTTTTCAGTTTTAAATTATTAAATTGAATTATGTAATGTATTCAAATTTGAATGAACAATCTTATCATAAATGTTTTAGGGAAACATTAGCATGGACATGATTTAAATTATACTTTACTTAATACGTTAAATAATTTCTCTAAAATTATGTTTCAAAAAAATTAAAAGAAAATTCTGCCTAAAATGGTTTTCTAGTTCTTAACAGTAGTCAACAAAATCAGCTGGAGGTAACAGCAGCCCACCAAAAGAATCACGTGAAGTATTGTATGCACGTTGGCGTAAGTAAAAATTCGCGATTTACACGGACGAGTCTGCCCTCAGCGTTCGAGTGCACAAAATAAGCGCGCCCATCTCCCCGCGTGATCCCTGCCTTTGCTCTGCGCAAGTAAATTCGTTTTCCAACTGTATGACTGTTAAACTGTACCATCAGTTTTACACTGACACAAAGTAGGTATCTTCGAATATGTGACATATCAGCTGTGCATTGTGCAGTTTTAGGTCATTTACCAATCAGAAAATTTACTGCTACTCGTAGATTCAAAGCCCATATTCCTATGGAGAAGAACGATCAATATTTTCTGTGACATAAACAAGATTACAAAAGTGTAAAATGCAAGGCACTATAAATAGTAAACCATAACTATGCTTTTTTATAAGACACTATCCCCATAATCACGAGTTTCCTACATCAAATCAAAATCAAATCAAAATCAAAATCAAAAATCATTTATTTCTTCAGCAAAGTAACATGAACAGAATTAGTGATTGGAGCCTTCCTTTAAGCAAAGTAACGCCTGTGTTGGGAAACTCCGCTCTTCCATAATAATATCGAATCAAACACATAAATGTGTTTACTGTTTTCATTCTATTTTCCTGTTGTGTTTTACACGTGGGCAATAAACACGTAAGGTAGCTAAAATAAAAGTTTATGAGCCGGCAACTGTGTCTTTGGTCTAATATTATCTAGTTAATTTTGATGGTTTCATGCTTCAAGGACTGGTCATGTTTTGTAACTCTTTTCGCTTGGTCTTTTATTTGGCAGTTCCCCTTTGTGGAAACCTGGTCGAAAACCACTGCAAACTGTGGTAGGACAGTTTTCCTTACACACTTAATATTTATCTCCAAGCGAGCATCTTCAATGGCCTATTTGAAAGTCCCTAAACCGCTTTATAAGCCAAGTAGGTAGTTGTTATTCCAACCAAACTGGCAAAGTGGTCGATTTGAATCTCGACGGAACAGCAGTAAGATATGGATGTGGAGCAGAGCCAGAAACCATGCTGCACCTCTTATCTTGTCAAACTGACCTATGCGCTGTCAAAGTGACCTTCAAATTTGTATGCCAAAAAAGTCTGAATTACTGTCGTGCCAGTGACACAAAGAAGCAGAAGATAATACAAATCATGATATTTATATACAATTCCAGCAGGAAGTTGATCAATAGCGGATTGTAGAAAAACTAGACGTGCTGTCATGTCAAATCGAACCTATTAATACAAAAAAACAACTTATTTTCAAGATTTCAGACAGCGGGTGGCGCTGTAAGTAGTATCATGATGTGAATGTATCGCCCTCAGCTGGCGCGCGACCTTATAACACGTCTGTTTAACTGTTTTTCTATTGTTTGTAATTACGCCGGATGAAGCATTAATTTTTGCAGATGGTGCCAAATGTTACTGTGCTTTGACATGTATATTGAAGATATATAGAGAATCAGTTGTCAACAAGCCATGGAGCGAAACACACCTCAAGAACGTGTAATTATTGTTACTGCTTATCTGAAAAATTTCGATGAAGTCCACTTAAGTGATTATGTTAACAAACTGAATTTGCATTTCAGGAACACAGAGAATCCAAATGAAATTCATGAAAATCCATTGCATCCCCTCAAAATAACTGTTTGGTGTGACATTGGCATTGAAAAAGTGATTGATCCTTAGAGACAGATGTTTTGCGAGCAACAATTCAAAATGCCTTAAAACGGGCACAATTGTGCATCAACTCGGGAGGGGGCAATTTCAATGATGTAATTTTTTACAATTAATGTCATCAAGTTTTCACTTTAAAATAAACTTTTCATGAAAACTGTTTTTTTTTTCTAACAATATGGCAGCCAATTCTATTACTTTTTCGCCACCCTGTTTTTAACAAAGCGCCTAGAAAAGTCATTCTATTATTATTAGCGATAACGACTTTGAACTGTTTGTCGTTCGTCGTGAAAACTTTTATTGTTGTTTAATTTTATGTTTACAAATATATACTGTGGACCCTCCACAGGATTGCAATGACCCAAATTTAACGGAGTCTAAGTAATGTTAATGTAAGCCACATTTTCCCAGTACGCAAAGCCACAGAAAACCATAAATTAACCTATCACCCGCCGTTCTAACGTCAACGACCATTTAAAGGCCAGTGAGGTAACTACAGTCTATCGTTTTATAAGTGCGAAACTGCGAAGGTAGTAATTATTTTAAGCACTTTGTCTGTACGAGCCTTATTTTGTATATGATTGTGGAGTCATTATCTAGTGGCTTTGACTGAATTTTAGGTGGTTAACATTTTATAAGTTTACCTGTAGTTAAGCTCTTAGACTACCTGTAGACATTCATTTGTCTCCATAGCCTTAGTCTTTATTTGATTTTAATACCATTGGAACAGTTTTAGGGTCCCATACCCAAAAGGTAAAAACAGGACCCTATTACTGAGACTCAACGATCCGTCTGTCTGTCTGTGACTAGGCTGTATCTTATGATCCGTGATGGCTAGACAGTTGAAATTCATTCAATCACAGATTATGTAATTCTGTTGCCGCTATAACAAAAAATACTAAAAACAGAATAAAATAAATATTTAAGGGGGCTCCCATACAATAAACGTGGTTTTTTGCGATAATGTTACGGAACCCTTCGTGTGCGAGTCCGAATCGCACTTGGTCAGTTGTTTTTAATTATGGCTCATAATTTCAGCTGTCAATGCTAGAATTTCTACGGTGATTTCGAAAAAAACGGCTAAGGTAGCGTAAGGTATCCAACGTGATACCAGCAATTCTCCTTAGACTCTGTGCGTCTGAACTGTCTCCAATCTTGAAGCGTTTATTTCTCCTTTCATATGAGATTGGAAAAGTGCCGAATGCTTGGAAGGAAGCGAATGTGCAGCCCGTGCCCAAGAAGGGCAGTCGAGCTGACCCGGCCAACTACAGACCCATCTCTGTAACGAACTGAACATGTACTAAATATTAAACTCCTGGCATACCTAAAAGCTAACGACATCCTAAGTGATTTCCAATACGGTTTCCACCGAAATCGGTCTACTGGGGATCTTCTAGCTTATGCCATTCACATTTGGTGTCAGGCTATCGAGAGGCACAGGGAAGCGCTTGCCGTCTTCCTCAACATCTCGAAGGCTTTCGATAAAGTCTGGCACGAAAGCTAGCGCTAGTTAGCTTATTGGTAAGCTTCCTTCATTCGGTCTGCCCGGTGGTCTACCTGATTGGATTACAGACTTCCTGCGTCCATTCAGTGGCTGCTCGTCGGACCAATTGGATATTGAGGCCGGAGTCTCCCTCAGATAGGCAGCACTCTCGGCAACCCTCATTCCCTTTCCAATCTTCGGTCCCGTGGCCCACCCCGCAGGAACCGTTATTTTTGGGATAAATAGTAGCCTATGTTACTTCGGAATAATGCAGCTTTCCACAGGTGAAATAATTTTTAAAATCGGTTAAGTAGTTTTTGAGTTTTCCCATTACAAACAAACTTAAAAGCAATCAAATTTTTCCTCTTTTTAATAATACTAGCGGACGCCTCGCGGTTTCACCCGCGATAAAAAGTAGCTTATGACATTCGGGAATGTGTAGCTTTCCAATGGAATAAAAAAAATTGAAATCGGTTCAATAGTTTTTAAGTTTATTCGTTAAATACAAATATACAAATCTTTCCTCTTTATAATATTGGTATAGATAGTACAAAAATATAAATAATAAGTAGTAGTGTAGATAAATTATCAGCTTAAACTGCCGCACCTTTGGGTATGCAGACGACGGAACTGTTGCTGAGAGTTACTTGTCCAGCGCACGGGTTATTGGACCTTAGATCCGGTCTCTTCGTGAGGCAATGATGGAGTGCTTCAACGTGTCCTTGAAGGCAGTCTCCGAATGGGGCGATGCCAATCTGATAAGGTTCAATGCTGTTAATACCCAAGCGTGTCTTTTCTCCGCTAAAAAGAGCCAATTCCACCCGGCTTCTTCCTTCCGTGGTGTAACTGTGCCAATAACGGACCATTTTTGCTTCTTAGCGTTACGTTGTCGTTGATCCTCAATTCTGACACAAACATTGAAGCAAAGGCTCTGCTGGCTTACAAAAAATTGGGGATCCTTACATAGGTGAGACGGTACTTCACGCCAGAATAGCTGCTCAAATTATATCAAGCGCAAGTTCGATGATGCATGGAGTACTGTTCTTATCACTGGAACGAATCTGCCAAATATCAGCTTGATGCACTTGAGTTGATCGAAAAACGGGCCAAGAAGCTCATTGATAATGAGGCACTGGTCGAGTCAAAGCTCCAGAGTCTTGAACATCGACGCCGAGTTGCCAGCTTGACGGTTTTTATTGGTTCCATTTCGGGGAGTTTGCGATGGAATTACATCTAATTCCGTCTAGCCCGTATACATATATATGTACATGGTGGACATCCCACCGATAAGCACTAAACGTTATGGGAATACTTTCATTGTGCGTACAGTTAAGGAGTTATTCAACTGGGCCAAAAAGCGGCACTTTTGAACGTCAGAATTAAAAGTAACAAATCATAAAATAAAAATTGATTCTACCGTGCGAACGTTCAAGCGCGAGTCTATCGACAATAAAAAAAATAGGAGTAAAACATTGAATTTGAACTAAATTTTTATACTGAAGTTGCTGGGTTCATGAAATGAAATGAGGATTTTCTGTTTCCAAGAGTAATAATAAGACACCGAAATGACGAGAAACCGACCTCAGCTGAAAATTGAATGGTTGTTTTCTCGCGGCAGAACGATTTGCCATCGCTATTATATCGAAGCGTAGAGTTAAACCTAACAAATAAAAATGCTCTTTTTATAAAAAAATAAACATACGTCACGCTTTCGAACGTCACGAAAGCGTGACAACCAATAGTAATTCCCTAGATGCAAATGACAGCGCAGCCCGTCGGCTGGGCTTGTGCTTCTATTGGTTCGCCGGTTAACTATCGCAGGTTACAATTGGTTGTTTTTCTAAATGCCAATTTGTTAATCTGCCATATTTTATTATACTGTTTATTTATTTTATAAATCAATTGTATTACCAAGACGAAATCATTTCCCTGCGGGAAAACAACCATTAAAATTTCAGCGTGTATGTTGCAATTTTATTTTTTTCTCTTTTACTTCATTGGAGATGACATTTATTTACATAGATAAGAATATATACAGTGTATAAAATACTTAATTAACTAAGACTTCAATTATATTATACACTTAATTCAAAAAGTACTAACTAACTAACCCTAAAAAGGTACTATTCCAAAATATGTTGTCGAAGAAGTCCTTCAAATCGTTGTCCATTAGTATTGCAAATGAATTCATTTTCATCTATTCAGCTATTAAACAGATGCAGTATGACTCACCATCCCCTTACTCGTCGCAAATTTATCATATTTACGAATCCCACCCAAGTCACCACCCCACCTAAGTTTGCCTAGTACTCGTACATTATTGCATTGCTGATTAACTCAAATTAATTTAAGACATGTCCTGCTTAGCCACCTCAGTTTCATATGACTTAATGAGCAAAACAGAATATAAATTATATTGTTAGAGTATTGACAGGCTGTTGGATCAAGAATAAACACTAGTTAGTGCTAAAATAATCCTTACTAAATTAACAATTGTAGTATATCGTGTGTGGCTAATTCAATATAGGTAAATTGTTTAATTTTCAATGGCAAACTGTTTTCGATAGCGTTTAATCCATTCATTTCAATGTTAAAGCTATTAAGTTAATAGTTTAGTTTAGTTTTAATCTACAAAAAAATAATTATTATTAAATAATAGATTTTTATTTTATTTGAAATCTTCACTGATTTCAATTGATATGTGACAACAATTAACTTTCTTATATCAAAATCAAAATCAAAAACGTTTATTTCAAATAGACCAATTACAGGCACTTTTGAATTGTCAAAATGTCGGTCAGTCAAACTAACAAGTGAAGCTAAGTTGCACGTTCCAAGGAGTAGATCTCTATGGAGAAGAACGTGCAAGAAACTCCATGGACACTCTTTTAAATCATATGTGTTACATATAATGTTTGGTTACATACTTCTTGTTGCTTCCATTATGTGAGCACAATGTAGATAATAATAAAAAATATTAAAAGATAGGAACTGAATTAAGCCACTGGCAGCTAAGAGATGACCAGTCTCATCTGACGGCACCCGTTCACGAGCATGACGCGTGCATCAACCCCACTCAGCTCAACCATTTTGAAGGGAACCGAATGATCTAATAACACGCGCCACCAACAGCGAGACATTTGAGTGAGCATGACAAACTCTCAACTGCCATGCTCGCAATGTCAAAATAAAAAAAATAAAAAGTTGTAACCTAATAAAAAATGCTCCATGGTACTTCACATTCACAAATTTGAAAAAAAAGTGCTTCTACATTATACAATGCTATTATTTCTAAATATAACATGTAAAGAATCCTAAGTCCTATTGAAATAAACAAATGAAATAAAAATAAAACACTGAAAACAACAATAGGAAAAGGGCAGCAGCATCTCTTCCAATATAAACTAATTTGTAGCTACAAATGTATGTGGCTGTGGAGCAGGACCGGCATTTAGCCATATTTTTAACAGGGATTGTTTAGAATATTAGATAATTCATAGTTGGCACAAATAATGTTATTTTTTTTTTTTTTTTTTTTTTTATTGTATATAGGCTCGCGCTTGACCACTATCTCACCTGATGGTAAGCGATGATGTGGTCGACGGTGAAGCACGCTTGCCTAGAAGCAACCTATTCACTCTTGACTTAAAGACCCCTAGATTGTAGCTATCGGGAAACACAGACTCCGTCAGGGAATTCCACTCCTTAGCTGTACGCATAATAAAAGTGTCCCCAAAACGTTTTGTGCGTATGGGTGGGATGTCCACCATGTACCGATGACGCATCGCCGTGCGTCTGGTTGTCCGATGATGGAACGGGCTGGGCGGAATTAAATCATGCAATTCCATCGCACACTCCCCGAAATGTAACCGATAAAAAACCGACAAGCTGGCAACTCGGCGACGATGTTCAAGGCTCTGGAGCTTTGATTTGACCAGTGCCTCATTGCCGATAAGTCTCTTGGCCCGCTTTTCGATCAACTCTAGTGCATCAAGCTGGTATTTGGCAGAACCGTCCCAGAGGTGAGAACAGTACTCCATGCACGATCGAACTTGCGCTTGATACAAGTTGAGCAGCTGTTCCGGCGTGAAGTACTTTCTCACCTTCGCAAGGATCCCCAACTTTTTGGAAGCCAGCTGAGCCTTTGCCTCAATGTAAGGCCCAAAATTGAGAGTCGATGTCAACGTAACGCCAAGAAGCTCAAGATGGTCCATTATTGGCACGGTTACATCACGAAAAGTTGGAGCCGGGTGAAATTGGCTCTTTTTAGCGGAAAAAAGACACGCCTGCGTTTTAGTAGCATTAAACTTGACCAGATTGGCATCACCCCATTCGGAGACTGCCTGCAAGGACAAGTTCAAGCGCTCCACCATGGCCTCACGAAGAGACCGGATCTGTGGCCCGGTAGCCCGTGCGTTGGACAAGTATCTCTCAGCAACAGTGCTGTCGTCTGCATACCCAAAGGTGCCGGGTTTAAGCAGATCGTTAATGTGCAACAAGAACAATGTTGCTGAGAGGACCGACCCCTGAGGGACCCCGGCATTAATATCCAGTTGGTCCGACGAGCAGCCATCAATAACTACTCGAATGGACCGATCTCTCAAGAAGTCTGCGATCCAATCACACAGACCACCGGGCAGACCGAATGAAGGAAGCTTACCGATAAGGCTTTCGTGCCAGACCCTATCGAAAGCCTTCGAGATGTCAAGGGAAACGGCAAGCGCTTCCCCGTGCCTCTCGATGGCCTCACTCCATATGTGAATGGCATACGCTAGAAGATCCCCAGTAGACCGATTTCGGCGGAAGCCGTACTGGCGGTCGCTAAGGATATCGTTACCTTCTAGGTATGCCAGGAGCTTAGTGTTTAGTACACGCTCCATACTCTTACAGAGTATGGACGTAACAGAGATGGGACGGTAGTTAGCCGGGTCAGCTCGACTGCCCTTCTTGGGCACGGGCTGTACATTGGCTTGCTTCCAAGCATTCGGCACTTTTCCAGTCTCATATGAAAGGCGGAATAGGCGTGTCAAGATCGGAGACAGTTCAGGCGCACAGGTTCTAAGAACTATAGCTGGTATTCCGTCAGGGCCGCTAGCCTTGTTCACGTCGAGGTTGCGCAGCACCCTACGGACGTCCTTTTGGTGGATGCGAATGTCCGACATACTCGTCTCGCATCCAACAAAAGGAGGAGGGGGCCGCGAATCACCAGAATTTAGACGCGAAGATTCCGCAAAAAGAGAGGCAAATAAATTTGCCTTCTCCTCAGCGGAGTGGGCCAGCGACCCATCTGGTTTCAGCAGTGGTGGTAGTGAGGGACGGCAGAAGTTCGATTCGACTGACTTAGCCAGGGACCAAAACGCTTTACTACCTGCTGGGTAAGAAGCAAGTTTGGTCCCTATTCGGCTAATGTGGTCAAACCGAGCCCTTCGCAACACCAACTTGCAGGACTTGGCAGCTCTGTTAAAGGCCCTCTTCTTCTGACCCACGTCACTCGCTTTGCGAGATCGCGCGTCGATCCATGCCAGGTACGCCTCATGTTTAAGGGCGTCGGCGCGATGACATTCGGCGCCAAACCATGGCCGGTCAACGCTGGACATTGTTACGTCAGAGAACGGAATGTAGTACTCCATTCCCTGACGCAACACACCCGTCACGGCGTCCGCGCACGACGAAGGATCAGCCGAAGAAAAGCAAGTAGGCTGCCAAGGATAGCATGCGAAGAAAGATCGCATGCCATCCCAATCTGCTGACCTGTATCGCCAAACCCGCCGGGTGCCTCTTGGGCTGGGATCGGGCATCTCTCTCCCAGCATGGTCAGTGCACTGGTATGGGAAGAGCCACTCCTGGTGGTGGGCATTAAAGTCCCCCAGTAACACTAATTGGGCGAAAGGGTACCGCTGCTGTGCCGCGTCAGCAGCATCACTGATGTACTCTGTGAGCCTGGTTGTCTCCTGATCTCCGATATGCGAACGGTAGACACAGGCGTAGATAATTTTATCCAGACCTGTGTCCACTAGAGCCCACAGCGTTGAGAATCTGGGGTCCTCAAGGTTACGGAGACGCCGATAGCAAGTGTCGTCACGGGCGTACATACACACACCCGCGCGTGGTTTAAAATTGTGCTCCAGGGTAAACCCTGGGTAAGATAAGTACGACACATCTGACGGACTCGCTATCTGCGTCTCCGTAAGGAAAAACAGCGCTGGTTTCTCAGCCTCCAGGTGGTAGTGGACTGCAGAGAGATTTGAGTGCAGACCTCGAATGTTGGTGAGGTGCACTTTGTGGGGGAGGGGGTGCAGCCGCTGTTTGAGACCAATTTTCTTTTTCCTTCTCATTATAATTTATTGGAGTGAATGGAGGTAAGGAGAAGGAAGTGAGACGAGGTTCCACGCTGCTAACCTACAGACACGCACTGAAAAAGACGCTATCATTGGGGCACTAGTCCGGAGACTGCGGGGACGCCCGAGCCCCCCCGGAATGTCCATCGGGCCCTCCCCATCTGGTCGCCAACCAGCACGATGGTGCATTCCGGGATTTTTCGACAGTTGGCGGGGCAGCCTTTCGTGTGTGGCTGGCACACTACTTGGGCCCCCAACTACCTGCGGTCGGCCAGCGGCGCACCGTGCCTCGGATCCCGCTACACTCCGCGACTAGACTCCCGATACGTCCATAACAGCGCGCGTCAGGCTGGTCAGCCTGCAGTGGAACGGCTGTCTCGACCCAACTCCTCTAGTGGCTACACCGAGCATCGTATCGGAACACGGCTAGGCCGCTTGGCGATACGTCTTTGCCCGGTGGGTGGTCGCAAGCCTTCGGCCGAAGCCTACCACCAGATGTCACCTGATTTGCACCACCCGGGGACCACGTGTAGGGAATCAAAGGGTACACTCCTACGGACGTGGGTGACTCGGCCCCCAAAAAAAAGTTACCTGTGCTATCTCCGAAGAGCTACTAACAGAGATTTTAGACAAGTGATGTTTTATTAACAATAGCGACGTAATAGCGATTGCAAGCGCTAACGAAATGTTACGTAATCATGCATTTACATTTTGACATTTCAACAATCGCCATCGGTGATATATTTACACTTTGTGCAGTTTTTGCCTAAGGATTCAGTTCGTTATACTTGGTTATAGATATTTGTGTACTAAGCCCACATTTTTCCGTTAACATTCATTTCTTTGGCGCTTCAACCCTTTGGCCTCTCCTAACCAAGATATTTTACTTCCTATCCTCCTCATACAATCTTTCCCAATGCTCCCTGGTTCTTTAACTGGGTCTTTTATGATTCGGTAAAAAATGCCGTTAATTCTGAGTTCTATATTCCAAAGGGACTCTAGTGCCAATAAAATAGTACAAATTTACTTAGAATTTACTCATAAAAATACCTAGGAAAACTTTCACTTTCCTCAGCAGTTGCGCTTTCACTCGCAAGGATAGACCAACAAAGCATTCAAATAAAATATTACCATAAAGCATTTTGCTTCAGTTAAGCTTCTGAAATGGCTTTACCCAAAATAGTTAAAAAACTTTTTAGCGCCTAAAAATAAATGGTGATTCTCCAAGCCATCAAGATTGGCCATTTGTAAGAAAAAAATCCTCTGAAATAGGCTCCCGCTTACAGGTGTTTTTGAGTAGCAATTTAAGCTGACATTTCTATGACAGTTTTCTTTACACATACAGTTTTTTTTATTAAAGATTATTAATATTTGTTAGCTACATTGGTACCTATAGAGTAAAGTTTATAAAGACGCCTGTGAATTTATGTTTAGCAATAATTCGTAGTTTAGTTACAAGTGTAACTTAGCAAAATTATTATTTGTTTCAAACCCCACTTGAGATGATGATTCGTTGAGATATTACAGAAAAATCTTATAATACTCTTCTTTTTCCATCATGAGTCAAAAAAAAAACCGGCTAAGTGCGAGTCGGACTCGCGCACCGAGGCTTCCGTACAAACCTCAGCTTAAAGGTATTATAGACTTGAGTATTTGATATGAATTTCAATTGAATACCTCTACGCGTTCATGAGGAAAGGGGTAGTAAGTTTAAAATTATTAAAAATATTTTTAATATATAGTTACATACTAGTTTAATATATATCCTTTATCTGTGCTATTAGACGTTGCTTCGTACCGAATTTCAAGATTCTGAGTTCACGGGAAGTACCCTGTAGGTTTTGATTCCCTTGCGAGTGTCGAAAATATGCGGCACAAACGGCTGTATCTTTTGATTGCGTTGGCTTAGAAGTTAGATTTTCTCACAGCTTAAAGGGGCAGTAGATTCAAGTATTTGATATAAATTTCAGTTTGATAATTCCACGTGTTCCTGAGAAAATGGGTCTTGACAGACAGCCAGACGGACAACAAAGAGAATAGGATCACTTTGTTGTCCGTCTGTCTGGGTTCCGTTTTTTCCTTTCTAGGTACGGAACCCTAAAAACAGAAGTAAAACGAATGAGATGTTGTCAATCACAATAGAGTTCTTAACATGAACTTTATTAGACATAAACAGTAAAATAAGCAATGAGCATTGACCGATAATATGGATAAAATTATTTCCAGCAGTTCTTGGTCTGCAACTGGAGTTCAGTTTTGCCTACTCGTGACTAAACTATATTTTTCAACCAGGGTGAGATAAAGGTCGAACGTATCTCATTGGCAGCGTTCGCAGTATACCTCTTGAGATTTTCCCCTTTTTTAAACACAAATTGGTTCAAATTCACATGATTTTATTGATATTTTGTAATCAAAGCCTAATCTGAACAATCACAATACATTAAGTTACTCATAATTCTAGAATAAATTAATTTTTAATAGCACGATACGAGTTTATCGGCATTCTTACGAAAGAAGATCATAATTATTTTATAGCAAGGCAAGGCCATTATATAAAAACAAACTATTACAAGATCAAAAAAACGGGACTACTAAAAAACAAACCGGTATTTTTTTGTTCGATATTAGTATCGTAAAAATTTATTACAGAGGATTCATATCATGGGTGTAGATAAAGTCTTGCGTGCAACTGTACAAAATAAGGTATTAAAACACTCATGTGATACTGTTATCACATTCGTGTTTTGTTGCATAAATAACTAATTCTCATTAAATGAAATTAATATAACTATCTAATTTATCTAACCCATCCCCACTGTCCCACAGATAAACGCCCAATTTTTTAATTGAGAATTTCAATTTTAGAACTTGACAAACTCTAATGATCTAAATGAGAAGTTCTCATGCCAAAGCAAAGTTTGACAAATTATCATGCCAAAGTAGAGTTATAATACCAATACTCAAATAAAAAATTGGAGGTTATACTTTTTTATCCTCCGTCGCGATTTATGGCCTGACGCAGGGCCATAAGAAAAGTAGTCGCGAAACGTGTTATGACCCAACACCGCGACATAGCTTACAGGCCCGATTGGAGGGTAATTTTGACGTACAATCTTCACTTGCAACATTTTCTGGCTGTATCATTCGTTTAATCGATTTATATTTCACCTACTTTGGTAACGTTTTAGTGAGACACCACAAAAATTGAATGACATAAAAATTTGACAAAATGCATCTGTGATTTTTGAGCATCCGGCACCATGTGTTTTCGTTGTGTAAACAAAATACGTTTTTATTACATTTTGAGTCTAAAATTTGCTTACACATATTGTTTTATCGTAATGAAGTGTTTTTTTGGTGAATATGTGTGTGAATGCGATATATTGAGATAAAGTTTTATGGTGCGAGTGAAAGTTATGCGATTGAAAATTATAAAAGTGATAAGTTGCCAAGTCAAGAAAGTATAATAATATACCATGACTCATATCAGTAAATTGCTGATTTCTCAGTTACTGAGGGCCTACACAAAAATAAAAGAAAATCGCATTGGGTTCACGAGATTATTCGGTTCCGCTCCGGCCCGCTCAAGAGGTTATTCGGTTTATGGTTATAGGTTATGCAAATGATGATTCAGAGTCAAACTATTATCATCATCATCATTTCAGCCGAAAGACGTCCACTGCTGGATATAGGCCTCCCCCAGGCGTCACCACATTGACTGATCCCGTGCATCACGCATCTAGCGCCTTCCCGCAACCATAACCGTCATCGATTCACCTAGTGGGAGGCCTTTCAAGGCATCGTCTTCCGATCGCAGTCACCATTCCAGAACTTTTCGGCCCCATCGGCCATTCTTTCTGCAAGCAATGTGCCCTGACCAATGCCATTTGAGTTTTGCAATTCTTCGGGGTATTTCAGTAACATTGGTTCTCCTGCGGCTATTTTAGGCTATTAATTAGTAAAAATTAATAGCCTAAATTTGATAAATCAACATAGCGATCGCCGAAAAAGATCCAAATACGAGTTTGCAAGGTCAGTAAGGTAATAATTACAGCTATTACAGGCTTTACAGGCTTTACAGGCTGCCAATAAAAATTGTGGTTTCCTCAAACCAATAAAACACGAGAACGTCCATCCTTGTAGACAGTTGGTGGTACACTGACTGTATGTGGTGTGAAATTACCCCCAGTAGCCACGGATCCGTTAAAACGGTACTATAAAAGCGGTGTGACCATCACCTCCAGTAACGACGGATCCATTAAAAACGTTCCTGGAAATACGGATGTTCTGTGTTAACGTACCTTAAGATAAATATATTACACAACACTAATCGATAGAAACGATGGATGGAATATGTGAAAGACGTTAAGGCTAGAAATGGAATTAATATCGAGATGATGACGAATGTAGGGGTGCAAAATAAGAAGACGTGCTGTTGTGCCGACCGCAAATCAATGGGAGTGAACTAACTAACGTCAGTTTAAACTTGGAATGTTGACTAAGGTCCAGAAGTATAGCTGTCAAAGTTTGCTACTACGGGTGTGAAAACCAAGTTTACATTTAATACCTTAAAGCACTGACATTCATTGACCCGTAACTCATATTTGCCATAACTAATCTGAGGTATCGCAAAATATTCACAACTATAAAAAAACTCACAACACAAACAGTGAAGTTTGATATATCGGTGACCTTACTAGCGGCGAATTCATATACGATATTCCACGAAGGGTTATGCAGAGGTGGACCTTATAGTACGCCCACATTTGGCAGTAATGTTTAAGACACATGGGGGCGAACTTATTGCCATCAACCGGGCAGAAATCAAGATTCCGGGCTGAGACAGTGAGAACTCGAGAACTTCTAGATTGAAATCCTCATAACACTGTTCCCGAAACAGGCATCGAATGCAGGACTACAAGATAAGCATTAGCGTTTGCGACTACTAAGCAGACAAATCTTATTACCCGATTGCAAGGAAAGGGTTATTGTTTTCGCACGTATCTTGTATGTTTGTTTTATTAGTGACAATTCCACCGCACTATTCCCAAACCACTGCAACTACTGAAAGCCAGAATTAACAGTGGCGACTACCAGAAAAGCGCCGAGGCAGTAAAACTCGACGAAGTCCCGGTGAATGAATTTAACGTATTGGATCCCGCAACGAAATAAATCAGAAAAGAATAACGTAGGAGTAGGAAAAAATATAAATTTCCGCTTAATATCAAGCAGGAGACAGAACAAGGCCAATAGGCACAAAGGTTAACAACTGGGATAAGCCCTAAGCCTAGCACCACGGATAAAAAATTGGATTAATATTAGTGGATCCTAACTTTGTGAGCTGTTTATATATTTGATGCCAATAATAGATATGGTAAAATCGCTTCAGCGCACGGCAATTTGTTCTAGTTTCCACAAGGTCCGTATAGTAAATAACTCCTGATGCAGCCTGGACATTATTCGACATAATATTGCGTTAATTCTGCCAAAGAATACACTCCCATAAGATATGATGCGCAGATTGTACATATTCGCATTCAGACCTAGAACACTGACATAAAGGCGAGGCAACAAGCTTGAAGGAAAATAATTTACTTTTAAAGTTACCATGCCCTGTGAAAAATTGGGCAACATAGTGATCCACCTCCAGCCACGTCCTGGCCAGCCGCACGCGAACGGATGGAAATAATTGGTGGAGGTGTCGGCCCTAGATGGAATTATCCCAACTACAATGTCACTTGGATAAAAGTTCCTCCCAGACGTCAATATGTGTTTTAAATAATCTAGAGATTTTCTCACGGTCACTCACACGGTTGAAAAGTCCGCGTCTGCGGGCGTTGCCGCACGTCGCTGAACTTCAAGGTCAAGGTCAAGGTGGACGGGAAGTACGCCAGCAAATACCGGTAAGGCCTCAGTGCTAACCGCCCTGTATGCTTTGTATAAGAATATCAAAGCTAAACACTGACTTTGAAGTAATTTACGTCGTACCACCCCTACGGTGCCATCATCCCAAACAGTCGCTTATCAGCGTGCATATCAGCCCATACAGGCGCCCCATAGCACATACAACCCAAGTAAGTAACCCCATAAATAGTATCTAAGAGCGCAGCGAATCATGAATTGTCCATACAAACATAATACCTAAATCAATTGTAAGTTGAGCATATTTCCACCATAGTATGCTAATTATTCGGATTTAGACGTCTTCTTTTTTTTCAAAATACTTACCTAAAATTAAGCGAATTCCATTTCGTACATTTTTACACCATAAATGACATGTTTTCTTATTGATTTTTCTGTATAATCTGTATTACAATATGTATAATTATGTCGTAACAGGAACATAGCTCATATTATCAAGTCACAAATCGTCAATTTATTTTTTAAAAACTTCAATTTTTCATTCATCATTTTTCGTATTACGGAACCCATCAAATTTATCACACTTGACTAGTTTATTTAATTATTCTGGGATTGTTATCTGGACGTTGGTGACCCTTCCTCTGGGGTGGCAGCTCCAATAAACTTTGATAACTGGCTGGCTAATCAACTTCATTACAAACTGCAAAAAAATATTTACATATCACGACGATCAAGTAAAAAACGCTTTTCGCCATCAGTTTCCACACGTAAAAAAAAAGATAAAAAGCGTCCTTTGAGGTGAGTAATCGAGCATAAGTAGGTATTATACTACACATAGTAAGGTACTATATCAGGGGTACAGATAGAATCAAAACTAATTGCAAGTTTGGATAACAATTTTATTGTATGTAAAAATATCGTATTATTAATCACACTTTTATTATAACGTACTGAATTAATCTCCTTAATAATAAATGGTTTTGTGATAACAATGATATCACAAGAACATTATGCTTGCTTGTTTTAAAATAAGTCCGTATCATAAATAACTGTAGCACTTTTTTATTATTTGTTTGTTTAGCATAACATGACTTTGAGAGTGATTAGGGAGTGCACCTATGTCTGCGTACACAGTTGTGTAGGTACTATAATCATATATTCTGCGCGGTTGGGTAGCCTCCGACCTCTGTTGATATTGGCCGTGGTGACCAGCAATGGTCAGGAGGACATTATTATATTTTAAATAGAAATAAATTTAAAAGAAATCATAACGACTAGCACATGCAAAAATATAAAAAGACAACGAGTTTTATTTTAAATGCATGTTGCCTGAATTAACATATCCGTTGCCCTAGAAATCTGCCTATCATCTACGTAATGTGCAATTGCAACAATTATTACAATGTAAAATTATTCATATAAACTAAAAAGCAGTGGGTACATAAACTAAAATACTACTATTACTTACGTTTTATTACGGTCGATTATCATCTTATGCGTGGTACTGCAAATAACCTATAAAAACCAGCCAGATCTTATAAATCAGAGTGTTTAGTGTGGATCTTTGATACTATGTTTAATGATTACCATTTTTGTATTTCTTTCAGTCGCTAATAAATGATCACCATACATGACTTTATCACGTTTCGATTTATATTTTTATACAGATAATCTATAAAGTAAGAACATAACAAAATAAATGTTTATTCCAAATCCTTGTATTAGGCATCATACCGGAACACGGTAAGGCCGCTTGGCGGTATGTCTTAACCCGGTGGATCACAAGCTTTCAGTCGAAACCTAACACCATTTCAGATTAGCAGCAGCATTTTTCTCAGTTTTTAGTTTTAGTGCCCTAACACTAAAAAGTGAGTATAATCTATAGTAAGATAGCTAAGGGATGGATGAAATACCGATATTATTGTGCTGTTTGTCGCTAAGGGCTTTGGTTCTATGTTCCGTATCTCGAAAACTACTAAACCGATTTTGATGAAACTTGTACTATTCCCTAAGTTAAGAAATTGATTGATCACGACCCAATTACTAGTTTTTAAGATATGCGTGGACAAACATACATACATAGAAAAAGCATGATTACGATTCAATAAGTAATTTTATTTTTAGTTTAAATACGTTTCTTGTAAATAATAATTCAGGGCCAAACTATTAATTGTCTAACCTTTTCAACTTATTAGATCCACATAAAGATTTTGCAAGGTCAAAAAAGACTTAACGCTTAGTTGCAAAAAAACTAATACCATATTTTTTTTTTGTTTTTCTCAATCACCGATCTTTTATGCGTATATTGAGCAAACTCTTGCACAACCGCCGCTTCCAGGTGTGCTTTCAGTCCACCAAGAGCAGATGGCGGCAGCAAAAGAACGGACTTCCCCAGGGCAGTGTGTTGGCGACGACGCTTTCTAACATCTATACGAACGACCAGCCCACCACCCGACACACGGTGCGGTTCTTGTACGCGGATGACTTGGCTCTAGCGACTCAAGCAGCGACTTTTGAGGATGTGGAAACTCACAAAGACATTCGACTTACTGGGAGTCTACTATGATCGCAATGTTCTGCGACTAAACCCATCTAAAACACAGTCGTGCGCATTCCATCTTCGCAACATGTACGCAAACAGGACACTCAACATCTCGTAGCGGAGAACTAAGGTCGAACATTGCTCGAGCCCTACATATCTGGGTGTGACGCTGGACAGGGTTTTAACGTATAAATCACACTGCTATTAAACAAAGCAGAAGGTGGGACCCTGAATAACATGCTCCGCCGTCTTATTTCTACCAACTGGGGGCAACACCCGATGTTCTCCGCACAACCGGCATGTCTATTTGCTTCTCTGCTGGCGAGTTTGCGTGCCCAATGTGGCACCGATCCGCATACGCGAGGCAAGTAGACATCGCCCTAAATGAGACGTGTCGGATACTATCGGGCTGCCTAAAACCAACTCCATTAAATAAGCTCTATCCAATAGCAAGTATAGCACCTCCTGCTGTACGAAGGGATATCGCATCATCATCATCATCATCATTTCAGCCGAAAGACGTCCACTGCTGGACATAGGCCTCCCCCAGGCGTCGCCACATTGACCGATCCCGTGCGTCTCGCATCCAGCGCCTTCCCGCAACCTTAACCAGGTCATCGGTCCACCTAGTGGGAGGCCTTCCAACGTATCGTCTTCCGGTTCGCGGTCGCCATTCCAGAACTTTTCGGCCCCATCGGCCATCCGTTCTGCGAGCAATGTGCCCTGCCCACTGCCACTTAAGTTTAGCAATTCTCCGGGCTATGTCAGTAACTTTAGTTCTCCTGCGGATATCATCATTTCTGACGTGATCACGCAAGGAAATTCCGAGCATAGCCCTCTCCATTGCCCTTTGGGTGACTTTAAGCTTTCTGATAAGGCCCATTGTGAGCGACCATGTCTCGGTCCCATAGGTGATCACTGGCAACACACACTGGTCAAAGACTTTTGTCTTGACAGACAAGACGATATCGCATGCGCGATGGAAAAGAAGAACCAGGAATTCGATTCCCGACATCTCCTCTACGACTACTTAACAACTCTGGGTAGACTAAAAAGTCGAAAGAGCTTCCCGCGTACCACACGGGCGATCCAGGACAAGCCGTCTAGGGAGAAGAGCACACTGTGGCTAGAGAATTACCCACCACCCTTTGACTTCATTAAAGCTAAGGAGCATCTTCTCCTCGGTCATGAACTGCAGTGGCCCGTGTAGAAGGTACTGAATCGGATGCGCACCCAGGCAGGCCGCTGCATATATAATTTGGCAAAATGGGGGATTATTAGTCCATTGCACGCTTGGTGCGATTGCGGTGCTCCTGTACAGACTATGCCCCACTTGCTGGAGTGTCTTGACTGTCCATTCACATGCACCTTGGATGACCTGTATAAAGCCTCTGACGCTGCAGCGTCAGAGGCTGAACTATTTGAGCCCAGTAGGAGGCCACGTTTATTGCAATAAACGTGGCCTCCTACTGGGCTCAAATAGTTTGATCAAATGTACCATCGAAACGAAAAGAAGACCGATCTTTTTGCTCTGAATTTTCGGAACCAACAAACCCGTAAATTGTATAGTATAGAAGCAGAAATCACAAAAAGGAATCGCTTGACATTTGCGTTTAATCAAAACTTAGGATTAAAGATATTTATTCTCAAAAAAGACACAAAGTCACTTACATGAGAACGAATGAACGACGATGAACGACGATACGATTACGATTATGAATGTGCGCTACGCAGTCTATTTTTCTGCTCTCCACTGTAGCACAACGTAATAAAATGGTGTGTTGTTCAATTTAGTGTACCAGTTTTTGATATAATCTCGCCAGTGTGCGTGCAGTACCGAAACAAAGAAGTAAAAATACATTTGAAAAAATGTTCGTTAAAAACTTTGCAGTGTTGTTAACGTTCACATTTTTCATTTTTTGTGACTCCACATTTGGTGAGTTTCCAAAATTTTGTTTATTTGAAATGGTCTATGTTTATGACAGTGCACGCATTTTAAGTCCTTTATAATTTAGGGATACTAAAGAAGAATTAACAAAAAGAAATTATATTTTTGGGTGTAGTTATCGTCCCGTCGCCTTAACAATAAATAATCTTACATTGTTTTTCCCCTATATTATTTTTATGTGTTGCGATGACCGACAATCCCTAAAGCTGTTTTTCACCCTTTCTGAATTTTTCTTGATTATCTTTGTTTTTTGTAAGTTTTGGCGCATTAGACAGATTTGTTTAACATTTGTCTGGGCCAAAACAGTTTTGGCAGTTATTCATTGTAACCTGCTATAAAATTGAACAGCCCATTAAAATAAAGTTATTGCTCGGTTTTTTTTTTGGTTACTTGATTGATTAGCATCCCACTGTAGTGACAAAATTCACTAACATAGTCTCTTATTTTTTTCAGTTGAGAACCTTACAAAATGTCACCTCGACGACGACGTTTGTCTCCGAGATCTGTATCAGTCTGTGGTCAGGGATATTGGCAAAAAAGGAATGCCCGAGCTTAATATACCACCAGTGGACCCTATAAAAGTGACTAATGTCACTGTCAGTGTTCTTAACATGGTAAACATAACTATGGTGGATGGATTTGCCAAAGGAGTCAAGGACTGCATTTTTCAAAAGTTCAGGTATGAACAATTTCACTCCTTTTATTTTACTGTTATTTAAACGCGAAAGTTTGTGATGAAAAACTGACTCACGGGTTTTGATGAAACTTTACAGTAATATGGCTTAAACATCAGAATAACACATAGCCTATAATTTATAAAGATATTGGGGGAAGCACTAACAGCAGAGCCTCAGACAGTAGCTAGAAAAACTAAATCATTTTAAAATGCAAGTCTACACCTGAAAAATGCAACGCGATTTCAATTACAATTTCACTTCTCCAATATTTAATCATTTAATAAATAAAATAGTTTAAAAAGAATCGCTGTCCGCGTCTGTCGATGTCATATTTTCTGATTTTTCACTAACTTCTTCTAAATCACGTAATGGGTTTTCAATAATAGAAGAAGGAATGTTTTTGTCCATAAATAGTTCCGTATGAAGCCAGGGCAGGTCGCTACTTAAATGATAATCAAATTTTTATCAGAAATATCAATTACCATAAACAAAAAAATAATGATTGGCTTCAAACTTCAATGATTATTAAAAAGGTTACATTAAAGTTCAAGTTCTACTCGTATTTCGGGTTTTATTATGATAGTTGCATAAGATGCAGAAATTAATTTTTGTATCATTAAAATTCAATGATTTAATAGTATAACCAGTATCTTTCATGGACGACCTTAATAATCATAATCATTTTTGTAGGAGTAACATAATATTCTAATGATCCGAACTTGATTTTTTGAATACCCATTATTTCCAAATTGAAATTTATTATTTGTAATTATTAAATTATCTTGTAAATAGCGAGATATAAAATTATGATAGTTTTTCTGTTCATGAAAATAGTTATTATGGAAATCGAATAAGACATACCGTTGTTGACCGGCCAAGTGGAGTGTGCCAATTTGCTCCCTTGAATTGTGACCGTGGGTAATAGCTGATGTGACTTTGTTTTCATAGTCCTTGCTTACAACAGACTGAAGGTACTAGTATAACTTCACTTCACATAGGTTCAACCTAGTTTAGGCAAATAAGCAACCGTGTTCTCTTATATTTTTAAAGAAATTTTATTTTAAACTGTGCCTTACGTTATAAATAAACTATATATTATATTATTACTTCGAAGTTCAAAATATAGATAAACGGTAGAGCCTACAACTGTCGTAGTAGCCTTATGTGAGCTCAAATCCAGGCAAGCAAAAATGTCACATTTTCAATTCATATGTACTTTCTAATTTTATCTTAGACAACGTTTCCATGGTGAAGGAAAACATCTAGAGGAAACAAAATACAGGACAAGAAAGGACAGGAATCAGGACATATAGTTAATATAAGTCTGAAATAGCTAACCCGCCTTGAGCAAGCGTGGTGACTAATGCTCGTACCTTCTCTGTATGAGAACAGGCATTGCCCTGCTGTAGTGCAGCAGCCACAGGCTGATATTTTATTATTTACCCGATTTGATGCATGGAACTTCTATAGATTTTTGTTGTGACGAACTTTATTTTGAATGTTCCCATACCAACATTCTTGTTTAAAGCACAGACGGTGGTTTTGGAGGTTAAAGTCAGTACATGAAACCAGTTTTAAGTTAACAAAGTTATTAACTGTACATAAAATACTCATAAGGTTATGTATTAGGCTCTAAATTTTTTGTTGCAATGTGTCGGTAATAATGAGCCGTATTTTCAAACTCAACTAAGATTGTTATGAATGACATAGTATTGCCATGTCAAAGTTTTGCCTTTATTTTCAGCATAAATATCAAAGAAGAAAGAGGCCACCAAGAGAACACATGCGATATAACAATCAAAGGACATTACACAGTAAATGCTTCCAGTCCATTGATTAAAGCCTTTTTAGGAGGAAATTCCGTCCACGGTGATGGCCATGGGAAAGTCAAAATTGGTAATTATTCGAAGATAAAATTACCTAGAAGAAATATGTAAAGATGGATAAGCACATAATGAAAAACACAAATGATTACTAATTGAATAAAAGATTTAGATTTGTTGAGTTTGACCTCAAATTAATTGATGTCGGTAGCATTTTGGCTATCAAACTACTAAATTATTATTTAAATTATAGACTGCCACTCATTATATTTAATTAAATGGGATACTATATCATAATTGAAAGTACTAAAGACTGCTATTTGCATAATTATGTAAGAATAAATTCAGATAAATATAATCAAATCTTTGCTTCCATGAGATAAATGTATGAGTAGATATGTGTTAAAAACACTGGTATAAAGATACATGATCCAGTTGGACGAGTAGCCTCTAATATATTTGAGAATAGGCTTGGCAGGTGATATGATAGAGGAACTTCAACAGTGAATACCTTGGATTCAAGCTGCCTATATTGTAGCTGATATCTTTCTAGCATTATTATGTTTGAAAGTTATGATTTGGATATTATACTCTTTCATGCTAAACGAATGCTTGCTTAAATCATTTCAATCTATTCAATTCCAGCCAACCTGCGTTTGAAATTCGACTTTCCCTTCTTCGCACAAAGGCGTGATGATGGAGAGATCTACATAAAATGCATTTACGACCTCGTCAAATACGACTATGAAATTGGAGGCCCTGTTACAATGTATGCTGATAATCTTTATATGGGTGACGAGGAAGTCAGTAAGTACAAAATAAGGCACCGGCTTAGAGCCGATTAAACTAAATAAATTATTTTTAGTAACGGGTTCATTTGGTTAAATCTCAACATAGGGAAGTTATAGAAAACTTTTAGATGAATTGGTTTACAATATGAGATCACCGAAACTCTATAATTTTAATGTTGGGTTAGTTTCATATCAATATATTATTATATAGATTTACCTAGTAAAGATGCGGCCGATCGAATATTTGCTTTTACGCGTACCTACAAAAAACACGGCATTTCTAAATGTCTCGCGAACACGATCAGTGCCGAAGATAGCCGAACGCGTGGAAACTTTGCTTCGGTCTAATAATATTGCATATGTATTTCCAAATTGTGAAAACTCGCGGTCCATCCTCTCCTTATATAAGACATTGCCCACATTAATAGTTATTTATACTACAAGTGCGGAAGGTAGGTGCCTCCCGATGAATGAATAAATCGACACGAGTCGGGAAATCATCTTACGTACGTGTATCATACAACATTTTACTATGCATTGTGCGAGGAAATAAAAAAATATATCTGAACCAAGCAAGAAATTAATAAAATGGCGGGCTTATTCAAGCGCGCTACGCATATTCACAGATTAACTAATAGTTCCTCGGGTATACCTACTGTGCATGTGCAAATAGCTGTCACGTCGTAGCGCAAAAAGGCACGAGCAAAATATACGTACTTCCAAACATATTTAATGAATATTTAAAATAAATTATTGAGCAAATCTAAATCTAGAGTAATGTAAATCGCCTTTAATGATGTATTATGTTGCTGTTATATTTTACCTTTATGAATGATAAGCTGTACTTAACTAATTTGTAAAACTTTTCTTAAATATTAAAACCTCTATGCGTCTGGCTGACGGCGGAGTTAAAAATAAAAAATACAGAAAACAAAAGTGACACTTTCCGCACAGTTTGGCTTGGAAAACGCATTTTTCGAGGACACGCATTGTAAAAGATTTTTGTTTAATCCTGTTCTCTGTTTCTCAAATGAATATTGTTGTAAAATCATGAACCGTAACAATGTATGAATTAATTAACTTAAAACATTAAAATTGCCATCTGCAGTCATCGAAATTTTAGAGTATCTATTTAGTCAAGAAATTAAGTGCCTACCGGAGTTTGTGTTTCCTAATAGCTACAATCTAGGGGTCTTTAAGTCAAGAGTGTATAGGATTTTCTAGACAAGCGTGCTTCACCGTCGACCACATCATCGCTTACCATCAGGTGAGATACTGGTCAAGCACACATACATCTTGTATCCCTTTCAAGTTTGAGAAAGCAGATAGGATGAGAAGAAATCTGTTTAATTTTTCGACTTTCGAGTTTTTTTTACGAATAAAAACAGTATAGAATAAAAACATCATGAAGTCACTATTATGCCCGACTCTGGAGGCAAATCACCATCTCATGTTAGTCTTAAGTTTTTGAACTACGTTTGAATTTAGAATAAATATGTACCTAATCACGCAACTCTTTTGTTTATAGGTAAACAAATCATAAATCTGCTAAATGAAAACTGGCGATTCTTCATGTCTACTTTTGGACAGCCCTTCGTTGACAAAGCTATGGAGTTCTACTTTACTTTTGCGGGCTACTTCTTCGACAATGTTCCTGCAAGGCACTTCATCATTGAAGACTTATCACCTTATGCTAGACCCTAACTTGACCATCTAGTCTTTCATAACGTCAAGTGTCAAGATTCTTACAAAGAATATTTTTATCAAAAATATCGAAACCTGTGTGAATAGAATAAAATTGCATTAGAAATTTACATATTTTAGGTAACGGTATGTTTTTTAATGAAACTCAGAGCTAATGTTTAATATAAAGAAGTGGATATTACACATTTTCATAGTTTCTGTAATTGTTTGTATTATTTCCTCTTCACATCAAACCGACATTCTTCCGTGCCTCGGAAAATACTTAAGCTTTTGGTCCCGGCTGTCATTTCAAAATCTATCAATCTACGTGGGCAGTCAAAAATCAGGAAATATAATATTTTGCAAAAACACCCCATTTCAAACAGTAAAACGCCCATGACTTAATACATTTATTAATACAGAACGGCTAAATACATTTTCATCAAACATAGCTAAGAACACTCGATAAAGTCACCTTTTAAACAAATAAAACGAAATAGTTTCATCTCTATAGGAGCTATGATGCTACAGACAGATACTCAAACACACAGGTACACACTCAAACTTATAATACTCCTCTTTTTCCGTCGGGGGTTTAAAATACTGGTAGTCAGCGGCGTCCGGTTAGACAGAAAGACGATGCCATCATTGATGGGAAAGGCTCGGCAGATTGATTTATTTTAGGTCTTATTTATAGAAAATTTGAAATATGCATACATTTTTTTTGTTATTTAACCAGTCCATCGATAAAAAAAAAATAGAATATTTATGGTGAAATCAGAATCAAAATTAATTCAAAAATGAAAGATAAATAACAAGTTTAAATAAATATATCTCTAAGTAAACGTTTTCTTTCTAATTCTCAACTTTGACGCTTTATTCGTCTCTGATGAAAAAATATGATATTGGTTTGCTATAGTAAATAACAATAAGTATTTGACTAAGCAAATAAAAAAAATATATATATATCGCGTGCATCGCGGGTGTAAAATTGAAATACGCCCACTCAAAAATCCTAAACTCATTATCCAATGCAAGAGATGCCAGGCGTATGGGCATACTCATAAATATTGCAGAAAAGAGCCAAGGTGTGTAAAGTGCACTGGCAAGCATCTTACAGCCAACTGTACCAAATCTCCGCAAGAAAAGCCAAAATGTGTTCACTGTGGTCTGCCTCACCCTGCCAACTATAGAGGGTGTGAAGTAGCTAAACAGACACAAATTGTGAAATATAAAAATATTAAAAAGAAACTTGTGGCACCAACTACCCAGCAATCTCCTCCCCTACAAAATCTTTATAAACAGGCACAGAAAGCAAGTGTCCAGTCAACTGCAAAACCCATGCAAGTATCCAACACTGGATCCTATGTGGAAGCTGCAAAACAAAGATCACAGCCCTTGAATCTAGAGGATAAGATTAATCAGATCCTAAAATGTATTACCTCACTTGACAAGAGATTAGATAAACTAGAATCCAGCCTAAAACAGCTGTTTTAAATAATCCAAAATAATTAATACTCTCAAAATAATGGAGTGGAACTCTAATGAGCTCCTCAAACATCAAAATGAGTTGCAGGCGGTCCTAGACACAGAAAATATAGACGTGTGTTTGGTCTCCGAAACGCACTTCACTAAGCAATCTTTTGTCAAATTAGAGGATACATGGTAAATAATTCGCTCCACCCTCACAACTCTGCCAGAGGAGGTAGCGCGGTGATAATCAAAGACAACATTAGTCACTACGTGCAGTGTACATACTAAGAAGAAGACATTCAAGCTGTGGCAATATCTGTTAAAACCAAATATTGTCACGTGTATATTGCAGCCATATACTGTCCTCCACGGCATATGATAAGAAAAGAGCGATATTTACATCTCTTTGAACTACTAGGCTAGAGGTTTATGCTAGACGGCGATTTTAATGCTAAGCACACGCATTGGGGATCAAGACTTACTACAACTAAGGGAAGGCAGCTTTTAAGTGCAGTTAAAGAAACACATTCAGAAGTTATGAGCACGGGTAAACCAACGTACTGGCCCACTGACCACCAGAAAATACCGGATCTTATGGATTTTTTCATATGCAAAAATATATCCGCCAACTACGTCAGTTTGGAGAAAGGATTTAATTTGAACTCGGACCACTCTTCGATAATACTAATGTTTAGTCAAAAAATCCTACACAAAGAAAGCCACTTAGCCCTGGTTAATAAGTTTACAGATTGGAAAGGTTTTGCCCTTGATCTAGATAATACTTACTATCGACCTTAAAACTCTGATAAAAAAGCAAGATCAGCTTGACTCAGAAGTAAACAAATATATTGTTAATATCCAACAATGTGCGTGGAACAACACACCTCAATTAAAACGTAAATATAAGGGATTTATCTATCCTAAGGCAATAGTAGACTCACTATCTGAGAAAAGGAAATAAAGGAAGCTTTGGCAGCAAACAAGGTGCCCGAGGAATAAAACATCGCTAAATAATCTAACTAAACGATTAAAGAGGAAAATTCGACAGTTTGAGGATGAATCTCTGAATACCAACCTTCTGCAGCTAACCAATGATAAATCAACTGATTACTCTCTTTGGAAAGCAACAAGAAATCTAAAAAGGCCAATTAAACAAATACCGCCCATCAGAGATAGCGATGGAAAATGGGCCATGAGCAATGATCTAAAAGCGTTAAGGTTTGTTCAGCATTTAGAAGAAATTTTTCAACCCAATGAGAGCTTGATAGAAATACTTGAGAGTGAAAGATTGTCACAAAACCAAAGAATTAAGCTTGTGACTCCTAAAGAAGTAAAGAGAGAAATCCAAAACAACATTAGCTCCAAAAAGTCCTAGGGTTACGACCTCATTACAGGGGAAAATCTAAAACACCTCCCATGCAAAGCCATAGTAAAGCTGACCAATTTTATCAATGCTGTATTTACCTTAAAATACATACCTGAGCCATGGAAGGTAGCTGAAGTCATTATGATTGCGAAGCCTGGAAAACCACCCCATGAAGCATCATCATATAGATCTATTTCTCTGTTGCCCGTGTTATCAAAGCTATTCGAACGAAAACTGTTATTGATACGGTTAAAACCAATAATAGAAGATAAAGACCTTATTCCAAATCATCAATTTGGCTTTAGGGAAAAAACACTCAACAATAGACCAGGTACACACAATAGAATATTCCATATCATTGAAAAAACACTTGAAAATATGGTAAGTCTGCGCTACCGTGTTTTTAGATGTCGCGCAAGCTTTTAACAAAGTTTGGCATAACGGTCTAATATTCAAGCTTAGACGCATCACACTTCCTTGAGGTACCCCGGTACCTCAAGGAAGTGTGCTAGGCCCAATTTCTTACTTGTTATACAGCTGTGACATCCCAGAACTGAAAAAAACACCATTGCGACCTTTGCAGATGATACTGCATTTATGGCTACTGGATCAAGCCACAGAGAAGCAGTAGAAAAAGTTCAACTTACTGTGAACAAAGTCTATGACTGGACACAAAAATGGAAGATCAAACTGAATGATTCAAAATCAATTCACATTGACTTCACAAATAAACACTTGGACTATCACCCAATCTACATAAATGGCATGCAAGTGCCTTATGCTAATACAGCCAAATACCTTGGCATAAGTCTCGACGCCAAGTTGCGTTGGAAAGCTCATGTCAAAAAGACAAGACAGGAACTCGACATACGTTATAAAAGTATGTATTGGTTACTCGGAAGGAGATCTTCTCCGTGACCTTAAAACGGAATTCGTCACCACCATCATCCAAAAATTTGCTGAAGCCCACGAACACAGACTTCGACACGTGAATGTCGAAACTATCCAGCTGCTAGACAATACAGACTTAGTGCGTAGGCTAAAAAGAACTAAACCTTTTGAATTAGTGTAGTGTACAAAGTGAATGAATAATAGTGACAACGCTGTGCATATAACACATGAACATAGTGTTTTTATAAATTATATCAGACTCTAAGAAAGTGCTACGGTCTTGTGCAAAAGTGCAAATGGACACTATTCTTAGTTTTAATATAATCTATAACGTAACATAATAAGTAAGAATTAAATTGCTTATTAGTCTTTTAGGCTAAATCGTATTTAATTATTAAGTATTTTATTCTTATTACTGTATTACTATTATTATTACTGTATTTAGAATGCTTAGTTGAGTTACGTGAATAGATTGAATGAGAAAATGTGTACATTAGAAGAAGTCTGAAAATGGTATCAGTTACTGAATAGTTGTTTGAAGGAAATCAAGTGTCATGGTATGGGCGTACTAAGTGAAGGAAAGGAAAGAATGAGAGAAGGGTTAGATCAGTCTGAAAATAGATAATATGGCTAAAAAAGAGGTTAATACTGATATGATTACTGATGTGACAAATTGGATAAAAACAAGACTATGGTAATTGAAGGGAACATTATTTTCGTTATAAATACTAAGCTTAATTTTTGGCTTATCGAGGAAAATCTTAGTTATATTAGATAATTTAACCAAATCATCCACGATAAGATTGTTCTAGGTATGGGATTCTAACGTGCCAAAAATACTCTTGATATCTCATCAGCAACATACTAAAAACGCAATATAATGTTAGGGATAATGATGTTGAAAAATAAACGATCACAAAAAATCATTTTTATGGCCTCTTCACGTACTTCACGGATTTTGATTTAATACAAAAAAAAAACAAACGGTTTTATTAATGGTTTAATTTGTTCACCAAGCAATTAATATATAGTTGTAAAAAAAATCACGGTCAGACACCTGAACCAACTATTCCACCTATTTAATAAGAAAACAAGTTGAGAATCATTGTTCCTGCAATATGTTTATGTTTTGATGGCTAAATGGAATGATACAGTATCGATAGTAATGCAGCAACTTCAAATCAATATTGCACAACTGCAGCCAATCATTGTTTTCAATTAAAACGGGCTTAGAATTACGGTTCAGCTTATTCTTTAAATTCCTTAACGTAAGAAGACAAATCATCAGTGACAAATTCTTTAGCAGGCACTTTGATAAAGAATACTTGAGACTGTTCGAAGAACAATTCCATAGCCTTATCAACAACAGTCTTTCCCAAACTCCTCGTGATAAATTCCCAGTTCTCATTGAAGATGTTCACTGCCACAGCACCTGCAGATATCAAGTAAAATTGTGTTTCAATGAAATAAAAAAAAAACATTTTCACCAAAAATAAACCGACTTCTAAAGATAAAACACTAAATAGTGCAAAAATAACTTTCGTTTCAGAAGTCAATGTCTTTGGTACCTCTTGTTTTATCGTTTAACACCGACTTCCGTAACGAATGTTATTTTTGCACTTTTCAGTGTTTTATCTTTAGAAGTCGGTTTATTTTTTATACAAAGTTTTTGTTTCTCTCTTAAAAGTCCTATAGTAAGGTACCTTAAAGATTGACAAATTACCCATCATAACTTAATTAACACATTCGTGCAGTTCGGTTGTATGTTCCATATATTGAAAACTATTGAATCGGTTTTAATAGACCTTGTAAATCACTAATCCTTGTTGTTCCCTTAGATGAGAGATACCTAATCCAATAAAAACAGAATGATAACAATTTGTTAACTGATTTCGGAGATATGCGTGGACAAACATACATACATACAAACAAACACACACATTAATGAAATTTGGCACAAGTGTTTAGAATCCCATATAGAGTAACATATGTGGATATTATACAATTCCAACAATATTCCATACGTAGGTGTCCTCCTTTTTTTTGAAGTCGGTAATAATTCAACAAAACAAAAGACAATGGCTGAAAGGGTCATCTTGCGCAAAACGGAACAGTTATTTGTACGGTAGTGGATGGAATAAGGCTGACGATGATGACCAAAACGTCGACCTAGAGAAAGATCAAGCAAAGCTGGCATTAAAACTAGGAGTCATTCATGACTACGATGAATTAGCCAAAATGAAATAGAGCGATAAGAATGTTTATGCGGAACATCTATGTCCAGCAGAGGTATTTGATTAGAAATAGCTAACATTTAAAATTTCTTCAACAATGTAGCCAGTTATAATTTTGATTAATATCCCATCTCAGATTTATCTGCTTCAATTGAATTTACTTTCTATTAAAAATTAAATAATATCAAGTCAGACAATTGGATAAAGGATAAGGGTTAGATCTAAAAAGCAGTACTGTTGGGTACAAAGTGCATTTTAATGTGCTTCCTCTCGGTTCCAGAAACCGGTTAGCTGTATATTTGATACGATATAATGAATTAATGCGATGTATATTAATTTTAAAACAAATGAGCAGTGGTGGCCCAAGAGTTTTAAAGGGTTAGAGTTGTGGGCCGCGGTTTTGATTCGGAATAAAACAAGAGGTACCAAAGAAAATGACTTCCGAAACGAAAGTTATTTTTGCACTTCTCTCAAAACAGTGAAGGAAAACATTGTGAGGAAACCGGCTTTTCTTAGAGCCAAAAATTCGAAAACATGTGACATCTAATAATTCCCACTGGGCTCTCTGGTGGATTTAGGCCCAGGTCTTAGTCCCAGCAGTGGGAACATTAAAAGGATGATGATGATATTAATTTTAAAACTACATGTACTCACTAATTTCCTGTTTTCCTATAAGTAAATTGTCAGCATGAACCGTTGCTTTCCCTTTGACTTCGAAGTTATATGAGGACTCATCAGGTATGCTCAGGATATGTAGTTCACAGTCATCAAGTTTTTTCACTTCAAATGCGAAATCGAAAGACAAATGGACATTTTCTGAAATCAAAGAAACATTGACTCAATACTCTTTTTGTACCCGTAGCGTCCATACCTTGACCAGAATATCGGATTCTCCTTACTGAAGTACGTTGTGTTTGTTCTATAAATGTACTAAAGATGCTCTAGACAAGAGATCAACGAAAACGTCTCGATATCGATTGGAAAATAGAAATGACAAAATAGTAAGAAATTGCCAAGCGCTGTCCATTTGTTACATGATCAATACCTTACAATTAAGCATTTCGATTATCGCCATCGCTGACATCGACCGATTTTTCTAGAGCCACAGAACAAAATTTCTGTGACTTCTGCTAATTTAAGGTTTCAGCAACGATGATTCGTTGATGCCGCCTAAACAAAGTATATCACTTTTGCAGCGTGAAATATTCTTAATTCTTACCTATAACAATTCCTCCAATTCCTTCACCATGAATGTTGATTCCACCAAAAAGAGCTAAGAGAGTTGGAGTTGATTCGATTTTGTAGCTTCCTTCGATAGAAAATCGTTCACAAACGAAATCTATCGTTACCCGCTGAGTTTCTAGATCACTCCTTAAAAAATAGTTGTGTGTTAGTGACAGAATGTAGATCAGCACAACACGTTTTCCTCTTCCAAACAGTCGTGTCCCCTTTTTTTGTCTGGGTTTGTAAATCTTCCAATGACTTCTCCCGCTGGTTGATGCGGGAGAAGTCATTGGAAGTCAGACTTTTGCTGAGTAAAACCCACCTATGTTCCTTCAGTTGCTAGAGCCAGGGCCGCGGTAACTCTCTTTCAAATTTATCCGCGACCCAGACAGGCATCAGCCCTAGCGGATCCCGTCAATTTTGCTGACATCTCTTTGAGGCGTGCGGGGTGTTCTACGCGCGCCGTCGACTAGGGCCTGGTCCTTATCGGAGGGCGAGCTATCCATTACTCACCGTCCACAAGCCCGCGCCTACGGTGGCCAGGAATCGGCAAGCGACTCCCGCCACACTATCACTGACCTTATTTTCTTTCATATCACCCCTCACACAATCCATCCATCTATTCTGTGGCTTTCCTCTCCTTCTCCATCGATCCACATTTATACTCACAACTTTTTTAGTAACATGCGTTACATCCCAACTCATCCATGACCATACCAGGACATACGGTTTCCTTTCAACTTTTCTGTCACTGGGGCCACTTTCAAACTTGTGGATTTTCCCCTTGCCATCCGTGGGTCGCAAGTTGTTTCAGTGGGCAGTCACCATTTTATCCATCCTTAATTTATCCAGTGAATGTAAGAATGTAGATGATCAAACAAAGTATAATAGTATTTAAATGCTGTCGCAAACTATGTTCTACCTCATGTCCTTATCCTCTGAGCCCCAAAACATGACGCCAAAGTGACTTTTGCCACCGCCGCGCCGATGCGATGTCATAGAAATGGAGGAATTTGGGTCGGAAAAGTTTACGACAAGATACGAAGAAGAATGCATTCAAATAGTTGCATGACGCGACGTTGTCAATTTGACACACATGTCCGAAAGATAGATAAAATATGCTACACTAATGAATGATTCAAATGATATCCATTCATAGAAGTCCAAAGAAACGATTGATGGAATATGTGAAAGACGACATAATATCTTCTTTGAATAAATAAAAACAACTAACAAAGTTGTGTAATTATTAAAAAATAGTCATGTATTATCTACCGACCGATTTAAATAATAAACATAACCTGAGCTCTGTATTCCCTGAAGGGTAAGGCAGAGGTCAATAGAGGTGCACTTAATATGCATCCATATATCGTCTGTTATAGTTAAGTCTCATGGCAATAGGAAGTAAACCTATTGCCATCAATCGGGGAGAAAGCCAGACTCCGGGCTGCAGCTGAGGACTTCCAGATGGGAATACCCAATAACCCTTTGCCCGACCCAGCCATAGAACCCAAGACCTCATGCTCATCAGTAATACATTCATATCATATCATACCATTCATATCATTTGTCATTTAGTTGCACCTGCCTTGTTTCACCTCTGTCGACTGGTAGAAAATGCCTAAGGCATTAAGTCCGCCTTTGTACTTATGCATAAAGTTTTAATAAATAAATAAATAATACTTATGGTTACTAGATCAAAGAGGCAGACAAATATTTAAAAACAACTTACTTGTAGCTGGTGGCATAGCAATCCTTGAAACCTTTAGCTTCTCCTTCCTTCATTGTAAGTTTTATTATTCCAAGAGCAAGGATTTCTGTATCTTTTAATGCCAATGGATCTATTCTGGGCACTCCCATCTCTGGAATGCCTTTATCTGATATTTCTTGTAATAAACGTCTGTATAAACTTTGCATACATTCATTATCAGTTATCGAACATTTTTTGGTTATTTTATCAACTGAAATAAAAAGACTGATATTAAAGAATCTATAGTGTTTTATGATCTACATTGCAGACAGCAGAAGTTTAAGGATTTTAATGATTATACTACAGAATAAACTTGAAATTATTTATATGAACGCTAACTTTTAAACAAATATCTGATAGCAAAAAACAGCTCTCTACTTAGAAAGACACATAACATCTCAGCAGTGCTTCTAGGGTGAACTTATATAAGTACCCTTCTGCCTAAGTCTTCAGGTTAGCTCTTTGCTTAACATTTCGCTTCATTTTCTTTTCAAAGAATTGTTTATTTTATCTAATAACACTGATGTACTCACGTATTGCTGATTCACAAACAGCAAAGATGGCACTGGTTAACAAAATGACGTTGAATTGCAACATTTTGAAACTCTTTGCTGTATTACTGAGGCTATGTTGATTGACGGCAAGTTACTCAATTTATATACTTTAATGCGGATGGTCATAAAACATGAAGTTGAAAATTCGATGACCAGTGGTTCCGTAAAAAAGATAAGTAGACATAAAATACTGATGTTACTTATATTGTAAAACAAAATCATCTTGCAGAATATATGTGTTGAATTTTGTAAATGTAATAGGTAAGCAATTAAAATTAATAAAAACAGTGAACATACATAGAAAATTTGTATCATTCTAGAATGATACACCACTCACTAGTTGGACCGATGATCTGGTCAAGGCTGCAGGAAACTGCATGAAACTTGACGCACAAGACCGGTATCGATGTGGTGACAGTTGGGAGAAGCTTTATGTTCAGCATTGGACGTCTTTCGGCTGAAATAATTATGATAATGAATGATACAACACGTTGTGATTATGGTGTTTTATGGAAAAAAAAACACAGATTGCACATTAACAGATATTTTATACTTTGTAATCTGGTATTTGGTCCAAGTTTTGTAAATTTTCAATCTATTCAAAAATGTCTCGATATTTCGCAATTTTTCACGTGATGTGCCGCGGGCACACGTGCAAAGAATGCAAAACTACATCAAGTTTTGCGATTTTAGCCTTTTTGGAGTCGATTTCTACTGGGCTAGTAGGTAAACATTCTCAAAGATTTTCATAGAGCTCTGTGAACCCTAATGTTTTTATTCTGTTGCATTGCAGACGGTGAATTTGTTCATGATTTTTATTTTTCGTTTCACGGGTTCTAAAAAGTAGGTATGTGAGATTTCAGGTACATTGTGAAGGAAATCTTGAAGTTATAACGTCGTAAGTATAACTATGTTTTTGTGAATCAAAGTCCTATTATTTCGGTTTAAATTACAAAAATAATTTAGTAGGTATAATAAAGAAGTGGATTACATAAAGTTTATTTCGTTCTAAACTGGTGTGTTTTATTTCCTTATTTTAAATCTTATCTGAAGGAAATGAGCATCGTTAGTAAAAAAACTAGAATTATATTTCTTGGCAAAATTATAAAACTGCTTATTGTATAAGGATATCAACATCTTTGTCCAGTTATATTAAAATGAACATTAGCGTCCTAAACTATTATACTGAAGATAAATATTATGTTTTCGTTACGTGTACATTTAAGAATAGGTCTCAATTTAAAATGGCTAGTATTTAAATGAGCGAAAATAAATTCAAATTAAAGGTGTACAAAATACTGAATATGGCTTACTGAAATACTAAGTGGGCGACAAACAGTGGGCGAATACAAATGTTTAAAACAGCGACTTGATTAGTACTTTGGCAACATAGTCGACGGAGCCCCGCTGTGCGGGGCTCCTATTTCCGTCCGCAGGGTCTAAAGTAACCTAACACGAACGAGATGACGGGAGCTGAGTTCGCTCGCTTTACTCGCTCACTTCAGCGCCCGTCATCTCGTTCGAACCTAACCTGTCCGTGTCGGGGTGCCCTAAGCTCCCGAACTCGCTCCGCTTGCTCTTGTACCAATTCGTTGAAAACACAATTATACCCGAATTCCCGCGCTGCACTGCGATGTCGCCTTCATTTACGATGAAGTCGCTTGGAGTTGTTTAGCTATTTTTAAAAGAATAATATGCTAATATAGAAAAAATAGAACCCCAAATACAATTATAGTATGTCACAATATTATTACTGCAGCTCACTAAAACCTCCTAAAAGGTATTACTCAAACCGGATAAATAGTTGCTTACTTAGTATAATAGTCGCCCATTCAGTATATTTTTCGCCCGGTTAATAAATTCCCATTTAAAATTGATCGCGATGAACTTGTTCGAGTTATTGGAGTCAAATTTTAGCTTACTAGTGATTGATAAATCTAGTTAATCAGTCACCAATAGGTTGTTATGAGTTGACAAGTTTTTGTTACAGGCAAAGTAACCATGCAAGGGGTACTATTTTAAGCTAGGGTTAGGGTTAAAATAAACAGTCAAAAACATAAATAATACTTTTATTTATAATCTCTAGGTACAGGTACTTTAAAGGCGTAGGTATCTTGTTTTGATCAGTGTTATTATATTTTTTACAAAGATTTAAGTTTATGATAATATCGACAATCAGAATGCATTGTTTAGATACCAACAAATTAACGAAGAGCACAGAATGAATACAATTAAGAAACATTTGTTTTTGTAACTTTGGTTAGTAATTCTGGTACACGAGCTTTTAATAATTATTAACTACTGAGCGATTAATGAATTATGCTAATCAAGCAATTAATGCAAAAAAAAAACGAAAAAACATGCCAGGCTGAACTGACTTATGCCGTGTATTCGTTGGGAAAACAAGTAAGTAACACATCATTTTTTCAGCAATATTGTTTTTGTATTATGAGAAATACATATTATATTGATGGCCACTTGGAATGCGGGGATGATGATGTGTCAAAACTATCATGGTTCTAATTTGATAGAGTAACGGAGCTATATACGATGAATTGCAACATCAGGCATCATGATGGCATTGACACGATATACGGTCCCAGTTGTGTTGCTGATAACGTGATAATATTATATTTTCATGGTAAACAAAAACATTGTGGAACTACATCGAAATATTTTTAATGCCGAATTAATGATTTGTTTTGAATTATGCACCATCTTAGTTCTTAACGTAAGAAGACAAATCATCAGTGATCAGATCTTTAGCAGGAATTTTGTTCAAAAATACTAATGCCTGTTCGAAGAACAATTCCATAGCCTTATCAACAAGAGTCTTTCCCAAAGTCTTACTTATGAAGTCCCAGTTCTCGTTGAAGATGTTCACCGCCACAGCGCCTGAAGAAAATATTAAGACATTGTTTTAATAAAAATAAACAATTAACAAAATATCAAGACAAATGGCATAAAAGTTAGAATAATGCGCAAAAGAAAGTAGATCTTTACTAGTAGTTGAAGCTAGTGGATGAAACAAGGCTAAGAATAATGATGATCAAAACGTTAAAATCGTTACATATCAAGCAAAACAGGGGTTACAACTTGAAGTCTGTCATAATCACGATGGATAAGTCATAAAATATAATTGATAGCACTTCAGAAATGGAGGAATACTTTGAGATCTAATGTTGCTCCATCTCTGATTTATCTGCTGAAACTGTATGACACTTTACAAAATAAAACCTAAACACACAACAAAAAAACGCATTGTTCTATTAAATAAATCTACATGCGCATCTGTGAATATCCCCGACGAACTACAGAAGGGCAGCCCCATGAATATCCTACACGCGTTGATATATATTGAACATTGAGAATCTTGTACGATCTTACGACTACATGTGTAGAAAGATGTAAAGTACGCTCAAAATGGCGTGATTTTAATCAGAAGTGAACATCGTGCAAACCTGAGAACCAGCATGTTGGCTATAACAGACAACACAGATATTGGGGGTGGTCCCCAATATCGTTATCCTCAATTAATGAGATATAATTATAATATTAACTTTAAAACTACGAGTACTCACTGATTTCCTGTTTTCCAACATAAATGTTGTCAGCATGGGCCGTTGCTTTTCCTTTAACGTCGAAGCTATATGAAGTGTCATCAGGTTTGATCAGAATATGCAGTTCACCATCATCAAGTTTCTTCACTTCGAATGCCATGTCGAAAGAGAAATGCACTTTTTCTGAAAACAAAAAACAATTGGCTCAAATGATATTAATTACGAACACTGTTCTGTTCTATGAACTCGTGGGTTTCATATCTAGGCCAAAATATCTGAGTCAGTAAGAAGTTATAAGTCATTTTTCCAATAAAGTATATAAATCTACTACAGAGAAAAGTTAGAAGTTTAGCTTAGCTGCGTCTCCGTCATCGTTGCTGTCACCTCAAAATAAAGTTAATTTATTTTTCAACGTCAATATTACTATCTTCTAAATGCTTACCAATGACAATTCCTCCATTTCCTTCACCATGAATGTTAATGCCACCTATAAGAGCTAAGAGAGTTGGAGTTGATTCGATCTTGTAGCTTCCTTCGACGGCAAAGCTATCGCAAACGAATTCTGCCGTATGCCGCAGAGTAGTTAGGTGAATCCTTAAAAAAAAAAAAAGTTGTTTTTTAATGACATAAGCAAATGGTTAAACAAACTATAATAATACTTCAAGGAATCAAAACGTTTCATACACCTCTTAAATTTAGAGATACAATAAACTATAATACATTATTGCATGATTGAAATAATCACTTTTATACAATAAAGATTCAAAGAAACAATGGATGGACGGTGTGAAAGATATGATGGCTAGAAAATGGGTGATTTCTGAGATTATGACTAAAAGAGAAAATTATCATCGAAAAGATGGTATGGAAGAAGGTAGAAGAAGAAGCTAGAAGTATGGAAGCAGCAAACATATATCGTGCCGACGCAAATCAATTGATATAAGAGCATTTCTAATGATGATGTGAAATCTATATGACGTCGATATTAAGAAGCTTTTACCAAGCAAGTGTTAAAGGAGGTATTTTTTTGGAAATCTATTATTCAATCTTTAAAATAACTTACTTGAAACTGGTTGTGTAACAGTCTTTGAAACCTTTAGCTTCTCCTTCCTTCATTGTAAGTTTTATCATTCCAAGAGCATTGACTTCTACATCTTTTATCACCAATGGATCTATTTTGGGTACATCCAGCTCTGGAATGCCATTGTCTGCTATTTCTTGTAATAAGTTTTTGTATAAATCTCCCATACAATCATCATCACTTATCGAGCATTTTTTGTTTACTTTGTCAACTAAAATAAGAAAGTTTGGGTTAGAGAATCTATCGTTTTTATTATCTAACTTAACATTACTTGAAATCAGAATTTCAAAGGCTTAGCCCACAAAAAAAATCAGAAATAAACTGTTTTAGAATAAAATCAACTGGTAAGTTAGACAAAACCTAAAATTATTTAAATTAACGTCAATTTCTTAAAAAACACGTGACTATAAAAAACTTTATTCCTGTTTTCTTTTTAGAACGACACACAACTTCACACATTATATTTCAGAAATATTTCTTTATTATTTTCTTTTCACGAATGTTATTAGAAAAATAAACAGTATTTTTATCAATATTATAAACTCGTATATACTCACGAATGGCTGCTGATTCGCAAAAAGCAAAGATGGCACTGGTTAACAAAATGGCGTTGAATTGCAACATGTTACTATTGTTTACTGTGAAGGGGTAACTCAGGGAAACTAATAATAAGCAGAAATTACTTTTAACTTATATTGACTCAACAACGTGCCTGCCCTCGGGCGGTTTTTACAGAAGTCCCAGCTAAACAAAAACTACACGCGTTCGATATATTTCAAATATTCTGTATTCGATTTCCTTCCAAACTTATAAGTCGCCAGTATTAGGTGTCAGCGGCCGAACAGGTTGCTTGTCCTATGTGGAAAGCCTCTACATGAGCTACGCCCCTACGAATAGATGCGCAGAATCATGTGAAGCGCAGCTATCCTCAACTTTGGAAGGAAAATCACTCTTACCTAACACCTTTACCTAACGGAGGAATTAATCTAAGGTCCTTCCCTTACAAGGGGAAGGCTCAAGTCATGGCAAACGAATTACCGGATTCTCCGATATTTACTCTAACTTCAGCAAATAAGTGCACATGCATTAACAAGTCAACGCCGTCATGCTTGAACCTCCTTGCACAAAACCTCCGAAAAAGTAACAAGGCGGCCTCATACCTAATAGAAATGATGTGATAACTCACATCCACCCGGATGGGGTTTAATCATTTGAAATTCAAACGTGATACAATATTTCATCCTCAAGCATTCATCAGGCCAGAGAAGGAAAGGCTGGATCGCATCGAATCGTCTAAACCTATCATTGAACTTTATCCAGAGCTTATCACACTTATCGTATTTAATATTATCAATAAGTTATTAACTGGACCAATGCCATAAACAGTCATCAACTGGACCAATGATGCCAAATCAACATCCTTTGCGAAGGCTATGCCCCGTATGCAAAGTCGGTTTCAGTTATGACCAATACCTCTCCCACTCTCGAAATGCTTATATCATCAATGCACTGGATTAAGCTCAGCCTAGCTGAATAAAAAAAACAAATATTGCTTCGATGCGTAGTCAGCATTGCCAGCCTTTTCTTCCCCCGGCAGCTTACATCAGCTCATGGAATTGGAAAATAATTTGTTTTAATCACATCGATACTAATTGCAGCAAAAATCATCGATAAATATATTTTCTGCTTGCCCATCCCTACTAACTATGACATGTCAAATCTGACAACTGTCTATCATATATATATTTTTTTTTTAACGTACTTAGACATTGACGTTACATAACCTTGCCTACCAGTATCTACATTACCTTTAACTAGCCTACTCTAACATTAAACGGTTTTAGCCTATTTATATGTACAATATCCCTAAATCTCCTATTATTTAACTTTCTAATTACATAATTAACATCAGATAATCGCCTAACTATTTGGTAGGGACCTTTATATAACCTACATAGTTTCAAACTCCTATTTATGGTCCGTCTGGGCGTGTAGAGCATCACCAACTGATTCGGCGTAAACCTTCTGAACTTAGCTTTTTTATCATATCGCATTTTCTGTTTAACCTGTGCCCTTTTTATATTGGCTATGGCACATCGTGTCAGATTATTTCCTAGTTCATGACGTCCCACATAATCAATCATGTTATTATTTCCGTTATTTACTATCATGTCTGTCTGAAATAATGGTTCCCTAGCGTACAGCAACATATGGGGTGAAATTCTAGTGCTGGCCTGTTTGCTTGAATTATAAGCGAAACATACCAGGGGGACATAACTACACCAATTTCGCTGATCGGTGGAGACGTACATGGACAACATCTGACACATCGTTCGATTAAATCGTTCAACTAACCCATTTGTTGCTGGGTGGAACGCAGTGGTGAAGCGTGACTTGGCTCCGAAATACCTTACCGTTTCCTTTACCAAGTGAGACGTGAAAACTGACCCCCTATCCGATACTATTTCCTTAACTCCTCCAAAACGACAGAAAATCTCCTCTATCAAGAACTCACTGATCTTCTGCGCGGTCACCTTAGGCACTGCTCTGCACACTGCATACTTCGATGCATACTCTAAACTCACAATAATATACCTATTACCTCTCAGCGACTTTCTGAATGGACCTAAAACATCTATCCCAATCTTCTCCATCAAATGATTCACCACAACAGGTTGCAACTGTGCCACCTGGTTATCCTTCTTCCGCTCCTGGCACAGCATACAGCTTCTTACATATTTATCTATTACTTTCTCAGCATCCTTAATAAAGTACCTCGCTCTGAACTTAGCCAAAGTTTTCGCCAGACCTAAATGACCGCCTGACCATGGATCATCATGAAGTTCCCTCAACACCTCCTGCAATAAGCTTTTAGGAATGACCACCACCATTCTATCATCATTTAAAATTCTGATCTTCTTACACAAAATGCCGTCTACCACACTAAACCCTTTCACCACATTACACCCACTCACTGCTATCCTATCCAACCAATACCTACAATACTCATCTCCAAGCTGCTCATCTTTAACTCTAACTATCTCTATCCTATACAGCTGCATGCCATCGTCGGGGCCCTCTTCAGACTTCTTCTGGTCCTCATCTACTTGACCTAAAGGATTCCTACTCAAGAAATCTGCTATGACGTTGTCTCTTCCTGCACAATGAACAATGTCGAAGTCATACGCCTGGATGCACAGCGACCACCTAGCCAATCTTCCATTCATGTCCTTTCTACCTCTCAGCCAGCACAACGCCTTGTGATCAGTGACAACCTGGAACTTTAAACCCCACAGGAAATGTTTGAAATAATTCAACGCCCAGACTAAAGCAAGACACTCCTTCTCTGTTGTGGAATATTTCTTCTCTCCCTCACTCAGCTTCCTGGATGCATATGCTATAGGGAACATCACATCACTACCTTGCTTGAGACAGCAGCCAAGAGCCTCACCACTCGCGTCCACATGTAACCTAGTGGTTAATAACTTACTACTAGAATAAAAATGCAAGATCGGGGGTGATTCCATAATTTTTATTATCTTCTGGAAGGCTTCTTCTTCATTCCTTCCCCAAATAAACTTGATGTTTTTTTTCAACAATTTTGTTAAAGGCAGAACTATTTCAGCAAAGTTACTAATAAATTTTCTATAGTAGGAAAACAAACCTAACACAGATTTAACCTGTTTTGCACTGGTTGGAGTCTTTAGTGTCTTTAATGACTGTAATTTCTTATTATCGGGCTTAACTCCTTCCCCGGAGATTTCATGTCCCAAAACTGAGATTTTGTTATAACCAAAACTGCATTTGCTCGGTTTCAGCGTAAGGTTTGCTTCCTTCAATCTACTCATGACTTCTTCTAACGATTCTAAAAACTCTGGGAAACTATTACCCCAAACTAGGATATTATCTACATAACAAATAGCCTTTTTATATTTAATGCCAGCTAATACCTTGTCCATTATCCTTTGGAAAACAGCTTGACTCGTTTTGAGCCCAAAAGGTAAAACATTGAATTCATACAACCCCGACGCAGTAATGAATGCTGTTTTATGTTTATCTTTTTCGCATAAACGATGCTGCCAGTAGCCTGAATTTAAGTCTAAGTCCGCAAAGTATCGCGCCCCTGATAAGTAAATCATCAGATCTTCTATGATTGGTAACGGGTAACTATCGGTAATGACCTTTTTATTAAGTTTCCGATAATCAACACAGAACCTCCAGGACTGATCTGGCTTTTGTACTAGCACCACGGGTGAGGCGTATGCACTCCTTGACTCCCGGATGACACCATTCTTTAGCATCTCATCTATTTGCGTGTTTATTATGTCAAGTTGTTTTGGAGATACTCTATAGGGTGGATGATGGACTGGTATTTCATCTACAGTTCTAATAGTGATTTCTTCTACACTACAGCTGCCTAGCTCTGATGTTGAAAATGCGAAATTCTCTCCATAAGATGAAAGAAGTTTCGTAAGTGACTCTATTTCGCCCAGACTCAAGTTCGGATTTATATCAAGCTCCCTTTTTACATTACCTTTTTTAGGTACAGTTGATATAAAGTTCTCATCAATACTATTCGCTAATCTCGAAAAATATACATAGTCATTCTTAGATACGGTATGTACACTTTTTTCTTCTAAAGATTCTTGGCCGTTTACGACGTTATTATATTTTTTTGTTTTGTCATGACAGCTCCAACAAACCAGAGGTTGTGAAAATGACGTAACGTTTTGTTCAGAGTATTTACAAAACTTAGCAGAAAATTTTCCTTTAAAAAATACACATTTCTTATTAAAGTCAATGATGGCCCCGTTTTTATATAAAAAGTCTTGGCCTAATATTAGATTTTGGTTAATGCCTTTCATCACAAAAAAGTCATTCGTTAAAACACACGAATCCACGATGAAGTTGATTCTTGTTTTGCCCATAATCGTTAGAAAAGAACCCGAAATGGATTTCACAAAATGTGTCGCGTCAGCACTGGTTTGCTTCAAACCTAGCAGCACAACTAATTCTTCGGCGATGCAAGAGATGGAAGCACCTGTATCAACTAATGCGTCATACGATCGGTTACCTATACTAATTTTAATAAATGGAGTTTGATCACCGTGTTTATTGTTTTCAATCGGGAATTGCTCTCTCATGGACACAGCCCGCAACTCCTCATCCATCTTTATTGACTGTGTCCTGGTTCGTTTGGGTGATCGATTGGTAGTGGGCTTCTATATCTAGGGGCAATACGAAAGCGGTTAGTTCTGTTCTCGAAGCGCTGCCTTGGGCGAAAATCGTACCTCGGCGTGTGAAAGGATTCGCCATCGCCTTCCCGATGCGGAGTCGCGCTGGACGTGGTTGGACCAGGGCTTGCTGGTCTCCTAGAGATAGGGGACCTTTGGTTGTTAGAAGACGTCGTTTCGAAACGCACGCGCGGAGGCTGCACCGGCAAATTCATCCGTTCGCTTTGCAAACCACCAAATATCTCTTTCATTTGTACTAGTGTGTCATGCAGCTCTGTCCTGGAGCTGTATAGTTTCGTACCTAATTTATATTTGTAGTAGTTATTTACTCCTTTTAAAAACATTTTAATGAAAATTTTTTCATCGGTTATGCCTGCTTGCTGAGCGTACTCCGACAGTCTAAAGAAAAAGGCATCTACTTCCTCTTGTCTGTCTTGTCGTGCGTTGTAAAATTTTTCGACAAAATCTATCCCCACCGAAAATTCCCTTTTGAGACCATCGCAAATTTCTTTGAATGAAAGACCGTCTTTATAGATGAATTTAAAATAAGCGAGTGCCGGGCCGTCCAGGTACGCTCCCAAAATGAGCCCTAAGTCCTGTTCTTGCCATTTATTTATAGCGGCGATAACCTTGAACTGCAAGAGGAAATCCTCGAAACTGGACTTTGTTCCGGTCCCGGTAAAAATCGGCTGTGCCATTTTTAATTAAAATAGACCACTTATCTTTATTTTCTCTGCGTCTGCTCGTCGGCTGGGGTTCTCGCCGACAGGACTTTCGTTCCTCGTAACGACGCGACGTACACTCGTTGATAGGGCTTCGCGCACTGTTCTCGCCGTGCACACGCGAAAATATGTTTTTTCGTATTTTTCTTAGACTTTTATTTATTTACCCGGATTTTCTTTACCCGGCGCCTCCACCAATATGTGAAGGGGTAACTCAGGGAAACTAATAATAAGCAGAAATTACTTTTAACTTATATTGACTCAACAACGTGCCTGCCCTCGGGCGGTTTTTACAGAAGTCCCAGCTAAACAAAAACTACACGCGTTCGATATATTTCAAATATTCTGTATTCGATTTCCTTCCAAACTTATAAGTCGCCAGTATTAGGTGTCAGCGGCCGAACAGGTTGCTTGTCCTATGTGGAAAGCCTCTACATTACTGTATTACTCAGTAAGGTACTAAAGTATCTAATGTTGATTTACGGCAAGTTACTCAATTTATACATTGTAATGCGGATGATCATTACACATGAAGTAAAAAATTCAGCGATCAGTGGTTCCGTAGAAACATTGAATTTTTAAAATATAACACTTCTAAAAATCTTTTAGGAATTTAATAAACAAACAGAAATGTTACCATTGAATGAAAAGAATATACGCATCCACAGCTTAATGTGCTGTTCGAGGCACGCAGAAATATTTGGATGTAAAGGATGGTCACCCATCCACGTACCGCTTGCGGACCGATGCTTAACCTCGAAGATAGAAGCGTGTGGCAGTTTTTTTTTTGACACGAGCTTCTCTACTAATGCAATAGAACAAACTAAAACTGTACACGTTAATATTGTCAAAGGTTTTTCATCGAGCTCTCTGAACCCTAAAGTTCTTATTCTGTTGCAGACAATGATTTTGGGTAGGAAGTATGTTATTTTTTCCCGCGATGCGCGACTCTATGTATACAGAGTAGTGAAACAACATAGTGATAATTGGTTACACCTTGGGGGTGTAACGTCGTTTTTGTAACTTCGTTTTATGAACCTCTTGTCTATTTGTTCTTTCGGGTGAGATCCCAAAGATATAAATACCTGGGTAATATTTATACAATTTCATAGGTTTCTGAACTTGCGTATTTTATTTCCTTGTTTTGGATCTTATCGAAATAGGAAATCCACATACCAATTTGGTAAAAACTAGCTTATTTTTTTTCGGCAATAAGTTTATGCATAACCACAATTAAATTTATATAATGTGGATTTTGTAAGTAGCCGAATGTCTACTGTGATGTCACATAACATAATTTTAAATATCGTTAATATTGGTGCTCAAATCCACCATTCCTCCGCAGGGTTTTGTGCAGGAACACCGTAGCGCGAAATGTGACACGTAGTAAGTACACAAAGTAAAGTCGTATTCTATTTCTGCCTGTAGGGTCTAAAGTAATCTTAGACTAATTCATTGACTAGAATTAATTATTAATATTCATAATGGCCAGACAATGAGATAAATATGGAAGTTTAAATCAGTATTCATTAAATTGCTGATTTGACTTGACTAGATTCATAATAGGGGCAAATCGGGCATTATACATAGTGCCCTGATTAATCACTTCAGTCCATGATATAAAGACTGCCTTCTGCCAGAGACTTCACCCGCGTAAAGGTCGAAAATTATCCCGAGAGAACAAATGCCCGGTATAAAAAGTATTCCATGTATTATTCCTGACATCTGTGTATCCTATCTTTGTACTATTCCTGACAGATGTCAGGATGCATATCTTTGTGTCAGTTTGGCACAAAGATATGCATCCTATCTTTGTGCCAAATTTCGTCTATATCCGTTTAGCCGTTCTGGCGTGATCGAGTAACAAACATACACACATGTTTGTATATTTAGAAGCTTATTAATAGAATTGCACATACGATTTCTGTTGTTAGTTACAGACAACACACACACACACACATTGTCACACTCACACCACACACACTCACGCATTCAGCCACTCACTCACACACACTCACTCTGTCTGTGTCTGACTGTTGTTCACTGGAATAAGGCTTTGATGTTTGTTCATCTACGTAAATTGAAGCATATTTTTACATTATTTCAACTAGACATACTGGACCGTATACTGAAAATTGTATTGTTAAAATATCAATTCGAAAACGCCATGTGTATCGTAACCATAATAAAAATATAAGATGAAAATAAAATTCAAAAACTCGCGATAAAAACCCACAAACAGTGCACTTTTGACATTTTGGTGGTGAATTTTCATGGACATGTTAACTCCCAGTTCCTGCTAATTCTATAACGAATTTAAAACAAAATTTAAATAAACCACTGTTTTATTGCTGTCAAAAGTGAAAAAGGGAGCCAAATTCAATACTAAGAATATGCGCGGTTGTAGGCTACCCCGACAGGAGAATTTTTGGTTTGGATCTAAATTCTTGGAGAAAAATAAGATGTACTTCATCTAAGCTTTTAACTCTGGAGAGTCCAATGTAAGGCCGCCCTACAGAGGAGCATATGTCGAAAGGGGGTCTACCTTTTATTGCAGAACTTTTTATGTCATAATGTTACAATGAATAATAACGGTTAGCATCTTATCTTATCTTGTGGAGGGGCCGAGAAATAACTCGGACACTTCGACCCATTGGGATCTATTGTGGTCCCCTAGATAACTTACTACTCCCCAATCTCGTTGAAAACTCTTTTCATGAGTTTTACAACGAGACTAGGTGATATGAGCCTATAGTCTTCCGGTTTTGGATATAACAATATGCATTGGATATACAATAAGATAATCCAACCCCTAGGAGACTCATTCGCTTACCAGCCAGTGCATCGCATGTGCACAGAAGGTGCTCCATGCGTTCCGTATGTTCCCCACACAACTTGCACATGGGTGTCGCGGCCAGACCCATCTTCATGAGCATGTCGTTGGTTCCAAAGTGCCCAGTAAAGGCTCAAAGTAGGTAGCGGATTTGCCCCCTGCTCATATTCCAAATGCATTTCCGGGCTTTGAAAGTAAAGCCTAGAAATTTCTTTGAGTGTTGTAGACCGGTATTAGACAGCCAATGTGTTCGTGTCTGTGATCTGCAAACTCCCTAAATGCGGCTTTTACGAGACACGTCGAAATGCCTACACATGGTTCTGGGCCCACAAAATCATTTGCTGAGCCCTCTCTTGCCAGTTCATCTGCCACTTCGTTACCATGGATTCCTGTGTGCCCAGGGACCCATATCAGTCTTACCCTGTTATGCTTCCCAAGCCTGTTTAGGGTCCGGATAGCATCCAGAACAAGTCTGGAGTCCACTTTGTAGGATGCCATGGCTTTGAGTGCAGCCTGACTGTCACTAAGAATATATATGGATTTACGTCTGGTACCTCTATATATATTCTCTTGAGCACAGGTTATTATGGCATATGTTTCAGCTTGGAATACAGTTGCCATCTTACCTAAGCTTTTGCTACATTTGTAACCTTTTGCGAATATTCCCGCTCCTGTACCTGATTCCATTTTGGGTCCATCAGTGTATCACACCAGACTATCTTGTTCTGGTGGATCTAGTCCCTTCGTCCAATTCTCTATTGTAGGGATTTGGACCTTGAAACACCTTTCAAACACAAACATAGATTGCATTTTATCGGATATCATGCTTGTTACCCGATCCAGGCCTTCATTTCCATCGAACTTTGTATGGTTAGTCTCTGGCTTAGAGGCATCCCATAGTCCAGCAACAGCGAGACGATGTAATGTCTTCATTGCCTCGAATTCAACCATCATATGCAGCGGAGGGATATTGAGGTATCTCTCAATCGCTGCCGTAGGTGTTGTCCTGAAAGCACCCGTGATGCTGAGACACACTGTTCTTTGTAACCTGGTGAGTGGCGCTTTGCACGAGGCAAGCTTTGTTCTTGGCCACCACACTATACTGCCGTATGTGATAATAGGTATTATCATTATCCGGTACAGCCATAGTACTTTGGGCTTTAGCCCCTAAGTTTTACCGTAGGTGGAACGACACATGCCGAACACTCGTAAGGCCTTTGTCGTAATATTTTCCACATGAGTTTTCCACCTGAGTTCTTTATCAAGCGTTACACCAAAATATTTAACTTCGGTGGACCAGGGCAGCAGCAACGGTTAGCATAGACTTTATTTCGCAGAAAATTGTTTGGCATATACTCATTTATCATACATTCAAAACTCATAATTTTGTAAGTCAGACTCATCTTTCGGTATAAACTTCATATCGATAGTCATTAAAAGACAAAACCATCATATCGCAGAAAGTTCAAAGTCAGAAACGTCTTTTGGCATACATTTTATATCCATATTAATTGAAATACTCATCTATCATATTACAGAAAATTCATAGTTTGAATAATTTTGTATTTATAAACATAATAATAAATTTGGATCCACTAAACCTATCAAACCCATAGCCCAATACATTTTTCTCCATATGTTGTGCTTTCATTATTCTATAGGCAATATGATAAAAACTATTGAAATAATTAAATTGACCGGGCTATCTGAATAATGACCATCACTTATTGGGCCTGGTAAAAAAAAGATGTTTTTTTAAAATAATTTTAATGTTGACATCGGTTTTCATATAGAATAGGTAAGTACGATTAGTATTTAAGCAACGAATTCGACGAAGCCCCTGTGCGCGGGGCTCCTATTTCTGTCTGCAGGGTCTAAAGTAACCTAACATGAAAGAGATGACGGGAGCTGAGTTCGCTTAATTTACTCGCTCACTTCAGCGCCCGTCATCTCCTTTAAATCTAACATATCCGTGGCGGGGTGCCCTAAGCTCCTGAGCTCGCTTCGCTCGCTCTTGGACTAATTCACATTTTTTTATTTCACTAATTATATTTAAGTAAAAAATGTAAAATAAATACAATCATCGGTATTTTGGAAAGTTCAAGGTTATTGTGTTACGAGGCACTCGAGGTCGACACTCAAAGTAGATTAATTGAGCTGTAAGAATCACCAAATGATACTGTTTCCTCGAAAAAATGTGCTGGTGGTTATTTAACAGTATTTCCGTTGAAAATGTTCCTACGTTTTTACAACAGACGAAACCTGATATTTCTGTTTGATTGCTTTGGTGAAATACTTCCTAAATATGAAGCTTCCGCATGCATTTTCTATTTAACATTGAGCGATTCCTTGCACTTCTCGCTAGAGCTAACAAAGCCCCTATTAGTTTCTCACCACCTTTCATTCATGTTACCCCTACAATAGTTGATAGACGGACCAAAGAGACAGCACGTAAATTTACAGTTTGAAAGATACATTTTTTAAATCTTATAAATCTTTTGATTAAAACTATTAGTTTTTATATTTTACATATCTCTTGCTCTGTAAGTACACCCGTACACCCCTGAATGCCGGGGTGTATGACTATCATTACAGCATAGGTTTTGGAATTTGAAAAAAGAACTGTCATACTCATACTGCACGAAGAATATTTTTAAAAAGTTAATATTTTTTTTCTCGGTATTGATTAATTACTCGAATCGGAATCTAGACAATTTATTTTATAAAGATTTTATTTTAAATATGGAACTATTTGTTTCCACATCGTATGTTAGATGGAATCGATTTAAAAATCAAACTGGCCAGCAAGATTTGACGCGCTTGCGTGCGTGAAAAAAAAAAGGCAGTCTACTAGTAGGCGCGAAAGCATCGCGAAAATAATTAATTTTCTTGTTTGAGTTCTTTTTCAAAAGTTTTAAACATGTCTAGTGACGAGAGAGGGCACATATGAGAAAAATATTCTACATAGATCTAACGCCCGATTTTATTAAAGAAAGGGCAAAAACAGTTATCGAAAATATATTACCGCCGAACTCGAAAGAAATACACATTTTTTTCTTCTTAATAAGTGTTCATTGAAACCTGCTGTCTTGTTGTTTACTTACCTCACAATCGATATGTAAAGCAGAGTATTGATCTCGGGCGTAAGCATCAATTGCATAATCGGGTTAATTAGCGCCTTCGCTTCGCTCAGGCGCCAAAAACCTCGTATGCAATTGATGTCATACAGCCCTTGGTTAATAATCTACTATTGTGTGTTTAGATGGATGTCTGTTATGTTAATTTTGCGAACACTTTTAGTCGGTTTTCATTATAATAATATTTTGTGATAGTTTTAGAAATAAGAAGAGAGAGGTAGTAGATAATAAGACGATCAAAATCTTTAATTTAATCATAGCACATAGTTGTTGGAAAACCCTGTAATTTTATTGAAATTCAAATGAATTTAAGGGTGGCTCATCCTGTTCTTAATACATCTGTATACTGGTTACAGTGTTTCACTGCGCTGACCCCGAATGAAAAAATGTTGCAATGGGGCAATGCTAGTGATAAGGATTTGGAAAAAATAAACAATCATAAACAAAAAAAAAAAAATTTTTTTTATTCACGATCTCACAGGTACTTTAAAAATTATCGAAATTTGTATCAAAAGCAAAGATAGATAAAAAAGGTTAATGATTCAATTTATTACAATATCAACATGCATTATTTAAAACAACAATTCAACGGAGAGCACAGAATAAAAACAACAAAAAACGTACTTAAAAATGAATTCTTTTTTTTCGCCACTTTTGGTAAACTAGCTTCTGTTAAACATGAAATAATTAATTAGTTATGAAAATTAAGTAAATAACGTATAACGAGGCTTTAAATATCGCTCCATCTTAGCTTTTAACGTAAGAAGATAAATCATCATTGATGAAGTCCTTAGCAGGAACTTTGTTCAAGAATACTTGAGCCTGTTCGTAGAATATATTGATAGCACTATCCACGACGCTCTTTCCAAAATGATTCGTGATGAAGTTCCAGTTCTCGTTGAAAATGTTAACCAGCACAGCGCCTGAAGAAGATAAGATCATGTTTCAATTTCATAATCACTTGTCAAAAAAACAATGGCCCAAAATGGATAATAAGAACACAAAAGTGGATAAAAGAAGGTTATGAGTGATGATGATTACCAAAATGTCATTATCCAGGCAGACAAGCTGGTGTTCCGAGTCATTCATAACCACGATGCATGGGCAAAAGGTAATCGAGATATGAAAGTCCATGGGGAAAATCTTTGCATAACAGAGGGACCGTATTGGTTCTTGTAGACATACATATTTTGAAATTATTGTTCAATTGAACAATACATACCACTCGAATTTTGTTCCATCTCTGGTTTATTTGCATAAGTTTCAAAAGTTGTAGAGTTAATCAAAACATTTACAAATTATAAAATTGATAAAAAAAAAAAAATATCAAAACGACTGGAACTCACTAATTTCCTGTTTTCCTACAAGGACATTGTCAGCATGGACCGTTGCTTTTCCTTTAACTTCCAAGGTATATGTGCAATCTTCAGGTTTGAGCTGGATATGTAGTTCGCCGTCATCAAGTTTCTTAACTTCGAATGCGAAATCGAAAGACAAATTAACTTGTTCTGAAAATAAAAGATCATCTATTAGAATATTCATGAATTGGATGGGTTGCGAAGGACAAAAATTTCCGATTTCTGTCTGCGATAAACCCTCTTTAGGTGCATGTTAAAATTTAAGCTGAGTTGAACCTTCATCATCGATACCTACTGCCTTGTTAATAGGTTTCTACCTGTCTTCCTTTTTATCGCATCATCATCATTTCAGCCGAAAGACGCCTATGCTGAACATAGGCCTCCCCCAAGCGTCAGCACATCTACTGCTCTTGTGCGTCTATTATTCTTTAAATTCCCGCAACCTTACCAAGATCAAAGGTCCACCTTTTATAGTATTCATAACTATTATTATCATCTAAATGCTTACCAAGAACAACTCCGCCGGTTCCTTCACCGTGAATATCGATTCCACCAAGAAGATTCAAGAGAGTTTCTGTTGACTCGATCTTATAGCTCCCTTCAACGACGACGCGATCGCAAACGAAGTCAATCGCATGTCGTTGGGTAGTTAAATCACTCCTTAAAAATAAAAAAGAATTAGAATAATAATGAAATGAATCACAATGACAGAGTGGGATCAGCCCTCTCGCAATCCTGCTCAGCAACTTCCTTCTGGACCATCATGGTCTCACAGAAGGAGGCCAGTCTCTAGTTTCCTGTCTATGCTAGCATGGCTTTCACATTTGTTGGCTAAGACAGGTCTCACCCGATTCTGGCGACCAAGACTAGCCGCTCAGAGGCCCACGCTGGGCAGTCGAGCGGGCGCTGTGCAGAGTCAAAGTCGCCTCCGCAGTGGTGGCAATTTGCCGTGGTCTCTCTCCCAATCCAAAGTAACGCACCAAAGAAACGATACCGGTCAGTACCTGAGTGCGCTTGTAGGAGATGCGCTCCTCTCTCTTCAGCCAAGCTTCGAATTGCGGCAGGACGGCTTTGACAACGCACTTGCGCGAAAATTGCGGCTCCTGTAGCCGCTCGCGCCACCGCTAGAGCGTGTGTCACCATTCCTGCGGCCTCAGCCTTACTACAGCGATTCCTGACACGCTATCACCATTCTGGTGGATGGCGCGAAGTCGGTTATAAACCCTCGGGTCCATGTCCGCCAGAATGTCCAGCGGAGAAAAGCGTGCCAAGCGAGTGTTGGTAATCTCGTGCTATACGAATGGCCATTTTCCGCTGCAAGCTATTTTTATATTTTAGTCCTGCAGCGTCAGACACCTGATAACTTGTTTGACCAAACAGGCGCCCCATAAAGGACTATCGGTCGCATGACACCCGCGTATAGGCGTTGTCCACCGCGATTAGGCAGCTGTTCACTGCCTTTTCAACGCGGGGGACCAGGCCCTTGAAGTGCTCTTCGAAGCCCCAACGACCGTCAAGGGTTAGGCCAATATAAGCAAGCCCAGGTGGTCGATACATTAAGATTGTATCGAACCACCTGGGCTTGCGCATCTCCAACTGTCACGAACGAGCTTGATGGCTCTCTGCTCCACATTGAGCTATCCCGTGCGTCTCACATCCAGCGGATTCCCGCAACCACCAGGTCATCAGGTGGAGAAGTATGGAAGAACAATTAATTTTTGATAAGGGCAAGCGAATGTCAAAAAATATTTTCATAATTTAATGTCATCAAGACTTTATCTAATACGTGTAACTTTTAAGAGTATTTTTTTTCTATAAAACTTATAAAAAAAACTTACTTGAAACTGGTAGCGTGGCAGTTCTTTAAACCTTTAGCTTCGCCGTCCTTCATAGTAATTTTTACCATTCCGAGAGCAACGATAGATTGACCTTTTAGCGACAATGGATCTGCTTTGGGTACACCCATCTCCGGGATGCCATTATCTGCTATTTCTTGTATCAGACTCTTATATAAACCTCGCACACATTCATCGTCACTTACGGAGCATTTGCTTAGTTTGGCAACTGAAATAGAGAACAATTACATTGTATAAAATATTTAGTATTAACTATGAGACCTAACATTATTTCTTTGTGTTTCTATTGATATCGTGACATTTCGATAGCGCATGGCAATCCCATACATTTTTGACATTTTACCAATCGCTATCGCGACATTTTCAATGTTAGAATATCACTTGTTTGGGCCCTCGGTCTCAAAATATTTAAAGAGGTTTCCATCTTACTATACTCAAAAAGAAGAAGAAGTATCATGGATAGTGCTATTGTAGTATTTCAGTGATCGCCGACACTTTGACAAAGATCCGACTAGAACTAACCACACTCTTTTACATGACATCGTCCTTCCAGAAGGTTTTTAGAAAGAGTGTTTAGACAATGTGTAATAGAAAAAACGCAAAATCTTTGTCACTCTACTGATCATTATAAAAAACTTGTTCTTTTATTTGTTGAGTTATGCAAAAATAAATATAAGGAGACACTGATTTTTTTTTTCGCGATTTCTGGGTTAATCCCATAGTAAAACTTATTCATAGTGATGAGTAGAATGACACCTTTTCAGGTTTTTTGTTTAATATATTACACGTTGTATATATTTGTTTCAAAGCAATGCTTAGTTTCCTAATAACACTTATATACTTACGAACTGCTGCTGATTCGCAGTAAGCGAAGATCGCACTGGCTAACACAATGAGGTTCAATTGTAACATGTTGCTACTGTATTTTACTCTGAAAGGTACTAAGTTAGCTAATGTTGATTTACGGCAAGTACCTCAGTTTATATACTTTATTGTGAATAGAAATAAAAAAAATATGTATTTAAAATTTTGACGACAATTGGTTCCGTAGAAAAATAAATAAATTTAAAATTATCTCTTTAAAAACATTTTACATTTACAGTTCCAAAAAACCAAAAGTAGCTAGTCCTGCCACGTATGATGTATATCAAACGATTCATGGGTTAATTCTACCACAGTGTAGTACCCGGAATATGTACAGCAACATAGCAGCAGACGAAGATGGCGGAAACAACGTGACACCTACACGCAGGACTAGTCTGCACTTGCTTATAACTAGGTGAAATGGGAAGAAGAAAGGAGGGAGGCCTGTGCTCTGCAGTGGGACAATTCAGACCAAAACAATTTAAATAAATAATTATTACGGTTTCTAGAATGATACACATATTACTGTGTTTTCTTAAACAAAACCCAGATTATATAAACAGATATATGCGGTTTGGGCCAAACTGCTTTGTCTGCATTTATGAAGTACCAGCATTAAAATGTCAATGGAGTACTGGCTTAATAATAATCTCATAAGCTCTTATCAATGTTTAAATCTTTAGGGTTCTTAAACCATTTTTATATCAACCAATTAGTCGGAAGCAAAAAAGCATCAGGTGTAATTTGAACATTAGAATCTGTCGTTTCGTTACCATCTTTATACTTGTATCATGTTTCTTTATAACCTTATTCAATAGATGGCTACTATGTAAATTCAAATTTTCAATAGTTTCTGTCTGTGGAACCCTGAATATTTTTTTCTGTTTCAGACACTGATTTTGGTAGGAAGAATGTAACATAATATTAGAATTATTCATTAAATACGTGTTAAGCACAATTATATTATTATTCTTTTTTAATTTCATTAAAATTTCATACATCACTATTGTTGGCATGTGTCATTTGCGTCCGGGTTTGATTAAATGGCTCGATAAATGACTAACGACGTGACGACATAACGGAATATAGTGGAACTAAGCAATATTTGCAGGCGACTCTCATTCAAATTTATCCGCGACCCAGACAGGAATCGGCCCTAGCTGGCCCCGTCACTTTTGCTGACATCTCTTTGAGGCGCGCGTGGAACACTACGCGCCGTCGACTCGGGCCTGGTTCTTATCGGACGACGAGCTACCCATTACTCGCCGTCCGCAAGCCCGCTCCTACGGTGGCCGGGAATCGGCTTGAGACTCCCGACGCCCGGGGCATCTCTTGCAGTGGCTAGGGGCGCGTCTCCTTTGCGTCTCCCTCACGCGTTCTGCCTCCTCCTTTGCGAGCATTACTGCTTCGCAGAAGCAAGAGACAGCTTCCCATGCCCTCTCGCTCCGTACCATGGCCTGAACCAGGGCCGGAAGCGAGAGGTTGCCACCGCCGATCGCCTCCACGAGGACACGGCGTTGCTCCGCCCAAGCAGGGCAGACCTGCAGGACTGGAGCACCGCTGGTGGCCGGTGGACCGTATGCTCCACCGTGTCCTCCGGGTGGCCCACACAATGGTGACACCCGAGCGTATAATTGCAACGTACTTGAAGTCAGAGTTTTGAAGACAATTCCAACCCACTGCTACATTACTTTGAAAAAATTGTTTGCCAACGCAAATAACCCATTTGAGTTGACGACGACGACGTCAAGAGACATAGAGAGAGGTACTATATACGTCAAGAAACATTACGGATTGGCCGAAACCCGAAAATCTGGCAATCAATCGTTGCAATAGGGAGCGTATTATTTAATTACTTATAGTGTTGATGTACAGAGTGGCTCATTTAGAGTTCTAACAAATCTGACGGAAGATGCGTTTTGCGTAGTCAGCTAGTACAGTAAACGCACTAATACATCATCGGTTGAGTGTGTAAGGTTGAATATTTAATTATCTATTTGTTCGTTTCTGCGTTAAGTGACCGACGATATGCGACGCATTTTCCGTCAGATATGTTAGAGCCCTTAATGCGACTTGACATTCTCTATCAGTAAAACTAAACCATAGGGTTAGACTGCTTTGCGGACAGGAGGTCAGGAAGGTAATCGTTGCAAGTGAAATTCTTATATTTAGCTGATTCCAGTTAGACTGGAAGCGATCCGAACATAGTGGAGCAAAGGCTAACAGATGATGAGGTTGATAAATATTCTATCCAAATTTTTATTTTTTTATTATTCTAGTTTTTACAACAGATAGGTATTTGTGTTTTTACTGCGTTTTTTATGTTATTTGTTATATAATTTAATATTACGTAATCATTGCAGGTGTTTTATTTTGGGGCATTAAAAAATAAACAAAAATCTGTCTTCTCGAATACTTAATTTCTTAAGTTGCCAGTTTTTGTGTCATAACGAATTTTAATTTAATTAATGCTATTGTTCTTCATTAATTTTCATACAAACATTTTTATTACTAGTACTATGTCATTAAAATATGTATTTGACGTAGGTGGGTTGCTAAGAAGTATTCTTAAAGAGTGATTAATATTAAACTCTGCTTAGACAGAATTTAGTTATACTATAAATTATAATGAACTGATTGTTATACCAATGATAGGTAGGTGTATTGCGTTTTCAGAAAATTATTGTTCTTTTCATAATTCGGTTAGTCATTTGTCGATAAAATAAATATTTATTTTCCCTTTTTTCTATACTATACTTATACTCCTAGGTTCCTGTGTTTTAAGGAATGGCATTCAAGTAACAGTATCAATGTAACTTTTACATTTCAAGTACTTACTTTCTTATTTTATCCTAGACATCAGAGAAGGAAAACATCGTTAAATACGTGTTAGTATAAACTCACTAACATGCTTTCAGAAAACATGGTAATTAAAATAGTCAAAAAATAAAAGGCCCGTTTTGACAGCTATAAAAATACTTAATAATAATAAAACTTGATGCTTGCGAATGATACTCGTTGTTATTTATTATTATGAATTTGATTTTACAATTTCTTACGTAGCAAGCTATTCCGGCATGTAAAATGAGAAACGTCAACGGAATTCTTAGATTGTGACGACTTTAATGCTCAAGACTTCTCTGTATGAGAAGATGCTTTTGTCCTGCAGCGAAACAGTAAGCGACCTTCTTGATGGTTCGACGCGATTCGATTTATATCACACTGTTATGTGATTTTTACTAAGTTGAATTGCAAGTAGGTATAGTTGTTCTATCTTACGATGGCGGGTTGGTCTTAGTGTTGTGTTGATCTAATGTAGTTGCACATGCACATGGTTTCTGTGTGCTCCGGTGATACTGAAAGAACTCGAACTTAGACACACAGAAACAATCTACACACACGACTAAGACCAACCCGCCGTCGTGAGATAGAACAACTTTACACATGAACATAATGCGATAAAATTTACCGATTTGCACTTGAAATTTCCTTAGAATACACGCTCGTGATATAGCCTATCGTCGCAATTTAAATTGCGTCGTGCTGTCATGAAAGTCTCCAACAAGCCGGTATTATAAGATGTACTCGAGTGCTTTTACTATAGGGTTACAACTTCGACAAAGATATTATAAGTATTCGCGCGATAAGCGCCTAAAAAATGTTTAAGCAGTCAGTCGCATAAACAAGAATACAGAAGTTAAAAAGGCAACGTTTCGCTAATCCTGTCTTTAGATATTGTACATGTTGCTAAAATTTGTTGTACATAATAATAAATATATAAATCTACATACCCGTAATATTTATTTTCACACCACCTGCTCGGCAATGTTCAATTACATATCATGCAAACTCAACGTAAAGCATTACCTCCCAAGGGAGTAGTGATTTGAATTTGAAACGTCAAATTGGTGTGGGAACTCGTGGAAAACTCTAACCATATTTAGTCATCGAACACAGATACGAAAAAGCTTATGACGATTTGTTCAATGGAGAACAACAAAGGTATGAGTCAAGACTGTGTTAGAATCCGTCCTTTTAGTTTATTTCCAACATTTAGCAGAAACTCGAAAGTCAAGCAGCCTATGGTGCATTTATAAAATGCTCAGATCTACAATAAGCATTAAAAAAAAATATTCAAATCAATTCATTCAGCAGCTTTTTATTATATCATCGTAGAAGGTGTGAAAAGTAGAGTATGCTCCTTTGGGATAAAGGCTGTCTTCGTCTTGGACAGCTTGAACCCCTCAATTCACTCAGGAACCTACATAACTCCGGTCCATTGTTACGCACAGGGTTCAATATGCCACCCGTGACGTAAGACACTAATTTATCCCCTTGTTGCATAATCTACTTTTAAGTATTCTCTTCGTCATTATTATATATGAATTAAAACATAATTATTTCTCGATAGAAGTATTATATTGAATGGCATATATCCAGTCAACAACGGTTACCAAGCAACACGTATATTTTAGTCTATGACACGCCTTCGCCGTGATTCCCAGGAATCAGAGGCGCCGGGAGCAGCTGGTCGAGGTGGCGCATCCATGTGCGTCCGCTGTCGATCTCTATCATAGTGGAGGTTTCCCAGTCGGCGGGTCACTGTACCAAACTCCCACTTCCTTCCTGATACAGAGTAATTGCGAGCTTGCACTCTGCTTCCGACTGCAAACTCTCTCACCCCTTCTCTTCTGCCCCTATGTAGTGCCTTTGGTGGAGCTCTAATCTTGGCTGCCAATCTCGTTCTTACCTCTCTTCCGAACATTAGCATATAGGGCGAGTCGCCTGAGATGACTGGCGTAGTCCGGAGGAGACTTCTAACCGCACGAATCTTGTGCAGTATCCCACCACTCTCCCCCTCTAATTTGTGCAGTGATTTCTTAACCGTCTGAACAAATCTTTCAGCTTGTCCATTAGTTGCGGGATGGTAAGGTGCGATCGTTTTGTGAACTATGCCATTGCTAGATAAGAACGTCTGGAATTCTTGAGAGACAAATTGTCTTCCATTATCCGACACCAGCGTGTAGGGTAATCCAAAAGTGTCAAACAAATCGTCTAGTTTCTGAATACAGAATGCGCTCGTCGTAGTTTTTGTAGGGATTATTTCTACCCATTTGGAAAATGCATCAACGACAATTAGAAGTTGATAGCCCGAAATCGGACCTGCAAAATCGATGTGTATTCTTTGCCACGGGCCAGTCGGGTCTTCCCAGTGATGCAGAGAGACTTTTGGCGGTTCATTCTGGTTTAATCGACAGGTTCTGCACGATTTTACTTTGTTTTCGATATCTTTATCAATGTTCTTCCAGTAAACGAAACTCCGCGCAAGAAGTTTCATTTTCAAGATCCCGACATGTCCCGCGTGAAGTTCATCTAAGATGCGTGGGCGTAGTTTATATGGAATTATAACTCTCATGCCTTTTAGGATGCAGTCATTCTGAAGAGTAAGTTCATAATCTTTACATCCGGACTCCCTAAGTGAAGTGAAAAATTTATGTAAGAGGTTTATGGTCTGTAATTAGGGTGAATTTCCGGCCGTAACAATAGTGAAAGAATTTCTTTAAACTCCAGAAAATAGCTGTCGCCTCTTTATCGATTTGACTGTATTTCTTTTCGCTGCTGGTCAGGGATCTAGAAGCAAATGCTATTGGTCTTTCTGAGCCATCAGGTAGTTTGTGACTTAGGACGGCACCAAGTCCTATAGGTGAAGCATCTGTGGCCAGTAAAAGTGGTTTATTCTGATCGAAGTGTATTAGAATTCTTTCGCTTAGTAGGTATTTCTTTTTTTATGTTTTCAGGCTTTCTTCACATTTCGTAGACCATGTAAATTTTGCTCCTTTCTTCAAGAGTTCATTTAAGGGGGCTGTAATGGATGCTAGATTGGGAATGAATTTGTTGTAATAATTTGCCATGCCTTGTAACGTTCTTAGTACATTTACATTAGTTGGGCGTTGTGCACTTTTTTTTTATTAACACGAAGGTTGCTGTCTAGAAGTTTAAGCAAAACTTGTTTCAATCTAGATAATAATTGCTTTTCTGTCGATCCTTGAATTATTATATCATTGAAGAAGCACTTGACACCGTTAAGGCCCAGTAGTAATTGGTCCATGTATTTTTGCCAGAGACTTGGGGCTACTTTGACTCCAAACATGAGTCGGTTCACTTTAAAAGTACCTTTGTGTGTACTCAATGTTTGAAGCAGGGCGCTTTCTTCATCCATCACCATGTTCAGGTAGGCTTGCGTGATGTCTAAGGAGCAGAAGAATTGTCCGCCGTTCATTTCAGCTAGAATATCTTCTATTATTGGTATAGGATATTGTTCGTCTTCTATCATTTTGTTTAATGTAATTTTGTAGTCGGCGCACAGTCTGATGCTTCCGTTTGGTTTTACTATTGGGACGACGGGAGTGCCCCAATCGGAGTGATCAATCTTTGTAATAATGCTCAGTTTTTCAAGTCGGTCGATTTCTTCATCTACTTTAGATCGTAGCGCATATGGAATTCGCCGAGGTTTAATAAATATTGGTTGTGCATTATCTTTAAGAGTCAGGTGGCCTCAAACGTTTGGCATTTCACCTAGGTTTGTAGTGAAGACGGTGGTTTCGAACTCTTTAAGCAATTGTTCAAGATTTTGTGTCTTGCATGTATCAACCAAATTTATTTCGGCTAGTTTAATATTAAACTCCTCATCCAACTTCTACCCAAGATGGGTTTTACGTCTTTGTTAATCACGTATAGTTTTCCATAGAATAGTTGGTTTTTATATTTGCATGGAACAAACGTGACACCGATGGGCTTAAAAACTTCGCCTGTATAAGTTCTTAGTTTGATGCTCGTGTGAAATAGTCTTTTGTGAATGTAAGATTCATAAAATCCTTTAGTGAGATGGTAGAGAGTGTTGCACCCCTGTCAAATTCCATTCTTATTTTCTTTCCTTCAATTTCGATAGTTATAATATATTTGTCTGAGATTTCACTCTTTACGAACTTGATTTCTGCGATGCTGTCGGTACTGGCGCTGCTTGCAGAGTCGCCATTCAGCAAGTTCGTTTCATTGCGTTTTCCCCATTTCCATAGATGTGGCCGCGTGCACTAATTCTGAAAATGGCGCTTTTTGTTTTGCTTGTAGAATTTTTGTGCGAATTTCTCCATCTTTTAACCCTCGAATAAATTGTAACGATAAAAATGAATCAAGATTGAGTTTCAGACAATGTGAGCACTTAAAATCACATTTTGATGACAGTCTTTTTAGTTCTGACGCGTAAAGAGTAATCGATTCATCCGCTTGTTGTAGCCTTGATATGAACGTGTGCTGTGAGGCCCATATGCTTGGTTTTGGATCGATGAAATTGTCCAAGATATCAGTAATTTCTTCATAGGTCTTCTTGATTGGGTCGTCGGGTAAACACAGGTCGTAAATTCTTTCATGAATATCAGGTGGTAAAGTGGACAGCAGGGTTTAGACCTTCGTTGTGGGATCCGTAATATTGTTGAGCATCATGTAAACAGACAATATTTTTATAAAGTTTTTGAACGATTCGTTTGCTTGAAACGGTTGGAAATTAAGTCTAGGATGTTCAGCTCGATGAATTCTCATGAATTCGTGCGCATGTTGTGTAGAAGGTACGCTGGGTAACGGCTCAGGAGGTTTGAAAGTGTTCATTAGTCGAATCATTTTTGTACGTAAATTTGTATAAAGTTCGTCCACTTCGTACCTGTAATCGGTTTCGGATTCGAGGTATTCGTCATCGGTCTCCTGTTCTATCTGTAATTGTATGTTTTGCAGTCCTTGGTAAGTATTTTGAAGTGTCAGTAATCGTGTTTCTATTTCTTCATAAGTATATACATTTTGTTCTGCTTGAAATGCGTTATTAGTTTTCGTTAGCACACCGCGTAGGATGGCGCGCGAACGTTTTGCTTTCTTTACATCGAACGGCATCGTCGCCAGATATTATATATGAATTAAAACATATTATTTCTCGATAGAAGTATTATATTATATGGCATATATCCAGTCAACAACGGTTACCAAGCAACACGTATTTAGTCTATGACAATCATCATCCTTTTTTTTAATGTTCCCACCGCTGGGACACAGGTCTCCTCTCTAGTAGAGGTTATTAATTCTACAATACAATTGTTTTTTGTCTTTCTACCTTTTGGTTGACCGATACAGAGTGCTTTATCCTTATACTAAAAGAGTTTTATTATGCCAAGGGAACATTATACTGGAATAAAAAGTATATGTGCTGTTCCAGATTATATTCTATCTCTGTTCCAAATTTCATCCAGGTCCGTTCATACTCGACTGGATTGGAGTGAAGGTCCTTCAAAATATGCCATAGGCTCTAGTGAGACATTATAATTTAGTGCTAGCGATTGTCAAAATGCCAAAGTAGTGAGTGATATTTTTTTATTTTTCGACTAACGCTATCATTACAATCTAAATGTCACTTATCTAAAGTCTGTTATACACAATTTTAACAAGACAATAGACCCCATATACAGCCTACGGGCGAAGCGACAAAAACACGCACTACAGATCGTTGCAGGAGGCGTTCATGGTAACTTACCTAGTAACCTTTAAAATTTTTGGCGACCCATAGATACCGTTACTCTTTAGGAATTCGCAAAACCAAACACAATACAAAAATGAATGACTTCATTGAATAATAAGAATATACACACACTGATACTCAGGTTTTCTGTCAGATAACCCTATTATGGGTTAAGCTCGCCTTTGTACGTAAGTTGTCCTTTTGTATAATTATGTTTGTTTTGTTTACAATAAAGAATATGAATATTGTCATTGATGTTAAATTGATAATTCTTCTCGAAGTTTGGTTAACCCTTGGTCTGGGTATGTAATGCATGGTCACCCATCCACGGACTGATCTTGTCAAGCGTTGTTTAACCTTGAATATTGTGTCTGTGTTTTAATCTAATTTTCTTTTCGTTAGGCTCACTATTTCGCATTTGCTGTGTGTTCTACAGTAAGATCATTTTTATGATTCTTCCGTAATTGTGTCCAATGTAAACACAGAATAGATAACTATTTTAAATAAAATAAAAAATAAATGTAATTGTTATTCAGATACAGTTGTAGACAATTTAATTTTAAGATCTGATGACACATTTTAATGTATGAATGGATCAATGTTATTTTGGGATATTATCTGTTTTTTATTTTTTATTTTTAATGTTATATTTTATTATGGACTCGTTATATCTGAAATAAATGAATGAATATTAATATTAAATTTGGTCTGGTGGAATCTAGGTATCCTAGCCGTTAAAAGAAAATCAAATATAGTTCACCAGACCTTTTTTGTAAGCTCGCATTTTGTAATGTTGTACCTAAGCGAATTAATAAGCAGGTTTTCCATTAACATATCTACACCAAGAACTGCTAAGTACCCAAAAATATATTTTATGAGGCGCAGGTAGGTATTTATGCAAAAATTTTGTCTATTCTGGTAAAGCACCAAAAAAAAATGCTGTACACTGTCCGAAAGTAATTTATTAATTTTAAAAATTGTAAGTCTTATTTGTTGTGGCTTCAGCATTTGAGTTTTGGGCACGGTCATTGTGACTTTATGCGCAACTTTACTTTGATAACTGGTATTTTTGGCAAAAGTTGTAAACAATAAATTTCCCTGGACAAGGTTGTTGTCGTGGGTTATTTTGTTTTGCTTAAAAAATCAAATCTAACATCGTCTTATAAGATGTCAACTGATATGAAGAATAGGTCATTAATGGGACGTAATTAATTACCTATTCTTCTTAGACGAGTTATTTTGGGAATCGGTAGGTGTAGAAAATGCCTAAACTACAATTTTTGTTTATTCGAAGTCTAGGTTCACGTTTTCTCTGCAACCCTATTGGAGATTTTTTTTGTTTGGTCGTTTTTTTGTAAAAGGTAATCCGAGGTTTCCAGTTACGAAAATTCTTGCTGTGATAGAATACTACACTATCATAGAGTATATACCTTGTAAGATATTAAAACTAAATGAAAGAAAATTTAAAACAATAGTTAAAAGCACACTTTGTAAACAAGAATATTACAAATTAGATGATTATATTCAAGATAGGAATGCTTGGAAACATGCTGGTCCTGCTCCATAGGGCAATCTTTAGTGTAGACAAAATCAAACTGGTTAATTTGTATTATATTCATAATTATAGTAATACCTTTTTTCTTCTCGTTTTGTTTAAAAAAATTACTTGCACACTGTTCCGTTGTTGTTGAAATAGGTAATTTACCTATGTTTGCAATATTTGTAAGTATGTGAGAACCATGTTCCTATTTATCAAGTGAAGGAATTAATCTGTAAGTGCTTTTAATACTTTATACCTGTATTTAGTATAGTAGTGCTGGGTGCATCGTCCACACGTATGTGAATTTATTAATGTATGTACTTATGTAAATATTGTAAAATACTTATTTTTTAAAAAAGAGTGAGTATAGAATTTCTTGTGCGTTCTTCTTCATAACAAGCTATTTTTCCGAATGCACGGTAGAATAATTTTTTATTACTTGTAATTTTTATTTGTTGACGTTCAAAAGAGCCGCTTAGTGGCCGAGTTGAAATAAATAAATTTGACATTGAATTTATAAAGGCTTCATCCGGAAAATGCCCAGTTTCTGTGTAATAGATCATGGGAGCGAGTCCGTGGGATTAAGTAAGTGAATAATATTCTGCTATTGATTTTCCACAACAGTCCTTGTGACTGTTTAAATATTATTTAAGGAAATAACTAAATCCTTAAATTATATTTAACAGTCACCAGGACATAATATGATAAAAAAACGCAATACCTATATAGATGTTGCAGGCCAGTCGCTGAACTGGGCCGATCGAGATCTACCTGGGCACATCACAATACGGCCTTTCTTGATTTGCCTGTTTAATACCCGCCATATCGTTCGAAGATTAATGTTTAACAATTTACCCTATTATGCTTGGAAAAATAGAGTCTAAAGGGTGACTAAAGCGCAAGCAAAAATTAAGTTTAGATAATATTAAAAACCTGTAATTGATGCTCGTAATTCACTTGGAAAGCACTTTTTAGGGTTCCGTACCCAAAGGGTATAAACGCGTCCCGTGATAGCTAGACAGTTGAAATTTTCACATTATATGATGTATTTTTGTTGCCGCTATAACAACAAATACTATAAACAGAATAAAATAAATATTTAAGTGGGGCTTCCATACAACAAACGTGATTTTTGCTGTATATTGCGATAATGGTACGGAACCCTTTATGCGCGAGTCCAACTCGCACTTGGCCGGATTTTTTCTGCAATAAACTCACTATTATTGCTTTTATCATCACAGTTTTCGATTTCTTATGACGCCGCCATCTTTCTCGCATGTAAATGTCGCGAAATGGAACTAGATTACAATACGCCCAGCCATATCTCAATGTGGCCAAGTGACTAGTTGGGCAAATCAACAAATATGTTGCTCTCATCGATCTGCCCAAATTTATGTTGGGCACATCATGAAATAATCGGCCAAATCACGAAATGCTGAAATATCGTAATGTGCCCATGCAGATCTTGATTGGGCCAGTTTAACGATTGGCCTACGATTGTACATAGACATACATAGATGTACATAGACATCAGCTAGCATTTTAACTAATTTCAAAATAGAACCTATAGAAAAAGTAGATTATATAGTACCTATTACACAAAATTTACTCCATATAAAGCTTGTTATTTTTTCTTCTGGTTGGACATCATGCCCACTCAATTGTACTTCGCTTCTTGTACTTACATTATTTTTTTTATCTGCTTGCCTATAATTGGCAGGTAGGTACACCTTATATATAATAAAATCCGCGAGTTTTAACGTTATTTATGGCAGTATCTTGAGAAAGAAACATGTTTTTGAAATTATCTCTGGTTTTGGTGGGCACAGTTTTTATGTTTTGTGAATCGGGCTTTAGTAAGTATTTTTTTTGCACAGTTTTTTAAATCTTAATCATAGATATTCAGATTGATATAATCTGAATATCTATGACCAAGATTTCTAAGTCCCACAAGTATTTATGTATTTTATTGAGCCATCCAGATTTTGTACGCGCACAAAATCTGCAGCATTTGCAAAACCCAATTTTGTATGAATATTTTCATCAATTATGCATATTTGTGTTTTATTTCATAATATTAAAAACCATTCTTCTTTACAGTTGACACTTTGGGAAAATGTGAAATAGACGATAGTGCCTGTGAAAAAGACCTCATCCAATCGGTTATCAGAGACATCGCGAAGACTGGTGTGCCAGAATTAGGCATCCCGCAAATCGATCCCATCGCTTTGAATAATATATCTCTGTCTATTTTGAATGTCCTCGATATTACTTTGATTAAAGGAACCGGTAAAGGTGCCAAAGATTGCGTCGTCACTAACTTTGAGTAAGTAATAACCATTATTTTTCAGCTTTAAGTGGAACATTATTATGTTCTATTTAATTTAACAGATTCTCTATTGCTCTTATCGCGTCGTCATACTGGCACGTACTATCGAGAAATGTCTCTTGTGTAGTAGTTAAAAATATTGACCGCTCAGCAAGATGAGGCGGGATTGACTACGCTTCAGCTTGAATGCCTAGTTGGTCTGATTATTTTACAAACTGGTTACTATGGCTTTTTTTTCTCTGGGAGAATATTAAGAATTTCTCATACCTGCAGAAATTTATGTTAGGACCCATTAATATTAATGCAAATTTTTATCCGTGGGGCAAGGCAACTAGGCTTATCCCAGTTGTAAACAACCCTTTGTGCCTATTGGCCTTGTTTATTTCTCTCTCCTGCTTGATATGAAGGGCCCTTGCCTTCGGGAAATTTGTACTTTTTCCTACTCCTCCGATTCAAGACAGTTAAATTCATTCTCCGGGACTTCGTCGAGTTTCACTGCGTCGGCGCTTTTCTGATGGTCGCCACTGTTGATTCTGACTTTCAGGAGTTGCAGTGGTTTGGGAAAAGTATTTATTTTCCCAAAAACACACGTACTTATTTACCTAATCCTTCAAGGTAATGAGTCTGACGAAAGTATATTCTATCAGTCAACCTTTGGGTGACGCGAAGACAAAGAGCAGTACTATACGGTAAACGTCTCACCGTGAAAACTTATATGAAGTGCGTTGTCAACCCATAACATTCATTTCACGCTCACTTCACCTCCATAATCACGGCGAGAATTTTATAGAATACACTGGCACTAATAGTGTTGTTGGTTTTTCAATCTGAAGCTTCTCAGTAGCAGCCCAGGCTCGTCGATGCAAAAAGGCTCGTCCCCTATTACGTGGAAGTTTTATCCCTTGAATGTTTAAGACGTGGATTCAAGGTTAAGGCCGGTTAAACATAACTAGCAAAATTTGGATGTACTATATCTACAGTACAACCACATTACACCCACACATCTGCTCAACCCTTCGGGGCATACCTACAGGCGTTATGATATATTTACAGGACAAAAATTAAACAAGAACGCGCCGTACTGGAGTTGATGTGTGACTTCTCAATCAAAGGACGGTACAAAGTTTATTCTAATAGTCCTCTTATCAAAAGCTTAGTTGGTGGAGATACTTTGAGTGGCGAAGGAAATGGAAAAGTCAAAATAGGTAAAACTTGCACTGGATATTTCATTTTTTGGAAGTAATATTAATATACGAGTCTTTGTTTTTGTCGTACCAATATTGTTTTGGCATTCAATGTTTTCGTCTAAGTTTAAGTTAAAGAACAATCCTTCTTGGACAAAGACATCGGTGGATACGTTTTAAGTATACTACTACTACTACTGTTTTATATGTTTTTATGACCTACATTGTCCCACTTCTGGGCAAAGGCAAAGGCAAAAAAAAAATGGAGGAGACCATAGAATTCAACCAGTTTTATTTTATCTGTATATTTTTTGTTCCAGAAAAACTATATCTCAAGTTTGATTTCGGTTTCTTCGTCCATAAGCGTGATGGCGAACTTCACTTCAAGTGTAAAACTGGTAAACTGGATTATTCGTATGATATCAAAGGGAAAATGCACTTCTTTGCTGACAAATTGTACATTGGGAAGCAAGAATCCAGTAAGTATATTTATAATATTATTTTTTAACGTTTGGCAGAAGAAGGAATCATTTCTACACTAGCTTTTGCCAGCGGGTTCCATCTCGTGAAAGTTGAAATTTTTTTCCCATGGGAACTTCCTACTGGGATAGTAAGTTTCTACTCCATAGTCTGTATGTGTGTCAAGTTTCATCAAAATCCGTTTAGGAGTTTAAAAATGAAACCGTTAAAGATAGACAGGCAAACAAACATTCGCGATAATATTATTATATTACATGGATGTTTTATATTTTTAATCGCTTATTGGAGTAAGTAGGTGATGTGCAAACGAGCCTTAAAAATGACACAGATTCTGAAGTGTCATTAGTAGAAGTATGTGTCATAATATGATTACACTTAGTTGCTTAGGTAGTGCACCACAGTAGCAAGTCCAGTTTAAGGCTAAATGTCAAACAAATCTCTGTTAATCACACATTATGACTTAATTGTGTTAAACTCATGATATTTCCCTGCATAACTACAAAGAAAACTGGTTCTAGTTTTTTTATTATTTTGATAGGTAAGAATGCTATTATGCTTAGAAATTTTCTTAAAATTCTTATTCTTTCCGGCTTACTGAATAATGTAAGTTTTATTTTTTTGTCGTGGCTATTCATTGTGTTAGTTCTCATAATTATTAGCATTAGCATTTATTGTTACTATTGTTATTTTACCGACTTAAAAAAAGAGATTATTTTTGTCTTCAGGCAAAAACAGATCTTCGTTACAATGATTCATTCCTTAATTAATGAAAACCTATAACCATTTCAAGAGCATTTCCAACGAATTCTTCCAGCTCAAGCCCGTTTCATCACGAAAAAACATACAACAACGAACAATTTAGTAGGATATGCACCACCCAAGCTTGTAAGTACGTTGTTGTGACCTAATTTGTAACTTTTACAGGCAAGCTCGTGACCGGACTACTGAATGAGAACTGGAGAATCCTCATGTCTTCGTTTGGCAAGCCTTTCATGGACAAAGCTATGGACTATGTGTTAGTATTTCTTCACAAATTCTTCGAAACTGTGCCAGCGACAACTTACATTTCTACCGACTTGTCCATGTTTGCGAGAGATGCTGCATGAGTAGTAAGAGACAGGAACTTATATATTATAAATATACATTTTGTAATGTATCAGTAAAATAACCGAATAGTTTCAGTTACTTGACGTGCAATGGTATTTTTAATAGTCAAATACTAACCAAATACCATATGTGATAAGGTCTGCTATTTTAATTAAATAAAATATGTTTGAAAATTTCTAGTTTTTTTTTTCCGAATCATTCGGTTATCGAGGTTTCATGGTTGTTGTGAGTTTTCCCGTCAGTTCAGTCAATCATCAATACATTATAACACCGTCTATTTTACACACATTGTCGACGAGATCTGTAATCTGGCGGTGTGTAGATCCGTCTTCCAAACCGTACGTTGTAGGTTCGATCCCCAGCTTTCGCAATTCTGTTTCAAGCATAATTAACAGATTTTTATGTTTTGTTTTATTCCTATCTAATATTTTCAAATGATAACACACACACTTCACACTGCATACTTTTTATATGTTAGGCAATATAATTTTAAATATTCCTATGGAAAATAGCAAATATTGTTGTAGCAGAAAAACCAAGAAATTGAGTTTTTAAATTTATTTTAGAATTTTTTTATGTTCTTGTAAATACATTTCAGGATACAGAACTGGGCACCCATTTAGATCTTAATTATTTTGTCGGCGTAGTCTACAACCGCGCATATTCTTAGTATTGAACTTATAGTGGAGCGCTGTAAGGCATAAAAATTGTAAAACCTCGGAACCCAGGGCCAGTCAATGAATCTGTATAACGAGTGTTTTACTGAATTATTAAAAGCTCAAATAAAAAAGTTAAAAAACAAACATTGACCGATCTCGATTACAACAATTTTTAACAACAATTTACTGGAAAATAAGAGGTGGAAGGGAGAATAAAATGCTTATAGTCAAGATTTCAATTTTATATTTAATAAATAATATTTGCATAGTAACTTTAATGTTAATTTATTAGATTTTCGCGAAAAAATAAAGTTTTACAAAAAAAAAAAATATCATCAACTGTACCTATACTAGTACCTACATTATTGTTCATTATTGTCGTCGTCGTCGATCTCGTTGATGTAGATTGTAGGTAAAGGATTATTACAGCTGTCACCATTGCATTCTAAGCAAGCAGCAGTGCAGTTTTAACCACAACCCACAAGATGTATATATGTTAAGCAAACAGGTAATTGTTCCCTAAATACATTACTAAATATCTGAAACTTGGTCTTGACTCGTTCTAGAATAAGGGTGATATTCCACTTGTTATATATTCACGTGAAGACCTTAAAATCCACATAAAGACCGGCTGTCATCAATTTTGATTGCTGATTCTTACATTAGAGGCACTTTAGGTAAGTGTTCTTACATTACAGGCACCTTAGGTAAGTGTTCTTACTAGAATAAATTAATTTAAAAAAATTAATAAAATGATAAAAAATCACTAGTTTCTGAATTAATCCTTTGTAGTCACCCAACTACCTATCTGGATGCCAAATTTGAACTTTCTGGCTCATCTGAAACTGGGTTATAGTTTTGATCTATAGGCCAGTCAGTGAAAATGAAGATTTTGGACATTAATATCTAAATAATCGTTTGAGCTATATTTATGAAATTTTGGTTTATAGTTTATCTTAGGGATTTTAATACATGAAACATATTTTTATGTGTTTATGTTATATAGATTTGGATTTATTAAGATGACAAAAGTAGCTCCAATTGGTTCGTGTAATAAAACACACAGCTGCTACGCCGCCAGTTCCTTTTTTGCTTGAACTTGGCTTGACACGTTGCCACGTGTCTAGATATTATTTAGTCTGATAAGTACATAAATTCTTGCCCTGCTAGGACCATTTTTTTCGAGAGTATTCAGTATCTCTAACAGCTCGAAAGTTTACCAATCAGCAATCGAAGTAAAAATTCTGTGCTGCTGAAGGAACAACGGTCATTGATTAAATACAGTTGAAAGTAAAGAAATCGTGAGAAGAATTCAAGCAAGAGGAGGAGGAGTTACTTAGGTCATACAGACCTTGGTTACGCGGTAGTCGGTTTCATCATCAGTCTTTCGAGCTCTCACGACTCCCTAACGAGAACAACCCTCAAAGAAAAACAGAAAATAAGCCCGGAATCAACGAGCAAATATACTTGCCGAAACTTCCTTGGGTTCTGGCTATTTAAATATTCTACCCAAACATGAATTGACCTGCTGCAAATCATTATCCGTGCGTGCGGTAGTTATTTCTGTAGTTTAAGATAAAATATGAAAAAGAGGAAGACAAATGAGATTAAGCTCCAAAGAGATGGAGGCAAAAGGATATTTATGGTAGTTGCATCTTAAGTCTTCCACTTTTTACCAGATAAGTATGTTTTAGTTCTAGGTCAAGGTAATCCTATCTTAGGGTAACAATTGAGAGTCCTGGCCCTGGCACAAGCAACTGAAGGAACACATGTGGGTTTTAGTCTGTGAAAGTCTGACACGCCCTCCCGCTTCGCAGAGCGGGAGAAGCCATTGGATGATATCCAACACCAAAAAAAAAAAAAAAGGATGGTGGACATCAAAAAATCTTTCAATTTAAAAGGTATAAGTTGCAAGTACGACTATTGTTAGTTGGTCTGCTGAAAGTTGCACCGTCGTAGTCACCCAAAACAATATATATTGTTTAAGTTTGAGCGTATTTGTGGATAAGTCAAATTTTTTTAACGAATCATATGTACATTATTAAAATCAACAGTCGGTGGATCACTTCGTTGTCTGTGTGTCAAGATCTTTTTCGCAGTAACACAAAAAATATTAAATTGAAATTAGTATCAAATACTCAGGTCTGTATTACCTTGGAGCTGTGAAAAAATCAAACTTCTAAATCATATTCATATTTTGACACACAAGTGAATCAAAACCTATATGGCACTTGTTAATCATAAAAATTGGCAAGAAGCAGTATCTTACAGCACAAGTAAAAGAAAAAATAATCGAAAACCTATTTGCAGTCGGTAAACTGACTGTGACCTATGTCTTTGTATGGGGATAACAGTTTTCCAACGGCAAAGAAAACTTTGTCCCTCAATCCATTTTGTTAAAGCAATGTTACAATGATAAATAAATGTTGTTGTTGTGTTGTTTGTTAATATTGTTAGTTGTATGATGTGCTGTACCTACTACAGGTGCAATTCTGCCTACACTTTCGGGGAATGGGAACAGGCGTGATGTTATGTTGTTGTTTTAGAGCAATGTTCAGTGCTTGCACAATTTATGAATTTCAGTAGTTTTACTTAATGTTACTTCGATGCGCGAGCCCGACTCACACTTAGCTGGTTTTTTATTTGACAACCTCACCAATGCGATTTCTGAATACCAGCACTGGCAACCTCCAGAAAAACACCGAGAAAATGCACCTCGCCAAGTCCCGGAGAAAAGATTCCACAGTCTTGGACCGCGCAATAAAATTAATCAAAAAGTCACAGCGAAGCAGTATGAAAATAATAATTTCTACTTCCGATAACTACGTAACATAACGCCTGTATTCCTTGAGGGGTTTGGGAGAATTATACCAATAGCACACCCAGATGCCGTCAGTTATGATTACGTCCCATACAATAGGGTGTGAGTCTACTTACCCGGCACAAATCTAGAGGCCGGCAGAAAAACATGATAAAAAAAGTAATAGCAATTTTTCCGACCCGGGATTGAACCTCACACTCAGCAGTAGCGCTTGCAGTTTACAAAGACTAACGAGGCAGCTAAGTTATGACCAATCCCAACTGATTCCCGTTCAGGAACATAACGCATGGATCGGCACCACTCAGCTCAACCATCAGGCGTACCAATAACACATCCACATATCGTCAGTTATGTTTAACGATGTAAATTAGGGGGCGAACAAATTGACCTGGCACAAATCTAGGCTCCGGAACAAAATCATGATAAAAAACCTAACAACAACTTTACCGACCCGGGCATTGAACCTCACACTGAGCAGCTTGCAACTACTAAGACTAACGAGGCAGCTAATTTGGTTGTAAACAGTTGCTCAGATTATGGGACGTATCTCTAAAGTCAAATCATATTTATTGAAAAGGCTATACTAGACAGATGCAATGTTGACCGCGAATCGGAAGACGATGCGTTGGAAGGCCTCCCACTAGGTGGACCGATGATCTGGTTAAAGTTGCGGATATGCGTATGAACCCTATGTCCAGCAATGAACGTCTTTCAGCTGAAATGGTGACGATGATGATGATACTAGACAGAGAGATGCTATAATTATCATCAGCCTAGCCTTATCCCAACTATGTTGAGATCATCTTTCAGTCAAACCGGTTACAGGTGAACATCAGTATTTTGACATGGAGTCATTGCTTATTACTTACGAGTACGTACAAGGTAACACGGTAGTCGGTTTCATCATCTATCTTTCGACTTCTCTCGATCCCCTAATGAGAAAAGATCCACGAATGACAGCCCCATACCAACGGCTTAACGTGCTTTTTGAAATAAGGTTACCCAACCATGGATCCATCTGCTGAAAATAATGATCCGTGCGTGCGGTAGTTACATCTGTAGTTAAATTAGGAAAAAATAAGAAAAAGAGGCAAAGACCAATGAGATTAAGTCAAAGAGGAGGAGGCAAAAGCATATTACGGTAGCTGCATCTTACCTCTTTCACTAGTTTACCAGATCCATATGGTTTAGTTTTACGTCCTAGATCCTAGCAAGTCTCACTCAAGGGGCACTCGGGTACTAAAAATCCTATCTTAGGGTAAAAATTGAAGATGAGAAATTCTTAATGGGAATGGAAAACCCAAAACCATCCAATTTAAAATGTATAGGTTGCAAGCACGACTGCTGATTGTTGGGCTGGTGAAAGTTGCACCGCTGCAGTCGACCGATACAGGTATTTTTTGAGTTTGAGCGAATTTTTGGATTTGTTGTCTCATTTTTATCGACTTATTTGTACATTGTTAGAATAGGGATTTGAACAGAAAATTAATTTTATGTCTGTCAGGTCAGATTAATAAAAAAATATTGCACACGTAAACATAAAGTGACGACGATATAATGCGTTGAAATATCGGGTGACGTCATGCCGTTAGTACACTTTATACTGACATAGTGATGTCACAACCCCCCACTCCTGAACTTTGATGCGCATTCTCTTTTAATTTTTTTATTGATTTGGTAATGCAAAAAATACGTGTCCAATATTATTTAATAATCTCACTGAAGGACTAAATAGAATTATCATTTTTCTACCAAGGAAACATCCACATTAACAGCAGATGGAAATCGTGAGCGAAGCGAAGCACTGCCAGTAGCAAATAAAACGGGTTTTTTATTATGGAAATAAAATTTCATAGCAAAACTCACGAAGATCCCAGGAAGGTGATGTATCTATTACTAAGGAAGAGTAGGTATTGTTCCTCCAGTAAAAGATGACATTTAATTGGTTATACACCAAAAAGAAAAGGGTCGACTTGACGAGGTGTGGCTGTTGAAGTCAAATTTGGTGTGGCTTCAGCTTACATGCCTGTTGAAACTTTGATAACTGCTATATTTGGTGACAGTCACAAGCAATAAATTACCCTGGTCAGGGTTGTTTCGTGAATGTTTTAGTTTTACTTAAAAATCAAATATGACATCACCTTATAATTAACATTTATTGCTTCAGTTAATGAGATTATAAAATACCTATAACACAGAATTTATTTTATATAAAGCTTGATATTTTTTCTTTGGGATGGTCATTAAGTCCACTCAATTACAATTTATTAATGCTTTTTGTTAAGAGCTAATGAATATTGACCTTGGAATATTTTTTTCTATTTTAAAACTATTGTATCTGTTCACGTTTAATTTGTACACGGTATATATAATAAAATCTACGAGTTCTAACGTTATCTGTGGAAGTACTTCAAGAAAGAATCATGTTTTTGAAAATATCTCTATTTTTGGTGTGCACAGTTTTTGTGTTTTGTGAATCGGCCTTTAGTAAGTCAATTTTATTTGTATAGTTTTATAAATATATATTTTTTCGACAGGTTATCAGTCTGAATGACTACTATTTCTAAATTTCCTATGATTATAATAGCAAAAGGTTTGAAATGTTTTTGTATTTTATTTAGGCATGGACGTGCAAAATTTGCACCGATTTCAGAATGTGTAGAAAATATTTTCATTAATTCAGCATTTTTGTGTTTCATTTCATCCTAATAAAGATCATTCTTCTTTACAGTTGACACTTTGGGAAAATGTGAAATAGACGACAGTACTTGTGGAAAAGATCTCATCCAATCTGTTATTAGAGACGTCGCCAAGTCTGGTGTGCCAGAATTAGGAGTCCCTCAACTCGATCCTATCACAGTGAATAATATATCTATGTCTATTTTGGATGTCCTCGATGTTACTGTGATTGAAGGAACCGGCAAAGGTGCCAAAGATTGCGTCGTCACTAAGTTTGAGTGAGTATAAACACATTTTTTCAGTTTTAGGTGGGACATTATCACTTCCCATATATTTCAACAAATTATCCGCCATATCGATAAGAACTATTGAATAATTTGTCGTGTCTTTGTTAAAAATTTCACCACTCTGCATAGTGTAGGCGGGGATGACTACGTTTTAGCTTGACTGCATACTTGCTACTGCAGAACTTGAGATCATGATTTTAATTACTGCGTCGGGCGAAGTTAATATTTTGCCTAAACCGAAAATCAAAAATAGTTTTTCCATTTGGAATTTCTCGGGCATTAAAAACCCGGAGTCTTGATTTGTATAATTTTAAAAGCAATAAGCTGGTCCTCTTAAAACATGGCGAAATTTTGGTCGGTGTACTCATAATTCTATGCCAAAGCCTTCGGGAAAATCGGGCGTAAATCTGACGTATGCATATTCTACCAGTAAATCCTTTGGGTGATGTAGAGACAATCAGGATTCTATCGCAAACATGGGTTTCTTTACTTCAGTTTTTACTTTGATTCATCTTTGCAGGACAAACATTGAAGATGAACGCGCAAAACTGGAGTTGACATGTGACTTCACAGTCAAAGGACGCTACAGGGTGTTCTCTAATAGTCCTCTTATCAAAAGCTTTATCGGTGGTGATACTTTGAGTGGCGAAGGAAATGGAAAAGTCAAAATAGGTAAAAGTTGTACTGGATATTTTATTTTTTGAAAGTTATATTTTAAATTACGTACATCTGAGAGTCATTGTGTTTATCCTTCCAATATTGTTTTGACATTCAATGCCGTCGTCTTTAAGATTTTTTGTCAATACTCGTATTTGCGTTACCTTCAGATACGTTCAATAAGTTTTCTGTTTACCACAAGAAATTCTCATTGGAAAAAAAATTAACACAGCCATAGATATCTGTGGATACTTTTAGTGTACCTGTTTAGTTACTATTTTTCAACTTGTATTGTTATATTATACCACTTCTTTTCTTCCAGAAAAACTATATCTCAAATTTGATTTCGGTTTCTTCATCTATAAGCATAATGATAAACTTTACATCAAGATTAAATCTGATCAAATGAATTACTCGTTTGATATCAAAGGAAAAATGCAATTCTTTGCTGACAAATTGTATATTGGGAAGCAAGAATCAAGTAAGTATCTTTATAATGTTATTTTTTTTTACGTTTGGCAGAAGAAGAAACAATTTCTAGACTAGCTTTTGCTAGTGGATTCCATCTCGTGAAAGTTGATTTTTTTCCCACGGGAAGTTACTACCGGGATCATCATCATCATATCAGCCGAAAGATGTCCACTGCTAGACATAGCCCTCCCACAAGCGTCGCCACATTGACCGGTCCCGTGCGTCTCGCAACCAGCGGATCTCCGCAACCTTCACCTGGTCATCGGCCCACCTGGTAGGACGCCTTCGCACGCGACGTCTTCCGGTTCGCGGTCCGGGTGCATACCGGTGCGATACCGGGATTATAAGTCTTAATTGTACCCTATAGTATGTATGTGTGTCAAGTATCATCAAAATCCGTTCAGGCTTTTACAAGTGAAAATAATATTATGAACGCGGAAGTGTGTTTGTCTACACACTTCCGCGTTCATAATATTATTTTATTAGATGGATGTTTTAAATATGTTTATCCCTGAATTGAGTATGTGATTTATGTTGCAAGCCAGCCTTAACAACTATGCAGATTCTAAATTTCATTAGCCAACACAGTAGCAAGTCTGGTTTAGGGCTAAAGATCAAACAAATCAGTGTTAATAACAAGCTATGACTTAATTGTGTTTAACTCATGATATTTACCTGCATCGCTACAAAGACAACTGGTTATAATTCTTTATCATTGACTGTGCTTGGTCATTTTATTAAAATAGTTATTATGTTACGGCTTACTTAATATATTTGTTTTTTTTTTTGAGGTATTCATTGTGTGTTACTTCCCATAACTATTATTATCATTGAACGTTTTCATCTTGTTATTTTTTCTTTAAACAGAATTAATTATATATTCTTGGTGTACAGAAAATAAAATAAAAAAAATTTAGTACGTTGTTGTGACCTAATTTGTAACTTTTACAGGCAAGCTCGTGACCGGGCTACTGAATGAAAACTGGAGAATCCTGGTATCTTCGTTTGGCAAGCCTTTCATGGACAAAGCTATGGGCTATGTGTTAGTATTCCTAAACAAATTCTTCGACACTGTGCCAGTGACAACTTACATTTCTACCGACTTGTCCAAGTATGCGAGAGATACAGCTTGAGCAGCATGGGCAAGGACTTATGTTATAATAAATAGGTACTTATATATTTTATGTAACTGAATAGTTTCAGTTATTCAACGTGCAACGGTTATTTTAATAGTCAAATTTTACCAAATATGTTATCTTGTCTGTTTAATCTAATAAAATAAAAATTATTCTAATAAAATAAAATATGTTTGACAATTTCTTGTTTTATTTTTCTGCAAGAATTTTTATTTGATGTCGAGGTTTCATGATTTAAAAGTATTTAAAACGAACCAGTTCATATTCATAGTTTTAGGTAGACCATACATTGAAATAATTATAGGATACGATAGATGGACGCCCTTTGCCACATTTAGACTCTATTTTGTCCGTAATTGTGCTTTGCAGGCTTCCTCTCTGTGAGAGGGAAAATCCATCATGTGGGCATAATGCGTGTTGGTCGATGGATCGAAAGCATGAGACGTTTCCAAATTTTTGTTTGTAAGGCATGCCGGTTTCCTCACGATGTTTTCTTTCACCGTTTTGAGAGCAGTGGTGATGAAATAATTACACAAAGTAAAGCGCCAACCTGGGTTTGGGCCCACGACCTACAACTTGCTCCTAAGTCTAAATTATTATTAAAAAGAGGTAAAAAAATCTTAGTAAATTTTTTATAGATATGTTTATGAACTACTAGCTTCTGCTCGCGGTTTCGCCCGCGTAAAAAGTGCTTTATCATCCCAAGAGAATACAAACTATCCTACGTCCTTTCCAGTGTCTCAAACTATCTCCATGCCATATAAATTAGTACCTACAGATATATAATATATATAAGTATAAGTATAGATAATCCCTGGAAGTACTTTGTTCTTTTAAGTGTACCTCCTGTGCACGTAAAGTAGGCATGTTTTTTTTTCTCGTCTGTGGGATAGTTAGATAGGGACATCACAATATTACGGGTCTGCCAAATTATCGATTTAGGGATCCATTGGCGTAAAATTTAAATTTAGATTGCTAAGTTCTATTGAAGAATAACTTATATTGAATTACTTATTGTAAGTAGTGTAAAACAGGTAGTTAATATAAGTTTATGGACCATGTAAAAATACACAAATTAAAAACATAACATCCTGATTGTCTAATAATGATTTCTTAATTAATAATGTTCACGCTTAAATAACGCATTGGAGTGGGCGGCGGTGTTTGGCAGTACCGGTCCGTATTTTTTATTACAAACGCTTGCCCCTACACGTGGTGGTACCCAAATAGATAATAATTTTTCTAACTTCACTTGTGAAGTTGGATTTCATAACTCCTTCTTTAGTTACCATCGTCCTATGTGGGCCCATTTTAAGACGCTGTGAGCCGCCGAAACTTTTTTTTTATTTAGCTTTTTTATACTTGGCCGGGTTTTAATTTCGAACAAATGCGCGATTCCCGTGAGATTTGCCTCGAGAGCGAAGCCGGCGAAAAAACTAGTAAGAAAAGATTAAATTTTTGAGGAAAATGTTACTGCAAACCGATCTATATAATATCATAGAGGTTAATTACGAAGTTCAATTTACACAATAGGTCTCAGTAAAATGCAGAATCTAACAAACACACAGACAGAAAAGCACTATAAAATCGGGCAAAATATGTCTGGAACAGATGTACAAAACGGAGACAGACAGGCACAGAGTACATTTTAACAAACCAGACAGGTTCAACATACATTTGAACATGTGTCATCGCTGTTCATGACATTTGTGGCTAACAAACTATTTTCCGAGATCAATAGAAACGTCAAAACATTTGTGACGCAAAAAAAAATGATGGTGAAATAAATAGAAATAAAGAGGTGAAATAGATAATAATGGTTTAAAAAAAGCACTGGCACAAAAATAATAGCAAATGAAATACGTTTTCGTTATAAAATTATATTAAGACTTTTAAATTACTAGTACAAGATATAGGCTTTTGAGGTAAGAACCACACAGATTTCTGTGAACATGTTTAGACAGTGCAAGTATTTGCCCGTAATCGCATAACTCACTTCTCAACTACTCAGGAGCTTAGCGAGTCACCAAACAATACCAAAAGATGGACATTTGGATAGGCCGCATAAATTACTCAAACTGCCATTACACTTAGTAAAAGTTGACATTAAACTAGTCACTTCGGTTATTAGTAAATTAAAGTATGTCGTGGTGGCCCAGTGGCTAAGATCTCGCCTCTCGTGGTCGAGGTCATGGGTTCGAATCCGGGCAAGAACCAATGTGACTTTTTCAATTCATATGTACTTTCTAAATTTATCTTGGACATCGCTGACAACGGTGAAGGAAAAACATCGTGAGGAAACCTAGACTTATAGTGAGTTAATAATAAGATTGTGCTCCATCGGTGTAATTGCTGCAAGGCGTTCCAGTGCGAGGATAAACTAATAAATCAACTAATAAATCAAAGGTTTTTAACACACAACCTCCCCGTTGTTTAGATGTGCTTCCGGAAGGATAATAATCCCAAGGTCCTACTGTTGGTACTATTCATATTTTAAATCTAGTACGAACGAAGTAAGACTATGAGTTTGTAATTATATCGCCGCAAATTCTTCAATTGTAGATAGCCTTCATGATAGCAAAAAAGATGACACACTATTAACGCAAAATAATATAATTAGATAAATTAACACAGATGTAATATAATAATATTACATGTGTTAATTTATTCTAATAATTATTTAAGAAGGATTGTTTGGCACAATACGTTAAATTCATGATGCGTGAACGAAATGTAGAATATTATTATATTACTTTATCAGGTAGTGAGGAAGTGGTGTTGAGTGTTTTAGGCACATTAAAATTTCTGACGTGACTGCTTTTGTTTTTGTTAGGCCTGTTTATTTTTGCACTACATTTATATTCCAGTTACATTTTGAAGAAAGATTTTGTTTTAATTTACAGAAGAATTTCATTCAGAAGAGAAAAAAAGTAAAAAAAATAGAGAAATAGAGCAAGCGACATCTCGAAGAAAATGAATACTGTTTTGTCATTGCAATATCTTTATGATCCTGACCTTTTTCTATGTTATACAGATTGACTTTTAGTTTACTTGCTACTTTTCAGGCGATGAAAGAACTCATCAATATGAAAACATTTACTTGTTCATTCAGACCTAAATTTCTTTTCTTTCTCTCTTTGGATAGAAAAAAACGGCTATTCAGTGCATTTTTGTGTTTACATAAGTCGAATCACTCTACTAGAGGGAATAGTTCATTTTTTTTCGCTTTTTCCGGTTTCGTAGGCCGCATAGTAACAGATGTTACTATCACCTTGCTATTCGTATTTGAAAGATTGCTTATGATTTAAAAGTTGCCTTGGGATGCGTTCTCTGCTTCTTAACCTCTTATTCTTAATCGATCAGATCTGCGTTTTCAATTTATTTTTGTACAAGCAAATATTTAATAAGATTAACATTAACATTATAACCGGGATATTTACCAGGTTTACTGTTACATGTAAACAGTAAACATGGTAAATATCCCGGTTATAATGTTAATGTTAGTGTTAGTGACCATGACAGTTTAAAAACTTATATACTTAATAAGATGATCACAAGTGTTATAAATTGCAACCTGACCAGTAATTATTATTGTAGATACCTATCTCCTTTTTTTAGCATTGAGAAATGCTCATGCATACTGCGTTACCACGTGTAGATAGCGCAGTTATGTGGGACTCCAACCCACTAAAACTCCACGGTGTCCTCCTGTGCCGCTTATGGCGGGAACACGGGCACGAGTTAGCACTCACCGCAAACCCGCCGCGCATGTCCATCATCGGACCCTACTCTGGGGTACTCCCCAGAGTAGGGTCCGATGACCCCATCACCGGCGTACCAGTACACACTGTGCGTCGTGACCACCTCAGGTACCAACCAGCAAATGGGTGATATGATCACAAGTGTTATAAATTGCAACCTGACCAGTAATTATTATTGTAGATACCTATCTCCTTTTTTTAGCATTGAGAAATGCTCATGCATACTGCGTTACCACGTGTAGATAGCGCAGTTATGTGGGACTCCAACCCACTAAAACTCCACGGTGTCCTCCTGTGCCGCTTATGGCGGGAACACGGGCACGAGTTAGCACTCACCGCAAACCCGCCGCGCATGTCCATCATCGGACCCTACTCTGGGGTACTCCCCAGAGTAGGGTCCGATGACCCCATCACCGGCGTACCAGTACACACTGTGCGTCGTGACCACCTCAGGTACCAAACCAGCAAATGGGTGCCAGATGTCCCCGTGTATGGCACCCTTGGTCCCCTCGTGACGGGTCAAGGGAAATAGCCCCGCCACCTACCAGTTTTCGGCCGCAGGGGATAGGGAGAGCGGCTAACGCTATACCGACGCTCCTCTGCCCATGCGGTCCCACCACGTCCGCCATCAGACGGTGGTGACCCCGTCCAGGTCGCGGAAGGTAAGGAGAGCGGCGCACCGCAATACCGGTACTCCTCTCCCGCCGCGGCCTCCAGCCCTCAGACGCGATCTCCAGTCCTCAGCCGCGATATCGTATGGGTTTGGGAGGCCCCATAAGACATCGCGGCCCGCCTCAGATGTGCAACGCAACCTACATATTAGCCGCTACGTCGTCGGCTTATCGGTAAAAGCCCTAACGAGTGACCCCTCCTCGGGTTCCTCTTCGCTTCACCGTGGGTGACCAAGCCACGGTTACTGGGCCCCCCCACCTCGACAATGCGGGAACCCACCGGGGGGGATTGTAGATATCTCCTACCATAGTGACTCAAGTACGTAGAAAACACAGAGTTGGTACAAGTTAATGTCGATGCTTACTTAGAAGTGGATAACTCGGAAAATTGCTTAATGGTTAGGTACTACTGATTGCACAGGCTTACAATAATAACTTAGTTTCCTAATAATTTTGTTATGTTTTGAGTTAGTCTAATTATGAAGTGCGAGAGTGTGAGATAATACACTGACAGGAAAAATATTTCGTAACAATAATCGTTTTCATACTAAGGTTAACTTTTTGCATCAGCAGAACTGCAAGCTGCCCACAAATACCTTTGCAACTTCTTGAGCCTTGCATATTTAACCAGGATATCAATATACGACAAAACAAGACCAACATATGAAAAAAAGAAACTAAAAAGTCTCGTAGCATTCCCGATACCGCTATTATATACAGCCACATGTCACGGTTTTCTTAAAACTATGCCACAATTTCCACACTAGAGCATTATTTTATATAGTTAATATAAATACCATTAATCCAGCACAGATGTTGTATGAGCTCAAGTGGCATGCTCCCTGTCACTTCCAACCTAAACTATTTTGTTAACGTTTAACCAGAAAAAAGAACATTACCATGACAATTTCATTCAATATTCAACCATAAATCCAAGAATCAGAGCATCATTTTCTATGTCTCACAAAAGCAAATGTATTCATTATTCAAATTGAATTCTGTACACCAGAAAATAAGGTCGAATTTTATACGAACATTATTCATATGTCAAAGATGCATCTTGTTATGTTTATTTGAGTGATTTTATTTACATTTCTCTCGGTGATATATTGTCGCGTACATTTTTCATTTGCGACGCTTTTCATGTATGTCCTTGTCAAGTGGACACTTTAGCTTTTAGCATGGACATTTTTTGCCTGGGAATGTGTTATTGTTAAAACACAGTCCGTCGTAATGAAATATGAGACAGCGAATTCCATGAAAAGACCCTCTGAGTCCAATGGATTTTTACAAAAGACGCGTGAAGATTTATTTTAATTGCCATGAAGATACTCGAGATTACTTCTGCAGCTGTAAGTTACTGCAAGGTAGTATCATCATTTATTTAGAAATAAAGTCAGAGTTCAGGAATGAAGACAGTCTTGCGCTTGCCTTTTGTTAAAAATGTACATCTAATTTGCATTTCGTTTTGAAAAAGTGCGAGAGCCGGAATACTTGCTTTTATCAAGCGTCGCAGAGTTGTAGCATTTTTTTTTGTATTACTTTTGGTGAAATAATGAAATAATAATCATAAAAAAAAAAAATTATAACTATGTAAAATTTCTAACTAGAAATTGATCATGTTATCAAAAAAAAGAAACCTACAAAGCTTTTCGCGCTTTGTTTTTCCGATATTCTCAATATTAACAGAAACGATCAATTTACTTACAATTTTACTTCTATTCATTTTATTATTTTATACCTCTTGTAGTTATGACACAACGGCAGATCAAAAATAAAAATTAAAAAATTAACACATGAAATATTTTAATTTCTAAGTATATCCCGTCTTACAAAGTTCTGTCACAATTTTGGAGTACAATAAAATATAATTATTCTAGATCTAAATCTTACTTGAGTAAACAAGAATCTCTTCAACAAATACTTATAACGACCAGTTATAACATTTTGCATACAAAGTATAATTTAATGTTACTCAGATCGTACTATTAAATGATATAAAAATGTTATTTACGTCATCACACGTAATGCTAGAGTTTGTGATATAAACTCCACAGAAATATCAACTTTCTGCGGCTGAAACCAAAGTTCATTTCAAATGACACCGCTGTTAAATCATACTTCTATTAAGAAACAGCTTAGAAATTGCAATGAAATGTAAAATATGACATTCATTGCGCTGTTCTAAGTACACTGTCATCTCTAGCAAATACAAAACAAGGCATAGAAATAAAACAGTACAAAGAAATCAATAGAGTCGAAGGAAAGTAGTACTAACAAATGTGAGAAAAACGTTCACGTGTTGACACAAAATTAAGGGGTTTCAGTGTTTACCTTACATAATGAAGAGGCTGAAACGTGTAATTTTTTCATTATTAGTTTATATAGCGTTGAACAAGACACTGTAATACAGTTTCCACGTTTTCAGTAGTGTCATACAGTTGTTTAGCAAAATGCTGCAACTATTTCTCTTGCTCGGGTTGTTTAGTTGTGTTGTCTCTATGGGATTGCGTAAGTTTTAATTAGTTGGTGTATTTGTTCAAATGCGGAAGCATTTAGCGAAATTGGCGATTAAGCTAATAGTGCCATTTTATATAAAACTATTTGTATTTAGGATTGTTATCAATGGTATGTAAATTCACTGCATTTAAACTACATTAATTTAACCATTCATGCGAGTAACTATACCAAGAAAACGATCTAAATTTGTGTTGTATAATATACGAGTACATGATTAAGACTTTTAGATTTCCTAAATATCATGTCATAAATTACTGAATATTTAAACTGAACCATTTTTGCAAACGAGAAAAAAATTAAAAACATAATTATTATTATTGCTGGGCTCGCGTTTGACCACTATCTCACCTGATGGTAAGCGATGATGTGGTCGACGGTGAAGGACGCTTACATTGAAGTAACCTATTCACTCTTGACTTAAAGACCCCCAGGTTAACAGGATGTATTGAAACATTTCAGCCTCATTCATATCTGCGTGTTCAAGAAACGATCCAAACCTGAACGAATGCGCATTGAAATCAGCACGAGACTCCATTCATCAATTTTCATTAGGAGACACAGAGAGAGGACTTCATCCCTTAGACCCGTTATATGTCGCAGAAATGACCGTGTACATTCCGAACAAACAAGGATTCAAAGTTGTATTCAAGGATAACTACTTTACAGGACTTTCGAAAATGCATATGGAGAACCTGAAGTAAGTGAAACCTTATAAAAATTTTCAGAATTAATCTAAACTGATCATCATCATCATCATCATAATTTCAGCCGAAACCCGTCCACTGCTGGACATAGGCCTCCCCCAGGCGTCGCCACATCCCGTGCGTCTCGCATCCAGCGGGTTTCCGCAACTTTAACCAGGTCATCGGTCCACCTAGTGAGAGGCCTTCCAACATATCGTCTTTCGGTTCGCTGTCGCCATTCCAGAACCTTTCGGCCCCATCGGCTATCCGTTCTGCGAGCAATGTGCCCAGCCCACTGCCACTTAAGTTTGGCAATTCTCCGGGCTAAGTCGGTAACTTTGGTTCTCCTGCGGATATCATCATTTCTGACGTGATCGAGTGAAAGATTACTTTTGCATTTATGTATTGTATCAGTCTACTGATACAATACATAAATGCAAAAGTAATCTTTGTCTGTCTGCTTGTTACCTTTACACGCTACGGCGTACGGGACTCGTATAAAACTTGGCACATAGGTGGACCATGACCATAATTAGGACAAAGAATTTGTTTAACTCGGTTATGTGTTCTTTTCCTTTCCGAATATTTTTTGATTCTCATGCGGTTTAAGACGCTGTCAAAAGCTAGTTTAGAAATGAATATATTTTCTGCCAAAACGAAAACAAACACTGACATTCTAAAGAGACTCTAATATTCAAAACTCTCCAATATTATAAAGGAAGAATGAAAATTTCGTGAGTTTTTTTATTTGTTGTGGCTAAAGCACTGCACCTTTTTACCCGACTGCTAAAGGAGGGTAATGTGTTATCGCAAACGCGTTGGCCGATTTTGATATTCCTTAAGTCCATCGATTCCTCTTAATCTTGCGAGTGTCACTGGTTACATTAAAATTGGAAAAAAGAAAAATGGCAATTTTAGGCGCCTTATTGTGGAGGCCCAATTTTTTCTTTCAATCCCATCGTGTGTTTTAAGAGATGATTTCAAAAATGTCTTACACTTACATGTTTTAACTTACCTTATACGAAATCAAAAATCCCGACTGCTTAAGAAGCGAACTAAAAATACGTAAACACGAAGAAAATCTCATGCTGTGCAGTCGGAGGATATACATCTGATTTTGGTCGGCCAGCTCGTGAATATCGCATCCTCCGACTGTACAGCATGAGATTTTCTTCTTGTTTACGTCTTTTTATCTTGCTTCTTAATTAAATAATTCTTTCACACAAAGGTAGATTATTTCAGATGGACGTAGGTTAGAGTTAGAGTTGTTCAACCCAGGCAAAACCGGGGCGAGTCGCTAGTCTATAAATAAAGTAACCACTTCTGGGGCCCAGGCTGAGCACGGGTTAAATTCTTAAATTAGTTGGCTTCTTATTAAAAAACAACACTTTTCGCAAACTAGTATCGGCTAGTATTTTAGAGAATTACTACCTACAAACAATGACTTCGGACTTTAATTTAGCTATGTGAGTCAGCATGTTATTTTGTCTCTAATTTATAGTTAAACCGAGAATTATAAGCAATGATAAGTATAATCATATCTACGGACGCAGACATTGTTTAGAGTTGTTTACTTCTAAATGACTGAGCATTTCTGTACCCAATGATTATCCAGTTATGAATGGCTATCCAGATACCTGGAAACAATTAGTTAGCTGTGATTAAATGAACTGTAGGTAGAAAATCATAAAGTCTCAAATTTGTTGCTACGGCAATTTCATTGCCGTAACATTGGATATTATAATAGGTCTTTACCTATCAAATTCTCATTTTATTAAATGGGTCATTTTTAACTGTGATTACTTCTGCTTGACTAGGAATTATAAGTTCAATTAAACTTTACATTTAAGGCATGTTGATCTCTTTTAAGTGTATTGTATTGTATTGTATTGTATTGTATATAGGCTCGCGCTTGACCACTATCTCACCTGATGGTAAGCGATGATGTGTGATGATGTGTTTTTCTTGAAGATTATATGTCCGTATACGTCATTGGTATTGCGTACCGTTTAAGTCGCATTGTTTCCACGTTAGAATTCATATTCAAAAATACAAAACATTTAGATTTCATGCAAAAATGGCTATTAGTATGGCGATATTAGAGAAAAATATGACTAAATAATTTAAGAAAGAAATGAATAAATAATTTTGAAATAGGAATAATATTCCATAAATATTATGTGGTTTTAAAATTCCAAGCCAAATCGAAGTTCTCTAAGTACCTACAAAGCGAATCCGGATGAAATTATGAAATTTAGCACAGAGATAGGGCGATATTAGAGAAAAATATGAATAAATAATTAAAGAAAGAAATGAATAAATAATTTTGAAATAGGAATAATATTCCATAAATATTATGTGGTTTTAAAATTCCAAGCCAAATCGAAGTTTTCTAAGTACAAAGCGAATCCGGATGAAATTATGAAATTTAGCACAGAGATAGGGCGATATTAGAGAAAAATATGAATAAATAATTAAAGAAAGAAATGAATAAATAGTTTTGAAATAGGAATAATATTCCATAAAAATTATGTGGTTTTAAAATTCCAAGCCAAATCGAAGTTCTCTAAGTACAAAGCGAATCCGGATGAAACTATGAAATTTAGCACAGAGATAGGGCGATATTAGAGAAAAATATGAATAAATAATTAAATAAAGAAATGAATAAATAATTTTGAAATAGGAATAATATTCCATAAATATTATGTGGTTTTAAAATTCCAAGCCAAATCGAAGTTCTCTAAGTACAAAGCGAATCCGGATGAAATTATGAAATTTAGCACAGAGATAGGGCGATATTAGAGAAAAATATGAATAAATAATTAAATAAAGAAATGAATAAATAATTTTGAAATAGGAATAATATTCCATAAATATTATGTGGTTTTAAAATTCCAAGCCAAATCGAAGTTCTCTAAGTACAAAGCGAATCCGGATGAAATTATGAAATTTAGCACAGAGATAGGGCGATAGTAGAGAAAAAAATGATTAAATAATTTAAGAAAGAAATGAATAAATAATTTTGAAATAGGAATAATATTCCATAAATATTATGTGGTTTTAAAATTCCAAGCCAAATCGAAGTTCTCTAAGTACAAAGCGAATCCGGATGAAATTATGAAATTTAGCACAGAGATAGGGCGATATTAGAGAAAAATATGAATAAATAATTAAAGAAAGAAATGAATAAATAATTTTGAAATAGGAATAATATTCCATAAATATTATATAGTTTTAAAATTCCAAGCCAAACCGAAGTTCTCTAAGTACAAAGCGAATCTGGATGAAATTATAAAATTTAGCACAGAGATCGACTATAATCTGGAATAGCATATAGGATACTTTTTACTCCGGAAATATGTTCCCTTGAAACAATTTTGAACATTCATGCGGGCGACTCCGCTGGCTGGAATCGCAGAAGCTAGACTTAAATCATTTTGTGACAAGTGAGTCTAATGTCATTACTAGAGACATTTGTCGTTGCGTCGTTGGTCGAGTGGTCGCAAATGCTACTGCTGAACAAGCCCCTGAGTTCGATTCCCGGTCAGGCGAAATTTTATTGGGTTTTTCCATCTGAATGGCAATAGCCCCACTCCATATTACATGGGACTAAACACACAACTGGGTAAAATTGGGTGTAGTAATAGGTGCATTTCGACGTAACCCTTTGTGGAATAAACGCTTGATGTGTACGCTAGTAATAATATGCCTACGGGTCACAGACCGAACTGGTGCTAAATTGGAGTAGTTTCGGGTACCTAAGTGATTTAGGAAGAAAATACCTAAATATGTCACAACATGCATTAGCTTGCCTATTTAGATGGCATGGTAATAGTACCACAAGTCGTGTACTAAGTAGATATCTGTTTCCATTAGCATTTTAAGGGTCACTTCCGGCCAAACCGGCTTCGGCGTCCCCGCCGCTGTGACACTGAAGCGGCGACAGAGCGATAGTATTTCGTATATATTTCTGTTACTGTCCCACTACAAGGCTCTTCTCATACAAAGAAGGCACGAGCATCAATCATCACGCTTGCTCAATGCGGGTTGGCGATTTCAATCGTATAATAGCTAAATAAGTCCAGAGGTCCTAGAAAAGTGACATTTTATTATAGAAAGCGTGGCGATAGTGATTGTCAAAAACGCAAAATTGTATGGAACTGATAAGCAATATCAAAAAATCACGTTGTCAATCACTTACATTTTAAAATATCGACTATCACCTTCGCTGACATCGAACGCCACTTGTTTCCTAAGGAAGTTTTCCTTCAACGTTGTAAGCGATGTTCAAGATAAACTTAGAAAGAGCATATGAATTGAAAACTGATACTTTTTGCCCGGATCTCCAGCTCGAGGGGTGAGTTCTTAGCCACTGGGCCACCAGGACATTCGATAGTATTATGCACTATGGAAATGTAAAGGATTCCGAGCAAAGCGACACTGTATCTCTAAAGCCATACACGTCCACAGTGCATAATACTATCGCTCTGTCGCTGCGTCAGGTTCACTGCTACAGTTACGCCAGAGCTGATGTGCTCGGCAGTGAGCCATTACTGTCAGAGTGTTATGATTACCATAAGTAGCGTTGACAAAAGCAGTATTAGACAGCAAAGTTATTATTCAGATATGAAAATGATGGCAAAAATGAATGATTGTAGTATATGTATTTTGGTTATGCTTGCAGAAGTTAAACTAAAATCGTAGTAAGAAGATACAATATTTTGTTGAAAAACTTGTTTTTTTTTAATTAATTACAATTTTAAATTAAATTACCTCAACTGTGTTGTAAATTACTTACGCTTCGTTGATTTTATCACAAAATATTCTGATATTAAAGGTTTTATTCAATTATTAAAACTAATAGAAGACTCCTTTTAGAAAAACTATTTCAATCATTTTTCGCTTGTAAAAAATACTTTAGTTTTTTCTATTCTATTTTAATTCAACAGTTTAAGTCCCAAAATAGGACATTCTTTAACGTACCAAACTTTGTATCTAGAAAATGAGAGAAACCATTTTGGCATCACTATTTTCACACTTACCAAAATGGTTATTGTTTTCTATAACGAAAACAACACATAATAATAATTACTGCAAGGTTTTTAAGGTAAAAGTCGACGACATTAACAAATTCAATTACATCAACTTAATTTTTTAATTTCTTAATTATTTTACCTTCCTCGTGGTCTACAATTAAAAAAGCTTTAGAGGGACATTTTCCTGTCTTTCAACAGATTTCAAGGAAGCCAAAATTAAAGGAGCATCCTTCGCCGCTGGGTAGAGGGCAAATCTACTGCCATTTATCGGGCAATTGCTCCCTGAGATACAATGGTTTGATCATTGAACCCAATTACAATATTCTGTTCAAATTCTGCGTAAATCCGTAGTCATGCTTGCTGCCACTAATTTGTAAAGCCAATAGAATAATTTATGTAGTTAAATTCGTATCTGTTTTAAAATATTATTAATGAATCGTGTCGCTCTTGTCTTACTGTAACTAGAGACAAGTAAGAAACTATCAAAGTAGCTAGAATCAAATAAAAAAATACGGAAATGTCAAAGCTATCAAAATGTGCGCCAAAATGTCATTTCTATTTTGGCATTTCTACCATCGCTTTGACTGATAATTATATGATACCTTATCCAGAACCTCTGGTAGGGCCTAGGTTTTTACAAAACTGTTCTGCCGACTGTAGGAACATATCTATATAAGTCCATAATGAACTATGCGCCCGACTAACGACGACGTCATGACTCACGGACAATTAGCTTTGGGCCTTTTAATTACGAATAATATTATGAAGGCGCCTTAACTTAAAGGGTCCGTTGAAATAATTAGGCTCAGACGATGATTCATTGGGAACAAAAGGAGTAATGGCGTGAAAAACCGCGCAATGATCGCGCAGAATTTGATTCAAACTAGCCAGCCGGGATCGTTAAATGAATGCAAATACATTTTTGCATATTCATTACTTCCGAGCTTTGTTGTGCAAGTTTTCTTGTTCAGACTTAAGAACTTGGATAAAAAAAATCTTTTTTACAAAAAAATACTACCGACTTCCAACTAAAAACACTACAAAGTGAAAAATAACTTTCTTTTTCGAAGTCGGTGTCTTTGGTAGTTACCAATTTTTTTCGTTATGGACACCGACTTCGAAAAAGAAAGTTATTTTTCACTTTGTAGTGTTTTTAGTTGGAAGTCGGTAGTATTTTTTTGTAAAAAAGATTTTTTATTTTTCACTTTTTAGTTGTACCTATTAAGCAACTTGCTTTAGTGAGGTAGTAATGCCAGAATAGATTAACTGAATGCCATGAAACTTGATCATAACCTGTGAAATGAAAGTGTTTCAAGGTGAACTGTACACATCTGTGTACCCCTTTAGAGCGTACTGGCGTGATGTTATGTTATGAAATGGTATAAACAATAAAAAGACATGCGGTTGCAGCAATCCCGAGAGATTTGCCTTCATTTATTGAAGAGTTCTGCTGTATATCTCCGAAGTTCTTCATCAGATCTTCACCAAATTAAAATGGGACCAATTTCGAAACATACTCTAAAAATCAAAAAAAGAATTTTCAAAATCGGTCCACAATTGACGGAGATATCGGTGAACATACACAAAAAAAAAAAAAAAAAAGAAACAAACATGAAGTCGAACATAGAACCTCCTCCTTTTTGGGAAGTCGGTTAAAAATGCGTGAGCGTTTTAATAGTGATTTTCAACTTGCAATTTTGATTCAACATGTAAATATTTATAAAAGAACGTCTGTGACAAAGTTAATGTAAAAGATGATTAATAACAAAAATAAACTTAAGGAAAATTTTATTTTTATTACTTAATATAATCCTAAATGTTATTATTTTAAAATTCAATGTGATTGTTAATGTTAAGGATATTTATAATTATTTTTCTTTTTAGGTTCGATCTAGAAAACAAAGTGATTATAGCGGACGCTTTAGTAACACTAAATGTGAAAAACACGTACGATTTAAGTGGAAAACTACTCGGTATACCAGTTAATTCAAATGGAGATTCTAATATACATCTGAGTAAGCGTGAAATATTATAATTTCTAAAAATATATAATTTTTACATTTTGTCATCGACATTTATGGTTGTTATTTTAATTTTAATCCAACAGAATAAGATTAAATAAACTTGGCATAATAATAAATGATAAAATTGTATTCTTTTTTTATAACTTTTAAAAGTAATTTTACAAAAATAATTTCATGTTAATTATATCATTGTGGGAATACCATTGTGCTGATATATAATATTTATATCGGATTCTTATGACAATAATTTAATTAGCTATTATGTTATACGTATGTGAATAAACGAATTAGGTATATTTAAAAAATAATAAACTAACAATTGGCGCAACAAAAAAAAAAAAATTATACCACAAACATCAAAATTTTTGTTGCCTCTCTTAACTATACGTATAGTTGTCGGCATGTAACTTGGCAAGAGTCGTTAAGTGCGTACAAATCGTTTTTTAGGTCACTTTGGTTACCAAACGGGACGCGGGGAATGTTTAGCACCGTTCCGAGCACACGATTGGTTGGTCAGTAGACACAAGGATCGACTAACCAATCGCGTTGCGTCTATGTTCCGTTCGCTCTATATGATGGTCAGTCAGATCGCACACTATGCGCGAACTTACCCCCACTACGCCAAAACTTTGCCAAGTTACCGGTGCCGACAACTGTAAGGTGTTTTTTAAGCATACAGGTTATAATGATTAACATTTTTTTTTCAGAAAACACACTTTTACATATTCGCATCTGGTATGAGCACGTTGAAGGGCCTGATGGTAAAATATACTGGAAGATATATAAACATGATATCAAATATGAGGTGGAAAAGGCGTCCTTCAGATTAGATAATCTCTTAAATGACAAAAATATTGGTAAGTAAATAAACATAGAGACTAGTTTTTAGTGAACACTTGACTTAGTGAATAAATGTTCAAAGAGCCATTTTCTATAGATACCCGCCGTAAGGTATATTCGACCCAGGAGTCCTAAGTAGTGCCTAAAAAAAATACTATAAACATAATAATATTAAAATGTCTTTTAATCTATTTAATTAAACGTAATTGCTGTAATCTATTTCTTCTTTATTTTAGCTGCTCACAGATATTTTGTTTGCTTTACGGATGCAAATCTTGCAGTCATAAATTGAACGTTGCAAAATGTTTTCGCTTTGAGAAAATTTGTTATAAATAAGTATGACGAACATTTTATGCCTAACCAAATTCGGACTAGGTAATCAAAACAATGTTCTAACATCTAAAGTCCAGATTTCAAAGCGCCGCCACTTACGTTCTTTGTGGAATTACCAACCATTTATTTTTTCTTGTGTCAGAAGTGCACTTGAAAATGGGATTGAAACAATTTTGCAAGAATAATTCTGAAATTACGATTTTTACAATTGTACTCAAATAAAATAGACAAAATAAGCTTTCCGATAAAACCAAATCCTATAATATTATAAAATGCTGAAGTAAGTACACTGAATTAAAACACAAATCGAGTAATATCGTTTGTGGTTCAATTAAAATCGTGTTCGAAAACACGAAACATTTAGTTCAACCAAACACGATAAAACTTAATAAATTCATCCACTTATTCGTTCCCAATAGAATAAACGAATATAAAAAATAATGGAGCTTTGCTAGGCAACCTGAGTGTTACCCAAACAAGAACTGCCACAATTTTATGATTGATCGTTGCGGATGCCTTTTGCGAACCGATAACAGTAAAACATAACAATTTATGACGAAAACGTTCTACAAATGGGGGACGAATTGGTTGTTTTGATGTTTGTGAATTTAGACGATTGGCAATACTTCAAATCAATGTGTAGGTTGAAAGGGACAAACATTATATATCAAACGTTATTGGTGTGGATAAGGTCAGTTCTTTTGTCCGATGGTTCTACTATGTCATTCTGAATGAGTAATGGTGCATTCTTCTTCTTCTCGTGTCAGAACTCAGCCACGTCGACATCCCTAGCGCTGGCCTCGCACAGATCCTTCATGGTGCAGATGTTTGTGCACAGAGAACAGGCCAACAAATGGGGCAAAGTTTGCGGTGTGGTTCCATAGTCGCATTGTGTCTGCTCGGTGTATCCCCATCTGATCAGGTTGTACCTACAGCGGCCCATTTGGCTTCGCAGCCTTTTTAGGGTTTTCCAGGTTGGCCATGGCAGTTTATGCATGCATATGATTGATGTTACTCGGAGCTAAAAACATCTTTCTAAGCGAAAACAGTGCAATCGTTAACGTTACTGAAAGATTATTTACAAGCATAACAATACATTGAGTTGCTCCTCACTGCAAGATGTAGATAGTTGGGTCACTAAAGTTCATACTCAAAACAAATCTTGCGTAATAGATGGGCATATCCAACTCATTCATTTTTTTACCTAATTCAAATGCCGAGGAGTTTTCGGATTTCTTGGATCAAATTTTTCCTTTTTACAGAGAAGAGACTCTCACTGAGAGGTAGAAATGTGGCTCAGTTAAAACCAGCAGTGGAACGTTACAGGCTGCTTATGCTCTAGTTCCAATGCCACCTAAATTTGACTGCTCGAAGCTGCTCTAACTCTACTCCAAATCTGCCTTTATAAAGCTATAATAGGAATTCCAATATATCAATTGGAATCGTAGAAATCCAAACGAATCGTAGAAATCCGTTACAGTGTCGTAGAAATCCAAGCGATTCAGATACAGATCCAACAAACTAATACGTCTGAACTTTCCAGGTGACCAAATCAACAGGCTTCTAAATGAAATGTGGCGTGAAATAGTTGCTGACGTGGGCCCATACATCTGTCAATCCCTCAGTGCGGCAGTCGTGGAGAATTTATCAATATTGCTGGCACAAGTGCCCTATGATGAACTGTTGCCGGAATAGTACGTAAGGATGTGATTATGTTCGAATGGTTTGTCTGTGAAATAAATGTTGATTTTGTTATTGTGTTTTGTTTCATTATTGCTCTAGTTTTGATGACATTTCTTGATCGTTTTTCTGATTCTTCATATTATGTTTTAAGAAAGTTATAAAAGGAGCGTAGGCGAAGTGTCGTTCTATCGGCGGTTTGTATTACAATTGTCGGAATGCCAAAATGTTTGAGACTGATCATAATTATGACATTTTGGTGGATGGACCTTTTTGACTTTTTGTAAATCACTGTCGCTAATAGACTTGTTTTTTGGCACAAACTGTTTATAAAACATTGTTTCAATATTATGATGTAGAAAAAAACAACAAATCTAAAATGCTACACAAGCTAAAAACTAGAAAGTGACCATAGATTTTTAAATCACATATTTTAATTTATTAAAAAAAAATACTTACCTAAAATAAAAATCTGTAGGTATTCTTTGCGCATGCCACTAAATCGCCCACCAAGGAGATAGAGCTTTGTCTCAAAACTCCTGTTCCACATTAATTTATCGTTGGCCCCGGCGCCGAGCTCTTAATTAAACCTCTGCGGACCAGAAATTAAAAGCCCAGAGAACCTCTGTTTATTCACTAATTGCTGACTTACTAAATATCGGGTTACCTATTACAGGTCCCCCACATTTTCGCTTATTAATTATTTTAATAGTTTTTTGGAGACCCTCGAAGGTATGAACATTTAACTAGTAACCTAAGGTATAAAGTTTCTTGAATAATGAAGTTTCTAATATCAATTTTACTTTTAAAATATCAATTGCAGTAGGTATACATTTTTTCACTCAATGAAGTCTAGGTGGTTTTATTATTGTGCATTTTTAAAGAAGGCTCTAAATAGTTGAAATAATTACATATTTTAAATAGTTTTGCCTCCCTACGGATAAACAATGCCGGCTAGGAATTTCTTCCTGTATCGTGGGTGCGCTTACAAACATTTTATTTGTTTGTAAACGCACCCACGACACTCACATAAACAACACCCAGAGCCGGAACAACTATCTTTAGGTCATACAAATATTTGTTCCGTGCGGAAATCGAACCCGCGACACGCAGCGCAGCTGTCAATCGCTCAACCACTGCGCCAACCGTGCGCCCAATTGTTGCTACATTATCTCTTCACCACAACATTGCTATTTTTTTGTTTTTTTTTTCTTATAGGCTCGCGCTTGACCACTATCTCACCTGATGGTAAGCGATGATGTGGTCGACGGTGGAGCACGCTTGCCTAGAAGTAACCTATTCACTCTTGACTTAAAGACCCCTAGATTGTAGCTATCGGGAAACACAGACGCTGGCAGGGAATTCCACTCCTTAGCTGTACGTATAATAAAGTACATTGCAACTGCTACATTGGTGGAGAATTCTTGAATATTAAAACCGCCTTTGTTCATTAGAGCATGTAGTCTATAAAAATATATAGCCTTGAGTGTTCTAAACAAAGCTCCAACCACTGTGACACGCAACGAAACCGTCACAAGCCCCAGCAATGCTCATTACTCAGTAACCGTACTTACAAGCAAATAGTCTGTTCTGTACAAACCGCCTGTATTTGTGCAGACCATAAACATAATCACTGACGGGGGAGGCCGTACTTGCAGCTTGTGATTTAATTAATTTTAAGTTCATCCATACAGAAACCGCAGCCGCCATCTTTGAAAATTATTGGATGCTGACGGGTAACAATGTTTCGGTATACAAAATCTTGAATTCGCCAAAGGTTTTGTTGAGCCAGATGTGTTTTTAATGAAAATTGTTGGGTGTGCAAGACACTGGTACGAATACCTTTACTTAAATAGTTTTAAATCATACTAAGTACTTCTACTTCTTTTATCGTATGAATATACTCATATTCAGAATACACACAAGAACACTGTGAAGCAGTAAAGATGTGTAAGAAAATAAAATTTTACAATCAACACTAACTCCAGATAGCCTGTGTAACACCTAGTAAATATGGAGGAAAACCACATGTTCATGAAGATTCAAGTACTGAAACAGTACCAAAATAAAACAAAGCAAAAACCCAAACATAAACGATCATCGGCTATCTTTTCCATAAAGATTTTAAACTAAAACTGCAATTACAAGGAAGGAAGGCAAAACAAAAGACAGGTGGCAACAAATATCTGGGCCCAAACGTAATTTACCTGAGATAAAGGTGGAACAATGTGCCCGCCTTACCGTCGGCGAAGAAGATGAGATTACCAGGAATAGGTACCATAATACTGTTTGTGTCGGCGGAGAAAACTTAAAATATAACGCTTGAAATTGCTGATGTCTTGCGTCTCTGTGAAAGACGGCGCTGTGGAATGGATTTGTATGATCTTGCCGAATTTTGTATGATGGAATTGTATGGTGGTTTAGTGGTGATAACACATTTGGTGCGTCATGTTCGTGAACGGGCGCCATCAGTTGGAATTGGTCATAACTTAGCTGCCTCGGACTGTTATTGATTTTTTTATTAAAATTGTTTGTTACTCTAGACTCTTTTACGTGCACGTCTTTGTATATCGTTCTCACATATATGTACTTTTTCAACAAGAATGATGTAACCAAAAACTCGTAATTGAAACTGATGGAAAAGAGTGTCCGTGGAGTTCCCTGCAAATTCTTCTCCATTGAGACCTACTGACGCTTGCTAATTTGCAACAGAGTGTTCTTTATATTTTTTTGTTTGAAAATTTAAAAGTATCTCTAAGGTTTATTTGAAACAAACTATTTTGATTGATTTGATTGATTTTGGTGGAAGACGTTGTAATGTTCTTGCTTCTTTATATAGAAGTATACTGTGTAATGATTTGTGCCGTAGAAAGGATTACGAGTAATTCTTTTTAGATTCCCTTGAATCTGTTTAATTTAATAAGCCAACTATAAAAGGAAGTTTTTAACTGTGCCAATGAATGTACGTAGATTCCAAACATTACTTATTTAAATTCTACAGGATCCACAAAGATATTTACAAAACTTTATTACTATAGAATAATGTCCAATAAGTTAAAGCTAGCATGCAATTTATTCTGCAGTTACAAACATACAATAAAAATGTATGTTCTCAAAGCGGTTAAAAACTGTTAAGCTAAGCTGGCTATGAACCAAGTCTTGAAATATATCATCATACATCTTGCAGTACCCTATTATTTGTAAGAGTTGCTACCGTCACGAACATACCTAACATGCAACAATTCCGATTCACTTCCTCTCTGGTTAAAAGCTTCTAGTTTCTTGAGTTTGTTAAAAGCCGTTAAAGCCAGTATGAATTGAGCCTTCACGGCGCACACAATGGGCTGAAAAGGCAACGTTAAGACCAGATTTTAGTCGTAAGTAAGGCAATGACTTGAGATACCATAATGCAGACACCGTAATCTGTGGTTTCTTCAACAGATCTTAGCAACAAATACTTCAATATTTTTTTACAACATATTTTGTGTAACTCACGACTCTTGTAACTTCGTATCTGAATAAATCCAATCTCAATTCCACTTCCTTGAGTATTTTTAAAGGAAAATATAAATATATCAACACCAACCAAGCCAGCCAAGTACTTTCTTGAATCCCCTTGTGCACCGGTCTGTTGTAATTGAGGGTCGCATACTAAAAATATCGCTCAGTAGTCTGAGAGCCACCTGAAAGTTATTCTCTCCTGGTTTCTTCAACAACCTCTGCTTATATTTATTCGGTGACCTGGAACAAGCTGGTCCTTTAATTTTGTAAAATTACGTTACACTTCTTATATATAATCCCCTAAAATAATTCCTTTAAACCACAATGTTTGCATTTCAAATGATTAATCTCATATTTGAACAAGTATTTGTATTTTCTGAAGAATTGCTCAGACCAGTCAACTTGAATTATCCATTTATTTCTTTGCAGACTACGTTAGTATTCCCTTTTGTGCCATTTTTACGATAAAAGAATTTCTGCAGCTGGTGCCAAAAGAAATAATTTCGTCGGCACCACTGAGACTACTGAGATTTAAGTTCAAGATTTTTCTAGATAATAGCTATTTTTATTACGTTTTCTTCAAACAGTTACTGTTGTAAAACGACTACATCTTTGCAAGCTTGTGTTATAAGGTCGCGAGAAACACTTAAAGGAGATAGCGACCGCTTAATATTTCCCAGCTCACTTGCTTCCAGACGATGCAAACCGCCCAGAGGCACAAAAACAATTTGCTCCTCTAAGACCGGTTTTATAACGGTAGCAGGACTGTGCAAAGGATTCTCTTGTACTTTTAAAAGTCTATTTCCATCACAAAGTCGTACCTGAGGCTAGAAACTTAAGAAGCACTAGCTCATTCCATCCATTGTACAGATTCTGATTGTCTTTGGAGAAGTATGAATGGGAATACTAAGTGGCCAGAAGATATTCGGATTCCCAAGAATATATAGTGTAGGTAGATATATTTGCTACTACGAGCATCGCATAGTAGACATATCAATTTCAGTAGACTTTTTTGATAAATCAGCAAAAATATAAGTCAAAAGGGACGATTTGTGTTTTGGAAAGGACAAGACTTGAAGTAGCTTCGAAGGCAAGTAAATTACAAAATATGTCATATTACAAAAACTACTATTATAGTACCACAAACATAAAAAGTAATAGAGAGACATAATCCACCTGCAAGAGAATATTAAAAATCTGTTCGCTGGAAGATTTCAGCCGAGGTAAGCGAGTTCCGACCTATTTGCGTTTAGCTGTCCAATATCTAGTCGGGAATAAAATGTCCATCGAGACCTACGGTTTAAATCCGACATGTGCATTTTGACTGCAATCCTGGGATCAAAGTGTGGTGGCGCAAAATATAAATGGCGCTGTGAAAAATACGGAGCAAAAAGTATTTCTGCTTTTGAAATATAGTTCGGGAAAATTCAAAGCCGATTTGCACATTTAATTTCAAATATTATTTGAGTATGTCAGCATAAAGTTTAAATGGTGAGCACAGTGTTAGCTTGAGTTATTAACTGACGAAATTAATTTAGTTGCATAATCTTACGCCTTTTTCCCATGGGGGTAGGAAGAATAATTCTTATTTTAGTTTGTAATTGAAAACGAACACAAAAGTTGCCTGAAAGTTGATCCAAGAGGCATTTGTTTTGATGATAGTGAAACACGTCTTAACAATGCCCTCAATAGCTGGCAAACTAATAAACAAGGAGCGAGAATATGTCACTATTTAAACTGAGGTCACAAACAGTTTCCTTTTGTTTCATCACCGTACAATATACCAACCCAGTTAAGATCCAACCTAGATTATTGTGAACTTTATGAGACATTTTATAGTTATTAATCTAAAGGTACCGCGACTAAATAGGGGCACTTAGCCAACGTATTGGCAATTAACTGCGAGCGTCTTTACTAATGAAGATCGAACGCTCCTTCGGTATCAGCTGTAAGGTATGAACCACTTAAGGCCTGCATTGCCACTAATAAAATGTATCTGAGGAGTGCACAATGCTTTTCTGAAGTGTGCGGTTTGTATTCATTAATATCTCTAAAAGCTTGGTTTTGATAAAGTCTGTCCTAGGTCTTGACCATTGTCGCGATGAATGCTAACGCGTACCCGTGTTTCCGCCATAAGCGGCACAGGAGGACACCGGAGTGGACTTTTAGTGGGTTAAAGTCCCTCATTACTGCGCTATCTCCCCGTGGTAGCGCAGTCCATGCTAAAAAAAAAAGGTCTTGACCATTGACCAAATATGGTGTGAATGTTCGCAAAAATATGGAATCGTTATAATTTGAGTGCAATTAGAGGAGAAAAACACTAATAATTGTCAATTAGTCCACACGAGCTGAAATGTAAGTAGCTCTTGTCATTTGTACGCTCGCGTGATATTATTATTAATTATTATATTTTAAAGCCGCAAATTATCCCTCATGAAAGGATTTCAGGAAAAATTTACTTAATCTAGGCCATGGTTTTCCTGTGCTCCTAAGATCTGTTCAGCTATTGGTGACTGACTAACAGCATCAAGGTCAGTAGCTAAAGTGCAAGGTTGCCTCAGGTTGAAAGTTTTAGAAATCATAAAGGAAAACCTCTGTCCGACTGTAGGAGACACAAGATAGCAATAACAGTTCAAAGTGATAAATTACAGCCAATTGTCTATGTCCTAGTATTTTAACGTTTGCATTTTTTTATTTAAATTTTTGATCAGTAAAAGTATTTTTGTGTGGATAAAAAAATATTAGGTACTAGACTAGAATAAAAAAAAATTACAAATAAATGCTACCGATTTCCAAAAAAGAAAACTACAAAGTGAAAAAGAACTATATTTTTGGAAGAATCTTCAAGTTATCATTTTTTTTTGCCTTATGGACATCGACTTCCAAAAATAAAGTTATTTTTCACTTTATAGTTTTCTTATTTTTAAGTCGGTAGTATTTTTTTGTAAAAAGTTATTTATTTTTCACTTTTCAGTTGTACCTACCTAATAGGTAAGTTTTTTAGCAAGTTACTTAAACGCCAGAATACATTACCAGAATATCATGAAATTTGAACATAACCGGTGAAATGAGAGATCTACATACCCCTTAAAAGCGTACTGGCGTGATTTTATATTATGATATTATGTTTCCGTTATTTATTGAAGAGTTCTGTCGTATATCTTCGAAGTTCTTCATCAGATCTTCACCAAATTAAACATACTTTTTCAAACAAAAAATAATTTTCAAAATCGGTCCACAATTGACGGAGATATCGGTGAACATAAACAAAAAAAAAAAAACAAACATGAAGTCGAACATAGAACCTCCTTCTTTTTGGTAAGTTGGTTAAAAATAAATAATGATGCAACCGTAATAGCCCACATTTTACAAACTCACAAAATATTGTCATCACACCTTACTCGAAAATTTTGCTCGTTCCACTTATGTGGATTATTGTTATTTTAATTCTAATATTATTATTGTAATTCCCTGGGGGACTGGTCTACACAGCACCCAATGTTCCACTTCGATACCCTTGGTGATCATTTAAAACTCAAATTTCCTTTTGAATTCTCTAATTCTTGAGAACCTTATTATTAGAATGAAACCTATTTACAATGTAGCACTGGCTTATACAAGGATAACACTTACATTTACCAATAGAAAATACGAGTAGAAAATTTCGAGTAAAAATGTAAAGGACTTAGTGACAAGTGTCTTACCGGAGGGGACTAAAAACACAGTACCGACTCAAGAGGTGGGACATGATCATTAATTAAAAGACAGCAGATGTTCGGAAGAAACTTGCAATTAGACGAGGACAGTAAGTTAGGGCGGGGAAAATGGCAGCCTAGAGGGAAATAATCCATTTTATCGCCTACTATTGCTTTTGGTAAAAGAATTCTATTTATAGACAAGATTGCTTGTGCTTTATCCCCGTAGTAGATACTTCCCGGCCTACTGGCAGTGAACAAACGAACTGTGTTTCGTAATTTGTTGAGGGAACTTCAAATAAGAGATTTTTCTGGTCTTTTTCTATAGATTTCTTGCTTTGGGACTAGTAAGTAGATGTAATCTACAACTAAGGATGTCAAGGATTTTTTTCTAAATGACAGGCAAGAGGGCCTACATACAGTGAAATTCTATGTAGTAGTCAAACTGTCATTTTCAAAGAGTCCAAAATAAATGGGATTGATAAATGCTGCCGTAATGTCACCTTAAATATTTTGGTAAGTATATTGACAGTTGTAATCGTATGTCACTTTGACAGTGCCCGTGGTTTTTTACAAGTTTTTATTTAACTTACACTGTATTTATGTAAGTGTGTTTGGAACAAATCTTGCCACTGAATTTTGAAGCAGTTATCCTCCACCGATTAAGAAGACACACGTTTAGTTTGGATGAGAATGCTTGGTTATCTAAATGACGTCATTCTAAAACCAATATAACGGATGGCCCAAGATGGCGGACTAGTTATTTTATGTGAACTGCCGTGATATGAGTATCAAATAAAAGGGTTTGATGAGAAAAATACGAAAAAATAATGTTTAATAAAGATTTTTTATTGAATAATTTTATTAAGGGCATCAACTAGTAAAACAAAAAAAAATCAAGATAAAGGTTATTTTATCATTAAATACTTTCACAATACTACCCTAATGGTTTGAATTACAACGTTACCCTTGTTGTCAACAAGAAAAGTTTCGATAAAATTCTACTATAAACTTTCTGCACAAGAAAGCGGGTAGTACGTTAAAATTTGACGTCATTAAAGCGAGACGGATTCTATCAGGTGTCGAATATCCGTTCTACTTTTTCAAGCATATTTTCATGAAACTGTTTCGAAGACCAAAGTAATTTTATATGGCAGAGATCCGGGTGACGCATAAAATCGAAAGTCATGGTGTCTTTTTATAGAAAGAATACAAAGGGAAAACACAAAATGGAGGATTCATTCGACATTTTAAAACTTGGGTCTGCTCCCTGATTTTTTGTTTACAAAGAAAATTCGATGCAAATATTTTTAGACAAAATGTCTTCTGCATTTACAACATGTCTCCTACATTAAACTGCAAATTCTTGACATTGGCAATAAATACCAATAAACGGCGAAACTTCGCGAATTTAGAGGCAAGTTGCAATTTGCTGAATCGTATGTTGATTTTATTAGTCTCGCATGTAATGGTCCATAGCAGTCACTGTGATTTCCTTAGCTTGATTTAGCTTTTGAATTTTGTTTCATTGTAAGATTTTAAGAGGACTTAGTAAATAAATAAATCATAGTAATATTATAAAGGCGGATATTTGTGAGTGTGTGAGTGTTCGTATGTTTGTTAATTCTTCACGATCTGATGCGGGACGGATCTGGATGAAAATTAAAAAAACAGAGTATTACCCTGAGTTTCCCAGCTCAAATTATCGGAGAGTTAATGTGACAAATTGTCAAACACACGTTGTCTGCTGTGATTGGCAGTTGAAAATTCATTCAACCAATCACAGCAGATAACGCGTGCTTGACAATTTGTCACATTAATTCTCCAATAATTTAGAGCTGGGAAACTGAGGGTTAGGCAGATTGTTAGATTTTACACCAATTCATTCCTGGATTATTGATTAAGTATTTTTATGATGTTGTCATTGAAATAAAATAAAAAGATTTAAAAGATTAATAATCACCAATTCAATTTTCGCCTCGCAGATTCTATTTTGCGGAGCTTGGTGAATTAGTCAAGCTTGTAAGTCATAAACGTCTGTTAAAAATGAAATGATCATTTTGGGTGACAGACAAAGAAGATTTTCCGTTTTCAGCTATCTTTGAAATCAAAAGCCACAATTGTTGCTTGCGTATTGTTTTAATTTTAGATGAATGATACTATTCATTGCTCTGGTACTTTTGATATTAGAAACCAATTCAAAAAGCTTTTTGAAAACCTTGAAATTATTTCAGTAAAGGTTACTTTTACTAAAATATTCTTGAACAACATAACATTACTTAATATTTAGCTTTGATTATTGAAACCTGGGGATGTGCTGCAACTGAAGATTAGGTCTTATATTTTTACTTAGCTAAACATAAGAAAATTGATGAATTATTATGATATCAAATTATTTATTTACTTACTTAATCGCTTTGGTAAGCATTATACTCAAACTCCGTCCAAATAACGTCTGTATAAAAGAATACTTTTTCAAACAAACAAACAAAACTTATTTATTTCAATTAAGCCATTAAACGGCACTTTTGAACATCAAAAATTTTACTTTAAAAGTAATAATAATTGTTTCTACGATCCATTCGGAAAAGTAGCTTGTTATGGAGAAGAATTCCTATTCATAGTTATTGTTTTTTTGTTTTTTTTTAATAGTTTGACTCACACACTGTTCCATTGGTGTTGAATTAGGTATTTTACCTATGTTTGCAATATTTGTAAGTATGTGAGAACCATGTTCCTATTTATCAAATTAATGAATTTACCTGTTAATGCTTTTAATAATTTATATCTGTACGTAGTATAGAGTATAGTGCTATTATGGGTGCATCGTCCTCACATATATGAATTTATTAATGTATGTACTTATGTAAATATTGTAAAACACTTTTTTTTTTTTAAGTAGAGTAAGTATGGAGTTTCTTGTGCGTTCTTCTCCATAACAAGCTACTTTTCCGAAAGCACGGTAGAATCAATTTTTATTTTATTACTTGTTAATTCTTTGACGTTCAAAAGTGCCGCTTTTTGGCCTAGTTGAATAAATATATTTGACATTGACTTTGAATGGACAAGAAACTCCATAATTACTCATTTAAAAAAAGTGTTTTACAACATTTACACAACGTTTGTCTAGTAAAAAGACTATTACCCGTTAAATTATGTTCTACCAGCTTCCTAAACCAAATGAAAGCCATTCATAACAGTAGGTCCTATCAGGAAATCCATTCGAAAAGGCAAACCAAGACGCGAAATAAATTGCAACCAAACGCGGTCACGCATGAAAATTCCTCTTCCATATTACATGGAAAGTACCAATGATCAAAGTAATAAATATAAAACAGGGTAATAAATCTGTGCGTCCACATCCTTTGGTCTATTATTACGGAGAGAAAGACCCAGAGCGCATTAACTTTGGAGTGTATCACATTCGCATACGAATGATATTACCGAGTTCCTGTCTACAAGAAGATTGTGTGTGCTTTGCCGTAGAATCCGAGATTTAGTTCCAAGCTGAAAGGATTCCTTTCGCTAGCTTGTCCACTGGTGATACTAACTTTCTTTGCTGGGTTCCTTCAGCGTATTTTCTTTTTCTTCCACCCCTTTCTATGAACCAGAAATAACGAGATACACAAACCCCGGTCTCCCGGCACCGTGTAATGCCACCGCACGTAATTATTCTAAAAGTGAATAAAGTAGTCTTCGCAACGACAAATATGTTACTTTTATAACTTCCTGACTGAGTGTAACAAACAAGTTGTTTATAAAATATCAAAACAACACATCCGCAAGTCTGTCGGGCTATAGGAAACAGACAAACAAAGCGACTTTTTCAAGAACAAAGACTCGACCCGCGGTCCTATGACGAATACAAACTAGCAAACATTGGAATGCTGTCCTGAAAAATCTTAAGTTGGTGTAATAAAGATGGTTTTTGAGGAGCATAATAAGGGAGTTATTTTTGTTTGTCGCGGGATGAACTAGTGACGTTGCAGAATGTGTGTTTTCCGTAAGAGCGCTATACCATTGTGGATTTACAGGGAATTGAATTTTGTAGTTCATAGTGGCGGTATGCAGTGGTATCCATAAACCTATCTACGCCACCAGCAGGATAATAGGAAATGATCCTATGATTCGATAAATAAAAAAATAGTACACGACAGTATGTAACCAATAACTTTAAGCGATACAAAACAATTTATATTGTATCCGATGTTTCTTCAATCGAACTGAAGTAAAAACAAGCGGCCAATTGTTTAAATAGTTTTCAGTTCTTGTTATTTTCTTGAGTTCGCTATAAGTGCCGATACAAACGTCCTTTAAACGCCAGTTTTTGCAAAAAAAAACTTGATTGAAGGAGCTATGCATTTAGAAAAATAGAAGCAGAATTTTATCCGAAAATCCCTTTTTTTATGAACCTTTCTAGCCTGCGGCTCCACCCGCGTGGATTTACTGCTAACCCCAATATATTTATGAATATCTAGAAGCTATTTTGATTTGACCTATAAGCTATATTACCGTGAACTTCATCAAGATACGTTCAGTCGTTTTTGAGTGAAACCTATAGGATAAGATATATGTTCATCCTCACAAACTTTCGCATTTATTATTAGTAGTTGGAAATAGGATTACACTTTTAAGAATTTTGTAATACTATTCTATATTCAAATTTATTTTAAAAAAAGAATGGTGGTCCCAATATTCTACATATTTTCTAAAATTCTTCCTCTATGAATATAATAATGTGCAGAAAATTCGACATGATTTTATTCAAGATTGTTCGAAACGAATATGGTGGAGGCTGAAAGATAAAATCTAGGGTAGGATTTGCAATATTCAAGTCAAGTGGCAAGGAGATCGCCATTCTCGCTAGTGTAAGGATTCGGTGAAACTATTCCAGAGTTACGATAATTTTAGACTATTCAATGAATATTTTACGCATTATTTTTATCTTAGAATCCGGTTTCTCACATGATTGTTTTGCGTGTGAATGTTATCTTTTTTGTGGCCATTATGTTTCATGAATCCGGATCGGTGTGAATGGGACGTTTTCAATATATAGTGTTAGAAATGACATGACATGATCATAAGTGTGGAAACGGCCAAGGTAAATTAATTAACATAATATTTAAAAAAATAATGGTTTTTTCCAAATCGTATAAATGGAGTGAAATCTTTGAAATTATATGATATGAAGTAGAAAACATGTAATGTGTACCTATTTTTATAATTGTATGAATAGTATGATAAAATAATGCTACTGATTTTATTTTATGGAAAAAATTGGTTGTTTGTAAAGTAGGTTTACGATCGAGATGTTTACGTGATAACGTCAAACATTCAACGAAAACTTAACCGCACGAGAAAATCTCCATTCGTTTGTATGCCGCTAGAGTGAGAGAGACGGAAGATCGGTCCACTCACTCGAACGCTATGCCAGCCTCCGCTCGTGAGGATTCCGCGTGACAAGTTTCACGGAATGACTGGCAGCGCTCGAGATGAGACGGGAGATCGGTCCGTCTCTCTCTCGTTATACCTGCGATCGCGCTCGTGAGGTTTTGGTGTGACACAAGTTTCTGAACATGTCACCCGACTAAAACGATTTTAAAGACGTTATCACGTCAAAAATAATTCCTGCGGCTTATAGATTTTATTATTTACTTCTAAGAACAATTTAGAAAATAAAACTGGAAAAGGGGTCTGTCTCTTTGTCCCCTTTTTTGCAAATCTTAAAGCTTTAGATTTGTTTTCCCTTTAATGAAATAAGCACGTCTGAAATGGAATTGAGGTTCGTAAAAAGGGAGCTATACCGCCTATTACTTCGGGATTCTAAACCATGGTAGACGTATTAAAGATGTCAAGCACGACCTTCTTTGACGTTTGAAAATCCGCCATCTTTATACTAGGGTACGTTGTTTGTTTACCAATCAGAAACCTGCATTTCGGCCTGAATTTCAAATTGACGGAACGGTACTTAAAGGTACTGTTTCGTCCTGATTAAATTCATTAAAGAGTCCCTGTTTTAATGTTCACTGGATTGGGCTGGAATAAAGCATTGGTTTTATCCAATCGGATTTTTGGAAAAGAAGATTTTTTATTTCAACTTTTTGACTTTTTTGATCGACTTTTTTTTACTTCAGTTTATTTTTATATTTTTAAATTGAGCCTGCTTTAAGTAACCAACTGAATTAAAGCGAATCAATATTCTCAGTCCAGGCAAGTGCCAATGACACATTTTCAATTAATGTGTAACTATTCTCTCTTAGTCTCGTGTCTCAAGACGTGTGACCAGTGTATGTTGCCAGTTATGACCTATGGCTCTGAGACGTGGTCGCTCACAATGGACCTCATCAGAAAGCTTACAGTCACCCAAAGGGCAATTGATAGGGCGATGCTCGGTTTTTCTAGGGTGATCGAATCGAAAATATAGAGATCCGCAAGAGAACCAGGGTTACAAACCAAAAAACATACAAAAATTACAAAAACGACTTTTCTTCAGATTTATTATATGTATCAATATCCATCTAAACTAATACCTTTGAACGAGCAAATCTTGCATATATATATATATATATATATATAATCTGAGTCTCGGAAACGGCTCCAACTATTTTCATGAAATTTACTATGCAGGGGGTTTCGGGGGTGATGAATCGATCTAGCCAGGTTTCATTTTTAGAAAACGTCGTTTTCTCTATTTTCACGCAAGCAGAGCTCGATCGCTCAGGTACTATGTATACGAGTAATATGCCATCAATACGCTAAGAAGAATATGAACATTAATAATATGCTGCCACAATTGTTGAAAGTTATAATACAGTGGCAGAAAATTGTGCAACTTTCGTAATCATTTCTAACTCAATGCGACTGACCAGGAGAACAGTTCTAGCAAGTCTCATTCTAAGTACACAGCCATTTATTTCTGCGATTAACGACCTATTGCCAGAAGTGCCACATTTGGCTTCTAATGGCTTTTTTCAACTTGACCTCAGCTTGAATTTATGCAGAGATGTCACTGGAATAATGAAAAGTTACTTACAAAAATCTAAGAATTCTGTATATTTCGACAATAAGGCTAAATCACAAAATGCCAAGACACCTCAACGGAGGCTTCTAGAGATGCCATAGTCATAACTTTCCACGCATCCAGTATTACTGGGGCTTAGCACACATTGCGGAGGCCAATATTATTTCTATTGCTGCCAACGGCGACGTGATGATTTCGTACACTGACCAGCGCAATCTGGGCAGGCAACATCCATGTATGTCTTACTGACTTGCTAATATTTATTAGTAGCCACAGTATTGGCATGAGCTAGATACTTTTATTTCTACGAGATAGGAAAATAAGATCAAAGAAAAATTTAATTGCCAATTTTTTTATGTCTGCTGTTGTAAAATTGCAATACTGTAACTTTCAGCTCAAAGCTTATTTACCAATGTTCTTTTTTACCAACCTTTAAACTCATTATTGATTTAATGAAGATGATTGTGATTTTAATTAAATTTATTGTTTCAATTTATTACTATTGTTAATGATAACCGAAAGAGCGGCAATACCTAATACAAGCAATTTATTGCTTAAAACGTACTTTGTTTAATTACATTGTTATTTATATAAGTTGCAGAAATAAATATTTTCTTTTTTCTTTGAGATCTCAAAAATCTACGGAGTTTGGCAAAAGTAATAACGTTTTTTTTTATCTTTAATTTTGTTTCTATATAGCACTAGAATCAGCTGTGTTAAAAATCTGTTTCTTTGTTCTTTTGCATAAGTTCTTCGTTTTTTTCTGGGATAGCTTGTTGGGTTCCATAACAACTGCAAGCTTTTTTACTTTTATCATTAACTTGTTCAAGTGAGAATTCAGTGGCGTAGCTATGTAACCTAGGGCCCCGGAGCATAAATGTAATTTGAGCGATATTTAAACTAAATTTAATTCTTAATAAAATGTGTAAAACTTCTTCATTGTTAGCTCCTTATAGCCCACTGCAGGGCATTATAAAGCAAAGCTACTTTATACTAAATATTATTTGAAACGCAGCAATCGTTCATGGAGGCAAAGGAGCCCGTTTGGCTTGGGGGCCTCGGGACAATGAGGCGTACAGAGGCGTAGGTACCGTACGGATAGGTGGGGACCAAGCCCTACAGTAGCTACGCCTCTGTGGGATAGAAAACAGTAGTGATTTTAAAAGCTTGTTATTTGTAAATCTACTCACTGAGTTACAATTCATTAAAAAAAATCAGGGTGTGTGTAGTATGCCTGACTTTTACCATGGTACACCGAAAAAAAACTGTTGTTTCATTAAAAATCACACAAGGAAAATGTAATGAAATGAGAAATTGTCACTATTCAAGTATTCATGTGTAGGTTCCATAGTAATCGAATTTCACATTTTTGCCCCCAAAATATTGTCAAAGAACTCAGTCAGCTCGAATAAATCAAATGGGCCATTAATAAAATCAGTTGTCAAAATAACTCCGTGATAACCGCACGTTGATGAAGTATCTAATTTAAGATATGTTAATTAAGAATCTTCGTGTCTAACCCTCATCAAGTAGTGGAGCTTCGATGAGCAGAAATGTAACGATTTTCTAAAGGTTACCGTTTAATAAAAGGTTAATTTTGTCATTCATAAATAAAATTGTACTAAAATTCATTCACTGTGTGAACCATGCATTATCATCAGCGATCCATTTTTATTAAGTGCAGTATTTTAGCAAATGGATGCTTGTAGTGAAGCTTTATTTTCTAAAATAATTTTCTTCACGTGATAGATTATTGAAAATGGTTTATTAATGATGATTCGTTTTACTTGCAATTTCTTTCAAAAAATCTTAAAAATATTGCTTTAGTTCTCTATTTCGCTATCATTAGTTATCGATAATGTTTGCAATTTATAAAAAAGAGGTTCAAAACTTCATTTTTCATTACTTATCAGGCATCAAGCATACACAAACAAAAGTCGCTCTTTTTTCATTTATAAATACCACGAACATCAATCTCTAAACAACGTGTTCACTGTATTTATAACAAAAGGACCAGACAACTGACAACCAATTGTTTAGTTTTGTGTCCGTTTTCGTCGAATTTTTCATTGCAGCATTCCAGTGAATAGACAGCCGAAAAATGACGGTGTTATAGATGGCGCCACCATATATTTTGAACAAAAAGCATTTCAATTGTCGGGACATTTGTTATGGGAAGTTGCAATTCTTGTTTATCATGCATAACGTGTTTGGAAACAGAAATTTGTGTTGGGTGTTTCTGGTTAGTCTAACTTCTGTGAGAATAATATTTAAACTAATTCGACTGTTTCCTCTGAGTGACATAACTTTTGCCACTAAACTCGAGGAAGCAAGCTAAGTCTGCTAATAGCAAAAATCTTATTTTTTTTTTATACCATTTGCCTCACACTAGGAATTTTATTCTTTATATAGCGTGTCTAAAGAAAACATAAATATTGACACAAACGATTTTCACCTTTATTTATAAAAATCTCAATACTGCTTAGCGGTTGCCTACCACATTATATATTCAAATTTTCTATAGATGAATTGAAAATTTGATAAACACCTCAGAGATTTTAATAAATAAGGTCCATCATCGTTAACTCAGTAATCGTTTTTAAGGCCCATTTGCTCAACAGAGTATTAAATAGTTCGAGGATTGAAAATATCAGGTAGAAACCTACACCTACGCAAACACTTTAGTCAGGTGCTTTTAATAGCCCACACATATCCTTTGTAAGCCCTTCGCTTTATTTATAGTTCCCTGAATACCAATAAGTAAAAATACATCGAATTTCACTTTTTTTATTTCAACAAGAAACTAGGCATAAGCAATTCTATTTAGATGTTTCAATTCTCCCTCCCATTTTCCTTCAAAATATTTTTTCGACATAGTCGGAATTTGAATGAACTTCGTAGTTGAAATATAGACCTTTTCTTGAGATAATAAATCTTTTGGACTGTTTGTTATTTACAGGTGAACGTTATTTATTGCGGTTGTGTGCGAAAGGTAACTTTTGAACGTTGACTGAGAGACTTGACTTTTTTGTTCAAAGGTTTTCTGACCGTAAACTTTATTTTGACTTTGAAGATAAGATTATTAAGGTTGAAAAATAATTTAGGCTGAAAAAATATCAACTGCTATCATAGTCGTCACATCGACCGGTTCCGAGAATAATTAAAGATAACACTTATTCAAAACAGACACATACCTACAACAGCAACAAAGTAAAAAGAGAAGAATGTTGTTAAAAATAATACAGTAAAGTTGCACTGAGCGTACCCATACCGAAATGGTTACTAACTCAGCATTGCCTTCATTTGCATTTGCTGAACTTCTCGCAACCAGTGGATATCAAAACAAACAGTCAACTGACAAGCTGACCCCAAACATTTAAAGAGCTTTGTAATAACCAGAAAATAAGAAGAACAAGGTGGATCTACGTATATCAAAAAAGTTTAATTGAAATCGAAAATACCATGCCCGAATTTTTCGTCTAATAACATCATTAGGTAAAACACGAAAAAAAATGTTCACGCGAAAAACTTAAAGTGAAGCTGAATCGCAACTTAGTACTTACAAAACTTATAACAAGCTAACACTTGGTTCACCCACTAGAGATGTGCCATTTGCACTTAAAACAAAACTTTTAATTAGATACAAGTGTCTATCCGGTTTGTTTGCGGTTTTCGCTACCGTCGCCGACGGTAACTTTCGGTAATATTTCGCAGTTTTCATTCAACTATTATCCTGCAGCGTTTACCCTTAATGTCCTTTTAAATGTGTAAATTTATGCAGCTATTAGGATATTAAATAGCTCGTGGTTAACGGGTCGGTTTTCAAGGTTGCCCCTTTACGAAATCATTTATGGCTGTACATCCATTAAAGACAAGGGTCTGAGGTCTCAAAAAGCATGTTAAGTTATAGGCCCTCACAGTCATTCGTAGATCTTTGATAGACACAAACAGATGCCAGAAAATCTGACACCAGTGTGGCCCAGGGGTAACGTTCCGGCCCTTACTGAGTGTGGAGGCCAGATAGAGAGTTACTTTATTGATTGATTGAATGATTGATTGATTTAATTATTTATTAAAACATGACTGTTCTTATAGTTAAGACCCAAGCTCATGAATTGCTACCTGTCCAGTCCCAAGTACCGGGTCTGGCATAAGCACAAGTTATACAGTTGACAACATACTAAATATCACCCTCTGGAATTTCGCCAAAGATCAAGAAAATACATCCAAGCCCAGAGAGACGCTATTCAGTATCCCAACTGCTCGACTCACTGGTGAAACTTTAACAAGTTAGTATGGGTTGGCGGGCCTTTAAAAAGCCCTGCCGTAGGTCCTAATCGTAGCTTCCTGTTTGGAACGAGCAATCCCAACGATTATTTACCATATCTCGAAAAACCATGAAACCATATTTTACTAGAGCGAAATTGCGCCTATTTCCAACCTTTTGTAAAATACTGGTATTCAACTGCTTCCGGTTAGACTAGTAGCAGACCACAACTTGGTTAAATATAATCATCTATTAAGAATGGCATATCCGGTACTAAGAATATTTATGGAAAGCCGGTAATTTTATTCTTGTTAAATAAATTTAGATAAAGAATTATTTAATCCATGTATTGAATATTGATTCTTTAGATTTTATTAACATATATACAATTATTACAACAAACCTATATACAAATACAAAAGGGAGACGGAAAAGAGCTCATTGTGCATCAGCAAATTGCCGCACTCGACCGACGCAGTGTGCACCTGGAAACGCTCGGCAGGTTTTTACGGAATAAACTTATAAATACGTCCACCAATACCGCTGAACGCGCCCGCCTGCTGGCTGTGGGAGAGTGGGAGTCGGGGTTCTGGCAACAGGCACTACCATCACCCAACATAGGTACTATGTTGAGTGACAACACCTTCCGGATCGCTACATGTCTGCGTTTGGGTGCTCCTAGCGGAGTTCCACATCGTTGTCAATGTGGTGAAGCAATCGACCGCCTCGGTCACCATGGCCTATCCTGCAGTAGGAGTGCTGGCAGAATAGCGCGGCACGCCAGCATTAATGACATCATACGTCGGGCTTTTGTCACCGCCGGGGTGCCAGCGTTTTTAGAACCCAATGGCTTGGCACGGCGACGATGGGAAGAGACCAGTTGGGATGACCATAATGCCTTGGAAGGTGGGTAGGCCATCCCATCTTCTAAGCACGGCGGGCTGTGCTGGGGCGGCTGCTGCCGGTGCAGAAAACCTCAAAAGGCACAAACATAACAACCTTATTGGAAGTTATATGTTTGAGCCGTTTGGGGTTGAAACATTATGGTCCATGGGGTCCGAGTGCGCATCGAGATTTCGAGAAATTAGCACAAAGCTCGTCGACTCTTCAAGTGACCAGAGGTCTGGCCATTTCTTCGGCCAGAAATCAGCATTGCCATCCAACGTCACAATGCTGCCAACGTTCTGGGCACGTTACCCATTGACATCGATAAAGAATTAGTTGTGCTGAAAGCGTTTTATACTGTAAAAGATAACGTTGAGGACAAAAAGGCTTGGGATTGATCTGCCCCAATTTATTTTTTATTTTTACAGCCTGAATTTTGTTTTTTTTTGAGAATTGTTGCAACGACATGAATATTTACTTTTTTATAGTATTATATTTTTAAATTTTTCTCAGTTAGTTTAAATCATGGTCTGGCAGTTTGAGCAATTTATACGGCCTACCTAAATGTCCCTTCTTTGGTATTGTTCGTCGAACGATTGAGCTCTTTAAATTCTGATTGGAGCTGCACGATTACTGCGTACAAATAAATGCGTGCACTGACTGGATAGGTCCACTCAATCTGTCGTCTAGTTCTTTCCTCAAAAGACCATTTCAGACACTTATCTACATGGTCTTCACATGATCTAACCAAGATTATGTCTGGACTTTAAAGATACTGTGACCTCTGAGTGTGTTTCTGAATTTTTCTCAGAGTAGTCAGATAGGAAAAGCCGACCTCATCTAGTTTTAAAAAATATGATCGACATTTAAAAGTGTTTGTACAAACCAACTTACAGAAATAAAATAATTTATCATTTAAATCTATAAGCTGCTTTGGGCAATATGTTAACCGTTCCAGAAACTCTTTTCGTTAGGAACCATTTAAAAGTTTTCGTTCTTAAAATAGCTGGGAGTTTTAAAACCGCCTGTTGGCCTAACTTTTTAACTTTTTACGGAAAAGTAGTTGATAAACGGTTCCGTTTAATTTTAACACCCTCCTTGTATTTTAAACTAGCTTAATCCAGCGTGAAGAGTGTTTTATTATTCCAACGGTTCATTATAATCATTATACATAGTTTATCGAAATTATCTGTAAGCATTTTATCCAAACTCATTCAGCTGTTTTCGCGTGATTGAAATACAAACACTCAAACATATACACTTTCACATTTATGATATTGGTAGAAAATAGGATAACAGCCCCTTTCCCATCACGTGCCAAAACTACAATGGGTCGACTGTGAAAAGGGACAGATGCATACAAGTGATATTAAATGATAAATGATAAATGATTTTATTTCTGTAAGTAGGTTTGTACAAACACTTTTACATGTCGATCATATTTTTAAAACTAGATGAAGTCGGCGTTTCCTATCTGACTACTCTGAGAAGAAAGGCCGAAACAAACTCAGAGGTCACAGTCTCTTTTAAGGTCCAGACAAAATCTTTGTTAGATCATGTGAAGACCATGTAGACTGAAGTCTGAAATGGTCTTTTTAGGAAAGAACCAGCCAGATTGAGTGGACCTGTCCAGTCAGTGCACGCATTTGTCAATAACCGTGCAGCTCAACTCAGAAATTAAGGAGCTCAACGATTCGACGAACAATACCAAAGAAAGGACATTCGGGTAGGCCGCATAAACTACTCAAACTGCCAGACCATGATTAAAACTAATTTGGATAAATTAAAATTAAAAACAAACAAAAATTGAATCCACATTGTCTTCACATTCACAACAATTAAAATAAACTAAAAAAAAATATAATACTTTAAAAAGTAAATATTCTTGTCATTGCAAGAAAACAAAAAAAAAAAAAAAACAAGATTCACGTTGAAAAATATATAAAAAAAAAAAACAAATTAATTGGAGCAGCTCAATCCCAAGCCTGTTTGTCCTCAACGTAATCTTTTATTGTATAAAACGCTTTCTGGCACAACTTATGTTTAATGAATGTTTTAAATTTATTAACACTTAGATCTTGTACGTGGCTTGGAAGCTTATTATAAAAGTGTACACATTGACATCTAAACGAGCCACCTATTTTCTTGAGCCTTGTTGCAGGTACTACAAATTTGTGTTTGTTTCTAGTATTTATGTTATGGATATCACTGTATTTTTTAAACAATTTTATATTTTTATGGGCATATAAAAGATTTTCATAAATATACTGAGAAGGCACTGTCATTACATTAATCTCCTTAAATTTCTCTCTGAGAGAGTGTCTCGGGCTTAATTTATAAATCGATCGAACAGCTCTTTTCTGCAAAACAAAGATAGTCTGGATGTCGGCGGCATTTCCCCACAACAGAATACCGTACGACATTACACTATGAAAATAGCTAAAATATACTAAACGGGCTGTTTCTATGTCAGTTAAATTACGAATTTTCCTAACAGCATATGCTGCGGAGCTTAGTTTTTTCGACAATTTATCTATATGTGGGCCCCACTGAAGCTTAGCATCCAAAGTTAAGCCTAAGAATACTGTGCTATTTTCAGGATTCAATTCTTCGCCCTTTACCAACACATCAGTTTTCACCTGCCTAACGTGAGGTAGGGTAAACTTAATACATTTGGTTTTTTTTCCATTAAGTAGTAAATTATTAACATTGAACCAGTGAACTACTTTTGAGATCGCGCTATTTACATCGTCAGTAATCAGCTGCTGACGTTTGAGTTTAAACAAAAGTGAAGTATCATCCGCGAACAACACAATATCATGGTTATCCTTTATGAGGTAAGGCAAGTCATTAATGTAAATAAGAAACAAGAAAGGACCAAGAATCGAGCCCTGCGGGACGCCCATCATTACTATAGATCCGGGAGATCTTTTTCCATTAACGTCAACGCTCTGAATCCTATTACTCAAGTATGAAATGAAAAGATCCAGAGCGCTGTTCCGGATTCCGTAGTGGCGGAGTTTCCTGATTAGCGTATCATAAAGAACACAATCAAATGCCTTGGACAAATCACAAAAGATTCCCAAGGCATCGCACTTATCTTCCCATGCATTATAAATATGTCCTAAAAGCTCAACACCGGCATCAGTAGTTGAACGACCCCTTGTAAAACCGAACTGTTTGCTATGTAATAATTTATGTTTATTAAAAAATCTTTGCAGTTATATTCATCTTTCCCTTAAGCACACTGGAAATAAACTTGCTCTAAGAGGTTATGGTCATCCCCTGAACTCTTTATACCACCAACATTTTATAAAAGTTAAGAGCCTTTCTAAACATTGGTTGGCCTCTGGTCCCATTTGGAAGGTCCTTACCAATTTAATTAAATGATCATACCTTTGACCTTTGTGGTCACTTCTAATTTCGTGAAGCAGATAGGTTGGACAAAATGTTGTAAATACAATAAACGCTGCTATTACAGCCACCCTATAATAATTTGTAATTGGTGGATTTACATTCGAAGACATGTGACATCCACCAATTCGCACTACGCCCACGTGGTGGATTAAGGCCCATTCCCTCTCTCACAGAGAGAAGGCTTGTGTCCCAGCAGTGGGAACATAAAAAAAGGCTGATGATGATGATTGGTGGATTAGTTTGCCGTGTACAAGGATACCTGGTTTTACAATAAGCTTACTTCTTTGTTAGTTACATTGTCGAGCTGCATACGAATAAACGCATATCATCAACTTTAGAACTTATGAGTTTCTTTCAAAATCTATTCGGGTTAAAACAGAAAGTGTGTGACGAATGAAACATTCAATATTGTCCAATGCTATCCAGAAATTAGAAAGATAGATTTAATTGTTTGGCTATTTCCGAATACTGTTCAACAATTTTTTTTTTTGCGTTTTGATTAAGTCTGAAACTGGCTGAATCTACAACTTAGGAATACTATTAAGTTCGTCTCTAACCCTTCTAAAGTAGCACCGTTGGTACTTTGAGTTAGACATAATTGACTTAATTGGGTTGGCACCCACACTTTTCAATCCTTACAAAATGCTACTGTTCGAAAATCAATCTTGCCTGCCATAAAATTAAGTCCGTTTCAGCTTGCGCAATTAGTTGGGGGAAAATGAAGATTGCGCCTTGACTAACCAATTTATTGTACCTCTAACTTACTGGAGAAGTAATGGTGATGTCTACTTAAACGTTAATCCAATAAGGAAAGGCAATTCTGTTTTCTTAGTTAACAATTACCGCCAATGAAATTATGTTGCCTCGCGTCTTTAAAATTATTTTAGGTAATAGTAAAAGGGATGCTGGAAATGGACATTTAGATTCTTCTATATTTGAAATAAGCTTTTAGTTCCTTGTAAAATGAAATTGGATTATTTTATTTCCCGATATTTCGTTTAGTAATGTTGCTGTTGACAGCTTTTCGGCTTCGTCACCGTATGCTACACCACAGATAATATAATACTAGCATATCATCGACCACACAGCCCCTAGAAGCCTAATAACAGGCGAGCGATGTCTGTCAACACATATAACTAAAATATCATATACAGGCAATACAAGTAGGTTGTCACTCGACAATTTCGAATTAGTAGCGACCTCTTCTGTGAGTCGTAAACACTTCCGCGTCAGTCAATAAAAAAAATGATGAAATAAATATTATAATGACCTCTTGTACAATACATTAGTATGGTAACAACAACCAGACTTCGAGTTTCCGGAAAAATGTCATAACATTGCATTGATAAGTTATTAGTTACGTAAACATAATTAGATTTAGTTTCTGATATAATTTATTGGAGTTAATATTATACTGGTCAAGTTTGTAGGTGAAAACGCCCACCGCATGTTTGCGTCTCTTTCTTTTTAAAGTATTTTTCTCGCTATCCCTTCTCGTCTATAATTTTGTAAACAAAACTAGTGATGCACCATCTCCTATGACCAAATTTATTATCAATAGAACGAGAAACCTTACAAATAAAGATATACATTGAATAGTTTATTAATTGTGAAATTATTTTTTGATTATGTTTTTTACTAAATTTTTTATATTACTAGATTTAAGAACCAACAACCGAAAAAGTATGTTAATTTTAGAATTTCGTTTTTTTTATTTTTTATTTTAAAACATTATGTTATTACTAAAATGTTTAAACACCGTAATAATAAAAAAGGTAATATTAATAAAAAAAATAAGTTCAAATACTAATTATAAAAATATCGACATCTTCCTCGTTTTATTTAAGCCCGTCCCACCCTTAATGAGGCGTATGACCTTGGTAAGGGACCAATCAGAGCGCAGTCGTCCCGTTCCTCATACCTCAGCTAGTTAACAGAATTGTTTTGATGTATTAGATCAAGCATTAGGCGTCTAGTGGCTGTGTGGTCGATGTAGCATACAAATTCCTCGTCCCATACAAAGAAACCGTGCCGACGTAACCAGCGTTTTTCGTCTGATTACTTTTATAAGCACTTCGATCGCTTTCGGTTCCGTTCCACGGCTATAAATGGTGTTCAGCATCAACTTGCTATTAAAAAGGTTTCTCGGGTCGTGACTATTTTTTCTTTAAATACAGTGACGATATGTTTTATAGTATTTTTGTACGATTTTACAGTTTCATTGTACCGATTTTACATTTACAATAATATGTATAAGGCATACCTCAGAACTTTAAAACCGCGCCATCTATTGGAATTCATTTTTAATGATCCGTTCAAATAATCTTTGAAATGTGAATAATGAACCCAATATGCCATAATTTTATGCTTAGGAGAGTTGATTAAGCAAAAACATACAATTTTTATGATCAATTATAGAAAATGTTAATTTTACATACAATTTAATAATAAATCGCTGTATATCGCGCCATCTAATAACATCTATTTGAACCCAATTTTCTTTATTAGCGCTGGGGTCCCGTAGTTACACTCGTAGACGTAAGACAAGTAGCAGCCCAACTAGAAACAGGTGTGTCAGAGCCCCCAGACAAAGTGTCAATGGAATGACGTTTCGTCTAGTTCTAGTGCCTCTTATATAAAGCAATAGCGATGGTCGAAATACCAAAAGTCAGGGATTGATGACGTGACATATTGACAGCTCTTGGCCATACGTTTTTGACATTTTACCAATTGCTTTCGCTAAAAGTCACTTGTCTAGATCTCTGTACCTACTGTATTAAACCACAAAATATGACAGCAGCAGCAACTGAAAACTTTTTTGAGCTTTATTTTAGAAATTCCGAAGCACCGAAGGCTCTCGCTGAATTGTGATCGAATTTTTTTATAATCAAATTATTTTGGAACCTGTGAAAAAATCCACAGACTTAAAATAAGGTGAAAAAGTAATTTCTTCGTAAACGAAAAACTTTCAACGAGCTAGCCCGAGCCTTTTCCGATATCAATTCGTCGAACAATGTCATTTTTAATCAACATATTCCAAAGCGTGCTCGCATGGTGAAATAAAACTATTCTTTCCATTCAATAATGATCGAACCGATCGACAATAGCCGGGAACAGACTCAAATGGTAATTGAAGAGCAGAATCAACCCGATTAATGCTGATCAGGGATATTTTCCGCATAAGTGCACTTTCTAGCCACTTCCCTACTTCGTTCACTTCATAATCTTAAACGTGCAGAAAATTTTAATGATAACCAAATATATCTTTACCTAAATTGTAAGGGGAACTTTCATAATTATGCTTACCTACAATTTTGTTGACAGTTTATGACACAACAAAGTGTTTCGTGTATTTTTGGACGTCATTTTTAATTAGACTTTTTTGTTTTTCTTGCGCAATGAAAGCAATTACAGTCTGCAAGCTACAGACGTAAATTGTAAATGTTCGTTTAGTGAAATTTTAAAAATATTTAAATTTATGAAAGACTTAACATTAAGGGCTCTGACGGATGCTTTACCTAGACAATGGTAATTATTGAACAAACAAGTTCATATTACTTTTTAACGGACTGACCAAAATGGAGGAGGTTCTATGTTTGACTTTATTTGTTTATTTTACCGACTTCCCAAAAAAATAGGAGGTTCTATTTTCGACTTCTTGTTAGATTTTTTTTTCTGTATGTTCCCCGATTTCTCCGTCAATTGTAGACCGATTTTGAAAATTACTTTTTTGGTTAAAAGCGTACATTCTCAAGTTGGTACCATTTAAATTTGGTGAAGATCTGATGAAGAACTTCGGAGATATTTATTTATTTATAATTAGGCTTTTTAACAATCAGTACATTGTTACTTCATAAATATGTATATTGCAAACTTATGTCTAAGCACCTCATCACTTACAGAAAAGCACAGAACTCTTTAATAAATGACAGCAAATCTCTCGAAATTGCTGCAATAGCATTTCTGTTTACTGTTGTTTACTGTTGTTTATACCATTTCATAACTTAACATCACCCCATTACGCTCTTTCGGAAGTTGGTGACAAAAAACGAAGAAAAGACAACAGGAACACCGACTGCAGAAAAATAAGTTATTTTACACTTCCTAGTGTTTTTATTTGGCAGTCGGTAGTAATTTTTTGTTTCTATTTATCTTACTAATATTATAAATATGAAAGTTTGGATGGACGTGTGTGTGGATCTACGTTTGTTAATAAATCACGTCAGAATAGCTGAGCGGATCTGGATGAAATTTGGCACAGAGATAGATTATAATTTGGAATAGCACATCTGCTACTTTTTATCCCGGTATATTTTTTCCTTGGGATGTTGAAACACTTTTCACGCGAGCAAACCCGCTGGCAGAAGCTGGTATTCCATATTTTCTGTACTCTGTGTTTATTATTCATCTTTCGTTTATTCAGGATCTTGCATTCCGCATTTATCATTCAAGTATAATTTATATAGGCTTACGTCACATATCGGGAAAGATCAGAAGAAAAACTTGCATTGGCAGCTTTAAATAGTTGAAGTGCTGTTTAAGAGTATAACGATAGTTTGATTGAGTAGCTCGTTGGAACGCTTCTCACTTATCGAGGCTAATGCATTTTGAAGCATCGATCAAACTCTTATTCGTTCAGAAATTGGCAGCCATCTTGAGCCTGACGTTTACAGAAAAGGAAATAGTTTATGAAAGTTTAAAGAATGTTGTGAGTAGGATCGTATCTAGCATACACATAATTTGCAATTGATATCTTGGCAGCTATAGGCGTTCATTCGAGCTTTTTAGCATCTTTGTCAAGTTGACTATCGAAGAAAGAAAGAAAGGCGGAAAGAGAGAAAGAAAGAAGAAGAATATTTGGTTGATCATAATTCAATCACACATCAATGGTTTGACGGATTTGAAAAAAAGATATCATGTAAAAATTGTATTTTAATCCCAGTAGCACATTCCCATGGGCTAATTTTCAACTTTTATGTACTGAAGCCACCGGCAGATGTTAGTATTAAATAAGCAAGACTACAAACACATAACATTTCGAATTAACTTTACTGACAAAAAAATAAACACCAAAACATTATTAAACCATTGTTTTAACTAGACATTTTAAGTATTCACGTAACATACCTACCACGCATTATGAATACAAATTATGAAACCCTTGAAAAGGGACAAATAAAATATAACATTTGATGTACTTCCCTACCTACGTAGAATTGGATGGGTAACAAAAGGTAGCGACTAAGTGATGACCTAGCAACCTTTTATGGATCATGTTATGTTGAATATGCTATGTTTTTGTTAGTAGGTAATTGTGTATTGATATGTTTTTTAATTTTAATAATGTTGTTATTTTTATCTTATTTTATTTTTTCTAATTTAGTTGTAAGTACATATATAATTTAGGTTATTAGTTTTAAGTTCTTAGCTGTCGCATTAGGGTAAAACCTGTAATGATAGTTTAAGCTGTTATAAATAAATAAATAAATAAAAATGTTTAAAGGGGTTCAGACGTCACGGTTTTTGCCTACTAAATAACATTGTATTGTATTTATACACAGGGAGTGTTTATTTTATACATAATAGAAGGATTTTAAACGTGGTTATCTCTGTAGACTAACCCTCAGTTTCCCAGCTCAAAGTTATCGCAGAATTAATGTGACAAATTGTCAAGCACGCGTTATCTGCTGTGATTGGCTTTTCAAAATTCATTCAACCAATCACTTTTTTCTTTTCACAATTCAATTTTGAGCAGGGAAACTGGGGGTAAACGTAATGAATATGCTGATCAATGGAATAAGTTGATTATGGAAAGCATCATAAACATACATGTTTATTTAATTCAATGATGGTTTAATTCTCATTGAATTTAATCAAAGGGAAATCTTGTAAAAGTAGACTCTGGTTCATCAGAATAGATAAGCTGAATACAATATAAACTAAACATTTATGGGGTGGTTTGTGAATCAAGCATTTGTAGTTACGAGCGTGTCAAAAATAACTTTATTCCCAAAATTCTACAGATAAGTTTAGTCTCAAGTAGAATTTTCAAAAACATAAATAACTTCAAATTCTTTATTCAAAAGTCGAGGGTTAGTTATTGTATTAAAAATTGGAAAACTATAATATACTTAACACGAGTTTTTATGCACCTGGTACCAATTTAAAAATTATTAATCGCCGAGTAATTAACATTCCGCCAGAACAGATTTCCCCAAAACGGTAGGATGCTCTTTTTTAATTAATTAATAAAATGGAAGGCTAATCAATCTTGTTGACACAGTTTCTATGCGGACGTTAAAATTGTCCCGTTTTTTCTTGTTTTTCATCGATCTTATTGACACCATAAGTTATTGAATGTTAGTATTAAAACGATGAGAAGAGGATGATTTTTTTACGATGTTTTGTTGTAGAATTTGTTGGGGTTAATAAGGTGGAAACCAAAAAAAAGAACAGTTTAAGGGTTTGAATAATAACAGTTTAATTACCCTTTGTTTTATATATCGGAAAGGTTTGTGTAGCACATGTTGCTCCTACTAAGGTTGACGGAATACAGTACCGTGACCAGCTAGCATTTTAGTTTCAAGCGTTGACAAGGGCTCAAATAAAAAACTGTATAATTAATGTTTGGAGAAAGAAGGCTATAGTGTTGAATTGTATTGAATTATTTTTGATAAACTCCAACAGAATTTACTTCATTATTATCAATTATATTACTTCTCGTCGGTTGCTGTTTATTAGCTTTAGCAGATTGACTATTTGTTTTTTTTTTAAACTTTGTGGCTTAACGAGCCATTAGGAATAAACTGTGTACGTTTAGTTTATATCTTCGTACATGGGTCCACACTGAAACCGTGAAAAAAGTAAATTTTGTCGAGTTATACAAACAGTTATGAAAAAAAACAGCAGTTACCTACACGAAGTACCCACTGAACGAATAACTTGTCAAAATTTAAGATTACTAATATGTGAAATTGATTGTGTAAATCATATTTTTTTGTTTTTCCATATTTTATAATTTATCTCAAAGCAAAATTGTTTATATTCATGAGTACTTAACAACCTCAAAAAACATCCATGAATTAAAATTTGCCATGATTCACCACCATTCGTAAAGATAATAGATTTATTCATTAAATAGGAACAATGCTCTCTAATTTAAGATCTTACTTAACAGTCATATTGCAGCGTCCTCATAAATTGTCATAGCTATGTAAATAAGCCCTGATATAGACCACAGGTGTTATGCTAATGGAGCCTGAAACAAAAGCTTACCCGTGGACTTAGGAATTATGAAGATTATTATTCTTAGCTCGTTTTAGACAAATGATGCTGGTCTTATGGTTTGAGAAGAAAAATTGGTGGATGGTTATGTAGTTACACCCTAAAAATTTGCTAAGATTGGGAGTCAAATTTTTCTTCTTCGTGTCACTGGCACAACGGTTCCGTACTTAGATTATTTCAGCCCAAAACCTTGCCACTTCTACGGCAAAAAGAAAGGTATGCATGAATTTTCATAAATACCACCTACTCACGACTGCTTTATAATAAATTAAATTTGTTGTTTACATTGACTTGTAAATTTTTCGGAAATATTTTGGACTTTTAATTTTTTTGGGACTAAGAAAATTTTCTTTATTTACATCTACTTGTAAAATTTTGTCGAACTAATATTTTTATTGCTTTCTTCAAAATGTCTTTGCAATCACATGTTAAGGTGAAAGATGATATTCACGCTCGATTGTCAAGAGCTAAATCTAATTTTAAAAAGTCGCGAAAGGATAGAATTACCGATCAATATTTAGTAACCAGATTAGAAAATGTGGAAGAATTGTGGGCGCAATTCAGTTTAACACATAAACAAGTTATTAAAGATTATGAACCGAAGGAGTTGATATCTTCACCATACACTATCAGTGAAGTCTATTATTATACTGAGGAATTATATTTAGATTTGGAATTTGGCTTAAAAACTGCATTAAATAAAATTAAGAGTACTGATGTTTCTCCAGCTACGGGCTCATAATCATATAATGGTTCCTTAGGTAAAAGCGTGTCTATAAAGTCACCTAGAATAATTATCCCAAAATTTTCGGGGAAATATACCGAATGTCCAACTTTCGGCAATTTATTTGTATCAGCAATACATAAAAATAGCATTATTGATAATGTTCAAAAATTACATTATTTCAAAAGTTATTTGACTGGGGAAGCCGAGCAGCTCCTTCGTCATATACCAATTTCAGAATCAAATTATGAAAGATGCTAGGCTAAGCTGGAGACCAGGTATAACAACAAAAAATATTTGTCTCATTGTATTTTGGTAAGATTGCTCAGTCAAAGGAACATAGTACAAGAGTCAGCTAGTGCTTTAAAGGAATTAATGGATACAACATCATACTGTCTAAATGCACTCACTAACTTAGAGATTGATGAAACTTCATGGGATATTTCAATCATAACACTTGCAGTGATAAGTCTGTCTGCGCGCCGTATGTGAAAGGTTGACCGGTGTCATAAAGTGTGGTGCAGTACTTTTCCAACGTTCCAGAACCTAATCCTTTTCAGTCATTATGTTCCCTGCTTCATCTGCGATCGTGCAGGTTGTCGTATTACGAGATTTAGTAAGCTCTTTGACCTTGCGGAAAAGATCTCTAGTTTACTCCTCGCAGAATTCTGTTCGAGAACAGCACAGATGTTGTTGATGGGTTGGTTTTAGTATCTACTTCTTTAGTATCTGAACCTCTGTGCTGAGTTGGTCATATAACCTCCTGTTCTCTTGTAGGGTTGGACCTTCCCCCTTCAACTCACGTCTACTAAGAATAAAGACAGTTTCGGGCTTTGTTGGTTCGACCTTATTAGAAACACAAATAGTTTTTGAACTTTTGGATGAGTTGCAAAAAAAAATGCACGTAAAAGTTTAAGCGGCTTTTGATTGAGTCTCTAAAATTAAATTTAAAAAAGATATCATAAGATTAATATAGCTATTAGGTTTCGATTGATTTGCTTTTATGGAAATGGTATAAACTATTTTTATTAACTGGCCCGTTACTTTCAATATAATGACTTTGTGTGACATGTGGTTAATTACAAATTTTAATCTTTGAATTTTTAGACACAATACACTAGGCGAATGCTTAGTTAATACGTAACTCCAAAATATAATTAAGAAGTCCCCTAAGTCTAGAATGTACTACATTCTAGACTTGGGGACTATTTTTCCAGTATTTTCGATATTACTGGCAACACAGATATGAGTCTATAATTGCCCGGGTCTAATCTTGATCCTGATTTATATATAGGACTAACTTTTGCAATTTTAGGGGAACCTTTCTAGCAAATTGCCCTAGAGTTAGCATTTATTCATAAATTTAACTAAACTTGGCAATGTTATTATTTTTAAATATTTAATAGTCCTGATACTGTGTATGATAAAACATAAACGTGGGCTTGACTCATAATTAATTCATGATAAAACTATGTAAAGCAAACTAAAGGGCAGAAAGTAATGTACCGAGGAAAGGAAATCCTGAAAGGGTGATATTTGAATTTGATTCGAACCTGCACCTTTGAGGCGTCCCAAGGGCGATCGGGGTCTTACACACAAATGGGACGAAGACTTGAGTATTTATTCGGGGATAGAAGATAGTAAATATTCAGAAGCTTCTATTCGAAGAAGATTTCCTTTTTACACCCGCTTCTTTTGCTGACTTTAGGAGTGCTTTAGTGTATGGATTGCGATGTTTTTTAATTCTATCACCCGGCTTCTAGATAGAAATTATTTACAAGGAAAAAGAGGCCTTTGCAATAACGTCAAACAACACAGATTAAAATTAACTGATAGCCAAGTGATGACATTATTTAAAAAAAATCATTAAGCCAATCAAATCAGCTAATGCGTGTTTGACAATTTTTTACATTTTCGTCGTTGAAATCTAATAATTATATTTAATCTTATGATATCTTTATTTCATTTCATTTTAGAGACTCAATCAAAAGCTTAAACTTAAACTTTTTTTTTTTTATTTTTTTTTTGCAACTAATCCAAAAATTCGGAAACTATTTGTGTTTCAAAATAAATCGAACCAACAAAGTAAAAGTTTTGCTTGCCCGAAACTTGGAAAGTGATGAAAATATCATAGCCCCATAAATATGAGATATCGCGGATCGAGCGCCACAAACGATAGTTTACAGCGATGATTTTATCACTTTTACACTTTATTGCACACTAAAAATGACTTCCAAGATGATAAAGTAACGAATGGTGTGTTGTTTGGATGTTGTATTCACTTTTTGGGACTAAAACTTAATATCCACACTTTAATCCACTAACCATCATTTTCTGAAAAAAAATATCGTTAGTTTTGAAAATTGAAAGCATAATAATAAGGTCATTTTTCCTAGCGGGCTCATCCGTATAAGAATAAGAACTATTTTTTTTATTAAGTAATATTAGAATTCGGAGTCAAAGACCGCTAGCAGTGTAGAGATTTAAACATTTATTGTCATATGTTATATATTCACGGTCTTTCGCTAATTAATTTAATTTTACCCCATAAGTATCTGTTTCAGTATTCATTCTAACATTGAGCATTTCTGACACCGTAGACTAGACTTTCCCAACAACACCATTTCGAAACCTTGACGGCACCTAAACAGTCCAAGTATCCAAGTCCAATCATAACCCTGAACAAAGTGATCAAACAACTATCAAAACTTAGGTCATCTTTAACAACTAAGACCAAGCAAGGCCTTAAACTCAAATCTGTTTCGACCGATTATCCCTTCGACCTTTACAAACTTATCACTTACAAGTGCTCTACGGATGCTTTTGTGGTGGTAAATAGGCTCTTACCTTAGGGCTACGAAAAAACCGTCTAGTTTTTTCGTCAGAACAAAATTAAAAACAAAAACCTATAAGCGGCCAGTGACTTAACCCGCGTGAAAGTCGAAACTTATCTCTAGGGAACATATTCTCTAGAGATAAAAGTATTATTTGTGCTATTCCTGACTATTATCTATATCTGTGCCAAATTTCATCCAGATCCATCCAGACGGTTTGTCTAGCAGAGGACATCATCATGATAATTTTGTGCCGAAAGACGTGCACTGCTAACGGACTGAGGTCTGCAAGCATCGTCATATCGAAAGGTCTTGTCTGTGTTTCTTACATTCAATGGAATCTCACGGCGTTTAGGCCACTGATAGTTCTCAGTGAAGATCATTCGGCTAAAATGATGATACTGACTGTTGATTGATATGCCGAAAACGCTACAAGCGATCTTTTCGTGGCCCACAAATAAGGCCGTGTTTACACTATCAGAGTGAATAAGAGCGGTGGACGTTGACGGATGGTGTTTGTACACACGACGAGGGCCCCTGTGGTTCTGCGTAAACAACAGGTTTATTTATTTGCAAAGTTTTCTGAGTATTATAGTGCTGGCGCAAGTTTTGGGACTTAGTTTTTCCGAGGGCCTTCTGTGGTGGGCTTATTATCTACTTATGGGAAGGATAAGGCTTGTTGACAGTAAATTGTGGCTGCCCTTCGGATTGCGGATGTATTGAGAGTGAATGGGCTGTATTTTATTTAGTTATGAGGCTTAAACTCATGGTTTACCGACCTGCTGACCATGTAAAGGTGGCGAGAATTAGCAGAAAGTAGGACTCGTGAGGCAGATGATTGTCGCGATGCTTGGCTGCGATAAGTTTATTCAGGATATTATTTACAAAATCAAGTTATCGAATTATTTTTTCGTAAGTATATTCAGAATATTTGTCAGCTCTAACATCGATGACTCTGCGTATTTTTTTTATGATGTCATGTCTACTCATAACTTTTCGTAAAAATACGGACTACTCAACAAAAGAATATGATAAAAATGTATGATTTTAAACGAAAAATATCATTATTATAAAATAGTAGAGTAAAATAGAGATTTTATCTCCAAATTCGTCATACTGCTTTAAGAAAATTGTGTTAACAAAATCAAGCTATCCAATTATGTTTACGAACATGAATCTCCAAAACCTCGTATTTTTTCATACCACCTAAAGAGTTATTTTTTAACACTAACAATAACATGAAAATGTTTACTTCAGCAACAGTCATAAATCGCAACAAATGGTTTTACAGCCGTTTTATCACTAAACGCGAGTGTTTGTGATTTTTTAGAGCAATCCTTTATGGCCTGAAACTATTTGGTTTGTTAGTAATAAATCCTTTCTAATAAATCTGAAGCATTTTGCGGATTAGTAAAAAGATTCAGAAATATTTCTTCGTACCAGTCATTTAGAAAAGAATTGTTATTTTATACAATTTAGTTACACGAATTTTGTTTGTGGCAATATCAAATTGTAGGTTAAGTAAATAGAACAATTGTTTTTGTTTTTTTAAATGTTACAAGACTTTTGGGGATTTTCCATTAGATTTTTTTTACATTAGTGGACTTGGGTATAAAATAATGCCATCATCATCATCATCATCATTTCAGCCGAAAGACGTCCACTGCTGGACATAGGCCTCCCCCAGGCGTCGCCACATTGACCGATCCCGTGCGTCTCGCATCCAGCGCCTTCCCGCAACCTTAACCAGGTCATCGGTCCACCTAGTGGGAGGCCTTCCAACGTATCGTCTTCCGGTTCGCGGTCGCCATTCCAGAACTTTACGGCCCCATCGGCCATCCGTTCTGCGAGCAATGTGCCCTGCCCACTGCCACTTAAGTTTAGCAATTCTCCGGGCTATGTCAGTAACTTTAGTTCTCCTGCGGATATCATCATTTCTGACGTGATCACGCAAGGAAATGCCGAGCATAGCCCTCTCCATTGCCCTTTGGGTGACTTTAAGCTTTCTGATAAGGCCCATTGTGAGCGACCATGTCTCGGTCCCATAGGTGATCACTGGCAACACACACTGGTCAAAGACTTTTGTCTTGAGACACTGCGGTAAATTGGACGAGAAGATACCACGCAACTTCCCGAACGCCGCCCAGCCGAGTCGGATTCGACGGTTGACCTCTTTCTCGAAGTTGGACCTACCCAACTGGATCGTTTGTCCCAGGTAGACATAATCGTCTACAACTTCGAGTGTAGAGTCTCCGATCTTGATAGGAGTGGGTGCTACATGGGCGTTCACCATGATCTTGGTTTTGTCCATGTTCATTTTAAGACCCACTCTTTCGGAAGCTTTACTGAGGTCATCGAGCATTTTACTGAGGCTTTCCATGGTCTCAGCCATGACCACTATGTCGTCGGCAAACCGAAGGTGAGTGATGTACTCGCCATTAACGTTGATGCCTAGGCCCCTCCAGTCCAGAACCTTGAATACATCCTCCAGCGCAGCAGTGAACAGTTTCGGAGAAATGACGTCTCCCTGTCTCACGCCACGCTGGAGAAGGATTGGTTTCGAGGTCTGATCCTGAAGACGGACTGACATGGTGGCGTTTTTGTACAAACACTTCAACACCTCAATGTACCGGTAGTCGATCTGGCACCGTTGGAGAGACTGCAGTACAGCCCAAGTCTCGATCGAATCGAAGGCTTTCTCGTAGTCCACAAACGCTAAACAGAGAGGCAGGTTATACTCTTCGGTCTTCTGTATAACCTGCCGCAGCGTATGTATGTGGTCTACGGTGCTAAAGCCTTTTCGGAATCCGGCTTGTTCGGGAGGCTGGAAATCATCAAACCTGCGCGCGAGACGATTCGTGATGACTCTTGAAAACAACTTGTAGACATGGCTAAGAAGTGAGATGGGTCTATAGTTCTTCAGCCGGGCATTGTCGCCCTTCTTGAAGAAAAGTACCACCACACCCCTGCACCATGCCTGTGGCGTTTTGCCCTCGAGTATGACGGAATCAAACAGCTTCTGAAGGGCCTTAAGGACCGGTTTTCCACCCGCCTTCAGGAGTTCAGCCGTGATTCCGTCATCACCCGGCGCCTTGTTGTTTTTAAGCTGTTTCAGAGCCATCCTAATCTCGTACAGGCTGACATCCGGGATATCTTCGGTATAGTGACGGGTCAATCTAGCTCTTGGGTCGTTTGCTAGACTCGCAACGGGCTTGCTGACTGATGTGTACAACTGCCCATAGAATGTCTCGATCTCCCTCAGAAGCTCCGGTTTGGCGGATACGGTCCTGCCATCGTCGGTCTTCAGTTTCGTGAGCTGGCTCTGCCCAATAGCCAGATCCCTTGAAAAAACCTTGGAGCCTTTATTTCGCTCAATCGCGTCTTTAATACGCTCGGTATTAAAGCGGCGGAGGTCTCTTTTCAAGGATTTAGAGATCTGTCTATTGAGCTGCCGGTATTTGCACGCCTCATCTGAAGACTGCAGGATCATCTCACGCCTCTCCTTCATAAGCTTGAGGGTAGGATCAGAGATCTTTTTGTTTCTATCTGTACGACGGGTCTTGAAAAACTTAGACCCGACCGTATGGACAGCTTCCACGAACCCGTCGCTATATTCGTCCACTGAGCTACCTAGGCACTCGAAACGATTCTGGAGTTCGAGCTGAAAGCTCTCGGGGTTTTGGACCTGGATCTGTGCTGGACGGAGCGTGGACTTCATCAGTCGAGACCTTTCAAGCTTAATATTAATGTTCAATGTGCTTCTTACCATGCCGTGATCGCTCCCGGTTTTTACCGAATTGATCACAGAGACATCATTGAACATTTGCTTCCTGGTTGACATGATGAAGTCAATCTCATTTTTTGTTGCACCATCGGGGCTCTGCCAGGTCCACTTCCTGTGTTCACGCTTTTTGAAGAAGGAGTTCATCATATAGAGGCCCTCCTTCTCCATAAAACAGGCCAGTAGGTCACCCCGGTGGTTCCGACGTCCAACTCCAAATTGCCCCACTTGGAGCTCATCCTCGTCTCGTTTGCCCAGTTTCGCGTTGAAGTCCCCCATGACAACGGTGAAGTGAGTTTTGAAACCATGCATGGCTCTAGAGATATCCTCATACATGGTCTCTACCTCGTCGTCGGGGTGTGCCGAGGTTGGGGCGTAGACCTGTATGACCTTCAGCGAATATCTTGAGGATATTCTGAGTATAAGGTACGCCACCCTGGTCGACACACTCTCGATCTTCACCACGTTGTTCACAAGGGACTTGTGGACGATAAACCCGACACCACCCTGGGACTGCCGGCGGATAAAATAATGCATTTTTTTAAATTATTGACGATATCTAAGAACCATACCGAAATGTAAGAGATGAGATGCTACTTTTCAGCAAAGCCAAAAACTATTATTATTTCGAACTGTCTGTAAAAGATACAGACAGTTCGAAATACTTACGAAGCCTAAAGCAAAGCTTGTCAAAATTTTAAATCTTAAAAACCATAGTTTAAAACTTTTTCACAAAAATATAAAACGACTCCAAAAACAAAAACTAAAAAATGCAAAATAACATTCGTTTCGTGTCTCTGCTTCCTCTTGTTATATAATATATGGCAGGTTATATAAAGGATTGGCAAATATCCATAAATAAACATATTCGTGCTGTTTATCGCTAAGGAGTTCCGTTGTATGTTCCATATCTTGAAAACTGCTGAACCGATTTTGATGAAACTTGCACTATTCCCTAAGTTGAGTATTTTATTCAAAATTATTTCGATCTGATAAGTGGTTTCGGTGAAATACATAGACAAACATACATACACTTATGAAATTTGCCACTCATGTTTAGAAGCCACATAGAATAACCTAACCCAATAATGTGAATATTGTGCAATTCCAAAAATATTACATACTGTAGCGTAATCACTACAAAATTCTTTGCTTTTGCCTTTTTTTTATTTGTCGAAGCAGGCCGGTTACAATTATATTTTTTTTCACATTTCGTTCGTCAAGAAAAAAGAAGACAATTTTTCTTGGACTGACAGAAAGGATTTATAAAAAATGTTTCGATCTGAAATCTTCAAATAAATTTTATTAATTATTGCTATTTGTATTTTATTACGCTACAATACCTACATGCGTATCGAATTGATTACCTCCTGTTTTTTGAAGTCGGTAAAAAATAGCGTTTATTTTGGGTCATAATCAATCGAGTTTTAGAATTCCTAATACTACTTCTTACGTGTTCTGGGAATACAATGTGATCTAACTTCGTGTTTTCTAACCAATATTATTAAGGCAACTCCAGCTAAACATAAATTAGGTTATTGGCTTTCGTTAATTCATTAACTTAGTGTTAACTAATAGTTAGGTAATGAAGCAATCTTGTCTGTACCGCAAGTTTGGGTTCTTAGTACCGCTTCCAGTTTTGGTTAGTTTCTTGAATTATCTAGTTTCAAGACTTGCATGAATACTTGATTCATTTATTAATCGAAGTGTATGTATTGATTTTTACGCTACAATGCAATAAAGATACGACTATCATTTTTTATATAATTGGTTCGACACCTAAATTCAATTTATCAAGTAATAGTTAGGTAATGAAGTAATCTTGTCTGTACTGCAAATTTGGGTTTTTAGTACCGCTTTCAGTTTTTCAGTTCTTGAAATAGTTATATAGTAATTTATTTATTTTATTATGTTCACCAACAACTGTTTACACTTAATTATAACAAAAAATAAATGCTTAAACTAATATTACAGTGCAACAATTACGTAGAGGCAAACACCACATTCACAATTGTGAAGAATCAAACAGCTAACTTACATAGTAATAAGCGTTAATTATTATTACAAGTGAGTGAGTACATGAAATCGATAACATTAATAAAATTGGTAAAATGTATTAAAAATTGGTTACAAAAAATTTAAATTGGTAAAAATTATACAATTAATAAAATTTGTAAAAATTAAAATTAAAATTGGTACAAAAAAAATATTCTATTAATATGTTATTTATCACAAAGTACAATTTTGTTTCTTTAGTGTGTTACAAATACTGAAGGTACAAAGGTTTGTGGGAGTCAGGAATCCAAACTAGGGTAACCTGTGCTATGGACTCCTGTCCCCCCTCGCCGAGATTGGGTTTTACAAAAATGTAGAACATAGGCCATTTGGGACTATCGTAAAAAAATAACTACAAAAAGGTTACCAATAAAAAAAAATAAAAAAAATAAACAAAATAATAAAATAGTAAAATTAAAAACGTGTGTATGTTTTTTAGTATATGAAGTGTGATTGTGAAGTGGAATGTGTCGTTTGTGTGGTATGGTGTTATGTTGTATGTGTTCCAACACCTACGAATAAGTTAAACACCTTATGAATAAGTTGTTTATCAATTAATGATTCACTTTGAATGACCAGGGTTCATTTTGTGTTTAAGTGAATAAATATGCATGACATTGCTTTGTGTTATCTAGAATTTTTATTTGAAAGTGTATTTAATTTAGTGATTTCAAAAGTCTGAAAGTCTGACAAACAGTTCATTTATAACTTTAGTTAACATTTTTTTTCGAATTAGTTACATTGAATCATATAAGTGCAATATATTTTGAAATGAAATCACTTCTTAAAACCCTATATTTGACCCAACACGATGGTTTAGAGGTAGAAAAAAAATTGGGTCCCCACAATTTGGCGCCCAAAAACCGCCATTTTTCTATTTTCAAATTTTAATGTAGGCATTGACACTCGCAAGGTAAAACAAATCGATTGACGTAAGAATGATCAAAATCGACCAACGTGTTTAGTCTCTAGGAAGCCAAATAGGAAAAAACATACATACATACATAGATTGATAATCACGTAATGTGTTATCCTCCTTCGGCAGTCGGGTAAAAATACGAGCGATATCGCCTATCAACGCAATATAAATTGCATCGCACCATTAGGAAAGGGCCTCACAGGGCTATGGGAGTCGGATAGGTAGTCACTTAACTGGAGTTAACCTAGAGCTTATTTACACTGAAAGCCAACCAATCTATACCAATATTATAAAGAGGAAAGATTTTTTTGTTTGTCTGCTTGTACCGAATAGGCTCCGAAACTACTGGCCCGATTTAAAAAAATCTTTCCCCAATAGAAAGCTACATTATTCCTGAGTGACATAGGCTAGTTTTTAGTTTCTAAAACGGGTCCTGTGGGGTGGTCCACGGGAGCGAAGCCGCGAGGAACAGCTTGTATGTAATATAGTTGAACAAAGGCTAGGCAGTTGATAATGAGTGCCTATATCTTATTTTGCCTTGTGTTTCAATGAAATTCCCAAAAGTCGTAGGTAATTATATACGAGCCTATTAAATAAGAAAAAGAAAATAATAGGTAATTCGAGTTTCTGATTCCAATGAAAAACTCATTTTTCATGCTCGTTATAAAACAGAAAAGAACATTTTTGAGATTCGAGATTTCCAGTTTGATCATCACACCAAAACGCTATTATCTGAACAAACATACAGAATCTATCTTAAATTAATGTTTTAGCATCATTAAACTCTGTCAACATCCAAGTTCTCTAATTATCTCAGCCACTAATACTGTCGTGGAAACTTTGTCGACTTTGAAAATTATTTGTCGAGACAAAAATAAAAGTTGGGCAACTTTCCACGACAACTCAAGTTGACAACGACATCGTCTAGAAAACTTTACGAACGAGAATTGTTTTTGAGTTTAAACAGATAGAATGTAGCTATCATCTTCGCAATACACATAGAAAAAATAACAGAGCACTGAACTTTGTAAATCGGGAGATTCATAAAGTTTAACAACCTAGAACCACCTCGACATAGATAAAATAATATAAAGGCGAGTACTGGAAACTCACGGTACGCAAAATGAGCTATAAACAATAAATTATTAAGCTATCTGTTCAAATACAAAGCAATTAAAATCAGAACCCAACAACGCCAAACTTCTACTACATACAACTAGAGAAATTAATGAAACTCTCCCGACAAATGTTCCTCTAAATATGCAGAAGTGTTACACTTAATTAATGAAAGGTCCGTGGCTTGTATAAAACCATTAATATCTGGGCTACAACAGAAAACGTAAAGACACAGAAGGTCGGTTCCACACAACGAGAGAAAACGCACGCAAACCTAGACACGCGTCTATGTGTGCGTGCGTCTGTTTTATGTAACTCGTTGTATGGAACAATCCTTCTGAAACTATTTTTATTCCGTGGCTTCAAGTAAAGCAAAGCAGTGTGGCACTAATGGCTCGGCTCTAATGTCCACACCATCTGTCAATGTCATGTCTTTGCCCGCTTTTTGTAGCACTTATGTACGAAAGTCTCAGTTCTATTCACTTTATTATAATGTTTCTCCTTTTTATTTGCTATGATGACCGGATGGATGGGTTTATAATTTGGTGGTTAGCTTTTGAATTACTGCTTTCTTATTGAATCAAGGATTAGTTATAATAACCATACTCGTAGGTGCAGGAATAAACACTAAATAAAAAATGATAAATATTTTAATTGTGACTAGCACAAGAAATACAAAATAGAAAGAAAACAAAATTAAAAAAAAAACTTCTTGCGAGACCAAAAAGACTGCATTAAATTAATAAAGTACTGAGAAGAAACCGCTTTTGTTTACAAATAAGTAATGAATTATAAAATAAAGCCGTTTTCATTATGAACCAGGAATGACACAGGCGCGAACAAGAGAATTACACGAATCGTTATTAATAATGGTCATTGTTATGGAGAGAATAACTTTGAATTAGTCCAGCAACGGTCAGCGTCGGTTTAATGCTTATTATTCTTCCAAAATATGCGAACCTTTTTACATCATCAATATTGTACCTACACATAATGGAGAGCTTATTACGGAATATTTTGAAACGATAGCACTTCTTCTACGGAATGAATTTTGTAACGATAGCAGTTTGTCGTGGTGGCTCAGTGGTTAAGACCTCGGGCCTCGCCTCTCGGGCTTGAGGACGTGGTGAGTTCAAATCCGGGTAAGCACCAATGTGACTTTTTCAAATTCATATGTACTTTCTAAGTTTGTCTTGGACATCACAGACAAACAGGGGCGCACCTAGGATTTGCAACTGCAGGGGGCTATCACCGGGGCGTTTAAAAGGTTCAAAGCTGTCCGGGGATTTTTTTAATATGGTTTCTTAAGATTGCGTTTTTAGCCTAATTTGATACTTAAAATAATTTGTAAGATACAATTTTTAATATGGGAAATTATTATATGCATTAATATACTAATTATATTTCGTACAGGATAGATTTAGTATCTTAATTCTATAATACTTTTAGAATATTTTATAACACTTTTGCTCAAGCAAGCCAGTGATAATAGTAGCTTATGCAACGGTCATATTATAGGGGTTATTAAAAAACCAGAGCGTGGGTTTATCACATGAGGCGAAGCAGAGTGTGATAATAATATCACGCGAGTGTTTTAATACCTAATTATATGCCGTTGCATACACTATTTTATCTTCACTCGTGCAGTTGAAATAAAACAACAGTGGAAACGGAAAAATAAGTGGTATGGCGGGCATTTTAGATTCTCATGACTGCGTAGCGCGCGCATCCTTAGACAATGACACTATTTTTCTACATTAATTCAATGAGCCCATACGCGCCAATAAATTAAAAAGTAAAAGTGTAATATAAAAAATATTTTATGATGCAGTTGTTTAAAAATCGAAGGAAAATGTTGCACTGTAATGGTTTTTTTATTTATTTTATCTATCCACGAATATAAAGTACGTGTTTATACAATATTTTTTGAATTCATATTTGGAACATTGCGTTGTGAGTGTAGATAAAATATATTATTTTTTGGACTCTGGGGAGGTTTCAGACCCCCTATATATATTATATATACGATCGTACGTTATGTATTAGTTATTTTTTTGTAGTTGGAATCTGTTGTAAATTATAAAAATATAAAACACAGAAAAAGAAGTCATGTTGAAGGTATCGCGTAAGTAGGAAGAACTCTAAATCAATCAGCATGTGAGCAAGAAGATAGAGATCATCTGATAAACCCGAACAAATAACAACAAAGCCTGATAAATACAGAATAAGATGACGAAAATTCTAAGATATAAAGAACAGCAAAAGCTGAGTAGACCTCTTGATTTATCCATAAGTCCTCTTTTACGACCAACGGGAATTTCCATCCAATTTCATATTCGGATTATAATATTTTATACTCAACGATCTACATCCGAACGATTTATATTGATGAGATGCTTAAAAAGTTTAATTTCGACAGGATACGTTCGGTTCGTAAAACTTTTAATAGAGCGTTTCAATGCGGACGCAAGTTTAAGCCAATTTTAATTACAAACTACCGAGGTACTTTGTCGTTGATAGTTGTACGTACGACGTACGTCACGTGACTTGAAAAAAGATAAAAGGCCTGCTTCACGATGTCTGTATAGCTAATACTTACTTCATTAAAAAAGGGAACAGAATTGATATACATCATCATCATATCATCCGAAAGACGTCCACTGCTCGACATAGGCCTCCCTCAATTCGTGGCCTAATTGTCCGATCCCGTGCGTCTCACATCCAGCGGATCCCCACAACCTTCACCAGATCGTCGGCCCACCTAGTGAGAGGCCTTCCAATGCACATTGCTCGCAGAACGGATGGCTGATGGAGCCGAAAAGTTCTGGAATGGCGACCACGAACCGGAAGAGGAAACGTTAGAAGGCCTCCCACTAGGTGAACCGATAACCTGGTTAAGATTGCGGGAAGGCGCTGGATACGAGACGCAAGGGATCGGTCAATGTGGCGACGCCTGGGGGAGGCCTATGTCCAGCAATGGACGTCTTTCGGCTGAAATGATGATGATGATGTAGACAATTTCGTATTTGTAGCTCATAGTTCAGAACAGTAGATGGAGTGGCTGTGTAGTGGATTACTATTGTTGTGATTTCTCGTACCTACATTGAGTATCCGTTTGAAACAGTGACCGTATCCTATCTTTAAAACAGATTGAAATTGTATCATTATTCGTTGCAGGCACCCTGGATTTCATTGCTCTCAAGATGGTGAATAAAATATCATCAGGAAACTGGCATGTACTAGACCCAAAAAATCAGAGATCTGTGACATCTACAAATCCTAAAAGTTCCCACATGGTAGAGTAAAACCCATTCCCCCTCACATATAGGTTGTCTGTGTCCCAGCAGTAGGAACCCTATGTGCTGATTACACTATTCTCAATCATAAATTTCTCTACTGCTCGCGCTAGGAGATTCATGAAGGCCCCAAGCGCGTAGTGCTTGCTGGTAAGGAACAAATGATCAGTAGGGTTGCCGCCTTAAGAAATGCTTGTATGGCAAAAAGATAATTACCCTAGGTCTGGTTGTTTGTGTATGTGAGTTAAAATTTTTGTAAGAGCAACCATGCTACATGAGTAATGCCTAGTGCGTTTGCATTTAAAAATATAATATATATTTGGTTCTGGTTTGTTAGTCACCAGGCAACTCCCTAGGCTCAAGGCGCCAAGCAAACAAAAATAACATAACATTAATACTACTTTTGTGCCCTTTTTCCCTAAATTTAATAATTTTACCTATAGTTAAAATCCAGCTAAAAACTTTTCCAACGTGTTCTGAATAATATCTAGTACACCCATTAAAATAACAAAGCGGTAAGTCCGTTGTATTTTGTTACTATTGGAAATAACCTTTTAGGAACCATTATTATAGTGCTGATTGATATGCGCTGATAGAGAATAATTTAATATCCGATCTATCAAAATATTGTTAGAATATGAACTGAATGTAAATACGTCCGATGACCTGGTGAAGGTTGTGTGAATCCGCTGGATGCGAGAAGCAAAGGGCCGATGTTGCGACGCTTGGGTGTGCACTTTGTTCAGCTGTGAAGGTTTTCTGACTGAAATGATGATAATTCTGGTACATACGTCACAGTAAAATTTGGTCCCATATTCTTTGTGTTTTCTTCCACTCGACTCAATCAAATTGCCACTACAGTATAGCTTGTTATTTATTGACTTGAATAGATAATATTTCTCTGTTGTCATGGTGACTCAGTCGATTGGAGTGAAGAGTTTCTTTCAAATGGATTTAAAATATAGGTCCTAAAACTTGATAAGTACCGTTATGTAGAGATCTACCTTGGAATCAACTTCGTTTTGTCGATCTCAGTTATTTGGCTCCGATTTCACTGAATGACGACTGACGATAGATACTAAGAAAATATCAAACAGACTTGTTGTTATTTCGCCCTGTCAAAGCAAACAGCCTTGTATTGTTGTCTGCTCCAAAGAGATACTTATAATATTATCGACAAAAATGCCTATTGTGGTAACTGAAGCACCATGTAAAAGTAAAGCAGAGTAGGTACCTATAGTACGAATCTTTCTTCTCCGATAGACGTTTTTGTTTCTATAGATTTTCTACTTCACAGCAAGCCGTGGATAAAATTTAGGAACACCACAGAACAAGCGAGCCGAGAAGTTCACTCTACCTTGGATACTGGGGGATGATTGTGTTTAAGAAATGGCATACTAATTAAGTATAACCAAGCTTAAAGTTAAACCATTTAATTCAATTAAGCTATCGAACGGTATTTTTGAATATCAACATTTACAGTTAACAAATTGATTATACCTTTTATTATTTCTGCGTATTTATTATTTCATTTCAGCCGAAATACGTCCACTGATGAACATAGGCCTCCCACAGGCGTCGATACATTGACCGATCCCGTGCGTATCGGATGTATTGTTTAAAATAATTCAAACTCCTAACAGTTCCCTACAAAACAAACGCCGCCACAACAGGTTCTAGCTTTCTAAAGTAAAGTACACACTGTAGCTACATCTTTGTGTGAAGTGTCGTGAGCTTGACAGTGACATGGCCGCAGTGTCGTCCTGCTCTTACTGTGTGGTGTCGTGATGACATGGTTTTAAAAAGATTTTAGAGAGAAATTTTGTTCTATGAACAATGTAAGAATGCTCATAGAACAAAATTAACAAGATGTAGCTTTCTATCAGTGAAAGGGTTTTTCATAAAGGGAAGAGTATCGATTTGTAAAGATAAAATTAAAATCTAAAAACTACACTGTTTTATGTACCGGACTGACCTCCCACGGGATTGTGAAAACCAAAATATTAACGGAGCATACCTAAAAAACAATTGAAAAATATTAGATATTCAGATTTTTTTTTAACTTTTAAGTAGGTAATATATTTACCTCAACTAAGATGGGTAAATGACAATAAAGTACTAAATAAATGGCATTTACCACGTACATAACAACCATTCTATAGCAAAACAGGTCTTCACAATATTCTATGTCAGTTCTTTAAAATAAAAGATGGATGGTATTCAGCATTATTCCTATGTCGATTGCTTATTGCGTAATCAAGAAATCCGTAATTCGTTGCCTTTGACAGCCAGATTCCACTCAATCTACTTATTTATGCCCTATCGGCTCTTGAATCCCACGCAGTTTTTCAAGCATCGTCAACATTTTTCAAAGTTAGAATGTAATAAAAAAATATTTTACTAACATTTACCTACGATGTTGAAATATTTGTAACGACGGAATGGCAAAAATATACTGGTATGTACCTAAGAACATAACAAAGTACAATTACAGTGACACAGAAAAACTTCTATAAATTGTTATTTAATTATGATATCTACTCATACATACTTAAATAGGCTAGTTTTAGTGTCTTTGTACCAATTTATATATTTTTATGTTTGTTATTAGCTTAAATTAATTTAATCATTTAACGGACCCAATTATTGCTTTTTGAAAAGTGATGGCCTGAAATACATGTTTCAAAGAACCTAAATTGGGCAGATCGATACCAAAAATAGATATATTTGTTAATAATCTTGCAGTTGTAATAAAATATTTTAGTTATAATTTACTTATAACCACTATTTATACCATTGTTTTAGAAATTATGCTACTGCACCTAATTACATTTTTGTGAACGGTCTTACTTTTGTAAATAAATTATTCTTAAAGTCTACTAGTAGTTGCAACTTTATTAGATCTTTCTTAAAAATTCATTGCAAAGTGACAGTTTTATTCAGGTTAGGACTAACTCATCTTCCACTACCCATGGATTTAACAATTCATAAGTTGAATATGTTGAGAAATAGTGGTAGCTATCAGTTACTAACGTATGCATTTACATCTACAATGTTATACCATGTAGGTATTGAAAATTGCCGACCCCAAACATGGCAACATGGGACTCCCGAGACTGTCAACAGGTCATCTGTTCAGAAGAAGCTGCATCTTTCGCTACGAATATTCCTCTCCATTGCCCTAAATGTGCATTTGAGGGTTCTGAAAAGGCTCATTGTGAGAGACGACAAAACCAACAAAAATTTAATATATCCTTCATTATAGAGACCCACACCATCACCTTCCAAGTTTTAATATACATAATACGGCATGCCAAAAAAAAATCTACCTAGTGTTGATGACTCGTTTCATTGTTGCGGTTTCTGAATGTGAAACATTGTAATAATATAAATTTCAGATTATTATGTATGCAAACAAAGAAATATTATGAAGAGTATTTGCCAAATGTGACGCAACCATGACACGATCGATACTCACTAGTGCAAAACATTTTGTTTACAAATTCAAAAGAGATTTCATTCGACTGTGGTAAAGCAAAGTTTAAATAAAAATATAGTTTAATTATTTATTTAATTACAACGGTTAAGAGCCAATTACTAAAAAATTACAGAAACTAAAAATCACAATGTCGTGACAAAACATAATCCACGTTCTAACATAAATGTTGAGATCACAACGTTTCGTTGTTGGAGTCCCACAGAATGGAGAACATAATACCGTGCAGTATAAGAGCGGGTTTGCAACTCAAACATAATTTTACAAGGATTCAAAATGAATTTTTGCAACATTTTTCATTTATGCTCCGCTCTTATTGGCCGTAGCGTGATGTTATTTAGCCTATAATCTTCCTCGATAAACGGAATATCCAATACAAAAAGAATTTTTCATTTCCAATCAGTTGTTCCTGAGATTAGCGCGTTCAAACAAACAAATTCTTCAGCTTTATAATATTAGTATAGATGTGTATAATAACAACGCAAATTATTTTGTCTCCATCATCAAACTTTTATGATGTATGGTGGATATTTTCCTTTCCGATACTACGAAGTGAAATAACACCTTACGAGAATTCTGAACCGTTGAACCGATAACTGTAGAGGCAAACAAACGTTCTTGATTAAAGTCAGGCAATTGGTTTCAAGCTGGCTTGCTGTTAGGTTTGGATCCAACTACCTATATTGTGAACCATGGGCTACGAAGACGATGAGTTTACCATTAACATGAAACAGTCGACGTAAATGAAAAACTGACTGCGATCACCAATACATAATATTATGAAGCTCACCTAGAGTATTACTCCCTAAACACTAATCTACAAACACTAAACTAAAGTGCACCAATCGATTGAAATTTACAGTAATTATAATTATACCTATTCAGGCATAAATACACGAAGCCAATTCTCGGCGAGAATACCAATAAATATTGTATTCTCTCTATAATGGTGGGCTTATGATGGATTAGTTTGTGCAACGTGCTAATATCAAACTGTGTGCTTTATGAGATGAATTTATGCTGTATTTTACAGATAATATTAATTGGCTGGGAGGTAATTTATTGCAGTTTGTTGGGTTCGTCGAAGCAAACCCGGGTACTGAACATTCAATCTTGGAATATATATATTTTTTAGTTTGACCAATATTATAAAGAGGAAAGATTTTTTTGTTTGTTTGTACCGAATAGGCTCCGAAACTACTGGACCGATTCAAAAAATTCTTTCACGTATGGATCATGGATTGATAGCTTATGTTACTCGGGCATAATGCAGCTATAAATTATTTTCAAAAATATTAGAAAACCTTATGAAAATTGCAATAATTTTATCCAAAGTAGCAAAATTTTGCCTATAAAATTCATTATTTGGCGTGCGCTGAGATAACTATTGATGATACATAAAAATATGTACTATATGATTAAAGTACCCATTATTAATTACATAAAAAACTTCGAGAGAATATATTTCACTTTCATGCTGTCACATTAGCAGCATTTATGTTCTAAAATTTAATTAAATCGCCAGTAGAAACAAAAGTTGGTTACATTCGTATTGTAGTATGGTATTAATTCTTATTCAAATAAATAGTTCAAAAAATTGGTAGGTAGGTGGGGTAGGTGGGTAGGTAGGGTAGGGTAGGTAATTGGGTAGATAGGTAGGGTAGATAGGAAGGTGGAAGTTAGGTAGATGCCAGTTGACGGAAGCAAAGCTGCGGGGGTCAGCTAGTCTATCATAAACGTCAATAAGTCGTCAGGTCAGCGTTTCTTATGCCTTCTTCGGCAACGACGCCCGTCCTCTAGCTCAATGACTCTGGCCCATCTGTCTTTATACATTGTACACATATGACGAATTATAAAAAGTGTTAAGAACTTTTTGGGTGTTAGCCAACGACGAGTGAGTATTTTAGCAAGGGAGTACCACAGTACCAAATTAAATTGATAGATGACTTGCTACAAAAAACAAAAACATGTCTTTTTAGCTAAAAATTTTAAAACATTTTAATTATATTTAAACATTAAACCACAACCTACACCTATTTTTAACTCAGTTAACATGAAACATCTGACGAACACAATATAAACGATCTTAAAAATAACTTTATTTGCTTTTGACTCTTGGTCAACCACATCATTTAATAAATTTCTCACGACACACACACTGCTAAAATACAAACAAAGAATAATTAAGTGTGATAAAACGATGAAAATAATAAGATTTCTACATATTGCCGACTTGACTTATAAATCCTTGCGAGAATGCAGTGCTTACACTTTACAATGCAATAAGTTCGCTTGAAAACTATTAATAAGCTTTTGCTACCCACCACCGGACTATTTATGAGAAAAATAATTTATTAATTAACTTAGAAATAAATGGAAACCAAGTCTTATTGTCTCAATTGCTTTTGTTTTTAATACTTTGAACGTTTATGCTATTTCAAATATCTATACTAATATTATAAAGCTAAAGAGTTCGTTTGTTTGTTTGTTTGAACGCGCTAATCTCAGGAACTACTGCTTGGAATTGAAATATTTTTTTGTGTTGGATAGTCCATTTATCGAGGAAGGTTATAAGCTATATAACACCAGGCTATGACTAATAGGAGCGGAACAAAAATGAAAAATGTTGTAAAAACGGGCAATAAATATTCCTTTTTGAGAGCAACAATCATGTATGTAGTGTAGGTGAGGTAGGGTACATGGGTAGGTATTTAGCCAGTTGACGTGAGCGAAGCCGCGTGGGAAAGCTAGTAATTAATAAATAAGGCTTTTGGATTTTTTGCCAAGGCATTTCTATTAAGTACCACAATTTATGAAAAGTTTGCTAATTTAATTTGAACAATGAATTATTAAGTTGTGTTGTTTACTAATAATTCTTTTGGATTTTCCTCATAAGACACGGTGATGAAGAGAATCTCCCTATTAAAAGAAGAGAACTTTATCGTTTAAAGTATTCAGAAATTTCTTAAGTTTTGTTAATATAAAATGCCAAGTGCATTCAAAGCGATTTACTAAGTTGGCAGTTTTAACAGACCTTTTAAATAATAAAATAATCCTATTAGAAATGTAAGTATTATTCTTTACCAGTTCAATAACTGACTACTTTCTTGTGGCAAATAACCAAGCTAACGTGACCTCTCTTTACCACAACAGCTTTATAACAATATTGTTTTAACAAGAGATCACCTCGAAATGGTCCACCTGATTTTCCCTAACAATAAGCTGGATATATTTAATAATTCTCGGCTGCATACTAAGCATGGCTTGTTTATAGCTTACTCCGATGCTATCGGCTTATAGATCGATGTTAATAGTATGTTTACTATGGGTCAAGTGAGTGCAATATCGTTTTATCTTGTAATTTTGGATATTGAGAGCGGAATATTGAGAGTTTACAGCTTAATAAGTATGTAAATTTAGTATCTAAAAAATATATATAAGCTTATAGTTAAGCAAAATATGATTATTCCAAAACAGGATAGATTTCGGTTCAAAAATCGATATTTTCCCTTCCCACTGAAATAACTTTTTTAATGAAAAAGTTAGCAAGAATGGGTGGAACTACATAGACGAACAATTTACTGGCTTGAATATAGGAGACTACTCCGCCTTAGTTTTATGTCACAGTTGTCTAGTAGTAGTCACGACAAGACAACTGTGACAACTTAAGACATCACTAGCGCTCGCCGCCATTCCTACATGGGGGGTAACCGCGGGCGATGCAGCGGGCGCGGGGGGGGTCACTCATCCTGCGGGCGCGCACCGGTCACTCCAGCTGATCATTGCGCCATTCACTGCAGTTCTGAGCACGCAGTTCACCTATGCCATCAAACTAGGTTTTAACTTCCGTCCGTTTTGTTATCTCTTTACTAAAAATACAATCCTGTAAAAAACAAGTCAGTATTTGCCCTATCACCATCATCAGGACATAAACGTCCCCTTTCCAAGTACAAATGCGTCGATTAAACTTGTGGACAAAAAGAAAAAAAAAACTTGAATCAGCAAGTGTTTCGCGGTCCCCGTTACGGTACAGTTGGCTCGTAGTTCATCCAAAATAAGAATAATGTAGTCATCGGCAAGGAAAAACATTTGCAGCTGAAAATAGTGCCCTGAAGAGTTCCGCGAACTGCTTGCAGAAGTATTATAAATATGATATCTTGTTGTGTATAATTCATAGTTACCTGAACCCCTGTTCCTGATCTACGCCAAGTCAAGATAAGTCTCCCGTTCATGCGAAGCCCAAACCTATTGATATTGGATGTCAGCGCGCCATGATGCATCGTACATAATGCACACCGTACAAGTCGGATTTATTGCCGGGAATATTTACTCCCACCATACTCACTGATCGAAGCGATCACACCCGTCCTGCACAAACTAGTTAACCACTTTTCCAAGGTATTTCTTTCCCTGCAAGTTACTACCTATAAGGGTTCTTAGTAACGAAGCGCCTGTACCAATCTATCATCAACCGAATCTCATGACTGTGTAGAACGAATTAATTCTAAGATGGTTCAAGCAATTAGCAATAGGAAATGAACATTTGATACAGGCGGGTCATCGAGTGTAATCAATTAATTAAGTTCAGGATGTGTGCCCAAATGGCTACTTACAGTTTCATCTGGTTTCGTGATTGCTTGGGGGTTTCTAAGATAAACTTGGGTCTAGGTTTGTAGGTGGGTATACTACAAACGAACGGAAATGAAATATGAATCTGTTCCTACTTTGGTTAGATATTGGGGAATGAAGGAAACGGGAAAGGAAACTGAAACGCTTATTGAACCCTTTACTGAAATACCTTTTTTTTTGTTTTTTTTTGTGGGATCGTCCAATGACTTCTTCCGCCTCACCCAAAGCTTGGATGAAGGATGTCAGAATATTTGTGGCTAAAACCCACCCGTGTTCCTTCAGTTGCTTGTGCCAGGGCCGCGGTAACTCTCTTTCAAACTTATCTTGACAGGCAGCGGCCCTAGCAGGCCCCGTCACTTTTGCTGAAATCTCTTTGAGGCGCGCGTGGAACACTACGCGCCGTAAACTCGGGCCTGGTTCTTATCGGACGGCGAGCTACTCATTACTTGCCGTCCGCAAGCCCGCGCCTACAGACCGGAAATCGGATTGCGACACTCGATACCCGGGGCATCTCCTAGCGTCCTCCGGGGGGTACCTAGGGGCGTGAGGGCGCCTCCTTTGCGTCTCCCTCACACGTTCCGCCTCCTCCTTTGTGAGTATTACTGCTTCGCAGAAGGAGGAACTCTCGCTCCGTACCATGGCCTGAACCAGGGCCGATAGGTCAGGGCGACAGGTCACCATCGCCGATCGCCTCCACGAGGACACGGCGGTGCTCCGCCCAATTGGGGCAGACCTCCACCGTAAGCTCCACCGTGTCCTCCGGGCAATCCACACAATGGTGTCAAAATGGTTTTTATCCTGTATAGGAACCACCCGAAACAGCCGTGACCGGTGAGGACTTGCATCAGGCGGAAGGTGAGGACGCCGTGACGCCTCTCAAGCCACTAATCAAAGAGAGGCCTTACCGCCGCAATTGAGGCGTGCCAATTTAATGTTCATTATTTGGTGATGTTTAATAAAAAACTTGTATTAACCGAAGGATAAGCCAGAATTGTAGCAATGAGTATGTAGTAACAATAATACACTTACATATTGCTATAATCGGGACAATCTATGAAGTCCGATGGCGTTTCTCATTTTACATGCCGCGATAACTATCAAATTCATAATCCTAATTAATTGCTATGTTACCCATACACTATAACAACGACTATCATTCGTCAGCATCAAGTTTAATTAAGTATTTTTGTAGGAGTCAAATCCGACTTCTCACATTGTTATGACGATGGGAACGTGCGTTTTTTCCAAGCATTAAAACAAACGCCATATACTTTTGTGACACAAAATATTCTCTATGTGTAATTTAAATAAGCATTATATCAACCACAATATAACAAAAACTACTTACAAAACGCATAAAAATCCACCACAACCTGAGCTTATAAACAACTTGAAACACAAAGCTCCTATTTTAATAACAAAGCAAAATAGCTTTATACAATACCCTGTAACAAGATATCCGATTCAAGTTCGGAGACTTTCACTCAACAGCCTGAATGAAACCGTCTCTTTGGGAATGTAAAGCACAGGATAAAGTCACAGTATTATTTTGAACAGCATTGCAACTTCACCGCATCGCATAGGTATCTACTAACTTATGCGTAACTTATTAACTCACAAATTATGGTTGTTTGTTAACAGTTGGCTTTTAGGGTCTTATTATACCGCCCCCAGTGGGTTCCCACATTGTCGAGGTGGGGGGCGGCTTGGTGGGATGGCTTGGTCATCTTCGGTGAAGCTATAAGGAACCCGAAGAGGGGCCGCTCGCCAGGGCTTTTGCCGATAAGCCGTTAATGTCGCGACCAAAAAGTAGAGGCGGTGCCGCTTGGCAACAGAGGCGTCATCGCAACTGAGGCGGGCCGCGATGTTGTATGGAAGGCATCGCGGCTAATGGTAGGCCGCGGAGGGAGAGGAGTGCCGGTATTGCGGCGCGCCGCTCTCCCTACCTTCCGCGACCTAGACGGGGTCGCCATCGTCTGATGGTGGGCGCGTTGGGGCTGCAAGGGAGGAAGAGAGTCAGTATAGCATTGTCCGCTCTACCTATCCCCTACAGCCGAAAAATGGTAGGTAGTGGGGCCACTAACCTGACCCGTCACAGGGGGACCAAGGGTGAAATACACGGGGTCGAATGGGTCCCATTTGCTAGTTTGGTCCCTGGGGTAGTCACGGCGTACAATGTGTTCTGGTGCGCCTGTTATGGGGAGTAATTCCCAGAGGAAGGTCCGGTGACGGACAGTCGCGGCGGGCGGGCTCGCGGTGAGTACTAACGCGTGCCTGTGTTTACACCATAAGCGGCACAGGAGGACACCGAGGAGTTTAAGTGGGTTGGAGTACTACATTGGAGTACCAAGGGGTAGTACCCACTGGAATTTTTATGTTATATTTCTTTGTGTTTTTATAGTTGAGCTACTGTTTTGCTCTCAACTATTTTCCAGTCCTACTATAAATGTATCCTCCGGGGGATATGGACAGCTGTGCGCTTTAAACTACCAGCTATACGAAGTGCGCGGATATTTGTCAATAGGTTGTGTATTTTATTGGCGCTCCGGGTGGATGTGGGTGAGCGGTTCAGATTGACGCATTAGCTCTGTTTACCTAATCCCGTACTGAGTGGAGAGGGATTGTAGGAGTTTCAAATAGTGTAGCGAATTGTGGAAGTTGGTTTGTCACGTTTATTGAAAAATGCCAGTGAGAAATAAGAGAAACATTCAAATCAATTCATTGAAATCTTTTAGGCCCAACAGATCCCCAGGAGATCCAAAGAAACTGACGAAGTTCGAGGAATTGCCCGAATTAAGTGGCAAAAGGCAGTACACGTTGCTTGCAGAACAGATGGAAGATGAGAAAAATAATCTGGATTGGCGATTGTTTACCGAAAGACGCAGTGTTAGGAGATCTTACACAAGGAGAGCCGATAACCTGGTGTGAGCCGCGGGATTTTGCTGGGTGCAAGAAGTATAGGATCGAACTATGTGGAGATGCTTGTAAGAGAGGCAGCAGAGGACATCATTCACCAGAAATAATGATGATGATGATGATAAATAAATAAATGCCTTTTTCTACATTGATTAATACTCTTACAGTGTGCTTAGTTTTTCGATAGTTTTATTGGGCTTTTGTCTGTTGACTATTTTGAACTAAAACAAAGTTTTAGTGAGCGAGGGAACTATATCTAAAGCAGTTAATTGAAAGGGCCAACTAATAGTCGAGCAGCGAGAAAGTTTAGATCGATCTTTGTGGTAAACTAAAGTGTAATTTATTATTTATCCTTAACGTGCCTATTTTATTTATTGCTTCGTGTAATTTTGAATTTAGGCAAACTTTAGTTTTAGAAAACCAACTTTAATAAAATAATACTAAACTCATTTGCAAATAGCAAAACTCTGTTTTGTTGCTAGTAAGGGCTCTTTTAATTTAGACGTTTCGTGTCGGACTGGCGGCGCTGGCAACGCAGCGGTACGGGTCTCGTACTGCGCACTACCAGTTGATATTTTACATACAATTTATGCACACACAAACTCGTCCCGCCGCCGCACTGCGCTCTTGGTGTAAATTGTATAGAAAGCTCGGTTTAAAGAATCTTTATTCCCAATAAAGACATAATTATGTCACTTACTTGAGAACAATACTAAAACACATAAATATATAGATTACAAAAAGTTCGTCATCAGTGTAAAGAACTTTTTGTGTAACGCATTGCAAATGCATTGGATGGGTAACTATTATCTTGTAGATAATAGTTACCCATCCAATGCATTTATTTCTCCAGAAGTGATCGATCCAAAATTATGTGCTGGCTAAGTTGAGTTTTGAATGCATTGAAAGAGTGTTGATTTTTTATACAGGACAGTAACTTATTATAGAGCTGTGCTCCTTCTAAAGTTAGCATTTGTTTGCCATAGGTAGTTCTTGTTTTAGGTAAAACTAGCATGCTTACTCGCCGTGTGCTGCGTTGACTAATTTGTTTATATTGGGTGAGTATTCAGTTTGAAAAAACCTTTGAAGTATACAGACGTGATGCTAGGTTATTTTTTCTTCCTATTTACAGGATTACCGTAAAATGTCACACAATATTACAACCGAAGAAAATCCCCACCTGTCTAAAAATACACCCTCGGGGTTAACTTTGTTAACGTGATAAACTAAGGAACTTCTCACACTGATTGTAATGCGATAACATGCGCCCCGGGCGACGCGAGACGAGAAGAGAACAGTTTTAAAGTAACATCGTGTTTCCCGGTTTCCAGGGTTGTGTTAGTGGATATTAATTGCATTAAGAAATGTTGGAAATACTGAGTTTATTGAGTAATTTTGTGGTGAATATAATGTGTACCGTGCATTTGTTTCTTAATAACTATTATTTAGGCTTTGACATCTCCATGAGATATTTATTTTGAAGAAAAAAATAAAACTTGGGTACAGGGATATGTTTATTGAAGACGAACGAAATAATTTTTTTTGCTTACGTAACGATACTATACTTCATAAAAGATATCTTGATCTCTGCGACATACGTCAAAATGACGTATACGTTACTGTAAGACTGTCAAGCGCTATTGTTACCGTATTGATACTGACAGCTATCACAGAGATCAAGCTATCTTTTTAACCGACTTTACAAAAAGGAGGAGGTTCTATGTTCGACTTTGAGTTTGTTGTTTTTTTTTTATTAAATGTTCACCGATATCTCCGTCAATAGTGGACCAATTTTGAAAATTCTTTTTTTGTTTGTTAGAGTATGTTTTATGAAGTATAGACCTCATAAATCTCTTCGGCAATAACGTTTCTTGTCTTCAAATCACGTAGTGCGTAGCAAACGTAGCATGCGTCACGCCTATCGCTAGATGTGTTTCGTAGCTTTCTATGTAGCACCATCCTAACTTTCTTCTTACATATGTCGTTCGTGTGTCTTGACATATACTTAATTTGTTAATTTTCCGCATCGGTAAATACTTCAATTTCATATTTGTGCTGCAATAGGGCTGGACTTTTGTAATTATTATGATTTTATTTCTGTAATAACATAGATCAGTTCTTTTCTTGATCCAAGATCCGATACATGAATCGAATTAAAAGGAGACAGTCATTACTGGTTAGCGTAAAAGTATAATTTGTGCAGTAATCGTAGACTTATAAAAAATAATTTATAATTCTATTATATTGACATAAAAAATCCAACAAGGTCATGTCTTTTAAAACTTATAGCGGCAAATATAATTTCCGTAAAAGTGCTTCAATATTGACTCTGTGTATCCAAACATTTGATCTGAGGGTTTATTTGGAATATTTAATAGTTTACTCAGACATAAAGAAACTTCAATTTCCGACAGTATGTACACTGAAATCCATTGGGTGGACTCGACGAGTTATCTATTTGACATAAAAAATATTTGTATAAAATTATTTCAAGTGAATCACTCAGTTTGCTGTGTAATTTTTCAGGTTGAACACAATTCCTAATGTTATATGTTGTAAACTGTGTTTTATAAAACTTACCTTAAAAATTAAATATTTTTTTTCATCTTTAATCAACTAAAGGAGAATTTTAATGTTAAATTAAACTTACTATTCACATTTATGATGCCCATGTTTTTTACATCTTTTATATTATTTGTATTTTTCTTATAGATTAGATAGGTTCGCTTTTGAACACTATCAAAATTTATGGTAAGCTGATGAATAAACGATATGGTTTACAATGGAACACGCTTGCCAAGAAGAAATTTATTTATATACCCCCTAGGTTATAACTATCAGGAAACGCATTTTGTTCTAAAATTCACAAAAAGTTTGAAAGTAACATGCATTTCACACGTTGCTACACTATTTCAAAGCTTGTTACATCTCCCAGGTACATTATTCTACGCAGGTGTATCGCATAGCTTATCCAGACTCCTAGCAGTCGGTTATGATTTTACAGACAGTTCTTTCACGAAATATTTCGCAGGTTTTCCACGTACCATGTCTTGATTTTGTATGTTTCTAAAATCTTGTTAGGAATTAAATGTTGAGCAATGTTTGTTCTATTTTATTTTTTATAGGGCCGTAAATGTTGATTCTTTCAATAACGAGAGAGTGCTTTTTCTAAACAGATTTAACTTCATGTTGCAGACATTTAATACAATCTGATTACATATATTATTATAGACAGCCACTATTATATTATTGAAAGCAGAGAACGATGCTCGTTTGAAAATGGAATATCTGACACCAGTCTTGCTAAGGGATATCGCGTAACCGAGTTGCTGGGTTGTGAACAATGATATTCTATTAAACAGATACGTTACACACTCACAAAACAACAGAAAAAAGTGATCCGCACAGCAGCGGCAGCACACATACACACTTTTCATTCATCTGACATTTCACTACAAGTCAAAAGGGATAGCTTGCTAAAAACAACAAGAAAAAATGTGAATGTAAACAAATATTATTCTGACCATAAATGTTTTTTTCTTTTTCTAACCTCCAAATATCAGAATATCAGAATATCGGGCAAAAAAAAATTGTAAATTGCGTACTTACATATGGTATGAGATCCCTTCTGTTTTATTTACTTGGGTATCATAATTGGTACACTTTCTAAATACACACGATGGCATTTTTTAAATTTTGTTTATGTTTCAACAAAGCGTATCGCTCTTCGCCATGCGTGACATAGACTAAAGACTACACGTCCCAATTGGGACGTATTCGAGTCTTCACAATGCACGCGCTCATAACATATCTGTTTACTAGAATATCATTGGTTGTGAAAGTCAGATAGACATTCGTTCTATGTAAAAGTTAGTTAGCTAGTTCTGTTCTATTTAGTCCCATTCACTTAGACCAGAAGCCGAACCAAAAGAATGTATTAAATCAAACTTCTACTCTCCTTGAATTTACCTGACCAACAATACCACACATATGAGCATTTAACAATTAAAAACCACACAGATTTGCCCATACACCGCACTCGGCAAATAACAATAAGCGATAGCTGTTTAATCTATAACAACAGTCAGAACAAAATTAACTGCGGCCACGCAGCTACAGTAATGAATGAGTAATTGAAACAGTCGGTTGGTAAACCTCGTTTGTATGGATTGTTTCAGGTTAATTTTGGTACGGTTCGAAGTGAGGTAATGAATGAAACAATAAAGGTTGGAGCAAATTGTTGGACACAACAAACTGAATAAGCCCATTGTCAATGATGCTGCTGGGGCCCTAACCATAAATACTCAATCATTCAGAGATCGGCTTTAAATCTAAGCGAGCTTTAGTTATTATAAAATAAACTTTTACAAAAACACAAAACTAACTTTCTGGTAACGTTTCAATCAAACTTTTGGTGACCGATAAATAAAAATCTTTCAATGATATCGCAAACATAAACTTGAGTAAACCGATTTGGAAAATTCCTCGCACTTAAGTCTCTAATTTTTTTAAGGTCCGTACCCAAATGCTAGATTTTGGAAAGAAGGAAAAAGACTCGTAATAGTTAAAACAAAAGATATGTGGCCTGTTGAAAATTCATTCACTCAAGCACAACCGACCACGCACGGTTGATAATTTGTTACATTATTATCATTAGAGAGATTGGGCCTAAGTCATCGACTACAAAATTTGCTATTTCCGATACAGTTACATAGAAATCTGTAAAAACTGAAACTTCAATATCTTTGTTTTGACGTAAAAAAACAAAACCCTTGATGGATAAAATGGATGAAATAAAATTCGATACACAGCCGATAATGCTTCGCGGTCGCATCATCGCACTGAAAACTATTCCTACAAACTCCACTAAAATTTTATTCGACAATTTGGGAACTCGTAAAACGAAATCTTATTCACTTTTCGACATTGCTGCGGACGTATCTTTTGCTTTGTCTATTTCACTTTAAAATTCGGAATATTTTAGTGAACCCTTTTGTCCAAACTTGGCCAAAGCAGAAGCTTTTGGTTCCTCTCGGGTAACGGATAGTAATATGTAATATCGTTCTCCAACACTGACAAACAATTACGAGTACACCAAAAAAATGATGCGCTTCGATTGATAAAATAAACAGTCTAATAATGACAAAACAGACAGGTACATACGTATTCCCATGCTTGTAACAGCTCCATGAGTATGAATTGTAATGTTCGCGTTTTTTTTATTGCCGACGATAGACGTTGATTCCCGAAGCGCATACTTTTCTAGGAATATCTGTACACCAAGCAACCAAACAATGTCAACTCGCTTTCAATGTCAAATTAACCTCAATACAGTGTCACTGCTTACCGTCCATAGGCGCTCCGAATAGTAGGCCAAACAAACAAATAGAAACATTGATAAACAAACTAACTTCGTTCATTTCGATTAGTGAACTATTCGGTTGGCCGATACATTTCTATGGCTGTCTGATAGATTCACAGTCTCTTTGTTATATCTAAACAGACAGGATTGATTGAGTTAGAAAGTACTCGTAGCTAATTGGCAACCAAGCTCCCGATTTCAAAACTAATAAACATTAATAAATTGTCTAGCTGCAATGGTACTTATTTACCAGGTTCTTAATTCAAATTTTCTATGGGCAATATGAATTGAGAATCTACTAATCAGAGTTCAAACTACATAACATAACATCACACCTGAATTTCCCAAAGGGTTAGGCAGAGGTTTACCTATAGTACACCCAGCTTTTGCCCGTTAGTTAACCTTTAACTAACATCGTAATTTTTTGAGACATAACTTACATCGTGGAGTAAAACTGTACCCCAAAAGAAAATAATATAAAAATGTAATGTTACTAATTAAATTTTGAGATTTAATAATTGTTTTTTTTAGTAATATTTACAATTAAAAGAAACAACGTCTTCGTAATTAAAAACACTTTTATTACTAAAAATATCAAAACACCACTTTCATCTAATTTAACCCTCAGCCTAACAAATTGTCTTCTATTGAAATCTAAAAAACAATAGATACGACACTTATATTAATGGATTACAGACAGTTGGTTTATACTACTAAATCACTAAAAACAAATATACAAAATTATCTAGTATACAATCAGAAAAAAATAACCTCTTTTTCTAACAAAAATGGTAACTCTTTTAATATCTAAATAAATAAAAACAATTCTTATCTACATACATTATAGTGGTACGTCATCGCCTGAGCTCAAATTACTACCATCATCACTTCTCAGATCGATTTCCATGTCAGATTCATAATTTGTGTCTGATGCTGAAACTTCATATTCACTTTGAAAGTTACGCATGAGGTCCACTAAATCCGGGTCTTTTTCATTTATAATGTCATCCAGGATGTTGGCAACTTGTTCTTGTGAAAAAATCTTGTCCACTTTGCTCAAGTGCCGCACAAATAACACAAAATAGTAATGTTGTCAAAAAAAAGGCCTAACTAACACCGTGGAGTATAAACTTACCCAGTGTACCTGTATAGCGCAAACGAATGATTTCTACGCACCATGCGCTCTTGAGGCTTAAGAGCACACGCTACACTGAGAATACAGTATACAGTAGAGTACTGAGTATACAGTAGAATAGTATTCTCAGTATAGCTTCGCTGGAAGGGTAAATATTTAGATTTTTTTTTGCGGCTGGGTTACCAATTTACCCCAAAATGTCAGTTAAGGATTAAACTAACCATATGGTTAAAGTTATCGTTGTCTAAGAACCCAGCGGTTCCATGGTAAATATTTTAGAGACACTACTCTCTGCTTCTTATTTATAAATAAATACTGCCTGATTTCTATATATAATCCATCAAAAGTTTTCCAGGTCCAAGACATTAATCAAATAAACAATCAAAGCAAAAATGAAGTAGTGAAAAAGAAAAACAAAATATAAAAAACAAACAGTTTTTTTTTTTCTTTTCTTTAAGATAAGAGTTGATTATGCCACATAACGATTCTCTGCATGATTCCTAATTAATGAAAAAAAGTATGACGATAAATTTGACATTTTCTATTACAATAATGAACCTTTATTTGATACTTATTTGAGCCTATTGAGCCGAAATAAAAAAAAACCGGCCAAGTGCAAGACGGACTTGCGCACCGAGGGTTTCGTACAAAGTCATCTTAAAGGTATTATAGACCTGAGTATTTGATATGAATTTCAATTTAATATCTCTACGCGTTCATGAGGAAAGGGGTAGTAAATTTAAAATGATTAAAAATATATTTATATGATGTAACTAAAAATTTACGGTTTTCGAAATTTTTCCTATATCTAGAAGTTGCTTCGTACCAAATTTCAAGATTCTGAGTTGACGGGCAGTACCCTGTAGGTTTTGATTCCCTTGCGAGTGTCGAAAATTTGCGGCATAAACGGCTGTATCTTTTGATTGCGTTGGCTTAGAAATTTGATTTTTTCACAGCTTTAAGAGACAGTAGACTTAAGTATTTGATATAAATTTCAGCTTGATACCTCCACTCGTTCCTGAGAAAAAGGGTCTTGACAGACAGACAGACGGTCGGACTGACAACAAAGTGATCCTATAAGGGTTTCGTTTTTTCCTTTCGAGGTACGGAATCCTAAAAGGATATTATACTAATATGGCTATGGAATTTTCAAAGCCATTTCACTGTGTATGTGTTTAAGCCTGTGGCTTTGTGGTCATACACGTTTTTGGTGCGACTGTAGCTGAGCTTTGATAGAATTAAATTTTGAACACTAGATGTATTTAACATATACTAATCATAAAGCCTGTGATTATGTCGGCTGTACACCATTGGTTCAATTAATAAAATTAGCATAACGAGTACAATATATCTTAATTTGTCGAAATTAAAGAACAAATCTATACTCATGATATAGATGCAAATGTAACTCAGTTTGTCTATCTATTTGGTTTATTTTTCCGGATTCATGTAAATCCTGGCACACTGGTGGACCATGATCTTGATTACGAAATAATACTTTTCATCTCGGTATTATGTTCCCCTGGTACAAAAAAACACTTCCCATGCCGGCGAAACCGCTGGTAATATCTAGTCTGTTATAAAATAAGTTGTTGCTTCCATAAGCACAATTTTCACGACACTGGAATTCGATAAAGTTTTCCAAAACATTGAACCAGTTTTATTTCCCAACTTCCCGTGCGATACGTTCAACATACGCTTTCGTCTAACAAAGCAAAGCGAAATATGACGTCACACAAGTCAATTTAAAGTTACTCCTACTGCAATCTTGTATTAGCATGCCGTTTAGACCTTGCTTCTAGTAGGGATGTTCGCCTGGCGTATTCGTGGCTGTGCTCGACTTGGCGGTTTGCGACACCTACCTACTTTAGTAAAATGTGAGTAATTATAATATTAACATTTGAGTCACATTGGTGGGTATATTACTAATCACCACTTGTCCGGTAAAAAGAAAAAAAGAAAGAAAAAGAGTTTAATTGCGCTAGGCACCACGCATACTATAAAAGAAACAAAAAAACAAGGGGAAACCTAAAATATGATGATCAGTTGCAAAGTTGACACCCGGTAGGTAGTTAGGACCCCGAACTAGGTACATGGTAACACTAAAGACGAAAAAGGCTTACCACAAAAGTATATCAACTACTACAACTAAAAATAGTATTTTTTTTTAAGTTTCAAGAAGGACGCAACCCTAAAAACATTTTAGTTAAACAGCTCTAAGTCGCTTAGTTCAAACTTGCAACAGAAAGTAGTTCGTATTTAATTTATTAAGCTGAAGTGTATTTTGAACAGGTTATAAATAAACTTCTTTTTAATTGTTACAAGTAATACTTGCGACGAACACGTCTAGCTTTTGATTTTTTATTTTGTTAATGTTTTAGTTTATATTTGTATGCCACTGTCTTTCCTTCCTTTCGATAGGTTTATTTTTTAATCTCTTCCCAAATAAAAAACATAGTCATCATTATTTTAACGGAAAGGCGTCCACTGCTGGACATAGCTAGCCTCCCTGAGGTCTATCGTTGCCGTCTGGTCCAGTGCTTCACACAAACAACGCATTACCGAGATCGCGTCAAAACATGGTGGCTTTTGATGAAGTCTTTAATATTGTATTTTATTTTTTTAGATTTGTGGTCTTATAACAGTTAGGTTCTTCAACTTCTTCATCTTTCAACACGAACATAATTGTTCTCGGTACAAATTGGAACAAAAACTCAGAAACTTTGAACCATAATGGCATTTCCAATCAAATATTTTAATTAAGGTTTCAATTCGTCCCACGTACGTTACAACTTGCTCTCAAGTTTTCCGCAGTAAAGCAGGAATGGATCTAATTTCACGTTTACTCAGAATACACGCTACAATTTGGTTCGAAGTGAATTAGCTTGACTCTAATGGTAGGCTGGAGTTACAAACTCAATTATATTAAATGGGTACCTAGTGTTAGTTTACATAATATAGGATTTATACAAGGTATTATAATCATTATTGACTTAGATCCAGTTGCACGAAAAGCTTAACTCAGATTTAGTTGCTAACACTAGGTTACATTGACAAGATTGTATAAAAAACTGTCTGTGTGTGTGTGTAATTTAACCTCGTGTTAGCAACTAATTCTGAGTTAAGTTATTCGTGCAAGTAAACGGCCCACACAGGTACTCGTAGTATCAACTCAACTGCACATGCCAATTCTACTTCCAACTAATAATAAAATACTGAAAGTCTGGTATTATACCTGTTAATTAAGCTGAAAGGAAATGTATTTTGAACAGGTTATAAATAAACGGATAAATTTTTTATTCCGTTTTTAAACCTTTTTGATTTTCACGCAGACAGAGCCGTTAGCAAAATCATCATATACGCGAGCTTTAACTCTTTTTCTTAAATTTTAGTGTAACATACTGAATCATTTTTCGTTCACTATAAACACTACATATCCTCAAGTTAGACTTAACCCACGACCCGTGGCGACCCAATCTTTGGAAGCCCAGATTTTAGAAACCTGCAAATTGTGTAATCTTCCTATGTTTCTACGGATCCCTTACTTTTGGTAGCTTCCTAAAAAGGATCATACTCGATGTTCATGCCGCCAGTGGGACTGATTCTGCGCGCAACTGTTGTGAGATATTTACGTGTTTTTCTGCGCAAGGCTCTTAGGGACCCCACGCGACGAATGGAGTCACTAAAATAGATTTTTTTAGTTTTTTGGTTATAATATTTATGTTATTGTTTCGTTTTGTTCAAAACCAGTTCTAGTAATAGAAAAATGGACGGTCTATCGTCCATTTTTCGTGAATTCATTACAAGATGGTTGGTAAGAGAAAATAATGAAATTTCTTGTGATGACGACGGTGACGGAGAACCTTTTTGCTTATCCGCTTATGTTGCTAAAATTAATAGCTTTCTATAAAAAAAATTAAGGGAGCATTGATGTTTTAGACAAATCAATTCCATTTGTTACTTTTGCGAAGGTAAATTCGTCCAAGTCATGCCAAAGCCTTAACGCACCGAGTGCGTCCAATAAAGCCACTTATAAACAATAATAGTAGTTTATGCAATGGTCATATAATAGGGGTTATTAAAACACGAGCGCGGGTTTATCACATGAGGCGAAGCAAAATGTGATAATAATAACACGCGAGTGTTTAAATACCTAATTATATGGCGTTGCATAAACTAACCTACCTATTAGATTATGTTATGTAGTTGATTAATATACTTAAGTAGATACTGAATGTGCAACTGACTTACTTTTGCCGCCAAATATACGGAATCAGGTGCTTCGTTAAGAAACTTTTCAATTTCAGATGCTGTGAAAACCTTCGATTTTTTTGGTTGATGATCAGATGAAGCCCTTTTTAAAATGCCACTAATTTAGGATATGTGTCGATATATATGTCTTTTTTTATCTTTATTGTTGCTTTTAGCATTGAATACACTCCATAGAGTGCTTGATTTCTTGGTCTCGGATAATTCAATAAAATTTGCCAGCAAAACGTTTTTTGGCTCCTTTAATTTTCGCCACGTGTTAAACATATCGTACTGTTTCAAATAGTTCTCGCGTAATTGTTGAGGGAGAAAGCTCATTTGCGCATTATTAACAGTTTCAGTCAATTCTGTTGGCGTCAAATAAACTTCCTCATCGCTAGAATCAATCATTTTAGTTTTTTCACTAGTTTTCAAGTTTCTTGTTTTTAACCTAAGGTAAAAATATGACGTGAAAAAAAAATGGCGCTCGCAAGCAAAATTAAAAAATAGTACACCAAGAAGGTTCCGAGTCTGAGTTTTTAACAAATTAAAAAGGTTGTATGATAAATTAGGCACCATGAAGGTAGAAGTAAATAGGTTTAATGATGTATTATTCACATACTTAGTGCACACGATGTTCTAAATTCAATTTAGTTTATTCTCTAGCGGATAAAAACGGGTTTTGCAATCAGATATCGAAGAGGGGGATGAAAAAGTTATTTTATGATGCAGTTGTTTGAAGATCGAAGGAAAATATGACACTGCAATGGTTTTTTTTAATTTTACCTATCCACGAATATATAGTATGTATTTATACAATATTTTTTGAGTTCATATTTAGAACATTACGTTGTGAGTGTAGATAAAATATGTTTTTTGCTTTATTTATGTTTATTGTTTTGGTGAGATGGGTGGAGGGTTAAGATGTACAGCAGTATTCTTCAATGAGTTTAAAATATAGGTTTTATTCTTATCTCAATCTATGCAGTATTTATTTATTTATTAATATTTTATGCACAAAAACAAAGGCGGACTTAATGCCTTGCATTTTCTACCAGTAGACCTTAGGATTGTGCTGAGATTAAACTTGGCAGATGCAACTAAATGAAAGAACAAACCAGTTTTTTATCAATAGTATATTATTTTACTTAAAGTAGTTTTTAATACTAGCTTACTTCGGAATTCCGACTAGGATATCCCGATGACATGAAATCAAATTAACGCCAAGAGATTGGCTTATTGTGTAAACACAGAACGCCAAGTATAAGAAGAGAAAAGAAAAGAAAATGAATATCTCAAAAGATACACTACCTATATAACCTACCAGACTAATTTATACAGAACGAAAAATAATACCTTTATCGAAGTTAATAACATTAATAATTTTATAGGGTCAGAAAAGCATCCCATAAGCATGCCATAAGCATTTATGAGGTATTCTCCTATAAACAAATTACGTGCACATATGAAGACCTTTACCGTAAACGGATCGGAAACGATTATCAGTTTCCGTAAGAGAATTCGAAGAAAGTTATTACTAAATCTGGGTCACGACAAATTCAAGGTTGCTCCCAAAATAAATTCTTTCTTCTGCTAGCTTTTGTAATGTAGATTTTAAGTAAAGTTCGGTGTTCTAGATGTTTTTATCTGAACGGTTTAGGGATCGCTTCAGTGTCTACTTTTTGGGTTTATAAAGTCAGTCTCATTTCTCAGAAATAGTGCGACTGGTCCTACCACAAAAATCTGCAATTTATTTTTTTATAAAACGTAATTTTCATGATAATACTTGATAGTAGAATAGTTTGCTACAGTTGCTGAGTTCCTGGTTACTAACATTCATGAAAAAAAACAACTGCACACTTTGGCGGTGAGATTTCATATAAGCTTAAAAAAAACCTTTAAAATTACTCCATAACGTTAACACATCATAGCCACGAAATTTCTATTTAAGTTCTGCTAAAATTTTTCTTAAGTCTAAGTTAACTTAATTTTCGTTTGCGTTAACGAATCAATTATTTATAAAGTTCCATCAAAACTTTTGTAATTCATTGAGCTTCACTCTTCAACGATCTAACAGTTTGAAGTCAAGATAACGACACTACAATTTGAAGAAAGATGGATCAAGAATATAAATGATCAACGAAATGCAACTGCCAGTACCAGCTAATGTGATTTTAAGTGAGTTTGGAGAAAATGGTCTTGAAGGAAATACTATTGCCCAAGTTATTTCATATTCCATTCAGTTTATCGCTTTCTTCGACGAAATAAATGGTAATTTTTATGCACATGCTGTCAACATGTGTATAAAAATTACCCTTTAATTCGTACTAGAAGAATTGTTCTATTTTCGAATTTAGTGGTCAGTCTTAATTTTTTGGGACAAGCTTGCTTGTCTATTCTTTATCATAGCAACTCCTAAAAGTCAGAATCAACAAAATGGCGATCGCCAGAAAAATGCAGAGTCAATCAAGATCGACGAGCCCCGGAGAAACGATTTAAACGTCTCGAATGCCGCAACGAAATCATTCAAAAATTTGTGGACAGCCTGAGCTTAATAAATGTATCCTAGTAGAGCATTATTTTGTGTTTTCTTATTTCAAAATTCTTTCACTGTGCAAAAACACAGAAACTAGAACATACAGGCAAATAGATCATAGATTTCACAGCAAAAAAATCATGTCGATCATCAACATTTCCAGTGAAATTCATGTCCCATTTTCCTCATTTTGTTTACCGAGAAAACTTTGACACCATGAAACATACTCCTCTAACAAAACTCGTATATTTTCATTCAAAATTACTTCTTCATTCTTAAAAATAAATTTTCATTCAGCATGGATGTTTTATTTTCGTGAGTCAAAACAAGTGGGTGTGTGTTATCTGTGGCGCTAATGGTGGCATGGTGGCGCTCGTGACGTCACTTGACACTCATTAGGCGTCGGTTACGGTGTACTGGATGCGTAAACAATGGTGTTAGGATCTGTTTACATTGGATGAGGGTGTAGTAAGTATTTGCTGTTGCACTCACTGTTGTGCTCATTTAGTAAGTTTTTTAAATGAAAATGATATAAGCTTCTGTATAGCTCGTTCTGTAATTTATTTCCAACTGAAGAAAACTCAACCTGTAACCAGGCAATTAAAAGAAGCTTCACAAAACCCTGAATAATCGGGGCTCAGAATACATTGTCCCAAAAACTTTTTCACTTTTTCTCCAGTTCAAGTTTCATAAAACAGTGAGCAAAGAAAAGCAATAAAACATTGATTTTATACGAATGTGGGATCAAAAAGAAAATGGAAATACTATGTAGTCGGCTTCTAAGTGTACCCTCTGAAATATACGGTATCCATTTTAGTCCGCGGGCTCAAAGGTAATATACATCGTGCGAAGTTCAAAACTGTGTAAAGACATTCTTGTCGTACAAATTAGATTTTAAAGCGCGAGGCTGTCGCAAGCACTTGACACTCATTACTGCGCGGTTTGGGGAGAGAACCGCATAAACAATAGTGTATACGGGCCCCTGTGTCGTGCTCACTGAACCCTGAATAAATTCTTCTGTGGAAAGAAAATAAACATGTTCGTATTTTGCCGTCGGAAAGGTGCAAACATGCAAGTTTTCTGCTATATTGTTTTGAATGCTCGGCCGTTTTGTGATGTAATACGTAGCATTTTTTTAAATTTTGAAGGATGTGTCTTTTAAAATTTTATTATTTTGTATTCTGTTGTTGGAATTCTAGTTGTAATTGTTCTTTTCAAATGAACAATCCTATACTAAGTTACTGTCTGCTAATTTTATAAATGTGTTAATGCATGTTTGGATTTTGTTCATCAATCACGCATCAACGACATAACTGCTTTAGATGTAACTTGGTATACAAAAATACCATGTCCTTGACACTGATAACTTTTATCTCGATACTGGTTAAGTTTAACGCTCGAAAACACTTTCCACGTTTTTTATTTACAATTTAATTGAACTTGGATAAGTGCCTACTAATAACTTACCAACGAACCAAATCATTGGAGCAAAGTACTAGACAGCGCCAAGGCAATGTGACATTCTTCTACAAATAGCCACTTTGTGGTGTTTACATAGAACCTCAAAGCCGGTAACCGCACGCCTAAAGAACGAAATTCTTAGAACCTTAATTACAATTCCAAAAATAATACTTTATCAAAGACAAAAGAAAACACGGTGGTAACAAGACAAGAATCTTTTACGTCAATCAATTCCAACAAACACAAAAGTCTTGTACGAAAAGTATCATCTAAAGAAACAGATCTAAAAACTTTTTATCGCTGTGTTTGCTGCTCCGATTCATAAAAAGGTGTAAGAAAAATATTTTCTATTGTCTTTTACAACTGTTTGTCTTTTTTACCATTCTTTAAGACTGTTTTGCAGTAAGTGTTAAAGCTACAGGTATTTATGCAAGTCGCACTTGTAATGCTCTTTTTAAACGAAAAGCAGTTTAAGATTTCCGAGCTGAGCTTAACTGCGAAGTAATTTTATTATTGGATCCACTTTGAAGTCATCGTTAGTTACGTTTTATATCAAAATGCCGATTTAATTGCTAGTTTTTCATGTTATGGACGATGTGTCTCTCGATAGGTCCCTATTTAGATTGTTAGGTATCTACATAGTTTCAAAAAATTCTAGACAGTAAAAATTTTACTCAAGGTGGTATAATAAATTTTTCATTTTCTCATTTATTATCGACTTCGCTTTGGTCCTCACTTCATAACCATCGTGAAACATGTAAGCAATACATGTTTGCTTATTTTGACTCAATAAATAACGAATGTAAAAATATGAAATTGAGACCTTTCATATTTCTGCAATATGGCCGATAGCTACAATCTCGGGGTCTTTAAGTCACGAGTGAATAAGTTACTTCCAGGCAAGCGTGCTACACCTTCGACCACATCATCACTTACACCAGGTGATATAGTGGTCAAGCGCAAGCCAATGCAAAAAGTAAAAAATAAAGAAAAAGTGCGTGAATGTTAAAAAGAAAACCGCTGCAAATTTTGGCCAGTATTCCTTTGGCATTTTTGTAGTCACTACGTTCCGATGATTTCTTAATAAAACATATTAACGTTGTTCTATAACTCATAGATAATTCTTCAAAATCCTTTCCTTGCTATCATATACCAGGATAGTAAATCTAACAGGCATAGTTTCCAATCTCGTAAGCCCGCATGCAGGCAATCAGTTACCGAACTGTATTGGACGTTAATGGTGCGAAAGATTTCACATTGATCTGTGGTTTAGCAGCCGTATACAGTTCTACGTCAATGTCCTCTTCGTGCGTTGTTAGGAAGGAACTTGTTGCCCTAGATACTGAGCCGTAAAAAAGAACTGTCTAGCTTAAAATCTGATTATTACGTCATTTTTATCGAGGTTGAATGACAGACACCTGAGTATGCCTAGTGGTTCAGTTCCAATTTTACGTGAAATAAAACTCGGTTAAGTACGCGGGTGTCTTTTGATTCTATGCATTTTCACACCTCATACGTTGTGCCTGGTATTATTTTGTAACATCTTTTACACCTGTATTATTCAAATAATTTATTTGATTTGTGTATCGATAAGTTTATTAAATTTATGATAAACTAGCAATACAAAAATTGTTATAAGATATTAACAAAGATCTGCCACTCCACAAAAACACTCGAATTCCTCTGTTTTTATTTGCATCGTGGAGAGACGCAAAAAAGCGTCTACAATAGCTTCCAAGAATACTGTTAAAACGTTAAAGTCCTCAGATAATGGGTGCTAGTGAAAGCGTCTGAAAAAAACACAGAACAAGATTATGACGTCACTACTGGGAAATGGAAAGCGAGCAAAACAAAACACTAGTGGCTGCATCAGACGGCAGCCGGTCAACATGATCCTCAGTAGAAAGATATGACACAGTAGGTTTGAATAAAATATAACCAGTACTCAGACCTACTCGTATGAGTACCTTAGGGATAGATTTGAAGTCCACAAATTGTCGGCAAGTTTCCTCGGGTTTCGCCAGCTTTGTCGGTTTTCGCAGACTTGCAGTAGGAACTGTAAAATTTCCTTCTGAGTGTAGGGCACCTACATTACATCATCTAGGCTAACAAATGTGGTTCCAACTGGATTCGAACACTCAAGAAAATTTAGATTAGGTTTGAAATTGAAGAATAATTTGATTTTTGTGCAAGGCAGATTTAAGTAAAGGTTAATTATATACTAATAAAATCAGCAAAGCCTTATTCTGTAATTGATTATTTTCAACCCAGTACTGATAGTAGGCTTGTAACTTCAGAGAGTATCGATGCGCAGTGATAATTACATCTCATATCTCTATATCCAAGATTTGTGAGGTTTAAAAAAATAACTTACGCTTCAACTTTTATTTTGGAGCTAAAGTGTCCAACATATTTTATATAAAGCGATTAGAAGATGACCTTCTGAAAATCTCTTTGTATTATGAGACGACAAACTCATAGAATTTTTTATAAAGTGCATCTTCTCACTAGACAAAAATTGTTTTAAAAAACATGAAGGGGATACTTATGGTGATCCTTAAAAAATGAAAGAAACATTTTAATACTCAGCCGTCCATTGATTCTTTTTATTGTTTTGAGCTTCAGTAAAAACAATGAGGATTATGTTTTGTGCAGACGGTGCAAGATTTCAAAGCTACTGAAAACAGGTTTTATTCCTTTAAAAGGTTTTCTGTGGTCTAGTTTATGGCCGTATTCTAGAGAATAAACTGCTTACCTCTTGCTTTTAGGACTGATTTATACAAAATACGCTAGGTAGGCCGCATATTCTGCCGTCATAAGGAAAAGAGACGAATCTGACATTTTTCAGAAATTGAGTTACCTCCATATTTGGAATCAGTAAAAATGACGCTTCTGCTATAATGAGTAATATATACGAAATAGGAAAGTAATTTCTAACGTATAATAAGTTGAAAAGACGCATTTATGTAGATGCGTCTTATTATTTTACAAAATATGTATTTGATCATATAATGAAAAGACGTAACTGCAATGGTCATAAGAAGAAAAGACGGTTCTGCGTAGATGCGCCTTTTCATATAAATCGCTGGGCGCAAGTGGCAGTAGCAGTGGTGGTAGTAGTAGAAGTGGGGGTCGCGGTTGGGAATATGCGTTCAGTTGCGCCTAAGGATGTCAGAAATGCCAATAAGATTTATATTTTTGGAAATAACGATATCAATGTCATCATTTTCATAAAAAAACATCGATCGGTTCAATTTCAAAAATCATATTCGCGCTCTAAAAATTAGTACAATATCAAAAAAGTTGTGAGTCTAGGTTCAAGCGAAATTCGCCCTCTATGTCTGTATTTAAGCGTATTTCCTTTGACAATTCGGTTATTGCGGTGGAAACAGCTTAAAGCGAGAGTCTAAAATAATTGTTGCTTCAGCGAGATGTACATTTTCATCTAGTGGTTCTAGTCTGGCATTAACCAAACTTAGCAAACTCCTAACACCTAACTCTGAGAAAGATTTTGTTTGTTCAAGTCCTTTCTGAAGTCAGATTGCAATTGGAATCGCTAAAATAGCAGTTACATACCGATCGCAACTAATCTCTTCAGTAAGGTTAAATGGGATTAGTATTAATATCAAGTCTCGTATGACTCTTAACTCTCATGAAGTGACAATGGCAGGTGTGTTTCGCCTTGTAGTCAAAATCTTAGCCACAATAGCTAATAATGTATTAAATCTTTCCAACATATCAAGATACGAGTTCCACCTTTCTGATTGTATAAGTGTTAACACTTGTCTCTCTTCCTTTTATCCCTCTTGCTCTACTCGTAAATCGTCTATTGCGTTAATAGATACTTTTAATATATTACGATGGCTTTCAAACGATAGCAATTTGTAGAACCGAAAAAAACATAGATATCTATGATTTTGAAGACTTCAGAACGATTATATTACCGTGAAAGTAATGAAAAAGGAATTGTTTTTGGCAGTTTGAAGACTGTTCTTCATCGTATAAATTATAAAATACTTATCCTCGAGCATGTTTAAGTGATATGTGGGAAGTGACGATCCTCAGAGGCACCCACGTTATTCATAACAAGGCTGTCTTTTATACTCACTTGATTTTCAGAGATTAAAAAATATTAAATCTGGGATATCAAAATCCAATCAAAGAATATCAAGGCATTACTCAAGAGCGCAAGTCGGCGATTACACAAAAACTGATTCCCTTAATGCCAGAGAGTAGAAGATCATTTTGTTATAATATACTACTGATAAAAACAGTGTTCATCTTACCCAAGTTTATGAAGACTAATTTACAAGTAGTTAGCTTCTAAAGCTGTGTTAATTATTCTTCATTAGAATTAAGACAAACTCTGAAAGTGTTTTATTTCTGAAAGAATTTTAATTGCATTTTCAAAAAGCAGTTTACTATTTTTGTTAATTTAATTATGAAAAATGAAAAGTTATAATTAGGACTAAGGCCAACTCTAATAGTTTTTTTTTGTTCTAAAGGGTTTCAATGTTTATGTTAAGAAAGCCAAGAGGTTAATGATTGCAATTTTTGTTGATTTTTTTTATTGAAAATTTTATTCTGATTCAGATACTTTGAATATTTTTAGATGCCAAAATTTATATTAATATATTCTTCAGTTTTAAATGTGGTGCGTGGGGGCACATGGACATTTCTGGCAGTATTTTTTTATGTTCATTGAATATTACTAAGTTGTAAAGCAGTAAATGGCTAAAAGGGCCTTTTTCATTTAGGTAACTAGAAGCTGGTAACGCATTATCACTAAGTAAGAAAGACATTTAATTAATTACTAAGTAAAAAAGACGTTTCTAGGCAGAAACGTTTTTCTTTGCAGTATCACGTATTTAATTAAATTTTTTTTTACTAAATAGAAAAAGAAAGTAGGATTTATTTAATACATAAACTTTGTTTTACGAAAATCTACATCTTTATGACTTTAGATCTAACGTTAATTCGCACTTTTGGCCTACATAAATATTTATTTTTTTCCTCTCGTGAAGCGAATTTTTTAGTTTAAAGTAAGCAAATCATTTTTTGTGTCCGTTTCGAACATGAGGTAGAAACGTCCGTTTTCATTATGACGGCAGTATTAGTGGTATAAACTAGTATAAGCTTGATATTGTAACTCTGTAGAGCGCTGGGAAAGCCCAAAGTCAAAGTGTTATCAATGATGTATAGGTATTTTCATTCAACATCGTCTATTCTTAATATATTCCCTCCTTCTTTGTCATTTCACGATGTTTCTTAGAGACGGTAGAGATTGTGTATCATTGTTTTGTATCTTAATTACAAAATCGTTTACACCGTACACGTTTCCCCTAAAATACACCACAAAGCCCCATTACATTATAATTTGATCACTTATCGACAAGTTTAACCCAACACTATAACCTACGCCAAGTGTTGTTATGTGAACAGAAATGTTATTGCCTTGGCCAGCCGCCATATTGCGTGACTCGGTGACTTAGTCTTGGCGAGAACAAGTTGTTCAGAGTACATCGCTCATGTGCTGGTGTCTAATATATTCTGATCAGGAAGAATATATTCAGTGAAGTTTGATAAATAACTTGACATTAGCGTTAAGTTTTTATATTGGTTTGGTCACTCTTTTCGAGTAAAAGAAATAAGTCCAGAAGGCTAACCCTTGTTCTTAATAAACGCTAAGCGTCTCAGCTAAATAAAACATGTATTTAAATTAGAGGAGGTTTGATAGATTGCGACTCAAATGCGAATGCAAACGCTCCTTAAAAATACGGGCATTCCCATCTGAATTTCTGAATTATACATAGAAATGTTTGTAGCTTCACTTCTTTAAACATTAATAATAATACTGCGGGTAAAAACCTGAAGATAATTATGTAACGTTATTCTAGTTTCAACCAAAATCGCTTCCTAGGGTATTGACTGTTTAACTTTAGAATCAAAGGAGGCACATGAAAACAATAACGCCTCAGTTAGGTCGATCGTATTAACAACGAGGGATGTTACTAATAAAACTAGAGAAGTTATACTGGCAGTGTACGGTCTCATCACCGTTCATTTTTCTGCATACTGGCAACCTAATTTAGGCCAACGATGTGCGTCGTAATTTGACCGTATAAAACATCATAACAAAGCAACCAACGTAGATAGTGATTTTATAGCCGTGTTGCTATCCAAACCAAGAGAGCGAAATAGTCGCCTTCCATCTAAGTTATACTGTAGTTTACTTAACTCAAATAGATTTAACTAGTGGATCTAACTGTGACGTGTTTCTCTCCAACCAACTAACGACAAATCAGTGTACGGACTTACGACCCGTACAGGTAGATAAGTTACATAAAACTTGGCAATAAAACATGACCTATCTTCAATAATGAACATAGACTAGATATTTAAGCTAAGACTCGTGGCGACAGTATCACTTTAATGATTAATCATCATCCGCAGTCTGACTTCACCCACTGCTGAACATAGGCGTCTCTTTTTACCGACTTCTATAAACAGGAAGTTATCAATTCGACACGTATGTATGCAATGTTGTTGGAATTGCACCATATTCACCTAATGTTACTCTTGGGGCTACTTGTGGGCTTCTAAACAAGTGCGCCAAATTTCATAAGTGTTTATATATGTTTGTTTGTATGTTTTTCCACGTATTTCTCCGAAACAAGTAATTGGATCGTGATCGATATTTTTTTTTGGATTAGTCATCTTTCAACTTAGGGAAAAGTGCAAGTTTCATCAAAATCGGTTTAGCAGTTGTCAAGATATGGAACATAAAACCAAACTCCTTAAAGAAAAACAGCACGAATGAGTAAATGGTGCTATCATGGGTATTTTGGTGGTCAATCCTTTCGATTCCTCCCCATAGAACTAGCTCACTTTTTATTGATGGTGTACCAAAACTAAAAAGAGAAAATAAAAACTTTTTTTTAAAAACTGGACCGACTCCCAAAGCGAAACAATAAAAAGAGCAAAAATAATTTCTATTCGGAAGTCGGTGTCATAAAATGACAAAAAAATAAGAGGTACCAAATACACAGACTGCCGAATCGAAAGTTATTTTTGCTCTTTGTACAGACTTCAAAAAAAGAGGTTATTAGTGTTTTGCTTTGGTACTCGGTTAATTTTTTTCTTGTACTAATCCCCACGATCCTCCGCCAACCTCATCAAGGTTCTGCCCGTGATGCCAACAATGTCGTTTGCACATCTCGCTTCGTACTTAAATGATTAATTAATATTATCTTATCTTGTGGAGGGGCCGAGATATAACTCGGACATTTCGATCCATCTCTTTTCCTGACCATCTCGCCACCAAACGATCTACACTGCTTCTTCCAGTTCTTTGACGCCACTTGGTTACCGCCTATATCATCACCATCAGCACTTTGCCAGGAGTCCTGACCAGCTCATTTGAGTTCCATTATTTGTCAAAAAACTTCAAAGTCAAAGTCAAAGTCAAAGTCAAATATATTTATTCAACTGGGCCAAAAAGCGGCACTTTTGAACGTCAGAATTAAAAGTAACAAATCATAAAATAAAAATTGATTCTACCGTGCATTCGGAAAAGTAGCTTGTTATGGAGAAGAATGCACAAGAAACTCCATACTTACTCTTTTAAAAAAAAAGTGTTTTACAATATTTACACAAGTACACACATTAATAAATTCATATATGTGAGGACGATGCACCCAGAATAGCACCATACACTATACTACGTACAGGTATAAAGTATCAAAAGCATTAACAGGTAAATTTATGAATGTGATAAATAGGAACATGGTTCTCACATACTTACAAATATTGAAAATATAGGTAAAATACCTAATTCAACACCAACGGAACAGTGTGTGAGTCAAATTCTAAAAAAAAAAAAAAAAAGCAATAACTATGAATAGGAATACAAATTAACAAATTTGATTTTGTCCACCCCATTGACTGCCCTATGGAGCAGGACCAGCATGTTTCCAAGCATTCTTATCTTGAATATAATCATCTAATTTGTAATATGCTTGTTTACAAAGTGTGGTTTTAACTAAAGTTTTAAATTTACCTTCATTTAGTTTTAATATATCACAAGGTATTTTGTTATAGAATTTAACACAGTACCCCATGAAAGATGAGTTTACTTTAGCTAGTCTATAAGATGGTTGATCTAACTTATCTTTATTTCTCGTATTACATTTGTGTCTATCACTGACTTTACTAAAGAGATGTATATTTTTCCTTACATACATAATATTTTCATAAATGAATTGGCAAGAAACTGTCATAATATTAATATTTTTAAATAGTTCCCTAAGAGATTCTCGATGACTTAACTTATATATTGCTCTGACAGCTCTCTTTTGCAATATAAATATGGATTCAATGTCAGCCGCTCGACCCCACAGTAAAATACCGTATGACATAATGCTCTGAAAGTAACTAAAATAGACCAAACGCGCGGTTTACTTCATTACCTACATTCAAAACATTAACATAAAATGAACACAGTAATTCAAGAACAATATCTTAAAATATTTTAGTGATTAACTTAACAAAAAATAGTCCCCAAATTATTATCAATTAAGAATATTAATCACAAGTCAAATGACCACTAGAGAGCCATCAATTAATTTCAACACAATCTGACTTCTGGCTATTGATATCAATTGTCTTAAACAATTAGCAGTCGGCATCAAATAGCCAAGATTAATATAACTTAATTTGTGTACAAAAGGCAATAAATTATTCTCATCTAGCAGCAATATTAATTTCATGGAACGATATTTCTTGAGTGATGCAAATAAATTGTTATATGGCGAATAATCGTTCGTTGTGGAGAGAAGGCGTTTGTCTTAATGTGGTTCATTTGTTTTTATTTCGCTGTAACTATTTTCTAAGAGCAATAAATCTCAATTTTATCAATTGTGATTTTAGACAATATACAGTTAGCGTTAAATTTAATAACACTTCATTGATTATGAACTCAGAAAACGTTTGAGCTATTTTGTAGTAAGAGGTATAACCATTCCATACACTTTACTGCACAAGATAATCAGAAGAATGCATTATTACTTTAAAACTATATAAATCACACTTCGAGATATTTCATAACACTACCGCTCTGTCAACATTTTACCTACCGACTACGAAGATGAGAATAATCGAGAAGAAAGACATACTAAAGAGCGGGCGACTGTCTCTTGCAACTTCGGCATAATGCGCCAGTCATAATTCTGCCGCGATGGGCGGACACATGCCGTCGCCGGTTGGCATCTTATGACATTCTAAGCCACCGTTTCATTGAACATTTTCCTTCCCAATATCGCGTGAAATTCTTCTATTTTTAGATCTTGTGTAACAAGCCTGAAAGGAAGCACCTGGTCGCTACTCAAATCGGATAAAAAGAAATAAAATTGAACTTTTCGGCCAGACAATTCTCAGCTGAAACCCGGGGATTGCAATATAGGTACTGTCGGTATATTTCGGACGTACGTTAGTACATTTTTGTCTGGATACCCCTTCGGGATCTCTGCTGGGGTAGGTGTAGACAATATAGACATAAGTTTATTAAGTTATATGAAAAGAATCTTGAAGTTCGAAAAGAATGGAGAAATATTTTAAAAGTGGAACGTAGAACATCTGGATCAAAGTTAGCGCTGTTTTAGGCAAGTCTCGCTTTTGGTAGTAGCTTTTTTTGAAGAAATTTTGTTTGTAGAGGACAGTTGTTTGTGCAGGCTTTGAATAATATCACCCCCCCTGATATTGTATTCATACATAGCCATCCAATCTCCCAATAATATCTGATGCTCATAAACATACGAATATTGACAGATTATTACACCATTCCAACAAATAATCGTTTCCATTTCCTTTTTCTTAGAACCTTCATTTTCCTCAAGAAACGCCGAACAAACAAGAGTTCCAGAAATCAATTCATATGTAGATACACAATCATAATTTAATATCATACTGCGCAAATATGCGCTCTGCCATCCTACACCTAGAGTGTCGCTATATGACATTTGGCCAATTTTGAGTTTGTAATACCTCTGTAATCAGCAAAAAAAAATCTTTAGGTCTATCTAAGCAATATTTTTATACACAGTCAATAATGCCGTATAAAAAATTGAAATGTCCCAAATTGCTTTGTTCACAAACCTATTTTTGATAAGACTAACTAATTTTTATAAACTAACTATGTGTTTGTTCAAAATTGCGCTTATTGATCTATTTTCGAAACCGAATACTCTCCCAAATTATTCATAGTTGATAAACATCATCGATTTTTATTATTTGCCGTTTTTTTTTGCGTCTCATACTCAAAATATGATTTTATCAGATAGCAACACTCTATCTATAAGACGGCAGCGCTGAAGTCGAACGCTATTTCCAAGGAACTATAGACGTGTATATGTTAGGATATTGAATGGGAAGGAAACAGCCTTCCAACATTACGGAAAGTAGGCTCGGAGTTCCGTATCCCGCGTGTCACCACCGTTGATATGTGTTTCAATTCGTGTCGCACGATTTTATAGGTTGCGGTTCAGAAGGAAAATTGAGCGCTGATTTGTGTTAAGGGTTGAATGTTAGGGTTAAAGTTAGTAATGTGGGGTGGTTTGGTTGGCGCATTGTTATTGTGCGTCGATAGTTTTACAGAGTTTGCGTTTTAAAGTTTTGCGTTTAATGATTCATTTAGAACAGTTTTATGCAGAACTTTTTGATGTTGACAGTGTTTTTATGGCGTAATTTCGTTACCACCAATAACCTAATTTTAGGAGCACAAGTGTGACATTTTATAAAGTCAACCGCTGATGTGCGGTTGATTATATAAAATTTTGAAGCCTTCATCGGTTTATACAGAAACAAGTTTCACAATCATCGTTCTGTCGCTTTCCCCCTCAGTTCCTGAATCTCGGACTCAAATCGTTAAAATGTCATATGAGCTGTAAGTGGATATCAATTTATGAGTCATAACAACGATCAATCATTAGGGATTGCCCAGAGGGTGACCAGAATCCTGTCTCTTTCCTGCTACAATTTAATACTGCTATCACGAATCGGAGAGCCAAGTGGCAGATTATACCTAGGTATATCATATTGGAGTACTTAAAACAACATACATTGTTTAGTAACTTATTAGTTTTATCGTAATTGTGTAAAGCGTCGCATAGGATATTTTGTATTTAGTGATTTCTTTTCAACCGACTTCCCAAAAAGGAGGAGGTTCTATGTTCGACATTAAGTATGTTTTTTTTATGTATGTTCACCGATATCTACGTCAATTGTGGACCGATTTTGATAATTGTTTTTTTGTTTGAAAGAATCGATCGATCCGAAATTGGTCCCATTTTAATTTGGTGACAATCTGATGAAGAACTTCGAAGATATAAGACAGAACTCTTCAATAAATAACGGCAATGCTGCAGTCGCATGTCTGTTTATTGATTATACCATTTCATAACATAACATCACGCCAGTACGCTCTTAAAGGGTATGCAGATCTCCCATTTCACCGGTTATGTTCATGTTTCATGATATTCGACTAATCTATTTTGGCGTTATAGGTACCTTACTAAACAATTTGCATATTAAGTATGTACTACTAAAAAGGGAAAAATAAAAAACTTTTTACAAAAAAATACTACGGACTTCCAAATAAAAAAACTACAAAGTGAAAAATAACTTTATTTTTGGAAGTCGGCGACCATAATGCAATAAATAGGTACCTATGAAAGACACGGACTTCCAAAAATAAATTTATTTTTCACTTTGTAGTTTTTTTATTTGGAAGTCGGTAGTATTTTTTTGTAAAAAGAAGCTACTCGTATTTGAAAAGTACATAAAAATTCCTCGTGGTCAACTCGTGCTTGCGATTTATATAAAGTTTTACTTAGTGTTTAGTTCACATTTTTTATGTATGACCTTTTTTGCTGTGTCTCCGACAGTGAATCAAATAGTAAGCTTGCAGCGATTCAGTACTAGTTGTCATTACGTATCCATACATAATCGACCGAGCGAGCGCAAAGCGCGAGGGAAGCGTTTCTGCGGGGCGAGCACGGCTTCTAAAATGTGTAACTCAAGCCTATCACAGTAGGCCATGCTCGCTGGTCTGTTTCAGCTCGGGCAAAAAATATTTATTATGTCAGCCGATGACCGGCGGTTCTCATGTACAGATTGCATTTTTTTACCGATTCTCATGCAATTTTGTTATATGGCTTTTTCTCAATTTGGTTTGGTTTTTTTTTTTGTAATTTCAATAAACTTAATCGGAAAACACTGACTCGCCAGGCCTAGAGCTCACAGAACTACTAGTATAATATAATTGTTTATTCAGGTATTTCATCAGCATAACTTTCCAACAAAGTGAATGAAATAAACTACGATAACACGTGACGTAAGTGTACTAATAATGTGAGTTGTTAGTGAAGTTTCATACATTGCCTGCATAACGAACACCATGTGGTGACTACAAGTGATGCCTGTTAGCATTGTACAGGAAATGATTGGCACAAATTGGGCGTATCGTGAGACTGTCGTTATTGGATTGATACTGATCACAATTTCCCGCTAGATGGGTTGTGGTTGGGCTATATCAATTTGTTTTATGACTTCTATAAATGCTACTGATAATTCAGTTTGGATTGTTAAGGCGATATATATGACTCAATGTTAAAGCAGTACTGGTCGTGCGCCCGCTCGGAGCCAAAATACCAATATTGAACCTCCTTTTGAACAGTTTTGTTTCAAAATATTATTTGATTTACATATGCTTTTTCAGTTATGAAGAAATTCCAGCCATAAATTTTTCTGTGTAAAAATATTTTTAAACATCCAAGTTGTTTTAGAGGAGTATCCAAAAGTTGCGAAAAATATCGTGTTGCTAATTATTTTTTTAATGCAAAACTATTTGTTATACGAAAAAACCATGTTTAAAAAATAATTTACATGAAACAATAATAAATATATCAATTTTTTTCAAACTTTTTAACCTAGCCGTTACTAAGGAGTACCTATGCTTTAAAAAGTTACCGTTTTACGGCACTAAAGCGGATGTAGGTCCATAAGTGGCTACCTTATCTTTAACACTTAAGGCCCGTATTCCAGATGCTCATACTCGACTCAAACTCAAAATTGGCCACACCTCCCAATTAACTGCCAACCAATCACAACTCTAGAGTTTGTCTTACTATGATTCTTCAGCTTGAAATACAATATTAGTACTAAATAGAGCAAGAGCCCAAAAGTTACTGAATTCTTTCTACACAAAATGTGTGGTAGGTATTGAATGAAAGTTCAAGTTAGCAAGTACGAGTACGTTCCATGTACATGCTAACACTACTCCATGCCACTGATTTTGTGTTCAAAGAGTTTGGTAACGTTTGGGGCGTCTAGGATCTTGGACTTGAGCACGTTAATGTAAAAAAAAACAAGCAAACCAATCGCAATTGTCCATTGCCAATTTGAGTTGAGTTGAGCATAGGTAGAGTACCGACTTTAGTGTCATATTTTGAAATAGCTTTTTCCCGTGGTTTTGCAACCATTTCTTATCCCAAAGATAATTTGAATTTTGTTTTAGGTCAGATCAGTCTGTATTGCAGTTTCTGTGTGACTAAAACTTACGAAAAAAGGTCTAAGTTTCCATCAAGACCCTGTCTCTAAAAGCGCGGCTATTTTAGAAAATGTGTTACTTAACTGCAGGTAATAAATTACGAAAATTGCGAGTCGTTAAAAAAAAATATAATCACTTTAAAAAATCTCGAGGCACAAACTTGCTGCCAATAGCTCCAAATAGAACAAAAGTTTAATATTGCTGGACCGTTTTTGAACAGAAGTTTGTTAGAAATTCCACTAATTAAAAGTTTCAGTAACGGTTTCCTTCCCCAAAATATGTTAACTTGTATATTTTACGACGATTAGAGGCTGTGAAAATCTGCTCTTTACCTGAGTTTATGACAAAAGTGTCGACTAATTTCCATTTTCGATTGTTTACGATCCAACCTGGTTTTAATCGGTTCCTATACATTATTTGCGGGTTAATTAAACAGCTGGGTAGGTCAGTTATGCACTCTACAATTTTTAATGCTCTATTCTCGTCTCCTGTCAAGTAAAGACAGTAAAGCATAATTATAACGGGTTTGCTGGTTGAGTCGACATAATATTCCCTGCAGTACACGATAATATGACCTATTTGCAAAAAATAAACACCCAAGGACCCATAGGCTGAAACGCCAAGTTTGATAGCCTTTAAATTAATAGCGTGGTTGACTCTTATAAGACTCGCACAAGGGTGAAGTCTTAAGCTGTTTTCATAATACAAGAATACTGTGCTGTGATATTTAAGCTGACGATCACGCCATGACATAAAAAATGTATTACTGTTTTTTTTAATTCATGTTTGTAAGTAATCAGTTAAGAGTGGATAAAGAAAAGTAACCGAGCTCTAAGAGAATGTGTTATTTCGACTCACATAACCGGTAAATAACTGAGCATGGTTGTGTCAATACGAGTACTATCTGTTTCACAATTGTCAATCCTAGACCATTTATAATGTTTTATGGCGGTCAACTCTTGTAACGAGTTGTGGCGTTGGTGGTGGCAATGGGAGTGTTCTCGAGCGATTGGCGAAATTTATAACTACTGTTGTTAGACTTGCGTGAAATACTCCACCTACTTCAGATGAAGAATGATATAGAGCTTACAGATTCTCATACAAATACACTCAAGAGCAATGAATTTGGTTTACTTGTACAGCGCTCTTGGTTTCCGTGATATTAACGTTAATGATAGTGACCCGCACCCTAATTAGGTAACAAATTTTCTATTCTACCCGATGGATTTTAAAGAAAATTCCTAATTCATTTAGTATGAAAAAATCGTCTTCTAAACTGCGAAAATAACGCAAATAATCGAAATTCTAAGAAATGTGAGAATTGTTATGTTATCAAATACCCCACCGGATTAATTGCTCTCGATTGCAAGTACTTTAGTTTAGACTTTTTCGATAATTATTTCATCATCATCATGGTTATCAGCATTGTAATGTTCCAAGTGCTGGGACACAGGCCTCCTCTCTGTGCGAGGGGATGGGCCGTAATCCACCACGCGGGCCCAGTGCGGGTTTGTGGATGTCACATGTCTTCGAAATTTTGGTTCTAGGACATACCGGTTTCCTCACTATGTTTTCCTTCACCGTTTTTGAAAGAAGTGGTGATGAAATAATTTACACAAAGCGCCTGACTGTCGCAGCTAATAAATATCACTGGGTCACCACCGCTCGCATATTCATTTATATATATTTAATCACTTAAGTCGCTTAAATCCTTATCTTGAATATTTGCACATAAAAATAGAATGCCATTGATTATCTTGCGCACGGCTTTTGACTTATTCTCCGACTTGCTGGTTGATCATTATCCTTGCCGCATTTCCTCATAATATTTCAGTCACTACCTCGGGGCGTATTTTTGGCAGTTAATATTATGGGAAATGTGCTCTTTAATTTATTGCCTGGTATAGCCATTAGTCTCCGTTGCTGCTATGTTATTTTTTTCGTAATATTGATAGAAAACTTTGCATTCAAAAGTTGCTGCTTTGTTATTGAAATTTTCATTTTGCTATTATCTCTTTATTGAATACTAGCTTCTGCCAGCAGCTTCGCCTGAGTGAGAGACGAAAATTATCCCGACGAAACATATTTCCGGGATAAAAAGTATCCTATTTTCATCAAGCCAAATTTCATCCAGATTCGTTCAGATCTTCTGGCGTGATTGAATAAAAAACATACGGAAATTTATCTAATGGGTGTACCCCATTGTTGCGAAGTTCATTACCGCGATGTACGTTACTGCGAAAGTTTACTATCGCGACGTTCGTTGTTGCGAAAGTTCTTTACTGCGATGTATGTACCTGCGAAAGTTTACTATTGCGGAGTACGTTATCACGAAAGTTCTTAACTGCGATGTACGTTACTTCGAAAGTTTACCATTGCGACGTACGTTGTCGCGAACCTTCTTTACTGAGAAGAACGTAAAAACGTAAAGAACTTTCGCGACAACGTACGTCGCAATGGTTTCGCTCCCGTAAACTAGTCTATGGCAACTGCACCTTGTGTCGGGATAAAGTAGAGTAGCATACAGCTAAAGTAGCTTATCAGTGAAAGTATTTACAGATCAGTACTTTCATCACCATCATCAGCCTTTTCTGAAAGTGTCCACACCAGGAACACAGATCTCCTCTCTGTGAGAGGGAATGAGCCTTAATCCACCACGCCGGCCCAGTGCGTGTTGGTAGATATCACATGTTTTCGAATTTTTGGTTCTACAACACGCCGGTTTCTTCAAGATGTTTTCCTTACCCGTTTTGAGAACAGTGGAGGCTTTCAGAGATACAAATCAGCAAACAATTTTACTCCTTTACAAAAAAAAATCTAACAATTTTATATGACTTTGATGATTAGATGTGTTAGGTTTTGATTCTTTTTAACTTATAATGGCTTGTTTTAAATAAAAACGAATGATCTTATTGTTACAATTTGGTTATTTTTAGGGTTTTTGTTTTATATAATACCTATATGTCTTAATAATTGCAAAGGGCTGCCATGGAGGCGATCATTTTTTTGGTAAACACTCGGGAGTTTGTCGAGTGTTTCGAGCGGACACATTCGGTCGATAGTCGTCGCCTGAGACGCTTGGTTAAAATAGAGTGCTCAAAGTCATAGACATCGTTTTAAAATTGTATTCCTTAGTTAACAGTTTTCTCAGATTATAAACCTAAATGACCAGTATGAGTTTGATTTCACATATCACATCCAAGTATTCGTAGCAGGCTTACCAACTGTTACATTTCAGAAGTGACAAGAACAACCAAAACGTAAGTACACGCCCAAATTGTATTTATTGATGTGATCATAATTATTGATGTTACGTTGGTCAGTGGCGGATCTTTACAGTATAACGAGACCCGTGAGACCATAACATTGTGTTAGGTTTTGATTCTTTTTAACTTATAATGGCTTGTTTTAAATAAAAACGAATGATCTTATTGTTACAATTTGGTTATTTTTAGGGTTTTTGTTTTATATAATACCTATATGTCTTAATAATTGCAAAGGGCTGCCATGGAGGCGATCATTTTTTTGGTAAACACTCGGGAGTTTGTCGAGTGTTTCGAGCGGACACATTCGGTCGATAGTCGTCGCCTGAGACGCTTGGTTAAAATAGAGTGCTCAAAGTCATAGACATCGTTTTAAAATTGTATTCCTTAGTTAACAGTTTTCTCAGATTATAAACCTAAATGACCAGTATGAGTTTGATTTCACATATCACATCCAAGTATTCGTAGCAGGTTTACCAACTGTTACATTTCAGAAGTGACAAGAACAACCAAAACGTAAGTACACGCCCAAATTGTATTTATTGATGTGATCATAATTATTGATGTTATGTTGGTCAGTGGCGGATCTTTACAGTATAACGAGACCCGTGAGACCATAAGATTGAGATCTTCTTAAGATGTTTCTTTATTTAAATAATTAAGTGCACTTTTGTTTTTGAATTTTGATATCATCATGTTTAACGTTAATGTTTTGAAATCTTGCAATCACTTTTTCCTATTACTGTTAAGTATTATTTTTTTGAATAGATAGATGAACAAGCGTTCAAATAGCGTGAGCACTTCCTTGAACCAAAATTTGTTTGCACCTTTAAACAATTGATGACACACAAAATACTTCTTCTTCGTGTTGCTGGCACGACAGTCGTTCATAATATTTGTGTAGTCCAAAACTAAGCCACATCCACGCCACGGCGTCGTCGGTGGCAGCGCATGCTTACCTAATAATAATCAATTAAGAAAATTGTATCGTATTTGGTCTATATCTATGTAGAATCTCTCAGAATTTAGCCAGATTGGGTTTTGACGGCGCTTTTCAAGTGGGGCGTCACGTCGCCTGCAGGTACCCCAAGCGAAACATTTGATACCGCATACTTCGCATGGGACTCAAGTGCTTACACTTAGAACCAAGGCCCCTTTGTTTATTTTTAGAAAAGGATAAATTAAGTGTCAAAGCTTTTTGTGTAATATGACATGGTGACCGTGATTTAACTGTAGCAAAGGAAATGATAATCATGCTTAACTGATGGTAATATGAGGAACGTAATGTTTAGACAAATAATATACATAATCTTAATTGTTAAACCCACATTTATAACTTTGAGTGATGAGTGACTTGAAAAAGAGTAAGACGGCTTCAAATTTATTGCCTTCTTACAAACACTTCTCAATAGGCTTAAAATGCAATAATCTACGGCTCTAAAGTTTTTTTTTTTTGGCTACGAGATTTCAGACTACGTCGAAATCTGCCAGCCGGCTACGGCCCATTCTGCCAGTCGAGCCGAAGTCGGCTGCGAAGTTGAAACCCAGAAGTGGACATCGAGACGGGCCGTGAGCAGCTTGAGATGCTGCAGCAGGCAATACGGCGAGAGCGTTAACGTGTGCGCGCCGCCGAAGATTTGTGCAATCCGCTGAAGATTTGCGCAACACGTCGCGTCGTGGCAATGAGCCGCCAGGCGTCGCCGCAGCAGCTCAATACCAGCACGTCACCGAGAAGACTGTGCTCGCGCCGCGAAAGATTTGCGTAACGTGTCGCGTCGTGGCAACGAGCTACGAGCGGCCAGGCATCGCTTCAGCAGCTCAACGGCAGCGCGACGCCGGGACGACTGTGCTCGAGCCGCGGAAGATTTGCGCAACGTGTCGCGAAGTGGCTACGAGCTGCGGGCGGCCAGGCATCGCGTCAGCAGCTCAACGCCAGCGCGTCGCCGAGACGACTGTGCTCGCGCCGTTGAAGACCTGCGCAACGTTTCGCGACGTGGCAACGAGCTACGAGTGGTCAGCCGTCATCGCAGCATCTCCACGTCCGTCAGTGTGAAGGCGAGACACCGAGCCACGTGAAGATCTAAAGCGAGGCGTGGAATGCGGCAGCGCGACCGTGATGCTCGGATTGACAGGTCACGTAGTCCTTCTTTTTATTTGATAGCATTAAGAAGTTTAGGAACGGTCTAGCTTTGCCACCTGTGAACCAAAACGCACCAAAATCACTACAGACAAACTGGCTAGGTGCGAGTCGGACTCGCGCACGAAGGTTTCCGTACCATTATCGCAAAAAAGAAACACGTTGTTGTATGGGAGCTCCTCTTAAATATTTATGTTTATGTTTTTAGTATTTGTTGTTATAGCGGCAACAGAAATACATCATCTGTGCAAATTTCGACTGTCTAGATATCCCGGTTCATGAGATACAGCCTAGTGAAAGACAGACAGACAGACGGATCGTGGAGTCTTAGTAATAGGGTCCCGTTTGTACCGTTTGGGTACGGAACCCTAAAATTGATCATATATCATAAAATATATTGTCGAACTTTGACTCTTCGTCCTTAAACCATCACATGGACTTTTGGTGACAAAAGTTGAATTCTTGCGCATACAGTTGGGATGAAAGTATCACCATTCATTTTGGTATACAAAATTTACAAGGTTTTACCAAGACGTGGCACAGGTTAAGTAGGTACCATTCTATTTATTTGGCAGGAGAAGTTATGAACGCATTTCCGTGCGAACTAAGCTAGGGCTAGACCTTGGAAAATGATTAGCAGAGAACCAGAACCAGATTATTATGAAAAAGAACGTCTTATTTATAAAAGCGAAATACTTAGTAGGTACATCAAAGCATTACAGATAAAACATCTATGCCACTCTTTCTTTTTGGAATTGTATACGTTGTTCCCATTTCAATCAGGTGTTAGTATTTATTCAATAGTAGGGAATACATCCAACTTTTTCCGGACCGATCTCACACATCCCCGGGTTTTACAATTATTGTAAGAAAATAATACATTTTTCGCACAGCACTAAGCCGCTGTGAAGTGCACACGTTGTAATAAGATTGGTTGTGCAACAGAAAAGTGCTACAGTACAATAGATGATAGACTAACAAATAGTAGTGATGTGGTACAAAAGCTATGAGAACTTATTTTAAACGATTAAACAACAAAGACGCGGGTGTGGTATAAGTAACAGACCTGTTTCTAATCGGTATATGGATAATAATTATTACCTACAAATAAAACAGTTATGTAAGTTGTTATGGACTAGAGAACTAGGTGTATCGCACGATAATGTCCCCGCGGTTATGAAGGCATCGGATCTAGAATAGCGCGATATGGCTGCCAACGTAAAGACTGTTAATGTCAATGTAGTGGTAGGCCATGTGAGTAACCATTCTCTTCCATAAGTTAACAGTAAAATGCAATATCAGTTTTAATTTGTCGAGTATTTGAAGCATAGCATACCCATAATCAAATTTTCTACAGAGAGATGATTGCAACTCGTTGAAGTTGTTGAATTTTTAGTGTTTGGTTGAATATAACTAATATAAAAATAAGTAATACCAGCCCGTTACTGTCCCACTGCAGGGCAAAAGCCTCTTCTCATACAGAGACGGCACGAGTATTGTTATCTCTCTTGCTTGAGGTGGTTTGGCGTTTTCTAATTTATATTAACTGTAAGTCTAGACTTTCACACCGATGTCAGCGATGTCGAAGATAAAATAAGAAAACATTTGGAACTGACTGACTGAAGTAACATCGGCACTATTCCGGATTTGAACTCACGACCTTCCAGCTCAAGAGACGATGTCTTAACCACTGAGCCACCACGACTAATAAAGTAATCTCTTTTCTTCTTCTTAGCGTGTCGATGGCAAATATAAAAACCAAATATTGTGTTTGTACAGGCGACCTTATTTATGCTTATCAAATTTAAAAATATTAAAGTTCTCTTGATATACAACTTATCTCAAACTGTCAATTCCTATGGTATTGCAATTTTGACCATAGGGTTCATTGTAGTAAATCATATAGAGAATAAAAACTATAACGGTAGACAACGCGATAAAGCAGAAATTATGTTTTTACATAATTGTTTGCTTATAAAAAGAATCACAGAAACATGTTTTATTACAAAAGTTAAAAGAACTATTTCTATTAAATTAAACAAAAGAGAAATGTCAAATGATGAAACGTCAAGTAGATACTAACATAGTGTCATGTCTCTAAAGCAAGATGGATAAACCTTCTTACTAAATTGATACCAAGTTTGTTGACTAAGAAAATATCATCCTTAAGCAAAATTATATCTAATTATATTAGAATGTCAGCAGTAAAATACACTGACGGACCAGTAAACATTTGAGCCAACAGTGCTGGTTTCGTTTTGATACATTTTTATAGTCGCACTATTGACTTGCATTTAAAATCTATAAAATATGAAACTGAGGAAGACATATTAATGTTCATTCACGGAGGAATATCTGAGACTTTTAAAGACAACAAAGTCAATTGTCTATTTGAGCCTCCTGTGGTACATAAGCAAACTTATAGGAGAAAAAAAAAACGAGAAGGATTATAAGAACTCTATAACAATTATTAATAATGGGAATGAGTTGCTTTGTTGTAATCTTGTATATTGACAACTTGTTGAGGTTTTCACAAACTAGTACAGTCAATATGTTTGGTATAACTATCATTGCTTAAGGTTCTATAATTTAAATCATTAGGATACTAAAAACCTTGACTCATTTCTAAACAACGTTGGTACCTATTTTAACACGCATAAAATTGAAGCAGAGCGTATGAAATACGTGATAAACGAGGTAGCTAGACCTAAATCAAACGAGCAAATAAAGTACGGGTAAAGTGATGGATAACCACACCATGTTAGCAAGATGCTAGTCATGGATTGGTTTGTTTTATCAATGATACCGCACCAATCAATACAGAAAGCAAACGCCAAACAATAGTATTTGTGGAGCGCATGAAACCGTTGATTCATGTAACCAGTGGTCAAATTGTATCATTTACCATCTTATAGAGATTTTTGCAAGAAGTCTTAAGAATGCCAGTTTATTATATCCCAAAAGTTGCTAGAAGTAACTGTCAAAAAATGAGATTTAAAACAAATAATCGTTTTAAATAATATTCTGTCAAATATTGGGTAGAATACTCTTTGTCGAAGATTTAAAGTAAATACAATTTGGTACGACTACAGAATGCCAACAACCTACAGAGGATGATCTAATACGTTGTGTTTTTACATCCTGGGAACCAATGGCTGTATTAAGCCTGTCTTATACTAATTATACCCTTCTTGTTGGGTTGAGCAGAATTTAAGAAACTGTTATGTACAGAATATTATTTGTTGTAATTACAGGTCAGGACGCGAGGCATCCTGGCTAAGAGAGTCCTTTCGGCTATCGGCTTGAGCGTAAATCGTAGGCTCTTGCTGGTGTCGCGAGGGATGCTGCTGGGTGAAAGTCAGGGACCTCCACACTGACGGTGCGAGGGATGCCTGCTGCCTGGTTGAGAGAAAAGTCCTATCAGCTATCGGCTTGAGCGTAAATCGAGGGCTCTTGCTGGTGTCGCTGGGATGCTGCTGGGTGAGAGACAGGGACCTCCGAACTGATGGCGCGAGGGACGCCTGCTGCCTGGTTAAGAGAAAAGTCCTTTCGGCTATCAACATGAGATTTAACTGATCGGCTCGTGTTGGTGTCGCTAGGCGTCCTGATTTACTGATCGTTCAGGATGTTAGGGCCTCCTGATTTACTGATTGTTCAGGGATGGTGTTCGTTCACGACAAATTGATCGGTCGTGAACTTACTCTTTGATGATGAATATTAATAAGGCAGTAAATAATTTCTACAATTGTATTATTGTTAAAAGTTCAATAATGCTATTTTGTTTTCACTATTTTGTTGGTTTGTATAAGTAATAATGATAAGTTTGTTCTCCATTGGTGTCATAGCCCCACGGCGTTCCATTGCGAGGATAAACGATTCATAAATGAACAATATTGTATATTCTATGATCGAGGTGCATAATCCTCAAAATATTGTAAAACACATTTTTTTAAAAGAGTAAGTGTGGAGTTTCTTGTCCGTTCTTCTCCATTACAATCTACATTTCCGAATGGACAGTAGAATCAATATCATAATTTTTAACTTAAATTAAAATTTATTGAAATTTAAAAGATAAATGATTTGTCTAAGACTTTGACACTACTCTGTTTGTTTGTTTGTAAAAGTTATTAAAGTAGTTCATTAAATAATAAGCTCGAACGACTAGCCAGGAACCCGATTGTTAGGTTTCCACCTGGAGTCGTGTGCAGGGACCCACACGATGTCAGGACGGACGATTGTTAGGTTTTGATTCTTTTTAACTTATAATGGCTTGTTTTAAATAAAAACGAATGATCTTATTGTTACAATTTGGTTATTTTTAGGGTTTTTGTTTTATATAATACCTATATGTCTTAATAATTGCAAAGGGCTGCCATGGAGGCGATCATTTTTTTGGTAAACACTCGGGAGTTTGTCGAGTGTTTCGAGCGGACACATTCGGTCGATAGTCGTCGCCTGAGACGCTTGGTTAAAATAGAGTGCTCAAAGTCATAGACATCGTTTTAAAATTGTATTCCTTAGTTAACAGTTTTCTCAGATTATAAACCTAAATGACCAGTATGAGTTTGATTTCACATATCACATCCAAGTATTCGTAGCAGGCTTACCAACTGTTACAGATGATAGTATTGAAGTTTAATTTATCTTTTTATTACGTATCTGCTTTTCATTTTAAATAAATCGTAAAATGTTTCAGAAGCCCAGGTTATCACCAGCGTACATCACCCATTCATTCATCATTCACGTTATTGCATCTAGTCAGCTAGAATCCGAAGGCAGAGGTTATAAACAGTTTTATAGTTTTCTATCTGCTATAATGAAACCATCGTTATCCGGTGATGCAGTGTATTAAACTCGGTGCCTATACGTCCCGTTTACGGTTTATTGTTACAATTTTATAGTAGAATATAGGAAATAAGCGTATAATACGGGAAGGGTGAAGATTGGATTATTTTATTATTTTTGCTTTCAGTGAACTGTTCGTTCTCAGATCCTAGATTTGAGTTAGTAGAGTTTATATTTCGAGAAACAAATAAATATCAGAAGCTTTTTTTTCTCGGTATTTCATTTCACTGGTGTGGCGACTGAGGCGAAGACATCGGATTACCGGAAATAATGGAAGGGTATGGGTTAGATTTTTTCCCAGCTGTTAGACAATATAGTTTGATAAAAAAGTTGTCAGTATTGTCGTGCACGTGTCAACAAAATGTTCACAATCTACCACTTCCATTGCTTAAACTACACAAGATAACAGAAGAATATTATGGATATATAGCTTTGCTTTAGGCATTTTTTATCAAAGAAAAACTACTGTTTTCAATGCAGTATCGATTTAAAAGATGCAGTAATTTATTGACAGTCAATTGAAATATTACACTTCTTTCCCTACCGCTCATTCCCCGTTTCGGTTGAAAAAGGACTGAAAAAGTGAATAAAAAGGAGTTTCTAGTCTTGAGGTTTCTCTCGACGAGAACCATTAAGTACTGTTGGATAAATAGACTGGTTTGTCTATTTATAGTCAACAGAGAGGTGACTGAGTATCTCTTGAATACAGCTTTTATAGTCTCCCTTAATTACATTTTATTTAATTACATAAAGCTTTTAATTTGTGGAGGATTTAGGTCAAGTTTTTATTTCATTGCTATGGGAATTTTAGGTTGGTTTCTAGTAAAAATAGTTAACTGTATTTATTTCGTAATATGACTAAATTCTGCCCACGGCTTCGCCCGCGTCAAAAGTGTTTTATCCCGAGGGATCACTTTAGCGGATGCCTTGCCGGGTGCCATTCCAGATTATGATCGACGAGTTTCTCCCTCCTACACACTGACTGTATCTAGAATGTTGCTGTGCCCAACAGGGTCCATAATTGTTTCTGTAACTTATATTTACCACCCGTATGTAAATGATGGATGCAATACATTTAATATGAATTTATCTCCAAATCCAAACTTTCGAGTACTCCAGTTCTATGGACACGTGTCCCGACGAGGCAAAGACTCTATCGAGCGGCCTGTAGTTCAGGGTAGAGTGGAAGGAACGAGAGCGCGCAGCAGGACGCCCATGCGGTGGACCGACCAGATAATGTCTGCAGTGGGCGGCCCATTGCATGAGTGCACACGAATAGCAGTAGGATAGAAGGATGAAGGGGTTTATTTTTTGTTTTTAACCACCGAAGGAAAAAGAGGGGTGTTATAAATTTGACTTATGTACCCGTGTGTTTGTGTATTTCTATATCTTTTTTGTTTGTATTTATTGCGTGCCATCATCACTCCCAAAGGGATAAACCGATTTTAATTTCGTTCTTTTTTGTTTGAAAGGTAACTTTATCGAGATTGTTTTTATGAAGTATGTTTGATGAAAATCGGTTCAGCCATTCAAAAGATATGGGGTTTTTACTGATTGACTCGAGGTGTTTTCGCAAGATATCGTGTCATAATTACATGTTCAATAGATTGCCGATCGAAGCGTATGTAGCATGAAATAAATTGTGTCGGGTGTTTTTTAATTTCGACTTGTTAGGATGTGATCTCTGAAAGTACCGATCCGATTAAGTCCGCCTCTGTACTTGTGTGCATGAAGTATTAAATAAATAAATAAATACTGCAAACATTTATACACGATTTTTGTGGGTCAGGCCACGGGAACGAAGCCGCGGGAAAAAGCTAGTTATGGGTGGCCCGGTAAAAAAAAAAGTTTTGTTAGCCTACAGCTACAGCCTACAGCTACTGTTATTATTTTGCAGATTTGTAATCAACCTTAAGTAACCTAAGTTTATATATTTATTAACTTCATTAAAGAAAGCTTGATCTCTGCGACATATGTCAAACTGAAATATGTATACGTTATTGTTTCCTTATTGTTAGCCTGTGAAGCGCTATTGTTACTTTATTGATACTGATAGATGTCGCAGAGATCAAGCTATCTTTTATGAAGTATAAGTGTTGTTATTACAATAATGTGTCATTAACGACGAAAAAACTAGATCCTACGAAACAGAATATCCTAGTGTGAGGTCTAGGGTTTCTTTAATGCATTTAATAGTTGTATTTTCCTGTGTACCTATGCTAAAATTTTTACTGTTTTGTTTTGTTGTTGTGTTCAATGTATCTAAAGGAAGGTGTCCTAATTAATTAAATCTTATCTTATCTTATCTATACGGTCCAACTACTGAGCATAAATCTCCTCATAGACTGCCGCATCTCTCATGTTATTTACTTTTGTACTTAGTCGAATCAATCAAGAATCAATCTGCTTAGCCTGTTTCCATTTGGTTTCTAAATGGTTGCATCAGGTAGATACCAGTATACATTACACATAGCGGCTGCCTCCACAACCCAGTAACAATCAAGAAATCAAGTCAAATATTAATTACCTAAAACTATGAAATATGAATCGTCTTTCACACACACACAGTTACTCATAGTAAATTCACTTTCTCAATGCCACCTGTTAGCCATACCATGTGCCAGGGTACCTTCTTAATTCGTGGATTCAATTAGTGAAACGATCCATACAAAATGGTTCTTATTATTTTCCTACGAATCATTGCACTGTGTAATATGAAATCTCGTCGCTATGAGATTCCATACCTGAACGTTCCTCTATTATGTGGAGGCAAAAGGCATTTTTGAATTATTGGATATTAATTTCCTTCTATGCCAGTGGTAAATTGGATGGGAGAGTTATTTTATGAAAATACCTATACGTTAAAATTACGTTGTGGTTTTCTGGCTTATTTGGTTGTGGTTAGATATGACTTCGCTATAATTATGTAAATTGAGAAGTAATATAATATTGTAATTTCACTTTATTATATTTGTAGGATCAAGAGACGCCGAGGGGTATATATCGTCAGGATTTGGCGTACCCATTTTATTAGTAAAAACAATACTGTAAACAATAACAAGGTTTTTAATTACAGTACTAGTTTCACTAATAAAACAATACAAACGGTAACATGATAAAGTAGATTAAAAAGGTATAGTAACAACAATACAGTTAATCGAACAAACCCTTAAGGTTACAGTTCGTACAGCGGCCTAAGCCACCCAAACACAAAGTGTATTCGCCATCAGCAAGCCAATACAGCTATGTGAATATACATCAATGCTGTACCAAATAAACCGACAGTTTTGTCGGGAGCAGGGGAGCTCTTTATTGAGTCTAATCCGAAGATAGACTAACTCGCATACCGAGTGCAAGCTCTTTTATAGAACGTTGCCTCCACCTTGCAATGCCTCCACAACAACTCTGTCCGATGACGTACGGAAATACGTCACATGTTTACTTGATACAAAATTCTAAAATGTGCTAAATCTAATAAGACTTACATTTCAAAATAGTCAAATAATACAAGAATAATTGTCGTAAGTAAACAATGGTGATAACACAAAGAATAATCAAATTAACATGTCAACAATTGTTTTGAACTTAACCATCGATTACAATTATCAAAATAGGTTGCCAAAAATCTATTGGTGCGTACACTGAGTACTCAATAAATTATGTTCCGATGTATTAGGCAATAATTGATAGTAAAATCACTTAAATTAGTAATAAGAAAACAAATTATTACAAATTCTGTTGACTACCCACAGTTGTTATTGATAACCTACTCCGACATATTAATAAAACTCACATATTTTTTTATAAAAGGTAATAATCAAACTTACATCAATTTACTGTCTGAAGGGTAGATATATTTTTCTTCTTTACAACCCATCAAGCGTCCGTGATCGATGCTGTCTCCGAGCCAAAGAGGCCGGGCCCGCTCCGCTCTCACGTGCCCAGAGTAAACGTCAAATTAAAAGAAGTGTTGCCACTATAAAAAGCGAAATTTACAAATAATTGACTCAAATGTTTTAACGATTGATTAATATTTAAAAACCTCACCACTTTTTAAAAAGGGAGTACCTTTTCCTAAAATGTATGTCACTTTAATATCGAAATAGATTGTCGGTGTTTTGTTATGTTTGATCTGATAAATTAACGATTGCCGTCGTTAACTGTGGCCTTCCTAATGTTCTTGACTCAAAATACAACATAATTTTAACAATATAAATTTCTCTATTCAGAAAGAGTAACCTCCAATAACGACGATTCCCTGTATGCAGTTCTTCAAACAATCGATGCCTTAGCAACACTCTTGAAACATTGAAATAATGAGACTTTTCTCATTTTTATTACTACCCAACGCATACTTCTATACAAAAATGTAGCAAGTGGATGCTAAAAATACAGAACCAAGTAGAAAATCAATTACTTGATGAAAACATAGCGTTTATAACGTAAATATAAACATGGCAGTAAGTTCTGGCTATTTAAGAATATGTAAAATGTACTCAAACCGATAACTATTTTACAGAATAATGACCCCTAAAAAGTGTACCGTTAGGCTTATCCAACATTTGAAACCATAGTCAATATAGGATGGAATATATGAAATAAGCGTAAGCTCTATTCATCTAGTCTAATCCAGCGTTTGATTCTGGATGCGTGACATCCAAAATCGATAAAGTGTCACTGTATTTTGGGGCTTTAACTCTACTAATTCACAAACGTATCGGTAATCTCTCGATTGACGCATTTTTATGATGGAATTTATCAAAAACTGCCTCGTGAGATACTGCTGCATTGTGTATAGCGTTTCTAATGCTGAGAAACATGCTATCTCACTGTAGGACGGAGTGGACCATAATCCACCACGTTAACACAGTGATAACTATAATTTCTTTTTGTTCAAGAAAATTCCCATTTCATCGTGACATTTTCCTTCACCGTAAAGAGCAGTAGGGATGAAACAAATCTCACAAAGTAAAGAGCCTGCCTTGGTTCAAACCCACGTTCTATGCCAAAGTGAGGGCCGTCACCAGAAGACAAAAGAATTCAGCTCACCACAAAAATGTCCTGCAGTCAATGAATATCACATGAATGTAATTCTATTAACAAGGGAAACATTTTACGCGAATACCACACACACACCGTGTATGGGGTAAGAATATAAACCCATAGTCACACAGGTCACGTCTGAAACATTCAGTGTGACCGAGGCTGGGTCCGACATATAAAATAATAATATCATTCGTTATACTGTGTATTGTAAAACGATCTGTCTGTCCGTACGTGGTGCAGTAAGAGGAGAATGAAGAGGGAAAATTATTGGAGTTAGAGATAGAGGATATGAATACAATTTTATTATGTGGTGCAGTATTTCTTTCTGAAGATGTGTATCGTAAGAAAAGGAAAATGTAAGTAGGAAATGCTCTTGCAGAAAATGAGAATAAAGGTTTGTCACGTACGCCTATGTAAGTAAAGCTCTTTAGGACAAGACTGTCAATATTGCTATTTCCCTTTTGGATCCAGTTGTAGTTTTATCTTCTTACTTTTAAAATATTGTTGGAGATTCTGATTGCTTGTTATTAATCGTATTATTACCATAGGTTAATTTATAAATTAAATTACTTACGACACGAATGAAAACAAACAGTATGACACCCCAAAACTATAGAATATACATCCCATTAAGAGTAAATAAATTCATGTTCCAGCTGACATCAAGGTAATAATTACTAGTTGTACCTACAAACCACTTTAAAATGTTTATATCAAATATTATTTTGTACTCTCGAAAGCTTTAATAATTTAATATTTTACTCAAAGAAACATATAAAAAATAATAACACTCGCTTTGCTTTTAAAGAGAATACCTAAAACTAAAACAACACATAAATATTAATGTTTTTAAACCTCATTCTACATTAACCTAACATGACCTTTCTTGGTGATGGTGTGACTCAACTTATAATTTGCAAATTTTAAAGCTTAGTTCAGACAAATGAAATAGTCTCCCTCACGGTTAGAGAATGCAATCCGGATAATCCGTATTTCGAAAAATCCGGACATCCGCGACTTTTATTAGGTTTCGTAATCCAGCTTTTAAAATCAAATCCGGATTTTTTAAATATTTAAATCGACCAGCTAGTATGTAAAAACACAATGTTGTGTGGACTTTCGACGAGTGGACCACAGTCAATGCCCACCGCTAACCTACTAATATTATAAATGCGAAGGTTTGGGGGGATGGATGGTGGATGGAGGTTTGTTATTCAATAACTCCAGAACGGCTGAACATATCTGGATGAAAATAGACACATAGATATATTATACCCTGTAATAGCAGATAGGCTTTTTGATCTTTGTATAATGTTCCCTTGGGATAAGAAACTACTTTTCAGGCGGGCTAAACTGCTGGCAGAAGCTAGTATCAACATAAATACACACAGTGGATTTAAAAAAATGGTATCACAACACATGTTGCGTGTTGTGAGTTGTGTGTTAGTTCTCATTAACATTCGTGCATCAATGCCAGCAGAGGTATGCATTTCTCTAATTCAGACTAGGTTGGCTTTATACGATCTCTCTTTGAGTAACTGCGAGTTATCAAACTCAGATGTTTTTGCTATGACAACTGATGGAGACTTGCTCCATCTGTTGTCATAGCAAATAGTCCCCCTCACGGTGTTGTTGTTATATACAAAATAGGTCGACTTTTGCCTGTATATCATCAAGTTTTCCTTAATCACGGGATACACATAGCTATTTCTGACGTGTTATACAACAAATATTATCATCCTGCACGAATATAATCGGTAGATAATATAGATGACGAAACGGTTCGTTAAAATGAAGATGGCGTTAATGTCTCATCTTCTGGTAAACAATGAATCAGGTACAGAACGGGACTTTATTGTTGAGAGAACTGGACCCGCACGTTCAATAAACGAAACCTTTCAAGCTTTTTATTTTTTTTTTATAGGCTCGCGTTTGAGCACTATCTCGCCTGATGTTAAGTGATGACGTAGTCGAAGGTGGAAAAAAATAAAATAATAAATAAAATCAGATCAACTCAACAAAAAATGAAGCTTTCTTGCAAAAGTATGTCCGTGCGGTGAAGAATTCGGGAAAAAACTTGAACTGCTACTTGACTTTAAAACACGCTTTAAGATGAGATTTAAATTTGAGTTTTGTGCCAAAACATGTATTTTATTTAAGCTGACACTGATCTATTGACCAGTTAAATTTGCCAAAAAAAAAACGTTATCCCCGGATTATCCGGATTGGTTATGAAATCCGTTTTAGAAATCCGGATATTTTTATGGTACGGTTTTGCATTCCCTACTCACGGTGAAACTCGAAATGACACAGATGCCAAATGCCGTGAGGCACAGTTAGTCATAATAGTCTAAGATCCGACTAACCGTCGACATTTACTCATCTATTTGACCAAAAAATGGCTGGCAAGAAATGGCTGGCCATTTCATTAAAATTTGCCTGATGAAATAAGATCAAAGTCACCCTTAATTAAACTTAGTGTTTTCAATATCTAATTGATTGGTTTGTTCCTTTTCATTACATACTCAATCATTACTACTAGACAGAGAATTAGGAAAGTACCAGAAAGAAAGTAAATGTTAGTTTGCTAAGTTTGGAGTGTGTTTCGGAGTTGAACTTATCAAGCTCGTGCCAAACCGTATTTTAATGCCAAATTTTGACAGGTTTTCAGGCTAAAGTAAGATTTTGACAAAAACTTAACTTCAAATATTTATTTCCGAAATTGGGGGTACTTCAGAGTCCGAAAAGGTTATTTAAGGTCCAGCCTGTCTCTTGTACTACGGTGACAATAAAACACGGTAGACGTATTTCACGCTAAAGATTTTCCGTGTCTACGCGGCAGCAGCCATTTGTTATAATTTCCTGACTAAATACGCCTCGGTAAGAACATAAAAAACATTCTTTTGTAAATTGTGACAGATGATTATGCCTTGGGCACAAAAAGCGACGTAATTATGAAAGGAAGCCTTTTTGAGTATTTTTGAACCATGATGTATATTTATTTAGTTGCTTCATCATAAGTTCTATGGATATCATGGATTAATAATAAAAGCCGCATGAATCGATCATTAAGCAACACTTAAATCAAAAATATTTATTTGCTAGAATATGGTACATAAGGTGTTACAGTGTTTTTTATTTTTATTTTTGATAGGCTCGCGCTTGACTATATTTTAGCATATCCTGCCATAACATGGCCTGCTAATAACAATCAGCGATGTCACTATCTAAGTTAAAAATTACAGAGTATTTTTCTAAACATTGTCAGCGGTAAGTCTTGGAAACTATTTGGTAAATGATTATAAATAATAATCGACAAGAGGCAATTTGGAGTTGGACGTCGGCACCACCGGGGTCACCTACTGGCCAGTTTTATGGAGAAGGAGGGTATCTATATGATGAACTCCTTCTTCAGAAAGCGTGAGCACAGGTAGTGGACTTGGCAAAGTCCCGATGGTGCACTAAAAACAAGATCGAGTTCATCATGTCTACCAAGAAGCAAATGTTCAATGATGTCTCTGTGAAAACCGGGAGCGATCACCGCATGGTGAGAGGCACATTGAACATCAATATCAAGTTTGAAAGATCTCGACTGATGAAGTCTACGCTCCGTCCAGCACAGATCCAGATCCAAAACCCCGAGAGTTTTCAGCTCGAACTCCACGATCGTTTCGAGTGCCTAGGGTGCTCCGTGGACGAATACAGCGATGGGTTCGTGGAAGCTGTCCGTACGGTCGGGTCTAAGTTTTTCAAGAACCACCACTGAACAAAAAGCTCTCTCATCCTACTCTCAAGCTCATGAAGACGAGGCGTGAGATGATCCTGCAGTCTTCAGACGCTGTGCTGAAATACAGCTAAATAGACGGATCTCAAAGTCCTTGAAAAGTGATCCCCGCCGCTTTAAAACCGAGCGTATTAAAGACGCGATTGAGTGGAATAAGGGCTCCAAGGTCTTTGCAAGAGATCTGAATATTGGGCAGAGCCAACTCACGAAACTGAATACCGACGATGGCAGGATTGTATCCACCAAACCGGAGCTTCTGAGAGAGATCGAGACATTCTATGGGCAGTTGTACACATCAATCAGTAAACCCGTCGCGAATCTAGCAAGAGATCCTAGAGCTAGATTGACCCGACACTATACCGAAGACATTCCGGACGTCAGCCTGTACGAGATTAGGATGGCTCTTAAATAGCTTAAGAACAACAAGACACTGGGTGATGACGGAATTACAGCCGAACTCCTGAAGGTGGGTGGAAAACCAATACTTAAGGCCCTACAGAAGCTGTTTCATTCTGTCATACTCGAGGGTAAAACGCCACAGGCATGGTGCAGGGGAGTACTCTTCTTAAGGGTGACAATGCTCTATTGAAGAACTATAGGCCCATCTCACTTCTTAGCCAAGTCTATAAGCTGTTTTTAAGAGTCATCACGAGTCGTCTCGCGCACAGGTGTGCCGATTTCCAGCCTCCCGAACAAGCCGGATTCCGAAAAGGCTTTAATACCGTAGACCACATGCATACGCTGCGGCTGGTTATACAGAAGACCGAAGAGTACAACCTCTCTGCTTAGTGTTTGAGGATTACGAGAAAGCCTTCAATTCGATCGAGACTTGGGCTGTGCTGCAGTCTCGATCAAACGCCACCATGTCAGTACGACTTCAGTATTAGAGCTCGGAACCTATCCTTCTGCAGCGAAGTGTGAGACAGGGAGACGTCATATCTCCGAAACTGTTCACCACTACACTGGAGGATGTCTTCAAGGTTCTGGACTGAAGAGGGCTAGGCATCAACGTTAATGGCGAGTACATCACTCACCTTCGGTTTGCCGTCGATATAGTGGTCATGTCTGAGACCATGGAGGACCTCAGTACAATGATCGATGACCTCAGTAGAGCTTCCAAAAGAGTAGGTCTTAGGATGAACATGGACCAAGGTGATGTTAAATAGCCATGTTTCACCCACTCCTATCAAGGTCGAAGACTCTATACTCGAAGTTGTGGGCGACTATGTCTACCTGGGACAAACGATCCAGTTGGGTAGGGCTAACTTCAGGAAAGAGGTCAACCATCGAATCCGACTCTCCGGCTGGGCAGCGTTCGGGAATATATCTGTATCTTCTCATCCAACTTACCACAGTATCTCAAGACGAAAGTCTATGACCAAGGTGTGTTCCCAGTTATGACCTATGGCTCTGAGACGTTGTCGCTCACAATGGGCTTCATCAGAAAGCTTAATGTCACCCAAAGGGCAATGGAGAGGGCCATGTTCTGATTGTCCTTGCGTGATCGAATTAGGGGTTATCGACATAGCCCGAAGAATTAAGTAGCAGTGGGCAGGGCACAATGCTCGCAGAACGGATGGCCGATGGGGCAGAAAAGTTCTGGAGTGGCGACGCGAACCGGAGAACGTTGCGTTGGAAGACCTCCCACTAGGTGGATCTATGACTTGGTGAAAGTTGCGGGGATCCGCTGGATGCAGGACGCACGGGACCGGTCGATGTGGCGGCGCTTGGAGGAGGTCTTTGTCCAGCAGTGCACGTCTTTCGGCTGATATGATAATGATAAAGATGATGAATAATCGACATGCAGTATACATTGTTCTTAAATAATTCTAGTTTTATTGATGGCATCCGAAGTCTATATTTATGCCGTGTTCGGCTATTTGGCCTGTCAGTGCTAGTTTCAAATAAATTGCAGTTTCTCTTCACACAAGTACATATTTCAAAAATATATAGATATAACAGGGGTAGAATTTTTGGTTTTTGAAATAGCGGCTTCCATTTGCCTAAATAGAGAATCCCCAAATTGCTCGGATACATTTTTTTTGAGCTTCAAAAACTCTGTCAAAAAGTACTGAGTTATGCCATATTATAATACCATATCTAAGTACGGATGATACATATCCACGAACCACCATTGTAGTGTTAAAGTTTAATCTTTGTCTAATTCTTTTAAAGACATATAAAACGATCTATTTTTGTACGAATTTCATCCATGTGTGTTTTCCAATAGCAATTTTTATCGACTGTTATAGCCAAGAAGTGGTCAAATGAGAATATTCATGATGAATGCTTTATTTATTTTTGGTCTGCCCTTGGGTGGGTGACACTCACACTCGCATGCCATCACGTCTATATTCTGCGAAGGTTTGGCAGAGGTGCACCTAAGTACACCCACCATCTTATCTTATCTTACTAACATTATAAATGTGAAAGTTTGGATAAATGTGTGTGTGGATGTATGTTTGTAACTCAGTCACGATAGAACGGTAAACGCGGCGGGTGAAGCCGCTGGCAGAAGTTAGTACGTTATAATTATATCGAGGTCCCTCCGTGCCTCGGAAAGTAAGTCCCAGCTATCATTTGTAGACTCATGTCAATCTTCTCTTTTAACCAACTTCAAAAAAACCAGGCAATCAAATCGATACGCGTATGTGTGTAATATTGTTGCCATATCGCAATATTGACATAGGTTATTCACATGTGTGCCAAATTTTATAAGTGTATTTATGTTTGTATATGTTACGGCTAATACCCGAAGTGCGGCTACACCTAGTATTAGCCGGAGCTTAGGGCACCCCGACACGGACGAGATGACGGGAGCTGAGTTCGCTCGCTTTGCTCGCTCACTTCAGCTCCCGTCATCTCGTTCGTGTTAGGTTACTTTAGACCCTGCGGTCGGAAATAGGAGCCCCGCGCAGCGGGGCTCCGTCGCGTGGCTACACCTAGTTCTAACCGGCTAAAACTAGGTGTAGCCGCACTAATACTAGGTGTAGCCGCACTTCGGGTATTAGCCGTAACATATATATGTTTGCCCAAGCATTCCTCCGAAACTACTTATCGCGTCACGATCGTGATCATTCTTTTTTATTGGATAAAATATCTATCAACCTATGGAATAGTGCAAGTTTCATCAAAATCGGTTTAGCAGTTTTCAAGTTAAGGAACATACAAGCAAGCTCCTTAGCGACAAACAGCAGGAATATGTAAATTGAGTTAAAATAGGTATTTTGTCAATCCTCTTAGTATCTTACTATAGAACTTGCTCTTTAGGATTCCGTACCTCGAAAGGAAAAAACGGAACCTTTATAGGATCACTTTGTTGTCCGTCCGTCTATCCGTCTGTCTGCCAAGACAGACGGATAGACGGACAGAGCCTCTTTTTCTCAGGAACGCGTGGAGGTATCAAGCTGAAATTTATATCAAATACTCAGGTCTACTGTCCTTTAAAGCTGTGAAACTTTCTAAGCCAACGCAATCAAAAGATATGCCGTTTATGCCGCAACTTTCCGCAAATTTTCAACACTCGCAAGGGAATCAAAACCTACAGGGTACTTCCCGTTAACTCAGAATCTTGAAATTTGGTACGGAGCAACGTCTTATAGCACAGATAAAGGAAAACCATAAAATTTTAGTTACATCATATAATAAAAATATTTTGAATAATTTTAAACTAACTACCCCTTTCCTCATGAACGCGTAGAGGTATTAAATTGAAATTCATATCAAATACTCAGGTCTATAATACCTTTATGCTGAAGTTTTTTACGGAACCCTCGGTGCGTGAGTCCGACTCGCACTTGGCCGGTTTTTTTATTAAGGATAGTATACTAAAAATAAAAATAGATAAATAAAAACTTAAAAAAAAAAGAATAACCAACTTGAAAAGCAAAACACTAAAAAGTAAAAAACAACTTTCTTTTCAGAAATCGGTGTCGAAAAACGATAATAATTAAGTACCAAAGACACTGGCTTTCGAAACAAAAGTTATTTTTATTTTATTTCATTAGTCTGAAAGCACAACAAAGAGTATCGTGTTAGTAACTGGGTTGTTACTCCATCTATATAAAAACTGGTATTCAGCTGCATCTGGTTACATGAAAACCGACTTCAACATACCAAGCAAAAAGGCTCGATTAGGGAATTGATTGTTTCATCGTAAATTCATAGTTCAATTAAATCCAAAACAACAAGGGTCTTTACTATCTAAACAAATCGATTTGTAAATCCGATTTGTCGATTCTGGGAAATTGTTGATTTCCGAAACATTATTTATCAGTCCTTCATCAGCTTAAAGCTTTTGTTGTTGTTATTTTTTATCGGCAATTTATTATTTTTATGGAAGTAGATGTTATTGTCCTTGTCAGAGATAGATCCTTGTCCAGAAGATTCACGGTGACTTTTTCCTTCAAAACCTTTTTAAGGCTTTATCGACTAAGCCTTCCTTCGTGTCCTTTCGCCTTTGGTTTGATTAGCTTTTGCCAGCGGCTTGGCTCGCGTAGAGGTCGAAAATTAAAATTATCGCTGTATCATAATAAATATAATTATTAAAGCGAGCCTAAATCGAGCCCTTATTCAAGCTTTTACTTAAAAGCGTTAAGGGCCTACATACGCTTTAGTGCCGTAAAACGGTAACTTTCTAAAGCATACCCTTAGTAACGGCTAGGTTAAAAGTAGTATAATATTTTGCAAACAAAACTGTTCAAAAGGAGGTTCAATATTGATATTTTGGCATCGACCGGGCGCACGGCCAGTACAGCGTTTACATTGGAGCGTATATATCGCCTTAACTTGTCTATTTAAAGTTGTAATACGGTAATACGTATAGAGGTACAAAGCAGGACATTCGATATTTGAAGTCAGTAAAAGGTTGTCTTAATCGCATACTACCTATATCATCATCATCAGCCTAATAATGTCCCCACTGCTGGGATACAGGCCTAATCTCTGTGAGAGGAAATGGGCCGTAATCCACCGCGCGGGCTCAGAGCGGGTTGGTGGAAGTCACATGTCATCGAATTTTTGGTTCTAGGACATGCCGGTTTCCTCACGATGTTTTCCTTCACCGTTTTGAGTGCAGTGGTGATGAAATAATTTACACAAAGTAAAGCGCCTGCCTGGGCACGAACCCACGACCTACATCTTGTAAGTCGCGGCCGATACCACTGGGCTACCACTGCTCTTCACTTCTACTACCTATATGAAATCTACAAAATAATTTCCTTCCAACAACTTGCATGCACCAAGCAAGCCAATTTCTATACGATCGAAACGAGACGTCTTGTCTGCGCTGTTATCACGTTTGAAGTTACACAGGCTGCATGTAAACGGGCTCTTATGTTTGAATGCCCTTAAAATGAATGTGTTCTATCGGAGGAAGGATAGGAAATGTTTTAATTTTGCACTAGATTGTGCCAATGTCTTGGGTCTCGTAAAAGACAGAAATTAAAACTCGGGAACGTATTACTTTTCATATAGTAAGTATCGTTAATTCTTACCCGTTTCAAACATTTAAGTATCATTAAAGAATAGGATTTCAATAAGGTTTGACTTCAATTAGAGATGCCGCGAATACTCGCTATTCGGCATTACTTGTTTTTTTTTTTTGTTATTCGTTGAAAACCGAATAATAGTGTCTATTATTCGTCATTCGGCGAATTGCTGTCTAAATAAAGAACAACTTTTAATAAAAACGAAAAAATAAAACCTCAGAAATAATTAAAGTTTTACTAGTCTTTATAAACAATACACAGGTAGTATTATTATAATTAAATAAAAAGTTTTCCAAAAATCAGTCATGTTGAAGTTAATACATTAGACTTTTTAATGAATAATTTGATATTTAATGTCCAAAAGGGGCAAATTGTGGTAAAATAAAACAAGTTTTTTTTTCTGTACAGTAAGTTAAGTATATGTACTAAATTCAAGAGACTACTTCAAATGTAATATTATAATTTAAGAAAGAATTTCTTATACCTTTTTTATGTCGAGTAATAATGGCGAGTATTCGACTATTCGCCATAGGGAATCGTGATTAATTGGTATTCGACTATTCGCTATAACAAGTATTCGCGGCATCTCCAACTTCAATATCTAAAATTCAACCAAATTTTGTAGATGGATGGTATTGTTAATCTTTTTGTGTGTCGTCGTTAACTGTTTCCTTTCATGTCTTTAGCAACCAAACTTTATCTCCGTTAAAACAGTTTAAGAGTTAGGGTTGACTTTCAAAAATATTATTATGTTTTTAAGTTTTTCTCTTGAACCCTTGAAATCGATTTTCTTCAAGCTTCATCTGCATGCGGTTATCCTGGGAGTATTCCTTTTAGCGGTCAATTATGTCCATAAGTGCTCTTATATTATGCATTTAGAACTGACTAGCTATTTCCCGTGACTTCACTCCCGTGGTCTTTTCCATAGGAACCGCACATTTGTAAGGAATAATTTTGTGATTGTCGTGGTTTCTATATGTGAAGATTTTTTTGTATTCGGATCATTACTGTGTACCTCCAACAAACCAACATGCAATTTCATTTCATTTTAATATTAGTTTCCATACCTTTGCCATACCTATGTACTTACGTACCCATTACTAGTACCTACCTACATTTCAAAAGTCCTTGTGAATGCCACTGACGTCGCAATTAACGTGGCCACCTACTGGGCCCAAAATATTTAAAGAGTTTTCTTTCGACTTGAAAAGAAAAATAAGTCATCTATACAAACTTATTTATTTTATTTTATTCAACCCAAACACCAGCCCCCAAATCGCAAGTCTGCACAACTGTGTTGTAAAGACACTGATGACCACATCACAAAAAAGTAAATCAGTCCAAGTCCATTATTATTCTCGTACTCACTCCATGTAAACCGTTCCTTTTATCTGCTCTAAAGCTGTCGCCCGTATTAGTTAACACGAATGAAAAAGTTAATTCAAATTTCCCACTAACCCAGAAATGTAATTTTCTTATTTGTTACAATACCTACCGTCTATGCGCATCTGTACCTTAAATTGCTTGAGTTTTGTTTTATATTTTACTAGCTGTCCCACGCGGCTTCGCTCCCGTCAACTGGCTACTACCTACCTACCCATTTACCCTACCTACCCTACCGTACCTACACTACATTCATGATTGTTGCGTAACTTTAACCGCTTACGCAGCGCACGCAACGGAAAGTCTTAAAAAGGAATAATTTTACCTGTTTTTGCAACATTTTTCATTTATGCTCCGCTCCTATTGGTCGTAGCGTGATGTTATATAGCCTGTAACCTTCTTCGATAAATGGACTATCCAACACAAAAATATTTTTTCAATTCCAACACGTAGTTCCAGAGATTAGCGCGTTCAAACAAACAAATAAACTCTTTAGCTTTATAATATTAAATATAAAAAAATTTATAGTATAGATTTCTCTTCATAAGTGTTTTGTAATCTTTGAGAAATAAATAAAGAATTTTAAACCGTATGACAGGTCCACGAGATAAGCCGGTGTAAAGCCAAACATCAACACGTTTACTATCGCAAAGGCGTCCGGTTTTAGCTGTAAACCGTAGTGAGGCTATAAAAATAGCCATAAAACATATCATAGATGTACTAGTAAAGTTGTGCTGTAGTTATATTGTTTTCAAATTAGAATACTGAAACTTCAAATTCAAAATTGCTCTTCTACAAATTCGATGTAGCCTGAATGATGGAGGACCATAACGCTGATGGGCGCACGGTTGGCGCAGTGGTTGAGCGATTGACTGCTGCGCTGCGTGTCGCGGGTTCGATTCCCGCACGGAACAAATATTTGTATGATCTACAGATACTTGTTCCGGCTCTGGGTGTTGTGTATGTGAGTTTATATGTTTGTAAACGCACCCATGATACAGGAAGAAATTCCTAGTGTAGGGCAACATTTTTTTTAAGAAAAAGAAAAAGAAATATATACTCTTGAATATTAGGACCAACATTGATATCGTAAAAAAACTGCTGAATTCAGGGACAAATTTTTTCGTTTGATGCTAACAGAATACTCTGAAATATAAATGTACTGAAAATATATTTATTTTAAATCAGTCTCGATCCCTTAAAGAAAGTGGCTCACATTCAAGAGTACTCTTACACCTTGAAATATTGTAATTAGCTTACAAGTCATCCCTATATCGTAAAATGAACTAACGACAAAATGTACACCGCAAGCTACCGCATGGATAGATATTGTTTTTTTGTTACACAAATAATAGAATATATGTTTTTTGTTAAAGAAATAAATTAAAACAATCTTGTCCCACCGCAGTATGAGGGATTAACGAACGCGTCCAACGGTACTCGTGGTTGCGGGCTTTCATACCAGTCTACGTACCGTGCGAGGACGCGACGCGAGTAAGGCGCGCGCGACGCTAGCGCGCTTCACAACGGGCCCCCGTGTGTCGTGGGCCCGCGGAAGCGCGCCCGCCGACGTGCGCGTTTTTTTGCTCTAATCGTGGTTTTTGTGTTTTAGGATTGTGTCTTCACGTTTACGCGCGTCGTGTGTTTTTGAAAAACACACGCCTAGCGTTACACGTTTATGATCCTTCCGCAGGTTCCCCTACGGAAACCTTGTTACGACTTTTACTTCCTCTAAATGATCAAGTTTGGTCAACTTCCCAGCAACGCCGACGGCCGTGAAGTCACCGCGTGTCGATCCGAAGACCTCACTAAATCATTCAATCGGTAGTAGCGACGGGTGGTATGTACAAAGGGCAGGGACGTAATCAACGCGAGCTTATGACTCGCGCTTACTAGGAATTCCTCGTTAATGGGGGATAATTGCAAACCCCAATCCCCAGCACGAAGGAGTTCGAGTTTTTGTCCGTCTGCCTGAGACGCCACAGCCCAGCACATCGTCTTACCTTACTGCCAGCCTTCTCATCAATCTATTTACCTGGTAATCTGCCTGTTTTGCCTGCTCACCTGCCTTCCTCAAGCATTGCATCACTTAGAAGAGTTCCTGTCCGACCTGCTGTTTGCTTAGCTGACGACTACCATCTACGACGTGCGAAGCCGGCCCCTTTTCCGACCTGCTGCCTGCCTAGCTGATGACCACCATCTACGACGTGCGAAGCCGGCCACTTTTTCTTAGTTTAATTTATATTCACTCTTATTTTTACCTTTTCTATTAACGTGACTTACGTTAAGCTCGTCGGAGCTTAACGTAACATTACAGTTTGATCATCGTCGGTCGGCAAGGCGTCTGCCTTGCCGACCACTGTTAGAGACGGCATTGCCAATACTTTACATACAAACCAAGCGTGTCATTGAGTGTCACCGCTAGCTCTTATAAATTAACAGCCAGTTACAATTCTGACTGGTTACGACAGCTGAGACGTATGGTGAGTGCACATTACGTGGGCAGCCTTTTTCGCTGCGAAGCTACCGCTCGCCGGGCGACAGATATTTTCGGCCCTTGACCTTTTTGAAGTAATGTGATGATGATAAACGAAAAAAGTCAAGTGACTCTTATATTTCATACTTTATTATGAAATATTTGGTGTGGTAAGAATAAAATAAAAAGTTTTAATTGTTAGCTTTTTGGGTGGTTGTGTCTCTGCAAGAGCAAGGCCTCAGGCGATTGCCCTGCTCGCCACCCCGTAAGGAGCCACTGCTGGCGAGGAGATTCCGTACTCTGTTTACCTACATGAACCGAGAATATAATGAGTACGACATGACAGATTATTATCATGTTTATGTAATAACCAGGTCTCGTCTTCGCTATGTAGATAGATGTATTACAATTCTCTATTTATTTTCTGGTACCGTCCGCAGTTTGGGTTGCTAAGTTTGGTGATTTTAGGGGTTTTGTGCATTTGCGGACTTCGTATTTAATTCGTGTTATACTCAGTCGATCAACAGATGAAGAACAAATTAATAAAACACGTTAAAATACTAATCGCATACGAATGATTTCATTTCATTATTGCATTTTTGTTTATTTTGTTCAAGTTCGATTTGGGACAAAGACTAAAAAAGTTGTATAATTTCTTTGCTATACTCATATTCAGACATGTTTAGATTTAATGATCTATCATATTTTTTTCATCAAAACTATTTATCTCTGTTCTAGTCTTTTGAATAATTGGATAAAATAAAACACAAATGTTATACAAACAATTTATTTTCTCTCCGTTTGCTGATTTAACATTTAAGTAGACATCAACAATGTTTTTTAATCATTACTTCATTATGTATAGAAGAAAAGTATTGTGCGATCTGAATAACGTTAAGAACTTCCCTTCAAACAGTCTTATTATTATTTACATACAGAATTAATTCACATTAGTATTAGTGAAAGTTTTATACATGAATTTATAAAGAAATTTAGTAGACGAACTAATATTAAAAGACATTAAAATTAGAAATACACAAAAACTTTTTCATGACAAATTTCATAATCTTCAATCCAACTATTACAAAAAATACAAAACTTCCTTTACCTGATTTGATACTAAAACACTCGGCGCCTATTCACACGTAGTATAAATATTTACGTTATACAATATACTATTCTTCAGGGAAAATTATTTACACAAACATCCGTGTCTCCGAAGAGGTAGTTGGAGATCACATAGTTCTACATCTATATTCTTGGCACAATTGTTTTTCAACGTCCATAAATCACATTCACACACTATTGAATCATTTACAGAATTCAGACCCGAAGCTACTGGTCCACATGTACTTAAATCTAATATTTCTGTTCTAAACCATCAAACAACTAAGGATTTCTTTTAACTGACAATAAACACTTTTCCTTACAATAGTGTCTATGTTCCGGGGATAAATCCAAATGAACAACATTTACCGCCTTATCAAAGGTAACCCTCGGAAGTCATCGCGTTAATGTCACTTCAGTATCACTCGAGCTCCTCGAACTCTCTTTGATAACGTCAAGTTCTCTATTAGATAACGATGATGTACGAGAGAATTTATGAGCACTGTAATCACTTTTTTCATCATGAATGTCATGTACACAACCGTTACCGTAGTCTTTGTTTTCATCTGAATCGTCTTCCACAATATCATTCACTTCAACTTCTAATAAATTATCGTGATCTTTTAGTCCGTAGGCGTTAAAGCTTCGCTCGTGACTTAAACTGCGTATTCTATCAAGATTATGTTCTAAAATTTGCATATCATCGTCAACACCCGGCGAGTCATCAAACTTCCACTTAATATTTGAATTAAAATGTTCCACTCCTGGATACATACTTATACTATTACTTCTATGCCCGAAAACCGGACAATTTCGGAACTCTCACAACTCTGGATGTCTACCGTTACAAGTCTTGTTGAAATTGCCCTCATCCAAGCTTAAATTGGAACGAGAACGGCCACATTCCAGGCCAGGTCTAAACAGGCACATGTCTGAGTTCTTCAATCTACACTGCCTTGAACAAGATTCAATTTGAAAGGCTGATCTATCAAGGTGTCTATAATCTGTTGGGCCATAGCTGTCGAAGTATCTAGGGTCTTGTTTACAAGTACTACTTTGGCAGCCAGTTCCTTTGAAGGAACCGGAACACCGTAGAGGATCTCGATGACAAGCCTTCTGGATAGCATGAAGGGATGAAGAAGACACCGTACGTTCTAATATTTCACCCCAATACTTTTCTCCGAGCCCTTCAAATTCTCCTTTTGAATGATGACCATCAGATGTCACGGGAGACCCACAACATCCTGTTGTAGGTTTCTCGTAACTCGGGTAAGATTTTGATCTCCGACAGCAGACCTGGGAGAAGCAAAATTTTAGTGTGGCTATCATGAGTCATCCACATTTTAACGATAGGTTAGCGATTTTGTAACAAATGGTTTTCAAAGATATATTTTAAAACAACTTGATACAGAATCGTTTACTTTTCAGTTGAATTTAATTTATAAAACTTGAATATATTGTAAAATTTTATTTGCCAATGTAAATAAAATTAAGAAGTATAAGACATTAAGTAAAAAAAGACAATACTTACAAACAGAATGATATACACTGAAAACTTAAACATAATAAAATATCGCAGTACTACTTACATAATATTGTAGTAATTCATGGCTTATCCTCCTAAAGTGACTATTTAATAGCCAGTACAGGAATGGGTTCCAAAAACTGTTGCTCAAAGCCAACCATGTGACAATGAAGTCCAATGAAGGTGGAACCTGTATAATAAAAATCGAAATTAACAAAATTTTTAAAACGTCATTCGAAATAATAACACAAATATTTAAATCCATTTGCATTATCGGATTAGCAAAACAAATGAACAAATAAGTGAGGAGAAGAGACGATATTGCGATATTTTAATATCCGTTGCAGTTATAAACTTTTTTTCTTAGGTAGGCGAAAATTTGATATACACTATTTAATTTGCAGGCCTTTGAGCTGGAAAGCCATTTTATGAGCTGCAATTATTATTAAAGAAATAATATCATGTTAATAGTTTTCGAAGCCTCTTCAATAATTCCATTTTGAAATAATTATTTTACAAACAGAAAAAAAAGAATCTCTCATTCAAAGTTGCCGTTAGCTGTTGAAAACTTTTATGGGAGATACATTTTTTTAAAAAAATTGACTATGACTTTCATGTATTTTTTTTCACTTTATATGTGAAGAAGCAGTTTTAACGTATGACCCAAACTTTTCGTTACTATCTGCAGATAGTGTTTAACACAGATAGTGTAGCTATACATTTATCAAACTATGCAATATTTGGTCCAAACAATATCAAAGCAGAAATCCATACCTTGCACCCGGTACAAGCCGCAACTACTTCCTGTATAGTAGCTGGAGTGACCATTACGATGAAACCTAATGACATTGCTGCCATAGTCCGTGATGTACTCACACTGTGCGGTCTTACTGGGGCTTGAATCTGTACCGCAGAAAATTATATCGTTATATTGTCATCATTTTTGTTACTGTAATGTTTGCTACTGATGTGGGATAATGGTTTAAACTTTATGGAGCTGATTGTTGATATGGTAGAAGTAATATTTATGGCCATTATTACTTTTAGTATGATTGGAAATTAACGAGAGTTACTAGATACAGGTATCATTCTATAATCGACAATGATAGTCGAAAAGTCGAGAGACATAATGTACCTACTTGACGTACAATTTCGAAATATCACGTGGTCGAACCCAAGCATTTTGAAATTTCGACAATAGAATGTACTTTGTCTAGAAACTAAGAACTGTGAACCATAACCGCTAAATTGATGCCAACATAATATCATTCACACGAAAGTTAGATTCTAAAATTGAATAACTTCATTCACTTTTACGATTACAAGAGAGAGATAACTAATCCAATCTTCACAACAATCTCGATTTATAAAGCAGAGTCGTAATTCTAAACTAATGTTCCACTTGGTCTAATACAATCTCGTGAGAACGCGGCACTTAAATCAATGAAAGCGTCAGATGTACTTTAAAGGTAGGACAATAGGTATATCATATCTCGAGAGTACATCGGTAACGAAGTTTCGAAGAAAGATAGGGAAGGATGAGCACACGGGATAATTTCATTCTTTTTGACACAGTTACTGTGAGCGAGATTTTATTTATCATCTTGATTTATAAAAGTAACTTTATCTGTATAAATAATGCTTATTGTATTTTAAATTGCTTCTAAGTATAGAAATGTATTGCGGATGGGCAAACCAGGTACTCTCGTAAATTATTTATACTCGCTACGTGACCTGTTTGGAGAAATAATAAATAATTTTGGAATTTGTTTACAGTAGAAATTCGTAAAAATAGAATATTCAGAAATATCTCAAATTCCCGCAACTGATAGTACTCAAAGAAATAAAAAATAAGATAAATCTATATCATCCGATGATGCTGCAAAACTGAGTAAATCAAACTAATTTTCAATTAGACACGGGGCATATCGGTTCTTGAGTTATGACGATAAAATGGATAAGGTAGGTAGAATGCCTTTGGAAATGGATTATTAGGACTATAGGACTATTCTAGAAGCCTAGTAAAAGCTGGATGATAGTTGTCGAGTGAGTTAAGATTGGTTTGTAGACCAAGTGAGAAAGTCTGCAATAAATTGTAGATGTTTTTATCCGGTAATACCTTATAATATGATGATGAAAGAATATCTTACCACTACTTCATGTTCACCGTGTGACGTTTTCGCACATGGTACAGGCACTCCATTGGGTCTCAGTGGCTCTGGATCAAATTTTCCTCTAGTTTTGCTAACGTGGAACCCAGAACCGTAGCAGTACATTAGAGCCATAGTTGTAGGAAAATAGTAGGCGCAGCATGATAGGATCCTGATACAGAACAAACACACAGTTAGTTTAAACCTTTGAAAGGTCCAATATCATCATGCACATTTCAATCGAAAGACGTCCATTACTGAATCTAAGCCTCCAGCAAGCTTCGCCACATGAATCGATCCTGTGCGTCTCGCATTCAGCATTCAATGGAAAGGTCTACTTCTATTCAAATATAATTGTTGAATTAGGAAATTTATACAGAGGTATCTAATAAATAATTTGAATTTAGTAATTTGACACTATTTCTCAAAGTCCCATTTATTATAACAATTTGGACCTATGCAAAATAATGGTTTTACCTGACATGATTTTTTTTTAATAATATTTTCCTTTGAAAATCATCATCATCGTCGTCGTCAACCTTTTAATGTTCCCACTGCTGGGACACAGGCTTCCTCTTCGTGAGGGAGGAAATGGGCCTTAATCCACCACGCACCCAGTTCGGTTTGGTGGATGTCACATATCATCAAACTATTGGTTCTAGGACATGCCGGTTACCTCACTATATTTTCCTTCATCATTTTTAGAGCAGTGATGAAACAATTTAAATAAAGTAAAGCGCCTGCCTCGGTTTAGACCCACGACCTACGACACGTAAGTTAGGACCGTTAGCACTTGGTCACTACTGCTCTTTCCTTTAAACTCAAGTAAGTATTGAAGTAACACTTACCTGAAAGCTACTCTGCTATGGAAAACATCGCAAGCCATGAGTCCGGTTGAGTTAAAGTAATATCCAGATCTTGGTAGCACCATAATAGCAAACAGTGATACTGATAGTATCCAAGTAATACTTATTACTAGCACGCAACCCTGTGTTAAAAAAACAACACTTAAGATAAAAATAAATCATCGATGAAAATCTAAATAAAAAAACTTAAATGTCTACATTACATTAGGTACCCATATTAGTTTCTAATTCAAAAACATGTCCATGAATTAACTTACTCAATAAAGTGACCTCGTCCAATTCGACCTCAAAATAATATAAATTGTATTGTCAGTATATTTTATACAGTTTAGTGACCTGTAGAAGTTAATTTACGTCAACATTACGAATAATAATCCCTTTAATAATCTGTTCACTCGAGGTCAGAGAAATGTTACCTGTCAGAACAGTGATAACATTTCACTAGTCTCATACAAAAACAATATAATCTCTATCTTCGTATGTAAAACTCTTCCTCCTTTTTTTGTAGTCGGTTAAAAAGGTCTCACAACGAAAATCCCCTTAAAGTCAGATTTAACTGATTTCAAATACAAGACTAAAAGTTTCAGCATAAACCTAATAAATTATTCAAAACATTTTATTTTGAAGCACGAAAAAGTTCATTTTAATCACGTTCTCAACTACCCTTTGCACCTAAGTAAGTTTAGCCTCGATACTTTGAACAACTTCCTAAGCCGCTCAAAGAGATTTCTGAGAAGATACGTGCACATATATGTATACGTATGTGTCCCCAAATAAAGCTCGTTAAAGGATTCGCAAGTTAGTGAAATTTATCAAATATTTAAATGCTTAACTTCTTACGTGAAGGGATTTTAATTTGAGATAAGCGTATCTTTCCTATTACATTTTTACTGGGACTTAGTTCCATAAAAATTTACTTTCCGAGGTATGGTTGTCGAAGATAAGGTTAAAGGGTACTTGTGAACTGTGGCGTTCATTATGAGTAGGATTAAAGCAGTAAAGAACTAGAATATTTACTTATTTCTCCAAAGCTCACAGCAATATAATATAGGAAAAAATGTTAACAAAATGTGTAGAAGCAATATCAAAACAATCGCCCACTAACCTTTTTACTCGAATGTTTATGATAGGTGTCAGGGTGCAACAAGTACAAATACCTGTCGATAGCCATGCAGACCAATATAACCGCGCTTTGTTGACTCACAGCTCCACGAAGGAGAGCCTGAAATAGACGAACAGGTTTTAATACAAATAAATTCAGAAACAGGTCACTTAAAAGATGAGGAAACATTGCTGGGCATTTAAATAGCCTTGGTCTGCGAAACAAAAGGCCCACTTCGTAAAAGGAATAACGAGTCAGCGTCGGCGTCAGTTACAAAGCTTAAACTTCATCCCTACTTTGTGCTCGGTCACTACAAACCATTAGCTGATACCGCATTATGTGCTTTCATAGAAGTTTTAGCAATTTTATTGTTCACGGATCGCCGCTTCGCTGGAACGTCAACAATAACCCTTTTATAAAGTTGATCTTGTAACTATAAAAGGCCTTCAGATATTTTTCTTTGGTAAACGTCTTGATGTCTATTGTTGTGTTGTTTTTTTACTTTTTTAATATTACGATGGTGCCCATAAAAAAAAATCGGCTTCCAAAATGATCATCAAGCACCAGCAGTTATTATACTATACCAATTTACCCCTGACATCCGATTACATTTAACTTTGCTTTGCGAATTGCGAACTTTTTTCCTTCGAGGTAACTTTACTCATTTTCTCTTCATCTCTTGTTTAAACAAAGTTTGCAAGGATCTCGTAACTCCGCCTAGCTCTAACGAAATTAAGTAACTCTCCTGAAATTTAGATGGCAAACTAATTTTAGTGTACTCATTTTATTTTGTGCTTACTATTTAAGTTTGAGTGCAAGCAAACATTTATTTAGTGTTGTAAGACTAAACTTAGTTTAACACGATGTTGAAGATAGATACAATGCAATTATCCACATAGACTTTTAATATAACGAACTTGAATGTAGAACAATCTAACATACATCATTGTATAAGTTACATACCTGTATTTGACAGAATATCTCTCCGTATGGCCAGCACTTGTACAAAGCCGGGAGGAGAGCTACTGGAGCGATCAAGATTCCCGTGAATAAATCGTTGAGTGCGAGCGAGGTCAGTAAGTATCTTGGCTGTAAAATATGGCACCACATAAATTACTTTCGTTGAGAACTATCATTGTGAATTAATGACCAAGAAAGATGTCTTATGATGCCAAATAACTTAGATAGAACATAGTAATTTTCAACCATTATTCAGCAGCCTAGCTTTGTTATTATCTGACAAGGAATTATTCCGACACAAGCAAGGTTTCGTTATAATTGGTGGTTTGAAAATTGAGAGGGTTTTGTACTAAAAATATCAAAGTATTTACAAGCTGTATTAACCCATTGCGGAAAATTTAACAGGTCTGTTATTGAATTAAAAAGGTATCATAAAACGGTTTTATTGTAAAACAACACGGTAAAAAACTCGACCGGACCCGTTGTAAATAACCGGTTGCAAGTGAAATAACATTGGCATAGGTAATTAATATTGGCAAAATAAACAATGATGCTAATGAATAAAAATATAACATACCTGATTATCAATATACTTGATATACCTCCTATTATTCAGGACGCAGATCAGAACCAAGTTGCCAAAGACAATTGACATAGATAGGGCAAATATGAAGAATGCTTTTAAAATATCAGCTGGTGCAGGGAAGGTCGAAGGCCAGCCTTTGCCGTTCAGCCAACAGGAGCTGTTGGATAAAGATGGCGCTACCAGTAGTGCGCCTTTGGTCGAGTCAAACATAGTCGGCGCCTGTCGGCAGCGCACGTTTCTCTTAAATAAGGCATTTAGATCATATGATGTACACTGTCTTCAGACTTTCTTGGGTATTTTTCTTAACAATCATAATACGAAGCCGTTCTTTTTATCTTGGGCTTATTCAGAAGTGTCAACATCATAAGTTTTTAGAGTTTTCTTTCAATTCTTCTTTCGTCTTCATGTTTTATCTGGAACAAAATTATAAATTCCGTTGAAGTTCTTATACAAATATTTTGTTTAACAGAAACGTGAGGAAGGTAAAATAATTGAGGTACTCATTTTCTTGTAATCATGTCTTAAAATGACTAAATAATGAGAACTGGCATGATATAATTACCAAAATTAAGTGATTAAACGTTTCAGAGAGTCAATTACGTTTCCTAGTCTCCAAAATTACTCTGAGAATTTGTCATTGTACTCTGTAAGCTAAAGAGAGAGCTGTAAAGTAATATTTCAAATGGTTTAGGTTTTTCTGAACGCAAAAAAGAAACAGCTTTCTTAATCAGAATGTAATTGAAGTCAAATACCCTGTTGGAAGTAATTTGTGTAACTCCCTAAGGACAAATCCTCATGTCTCGAGCGATGTCACTTTAAAACATTTTATGATAGGAAAAATTCTTCGCCGTAGTTTAAAGAGAGGAAAAATAAAAGGTCATATGTGGAGCGTGCGTGACAAGGCACGTCTTTTGAATCTTTTCCTAGAGATATATTTTTCCAATCGGAACTTTTCCTCGGATTGGTGGCGAGTGCTTTGTCAATTTCCTGGAGGAAATAGAGTCTTGTGTCAAAGGTGAAGTGGCTTTGATCGCTTCAAACTAATATATTTTCTGTGTTAATTGTTTTAAGTTCCTCTTGAATATACTATTAAAATTGTTTTATACCAAAGCATCTATAAGAATAGTTTTTAAATGAAATTATCCTGATAAATCAAAAAAAGAAAGAAAAAAAGGAATCCCCATAAACAACTCACTAATATTTACACTTGCCAAACAGTAAACGAAGTTGTACTCACCCTTATACCAATAAGGGAAAAGGGATCCAGAAGCGAAATTTTACTGGCGCCCATAAATTTGTTTTTGTTCGAGAGACGAGATATATTAGGAAGTTAATGCTAAGTAGATTGATCCATCTGATGGAGAAGTGGAATGCGCCTATAAAATAGTGAGTACTTCTTTTTGTATCGACACGCATCCGTCTGCGAAGGTCTATCTATAAAGTTGGACCTTTTTATAGATTGAAGGCATGGACTTGTGAGGACCGTTGCCAGGGATATATTCAATTTGCTAGAAATATTGGTTGTTGTAAAAGACTCTTGGAATGAGACTGATCACGTTATTGGAATTAAAGGTTATTGGTATATTAACAGACATGACTCTGTGTGACAAGAGAACCCTATTAGCAACTTTGATATAGTGTATAAAACTTAAGTCTTGGATTACATTTTAAATTATTTTAAGGACATAGCGGTCAAACGCGAGCCTTTCGTTAATTAATAATAAAAAAAGATAGCGAAGCTACGGAACATTAAAAATTAAACATTTCTGTCCCTTCTTTAGCACTAAGAACATCTAAATACTTATGATCTCAAATTGAAATCCACGCTCGGCAACTTTATTAACTCTCAGAGCTCGGACTGTAAATACAAAGACCTCGAGTTCCAGTGCCAAGGGAGCATAACATAATTAAAAAACCTTAATTAGTACTTGGAAGGTCACTAAGTCCGTTATGTTATCACAAGTGCAAAGGCATGAAAAGTGAAATGCTAAGGATTGTTTTCAAACAACGAAAAAGTCGAAAATATTTTTGTTGGTTCCCATAAAAACACTTACATGGGAGTTACAGATTTTCATATAGACGTCAGTTTGTGTGCCTTTGGCTTTGTTCCAAAAAACATTGTTCTTAAACTTTAATAGTTCCAGAAATTACTTTTTGAATGTAGGTCATTAACAAAGTATATTATTGTTTCTACTGTCATCCATTACTCACCAGATTCTGAGCTTAGATTTTACTGTAACATCGACATAATTTAATAAGACCACGTGTTTGTTCGAATGCCCAACAAGATATCATTAGCAATGAGTTTTCTTGAGTCGCGTAACGAACTAAAAGGAATTCTTACAAAATAATGTCAGGTACCTTTAAATAGGTACAAGGTCTATCGGAGGCTATGAAAACTTGTTTACAAAAAAATAAATAATGTTATAAAACGAAGAAACGAAAACACGAACACCGACGTCCGAAATTGAAGTCATTTTTTACTTTGCAGTGTTTTTTGGAAGTCGTTTTTTTTTTTTTGTAAAACGTTTATATTTGTCACTTTTTAGTTGTAGTGCATAATTGACAAGTTCTATAGTAATGTATAGTAATACTCAAAGTAATCCCTAAATAGGTTACCCGAATAACATGAAATTTTAACATAGCCGGAGAATGAGAGTGTACCAGGGTGAACTATTTACATCTGCTTACACCTTTCGAGCGTACCGGCGTGATGTGATTTTATAAAATGGTGTGAACAATAAACAACGATTGCAGCAATTCCGAGAGACTGACCGTCATTTATTGAAGATTTCTGTTGTATATCTCCGAAGTTCTTCATCAGATCTTCACCAAATTTGAATGGGAAAAAAAACACCAAAAAAAACCACAGAGTCGAACATAGAAAGTCCTTTTTGCCATGTTGGTTATAAAACTAGTCCTTTAATTACATCTAAGATCAACGAAGACTCTGACCTTATCGACGTTGAATGAAAGCCTACCGTACTACACTATCGGTAGATACTTCGTTATGCTCATTAGGGTAAATAAGTAAAAGCTCTTCACATAAGAGATACCTGTATAAGTGAAAGTGCTGTGGTTTTAATTAATTATTGAAACTAAGGTTGCCGTATTATGTAGTCCTAATTTTGACGTCTTTGTAGGTATAGTGGTCTCAGAAGCTACAATTGAACATGTGATCCTGGATGCGATGCCCAGGTCAGGGAGTGATATCGGATTTTTACTTCTGGAATATCTCTGCAGCAGCGACCACACAGATGCTCTGCAGCAACCTGGAATCTGATCTTTGCTCATCATCATCATATTAGCTGAAAGACGTCCACTGCTGGACATAGGCCTCCCCCAAGCGTTGCCACTTTGGCCGGACCCGTGCGTCCCTCATCCAGCGGATCTCCGCAACCTTCACCAGGTCACCGGTCCACCTGGTGGGAGACCTTCCAGCGCAACGTTCCGGTTCGCGGTGGCCACTCAAGAACTTTTCTGCCCCATCGGCTGGATTTTTGCTCGGGGATGATAAATGGCTGGCGATATAAACCTCAGCGTTACTTTGCGGAGGACAGAGGTGTGATGTTTCGAGTATGTTACGTAATTTAGAGATCTGGAAGTTCTCAAAAGCTGCCTGGATTCTGGTTTTGTGTGCGGGACTAACCCCTATTACCTACATGGAACTAAAACGTAGCTGGCGAAAGGTCGGTGTACTTCGGGGAACATCATGCAATGTTATGTAAAAGCACTAATAATACACTATATAATTATATAATATGTAATCACACTTAAAATTATAAATGCCAAATTTTCTCAGTGTGTGTGTGTTTGTGTATTTGTGTGTGTGTTACTTCTTCACGCTCAAACGGCTGGACGGATCTGTATGCAATTTAGGCACAAAGATAGATAATAATCAGGAATATCATATAAGATACTCTTTATCCCGGGAATATGTTCCCTTGGGAACATTTTCGACTTTCACGTTGGCAAAACCGCTGGCTGAAGCTAGTTTGTAATATATGTGACCTTAACATCTTGGTAAGTTCTCGGCAACACTGCAGGGGTCCACTCAGTTTTAGTAGCTCAGTTTTATTACTAACGGAAGAGTGAGGATGGTGGATTATAACGCTAGTTTTATGGGTTAAGGAATATCTTGCTTTAGATGGTAGAGATACTTTCTAGAAACAATTTAAAATATTTCTAGCAACCTTAATACATTCTTAGAGCATTTTAGCTTAGCGTTTTTAAACGATTAGACGACCCACTGACCATTTTAACTTAGGATAGATTAAACTTAGATACCTATACATTTTTATCATTGTAAATAAAGTATACAGTAGGTAGGTAGGTGGGTAGGTGGGAAGTGTTTGTAATCGGTATTGTTTATTAGGTATTACTTAGTTACGAATCGTTTTGTGTTTATGATTTTTCAACTCTACACACTATGTCTATCTCTTTTTCTCAACTTTCCTTTCGCAAGTATGCTGGAAGAAATTTCTATAGAAATAAGCATCACGTATGTACCTATTTTTCTGTTATTTCTTCTTTTCTGTATATCATGTGTGTATGCATAAATGTTTGAATTATAATAATAATACAGAGGCATCTTCAGAATTGAGATAGACTCTTTTTCACAAAGATTTCCAAATATTTCATACATTCTAAAATAGAATAGGTTTATCTTACATTTAATTTTCTCCCACCAATAAATCTGCGATAAACAATAAAAACTGCTACAAAATAAGTTCCATTATATTCCAGCGATAATACCCTCGGTTCGGCCAAACTTAATGCCACATTTGGCGACAACGTGTCTGGCCTCAGCGGTGACCTTTGTTTTGGTTTTTCATATTTTTATTGGGAACGCGGCTTGAATAAAAAATGTATACTTTTTTATTAGTTCTTTCACTGTATCTTGGTGGCGTTTTGTTAGGTCGTGAAACATATGAAAACGTGTGATGATTTTTGATGTCCGTATTAATATATGTGTTGAAAGAGTAAAACATTTTGATTGCACAAAATAAATCATATGATTATAAGTTCTATTTAAAGAACGGTGTCACTTTACAATAGTTGGTCTACACCACTTGAGTACTCCGATAGGATTTCATTAATTTTGATACCTACCTATACACTTTCTTCCCTTAGCGAAACTGAATTTACTGAGAATCCTGACACTAAAACACAAGAATTACTTTGAAATATTTATTCACCCTTTAAATAAATAAATTTACTTGCAAAAGTGAACTTATTGCTTTAGATATTTATAGAATTACAAAACAATCTTAATTCTATTCATTGAAGATATTAAATATATTCAAGATATTAAAGAGAAATTTACTGGCAAAACTTTTATTGAAACAATTTATAGCTTAAACTATTTAAAACTTTACTCACTCATGCGTTATTATAAGCTTAATTTAATCATAAAATGTGGTCGGATCCATGATAAAGTTAAGCTATCCCTTGAATCGCTGTACAATCTATCTTTTGCTGACATAGTTACTAGCATAGATAATATAATACTAGCATACAGATGCCTCATCCCATACAAAGAAACCGTACCGATGTAACTAGCGTTTTTCGTCTGATTAATCTGATATTTTTTGTACATCGAACGCGTTCGGTTCTATTTCACGGTGATAGATAGATGGTGTGAGCAGCGACTTGCAAGTAAAAGGGTTTACTAGGTTCGTGAATATTTTTTTCTTTAAATACAGTGAAAGTTTGTTTTATAGTATTTGCACGGTTTTACAGGGTTTTTTGCACCAAAATGTGTTACAATGCAAATTTTAACAACCGAGTGGGATGCCTCAGAAATTAAAAAATGCTGCCACTATTGGCATCATTTTTAAATAATCCGTTCAAATAATCTTTGAAATGTGAATTAAGAATCCAATATTCCATAATTTTATACTTAGAAGAGTTGATTAAACAATAATATACAATTTTTATGTTCATTTCCAGTTTTTTTTTATTTTACACACATTCAATAACAGATACCGCGCATATCGCGCCATCTAGTGAGATTTATTTGAACCAAATTTTCTTAGCAATGAGACCCCGTGGTTACTAGTATGCGCCAATTCAAACAGTTTAATTTAGGATGCAGTATTTCATATAACTAATCGTTTTCCAAGAAACCGTTCTTACATTTTCATTATATTAATATAATCAATCTCAATAGAATTTGGTTAATTTTATTGGGCTAAATCTTTCTTACATGAATTTTCTTTTGAAGAATATCCGCCTCAATTAAAATCATTACATGCAAATGATAATATGATAATGAAGGAAAGGTATGACGTTTCAATTCCATCATGATTCCGATGCGAGAGATAGACGGAGATCTCTTTTTCGCAAAGGAATCATGGTGGTATTCATGCCTCATAATATGCTGTCTAGAACACAGTGTAGTCTACACTCTGTACGTGATCATTTCCTTCACAAATCTCTTATTATAATTCCAAGTCGTAACATACTCTTAACATCCTTCATTTAGTCACATTATATCTGACGTCACTCACGAGAAGCCACCCTTAGCTCAACACTTACAGCTAAATGGGGCATTACGGTGAAGCTAGTGTAATTAGTATTGCTAGAGCTTCAGGGTAAATTAATTTAGAGATTAGGCTGGCAACTGACCTGTAATGATTTCGTGCAATGCGACATATTACGTTACTAGTGAACATGTTGTTGGCATTGATCTGATTGCTAGTATGCAATTATCAGATACGATACAGTATGCAGGTACACATAGCTCGATATAGATACGTAAGTTTCATAGTAGGTCTTAAAATTATGCACTACACAAGAAAAGGAAAATATCAATTATTTATTCAACCGAAACTAACGCAATGTGGATATACAAATCTGCCTAAACCTTTAATAAATGAAGCTGGTTTTGTGTTTTGTGTAACATTGAAAGGCTGATGATGATGATATCAAATCGGGTAACTGATAAAACTTCAAATGTAATGGAATATTTAATTACTATATCAATTACATCGACAGTTGATTACAGGAACACCGGCCGCTAGTAGATAACGACTGGTAGAAATTTCTAAAAAAATATTAAGAACATAATTCTTAAAAAATAAAGGCATTTGTTTAGAAAGTTCGGTACCTAAGTACAATTTTTCTTCAGTAAGGTCAATTTGTCATAATATTTTACGTGTGAGCATCGCTTAAATCTAATAAAAGCTATTGGGTTTGCCGCTAGGGACCTATAAATCTTAGGGTTTTTTTATGAGACTTGACTGTAATCTTTGTAATCTAGAGCTCTGATGTTATACGGAGCGTAAGCTGAGCGATTTTTTACTTTTGATAATAATTAATTGAATAAGAGTTGTTTTTCAACATTATTAAGATATCCGGTATTACTCAAGAAAGGCACAATAATTTTATTGGTTTAAAATTCTAGGAATTCAGCTGATCCTTGAAAAATGTTAACCGTTGTTGTTGTTTTTTTTTAACCGAGTTCCCAAAACGGAGGAGGTTATCAATAGGACTGTTTTTTTAATGTTTGTTACCTCAGAACTTTTTACTACGTAAACCGATTTTGATATTTTTTTTTATTTGAAAGCTGGTGCTTGTCATGTGGTCCCATTTAAATTTTATCAAGATCTGATGATGAACAAGAGAACTCTTTAATAAATGACGGCAAATCTCTCGGCAGTGCTGCAATCGCATGTCTGTTTATTGTTACACCATTTTATAATATACCATCAAGCCAGTTTGTTCTAAACGGGTACACAGATGTATACAGTTCACCCTAGTACGAGTACACTCTCATTCCACCGGTTATGTTCAAGTTACATGTTATTCGATTTATTTAAACTGGCATCACTGTGGGCATTAAAGGTACCTTACTATAAAACTTGTCCATTATTTACCACTAAAAAGTGAAAATAAAAACATTTTAACAAAAAAAATTAAACCGACTTCTCAAGTAAAACACTACAAAGCGCAAAATAACTTTTTTTCCGAAGTCGGTGTCTAAAAACGAAATACAGTAGGTACCAAAGACACCGACTTCAGATAAAAAGTTATTTTTCGCTTGTTTTTTATTTCATATTCTGTTATATTTTGTAGTGTTGCGTTTTTAACTGAACATCATGATCAAAAGGTGGTATGCTTATGAACATTATGCCCTTTTATGGACGGTGAAAAAAATCTAGGATGCTGGCAAATTTTCTGATTATCATTTGATTTGAATTTGTCAAACAAGTTTCGATGCGTGATCGAATCATTAATGAAGCAATGCACAGGAGAATCAGGATGACCGACGTTTTTCGGCTCAAAAGATGAATGAATCAATGACATAAGTTTTTAAGCTGACATGGTTGCAATCATTAAAATTAATATTTGTTTCGGGATATTTACCATGTTTATTTAGATTTTGGTTGAGAACTCAATATTTCGGCACCGTTACAAGCGCCATGATCACGAGAACTAAAGTCTGTTGAATCAATGATGATGAATGAAGAAAATCAAAATAATGAGCAATGAACATTCGTAAGTGAAAACATCAAGTAATTTCATATGCTGCGTGTTAGAATTGTGTAGTTCGAACATCTATTGTTAATTTTCTATTCTCTATTACAATTATTTGCTTCATGAGGAAGTAGTAAATGGTGTGACGTCACCCAAGTAAAAGGTTCGTCGGGGTTAGGGACAATTAAGAGTGCTAAGACAAATTTGCAGCTAACGTATTTAAACTAATGTTACTGATTTTTCTAAACAGAAACAATAATCTTTGATCCTTCTAATAAATCTTTCCTTTTTCCAGAACCACGTTAAAGATAGTGCGTTTGTTGTGAAAAATATATGACTCAATTTAACCCAGCCATATTTTTATGACAAACTGCCACCAGGGCCTGATGTTAACGATTATATAGACTCTAAAGATATACGACACAATGCCTTAGGGATATAAAAAATAAGTAAAGTGATACATTTTATACCTACTTGTTTGAATGGACTTGAAAAATGCTAGCTAAGTTAAAACAAAAGTTATGGAAGGATTTTTTTAAATATTACATGTTAGGTATTAGATAATTATAATCATTAGGATGAAGCAAAAAAAGAACTAGAAAATGTTTTATTTAGGAAATGTTTTATTTTTGTTTTGTTTTGTTTTTTTTTATTTTCGTATATATAAAGAAAGAAAAGAAAGAAAAAGTGTTTATTTGCCACAATAACGACGTACAATTTATTTAAACGACATTAAATTAAACCCTTAACGGTAGTATTAGTAAGTACTTAAATTATGTTAGTAAAGAAAAGTAAGATTAAAATACCAAATTTGAGTATAGTACAAGGATGATGAGTATAGTTGTTGTTGATGCATTTGTTTGTCTCATTTCTTAACAAAAAAAAAATTGCTGGTTCATCTCGCATTCAAAGCTATGAAAATTTAGCTCTTAATGAGCGATTTATTTAGCATAAATTACATTGTCTTTTATATAGCCTTTGTTACTCAGCTTAACACCATAAGAAGAGTCATAAGACCGAAATTTAGACTTATATCCCCAGAGGCACATTGCCAAGGCGATAAACTAGAATTATCATTTCATATTGTAAAGGGCAGTGCACACTTTTTCGTTGCACCCACAATGCGATGGGGGCGTAATCACGTACTATATCAGATTATGAGAAAGACTTGCCAAGAAGGTTTACCAATACTTTCTTGCCAAACAGTTTGTTATTATTTGAATTCAACAACAATAGATAAACTTCTGCTTTGGTCACAGTTCATTCAATACAGATATTGTACGATAAACACGAGAAAGCTTTTACTGTTGTTGCCATTTTAGGTTTTTGATCCCTATGTTTCCGTACCTTTTCTGTTGGAACGAAGCCAGCTTTCAGAAAATATAAAAACAGAATTTGGCCAATAATAATAATTGTATTTTTTTATAAAGTTGTGATGATATCACGGAACGCTGGCGCGTCAGCGCTGTGTGTCGAATTGGTCGTGATTCCGTGCAAGTTCGTGCGATTTCGTTACGCGCGTGTATATTAAGCTTAATAACCCGGTGTCGCGGCGTGAAACCGAATAATATTTTCACAAAATGCGTTATTTGCACAGTCGCAATCGTAAAATCCGTCTTTTATGCTTCAGCACCCACACGACTTTCTGCGATGATAGCTTCGAAATTTCCTTCGAATAAATCCAGTCAGCTGGTTCTCTTTGCAATCTTATTGAGTAAGCTTGTTTTATTTGTTACCTCAAACGACGGAGATATTTGAAATACTTTGAGTTCTCGAAACTGTTAAGCTTAAATAGATGTCTTAAAAACTGAAAGATTTAAGACCGACAATAAGTTTTATACAGACAGTGGCGGTGGTTACAAATGACTGCGATTTATTTTCTTTGTGTCTTTTTAGTTCGGTCTAGAGATTTTAGAATTTGAATTGAACTCATTTATAAAGTTGGAATGTAATTATTTAATTTCTAAATGTAGGTACTCTAGCGGGGTACCTACATTTTTTTTTCGGAACACCTAATAACAGTTCTCAAAAACAACTGTATCTATACCAATATTATAAAGAGGAAAGATTTTTTTTTGTTTGCTTGTACCGAATAGGCTCCGAAACTACTGGACTGATTCAAAAAAATCTTTCACCTATGGAAAGCTACATTATTCCCGAGTAACATAAGCTATATTTTATTTAAAATAAATGGATATCCAGTATAACTATAAAGTAGCAATATTTTGCCTATAAAATTCAGTATTTGGCGTGCACTGAGAAAACTATTGATGATACATTAAAATTATGTACTACATGATTAAAGTACTCATTATTACCTACAAAAAAGTCTGAGAGAGAATATAACTCACTATCATAGTAAAGTCACAATAGCAGCTTTTGTGTTCTAAAATTTAATTAGATTGCCGGTACAAACAAAACTTGTTTACATTCGTATTGTAGTATTAATTCTTATTCAAATAAAATAGTTTAACAAATTGGTAGGTAGAGTAGGGTATTTAGAATAGGGTAGGAGAGTGTAGGGTTGGTAGTTATGTAGGATAGGGTAGGGTTGGTAGGTTGATCGGTAGGATAGGTAGAGTAGGGTAAGTATGATATTTAGGATAGGGTAGGAGAGTGTAGGGTTGGTAGTTATGTAGGGTAGGGTAGGGTTGGTAGGTTGATCGGTAGGATAGGTAGAGTAGGGTTAGTATGATATTTAGGATAGGGTAGGAGAGTGTAGGGTTGGTAGTTATGTAGGGTAGGGTAGGGTTGGTAGGTTGATCGGTAGGATAGGTAGGGTGGGTAGGTAGGTAGAGTAGGATAGGTAGGGTGGGTAGGTATGTAGAGTAGGGTATTTAGGACAGGGTAGGAGAGTGTAGGGTTGGTTGGTATGTAGGATAGGGTAGGGTAGGTAGGTTGATCGGTAGGATAGTTAGAGTAGGTAGGTAGGGTAGATAGGTAAGTGATAGGTAGGTAGATAGCCAGTTGTCGGGAGCGAAGCCGCGGGGGTCAGCTAGTGTTAAACAAAACTGTTACTGTTGTGAGCATTCTCGACAATAGTCTTGAAATTGGCCGACACCACTTTCCCCCAGACACCTTACGTCTACCGTCTTTAGTAATAATTTTTGCACACTTTTTTTTTTAATAATGTGATCTATCATAATCTGCAATTTATCTAATATTAGTAGTAGATGTAACATTATTGTATAATTCTATCCCAGCATAGAATCACAAATTCATATGTTTCAGGCCTGAAACAGTCAAAAAACTTTTATCCAAAGGAAAAAAACGGTGGTTTGACTGCCTTTGTAAAGAAAACTATTTCTAATCCCATTTTTCGATCAGCAGAACTGATTAAATCATGTGACGATAAAAAGTCGACGCTAAAGACTAGTTAGTTACAAAAATTATTTATTTAACTTACTAGTTTTTATGTTTTCATATTTATATATTATTAATTTCACATTATAAGCAGATACAAATTTCACCACCCCGGATACACTGACTGAATTGGTTTCGGACAGACCTCCCACCGAGCGACTTACTACCAAACTCACGAAATCACGATTCATTTAACAATTTTCTTCACTCTAGTGGGTGCTTGCTTTATTTTCAGTAAGTATTTTCCTCTATCTTTATTTATTTTTTTTCATCAATGTAAATTCATTTTTGGATTTGCCAATTTTCAGTGTTTTTGTTCAACATTGTTGTTTTATTTTTATCGTGGATTTTGCATTTTCTTTTTCAGAAATTCCTCTTCATCATTTCAGCCGAAAGACGTCCACTGCTACTGAATTACACAAACATAGGCCTCCCCCAAGTGTGGTATTATGAATATGAAACAGGTGGAAACAAGAAAAATGTCACTGAAGACTGACGGTACTTACAGCGACTTTTTCGTTTTTATGGCCACTTCACTTCAGTTGCCAATCATTTTAAAGAGGCATAAAATGGTAGGAATTAATTACAAATAATGAAAATTCACAACACAAATTTTGCTAGTTTGTTCTTAGTTTATAGTAGTATCTTCAACGTTGCAACAATATTATTACTTCAAAGATAAACTTTAAGAACGGCACTTCTCTAACTGAGTCGTTATCGTCAAACTATCGCCATTACTGTGACGTAATGGCGTTAAAGATATTGACAACCGTTAACTCTAATAAATCTTAACTTTTTTACTGGTTTTCTGTAGAAAGCTGGTAAACAGAGCGTTGTTCAAAAATAAGTAACCTATTTTTCGTTTGTCTAAAACTGTTCATATATATTTTGTACTCATAAAACAAATGTTAAAATTCTTAACATTTTTTTAAGTGCCATTTGTAAATTTGTTTAAACATATCACTATGTACTTGACCTATATTAAAAAAGCATAAAAGTAGATTGCTTAGTTACAGTGGAAATAAACTTTAAAAGGCGTAGGGGAATACTTTTTTAACATATTTTTCAAATTGAATTTCTTATCGTCATCATCAGAATATCAGCCGAAAGACCACTGCTGGACCCCCCCAAGCGTTGCCACATTTACCAGTCTCGTGCGTCTCGCATCCAGCATACTCCCACCACCCTGCGATATAATTTCTATGAACAATTTTTGTAAAGAAAAACAAGCAACCACGTTAATACGTGTGAAAAAAAATAAAAATATTTCTAAAACTTATATACTTAATAAACGTAATAATATAATGATAGAAAGTACCTTTTGAGCAAAACATTGTTTATATTAGGTATTTCCGCTCTTCCGGTTTAATAAAATATTCAAAAGGTTTAATAAAATATTCAATTAAAATCAAAATGAAATAAAAAAATATATATATATTCATTATTAAATTATTTAGCCTTCATAAATAAATATAAATTAATATATAATATACTTAATAGAAAAATAAATAGAATTATTCACAGATTTTTTTAAATAAAATAGTATTTAATCCACCCAGCTTGACCGTTCGCTTTTCGCCTGCATTCTTCAAAGTAAAACAAATAATCCATCATCATTTTCATAGCAGCATGATATTTTATTAAATAATACAATTTTAGGAAGAATTTTGTACCATAACCAATAAGGCTATGAGACTTACGTCATCAAAATATAACTCAAAAATTACGAAAAAAGAAGACATTCAATGTATGCAAACCATTCATAATTACAGTTGCACAACACTAAATAACATCCATTGGCACATCACTAGCGGAAGATAAAAACAACAAATTCAACTAAGTATCCCTAAAAATAAACGCACAAAACAGGTCAGGGATATGTCGTCCCATTTGGCTGCAACATGAACTTGGCTGGACGGCCAAGACTGGAGTGAGCGAAACCAACCCCTATGTTATAAGTACGAAAATTATTCTCCCAGTTTCTTTGTGCTTTCCATGTAGACACTGGCTTTATTACGACGACTGTACCACGTTTGCTGATTAAAAAGTAAAACCTTTTGTAGATACATATTTTGCCACGAAAAGGGTAGCATCAAAATTTTATTTGAATAAAAGTTGCGGAGTTTTTAATTGGCATTGTTTTGGATTGAAAAAGTAATTGAGCACTGTTTTACGTAAATGTTGAGATAAAAAGGGAACAGAATCTGTTTGTCAACTAAGAGTAATGAGTGTAGTGATTTCAGAAGTAAAAAGTACTGAATATAATTCCTGTTTGTGTGTGATTATGAACATTATACACCTTGTATTTTTATTAAATAGGTTATTTTATTACTTATAATAAAAATAAAGAGCTGTTATTTTCAACTTTCTTCATGATGAGTTCTATTTTTACTAACCTAACCTTTGAGAAATGCAAGAATTTCTAAATATGTAGTATAAAACAAAGTCGCTATCTGCTTCTGTTTGTTTCTCCGCTTACTTTTTCTAATCCTGCAACGGATTTTGAAACGGTTTTCACTAATAGAATGAACGACAAACGTTGATGGTTTGTGAATATAACTTTCCTGTGCGAAATTGGAAAAGATCGCTATTCTAAAATATATAAATGTAAAAATGAAAAGTTGCAACGATCGCTCATTTCCTCCACAATACTTATAATACCACCAATAAAACTGCGAAGAGGCAAAGACGACAATCAAATCACAAGCCCTATTGTACAAAATAACGGCCACAACAATCACAGAAATGGTCAGTTTTCCTGCACTACACCACACTAACTCCTTTCCTTTCCGGCTTTCTCACATTACATGGCAATAAAGGGCAAACTTTAGAAGTAAGCGGAAAACTTACTAAGCTTATTTTCGTTGCGACAGGAGAATTAGCGGGGGTGAGAAGTATGTTCATTCTGAACACAGAATAGATAGATACAGAAGGCCAACTGCATACAACAAGCGAAAACTGGCGCACGCATACGTAGACGATTTCAAACAATAGACTGTCGCGCGTGCACTTGCACTTCTCTTGCTGTGCGTGAAGTGTTTAAAAGTGTGCGTGAGTTTTTACTCGTTGTATGGACACATACTTCTGTGCCAACCTATTCTGTGTCCCAAATTGCAAGTTGCTGAGACGAAAACAACATTTGATACGGTCTGGTACACTTGTGTTTGGGGGAAACCTCACATTTTTACGATCAGTTGTTCGGAATAGGTTTCTATTCTAAGAAATTGTTATGCCGATACCGAAATTATTGCGTCGTATTGAAACGGAGACGAGGTTACTTATGTGTGGTTTTGTTTTATGTGCCCTTTTATTGGGATTCTATAAATTAGGATAGCTATTCAATAAATACAATATTATAATAACTAGTAATATATTTGGGCCATGTTATTTAAATATAGTTGTTGGAATTGCCATTCGGAATCATCTCTCCTTTTAAAATAATACGCAACTTTGTATATTCTTACGCAACAACGGAACGAAAATAAATGAATAAAGGATGAAAGATAATCAGATTGGCAACGAAATTCTCAACCTGATCGTATAATCTATAAAGTATTACACGTCAGAAACCTAGCAGCTTAGAGTTTTTTTGCAATTGACACACACAATATCATTTGCTAACCCCGACCGCTTATCTTATTCAGGTAAGCCCCAGGAGGTCCAAACGTCTGTAAGGTACCTCCTTTTAGCCACTTTAGGTAATAGACAGATAAGTGGTACGTTTTTATGTAAGTATTCGCTATTGTATTATTCTAGTAAGGGTGTAAACGTTCGTCTAGGGAAATTATATAGATTAGGTTGTAGTTACAAATAAAATAAGCGATAGTTTCATACAAAATGTTATAGATAAAACTTGTTCTAAATTAGAAATCCCCGTTGCTAAACTCAGTCATGAAACTACGTCCACTTCTAAGCACACCTGTATACGTAGGTGTATCGTGAAAAACTTTTTCAAAGTCTTCTAACATTCGCAAGCAAATTAAATTTGATTACCCCAGACGGTTGACAAAACTTTTGCAAACGCAAATTCCAAGCAAAAAACAAATAAACATCCTATCAGGAAACGACGCCAAGTTTAACTTGCTCTTTAAATCACGGCTTGGGTAATGTCCTTTGTTTTTTATGATCGCTTTCCCGAAGAGAATAGCTAAATAAAGATAGCAGAAGTGCGATACGTAGAGTCACATAAATCCACATATACCAACGCATATTCGCGATCCTGGCTAATCGCAAAATGTGGAGACACACGAATCCTTGACAAATCTTACAAGGAAAAAGTGAAGGCAATTTGTTTGACCATTTTTACTTTCCGACAGTGTATTATTAATATCTGGGCTAAAGTGGGATTATGTGTAAATGTGTTCCACACGTTTTTCGCGTTTACCTTTAACCCAAAGACGTAGTATGATGGCAGCTGACGATTCATTTTTATTTTCACATTTAACTCTAAACATTTATTTGTTCTTGTTTGGTCTCCATTACCGGGAGATTCGATTTTCAAGTGTTTATTAACGAGCGTTTGATCAATTCCTTTAATTGCGAATGAATCGAGTCTAGCTACCACTCAAAGCCTTCTCACTACGGCACTCCTAAAATTAACTATGTTCTCGTGGAACTTGGTGCCATTGAGCATAGGAATATTACTGAAGCCTGACATACAATGAAAGTGATATAATAATACCTGTCTATATAATTGTATTATAATAATATATGTTTAATTTGGCATAAAACTTTAGTACTGTTGCCATTGTCAGTTTGTTTATCGACCGCAAAAACGATGACCCATTTTTTGGACACCCCTAATCTCATGTGGATATAGTAGATAATGTACATACCAATAAAACAATGAAATATGAATCTAAATTGTAGCATTAACTTAAGTGTACTCTAGATTTTATCTAAAAAAAATGTTTCTTCTTTACAAAGTATTTTTTTCTATACCAATATTATTCAACCTCATAAAATCTCGAAGATGAAAAAGTAAAGAAAGACGTTGATCTTATTACTGAATCCTCCACTACAGTAATCGAATATGAGATATGCCAAAATATAACCAAATTCACCGCTAAACGAGAAGAAAAGTAACTACATCCAAAAGTATTATGATAACTCATGCGTGAAATTCAATGAGACTCAATTCAATGTTATTATTGTAATAATGTTCATGAATATTTGGAGATTGGAAAATGAAATTATTGGTAGATTTTATACGATTGTTTATTGTAATTGGCAGGTCAAATATATTTTCAAAAAACATAACATATATGTTTTTTGAAATTATTGGCTATATAGCCAATAACAAAAGAACATGAAAGAGGTCTTCGAAGTAAGCTTTCAAATTATTATTATTATGCAATATGCTGATGACGGCACTGTTGTTGAGAGGTACTTGTCCAACGCACGGGCTACTGTGCTACAGATCCTTTCCCACCGTGAGGCCATGGTCGAGCGATTGTGTCTGTCCTTGCAGGCTGTCTCCGAATGGGGCGATGCCAACCTGGTCTGGTTTAATGCTGCTAAAACCCAGGCGTCATTTACCCGCTAAAAAGAGCCAATTTCACCCGGCTCCAACTTTCAGAGATATGACCGATCCATTAACGGACCGTCTTGAGCGTCTTGGCGTTACGTTGACATTTACTCTCAATGACTGCCAAAAAGTTGGAGATCCTTGCAAAGGTGAGAAGGTACTTCACGCCGGAACTGGTGCTCAACTTATATCAAGCGCAAGTTCGATCATGCATGTTCTCATCTCTGGGACGGTTCTGCCAAATACCAGCTTGATGCAGTAGAGTCAATCGAAAATCGGGCCAAGAAGCTCATCGGCAATAAGCCAATGGTCAAGTCAAAGCACCAGTGCCTTGAACATCGTCGCAGAGATGCCAGCTTGTCGGTTGTTTATCGGTTACATTTTGGGGAGTTTGCGAAGGAATTGCATGTTTTAATTCCACCTAGCCCGTTTCATCATCAGACTACTACGTTTGGTAACGTACATCGATGCGCCATCGGTACACGGTGGAAATCCCACCCATACGCACAAAATGTTTTGGGAACACTTTTACAATGCGTACAGCTAAGAAGTGGAATGCCCTGCCAGAGACTGTGTTTCCCGACAGGTAGCTGTTGACTTAAAGAACCCTAGACTATAGAATCTAGGGGTCTTTAAGTCAAGGATGAATTTGTTATTTCTAGGCAGGCGTGCTTTACTTTCGATCACTTTATCGCTCACCATCAGGTGAGATAGTGGTAAAGCGCAAGCCTATAGAATATGAAAAATAACGTTTTGACGATAAAAAATAATACAGGAATAGCATTAGAACAAAGAATTTGATTGTATTCAACGTTATTACATAAAAAAATGACATGAAAGCTTGATACGAAACTATTGTTACACGTGTAGGAAACAAATGCCCATTATTTTTACCATTCCAATATGTTACAGTTCTATACTGAAATATTGCCAAGACTTCGCAGACTAATACTGTTTCTTTGCCTCATTATTTGTATTCACAATTCGTAAAAAATTGACAGAGAATAACTCTTGCTACATTTACAATTCTCCCACACGATTGATGTTCCTGAGTTCCTCTAACTTCATCAAGAGAGCGCGAAGAGAAAAAATGTTTCGAAGAATATGTCAATTCCACGAAGACAGCGCTGGATAAATTATGTGAATACTCCGAGGCTTTGTACCGTGTACGCAGATGTCGCAAACATTTTACTAAACGAAGACTTTTGATTTCTTTTTTTTTTTGTTAAAGAATCAACACGTGTTGGAGAAGTTATTTATTCTGAGTACAATGATTGGATATTCCTCTGTGTATTATATGTATTTTTCATTAGAAATAGCCTAAGCGCATTTATTAGGAAGACAATAATTTCCATCTTTACTTTTCTCGGTATTAAAAGACGTCCTCAGTGTAATTTACCATCTCTGCATTTAACGACCACCGCATCTTTGAGGCTTAACGTCGTCGATTTTTAATTATATTTTGCTGTTTTCAGCTTGCTGCGTTTTGCTGCTAAGTTGTCCCTTTCTTTGTATTTTTATGAACAATAATTTGATCATATAGCTTAAACACAATTTGACACTTAAGCACATTTTTATTCATAATTATTATTCCTGATGCAAATTTTAGGTAAATTACGGCTAGTTTTAATAAGATTGTCTATATCAATTATCTTTACTAGTCTAGCTATGCTATCTCCACTTGCCCGAGTGCCCTTATATGCACTAAAGATGACCTTAATACAGCTACTGATGAGTTTCGAGCCATGGATTTATGATCTAGAAATAAAACCAGTTGAAGAAGATAATATCTTAATAGGATCCAATATTCAACCCATCATTCCAAAAAATTCGCCGAAATGTAAAGATTTATTAATTTTGTACTTAAATTCCTTTGTTAAATTCATTAATACCAATGAATAAATTTATTTTAACCAACAGAATGTTGAATGCATCTTTGAGTGGGGTCGTAGTTTAACAATTGAAGGTACGTGTTGTTTACCACTTACTTTGGTTGTACTGTTGTTTTCCATGACGCTTTCCATACATTTGCATATTTTTGTTGCATCGTAAGACTTGAGCGAATAATCTTCGTACGCTCATAGCCTATTCATATGTTAATTTATAAATGCGAAAGTGTTTGTTTGTCTAATTGTTTTGCATCACTTATCATAGTAGTTGCTTGAACAATGTTTTCGTAAAGATTATTTGACGTAGTCTCCTTTTGATCTTCAAACGAAGTCAGTTCTGTCTACATGTATCGAGTAATACGAATATCTACAATCTTTTCATGTTCAGCTTTATTCAATACCTCACTCTTACGTAATTTAGCATGAAAATATAATAGCAAATAATGTTCTAGCCAGTTTCTAGTTAAAAATTTCTACATGACACAGCTATTTCATTAATACATTTCAGTATAGATGTTAAAGGCATTCAAGAGGCATTCTCTACGAAGACGGACGAGGCTCCCACACCTGATGGAAAATCAATAACTGTATTTGCATATCTTAACAACGAGATATATAATATTTGCTGAAATATATTCATTTTATTCATTAAGGACGTACTAAAGCTGCGGTGTGATTCTAGAAAATATATGCCTATAAGGAAGAATCTTCATAGATACGTTTTGCAAAGATTAGTTTTGAAGGGAAAATTAAAACAGTTATCATGAATGAAGCTAGTTGCAATGGCTCAAAAACAAAGCTTAAGAAAAGTGATCTCGATAGTATTAAATAAACAGGCATTTGGAGCTATTTATAAGCCTGTCATTATTAGTTCAAAAGATTCAATGTCACTTAAATTCTAATTAATTTCAAGTTTGAAGGTGCAAACATATCATTGTAGTCTCGTGGTACGAATTTAGTAGATAAATTTAGTGTACGAGTATTGATTTCATTCCTCGAACCAGCCATCATGTTTTCACAGATTTAAAAAAATATCTAAGTAAGTCGGTCTCCAACTTTATCAATCTTCGAAACATTTTACCGCTAGCCAAAAACCTTTTGACCCGTCAAATATGTATGATATTTTTCGAGAACGAAAACGTTAGATACCCTAAATTGGTGTCCATTTCCGAGCTGTAATCGCATCGTTTGTCTCTCACCGTCACAAAGGAAGCGTTGGAGAGTGCGAAAGCAGGCAGACGACTAATGGTCCGTACTCGGCGAATCGACGTCACTTGCTTTCACACAAGTGATAATGCATAGTACGAGCACAGAGTAAAAAGGTACAGAAGGTCGACTGTATACAACGAGCGAAAACGCACACATAGATTTAGAGTTACGTAAGGCGATCTCAGTTCATTACAAGTAGCGAGTTCACGTACACTCACTGTACGTGAAGCTTGTCCATGTGTGCGTGCAGTTTTGGTTCGTTGTATGGAGTAGATTTTCTGAATATATATTCAATGGTTAAAGGCTTACGTCAACTGGCATCTTCACTGATATTTGAACAGCAACGTAATGGAGGAGCGTGTATTCAATTTAGGGTGAAATTTATTCAAGAACATGTGTGTTTGTCAACGAAATTACGCTTTTGCGAGACCGTTTGACCTCTTCGCACTTCTGAGTACAAATTGCTTCATATTTTTCTAGGCTGTGAGATTTAGGACTTGTCTCCTTAACGCTAAGGCGTAAAAAAATAAATGTAGCTTTCTTGAAAAAACTGTTGACGGCTTGTTCAATTTCTGTTCGAAAAATATAATATCCTGGCTGTGGCTTAGATGGCAAAATGCGTAGGTTTAAGAAATATTTTTCAACGCATGCAAGTTCTAGTCCATGTCAGCTACCTCAAGTTGCAAGCAGAATTCATGGTTGATGATTATTGCTCAGCAAAAGCAAATAATATTCTGTATTAGTCTAAATAAACATTCAATTTCACTAGAATTTAAAACATTCGAATCAAATATTAAACTCGGCTTTTATATCGGTAGATTCATATCGGGTTTTTGCTGCAAGCGATTAAATATATATTTCCAAGCACAGGCAAGTATCCATTTAGGTACAAATAAATACTAGGTACTTTTCGCAGACACAGATTTGGTGATGTCGATATTATCGGTATTATTAGGTACAAGAAGTTCCTTCTACTGCTACACTTTTGACAGTTGCTCTCTAGTTGCAAAACGCAACAAAATGTAGAAAACAGCATCAGTTATTTTTAATATGACTTCGTCATATTCTAAATGTTATGAAACTGTCACACCTCTAAAAATGGTCAATAAATAACCCTGCATAGTCATTGCTCAATGTGGTCAATGTGGCGACGCTTGGGAGAAGCATTAACCAGCAGTGGACGTCTGTCGGCTTATATGATGTTAGTCATTGCTCACAGCTTCACGTGAAAAACAGAATTTAATCTGGAACTCCACATTTCAAAGCTAAAGGAATTAACTAAATCCATTATAAATCAGTTCACCTATCAATACAAAGGCTGAAGCGCTTGTAAACACTCAATTATCGACACAATGCTATCTGGACATCTATCTGCACTAAATTACCACCATTGTAGCTTGTAATGGGTACTTAAGGGACCTGAACGGGAATAAATCTAGAGAAGTCTAGGCGATTCGATTCATATTTTACTAGGATAAAATATATATATGCTCAGGCATATATTAAAGCTAGTCTAAGTAAACAAACATACAAGCAACTCATTATTCACTTAACAAGATTCTGTTGTCAGATAATTATTAAGTATCAGTTTTCTTTCCCTCCAGCGATTTCCGAGCCACACGTACCAAACTTATTCTTCATACCTATCAAGTTCGCGACCAACTTTGGCACCAATTCTGGCGCCAACTTTTCGAATTTACCGCTTATACACGTGCACCGTTCGAATAGGTATTGTGTCCTTTGACATTTTTCGTACGTTTCGCACACTTTCGTACCTTTTCCTAACATCACGTGCGATAAAAACGCGTACCTAGTGAAAATGGAAAGAAAAATTCGGTTATTCGACGGCTTGATCTACGCATGAAGATAAATCGTGATGTGGTTGTATATTTTCCGGAATTGTAAGGACAGGAAATAAAATATATCGTCCACATACAGAACTAACCTATTTATATCTTGCTGCTTTGGTGGAAATTTACTTCCATAGGCTTATAACAAAGTTGTACCTACAGAATAACCCGCATAAAATATTTTTGATAACGATATTTTTGTGTAGATCGTACATTCAAAGCATTTCAAAATAACTTTCCGTGGTGCACTTATTTTAAGGTGGTATCATAGGAATGACTTTCAAAGGAAATTGTCAAACTTAAAAAAAAAACGGAAATTACTCGCTAAGTCGTCTAATCGATTATTTTATGCTGTAAATAGGATACTAAATTAACCCCCTTCCTCCCCTTGGAATCATCATGCTTCAGAAAAAATATCGATTACATCTTCTCTTTTGAAACACAACAGAATCCCAACATTACCTTTCATTATAATAGAAATCAAAGTTGGTTTCCACGGTTTCCCACACACAATAAAATCTCAATGTCAATACCATACCTCCCCATTGATCATTAGAAACAATAACTAGAACATATCACTCAACACTTAGAACAATGGCCGACGCCGAGACAAGCACACAGCGTGTGATCGCATTCGCAAATCGTCTTGTTTTGACAAGCCGTGACGTCATATCGTTTGGTAATATGCACTGTATTGAACAGACAGTGAACTGAATAGTAGGATTCTATTTGATGTGCGGGTTCTAGTCGATACTGCCTGAATATTATCATGAGTTTTGATGTCTGGTATCCCCACAGATATAAATCTAACTAGATGACGCGATTGTATGTACTTCGCGTGCCAAAAAACGGACTTAAGTTACGACAAATAATCGCAATCTGAGTTTTTCATTTAGCATTATTGGCACCGTCTATTCACCGAAATCTAGAAAAATGCCTTTTTATACATATCGAGCTATAAAGAATGTATAGAAAAAGTTGGCCAAAGCATTGGAAATGTTTTCTTTCATTGGTAAGCAAATTTGTTTTTTAATTGTTTGTGAAAAAGTGGCATGCTTGGTTTTCATACAGATTGAGGAACTTGCGTTATCTATTTAGATATATGTCTGTGGTGTGTTGTTTCCTATTGTACAAATTTACAGGTACAGTCGGCACGAAAGAGGACCAATAGGGGTTGTTGATTATACAGAGTTGTTTTAATTTTTGATGTCATCAAAAATTGTAAATGTAAACATTTATTGGCGCAGTATAACTGAAAGCGTGAAAGCAAATGCCTTGATGCATTCTCATGCCGTTATGCCTCCACTACGACAATCGAAAATCGTATTGTTTTGACAACCTGTGACGTTACGTCATTTGACAATATGCACTATATGGACAGTATAGGTACACTTGAATGTATATCTACTTGAACTGAATAGCGGGATTATATTAAATGTGTGGTCTCAAGTCGATAGCGCCAGAATATGATCTAGTTTTGACGTCTGCTATAACGATTGTAATAGTTTACCGGTACAGTGTCATGGAAAACGGACAAATTCTAAAGGAGTTCAAGCTTAACTACTCAAAACAATATAAGGGCCACCTGAAATTGATGATAATTGTAATAAATAATGATGACTGGAATTAATTAAAATTGATAATTTTCGATCAACTAAAACCAAAATGTGTTTAATTTGCAAACATTAATTTATAAATATATAATTACACTAGCTATTCGCCGCGGATTCGCTCCCGTGGGCTACCCCACAGGACTCGTTTTTGGGATTAAAAAATAGCCTATGTCACTCAGGAAAATGTAGGTTTATAAAATTGAAAGAATTTTTTAAATCGGTTCAGTAGTTTTGGAGCCTATTCGGTACAAACAAACAAAAAAATCTTTTCTCTTTATAATATTGGTATAGATTAATACACCGTGAAATTTAAATGGTTGTTTTCCCGCAGCGAAATGGTTTTGTCTATGTAATACAATCGTTTCGTAGTTATATAAAATATTAGAAACAAAAACTGGCATATTTAACATTGTGAAAAACTAAACTCGAAAGCGATCACGAACCAATAGTATACCTCCCGATATCTACGGCCGAACGACAGCAGGCCGTTGACCCGGGTGCTAGGTCACCGTCGAAAGGATTAGGTTCGAAGGCGGCTCCGTTTGATCATGTTACGCGCGGGCTAGATTATGCCGTATAATTACACGCGAGAGCTTATTTTACTTTGAACATTTCTAAATCGGTCTTTTCTTTGTCGGTATCGCGGTGATTTTTTGTATTGTTCCGTGCAAACATTTTATGCCTTATCACTACGTGCGAGAGTTTATTTTGGTTTGACATTATTTTGTACATCGGTTTTCATTGTAGGTGGTGACACGAGTAGTACCTAGTACCTACAAGTTACGTCTAGAGTTACTATTGTTACTCACTTTTTCGAGTTGATGAATATTTTTTAAATTATTTTAAAACAGAAACATCGTTATTTATTTACTTTAACTCTATACTTCGAAAGTACTCCTTAAGGCAAGTCGTTCTGCCGCGGGAAAACAACCAATTAAATTTCAGGGTGTATATAATTTTAAAAAACTAAAACAACGAAAAATGAGTTTTTGTTTAACATATTTTCAAAACAACATGCTAAGTTTCCAAAAATAGTTTATCGAATCAAATCAAAATATTTTATTTTCACTAAACCAAATATGGTTTAGTGAAAATAAAATATTTTGATACTTTTGAAATGTCAAACAACAAATGAATCTAGTTGCATATTCGCAAGCGTCAGTAGGTCTCTATGGAGAAGAATGTGCATGAAACTCCACGGACACTCTTTTCCATCAGTTTTAATTACAAGTATTTGGTGACATCATTCTTGTTGGCTAAATACACATATATGAGAACGATGTAAAAATACCTGCACGTAAAAGCGTCTAAAGTATAAAAAACAATTCAATAATACAATAAGTAATCAAAAACAGGACTAGGCAGCTAAGTTACGACCAATCCCAACTAATGGCGCCCGTCCACGAACATGACTCATGGATTGGCACCACTCAGCTCAACCATCACGAAGGGAACTGAATGATCCAACACATGTGCCATCATCAGAGAGACATTAGAGAGAGCATAAAACTCTCTCAACTGCCAGGACATGTACTGTGTAGTTATGTAAAATTAAAAGATATTGAGTTTTTACAATACAAATATAGTTTTACAATATACAGTCTTCAGCTGCAGATCGAAAAATACTTCAAATCAATAATGTTCTGCTTATCACTTGTTTTTGCGCTCTAGAGGTTGCGGAGCAAGACTTGCATTGATCCAAGCATTTTTATCAGCGACGTAATTATTAATAATTATTTTTATTCTATCACAATATTGTACATAGGATGACTTACATGCGAGTACCTACTTGTGGAACATTATTACTTATTCGTTTCAGAGCCTGATATTAACCATGATTGGTAAAGCAAGAACCTATGTTTTGATAATGTAGTGGGAAGATTTAAATGTATTTGACTATTACTCCAGATTTATGAATTTAATAATTTGGAATTCAGTCTTTGCCAAACTCTATTTAAGGTGTGACACTTTTTTAACCCCAAATTCTCAATTCAAAAACCGCCCTTAATTATTAAATTCTATTCCTACGTAGATTACCTACCTTATAACATTTTAAAAATACTCAAACAGAAAGACGGACAATTTATTAATGTTGGAAAACTAATTTCTCTGCGTCAAAGCATTATTTTTAATAGGATTCTCCACGCTCGCGATAGCGTTAATAACTCACAATTTAAAGTGCACTCGTTTTATTAATGTTTGTAGCAATTAAAATGAATGTTTTAATTTGTTTATAATATCGTGGTGCTTGAAGTTTGGAGTATGATGCTTCACACATTTGCCAATAACTATGTGACTTTTTGACCGACTTCAAAAAAGAGGAGGTTCTCAAATAGACTGTATTTTTTTTCTCCTCCACACTTTTGACTAGGTGAACCGATTTTGGTAATTCTTTTTTAATTGAAAGTTGATGCTTTCCATGTGGTCCCATTTTAGTTTAATCAAGATCTGACGAGTAGTTTTTGAGTTATTCTTATTAATGCGTTTTTTTTTTCATAACTTAACTAATCTAAAAAGAGAGAAATAAAAATCATTTAATAAAAAAACTAAACCGACTTCCAGACAAAGCTTAAACAAAAATAATCTTTTTCTGAAGTGTGGCCAAAACGGAAAAGAAAGTTGTGTTATTAGTCATAAGAGTAGAAATATTCAATTGTATATATTATTTTATTTATAAAAAGACTTGGTTCCAAAGACAGCGACTTCCGAATAAATCTTTTTCGCTTTTTAGTGTTTTGTTTTGGAAGTCGGTTATTTTGTTTTGGTAAAACTTTTTTATTAAGTTTAAATATTAATCTTATCTAGGATATCACTGCGTTGCAATAAAGAAAAACATCTTGAGAAAACCCAGTTTAAGTTGGCCTGATTGGGACTAATTTTTCAATCATCAGAGGCCCTAGATAAGTGGCATTCTATCATCGAAAGCGTGGAGATAGCGATTGTCAAAAATCAAAATTGGTCCATTCTTTTAGAAATTATTTATGTATTTTATTAGTAAGATAGTTTATTAATATTCGACATTAATTTATTGTTCATACTTTTTTTAATTTTGTACTCCTACCACTGTTGTGTCCTTTTTAACCCAAAGATTGACTGGTAGAAAATGACTTGCTGAATTAAGTCCGCCTATGTATCACCACTGTACATGAAGTTTGAATAAATAAATCGATACTAATATTATAAATGTAAGTTTGTTACGCTTTCACGCAAAAAATACTGTACCGATCATCATGAAACTTTGTACATATATTCTTGGAGGTATTAGAAGTAACATACTTTTTATTAAAAAAATAATAATAATGGCTTCACTGCGAGCAAAGCCGCGGGTAAAAGCTAGTATTAAATAAAATTGTATGGGATTGACAAGCGATATCATAAAATCACGTGATCAATTCCTTGCATTTTTACATTTCGACTATCGCCTTCGCTGACATCGAATGCCACTTGTCTAGAGCCTCAGATAACTTTTAAATGAGTAATAAATACGACACTGACACTTTTTCTTTACGAAAGCTGTTAAACCACCATTTTTATTATTCTTGTATTCCAAATATAAACCATCATGGAGAAGAACAGATAAAAAACTCCATGGACCCCCAAGTTGGTCTGTAATCATCAACATGCAATAAACAAGCCTGATAAAATAAATACCTTCTGAACAAAAGAGGCCTCACCTCTGCAGTGCGACAATAACCTACATGCTGATAACATAATTAGGTAATTTATTAATTCGTTATCAAAATAGCAGCATTTAATCAAGGCCCACGCGTGACCTGTTAACTGAATAAATATTTAACGCACAAGACCGCATCCCGCAGGGTACCGTCACTGACAAAATATACTTGTCACAACGATATTTAGAAGAGAGAGATTTTTCGAGTAGTTTCGATTCAAATGTTGAATGTTGCTTATCATAACAGTTTGTATTAATTAAGGCACCGTTCGAAAAGATAGGTAAGACTCCATCCGTTCAAGTCCCCCCCAGTCCTGAAATACCTATGAATAACTGTGAAACCAGGTTTAAACAAAAATTTAGTCTAAAATGGTTCTAGTTTAACTAGGTAATTGTAATAATTCCTTTTCTCCCTGGATTACGCTTCGTACGACTCATTTTTCAATCATTACTTAGTTTAATGCATCGTCGTTATTCACAAACAAGAAAAAGAATATTGAAACCAGCATTACTTTCATAGGAATAAAAATTTAAGGGTAGTATATATCCTAAGTGTTGGATTACGACCCCCTGCTTACATAGAGTCTCAGCAGTGGGATCATGATACGTTGTTTAGACTGTGTTACGTATCACGTTAAACAGAAATTATCGAATTTTACTAAGAGCTTATACATGATATAATAATGATCATATTTTAAAAACTATATCTGCCCGTGGCTATGCAAAACTTTTTCCAAGGAAGTCTTAGAAAAATCTCAAAAAAAATTGTATCTTCCATACAAATTTCGGTCAGCTGACGACAACTTTGTATGGAAATCCAATTCCTTACGACTTTCTTAGGTCCAATTTTTTGATCCGTAGTGAACTCAACCAACGGTTAATTATGCTAACCAATGGTTTCAAATTTCGCAAAAATGCGTTTTTTCATCAATTATTAGCCTCACAAACGGTCAAATAAGTTGGAGTGTTATTTACTTGACCATTTGTTAGAATTACCACTGATGAATGAACTCGTTTTGCCGAAATTTTAAACCATTATTTAGCATATTTAACCATTGTTTGAATTAAGTATGGCCTCAGAGAAAGTTGTTCATTACTAAGAGAAGCAGCAGTTTTTAAAATATGACTAGACCTGTATACTTTTGTTAGTGACAGTACACGCAATGAATCGATAAGCTAATTTCAACATCTATCTACCTAACGAGGAAAGAGGCAAAGTGCTCAGTAATAATTTATAGGCGCTCATCAAATTTGAAAAGTTTTTTAGGCAGGCAAGTTGGAACGAAGTTAAATTATTTCCAGAAAAAAACGTCATCTTATAAAAAAAGTTTTGTGATCACTACGAAACCCCTGACTGTTGGACGTAGGTTTAACCGAATGGTAAAAGATTTTTGTTTGAAGACTTCCGTTCGCGACGGTACCTGTTTAAGTTTGTTTTAAGATCCCTTATCGGGAAACTGTTTGATCGGTGATTGGTTTCGTAGGTGCCCACAAATTGGTACACGTCTCCGCCACCCACTTCGTTATGTAAAGGAAACCACTACGCATTTACCTATTTATACAGGGTGTAGGTACCGAAAAGGTGTTGTCATATTTTAAAAAGTTTGTGTGCTCATACAAAGCTGTCATCAGCTGACCAAAATTCTTTGTCTTCCTTGGAGAAAGTTTTTCATATACATGGGCAGAAGAGGCTTTTAAAATATGACCACAAGTTTTCTTTACACCCTGTAGATGTAACCTTTTTTCATCATATTAAAAAATACAAGCTTTCCCTCGGTGTCGCTCCCGTAGTCGTTCCCATAGAAGCATTACATTTTTTGGGATCAAAAATAACATATGACTCAACAAAAGTGTATTTATTTTTATCTGTTTAAGATTTTTTGTAAACGGATTGTACTAATTCATTCCAACAGACTGTTCCAAAGATTGCCTTTTACAAATATACAAACCAAACAATAGATAGAAAGCTAAACCATTGCTGAGTGTTAGGCCCTTTCTTGACGACGCAACGCAATTCAAATTGAGACAATAGGCAATATCGCGCACGTATTTTTTAAGAAAAATTCAAGTGCGAATGGGTTGAATTGCATCGCATTACGTCCATGTGTAGTAAAAATCGTTTATCAGTTTGATAAAAATCAAACTGCATCGCGCCATCAGGAAAGGCACTTACAGGCATTTCATTATTCTGAAAAATGCGTGATTCTTGTGGATTAGGAACTGTGATCAACTTGCCGCAAAGCCTCAGGAAAAAGCTACTTAAAAATACCTACCAAAAACGTTGTTTTCAGTAATGTAAGGGTAGAACACGTGTAAAACCCGAAAGTTGTTTTACAAACTAAAACGGTCAAGGGTAAATACCTGTTTCATAAAGTAACCCTTCAATCAACCACATGAAAGTGGTATTCAAAATAAATCTGCTCGCCTTTCCCCAACTTTAGCCGGGTTGGCATGGACCGACTTCCTATCTGAACTCCACAACACCTTTAAGCCAGACAATTGTCAGATATCTGGCTTCTGACTACCTGAAACGACTGTCAAAGATCTAGAAATGAGAGGCGGGCGTGCTATCCGAACCACAGCAGAGTCTCATTGTGTCAAGAATGATCTCCAATCCTTAAACCAACATCGGCAAGCGTGGCCTAACCTCGAAGATCGACCAAGCTGTTATTATTTGGCCATGATTGCCTCATCATTTGAAGTACCACCATTAAATCGATATTCAAAGGACTTTCATGAAACGATTGAAAAACATGACATTAACTTTTATGCGGCCACTATCCACTAAAGAAAATCAGCTTTACGGGTCATTTGCTGTGCACCGTTTAATTTTATTTTCGTAGAGTTTCGGTACTTAAGCGAGTAAATAATAGGTAGCGGCTTCATATTTTATTCTGGTGTTTTAAATGTGATGGTTCTTAGTAAAATATGTAGTATGTGTCTTGTAATCTTAAAATTAACCCCACAGTTTTATTTTAAAGTAGAATTTAAAAACTTTGAAGGAAAACATCGTGGCAACTGACTTGCAATATATCTAAAAATTCACATGTGTCTTCACGAACCCGCACAGAACAGAACCTGCCGAACTTGGCATTACAGCCCAGTCTCTCTCAAGGTCTGCGGCTCAGCTGTGAAAACTATGTTGAATGTTTCAACGAAATTCAAAGAACAGAAAAAATGTCGTTCATTTTTAGGGTTCCATACCCAAAGTGTTAAAACGGGACCCTATTACTAAGACACCGCGGTCTATCTGTCTGTCTGTCTATCTGTCTGTCTGTCTGTCTATCTGCCCATCTGTCACCAGACTGTATCTCATGAACCGTGATAGCTAGACAGTTGAAATTTTCACAAATTATGTATTTCTGTTGCCGCTATAACAACAAATACTAAAAACTGAATAAAATAAATATTTAAGTGGGGTTCCCATACAACAAACGTGATTTTTTGGCGTTTTTTGCGATAATGGTACGGAACCATTCAAGCGCGGGTCTGACTCGCTCTTGGCCGTTTTTTTTAAACACCGTATATGATTTATTTTGCTTCTCAGTGTACTTGTTAGCTAAAACAAGATAACATGTCTGACCTCTTTAAGTTTTTAACAACGCGAAAGCAAAAAAAGTCCTTGAATTTGTGTTGTTTATTGTCTGGCTATGCGACAAAAAAAGATTTCATTAAATAAAATAAACAGGTTTATTTTGTTTCAAAATGGGCTGTTTTCGAAATTAAGAACTTTTTGAGATTTTGCTAACAGTGACGAATCTACTCCACTCTGGATTATAAACTTTTTTTTTTTTTTTTTTTATATAAAACATTGCCCCACACTAGGAATTTCTTCCTGTATCGTGGGTGCGTTTACAAACATATAAACTCACATACACAACACCCAGAGCCGGAACAACTATCTGTAAGTGTAGGTCATACAAATATTTGTTCCGTGCGGGAATCGAACCCGCGACACGCAGCGCAGCAGTCAATCGCTCAACCCTCTTCATCGCTCTTTCAAACTGATAAGTATCATATTAGTATGAAAGGACAGGTATTATATTATCTGTGAGACTGGTTTTGGCTGTAAAGTGCGACTGCTTTTCCCGGTCTTCAATAAACATTTTAATCAAAGGCCAAAACAGTCACATTAAAGCATGAACATTTATACTTTATTTAATTCTAGAAATGAACAGTGTACATTATATTTTCCTAGAAAGAACAATTCGCAGTATTCAGTCTCGCAGCTTATGTACATTTCCGGATACATATTTGTAGGTTCCATTAAATATCTGTAGCTCGGATTAAACCACTCATGTGGGTATCGTTTCCAGCCAGCTAGTTTAATTCGGCTTTCGAAATTGTACTTGTTTGAATAGTCTGAACAAACCGCATTGGAAACATTCACACTGATTCATTATATAAACTATCTGCGTTCGGTTACCGCAATCCTCTTTATCTAAACCTTATGTGCTTGTATTTGGAAGTTCACGGTAATAATTGGCAGGTACTCAAACCATGACACTTTATGGTTTTGAGATAAATTATAAAGTCAAAAGATGGTTACGCCAGTTTTATCAAAATCATTACTTGCTTTTATTTTGAAATTGTGATAAACACTCATAGTTGTTTATGTCAAAATTACTCTGGTTAGGATGCTTGTATGTTACGCGGGTTAATATGACCCTTGCTCACCATTGGCCCGTTTGGATTGCGAACCCCGGACTGTCATACATCATCAACCAGTAAAAAACTTTCTAATGTCCGTTCCGGGAGCTCCCGTTTTTTCGGTTGGTTTTTCTGAAGATTCTACGTTAAAAAGACTGTGAGTGATATCAAATCTGTGCGCATGAAGTTCCTGAAAGGTAGCAGGAGCATTCGCCTTCGGGATACGCAGGTACGTCTAAGCCTAGGTACAATTGTCCAATGTGCAACTACGAGTCAGTCAATCAGCACCTATTTTAAATTACAGTCCACAATCTAGGTATTTCCATCATCCTCTTGTTATTTACGCACCAAAAGACAAGAGTCCTTCTTAAGTTTCTGTCTTTTATTCTAAGAACACAATTCTGAATACGTCACAATAAATTTTCCTATTAATATTTTTAACCGACTTCGCAAAAAGAAGGAGGTTATTAAATCGACTGTATTTTTTTTATGTTTGTTCCCTCAGAACTTTTTAAATTGTGAGAAAACTACATTTCAATAGAACAAATCAATTCCAAACATTTTACAAGCTTTTATCTAACTTGCAATGTGTGTATGTATTTATTTATTTATATACACTTCATTGTACACCAGAAAATACAGGAACCAAAGAAACTTAAAACTAAAAATATACAACGGGCGGCCTTATCGCATTCCGCGATCTCTTCCAGGCAACCTGTAATAATCTGTATGTAAGCGTGTCCGTGTGAAATCTTGCAACTTAATTTTAAAGCAGTTATTCTCCACTGATTAAGATGAAATTTTGCATGCACGTTCAGTTTGGATGACAATGCACGGTTAGCTAAGTGACGTCATTCTAAATTCAATATGGCAGACGGCTCAAGTTGGAGGACTAGTTATTTTTTGTGCACTGCCATGATATTGGTATCAAATGAAAGAGTTTTTTTAGAAGAATACGAAAAAAGTATGAAAAGATTTAAAAAAATGAGTTATTTATTTAAAGTTTTACAAGATTTTATTAATTTACTTTAACCTGTGCCGGTGTCTGCAATCGAATCTTTCAATTTAAATTTGTCCCACTTCCTGGTGTCGGATTGAGTTGAAATTTAGTACACTCATTTTTTTCTCGTGACAATGAAATTTTTAAAATGAAAAACTTGCAAAAATAAAACCTTTTTTAAATAAGCATATGAAGCTACGCTTTTTAAATGATAGCTTGTTTTGACAATCGTTATCACTGAAATAATGTCACTTTGTCTAGATCTCCGATAGTCTTCGATTTGTATCTGGCCACACTAAGACAATATGATACTGAAAAGCTCTCACACCAAGAACGGGATACGCGTCATTGACTTTGAATAGACTTTAATTTTCCGTTACGTAACTTCGATTTCAAATCCATTTATACAAAACGCTACACAAAAAAAAAACAAACAAAAGAATAGCGGTTAATACTACACCGCACCGTGCTCGGTGTGTAAAACTCGACTGGGACACAGAATTTTCGCAATATCTTTTTGATTTTCCAAAGAAAATTATTCATCCTGTCATCCTGGCGTTCGGCATATGTGTCACCGGGTTATTAAAATAAAATAAATATATTATATTTCAGACTTTCAGATTATTGAAAATTATAATAAATCTCGAAATTAAATCAACTTTTTCTGTAGTTATAAATTCGATAATTTACAAAAATCCCATATGTGAATTTACCCATGATAAAAGGACTTGTTTTTAAATGATATTTTCACAATATATCGATGAGTTACAAGATTTATTTAAAACTTTTGGTGACCAAGCTGCGGTGACATATGTATGATAATATGACAATATACTCAATTAAAATTACAAAAGTGTATATAGGCTTTAATATATACCAAGCTTATGTTAAAGATGATCCTGTATGTAAGATGATCATGACTATACTATTGACATGGGTCTCATTAGGTATTCTATTAGGGAATACAAAACCCAACGGTTATAATGTTGTAAATTACAAATGAATTCATAATTGGTAATACTAGACGTAGAAGCCGTTTTCCCTTTCTGAGGCTGTCTTTAATATATTAAAATAAAATGTGTGTAAATGTAGTAACACAAGATACCTTATGTTACAATATGTTTTGTAGCTATAGTTATAATATCAATTTATCTTTTTATATGAATGTGTTTACTACGTGGGGAAATACTAGTTTTTATTAAGTTTAATGTGGAACGCCTGGTGAAGTCGTTGAAAGCAATTATTTTTGTCAAAGTTGTGTTAGTTAGGTGACCGTTCCGTAACATTCCATTTAAATTGCCGCAAATATAATTTTGACATGTTTAAAAATCTAATAATAAAATTCAATAGATAAAATATAAAACTTGGTCTCGAATCCCACCTAAAATTAAACGCCTGGTTTAACGGGGACACTAAAGTTCTTAAAACGTATGTTACGTTGTTTACTTAGGCTCTAGAGTACGATGCATTACGACATCGCATTGCGCTCGTCCTGTGTGGAAAACAGTTTAAAAATCTCAAGAGCCTGTAATTTTACCGGCTCACACCTTAAAATACTAGAAGAAGCTTATGCTTAGCGGCTTGAATGTGTCGCAGTAGTTTGCATGTAGTAAGCTGCCTCAAAAAGAAGTTGTAATACTATACTTAACATTTGCATCTGTACGTAGATTAATATTACTCTCAGTTACTCGTAAATCTGTCATGTTTTTTAGAATCCCATCGGAAATATTATGTAACGATTTTGTCAACATCAAAGGTTCCATTGACCTAATATCGAAAATTCGAAATACAAATTGGCTCTTCTGCCTGCCATTCATAAGCTACCCCGGCTGTTCCATGGGATAAAATATAAACCAAATAATTTATTACACAACGCACGGTTTCATGTAACTCATCTCCACAAAACCGTTGCGAGTGATACTGGCCAAAATGGCAATCTATATAATAAGGGATAACAGAGACAGATAACAGCTCTATGGCGTCATGTTGTCCCTTCCTCCCCTGCCCGAAAACGAATGGCTCTGATGTGTTGAGAGAGTATATCGTGACAAAATAATAAATGAGCAAAGTCGTATTTTATATTTATTTAAATTGCGTGGGTGTTTTCTCTGGTGGATGGAATGATTCAGATTTGAACGTCCATGTGCAAATTCGTAGGATAGCAATGATTATAACAATCGGAATCAGTATTTAAGATATTCTAGATAAACAAGCAGATCCTGATAAACTAAATCTGGGAAAAAGCCAAAATATTGCTTTTTATATATATTAAAACAACGGTGACCATTATTCTGAATTTTCAAATAAATGTTAAAGTTAGCCAGATTTATTTTAGTAAATTTATTATATAAAATTTTAGTAAAAATCAAAAATTATCTCGAATAAACAGAACGCGTTTTGTAGTTAACTATACTTACTCTTATAATAAAAAGCATTAATAATAAAGCTGGCACCACAGCCCGGATCTAAAACCAAGACCCGGAATATTTGTATTCATGAACTGTAGGCCCATGAATGTGTATAATGTCCCATCTAGACCATCTTACGCAAGCATAATATCTGCGTGAAATATTCAAATAAGTTATTGCTTCTTATGAAATGTTAAATCAAACCAAGTCGACGCAGACACCGAAATATGTGGATGAATGGATTAATATAAACTCAAATAAATCTAGAAACCGCGATTATTTTATAAAGAATGGGAACACTTGGAATGAATGAATTGGACTTGCTTACGCAGAAATATTGTAAAAGAAAAAGAAAAATCGCACCGTCGAATGATTACGAAAAGGTAGGCAAAATAAAAGTAACCGAGATGGAGATCTTTTAGAAGCAAAAATGTCTCTGGGTGTAGATTATGAAGAGGATAATTTCCACAAACTTTTGTCGACATGAAAGATTAACTCAGTAACACAATCCGTTCACATCAAAGGTGTTGGTTTCCGTATTTTCGTCAAGTTTCTTCTTGTTAAACAAGTCTACTTTGCTAATGATGAATGAATGTGTATTAGGGGAATGAAAAGGTTCTTTGAAATCGTATATGATTAACAAGCTTCTGCTAGCGGCTTCGCCCGCATGAAAAGTATTTTCTTTTCCTTATCCGTTCAGCCATTCTAGCACCCATCCAAACTTTCACATTTATAATATTAAGTAAGATAATATAACATATAAATAATAATAATATAATTATTATAATTATTATATTTTAAGATTTTATCTTTATTTGGAAAAGTTAATTGCAGTTTGTTTTCGAAAACTAAAATCATCTCATGTCATCGTTACCAACTTATGCATCAATACAATTGATTACTAGAATCGCTTCTTCGTATTACAGGGGACGAACAATCACAGCTAGCAATCACAATTAAAATACATAATTATGTATTTGATTATACTACACACATAAAAAATGTCTAGGGATAAGGAACATTTTTAACTATAAAAAATGATCTAATAAATATTAATCAAATCTAGTCGTCTTTACTTATTACTATAGTAAATTACTTAGTTATCAAATTTAGTTCACAAGTTATACCTATATTTGGTAAAAAATAAGAAAAATTCAATTTGTGCAAATTGTGGACAACTAACCTAAGTCATTAATGTCGTCAATTAAATTTCAAAAAAGTTAAAAATGAGGCTATTTTATTTTTTCGTTGGCAACATAAAAAAAAACTGTGATTCCACCATTGACAAGAATCACACAATCACAGCGATTTGGCATGCTTACAATCAGTTCATCAAAATCACTTTGAGAAATGGCACTCACGTTATTCCTACCAAGTTAAAAAGTTGTTGTGGGGAGTTCACGCCATCCATACTCAGCAGAGCTCTTCTTTGGAGCATATCCCATGCGTGCTTAATTGGGTTGAGATCTGGCGATTGAGCAGGCCACAGCAGAACGTTGATGCGAGCATAGGCAAGAGTGCGTCTTACGGCTCTAGTCGTGTGTGGGTGGGCACGTGCATCTGAGTACATTAGTCGAAACGAATCACCCAACCGGCGTCGCAAAGGGTGATCACGTCTGAAACAATCCTTTCCGCATAAAACTGAGCATTGAGGTTGCCCCTGATCCAAATGAGATCGGTTCTTCCACTTATCCAAATACCGGCCCAAACCATTATTGTTTCTCCTCCATATGAATGAACTTCCTGCCAAAACATCAAATGTTCTTGCCGTCCGGAGTTCCTCTAAACTCCAGTACGTCTTGAATCCCACCTCATACCGAAACGAGATTCATCGAAAAAGCAAACACAACGCCAGTCTTCTTCCTTCCAATTTCTGGGTTGCGAGACCATGGTCTCATCAGAAAGTTCAATGGGTCATGGGTCAATCAGTTTAAAGGGCAATGGGGTGTGCTATGCTCGGAGTTTCCTTGTGTGATCGAATCACAAATGTAGATATCTGAAAGAGAATTATTGTTACCGACAAAGCCCGAAGAATTGCCAAACTTAAGTGGCAGTGGGCAGTGCACATTGCTCGCAAAACGATGGGGCAGAAAGGTTCTGGAGTGGCGACCGCGAACCGGAAGTCGTTGCGTTGGAAGGCCTCCCACCAGGTGGGCCGATGCCTTTGTGAAGGTTGCGGGGATCCGCTGGTTGCGAGACGCACGAGACCGATCAATGTGGCGACGCTTGGAGGAGGCCTATGTCCAGCAGTGGATGTCTTTCGGCTGATATGATGATGATATGATGAGCCCATGTTAAACGGGCCCTACGATTGCGGGGTATTACAGGTGGAACGCTCAGTGGCCTTCGGGAACGCAGACCCACTTCACGTAAACGATTTCGGATGGATTGGTCGCTTATTAGCAAGCCTGGAGAGCTGTGGAACCTCGTAGTGTAACGTAACGTTTAGTTCGGAAGAGCTAAACTTAAGCCACGTTAATAGAACAGATAAAATTTAGGGCCGGCTTTGTACGACGTGTCGCTAGCACAAAACAACTTTCAAGGGATCAGCTACGGCCGTTGCCGCGACGGCGGCGGCGGCGTGGCACGGTGCGATGGGACGGCTGGTGGAGCGCTATCGCGAGATTTGGGCCCTCGTGTCCAGCGTGCGCACCCTGCGCGTACGCGCAGGCTGGAGGGCGCGCACGGCCTCAGCACGCATACCAACGCGCCGCTGAGGACCTGTCTGGCACAGTTCCTGCACCAAGTGCCAGACTGGCACATTTTGTTATTAAAATAGTAAAAAGTTCACTTAAGAGTATAATTGTTATTTATTTATAGTCTTCAGAGAATTATAACACTCATTCACAAACTGAATTCATCACAATTTTATTAGTACTTTGTGGATAAGAATACACTTTGTAATTCAAGGCTAAAATATGTGTCCTTCAAATTTCGCAACAAAAATCAAACTCAATAAATTAAATTTATTGCACTTCGAAGATTTGATAAACATTCACAGGGTGAATATATTACAGTTTATAGAGTTTTTCAGATAAGATAGTATACTTGGTAGTACTAAGTAGTCAACAGACCTTCGGCGTTCACTGATAGAATCAAACTAAAAAAAACTGACGGCCGTTATTTCTCGTTCTGTCACATCTTCTCAATTTCAAATTGAAATCTAAATTATGAGTAATCAGAACGGATAAAAAACGGTTTACAGAGGGGGCAGTCTGCCACTGCTCTTATTATGAAAATTATAATGTATAACCAGCTTATAGAATGTCTAGTCCATTGTATGACAGACAGATGTCAGATCAGATGAAAATGTCAGAGTTTTTGATGAATTGAATAGTAGTATACTTTAAATTTTGACATGAAATGAAATTGATTATGAATAATAAAATTTAACTTGCATGCATGTGTTAATACAATCAGGTACTCAAATACGTAAATAATTATATTGTAGTAAATTTATATTTTAATTTAACAGTATCCATACATATAATCGTATTTCTTTTTTTATAATTTGTATATCAATTGGTAAAACATAGCGCACTACCTAATTTTTAAGATCTTGCATGTAATTATTACCTTAAACAATAAATAAATTATTTTGATTTGAGTATAAAATATTCTAAGATTTTACAGTAGCCAACATCATGGTGGTCATGGTACGATTCCGTCGAGCAGTATGACGCTCTGTGTAGTGCCAAGAGTGACAGCCAGAGTACGTTGCCTGGAACCATCACCTCTTCTCGTGTCAAATGATGTCGTCGCTCCATATCAATGTAATGTTTACAGTTACGATGCAGAATTTGCAATGGTTTCGTAAAAAAGCTTCTACACACTTTTATAGGAATCCTGATTGACGGTTGATCTTTCATTTTTAATCAAAATTTATTCAAATAGTGAAATTCACTAAAAATAATCAATAATGATCCACAAAAGTTAAATTAATAATCCTCAATAGCAGCGATAATCTAAAACTTACTTGATCCCTAGACACTTTTGATGTGTGTATTTCAGTGCAATAATCTTCATTATTATTGGCTCCTAGTAGCACAACCTTAGCAACCTCTCACCAAAATTGTTCAGCTCCTTCATTCATAGACTTAGGAACTATTACCACACTCTATCTATTGATCGCTTTTGCGTCAGTAGTTTCATTGGTAAATGTCTTAAAGTGGCCTGACTCCATCTCTTAGAGAAACTGTATAATTGAAGGTCAGTCCTTTCAAATTTACTGGACTATAAAACTAGAGTACCTACCTATTGGAAGTCGCGAGCAAACCATATACCGCTAGAAAGGCAATTAAATAAAGATTTTCTTTAAGTATTTAAGCCTTTGATGTTAGATGGCTTACAAAAGAATAAAGGAAAATCGTAAGTAAGGGGTTGTCTCTGGTTATTTCGGATTTTTTGAGGCTGTAGGAAGTTTGGGACTGCAATGTATTTAGTATGCTCTGAAATGGATCCACAGGAGTCCTTTTTGGGTCCAATGTTTCAGGTCTAATACCAGTCAGGTCTTTTGCTCTATATACATTTAATAAACATATCATATAATATTTATCTATCACAACCATATGTCAAATGAGATGCACTACTAAATAAAATCACTTATTGATTAACAATACAATGAAAAATTCACACCATTTATTGATTTAAAAATTGAAACAAATTTATGACTATAGAAAGGATAGTGCAATATCTGAGGGTAGGAAAAATAAAAACAAGAAAGCCATAAAGGCAACGGTGGAGTGACAAAACTACGACAAATAAATTTTCTATTCACAATCCATCTAAAAATGGGTCGATTGAAGGTAAAATTATTTCGTTATTGAGTAAAATAGGGTGGGTTAGAGTGAATGTGGCACGTAGGGGCGGCACGTTTGAAGGCATCCTTCGCGCTTCCTCAGCTATTTCAGATATTCAAAAGGTCGCCCGTTTTAAAGGACCTCATTATTGAAGCCTATCTGTGTTTCGACTTTGAATGGACTATTTATTTGAATTAATTTTATCACGGACGCTTGGAATTCTATGATGTTTGTGATTGTATGTATGTCATGGGACTACCCGACTACCGACTAAGTTACTTTACTTTGCCCATATAGTTTGCCTTTCCATGAATATATAACTACGACCTGTAAACTTTATTGAGATATAATATTTTAACCAGAGATGGCGATTATCAAAAGGCCAAATGTAAAGAAAAAAAAAGAAAGAAAGACAGACACACACTTACATACATACACACACATATTACATACACACACACATGCACACACACATACATACACACACATACATTTTTGACATATTACCAATTGCTATTGCGCATGTTTTTGTTGATAGAAAGTCACATGTCTAGAGGATCCGAGGCTCTAGATAAGGTGTACTCGTATAAGCGATGACGATGGTCGAAATGTCAAAATGTAAGGGATTGAACACGTGACGTTCCTATGGATACAGATACAATTTAAATAGAATGGATCTAACAGGCGTTCCTGTCGTTAGAGATCTTCAGGTACTGCTCTTCGACAAACTACACTTCGAGTAGCACTTTCATAACATACTCGTAATTAGCAGTGCCTACCTTATGTACCGTATGATAAATATGCAAACAGTTTAGACAGGGTTCAGTGACTTTTTTATAAATCAGTACAATACCGCTGGACAGGACGGTATGGAAGAAGAAAACCTGATGTGCCGACCCCAAGTAAAATGGGATAAGGGCAGGAAGATGATGAGTACAATACCGCTGTTACGGGAACTTCCCGTCGTATAACGACTTGCTAAAAAATTATAATGTAATGAATCTAAAGTCTAGAATATTATACCTTGAAACGATGTTCCTTTATGTTGTGTGTAATCACAGGTACGACTGTAGTGGTTTCAATGAACTTTTTACCGACTTTGATATACTTGCAATGGCCTCTAATAAATTTCGCAACTGCTTTATTGAAGCAATGAAAAGTCTTTGAATTGCTATTGTAACAAATGTAAAATTATTTGTTTATTTGTTTTGTATCGTTTGCTCAAAACTACATTCTATTATATATGATATGGATAACGGTTGTGAGGTACGCATTTGTATCATGTGCTTATTTTATTAGTTACAAGATGTTAATGTGTCACTGTTGGTTATTCCTAAATAAAAAACGGAGTCGAATTATTTTTTGTGAAAAAGTTTTATTTCTCTCGTTTTAGTTTTAATACCCTATCACTAAAGAGTAAGCAATTTTGAATTGATTTTGATGAAACTTGGATTATTTCCTAAGCTGTGCAATAATTAATCCAATAAAAATGCAAACATACAATTATGAAATTTGGCACATGTGTTTAGCGCCCACGTAGAGACATATATTTTTATATTATTTTTTATTTGGAAACATCCCACTGAAGCTCGACGAAGACCTGGAGAATGAATTTAACTGTCTTGGATCCCGCAACGAAATTAATCAGAATAGATTAACGGAGGAGTAGGAAAAAAACAAATTTCCACTTCCCTCCATACCAAGCAGGAGACAGAACAAACAAGGCCAATAGGCACAAAGGGTCGTTTACAACTGATATATGTGTAAATATTGTGCAATTCCTACAATATTACATACATATGTGTCGAATTGATCGCCTCCTTCTTTGAAGTCGGTAATAAATAGCACCTGATCTCTACATTTACCTACCCATATACTCGTAATGACATTTTTTCCAATCGCAGCCACGATATTTTCATTGATAGAAAGTGACTGGTCTAGAGCCTCTGACGTAGTTAGTGATTCGATGTTTTATTCACTAATATACTATGAACTTATTTCATGGTTCGTATTTTTGCAGAGAATAGCTCATGCTATAATAAATTACAAATTGGTCAACAAGATGATGTAAAATTGTATAAACTAGATTTAATTAGGCAAGCGTGCTTCATCGTCGACCACATCATCGCTTACCATCAGGTGAGATAGTGGTCAAGCGCAAGCCTATCAATAAAAAAATAAAAAAAAAATTTTAGCTCTTCAAATACATTTCCATGATATTATATTATTATCAAATTTGATCTCTAATTTGAATGCATCGTTTGTAATTACTGTAACAATTAATGTTAAAATTATTACCGATGTTGGTATTTATTTGCCAAGGGACACGTATCAGTTCAAAATTTATAATTAAACCAATTGATTGCTTTTAACAGTTCGTGTAAGCCTGATTCCAAAGGGGAGCATTAAAAGAGATTACACCGTGACAAGGGGGTGTACTATGCCAAATAATTGAATATCGATTGATCGACCACTATAAATCGAACGCTTAAATATTCGAACGTTCTTTACATCGAATGGTTAATAAATCGAACTTTCAATATATGATTCACTCAATACAGTTCAAAATATCGAATGTTTGTTTAATCGAGCGTTCAACACATCACATATTCATTCTATCGAAATATCAATATACTGAAAACTTTTTATCTCAGAATGAGCTAGTTAACAGCCAGTAGATTCTGTAGACCTCTCACCGTGTTGACTTAGGTGAAGTTACCTGCCAGGCCTCCGCAGGCCACAAAGGGCCATTGCAAAGCGGGTGGCGAGGGCCTACCGCTCAGTGGGCTTTTCGGCGGCGTGCGCTCTGGCCGGCACCCCTCCCTGGGAGTTGGAGGCATGGGTGCTCGCCAGAGTGTACGATTGGACGGTGCGCCGTAGGGCGCTGGGTGAGCGCCCTGCCATGGAGGAGCGGGAGGCCGTGCGGCGGGAGGCGAGGGACGCCATCGTCCTCCATTGGGTGGAGGACCTCGCCACCGCCACCTTTGGACGCCGGACGCTGGACGCGCTCGGGCCAGTCCTGCGGGGCTGGCTCGAGCGGCCACATGGTTTCCTCTCGTTCCGTTTGGTGCAGGTGTTGTCCGGACATGGTTGTTTCGGAACGCACCTGCACCGGATCCGGAGGGAGGAAACCCCAGCGTGCCACGACTGCGGCGCGGCAGAGGACACGGCGCAGCACAAACTCGAGGTGTGCCCAGCTTGGGCTGAGCTGCGCCGTGTCTTGATCCAAGTGGTCGGGCAGGACTTCTCACTTCCCAGTGTGGTCAGCTCCATGCTGAGGAGTGAGGAGGTCTGGGCGGCGGTTGCCTTCTTTTGCGAGGACGTGATGTCACAAAAGGAGGCTGCGGAGCGGGCGCAGGAGGACGACCCTCTCGCGCCGCCGCACCGCAGGCGAAGAACGGGTGGGAGAAGGCGGTTGTATGATCGTCTCCTCTCACCTCCTGGTGGGGACTAGCGGGCGACAGGCGCGGGGGCGCCTTCGCTCGCATTGCACATGTCACCACCCTCGTCGGGCGGGAACGGTCGAGCACTCGCGGTCGTTCCCGGGCCCCTCCACTGAGGGAGGGGCGTGAAGGCCCCGCTGTAAAGGCGGGCGGTCGTCGGCGGAGGACTGGACGTAAAGGCTCTGCCAGTTTCCCAGTCCTCCTCCACTTCAAGACGATGCGGGAGTGCCGCTGGGTTATTTTAGTGGGTATACCGGATTCATTCCGGGGAGTCCCACATAGCCCCGCATTCCCCCAATGGGTGGGTATACGTAATGCATTTTTTCCCAGCGAGATCAAAAAAAAAAAAGGTGAAGTTACCTCGAAGTAAGCTACCATTCCAACCGATGCTTGGTATTCACTTCACTCCGAGCTCACTTCACCTAAATCATCACAGTGAGATTTTTATAGAAATACTATCCATTTCATTTCATCATCAAACCCTATTTCATATCATGTTCAGGCTATCACTGTCCTTTCCAGGTTGCCTGGAAGAGATCGCTGTATGCGATAAGGCCGCGAGTTGTATGTATTTAAGTTTTAAGTTTCCTTTTCTTTTTTTAACCTGGTGTACCTACAATAACGTATATATTAATAAATAAATACTTCAGAGCTGGTATCGAAACATGAGCCAAAATCAAAAATCCTCTATTCTTAATGTAATATTTAACTGAACAATAAAGAAATGTAGAATATAATAAAAGTAATACATATCTACACACAAAAGAGGATAAAGTAATAAAGCTTTATAACAAACAGTCCAATATACGGAGTTCAAGAGGAAATCTTATTTCGTTAAGTCTATCAAAAACATTGTATTCTCAGAAAATAAAGACGTTTACACACGTGAGACCTTCATTTGTATTGTCTTTAAAAGGTTGTTTGTTATGGGTCTATCCATTAAGGGCTCAACTAATGGAGAACAATCCGAAATAAGCGGTCAAAATCAGGGTCCGACCCTACTGTACGAATTTCGTTCGTAAATATTTAAGATCGCAGCCGCGATCGAACGAACTTATCATCACTTTAGAATTATTTTGCAACAGTTATATTGGAATAATTTAAATTAGTTGAAAGGTTATCCGACTGCTGTAGTATAAAACGTTATCTAAATAGAGCCAGTTTTGAATAAAACTTTAAAGTATCCACAGTCTGGACCCTGTCTATGACTAACGGGGTCTTTCTTACAGAGAAGGGATATTTAATGTGATCTCCATGGGTGACGATCATCCAATACTCTGGACAATAATATGTTCAGTTAGAATTTATCAACTTTTCTAATAGGCTAATTGTTTTACGACTGTCAGAACCTTCTCTACAGGTACACAGAAGATGGATTCTCTTCTTATTTATGTTGAAACGGAGTCCTTTTTAACCCCCAACAGAAAAAGAGGGGTTTTATAAGTTTGACGCGTGTTCTTGTGTTTAATACGCTTTTATTAGCCTGGTATGTATGTATCTTTGTATCGATGTAACGGAATCTTTGAACGTGATTTTCACACCCTTCAAAACGTCGGTTTAATTTGAAACTTTGCAAACTTCTCAAAGACCGCTGACAATGCAATAATTTAAATAGTTTGTCCTATTATCCTTACCAGGATCTTCAGGATTAGAGATAGGACTAAAAAGTAAAAATAAATAATAGTTTAAAAAAAAACTAAAAAACATGCTTTATTAGAAATCCAAACTAAATATTAGAAAATAATTTTCAATATTTTTTTATTAAGAACAGTGTGATGAACAAAAACATATATTGTAAAGCAGCATGGGGTGCTTGATGTCAATTGTTTTAGTATTTTATTGAAAGATATTGATAAAAGTAGAGACATTTTGAAAATATCTTAAAAAACAACCCACGGTTTTTTTACAATATTTTTTTTGGTTTATCACACTGTTCTAAATAAAAATTTTTTGAAAATTATTTTCTAATTTTTAGTTTGCGTGTTTTTTAAACTATTATTTTAAAACTAGTCTGTGAAAAAGGTCTTGGTAAAATCAGAGTTAAACTAACTGTAGCAAAAAAAGAACTTAAATACAAAAGAAACGAAGACTATCAAGTACTAAGTGAACTGAACTGTTTTGTAGTCAAAGAGTCTTATCCCATTAAATAACAAATAAACGACTGCAAAGTTGCTTGTGTATATTTCAGTTTGTATGCAGCGTTGGCGGATAATTCCAGTCACTCTTGGGAATAGCCGGGTGAACTTCTAAAGACTTAATGTTTCGGCCAGAGTTGACAAACTTCGGTGATTTGTTTAAATATTACTGTTTCTTTATTCCCTTGTCACACGAAATCAAAAATGTTTTGTAAAGATGCAATTTTTAATCTGCAGAAGTTCTTTCGTAATAGGTGATAATTTTCCCCTAATTTATTAAGTTCCTAACGTTACCCTTAGGCAGTTGTCCCACCGCCGACGGCGGCGTGAGTTCTGACCGCCAAGTGAGTATCGCTGAGCGAGTATTACCTTTGATAGCTCTTGTCGCTCCGACAAACTAATGGTGAGAGAGTTCTCGCCAGCAGTGTGCACAACCAGTGATCAGCTATTAATATATGTGTCCCTTTTATTGACACGGGACCTAAATTTTTTGTCCTTTTCTACAGCGAGAAAATAGTGGATAGCTAATCGCTTTCTCATCGGCGTGGGACAAGTTCCTAATTTTTTTTTAAGTTTCGACTCTATTTAAACTTAACACAATCAATATTCAAATTTTCTGTATTGAGAATATGTCTTATTTATAAAAACCTCGAGAGTGTACCGGAATTTTCAATTTCGAACATTGAAATCAGTTGTTAAACACCGAGTTTTTTTTTTAATAAGGTCCTACGAATAAACCGCTTAGGATTCATAGAATCCGTACATAGTTAGGAGTCTTTGGAATTCTTCCTTGGATTTTAAATTTAAAACAAGTCAGTAGAAACCTTGAGTCAAACGACAAACTACAATGTTGGATATTGTATTTTTTCTAAAGAAACTGATGGATTTTATAAGCAAATACATTATGCAGAACATCTACATCCTCATGCTATCGACATTGTTAAAACAAACCAAAATCGGAACGCTCCACTAAGTAAGATTAACAGCGTGCTAACCCAAACGGTATTTATCCACAAATTACATCCGCCAAAGTATATTATACCTTCATTTAATTCTTCCTCACTAAGAGCCCTGGGATTATATTCATTATAACTATAACATATTAAGGCTGAGCAAACTTAGAGGCTTAATTAAAAGCGAGTAAATCTACGCATACCTCAGTGAAAGTACACGGGTGTATTGTCACAAAGGGCCTCGAAGAGTGACGCAGGTGCCTTATAACTGTGAGAGTTATCATAATTTAATGCTAAAATGTGATATTCGTGTTAATTAAATCCTGTTTGACAAATTAAATATTTTTCACGAGAGCGTACACGTCACAAGGAAAACGACAAATAAATATCTCCTTCTGTAAAACTGCGTATGATTAATTTCCCTTCTGAATTTTTATAACAACATCCTGTAAAAATTTTGTATTAAACTTTTTGAATAAATGACTTTATAACTCTCAGTATGAATAAAACAATTTGTTTTGGAGTTAAAATAAAACGAATTGCGAAATACGACAGAAGTATAATCGGACATTATGACTGTGAACTTTTAAGTCTCAGCAGAAGAATGCGTTGTAAATGTTATGTTTTGAAAAATGTCGTATATTTTCTTGATACCACATGAGAAGTGGTCGTAATAAATAGTGGTAGTAACATACAACAATAAAAAGGCACTGTTGCCGCGGACAGTATTTTTAAGAAGAAAAGTGGTTTTGTATTGTTTTGTATTGTGTCAATACAGATTATGCAAGCAACGAAGAAAACAAGCAAAGACGTACAGAAAATAAATACTCCGTAAAGCTATTTTTAGAATATTTTATCGTTAACAACTTTTAAGACAAGGTATCTGGCTCTTAATCATAGATTAATATAGTAAATATACAACCTGTGTGGTGAGTGCGCATAACCATGCAAGAAACACGGCATTTCAATGTCCCGCACACGAGCGCACCCGAAGCTAGCCGACCGCTACCCCCCAATCCCGATCTCTTTAGACCTATGTACGACCGATACATAGGTCCAATACTTATTTGCCAATGGCTTTAACAAATATTTGCAACCAAAAGGTCACATTAAATACGTTTTTTTTGAAACTTGACAATTTCATAGTTTTATCGCAATCCGCATTCGCCGTCCCCATTTTTCTAAAACTACACGACAGCTGCACACTAAATAAAATCAAAGCGAGTGCACCTACATGTCACTTTGAAGAGCCAACACTAAGAGCTGTAGTCACCAGAGCGAAGTCTGAAGACGTTCCTAGATTAGAACCGTGTAGGCGTGCCTAAACCCGGTTTAAATTGAAGAGCTTTGGTATTCGCAAGGTGTTTCCAAGTCGAATTTAATTTAGAAGTTTTGCTATCCATTTTCATTTCAATTCTGAGAAAAATGGGTTGTTGAATTTTGGGGTCGAAGTTGTAATGATTTAATTGGTGGAAGTTGAAGTACTTAGATAACACTGAATGTTTTGAAACCCTGAAGGTTTTGATCCTGTATTTGACTATAGTTGTGATAAGTGTTCGATAAATTATCCACAGTAAGTAAAAAAATATTTACAAGTTTAATTGGTGTTTTTCAAACCAACACCAATAATTCCGTAGCTAAACTTTCCTTCATTTTGCTTTTAATTTTTTGTCAGCATTGACAACAAAATAAGAGTTTATTTTAATTTTAAAACAGCCATGATACGCACTGAACAATTTTTTGTTTGATATTCCCTACAATATACAGACACTTCAGCAATTTGACGTTAGTTTTCAATCAAACAGCAAAGCTTTGTGATTCTGAAATAAGCTAAAGACACTAATGAGATGTCGTCATACTGACATACTTATCTCATACAAATGTTTTATTAAAATGAGACAGTATTGTTCGCAAAGTTTCGCTGGATATATACTCGTAGTTACTCATTTTTTATTGGCAAGATCTTCTTCCTGCCATTATCCCATGTTACTTGGGTCGGCACAACAATTTTTCTTCTTCCATACCGTCCTGTCACCTGTCACGCTATCACTGACTGCCTTTTTCTCTCATATCTCTCATCACACAATCCATCCATCTTTTCTTTGGCCTTCCTCTCCCTCTCCATTCATCCACATTTAAATTCATAACTTTTAATGGCAAGATATAGTACGAAATATTTATTTTTGATCAAATTCAAGTTTAACACAAAATTATTTATCCTAGACTTAGTTTCAAGTAAGCTCAATATTTATTGTACGTCCCTTTTGGATACAAACCGAATTAAACATATTAATTTATTTGAATACCTACCACGTTTTAATTGTACACTTGTGCGGTTACAAATAGTGGTAATTAATAAAACCGCACCTGTCCATAGAATCAATTTATTAAATACAATAACTGTCGTACCTATATATAATTTTAATAACGTTATCTCATTTAAATGCGAGTGGTTGAATAATTATATATTTAAACTAGCTTCTGCCAGCGGCTTCGCCCGCGTGAAAGTCGATAATTATCCTGAGGAAACATTTTTCCGGAATAAAAAGTATCCTATGTGATAATACAGGATATTAGCTACATCCATACCAAATTTTATCAAAATTGGTCCAGCCGTTTGAGCGTGAACAAGTAACAAACATACACACACATACTCATAAACTTTGCCTTTCTAATATTATTGTGATTATTATCTGCATTGAGCAAGCGTGCTGATCAAGGCTCGTACCTTCTCTGTATGAGAAGAGGCCTTTGCCCTATGGTGGATTAAGAACAGGCTGGTTTATTTAATTTTGCTGTCGGTAATTTGACGGTATTTTTAAGGATATTGATTTCGTTATGAAAGAATAGAATCGACAAAAGTTTTAACAAGGTCCAATTAGAGTCGGTTACCTTGACCCTATAACAGATAATATAGTACTCGCATACAGATGACATACGTTTCGTAAGTCGTGGGTTGAAATTTGGCAAGTAGATTCTTATATGTGATCTTCTCTGTTTCTGTACTCAACGAGTAAAATATCTGCAGAGCGTCGGGACCATTGTTTGTAACAAAATGGCTACCTTTCTACTGTCGGATTCGTTCTCCAAACTGTTGGCGATCATATAAATGCCAAGAATGGTTTTAAAGTTTCACCAAGCCAGTGGCATGTTTGAGGCATTGATGTTGAGACAAAAATTATTCGGCGGGACATTTGCATTTTCGGCCATTTTAGGACGAGACCACGCGGCGGAGAAAAATATGGCTTACTTGAAACGGCTGCTGCGAACGCTTATTTCTGTCACTTGTAGGTATCTTCTGTGACTTCTGACACCATGTTATGATGCATGGACAGTATTTCATATGAATAAGACGACTAGACTCTTTTATTATAATATCTGTATTCAGCATGACGGGCGGGCAATTACAACAAGTGGTAGGAACCGGAAACCATAGTTACATAAGTTATAGTTTATAAGTTCGGATAGAACCCAGGCAGGCGCTTTACTTTGTGTAAATTATTTCATCACCACTGCTCAAAAAAACCATCAAGGTGAAGGAAAACCATCAACCTTGAAGAAACCGGCATGTCCTAGAACCAAAAATTCGAAGACATGTGACATCCGCACTGAGCCCGCGTGGTGGATTAAGGCCCATATGATACACTGTCTCACAAAAAGGAGACCTGTGTTCCAGCAGTGGGAACATTAAAAGGCTGGTGATGAACATATAGGTGCCTCATCCCATAAAAAGAAACTGTGCCGACGTAACTAGCGTTTTTTTAGCGTCTGATTAAACTGAATATTTTATAAGAACATTGCTCGCGTTCGGTTCCATTCCACGGCTATAGATAGTGGTAGCAGTAATTTGCAAGTAATACGATTTATTTGGTTCGTGAATCTTATTTATTTAAATACAGTGATGTTTTGTTTAATTTTTTTTTGTACATTTTTACAGTTTCATTGTACCAAAATATGTTAAAATACAAATTAATAAAATTGTGAGGCATGCCTCACAAATTTAAAACCACGCCATCTATTAAAATCAATTTTAAATGATCCGTTCAAAACATCTTTGAAATGTGAATTAAGAGCCCAACATTCCGTCATTTTGTGCTTAAGAGAGTTGATTAAACATTAACATATTATTTTTATCAATTATAGAATATTTTAATTTTACACAAAATTCAATAACATATATGCATATCGCGCCATCTAGTGATATTTATTTGAAACAATTTTTTTTCTTAGCTCTGGGTAAAGTACTACAACAATTAAATTAGCATACTAATGAAGAAACTCTCGAATCGGGAATAAGGTAGGATCTGACATTTTAATTGAAAATGTTGAATAAGTAATTAGCTGAAGTAACGAAATTCATGGCGAGATAATTTTCGCTTGATAATAATATTATTGAGTCGCTATAAAAATTAACATTGCCAACGGCCTACATTATCATTAAGATCTTGGACAAAAAGTCTTTTCATTTCGTAACTAACTTTTTGGTTACTTTGAAAATGAAAAAATGCGCAGTGGTTTTGTTTACTTTGAAAATGATCTGCCAAGTCGTTATAAAAGTAGGTACTTCTTTTTTTATCTTGAACTAGCTGTCCCACGCGGCTTTGGTCCCGTCAATTGGCTACCTACCTACCCATCTATCCTACCTACACTACCCTACCCACACATGATTGTTGCGTATCTTTAACCGCTTACGCAGCGCACGCAACGGAAGCTCTCAAAAAGGAATAATTTTGCCCGTTTTTGCAACATCTTTCATTTATGCTCCGCTCCTATTGCTTTTAGCGTGATGTTATATAGCCTTTAACTTTCCTCGATAAATGGACTATTCAACACAAAAAGAATTTTTCAATTCCAACCAGTTGTTCCTGAGATTATCACGTTCAAACACACAAACAAACAAAATCTTATAATATTAGTATAGATTATTAACCAATTACAATAACTAATAATGAGATGTGTCAGTCAGTTACAGAAACTGAGATAAGTTTTCAAATACCGAAGGTAAATTTCCACTCTTTGAATTAGCAAACATTCAAAGAGTGGAAATTTACCTTCGGTATTTGAAAACTTATCTCAGTTTCTGTAACTGACTGACACATCTCATTATTAGTTATTGTAATTGGTTCAACATTAATAGTATATACCAAAAGTTGTGTGTAAATAAGATTCCTTGTTCAGCAATCAGTGTAGAACAAGAAAATCAGTGTAGAATAAGAGAGAGAATTATCTAAAAAAATATTTAAGACCTAATAACAAATAAAATAACGGAAAAGAAAAACCATTATCCAATTGACTAACAAATACTTCACAAATTACTTTCCCAGAAAATTCTCTATGGAGTAACTGTGCTCGTAATTTGGGTGATTAACCAAGTTATCAGGTTTTGTATTCCGCATCGCCTGAACTGTGCGGATTTATATATATTGCCCGAGGTGTGTTAATGATGCTGCAAACTTATTCCTGGGTTTATCCCCCGTTGGCTTTGTTTTAGATGCTGAAAACTGTGCGCCGTTGTGAAGAGCGGTATATTCTATGATTTTACGGTGACTACTTTGTTATAATTAGCTAGATAACAATTTACAAAAGCTGAGGAATTTTAAATGCTTGATAATGGTTTTTTACCCATGATTTGGTTCGAATTTTGTGACTCAAGATTATGTCAAACATTGCTGCATTACACAAGATAATCCACAGACAATTTCAATCAGGAACACTACACAAAATACTTGGCATCATCTTCGATTCAGCTGAAAGGAGACCACTACTGCTGGTGCACATAGGCTGGTCCTGTATTTCTTACTGCCCACGGCCCTCATCAGGTAATCTGTCCATTAATCGGTATTTCCAAACATCTTGAGCTTCATTACATTCCTTTCTTTATGCACGAAAATAAAAATACAAAACACTTTACAATTTCCTTGTTAAAAGGAGAATATTTTCCCGCATCACTTCAAGTGAAAGGGTAACCGTGTGGTGTGATAATGGATGCTGCAACTTATACTGTATTATTCCTACAAAGTAGGGAGGTTACAGAAGGACGACTCCTTACAACAAAACAAATCCCACTCCCACTAAGACACGCTTCTGTAGTTAAGGGCCTATAACATCACCAATAAGAAGTTATTAAAGCACAATGGCATGCAGCCAATTTTATGCAGGTTACATGTATTTTTTTATTTTATTTATGATGGGTTTCCTCTTGACTCTAGTCTAGGTCAGAGCTGTGTATTGTCAGTAAAGAATTAGAGTCACCGACATATGTTTAGCAAAAGATTGTTAGCAGATGAGTCCACTGGCTGGCAAGTGTAGCTAAATAGATCGACGATCTTACAAAGGTGGCTGGAAGGAACTGGATGCAGAAGGTGGAGCACCGGGTGTTGTAGTTTGTGGCGCAGCTTAGGAAAGTATGTTCGTTCAACTGTGTACTGCGACTAACAAATTTTCCTGAAGAGTATAATTATTTTTAGGCCTGTTTTCGCACTTTGTAAAGTGGACCTTCTGTAACTTTATGGTATATATTCATTGTTGTTATTTTAGAAGCCGAAAACATTAAGTTAAGCTCTGCTGAGCAGAAAATGCAAACAGCATTTGTACTTACCACTTGTTCTTTGTTCCGTAAAATTTGCAATTTCATGTGGGTTTCAGTGTTACTTCCTTTACAGGTAATCCTTTAATATTTTTTTTTTAAACTGATTTAAGATTTCGGCAATAAATGGTTTCTTAGTTTCATTTGCAACAGTTATCCTTTTTTTCAATTCACTTTAATAGCGATTTGTAAATGAGGTTCTATTCTTTTACTTTTCGCTAATGTTATATAGTATCTCGAAACGGTTCAGTAAGGCCTCATTGACATTGGTAAACAAGTCAAAATTCCCACCAATCCCTTTGTAAGAAAACACTCGATCCTATTTCCTTCTCTTTGGAGCATGCCCTATTATTTTCATCGAATAGTCGGCCACTTGAATCGCGTCTTCAGTGGCTATTGAGGTCATCTTCAGAACAAATGTGAGGGTACTTTAACGCCAAGCAAATGCGATATAATTGAATAAAGAACAGGCTTCAAGGCGTTATAATAATGTTCTAAGTCTGCAGCTTTCAACGTCTCTGTAATAGGATTAGTGAGTTCCAGAATGGCAACTGCAGTCCGCCCTTCAGGCAATTGTGTTTTGTTTCATTTTCCTTTAATAATTTTAAAGGGCAATGTTGATCATTGGCGTACCGACTTCCTAGCAAAGGCTTTAAAACGACTAAAGTAATCATCCATTACTAGCTTTTTCCTGCAGCTTCGCTCCCGAGGCTCACAGGAACTGTGCATTGTTTTCAGGATTAAAAGTAGCCTTTGGGAATCAGTGATAGTGTGGCATTTTATCACTGTTAGTATTTTAGTAACTGAATCCGTGTTTTCAGAGACGAAAATCAAACAAAAAAAATAGCCTTTTTATTACATTAACTGTCAATGTGACGATGATGATGTGTGTGTGATGTGTGTGTGTGTGTATGTGTGTTCTATTAAATTAACATAGAATTTTCTGGTTTTAATATAGCTTTAGATACTAGTATAATTTCTGATTCTTGTCTTAATAGTGGTTGGCACATACCTATATTATATCGACTGAAAAACCAAGGATTTTCCGGGAGTAAAATATACCCATAAGAGGAAAATTAATTAGGTAATCAACAAATATGTACAAAATTATTCTGATACGTTGGTAACATATTCCTAATTCATAAATAATATTATCGTACGCTTCTAGGAAAAGTATCATTTAATAACGTAAGGTAAGATGTGAGCATTCAGTTGACGAAATAGAAATATACATTAAAGGTAGATATAAAAATAATATGAATGGGAGGTAAAAAATGTAAGAGTTTTCTCCATATTAAATATTAATACAGCAATTTATTTCTACTCACTCAAACTATATTTTCATAGTAAGATATAATGTTGTGAAATAAGAATTTCTCTTGAATATTTTTAGAGTAGGATTACTCGTCGGTCTATTGTTTGCAAGCGCTACCTCTGAACATGAAGTTCTGAGTTTTTTTTTCCAAGTCAGGCTAAGTATTATTGGGTTTGTCCATCTGGAATCTCTGAGTAGCAACCTGGAGTCTAGGTGGTAATGTGGGTGTACTATCAGTGCACCTCTATCCAACCCTTCAGGGAGTAGAAACCTGATGTTATGTGTTACGGAACTGTTTTTCTTTTCGATATTGAAAATATAACGTCATGTTTCTGAATTTCGAGCCAAGCTCATGGTATGTACCTGTTCCTTAAAGGTATTTGTATAAAATAGTAAAAAAAAACTAAACGAAAGAGACTTTTTTTCAACAAATCTTCAAATTTGCTATGATTAATAAGAATAATAAGTCTAGCATAGCCCATTTTCTGCAATTACATTATTAATGACACAAATCAAGTGATTCGATTGGGTGTTAAAATTAAATCAATCATAGCAATTATTGCCCGAATATGGATATATCATATTAATTAAAAAAAACCGGCCAAGTGCGAGTCGGAGTCACGCACGAAGGGTTCCGTACCATTATCGCAAATAACGGCAAAATAATCACGTTTGTTGTATGGGGGCCCCACTTAAATATTTATTTTATTCTGTTTTTAGTATTTGTTGTTATAGCAGCAATAGAAATACATCATTAGTGAAAATTTCAACTGTCTAGCTATCACGGTTCATGAGATACAGCCTGGTGACAGACAGATAGACAGACGGACCGCGGAGTCTTAAATTTATTTTTTGTATTTTATTTTATTAAAAACTAGATGTGAATGTTAAACTTGTTTAAATATCCATAAAGTTTAATATATCTATGAGGCCCTCGCCTAAATATTTGATTCTTGGAATGCAGGATTGTCTAGTACAAGAGTCAGGGCATGACTTATATTTTGTACTCAAGTGTGTTAAATAAATAAAATTAATGAATAATTGGCAACTTAAAATTCTATATTGCGTTCATTTTTGTAATAAGTAGTCAAGTTACATGCAATAACAAACAATACAAACAGCATAAACCAGAGGCTGCATAGCTATCATCATTGCCATAAAAAGATACCGTTGAAAAATAATGGGTTAACCCGCTTTCCGCGTACAATAAAACGTAATTTACGTCCCTTTTTAGTGTTACATGTCTGAAGAGAAGACAAAACTATTGTAGAGGATGACTTATATTCGTGCGAAAAATATTACAGACTAGCTTTTACCAGCGGCTTCCAATTTTTTTTTTTTAATAAAATGTATCCTATGTTACTTCTAATACCTCCAAGAATATATGTACAAAGTTTCATGATGATCGGTTCAGTAGTTTTTGCGTGAAAGCGTAACAAACAAACTTACATGCACATTTTATAATGTTAGTATGATAAACCAGAGTATACAATATTTAGGCATTATTTCAAAATATGTACAAGAGCCAAAAATGTACTGAAACCAAAAAAAAAAACAGGCAATAACACTGGATGACTCTTTGGGAAGGGCTATTTTCAGCAGAATGACTTTTTTCGATTCAAATTATGACGGTGATGAATAAGGAATGGTCTATATGCATCATAAAATGCTTGAAATATGCATCATAAAAATGCATGAAATAAACATTAAAATTTGTAAATTGTGCAACATTTAAATTAAAAAAAACGAAAAAGGTAAAGGTTTTAATTTTTCTGTTTCTAAATAAGCATATAATCAGTAAATTATTCAATCATTAATTGTCCATACCAAAATGTAACAACTTCATACACGATAATAATGCACTAAAACAAAAAATTATTTAACATTTTTGTAAAAGCAAATAATCAGGTAAGCAGGTGTTCTAAATGTATAGTCTTCAATCAATCAAAATATTTGTGTTAGTGAAAATTGTTTCTGTATAAGGGTAAAATTTTTGTTATAGAGTTACACTTATCAATAGGGTAACCTACCGAAAAATATAATGAACTAGCTTCTGCCACCGGCTTCACCCGCGTGAATGTCAAAAATTATCCCAAGGGAACAAATTCCCGGGATGAAAAGTATCCTATGCGCTATTCCATATTAATTTCATCCAGATCTGTTGGGTTTCATTTAGTCTACTACGTTTCATTCCGATATAATGTTTCCTTGGGATAAAAACCCACTTTTCACGCGGGCGAAGCCGCTGGCAGATGCTAGTAACTAATAAATCCTGAATTCATATGTATTATAATTGAGAGTTGGTTCAAAGGAACTTCGATAACAACTCTCCTGGAAATGAAAGCTAAATTATCATGTAACAATAATTGAATTCACTTTTGAACCACTTCAATTCAATCCACAATAGGTTTGGCGAAAAAGTATCGATATTATTCATTCGATATATCGAATTGAAAGCCAAATTATCATGTGACAATAATTGAATTCACATTTAAACCACTTTAATTAAATCCACAATAGGTTCGGCGAAAAAGTATCGATATTATTCATTCGATATATCGATACGTTATTTGTCTAATCGATATAAAACCGAGTATCGTAATCGAATCAAAAACATTTAATTTTCTTTACTTTCACATTTTCTCAAAAGGCTGGAGTCTCTATCTCCCATGATTATCAGTAATCAGAAAAATCGAATCGTTTCAAATGTCAGAGTGGCATCAAGTTGAGAAAGTCTTCCTTCCTGTCGTAGATGATTATCGAAATAGCTATTTGCTTTTGCAATGTTTTTTTTTAAAATATCGATTCATTAAATTTTATCGATACTTTTTAACATTTCCGACATCCCTTATCCACGTATAAATCTATATTCTGTAATAATATGAACGCTCCGATTCCTGCAAATTTCGGAACGTTGCCACATCATAGCATCGTCAATTTACAAAGGTTCCAATGTGCTTCCAACACGGAAGGTATCGGGTTTAACTCTCAGATTGGTTTAAACCACAATTTTGTATACGCTTGCTTACTTTCTGTAATACATGTGATTCCTAGGACTCGCGTTTATTGGCATGTATCAATTTTATGATTCTTTATTTTAATACAGTCAGTTTCTACATTGTTCCTCTAAAATGGGTTAATTAAATTAACGCCTTTAAAAATGGATTGACTGATTTAATTTTGTAGTCATGGATTTTATTCATTTATGAGCAAATTTTAAATTAATGGTATGTAACTTCAAAAAAAAGGAGGTAATCTATTCGACACGTATGTATGTAATATTGTTGGAACTGCACAATATTCACATATGTTATTCTATGTGAACTTCTAAACACGTTTGCCAAATTTCATAAATTTGATAAGTGTATGTATGAAAGCTCTCAAACCACAGCTATGGGGAAAACCATACCTAGACTGAAAAGGAAAGTTGCGCGGAATCTTCTCGTCCAACTTACCTCAGTGTCTCAAGACGAAAGTCTTTGACTAATGTGTGTTGCCAGTGATGACATAAGGCTCTGAGACATGGTCGCTTACAATGGGCCTCATCAGAAAGCTTACAGTCACTGAAAATGGAGAGGGCTATGCTCGGCGTCTCTTTGCGTGATCGAATAAAAAATGCAGAGATCCGTCAGAGAACCAGGGTTACCGACATAGTCCGAAGAATTGCCAAACTTAAGTGGCAGTGGGCAGGGCACATTGCTCGCAGAACGGATGGCCGATGTGGCAGAAAGGTTCTGGAGTGGCGACTGCGAACCGGAAGACGTTGCGTTGGAAGGCCTCCCACCTGGTGACCTGTTGAAGGTTGCGGGGATCTGCTGGATGCGGGATGCACGGGACCGGTCAATGTGGCGACACTTGGGGGAGGCCTATGTCCAACAAAGGACGTCTTTCGGCTGATCTGATGATGATGATATATGTTAATAATATTGTTAATACCTATAAAACCTTATCTCAAGATATTTCAAACACCCACCTTATTTAGGTCCTAAAACAATAACACAAACAGAACCAAAGCTTCTAAGATATCTCAGGTAAATTACTTATTCACGCGAATTAAACCTGTTAAATATGATTAAACTTGGAGAGGAAGTTATTGGATACAAACCTCCTTGGATACAAATTCCTTTAGAACATCTAACTGCTTTCGTAACGAAGTTGATAGTACAAAGGAGCTTAGCAGAGCTTGGTCTGTTGAGGTAAACTCTCGATCAGTTTTGGTCAGAGGAATGGTAAACTTACACCAACCATGCTCTGTTAGACTCAGTGGGGTTTTAGCTGCAGACTAAGAACTTCTTGCCAGTTGTTTTTGGAGATGTTAGAATGAGATACTGAAGGACTCACAATAGACACCTGAAATGTAACAAGATTTGAACAGGACTGTGAGATAATATCACCATTCAAAATCAGTTTTGTTGTATTGATTGACTTGTAAGTGTTATTTGAACCTATTTGCAAAATAAGTATAACTTATCATACTATATCTTTTTTTACATCGCAGTAAAGAACTTTCGTGATAACGTACTTCGCAATGGTAAACTTTCGCAGTAACGTACTTCGCGGTAATAAACTTCGCAATAATGGGGTACACCCCATACTACAATCGAAAAGGGAAGAAAGGACGATTTTTCTGATTGCAAGTTCAAATATAAACATTAGTATTCAATTAATTCGCAAAATATCTTTATATAAGTCTTAAAACTTAACATACTTCATAATTCTAAAAATTAAAACAAATTATTAGACGTCTATGCCACAACCGTTAAAATCAGCAGCAGAATTTAATAAAAAGCCTACAATTAATTTCCGCTTGACAAGACGTTACAAAAATAGCTACAAATTGAAGAATACTTGCAATTATCTACTGTGTAAAGAGGCTTAGATAAAAAAGAAAAATGGAAGACTCGATAATTTGTTTGGTTGAAAAACAAAGGAAGCCGTTCTTGTTGCAGCCGAATATTGTTATTGCAGGAATAATTATGGATCTGCTAGAGTTACTTTTTGAACCGACTTCAAAAATAGGAGATGTTTGACTGTATGTATTCTTTTTTTTATCACCGATTTCTCTATCAATTGTGGTCCGATTTTTTAATTGTTCTTTGTTTGAAAAACTATACTTTGTTACAACAAGTTTGAATCTGATGAAAATCGAGGGCTACGGATGATTTCCCATGAAAATCGAGAGAACTCTTTAAATCGTGTATGTAACCTCACCAAATACCAAAATCACAATAATGTATGCCACATATAAACACTTTCAACATTTTTTTTCTTTTTTTTTGAAACGTTACCTCACACTAGAAATTTCTTCCTTTATCTTGGGTGCGTTTACAAACATATAAGCTCACATACAAACACCCAGAGCCGGAACGACTATCTGCAGGTATATACAAATATTTGTTCCATGCAGGAATCGAACCAGCGACTACGTGTCGCGCAGCAGTCATTTGCTCAACCACTGCGCCAACCGTGCGCCTCACATTAGCGTTGGCAAGAGGTAAACACTGAAAAGAAGCTTTGCACATACATATTTCTGAATTTGATTACTTCCAAAGACGTTTCTGAAAAGCCTCGGTAAACATGAACGGGCAGTAACCATACCGCTTTTTTTTTTGGCTAACCTACATTACCCAATGCAAGGCAAAGCTTCTCCCACATCTTTCCAGGCAACCTTGTCTCCTGCCTTCGACGCTTAATTCGATCTTCTAAAAATATATTCTGTTTTACTTGCCAACGTACTTTGTTAAAATAAATGTGACTAATGTATCCACAGATATAAATCTAACTAGATGACGCGATTGTATATGTACTTCGCGTGCCAAAAAACAGAGTAAAGTTGCGATCAATGATCGTAATCTGAGATTTTTATTTAGCATTAACGGCACTGGAAATCCGCCGAAATCTAGACAAATGCCATTTTATGCCATATTGAGCTGTAAATAATGTATAAAACAAGTTGGCTGAGGCATTGGACATGTTTTCTTTTAAATTTGTTTTTAAATTGTGTGTGAAAAAGTGGCACGCTTGGTTTTCATACAGATGGAGAGAATTGCGTTATCTAGTTAGATTTATGTCTTTGAATGAAAAATGACTCCAGTACTTTTTGTTTTGTATTATAATTATTTATTAAATATATATATTTACATATACCTAAAAAAATCCAAAATACAAAAACTACCAAAATCAATCTATTTAAATATATACCTAATTGCTTCGTAATACTATATATCGATTACAAATTACACACATTCTTTCTTTTTGACACAGTCCGACAGTTACCGCACTTAAACGCGAAACTACATAAAAAAGAAAGCACGAATTTCCATACTTGACCAAGTACGCTGCAGTAACAATTCCTATACATTTGTCAATGGCGTCACGATAACTGCAGTGGCAATACTTACTATTTTGCTTGCCATTCGACTACTACTACACTAGGCAAAACGCCAGAGTAACTTACTGTTCCAACGAAAGCGCAACGTAGTTAAAAAAGTCGCTGAATATTGACCTGGCAGAATAAACTAGCCGTGTTCGCGGATTCACTGAAAAGTTATTACTTTTCTAGAACGAGAGGTATTTTAATATGCTAATCCAGCATGAAATTCATTTTACTTGTTTACTCCAAAATTAAATCGGTCATAAAATCTGTAAGGTACTTAGTGTAAATTATGACCATCAATCAGAGTTTCAATATCATATTTGATGTTTCAACAAGAAAACACAAAACAGAGAGAATAAATTTGTGCAAGCCTTTCCCCAGAAGTGAAACTGTAAAAGCTGATAAAATGAATTAAGTAATCGAAGAAAGGGCTTATTTAAAACAACAATCTATAACAAAACATTATCTTCAGAAAACCAGCATTGAAAAAACAGCCTTTATTTTTTACCACCCATAAATTCAAAAACTCAACAACTTCGCAAAATTTTTTGCGATCCTTCATCCCTAAAAAACGGGCACGCCATTTTATTTTCCAAACCCGTATCAGCATAGAAACAACATTCAGCTCCATAAAAAACGCTCGTTTACGTTAAACGCACAACCGACATCGGTTACTCCGTGGTTAATTCGCCTAATAGTTCACAAGAACATTGTTCGAGACTGAACAATGTTTACGCGTCCTTTGCCGTGATTTGTTGCCAGCCTTTTAATGTCTCCTTTTTATTTTTTTCATCTAGCCACACAATTCGCGAGCTTCAAATTGTACCCCCACACAAAATTTCCGCTGTGTCGAGTTTTAATTGAGAAATGTATTTATTGTTTCAATATGCGCGGATATTTTATTTATTTTTTGTAATTTCGAATTTGCACAAGCCTGGCATAATGGATAGGATTGCTAAATTTTTAATCAAAAAGCAAGTTTCGAATTTCTGGAAATTGATGAGATTATTGTTAATTATTCAACCTTGCTTACGATTTCTTGAGATAGAAGTAAGTTACCTAATTATAGAAGGTACCTTTACCTTATACCGTGTTGAAAACGTGTTTCGTCTAATTTCTGAAACTTCTAATTTTAGACTATCCTGATAAGTAATTAATTAATGCACCGTACTAAACTTTTCGGGTTTCAAACTTCTTTGAAAAACCATGTGATCATAAATAACAGATGATAAATAAAATACGTGATCAAATGAATATTCTCTATTTGTGATTAAACGGTAGATTGCACATTTTTAAAAGCTATAAATCTTTTCCATGAAAACGGCCTAAGATTGAATAATTTTATCATCATCATCATCATCATTTCAGCTGAAAGACGTCCACTGCTGAACATAGGCCTCCCCCATGCGTCGCCACATTGACCGATCCCGTGCGTCTCGCATCCAGCGCCTTCCCGCAACCTTAACCAGATCATCGGTCCACCTAGTGGGAGACCTTCCAACGTATCGTCTTACGGTTCGCGGTCGCCATTCCAGAACTTTTCGGTCCCATTGGTCATCCGTTCTGCGAGCAATGTGCCCTGCCCACTGCCACTTAAGTTTGGCAATTCTCCGGGCTATGTCGGTAACTTTGGTTCTCCTGCGGATATCCTTATTTCTGACGTGTTCACGCAAGGAAATTCCGAGCATAGCCCTCTCCATTGTCCTATGGGTGACTTTAATCTTTCTGATAAGGCCCATTGTGAGCGACCACGTCTCGGTCCCATAGGTGATCACTGGCAACACACACTGGTCATAAACTTTTGTCTTGATAATTTAATAAATTGATTGATTTCCCATGCCTAGTAAAGGTATATCAATCAATTAATTATCTTGCCTAGGTATGTTATATGACATGATATTATTATAGTACGTTAAATGAACATGAATACCATTAGTTAAATGATTACTAATATGTAAACATAATCACATTGTTATCTCATGATTAGAACGTATGCTCCGTATGTATTGACGGCATCGTCGTAGATGCCGTTGTATACTCATGCATAGCTCGGTCAAGTTAACTGAGCACCCGACATGTCAATGTCACTCTGACGTTCGACTCTCGCTATTGGCTAAAGAGGCGAGAGCGGGGCGCCGCGCGGGTAGGCAAGAGTGGGGTCGTTTGTCATTTCGGGTGCTTAGATAATGACCGAGTCATAGAATGTTTTATGATAGTGTCCTAGTAAGAGGACCTGGGACTCTAGACAAAGATAGGAATGTTTTCCTAGGAATGACTCTTGTCATTCCTAGGAAGGCGAAGGCGATTGGCAATCCCATACAGTTTTGACTTTACACCAATCGCTATTGCGACGCTTTCGTTGATAGAATGTCACTTTTTTAGACCCTCTGAGGCTCTAGACAAGTGTCATTTGACGCCTTCGATGGCTATGGTCGAAATGCTAAAATTTAAGGGATTGATGGTGTGACATTTCGATAGCGTTTGAAATGACTTTACACCAATCGCTACCCCGACGCTTTTGTTGATAGAATGCTACTGGTCTATCCTCTGGATGAATTAATAATTCTATCAGCGGTTACGGTTATAAAAAGTTCGAAATTATTGAAATGCACTAGCGAAACTTCACGTGGTCATCCTCGTACATTATTGACAATCGTTTTCGCTGAAAGAATGTCTGTATCACTATCATTAGAAAAATCGAATTTAAAATTAAAAAAAAACCCGACACAAAAACCTCTGAAAAGCAATAAATAAGCCTCGTACTCTGGTCGGGAAACCGCCAACCTTTACAGCAGTTTATTTTATTTACTTTGCGGTTCCCCCACAACAGTACGAGGCTTATTTTTTGCTTTTTAGAGGTTTTTGTGTCGGAGTTTTTTTTAATTTTAAATTCAATTTTTCTTTCATGCTTTTTAAACTACGTATAATATACATAGTAGTAAATACGCTTCAATCGACAATCTATCAAAACACGTAATAAGGACATAGTCTTGCGTAAAAACCCAGATTCACAAAGTAAAATGTGGATAAGTTTTGGACGGCTGAACCAATTTTAATCAAACGTAGCAAAAAAACGAAATCAAAATCGGTTCATCAGTTTAGGAGTTATGATGCCACAGACAAACACACAGATGCACCCCTCTTTTCCGTCGGGTGTTAAAAATGAAGTCCCCCGCCGCATCTGTATGCGATTAACTCAAAAACTACTGAACGCATGTTCATGCGGTTTACACCAATAGAAAGAGTGAGAAACGAGAAAAGACGCCGGGGTGGGTGCTAGTCAGTCATATAAAGAACCTTAACCAAAATCAGTTCATGATTAAAACATTTTCCGCTTGTGGGTGTGAACAATCAAGGTGGAGTGTGTAGTACCTACGACTCGTTTGAGGTAGTCTAAGTTAATTTATTAATTGTTTAGGCTGATAGTTAAGCTAGAGACGAAAAGCTTTTGCTCACAGCTAGCACTTTTAAGATAGGTACACTTGAAAAAGGAAATTTTGAATATTATACACTAATTACCGTCATAATATCCCATTGAGAACCTTCCTAAGAAGCACCAAAGCCCCTTGCGAAAAGTTTTAACATTAAAAGCCATTAACACAGAATTCCTGTATTGAAGAATTATAGGAATAAGTCAGTACGCCATCCAAGTCATTATGACATAAGAATTTGATATTCAGAGCTAATATGGCACACAGTTTTGTGATAGCATCTTGCACTCAAGGCAGTACCTACATACTGCTTTTGGAACATGTATGTATGTATTCTTCATTGGTACAAATCTATGGACGGTTTTGTCTCTAGTAAAACGGTTTGAGAGTTTTTTTATTGTAGCGCCTTAGATTTACAGTCTCATTAATAAAAATGTCTGAACTGTTTAGCTGAAAAAAGTCAAAGGATTTTATGAATAAGACTGTTCTGCACATTAATAAATTAAACCAAAGGAAGCAAGCCATATCGCCGATTCGATTGACGCTCTCGAGTGTGATCTCCGAATGAAATATACCTCCGATTTCTGCCCGAATTTAGCATTTGAAGTTCAGTATTTGACAAACTGTACTTTAGTTTGAAAACTCTGCTAAAAATTTGACATTTAAGTAATGACACTTTCTTATCTCTGAATACTCCATTCGGAAATCGCCCCATAATGTATTTCATTAAATATGCTGTTTTCAGACATCTATTTGTGCTAATTAGATTATGTTACTAATGCACCCTTAATGATTATAAGAGAAATTGGAACATTCACAGACAATATTATAATTATAGCAAAAGATGAAATACATATCCCATCAGCTTTGCTATTTACACATATTCGTTGGTATAATTTTCACTTCACAATCATTGTATTATTTAAGTGCCATGCAAAAATATCGTGACAAGAATCATTTCCAAGAGAAGCATCGATAAACCGGGCCTCAAAGTGTAATTCAGCCATTGTCTTCAAAAATATAACGTCATATTTCGGTTCCTAAAGTAAATTGCTTTAAGGGGAGCCTTTCACCGGGAGTGGCAAACGCCAAAGAAAAGTTAAACCAATTATTAGGGAGTAAGAAATATCAAAGTGTTGGTATAACGACGTTATGGATTCATTTATAGATTTCTCGCTTCTTGGATAGCTTCGATTCAATCAAAATAATTTTATCGGTAAGAATTTGGAGGAAAGTTGACCCGTTTCACTCTAAAAAGCAATGGATTTAAGGTCGAAATAATATCTACTTACAAAAAAGTCATTATCTACCTAAGCTTTTCCCGATTATGTGAAGCATTACATGCCCTTAGTCCAATCTAACTGGATCAAACTGAATACTACAATTTTTATGTTTTAATCATTCATAGGTGACGTACCTCTGAATGATTAAAACATCAGAATGTATTAACGATACTACTACCCAATTTAAAAACAATAACGAGTATATAATGTCTTTGATCTCATAACTCTGATCATAACCCACCCAGTTAACGAACACTAATGAATTATGAATTCAAACAAACACGATCAAAGTTATTTCCATCCAATCATGAAAATTTTCAATTTACAAAAGGAAAGAGGTTCAAAATTTGATTACTCGATTCAAGATTGAATAAAAATGTGAATTAAAAGCTGCGCTAACAACGACTCTATTGTGATTAAAGTGAAAAATTAGTCGGAAAATTCAAGTCAATCTCGGGTCCCACTTTGTAACGTTGACGAATCACTCAAGTGTACAGAACCCTTCGGACGAACTTGGACGAAAGTTTTATTTCGTTATCTCTCCTGAACGAAACACGAATTGTACAATTTTGTTTTCGTTTGCGAAGTTCGTACGTTTTTCCTGCTATATTTTAGATGAGTGTTAAGCCGTTTTCTAAAGCACTGCAAAGGGCGTGAACCTTAAACCTAGTTTCGTTTAAGACTGGACAAAACTAGTCCAGATACATAGGTTTTAAAAAAGGAATAAGTCCTCAAACCACTAATTGCTTTTCAGATCCTTTACAAATCGATGTGTCATTCAGTATTGCCACTTACCACGTTCATCTGTCAACATCGTCAACATTCATTAACTCGAAACCACCAACACTTAGCAACACTAAAATTTTGACCTAAAGAAATTAAAAGAAAAAATTTCAAGTCCACTCCAAAACTAATTCACATATATTGTCTATGGTCATTAAAAATAGTCAGTGACAAACTTTAAATTTCGATTTCGATATATTTTTTCGAGCGGAGTGTGGGCGATGCGATCGGCTCGCGCAGACGTCCTACCGCCGGAACGTTTCAGTGAAGACTGAATGGTACTGAAGCTGAAAATCTGAAATATTAGACGATCCCTGTGGACAGGCAACCGCTGCCGTGAAGATAAGTCCAATAGTACTTGCGCTAAGCTGATTACGAGCCTTGTTTCAGATATTCTCTATCTTCAATGTTCAAGTTTTAAGATTACAGACACCTTTAAGTAGCCGTTAACGGATTGTTTTGGGACTGTTATTAAGCGTTATTGTGCCTGTTATAGCTCTGCTTATTTAAATTCCAGTTAAAATAATCTCTTTATAAATGGTATGATATTAAGGGAATAAAATGGAAACTATGTATAATGTTTCAAAGAATTTACACCTCGTCGAACTTAATGAATGAAAATTGTAGCTGAAACGTGTTATCACACACGACCCAAGCTGAATAATGTTGACCTCAATCAAGTAGCTTGCTAGTCCTTATGGCGTGGGTTTCTTAGTCGGAGTATAAGTCGTATAGTGATTACGTATTCTGTTACTCTATTTAACTAATTTATGGATCATAGAGGAACAGATAAGTAGGCACTATTATGTTGAATTTGGGTAAGAAACGTACGTTCTTTTCTCTAGGTTTCTGAGATTTACACCAACAATATTATTAAGGTGGTGAATTTAGTGTAGTCAACAGGAGGTTCACAGTATGTTAGATGTGTGAATTAGTGTCTCCAAACGTAGACCTCTTGAATTAGCAAAGCTTTTACTTCTGCTTTTAAAATTCGTTCTATGGGTACATTTCCTTTGTAGCGGAGATTAGCGGAGCGGTGTGGAGACGTGCAGGAAGCGACCAACCACAATGGTTGAAATCCTCATCGCACCACTCGTCTCGTCTGTTATTGGACGAATCATGCACGTCGCCGCTCCTCGCCGCCCAGCTCCACCTTAGTGGAAACGCATCCTAAGGCAAGGGACCAGCCAATCAATGCAGGCATATCTAATTTAGTTCACTATCAAAATATTTTGTGCAATAGATACGCACCGAAATTATCGTAGCATGTTTAAAACAGAAGGCCAATGCCCGTATTCAAAATCTATTTGTTAACTCATCCCTGTGAGAATCGATCTCAAAAACTTGCCACGAACTTAAGAATTGGTTGTGAATGTTATTAAAACTACGGGAATTCCAACTCAGGTAATATAAATACAAAAAATAAAAGAGCATAAGCATATATAAAGCATATAATAAATAAATAAATAAATAAAATGAGCTAACTGGGTAACTTGTAAGTTCGGGTTTATCGAAGACTAGCTGTCCCACGTGGCTTCGCTCCCGTCAACTGTCTACCTACCTACCCTACCTACCCTACATACATGAATGTTGCGTAACTTGAACCGCTTATGCAGCGCTCGCAATAGAATCTCTCAAAAAGGAATATTTTATCCCGTTTTTGCAATTTTTTCATTTATGCTCCGCTCCTATTGGTCGTAGCGTGATGTTATATAGCCTAAAACCTGCCTCGATAAATAGACTATCCAACACAAAAATAATTTTTCAATTCCAACTAGTAGTTCCTGAGATTAGCGAGTTCAAACAAACAAACAAACAAACTCTTCAGCTTTATAATATTAGTATAGATAATTAGGTTGCTTTACCTACTTTACGATTGACAATAGCAACTCAGACCATGTTCTATCCATGTCTAAGCGAAATTAAAATTTAGATTTAAGAAAAGCCAAAAGTTCTTTCACTTTCGCTCACATCTCTGTTCTTTGACATAACAGCTTATAATACAAAGCCATCGTTTTTCACCCAAGGTTGCCAGGTTGTATAGGCTCTCCTGAAAAACAATGGCTCTATAGAAATCGATTCTTTGTAGTACTAAGATCAAGGGCGACATACCTAAGACGTGAATCTTGAGAGCAAGATTGTGTTATAAAACGATGTTCTTTATCAGTAGAGAAAATAAAATGTTAAGTTCAGTTTATTTTTTATGGCACTTGTGAGAAATACTTTGTCTTATAAAAGCACTTATGACATAGCATTTTACGATGTCATTCTGGTATTTATACTTACAAGTAGCAAAGAGACTGCATGTAGCAGAGACCATGTTGAGTTGGATTTGCGGAGTGACAAGAATGGATAAAGTGAGAAATTAGCATAATAGATGCAGTTTGAATATTCAAAATGCAGTGGTCTGACTCATGCAGACCTATATTCAAGTCGCTAAATCTATTGATGGTCCCATGCATTTATATTTACGAAGTGGCCAGGTTTGTGAGGTCCAATCTTGAACTAATTTAGCGGAAAGATAACACAAATAAAAACCTTCTCATTTAGGTTTTGAAATGCCCGTTCCAAAGCTAGAATTTTTTCGGCGGAGCTGCGTTTATATGGCTCCCCTAATTTACAATGCTTTGCCAAGGTCAATTACTCAACTACCCTTCAATAAGTTTTGTGTTTCGTTGCGGAAGTAGGAGTGTTTTTATTCGATAGATGAGTTCTTTCGAAAGTGTCCCTGTAAATTCTATATAATAAAGCACAGACATATTTAATTGTTTAGTAGATATATTTAAATAAATTGACGAAATGTGGTTACCTAGTAATTAATACATTAATTAAAACTTGAATATTGCATGCTATATATTGGTCAAATGTGTGTTACTTTTTATTGATGAGGACTTGTACCTACCATATTTGAAGCAATAAATAAATGAATTGAATTGAAAGTTCTGCCAGTGACAGAAAAGTTGAAAGACAATCGTTGGTCCTGGTATGGTCTAGCGATGAGGAGGGATGAAACGCATGTTACTAAAAGAGCTGTGAATATAAATGTGAATGAATGGAGAGGGAGTGGACAGCCAAGGAAAAGATGGATATACTGTGTGAGGAGTGATATGAAAGAAAAGGGAGTCAATGATAGGGTAAAGGGAGACAGGACGGTATGGAAGAGGAAAACGTGTTGCGCAGACCCCAAGTAGCATGGGATGAGGGCAGGCAAATGACAATGACTAGCTTTTTCCCGGGTAAAACAAGATGCCAGTCAGGGATAGTGTAGTTTTCTATCTATGAAAGAACATTTGTTTTCAGATCACAGAAAAAACAAAACATGTTTCATCTACATATTATCATTCAAGGCAAACATCGTGAGGAAACCGGCATGTCCTAGAAACAAAAAATTCGAAGACATGTAACATCCACCAACCCGTACTGGGCCCGCGTGGTGAATAACGGTCCATTCCCTCTCACAGAGAGGAGGCCTCTGTTCTAGCAGTAGGAACATTAAAAGGCTCATGAAGAGGATAAGAATATTTGTTTAGACTGAGAAAACCAGCCAAGTCGTGCACTAATGGTTTCCTGCCACTAACACTACAAAAGCTCCTCTTAATATTTTTGCCATTACAGAGGCCATACAAAGACGAAATTCTGTGAAAAATTCTATTGGCGGTTCTAAAGATACAACCCTGTAATTTATTATTTTTATTTATTTAATTCATTAATTATTATACCTTTACAGAAACATCCAAGGCGATGTTATAACATACATATAGAACATTAAAATACAATACATCAATTGTTACAATAAGACATTCCAATACATTAATCATTATTTAAATGGTCAGACATTTTTCAATTAGATTTTGCGCTACTTTGACGAATCTCGGCAGGTTTTGGCAAAATATATCTTCCAATAACGTTACAGCACTTATCAAACGTATGACTCGCGTCATAGGGGTAAACTTATGTAAGATAGTCGAAAAATTCCGTACCATTAACGCAAAAAATGGCAAAAAAGATTACGTGTGTTGTATGGGAGCCTCAACTAAATATTTATTTTGTTCTGTTTTTAGTATTTTTTGTTATAGCAGCAACAGAAATACATCATCTGTGAAAATTTCAACTGTCTAGCTATCACGGTTCACGAGATACAGCTTGGTGACAGACAGACAGGCGGACCGCGGAGTCTTAGTAAAAGGGTCCCGTTTTTACCCTTTGGGTACGGAAAAAGTGTCAGTGATCAGCGGTACGTCTAAATCAAAATTCCATATTTCGGTAGCGGATGTCAATCTCATACATTATGAACTTTTTGATAGTTGTCATGTCACTTTGTTTTGGCCGTGTGGACACGTTTTCAGCCTGAGAAAATTATATAAAGGAACCTGCTCGCGATCAGTACGACATCTAATAATTCAAATAAATCAATCTAATGATTTCAAGAGATTTCGGTGTCAATATTCCACAGAAATGATGACGGCAGTTTTTGAATTAGTTTAAACGGGCTGATAATTATTTTGTAGAGCTATTCGGTAAAAATAACAAAGTGTAAATTTAAGTAAAGTGAACATGAAATGGGCCGTCAAATTATTTATTTATTCTTAATTAAGTAGTGTACATGTATTTTTTATTATTTGTAATATACACAGACAACGCATCTACTTTTAAATAAATAAGTACTTGTTCCACATACACATTTAGTTACTATTTATTATATGTATAGATAAAAATGCTTTTCATCCGTCACGTTGTCGGTCACAGGTCCAGTTGAATACCAGCGTCGGGCACTAGTTGCCCGACATTTTGCTAAACTGGTCCTATTTGGCGCAGCCGTGGGACACACAATGTTACTTTTATATTGTTTTCTTTTTTTATATTATTGTTGTTTAGTTTAAGTTTTTTATTTTCTTTTTTTATGTTTATGTTGTGTGCTCTGGCTTGAGTCAAACAAATGTGTTTTCTTTCAAATCATCGAATCAAGGTGTACTACATGTAGTTTACTTCAAGCTCACTCCATTAAAGTTTTCATGGCTAGATTTTTTACAGAATCGACCGGCAGTATTATTAGTGAAATTCACCCTTAATCTTTGTCTAGTATTCGTGACTCGATCATAAGCCTATCAGACTAGAATACCAATGACATTTTTCATACGAATTACCATAATTATGTAATTGGATTTTGACAGTTCAATTACCTATAATTGGTTTATCCTCTTTAACATATTGCGTGCGGCAGTAATCCCTTAGATTAGGTCCCATGCAAGGATTCCAATGTATGGTGCTGGTACGTTATATGTACCTATTCAGTCAGTTTACTATGAATACACTTGCGAGCAAAAAATCGACGCACCCCGTGCGTTTCCTTTTGAATCAAGATAGCCCAAAAAGTTTAATTGAACAAAAATATTTTTTTCTACCGTTTAATAGATAAAAAAGTTAGCTTTCAAAAATCTTATTGCAAATTGTAAAAGAAAATCGCTAACCAATAAAATTCGACAGGCTTAAAATTAAACACGGTTTATTAACTGCTAAAAGTTGTAAATATTAACTTCTAAAACTAAACGGTTATGAAAACACTTGATGAAGAATCAAAAAGCCAAGTCTCGTATTTTTATGAACTTATCTCAGCAAAAATCTCAAAACACTTGTCAAAATGAGATGTATTTTTATTACAAGCTTTTATTTAACTTGAAATTAATGTATGTATGTATGTAAGTGTGTTCGGGTCGAATCTTGCAACTGAATTTTAAAGCAGTTATCCTCCACCGATTAAGCTGAAAATTTTCATAGACGTTTAGTTTGGATGACAATGTATGGTTAGCTGAATGACGTAATTTTAAATCCAATAGGGCGGACGGCCCAAGATGGCGGACTAGTAATTTTTGTGCACTGGCATGATATGGGTATCAAATGATTGAAGGGTTTGCTGAGAATAATACGAAAAAAGCTTGTTTTAAAAAAGTTTTATTAATGTTTAATATATTGAGTATAGAATCCGACCGTGAAAAACCATATTTGACGAAATATTAAATTTAAATCAAATTGATTGAGCCGCTGAAACTGCGACTAGATTTGCAACGTTTTTAAACATGGAAATTGGCTTTCAAATAATTATTGCCAGCCTATACCAAACGAAAAAGCAAAGAACTTTTTCATATCGTTTTCGAAACTAATAAAATAGCACAAAAAGGACTCTTTAAATGCACACTGCTGAAAAAAAATATTGGTACGGTTTTTCATCATTCATTTTACCATTCTCTTATTACATAGATAGCGAGTATTTTCCGTAGAACTTTTTGTATGGACCACTGACACGCCGAGTTTGAAACATGGAGCTCCATGAATAATGGGCAAAGTTGAAAGAGTTTAAAATTGAACTGTCCATATTTCGGCTGAATATTAATTTCGTGGATTCTAGTTGGCATTCATAATGAAAATTAATGTAAAAATAGTCAAGTGATAAATTCGTTCAATGAAGGATTGTGGTGTTATGGTCTGGGAGAAATTGAGTGAGCAATGAGAAGTTTTGGTAGTTGAAAGCGTATATAATATGTTCCAACGTTCGTATTATTATCATATTCTTTATAGTACCTATACCACAAAAATATATACACAGGACAAAAATCATAAAAGCAAGTGTACAATGGGTCTTATCGCACAGGGCAATCTCTTACAGACAACCTTTAGTATGTACTCACCTTTAAGTATAAACTGTCATGACGGGATAAAACTATTTAAGTAGACAATAATCGTATTAAATTACGTAAATTAAATCATTTTATTATTATAATAAAAGACAACTTATACGACTTCGCTCCCACACGACAAATAATGTTCATTGAAATGGCGTCCTCTGGAAAAATACATTACATTGACAACACAAATTAGCCATCGCCATCGTATCACTGCAGACGCTTAAAATTTAATGTAAAGTTTATGACAGCTAGTTAACTGACAGCTGTAAGCACGTGGACAGCTGGTTACCTTCTAGCTGTCGGCGAAAGGACAGCGAGCAGTCATCTCCGTTTCGTTAAACGGAGATGACTGCTCGGTGTTGTGCGGGATCCGTGTTGGAGCGGGGTCGTGTAAGTTAGCCACGACCTTAAGGCGTCTATCTATTTTTAAACCCTATTCTAAATTCGAATAACAATGCTTTTGATAGCAGCCAAAAGTAGTTTCTATCAGCCTGCATTCTGCAATAAGGTTTATTGCATACGGGCTCGACAGCTATCACCGTAGAACCTATAATCAAAAGATTTTTTTTTAATGCCATTCACTTCTTGGCCCGTGACTATATCTTCTAACGCAGTATAGTACAGATTAATAAAAATAATATTAATATTTTTATCAAGGCATTCATCATCATCATCATCAGCCTATAGCAGTCCACTGCTGGACATAGGCCTCTCCAATCGCACGCCATTTGCTTCGATTTTCGGCAACTCTTATCCGGCTGCTACCAGCCACCCTGAAAAGATCGTCACTCCATCTAGCCTGAGAGCGCCCCACCTTATGTTTACCAGTTCGTGGTCTCCACTCGAGTACACGTCTACCCCAACGATCGTCGGTTCTCATTGCCACTTCAGCTTGCTTATTCTGTGAGCTATGTCGACAACTTTGGTTCTCTGCCGAATCATCTCGTTTCGGATTCGATCCCTTAGAGAGACTCCGATCATAGCCCTTTCCATAGCTCGCCGAGTGATTTTAAATTGATGCACCAGCCGTATCGTGAGTGTCCACGTCTCGGCTCCGTAGGTCATAACAGTTAGGACGCATATGTTGAAGACTTTGGTCTTCAAGCTCTGTGGAATACTTGACGAGAAGACTCGACGTAGTTTTCCAAACGCCGCCCAGCTTAGCTGTATTCTTCTATTAGCCTCCTTCTCAAAGTTGTTCTTACCAAACTGCAGAGTTTTTCCGAGGTAAACGTATTCTCGAACAACTTTGAGAGCACCACCATTGACCACAATCGATCCCGGAGTGACGTGTGTATTGAGCATAACCTGGGTTTTGTCCAAGTTCATCCGGACACCAATGCGTGGGTTAGAATCATGAAATATGAATATAAAAGTATTGGTATCTACCAAGATAGCAAACTTTGAATGTCATTATGGTTGTTGGTTATTTACCGTGTATCAGAGTTCCAATGTATGTGGTGTGTAAGGAAAGGGTTTTATGAATAAAAGCACAGAAAGGCAAGTAGGTATTTATTTAAGTAAGGCTTGTCAATAAATTCATGTTTAGAAGGCTCATTGAGCTTACCGCCCGTTCGCTACTTACGTGCAGAAGAACCAGCTAGGCCGTCCAGCATCAGCTGCAAGTCCTGCACCCACTCTAACATTATGACGATGTCATCCGCAAATTGCAAGTGTGATATGTACTTGCCGTTTATATTAATGCCGCGTCCTTCCCAGTCCAGCGTCTCCACCGCGTTACTAAACAATTTCAAGGCATTGACATGATGTCATCCTTCTCTGCAACAATTGTCAAGTATTCACTCTTATATAAAACATATTATACCTAACATATTCACAAATTGAACACGACTAAACCCAAGTCTGAGTCAAAATGGCATAACTTAACTATGAAAATGTCACCTTAATTAATAAAATTTACATAACAATCGTATGCAATATAGTACCTATGTTTGGTATTCTAGCGTAATGGTAGCATCCCATGAGATATAATTAATAATTGTTTTATGCAAATCAGCAGCCCTTATCTTTGGTGAGACGGACAGAGCACGGTACGCGGAGCGGGCTAGATACGCCTTCATTTTCATGGCCGCGCGTTCGCTGAGCACAAGTTTCGGCTGTCATATTACACTATCATAATATCTAGGACCAAAGATCTATAAGTCACATAACATGATAATGTAAACATAATATGAATCATAATTATCGTTTTTGATAAATGATTTTTGACATTTGTTGTTTGATAGGACCATAAAAACAGGAGATAGTTTAATAACCCCGGGAATATTACACTATCATTCAAAGCATCCTATCTCTTATCTATACTAATATTAAAAAGCTGAAGACTTTGTTTGTTTGTTTGTTTGTTTGAACGCGCTAATCTCAGGAACTAGTGGTTGGAATTGAAAAATTCTTATCCATTTATCGAGGAAGGTTATAGGCTATATAACATCATGCTAAGACCAAAAGGAGCGGAGCGTAAATGAAAAATGTTGCAAAACGGGCAAAATTATTCCTTTTTGAGAGCTTCCGTTGCGTGCGCTGCGTAAGCGGTTAAAGTTACGCAACAGTGATGTATGTAGTGTACGTACGGTAGGGTAGGTAGGGTAAATGGGTAGGTAGGTAGCCAGTTGACGGGAGCGAAGCCGCGTGGGACAGATAGTCCTAAATATATGAGCTCTAAACTCATATCTGTGTATTACATTATCAAATTTCTTTTATCCTATTTTTTGTCATATTTGGTTGCAATGGAGGGCAAGTCGGTTGTCTGTTGTACTATTGCTTCAGCAGTGTGTACAGCAGTGTTTCCAATAATAATTTTAGATTTTAGTGTAATACTTATCCATGGTCAAAATTTGTCTCGAGCCATCAATGTCAATTTATCGCATAGACACCATAAATCAGTTTATTTTTTTTATTACCAATAAGCTCGCGCTTGACCACTATCTCAACTAATGGTAAGCGATGATGTGGTCGACGGTGAACACGCTTGCTAGAAGTAACCTATTCACTCTTGACTTAAAAACCCCTAGATTGTAGCTATCCGGAAACACAGACTCCTTCAGGGAATTCCACTCCTTAGCTGTACGCATAATAAAAGTGTCCCCAAAACGTTTTGTGCGTATGGGTGGGATGTCCACCATGTACCGATGACGCATCGCCGTGCGTCTGGTTGTCCGATGATGGAACGGGCTGGGTAGAATTAAATCATGCAATTCCATCGCACACTCCCCGAAATGTAACCGATAAAAAACTGACAAGCTGGCAACTCGGCTGACATTTTAATATGAAGGACCTCCAGTCAATTTGGCCCCATGAAAACGGAATAAAGCCTACAACTGTTAGTTTGATGATTCGAGGTGGAGGCGATTGGGCCTAAACCTCATGAAGAAACGGTGACATTCATTGACGCTCTTAGTTGATATGAAAATGTTTGATAATGCATTTTCTTTTAGTGGCCACTGAGTCGTCTCGGTACTCTGTGGGTGTGTGGTACATACGTTTCTCTGCAAAGTCAAACGAGGGCTCATATAATTGAATTAAGCTCAAAATTGTCCTTAAACGCTTAATCCGTTAAGGTGAATAAATATAAATATGAAACTTGGGAATATAATATTTTGGAATGACCCTCACAAGTCTTTTTGGGTTCCATGTTGGGATTTTATTATAGGTATAAAAAGTATTTTATTTAATTAAGGATAGCTTCCCTGAAGATTTGGTTACTGCATATTAACTGTAATTCTGAATTTTAATATCATTGCGTTTAGTTGATAATGTACGACATTATATTGCATCCAGCCTGTTATTTTACTTTTGACAGCTCAAAAATTAATGAATTAGTAATGAGCTAATGCGGTACCGATTCGATTTCGTATAAAAATCGACTTTATTAATAAAGAATGTTTAATCCATTTAACATACGTTAACACATGATTTTATTCAAGTGACGGTTCAAGCTTATATGGAGAAGAATCCAACGATTCATCATAATAAAATCGCAAGTTTTTTATTAGCTGTTTTTCTATATTTATATACCCAGTATTACTTTTTCATTTGAATATTTCATTGAAAGGACGAACCTTAATTGCTAATCTAATTAATTATTACATTAATATTATGTGACAAATATAAGTTTTTAAGCTGACATGGTCACATTCATTATAATTAATATTTGTCTCGGGATATTTACCATTTATATTTAGGTTTTGGTTGAAAGCTCGATATTTCGGCACCGGAACAAATAATAATTCTAATGTGACAAATATTCAATTAAAAATGAAGAAATTTTACTGCTACGTAAATTCGATTAGTGACTTTTAAGGCAATATATACGCCCCAATGTTAACGCAGGCCGTGCGGCCGCTCGGATTCAAAATATCAATATTGAACCTCCTTTTGAACAGTTTTGTTTGCAAAATATTATTTGATTTACATATGCTATTTCAGTTATGAAAAAATTCCAGCCATCAATTTTTCTGTGTAAAAATATTTTTAATCATCCATGTCGTTTTGGAGGAGTATCCAAAAGTTGCGAAAAATATCGTGTTGCTAATTATTTTTTTAAATCAAAACTATTTGTGATACGAAAAAACCATGTTTAAAAAATAATAAACATGAAACAATAATGAATATATATTTTTTTTCAAACCTTTTAACCTAGCCAAGGAGTATGCTTTAGAAAGTTACCGTTTTACAGCACTAAAGCGGATGAAGGCCCTTAAATAATTAGCGTAACAGAGCGAAAAAGCACGTCGCTTCACTACTGTAAGCGTTCACGAAATATTGTATTTTATTGTCTATGGTTGCCTGTTTTAATTATGAAATTTCATAGTGCATCTGTCAAAAGTAAAACATGAGAGAAGTTCAAATTGGAGTTTACACTAGTGGTAGAAAATGCCTAAAGCATGAAACTATACCTCTGTACATAAATACGAATACACTTGTGTCTGCATGAGTGAATATTTTTATTTGCACAAACGGTTTTCGTTCTAATTCGTTCTTTAAGTTCAAATTAGAGAACAAGCACTTATCGTCAAAGAATTAATGAAAGATTTAACGCAGTATTAACAAAAGTTATTAAAAAGCTTCGAATATTTAAACGTTTTATAGGCGAATGAATTTTAAGCAAATCTTAAAACAACAGTAAAACCAGTTGATTGTTAAACTCATTGGCTTTTCTAATTTCCTCTTCGTTTATCTTTTTAACGAATTGATTCAGAAGTGAATTATTTTAGGAGTGCACGCGACCGACTGAAATAAAACATGGTAACCAAGCAAGTTGTTGTTAGACAATAGTATCTAGCTCGTAAAGTGTCATAGATAGGTACAAAAAATGTAAGGCGCTGTCCTTATACAAAGCGATCGTCGCGCGAACACGCGACAGTTGCGTTCTTTTGTATGGCGAAATCGAAAAGCGCCCTCTGCCGGCGTGTTCGTGTTTGCTATACAAATAAACTTGACGGTTGAGTGTTCGCGCGATGATCGCGTTGTATTAGGACAGTGCCTTGCAATTGCAATAAGGCCCACTAGCACCAAAATAGTAACTAACACGATGTTAAAAAACAAATATGTTATACATAATGGCTTAGTTAGCTACTAATTTAGAGTGAATATGATAACCCAGAGTAGCGCAAGTCGGCCTAATGAAAATTCTCATCGAAAGCAATTCGCAGGCCTAAAAACATTACTATTAGTACCTATTAAGATTGTACACGTACAGTGTTTTATAATAAATGTTTTCTGTCTTTCTTTTTTTTTCCAAACCTCTCTGTTTGCAAGATCTCTGGTCCAGTTTGATACAATCTTACTCAAGATAAATGTCACGTTAGACGACTGGATTTAATAATTAATCGGCTCAATATTTTCAGGGATAACTATTTACAAACATACAAACAGCGTTTTATTCGGATTAGATTAAAAGATGCTGAGTAAGCCTAATCTACATCACTCAGCACCTTAGACTCTATGTTAGTAATATAAAGACTACATGAACATTTTTTTTTAGAACAAAAGCCTTTTATCTGTCAAAAGCCAAATACACACAGTGGAAACCGAATCCGCCCGAACCTTGCCGATCTTCCCCGACTGCTAACATCACTTAGTTGAAGATAGGGATAAACCAAATCAATGGACAGGTATTAATACAAGACAAGTGTGCTAAAACGTTTGTGCGTTGAACTGAATACTAGTGACCCGATTGACTCCATCAAATCGGTGAAAGGAGAGAAAATCGCTCCTTTGTGTGAGCCCTTAGCAATGACAACTTCAATGTTAAATGCAAAAGATCAATAAAACTTATTGCCGCGTCAATTTAATTATTTGGCACGTTTCGATTTGTTTCAGTTTACACTGATAAATTTTCTGTTTCTGAAATTTTCAGCTTGGTTATCAAATCAATCTTCAGTGGGTTTGCCAGCTAGAGAATGTATTTAATTATCCTTCTTATAATGTGACGCGGGAATAAGATACATGGTGGGAGGAAAATTTTGAGTATGATTGTGGATGGTTATAGAAATTGAGGGAGGTTCAAAAAAGCACGGATGGATTGAGTCATCATCATCATCATATCAGCCGAAGACGTCCACTGTTAGACATAGGTCTCCCCCAAGCGTCGCCACATTGACCGGGTTCGGATCCAGCGGATCCCCGCAACCTTCACCAGGTCATCGGTCCACCTGGTGGGAGGCCTTCTAACGCAACGTCTTCAGGTTCGCAGTCTCCTCCACAACCTTTCTGCCCTATAGGTCATCCGTTCTGCAAGCAATGTGCCCTGCCCACAGCCACTTAAGTTTAGCAATTCGGTTCTATGTCGGTAACCCGGGTTCTTTTGCGGATCTCTACATTTCTGGTTCGATCACGCAAAGAGACGCCGAGCATAGCCCTCTCCATTGCCCTTTGAGTGACTGTAAGCTTTCTGATTAGGCCTGTAGGTGGGATGGCGTGTGTGAAGAGGTATGAAGAAATGAAGTAAAGTCCAAGGTACACAAGAAGAAGAATGAAAGTTTATTGCAAAGACACAGGTTACAGTTCACACACAAGAGTTCCACTAAGAAGAGTAAGAAGGAGTGGGAGAAATTTAGTATAGAAGATAGATGTACGAAAGAAAGCAAGCTAAAATACAGTTGGATTTAAGCGCGGCGAAGCTATGATTACAATAGCAACAGTCGGTATAGGCTCAGCGAACATACTCTAATGAGTGGAACAACGTCGGACCACGCGCGAGCGCAACGCAACGACAGTCCGTCCCGCTTTGTTCGCGTGAGAACAAAAGACGCGTCATAGCTGCGTCGGTAAACTGATAAGAAAATATCTACTAATACGAAAAATGTGTTTGTATGTTGAATGTTAGTTACATTAAATTATTTTGTTTTTATTTTTGATTTTATATAATACTAGTTGTTAGGAAGCTTGTAAATATGTATATAAATTATTTTTGATATTTTAATTTTAAGGAAATACATAATTTATATTTAATTTTAATTTTAATGTACTATGTAGGTCACTACAGGCCCATTGTAAGCAACCACGTCTCAGAGCCTGTCATGTAAGGAAACTCCGAGCCTTACCCCGAGATGGATTGAGTAAACGATGATAATTGTGACTAGTAAGGAAATGAGTTTTAAGATGACGGCGAAGAAAACCTTTGGAAGTAGAAGACAGGCTGCGCCGATCCCAGAAGAATTAGGATAAGGTATGATGAAGTGTACTTTTTACTGGTCCAAAAATCAAACATACAACCCTACAAACAATACGCAGGCTTTATACTCTGTGATAATATTCTATAAGGGGTGTCCACTTTAAAAAAACATCGACGTTTTTTTTTCGATTCGATAAATCGGAACTGTACATCGATGTCTTTCGATGTATTGGATGAAAACATCGATGGTTTTGTTAACATCGACTACTTTTTCTAACATTATATTACAAAGCTGTATGTAGTCATGTGAAAAGTGATACATCTCAAAACAGATCATCTTTCCAGAGTGAAAATTTATTTTCATTTTGATGACCTGTTTTGAGACGTATCACTTTTCACGATTAAGAAAAGAACTAGGTTAGGTTAGGTTAGGTTAAAACGGGCTGGTTTCCGCAACTCCACGACCAAGCGCGTATTTTACGTACGGAAGAAAAGAGCTAAATCCATTATTTTACTAAAGTTTTGATTTTAATCTTTCATAGAAGAATAGATCTAACTCGTTTCATAATCCGTAAGTACATACACAAACATACACATTTTAACTGGTTTTCATCGAGTATATCGATTGCTTTTCAAAACATCTAATAGATTCAATTCGAGTATCGCATTGTAAACATCGATGTTTTCGATGCATCGATGTATATCGAATATTCCTATAATATTCTCATGTTATATAACACCAAATCTTCTCACAACAACATCGAAGAGTCATCATCATTAACACCCCATGAAACTAAACATACCTACAAATTCTAACATTACTCATCACATCATAATATTATCGCACAAACTATGACAACAAACGCGTTAAACTCACTCATTAATACAATCCCTTGTCAGTTCTCGAACTTGTAATGATAACGTTATCTCTCCTAATTAGAGACAACCAGCCTTCAGCCTTTAAGGTAGGGTTGGGCATATTAATCAATGTCCGTTACATCGATAGAATAAGGGCTTGGGACAGTGACTTGATGAGCTGTTTACTTTATTGCCCATTGATTTCAACTCGGCTAATTGTTTTAACAAGTTTGTTGCCGATTGGCATGCGCCAATTGTTTTTGGAATTTTTGTTGTGTGTGTTTGTTTTGTTATAGTTTTAAGTTGTTAACAGTATATATATATACGCGGGTATGAAGGAACGTGTTTTTATAATGAACTGGGTTTGAAACGATTAAAGTGTGGATTGATTGGAATTAATAACAACATTGTAGCTTGTAAAGGCAAAGACTTTAATGTGAGTAAGAAGGTCTACTCGTTTCAGTCTCTTAAACGTCTAAAAAATTCTGACCATTTCACACTGAGGTAACTCTTGCTCAATCTCTTCTTCTACCACTCATAGAATATGCGGATGTTTCTTTTCTAAATGCAACGGAGGTACTCCTAAACAAGCTCGAGTGACTGCAGAACCTGTGCATCTGCTTTATTTTTGGCCTCCGCAGGTACGATCATGTGTCGGAATTTCGGACCAGATTGAAGTGGCTGCCAATCCGGCGCGGACGAGATACCCACATCCTGTCCCTTCTGTATACAATCCGGCACAATCCTACTTCTCCTCAATATCTTCGCGAACGGGTTGAGTTCTTCGTCCCGGGTAAACCTTTTCGCACAGCAACTTCGCTTCGAACTCCGCGTCACACTTCCAGCCGCTATGATGGCTCCTTCTCTGTTACTGCAGTGCATCTCTGGAACTCTCTCTTACACTCCCTACGCGATAGCCCTTATACATATCATGTCTTCAAGAAAAAAAATAAGGAGCATTTTCTTTCAACCAAATAAATAATATTAGTAAATAATATATATATTTATGTATTTGTATTTATGAACGTAGGTCTTTTATGTACGTGTTATATTATAATATATTTAATTAATATCTTACTGCAAAATTGTACACTGGATTACTGCCCTCTATTATTATGATCTCTGTCACTCAAAGGTTTACTGGAAGAATACTCCATTTTGGAGTTAAGCTCGCATTTGTACATGAATATTAATTTCACTTTTTATAAATGTATTGTTATGGTGTACAATAAAGAATTAAGAACTACATTGAGGGATTGCCAAATAAAAACTGTCATAAAATTATAGAAGGAGTATCGCTCTACCTGAAACATTTAAATCTAAATAGTACAGATAAGGCCGTCCGAGCGTATGCTTATACGTGTTCAGCACATAAGAAATAACCTATATCGGGCCAAATTGTGGTATCAGAAAAACGCGTGGTCCACTCTATCTTTGCGTAAATATGACCCGAACACTGAAAAAATGTCTTTGTTTTTCTCCCATAACGAGCCAATCAAATATAAACACAAGAATTATGAAACCCAAAAGTTAAAATAACAATAAAAATTTGAACTCTCCACTTCAAAATTATTTAGCACCAAAACTCGCTTGCTAAAATCAGTAGGGTACACACGATAAAAAATTTACGCCGACATTGTAAGGCGATGTCCGTTCGTGTGTACCAACTGCGTCAAAATAAAATATTAATACTGCAGTCATATCAATGGGCGTCTGGCTGGAAAAAATGATACACTTACTGAAATGTAAAGGCAGGTTTATACAGGATGTCCCAGAAATCGACGTCAAGCCGTAAATGGGTGATAGACCAAGTTATAACAGTTCTCAGAAAAATACGAAAAAAAATCTATCTCATGTTTTTAAAAAATTATGTTCACTTTAAAAATTTACTAAAAAAATCAATCCCTGTAATGGTTCTTTAACTCCAATTGCTACAAATCCCATAATTTATCTAATTTTTTTCTTATTATGTAATCTTGAATAATGCTTGTGTAGATTTTTGCCTACACGTGACAGCAATAGTGCTCCGTTTGGACCCTTCGGGTGCGGAACCCTAAAAAATGGAAAACATAACTTTTTGCCCGATCACTGCAGGATCTCAAGCTCAGCAGTTGAACTTGCACTTGTAACCAAGAAACAAACGAGTCCGATTTTCATAATGCCTGTTATTAAAAAGATGCAAATTTATCCAATATTTGGATAAAATATAGGTAACACTGAAGTTCAACTGAAGACTCTGGAGAGTCTAATGAGTTGTATTAACATTTTGGAGTATAGATAGTACTCACCTGTACTCACCTGTGCGCGCAGTGTCATGTGTGCGTGCGCTTGTGATTAAACACTATGCATCATTTCCACGAAAATTGTGGCAGTGATGCGGCAGTCGCCGTCCGAGGAAACAACACATGCTTACCCGCACATAGCGTCGCGCGCAAAGACGAGTTGAAATATCTATACCATTAGGTATATTCTATCTATCTGTGTACCCTTGTGGATTCTGAAAAGCATTGAAGCAAAGAGCTCTAAAAACTCTTTTTTAATTTGTAAATTATCATACCGAAAAGTCAAAGTTAAAGCGCAGTTTGCTGATTGTCTTCAGATAAGTATCAAAATCTCTGTTTAGCAAAAAAACTTTTACTCGTTAATTAAACTTGAAAATTCAAATCCAAAAACGAAACTTTGGATTTGTGTTTTCAAGTTTATTAAATTATCCGAATGGTAATCTAGCTTTTGCCAGCGACTTTGTCCGAATCAAACTCTAAATTTATCCCTGGAGAACGTCCGGGATCAAAAATAGCATAGGTACGTCTTTATCAAGTCTTGGTCTTCTCTTGTGACAAGATTTTTTCATATCTTGATCGACGCAAAGGTTAAATCTTTGGCTCATTATTTCTTCTTCTTAGCGTATCGATGTCAAATACAGTTGTTAAATATTATGTTTGCCCCAATATTCAGCTACGGCAACACCATTCGCTGATACGGCCATAAGGTCCTCTCACTTGTACAGGTTACAGCACATGATAAGATGAGATATATTTATTTTGTAAAACATGAGTATGATATGAGGTGGCTACATGTTTTGCCATTAATGGCGTACAAAATTAGTTGCACTAGACAAACAATACAAAAAGAATAAACAATATCAACATTTAAATTAAATGCCCTAAATGCACCTTTTCCGGCTCGCCCTATGGCGGAAAAGCCAGAAAAAACCACAGGCTTCTTCTGCTAATTTCTGGGGACGCAATTCCGATTAGTGGGTACCGGGGTCAGATTTAGGCAGCCAGTCGAAATCCAGCACGTCTTGTTACTCTGTATGCACGAGGTTGGAATAGAAGCGATGGAGTCAAATTTACCAGCGGAGAAGTGCCATTGCAGTCGTTCGCAGGACTTGGTTTGACGCCCGCCATCTGATGTATGTAAGGCGACGCAGTAGATTGTTCCTAGTGTGTACTTTCATTTTAACATTTTCGTATTTCTGCCTGTAGTTAAGGAATCAATCCAATGTTATGCCCAGATATTTTGGATGGGGATTGTGACCTCGTGATTGAGATTATTAATTAACAAATATTCAAACATACAGCATATTAGTATATAACTATTTATAATAGAACGGATTATTATATCTTAACCTTCTAGTGTGTGTGGTCTCTGGTAGGCCTCCTCCGTTTCTTTCGATTTCTTTACAAGACGTCCATCCAATATTTTCAGAAGAAAGGATAGGACAGTATAAAAATCTCCAACAACTACTATATTGGGGATACTCAGCTGATAAAGACATTGCGTTCAAGGCACAAAAAAAGTGTATTAGATCAATATGTGGGATACACCAAGCAGATTCATGTAAACCTCATTTCATAAACCTCAAAATATTAACCCTCCCTTAAATCAAACATCAGTAGCTATGACATATTGACAAGCAGTAGACTTAAAAATATATTACGCAATGAAACGACCCACACTACAGTGTACAGCAATAGCATTTTTTGTATGAGCATAAAAATATATAATAAGTTACCCATAGATATTAAGAACCTAAATTCAATTTGTATTTTTAAAAGGAAGCTAAAAGACTTCCTGATTAAAAAGGCATATTACACTGTAAAAGAATTCCTTGAAGAAAAATAATTATTTAATATACTAAAATGACTGTGATGCTTAATATAATGTGATATAAATTATTATAAGAATTGTATGATATAAAATAAAATGTATGAATAATTATAATTAATATAATTTAATGTTAACAAAATGTGTATGTAACTGTAATATTAAGTATAAACCATTTAAATTGCAATGCCTTAACAGGCAACTAAGTTCTAAGAACTTACCTTATGATAACATCTTCAAAATTCTGAACCCTTAGTTCGCAATAAAGAATTTGAATTTGAACAATGGTAGAATCATGCCGTCATCAAGTCATTTAATTCACATAAATAAAATCTTTGGTCATCGCACGATAAAATGTCAATCAGCTTTAAAGTGAAGGGACCGTAGAAAACTAGGTGACGTGACGGAATGCCTCCAATAATCAATCACGCGAAATTTGCACTTTAACCCTGTTTATGATCAGCGAATTAAACAGCCCGTCCGTTGCCGAGCCGTTTGTTTTATCTGTTCTGACATGGTCATTGAGACTAGACAAAAAAGTTTAAAAATTATGTGACAGGTTTGCGAGTGGAAAAATCGCCATGTTTCGTTTGGTACACAAATCAATTTAATTGATGGCCATTCCTTTGATCTATGTCTACATCCCATTGACTCCCATAAAATTCAGAGAATTTTCAATTTTTATGGCCTGTTCTATTTTTATAAAGATGTAGTTTTATCCAAATTGCAGTTCTTTGAGCAAATAGATTCTTAAAATGTAAATACACTGTTGAATTTCGCTGCACTATACAGGATGAGTTGTTTATGTAGGTGTGGATGGCCAAAGGCGAAACTATGAGGAATAGCGAAAAACACTCGATTCTTTTCAAAATCAACGGGTTCATTTCCTGGCTAGGAATATTGATTTTTCAAAAATACTATGGTGCAGTTTTAGTTTCCATCAAAATCGGCCTCGTGATTTCTTTGAGTGTTTTCCGCTATTATCGCGCTTGCAAAACTCATCCTGTGTAGTCGTTAAACTTATAAGAGAATCTGAGCGTAGTGTTGCTCTTGTATCCATTAAACAAAATAATGCGCTTTTTCAATACAGATTATCAACCAATCTGTGACGATTGAAAAACGAATTTACATGTTGTCCTAGTTTAATATATTGGTTTTATTTTTATTTCATACTAGCAACACACCTCGGCTTCGGAGGGGTGCATATCTTCTTCTACCATCATCAAAACCTCAATTAAAGATACACCTAAACGTTCCGAGTGAATCACTCCGTCCATTGGTGAAAACTGTATGAAAATCCATAATTTTAGAGTTTACCACGTACAGACAGACAGACAGACGTGGCAGGGGGAATTTATTTTATAATATGTAGTGATTTATTCAATTAATCAAGACGAATTAGTCCAAAATATCTTGCATGAACCCCTTTGAACAAACTAAAAAGTAAAACTTAATCAAAGCTTTTTTAAAGTGAAGCACAGATCAAATATTAATACATCTTACTTAATAGGCTCAACAATCAATCGCAATGTTCGCAAAAGTTAACGAGTTTTTAATCCCAATAGCCCGCAGGTTATAAAAATAATTAAAAGCACGAATTCACCCACTGCGTGGAGTGGCACCCATGTTAAATGTCAACCCTTGTCCTTTGGTAAATAGACCTGACAATGTAATTGAGAATTTGAATGATGGATTTAGAGAATGACTTGCTAAGTTAAAACCACTTAAGATAGTTGTAAAAAAAAATATTGGTGCTATGTCATGTTAAAGAATTTTCAAACATAACGAAAATCAGCAACAAGAGAATCACAACACATAAAAATAAATTTGCCATTTAAATGTGTTTCATAAATAACTTTTCTCAAATAATATCCCGACTCAAAAGCAAAACACTAATAACTGCAAAATAACTTTCGTTTCGGATGTCGGTGTCTTTGGTACCTCTTCTTTTTATCATTTTTCGATAATGACTTCTGAAACAAAACTTATTTTGCAGTTATTAGTGTTTTGCTTTTGAAGTCGGTTTATTTTTTGAGAAAAAATGTTATTTTTTTGTTTTTAGTTTTAGTACACCATCACCAAAATTGAGCATTTTATATAGTACGGTACCCAAAGGATTGTTTGTCGCTAAAGAGTTCGGTTGTGTGCTCCATATCTTGAAAACTAAATTCCCTAAGTTGAGAGATACTCAATCCAACACAAAAGAATGATCACGATCTGATTAGTAGTTTCGGAGAAATACGAGGACAAACATACATACATACAAACATGAAAACATACACTTATGAAATTTGGCACACGAAGCCCACTTAGAATAACATATGTGAATGTTTTGCATTTCCAACAATATTACATACATACTCGTACGTGTCGAAAAAGAGGCCATCCATGAGGCATTCCAAACGTTAAAAAAGTGACAGATTTGGGGAGGCCTATGTCCAGTAGTGGATGTCTTTCGGATGAAATAATGAGGATAATGTCATGTTTTAATAACGAAATGTAATATGCTATCCATCTTTGTAAGGAATTTTTGTTTCACTACAGAATTACTTATATCTGCGGAATTGCTGCTAGCCCTGAAGTTACATGTAAGAAATCGTTAAGATAATAAAAATGAGAGTCTCTGTTGTCATCGCTCAGTTACAGTAGTCGATAACTCGATTGTTTTGTTCGCCCTTATCTAAAGATTAAATAGAATGCCTGTTTGACTGCCTCGTTGGTTTAGTATTTGGAAGTGCTATTCCTGATCTTAAGGTCGTGGGTTCAATTCCCAGGTTTTTTAAAGCATTATTGGGATTTGCTAATTAAAATTTCTCAGTTACAGCTTCTACTTCACGATAGCCTCGCCTCATTTACAGGGGAATCAAACACAACTGGCAAAACGTGGTTGTCGTATGGTTGGTACCATTGCCTTACATTAAGAGTGGCATCACGTTTTTTTTTTGCTTGATTGGTTCTCAATATAATTAAACTAGTCGCTTTGGTCCGAGCAAAGAGTCTATCAACTTTGTTATTAAAATTAAGAAAATAAGTTTACCTTACGAAGCTTCACAAAAAAACACCTTTAAAATGGACTCAATATTAAATGTGCATTGAGATAATTAAGTTACACTACGAACATTAAGTTATTCAGGGCTTACACAATTTCCCAGTAATGAAAGAGAAATTTGCCGACACAGATTCATTTCACTCAGTGATTTTATTGGTTGTTATAAAATATTCATAACGCGGACGAATGGGTTTTGCAGGTGCTACTCAAACGGTTCCCGTGTAAAAAATGTTTCGGTAAAAAATTTGAGTGACATACATAAAGGATGGAGGTGTCGTGACAGCAAACATTGATTTATATATTTACTAGCTTTTACCACATTTTTTTTTTTAATAATACGTATCCTATGTTAGTTCTAATACCTCCAAGAATATACCTCCAAACAAACTTACATTCGCATTTATAATATGAGTAAGGATTTACAGTTTTTGTCGACAGTGAAAAACAATTTGTAGTTCGATTTTTACTGTCTGTTAACTGAATGATTTTATAGATTGTTGTTAAGTTAGTAATAAGTAAGTACTTATCATACTCGAATCACAAAGATTTTTTCTCGTGTGCTACGTTCTAGGCTACATATTATTTACATACAACAATAAGTATTCATGTTAATGTATATCTTTTCATTTTGTTGTTGTTTGATAATGTTGCATATAAACCTAACTCGATAAATTCTCTAAAATTATTAGTTTACATGATGTAGGTATTGGTAGACATTTCCCTATATCCATACATAAGCTCACACTTTCCTATATCTTTGAGAGATCGCTTATACATTTTTCTCAATAGGTACAAACAAGAAAAGCAAGCAACTTGTAAGTGTGTGTATCTATCATATTTGTGTATGTGTTTTATTTTTCGTAATGTAAGTCTTCTGAATCTGGCAGTAGGTTAAAAAAATGTTTATTCAAAAAATAAAAACCCAACTGCTTAAGAAGCAAATTAAAAAGACGTAAACAAGAAGAAAATCATGCTGTGCAATCGGAGGATACGTCGGAGAAGCTGCCTGATCAAATCCAGATGTATCCTCCGACAGCACAGCATGATTTTCGTCTTGTTTACGTTTTTTAGTTTGCTTCTTAAGCAGTTGGGTTTTATGATTTTTGAATTAACTTTTACATTTAAATATATAAGTGCTATTTATGAAATCACCTCTTAAAATACAGATACCCAACAGGATGGGTTTGGGAAAAAAATGGGCTTCCACAATATGGCGCCCAAAATCCGCCATTTTAATGTAGCTAGTGACACTCGCAAGGTTAAGACAAATCGATTGACGCAAGAATCATCAAAATCGGCCAACGCGTTTGGTCACTAGCTACATTAAATTAACGCCACGCCACATAGGAACCAACATACATAGATAGAGTGATAAAAACATTACCCCCCTTCGGCATTCGGATAAAAAATATATCATCATCAGCCTATAACAGTCCACTGCTGGACATAGGCCTCTCCATTTACACGCCATTTGGTTCGATTTTCGGCAACTGTCATCCAGCTACTACCAGCCACTCTACGAAGATCGTCGCTCCACCTAGCCTGAGGTCGTCCTACCTTACGTTTACCAGTTCGCGTTCTCCACTCAAGAACACGTTTACCCCAACGCAAAATATATAATACATGCAAAGAAAAACACCCAAATTAAAACACCAACAAAATATATTAAATTGCAATCAATAAAACAGGCAAGATTTAAGCACTGGTGATCTCTTCAATAGGCGACACTTCCAAGAAGTTGACGATGTTTCTGAAAATCCTCTTTGCTGCTAAGTCCATCATGGGTCTGCCGAATTCTGTCGCAATCTGCTTCCAGTTTTCGTTCAAGAAACCCAACATAGCCTCACCTAGAAGAAAATAAATAAGTTTTATTAAATGAAAGATAAAAAATTACGACTTACGTCTATATAAAACCAAGCCAGTTCAATAAGAAGACATTTAAAATGACATTCTAGCAGCAATAACGAATGTCAAAAACTTCAAAATGTAGGTCTGTGCCAATGAGGTAATAATGTACTACGCACTAGTACATATTATCCAATGATATTCTAATAAACAGATATGTTGTACACTCACAAAACAACTGAAAAAAGTGTTCCGCGCAGCAGCGGCAGCACAAATACAAACTTTTCATTCATCTGACATTTCACTACATGTCAAAATGATGCAAAAGGGATGGCATATCAAAACCAACAAGAAAAAAAGAGACAGCTATTGTTTGTCACTTGCGCGTGAATGTAAACAAATGCATGTTGGCATCAAAGACTAATATTTTAACGAGACAGAAGGTACAAACCGCCTGTTTTCTATACAAACATTAGCATAACCTAATAAATAGTACTAAAGGTAGGTAGGTGAGAAATAAAACACGATATAAAAGGAAAAATATTTATCTTGTGTTAAAAACAATTATACACCTTCGAAAAGATTCAATTTGTTTCTTTTCTGTCTCTTAGAGAGTTTCTTTATTTCGAATTGGACTGGAAATCGGAATGGACGCGAACTGTTGTGTATCTATTACGGTTTTAATTAAATGTATACGATGATTAAAAGCAGGTGACTTTTGTTTCGAATGTTCAAAAAGTGGTTCAAATATATTGGTATTTAAAAAAGTTTTCAAAATATTACATTTTAGTCTCTCAATTTCTTGATTATTAACAAACTAGGTACCGTTTTCATATAAATGAGATTTTATAATCATCTCTGATTTTAAGCACACTGTAAACAAGTTTTCTGATGCATAGCATAAACCTCCCATGTCCCTGATTGTGACTAATTTGTGGAACCACAATTTTTCATTAGAATATAAAGTATCAACACAGATTTCACACCTAATAACTTTTGTTAATTTTCGTGCAATCCAACCAGGAATGTAACCTATAATTTGTTTTACTGAGTCTGTACCTGACCTCATTAGTTGGAAACCTTAACGAAGAAAAAACAATAAATAGTTAGACTCGCTATTGGCGAACACTAAACAATATTAACGATTCTGACTTGAAATTATATATAGATAGCCTATAGATTATAAAAAAAAAGTTATACAAGGCTAGAAAAAAGGAAAACAGAACTGTGGAGTAACTATGACTTTAATGCCTAAGATATTCGCATCTCATCACTTTTAATCTATGTCCGGAGTGCACGCGTCCTTGTCGCCCTCACAGCAAAAAATGTATTTACCATCTCTTTCTTTTTTCTTACCGCCAAATTTCAGAATATTAGGAAAAAAATAGAAATATATCATTAAATTAAGGTGTATCGCATACTTACACATGGTATGAGATCCCTTGTGTTTTATTAACTTTGGCATCATAATTAGTACACTTTCTAAAAACACACGACACGGCATTTTTTAAAATTTGTTGTTGGTTCAACGAAGCCGCTTAGGACTCGTCGCCATGCGTGACATAGACTAAAGGCAGAAGTCACAATTATGACTTATTCGAGTCTTCACAATGCGTGCGCTTATAACATATCTGTTTACTAGAACATCATTGATATTATCTCAATGGTCTGTGCGGGATTGACATAGGCTACTGAAATATCACATAGTCTAACCAAACACTATGGCATTTCTAACGTTATTTTGTCTAGAACTCAAACTTTTATTTAGTACTTTATTTTTGAATTATGATGTCCCAAAATCTGTCTCAAACTCAAAATCATTCTTTTCAATTAAATTATTTAGATGATCTTCCATTCCGTCCTGTCAAACGTCACGCTATCACTGACTCCTTTTTAAACGACTTTCCAAAAAGGAGGAGGTTCTATGTTCGACTGTATGTTTGTCTTTTTGTATGTTCACCGATTTCTCTGTCAATGGTGGACCGATTATGAAAATTCTTGCTTCTTGCCACAGTTAAAAAGTGAAAATAAAAAACATTTTTAGAAAAAATACAACCGACTTCCAAAAAACACACTACAAAGTGAACGGTGGAGTCGGTTGTAGTTATTCGTAAAAAAGTTTTTTTTTCTTTCATCACATCACTACTTACACAATCCATTCATCTTTTCTTTGGCCTCTCTCTCTCTCCTTTTATAACTCTTTTAGTAACAAACCCTATACTTTCACGTCTACACTTTATTAAACCGAGTAACTTTTTCATTTTTCATTCAATTTTACTTTATCTTAGTAAACCTTCGATGGGATACGTCACTTCGTTAATGAGAATCCACGAGAAAAATGGTTGCTTTGCATTTTTAAAGTGTATATCGCAGTGCGAAAGGCTTGGCAAAAAGTGTGGCCAAAGGCAATATGTAGCGCCATCTATTACCTTGGACAAAGATTAATGCCACATTCTATTGTCAACATTCATTGGAATAGTTTGTTGATATTTTGGTCTGGAAGCTCAATTTAAAATTCATGGCTTTGGAGCCATTTTCTTTTGATTAAATTGAGTTTAGTAGTGACTTGGACTCATCATCATCAACTGCCCATCCTTAAAATAGATGTCATACCGTATACAGCTGCATACCAGAATTTTAAATGAAGCAGCAATAAATAAATTGTCGAAATTCTTCTGCATGGTGAACCGGGTGCAGTTATAAATTAAATTCCTTACACGGAATCAAAGCAAGTTCATAATGATTTTACGACAAAAATCTGCATTTGAAAGCAATCTATTCTCAATTGCAGGACTTTGTTTAATTATAGCGTTACCACAGAGTACGGACTAGAAAATTAGAAAAGCCATTATCTAATATTATTATGCAATGAGCGTTGAGTAGACTGCCAAATGTAATAATTATTGTCAGATTTGTCTGCAGCAGTCAATATCTACGTGTTAACGGTGGCGTTCACTGACACGATTGGTTTATATTGCGTGGTTAAAATAACTGTACACTTGGTGCTATCCAATAACGCCGACGTTCGACTCTCGTTATTGGCGCACGAGGCGAAAGCGAGGCGCCGCGCGGGTTGGCGGGAGAGGGGGCGTGATGCACAGATATTTTGACCGAGTTGCACAATGCGTTTTGATAACACCGTCTCTCGCGATGACTGCCGAGGTATTTTAGACACGGATGTCTTATTCTAATTGCTGGAAATAGATAAAGACGGAAGATACTTACTAAGCTGCTTGTTGCCATTGAACAAGTTGGTCAGGTGGTAGTGAGCGTTGTCTTTGACCTCAAAATCGAAGTCGTACTTCTTTGGTTTGATGATGTCCTTGCCGTCAGCATTCTTGATGATGTCGTAGTGGATGAACAGTTTGATTTCAAGATTTTCTGAAACGATGAAAATGTTTAGTAAATGATGCATACAAATGTAAGGAAATGCTGAATACAAAATAGAATTTATGGTTAATGTGTATATATAACACTTATAAATATTAACTATGTCAACATACATATCATCAACAGCCTTTTAACGTTGTTTACTGAGACACTGGCCTCCTCTCTGTGAGAGGGAATGGGCCGTAACCGACCACACGGGTCCAGTGCGGGTTGGGGGATGTCTCATATTTTCGAATTTTGGTTCTAGGATATGCTGGTTTCCTCACGATGTTTGCCTTCACTGTTTTGAGAGCAGTGATGATTAAATAATTTACACAAAGTAAAGCGCCTATCTAGGTTTGAACCCACGACCTTACCGACACGTAAGTGCTCTCACACACATATACCTACATTTAAATCAACAACTAATAACTAAGCCTGTTGTAATAAATAAGCTTATTTTAGAGCCTTATAGATGATGTGTACATATCAGTGTTTTATATGAAACTAGGCAGACCCCAAAACCCAGTAACTGGGTGGTACGATACCCCTTGTCTGGGTTAGCGTCAAATTTCTCGGCTTCTGAAACTACACTCAAAAATCTACATATAACAGCCGGGACCAATGGCTTAACATGCTTTCCGAGGCACGAAGGGTTTTCAGTATGTTAAGATGGACAGCCATCCACGGAACGACCTCGGCAAGCGTTGCTTAACCTTGCACATCGATCGACTCATGCGGCTTTTATTATGTAGCCATGAACTTCTATGAAAACTTTCAGTGTCTTTCCTGACACCTATAAAAAGACTTACTTGCTAACAATTATCGAAGTATACTTACTCAGTTTCAGTTTCATCTGTCCATCGCCAGTGATTGGCAGGATCAGGATACGACCTCCAGCGGTGTAGTGACCCTTCACATAGTTGTCCATGTGGAAGTCTACAGTGAAGACCTTCTTCTTCGTGTCCCATCTGGTGAAGAATATTAAAGGTTATGAGAAAAGGCAACTACGTTGTTTTTGGGAATACGGGGATTAGTGCCCGACCGACGCTTTTGCTATATTCAGTTATTTCATGCTAGTTCGATATTTGAAATTTTGTGTTTTACATAATAGCCTGTGTTTTTTGAAAAGATCGTGATCGTGTAGAAAGAAAAAAAAGAAATCGAAAGAAAGTGTTCGTTTCAAACAGATCTGAAGATAATTTTACCCATTTCAAACTCTTTGAAGAGATGCAAAAAAAATAGTTACTTAAGTATAAAGCGTTACGATATAGGCAAGTATCTAGTTCATATGAAAAACAAAAAGTTGAATGAAGTAACTTTCGCAAATCTTGCAGAATGGCACAAATCTATCTATACTAATATTATAAATGTGAATGTAAGTTTGTTTGTTACGCTTTCACGCAAAAACTACTGAACCGATCATCATGAAACTTTGTACATATATTCTTGGAGATATTAGAAGTAACATAGGATACTTTTTATTAAAAAAAAATATAATAATAATGGCTTCACTGCGAGCGAAGCCGCGGGTAAAAGCTAGTGGGCTATAAAATAATCGTCAATATCTAATACATACGAGTATATTAAATCGTATGTATTTGATATAGAGTATGTACATTGAAAATATTTCCGAAAAAAATAGCCAGGGTGTTAAAAGATAACCAACAGAACCCAATCCCAACATATTTGGAATTATAGTCTGTTTGTCAGTTTGTCTGTTTATCTGTTTGTCTGTTTAGTTGTGCAAGCATCACGTAAAATGTACGAAACCAATATAGATAACTTTTATGCATTATAATTGTGCGTGGCTTGAAGTATTTCTTAGCTTTTGTTTCATCACAATTGGTTCACTCTATCAAAAATTAAATAAATTTAAAGTGTTCAAGAATTAAAATATCACAAAACACGCAATTCAGATACTCAGACAGTTGGATTCCATCATCGATAGATGGCGATGTGCAATTGACGTAATTTTTTGAATGGCGCTGTTAAGATTCGCCGCGAAAGAATGACCCTAGAAAAAAATTGGTAGGTAAGATAGGCAGAATTTAAATTATATTAAAATATTTTCAACCAAATAATACTGAAATACGTAGGTACTTACTCGACTTTATCAACCACGGAGCTCTTCAAGCCCTTCATGATGCCTCCCTTCAAGGTGAACTGAAGACCGGCCAAGTCAAAGGCAAGGTCATCCATCTCCATAGGGTCCAATACGTCAACGTTGTTCTCCGGTATTCCCCCCATGAAAATCGGTATCATTTGCTGGAATGCCGGTGTCAAACAGGCAGAATCCTCGAGATTGCATTTTTCTACCGATGGCAAAACTGTGAACAAATGATATTTTTTACAGAATGATACAACATAACCATAACGCCTGTATAAGCTTTCAATTGGATGTTTTGTAATGCTTAAACCAAAACTTATCTTGTGGAGGGGCCGAGAAATAACTCGGACACTTCGATTCATAGGGATCTATTGTGGTCAAAAAGATCCCAATGGGTCGAAGTGACCGAGTTATTTTTCTAGTTAGTTTTTTTGTTATGTAATATACTTGTAATAGTAATTCTTAATTAAACCCCCCAGAATTGCGTCGCTTTACAGAAATATATTTTAAACATCACACATAGGGGCTTTAATTCATAAAGATATTTTTTATATAGACACTCAATTTTGGTCCATTCATTAAGGCAAAACCTCAGCTGGCTGCCAAAAAGTTGGGATCCTCGCGAAGGTGAGACGGTACTTCACGCCAAAACAGTTCCTTAACTTGTATCAAGCGCAAGTTAGATCATGCATGGAGTACCACTCTCATCGCTGGGACGGATATGCCAAGTACCAGCTGGATGCACTTGAGTCGAACGAAAAACGGGCCAAGAGGCTCATCGGCAATGAGGTACTGGTCGAACCTTGGCTCAAGAGCCTTGAACATCGGCGCCGAGTTGCCAGCCTGTCGGTTTTTATCGGTTACATTTCAGGGAGTGTGCGTTGGAATTGCATGAACTAATTCCTCCTAGCCCGTTCCATCATCGGACTACATGACGTACGGTGATGCGTCATCGGTACAAGGTGGACATCTCACTCACACGCACCAAACGTTTTGGGTATACTTCATTATGCGTACAGCGAAGGAGTGGAATTCCCTGCCGGAGTCTATATTTCTTGATAGCTTCAACCTGGGAGTAAGCGTGCTTCATCGTCGACCACATCATCGCATACCATCAGGTGAGATAGTGGTCAAGCGCAAGCTTACCAAAAATAATAAACATAAAAAAAAAATTGAGGGGAGTACTAATACGCAACTAGTGAGTGTAGGTATATGTGAATCACAATCATGATGATTGATGTCGTAAATGCTAACATCTCGCAGAAGTACCTGTATAGGTTGCGTGCGTAATAAGAGGCATATCACTTACCAACTAATGACTGGTGCTAGAAACTAATTGGGACCACTTACAAGTAAAAAGTAGCATCGATTATATAAATGATGTCCTATTATTCAAGATTGTACTATGACGTGGCTATTTCATTATAATAAGTTGATTTCGTTTTGTATTAAATGTATTTCTAGAAAATAATGTAGTTTTGCAGGGTCTAGAAGACTCCAATGCACAGAATACATAGGTGTTATTTTTCTTCATTTTTCTAGCTCAACAGTAAATTAGATTATTTTAGCACTAAACTATGCCAATTCCACGACATCGTCTGTAGTAATGCATAGGTCAGTTTGGCTGCATCTACTGGGCCACAAAGTAGAGAAAAGGAGGTGGAGCATAGTTTTCGACTCAGCTCCACGTCCACCGCTATTGTTCTGAGCCTCTTTGCGAGGTAAGAAATTGGTGTAAAAAACCGCCTATATTTTAGAGTTCTTTTAGTTTTCATTACGGCGTATATATTCCCCTAAGTTAACGAAGTACTGGCCGTGCGACCGCTCGGAGACAGGATATCAATATTGAACCTCCTTTTGGACAGTTTTATTTGCAAAATATACTTTGATTTACATTTGCTATTTCAGTTAAGGAGAAATTCTAGCTGTATTTATTTCTGTGTAAAAATATTATTAAACATCCAAGTCGTTTTGGAGGTGTTTCCAAAAGTAGCGAAAAATTATCGTGTTGTAATTTTTTTTTTATCACAAAATTAGTAGTTACACGTAAAAAACATGTTTCACAAATAATGTACATCAATAACAAATACTACATTTTTTTTAAATCTTTTAACCAAGCCTTTACTAAGGAGTATGCTTTAGAAAGTAACCGTTTTACGGCACCAAAGCCGTCTACTTACTTGCAACTTCACTTGCAAGCACAAATTCAAACACCTGGGTAATTCTAATCAGGGATAAAGATTCTAAAAATTCCTCACCTCAAAAGAGGTTCTTTTAGATATTTTTTCGCTTTGTCTACCACTCACAAAACTATTAATAAAATAACTCTTTAGGCTAACTCAGTTTTGTTTTACTTGCCAAAATATTATACCATCCATTTTTTTTAAGAATTTTGGTACACATAAGTTATTAAAAATATGCGGTTCTTGACTTATAAGCGCACTAACAGGCAGAGAGAGAGACATTGCTTTAAATACCAAACAATAGAAGTGAAGATAAAGAATAACCAAATTAATTAAAAATGAAGATGCATTCTAAAAGAATAAATTAATCTTAGAAAAATCCACTTAAATGCAATTGTTGTTATATACAGCGGAAATGTCATACTTTTAACAAAGAATTCTGACATTTTTAATTAAATAATTCGCCTACCTACGTGACATAATTTAGCCAATTATACTAGTATTTAATGATGTTATGAATCTTGTTCATCATTAGCAAACCAGTGTTAGCACCATAGCTATTATTACAGTTATGGCAAATATAAATTAGTTACAGAAAATAGTTCTGTATCATTTAGTTTTTAGTTTTTGGGTAAATATTTTATTTACTCTTTTGTCAGTCTCTCTCAGCGGGAACCTACCTTAACCTGCCTTGAGCTACCAATGGCTATAACAGGGATTATACGAGTATTTGCCTTGAATCTCCAATATTTTTTTATAAAAAAGAAATTATATCAAGTTATCTTAGTTTAGTTATTAATTAATTATCAATTAGTTAGTTATTATTAATTAGTTATCTTAATTCTGGCTGCATCTTTAACTTACAACTTTACTTACCTTTGGCTATTTTTTTTAATTGTAAACCATAACATTTTGTGTTTTTACTTGAAGGTGCGAATAAACTATTTTTTTTTTTTATTAATGATCCTGCGGTACACATGAAACTCACTTCATATGTCATGGTGGCGTTAATAGTCTCAAATCTCACCCATAAGACTATGTTATTCGTATAGGCGATCCATAGAACAGGAGCCGAAGAACCGAACCGATTGAGCTTTAATTAGGAATTTCTCAGTGGTAGCCTGCAGTTTGGAAGCTGACCCGCAAACCCCGAAAAAGAACGTTAAGCCTTTGGTCTGATCTCTCTCCGGTAGGCTCGCATTGCCATCACATCAAACTCTAAGACTAAGGGGAAAAGAGAGTGCAGTAATGTTCACACACACTTGTGCACTTAATATCTTCCGCGTCGTTTCTGTTGAGATTGGTTGCCTAGAGCGAAACTCGATCAGGAGTAGGTACTTTTATTATTCATCATCATCATCAGCCTTTTAGTGTTCCCACTGCTGGGACACAAGCCTCCTCTCTGTGAGAGGGAATGGGCCGTAATCTACGCGGGTCTGGTACGGGTTGGTGGTCAAATGTCTTCAATTTTTTGGTTCTAGGACATGCCCTTATACTCGCGATGTTTTCCTTCACAGTTTTGAGAGTAGTAGTGATGAAATAATGTATACAAAGTAAAGCGCCTGCCTGGATTCGAACCTACGACCTACAACTTGTAAGTCGTGGCCGTTACCGCTGGGCCACCACTGCTCTTATTATTATTAGCTTTGATCAAGGGGTTTGGTTTTGGCCAAAAGGCCCAATCATCATAATTGTGGGTATGTTTGTGTCACGTACGCAAAAATTGCAAGAACAAACCAATTATTTTCTAATGACATATCACATCAATTAGTAAACCTGTAATGGTCGCGAAATTATAATTAATGGTATCGTGGTTAACATTAGGCAATCAATTCATCTGATACTTATGAACTAAGTTTTTTTGCCCAACCGGTTGTTTGTCGCTTGTTACTTTGATGGCAATAATTGCATTTTCATTGATGCTAAAGTACACTTATGTGTTGTTAAGGGATTTTGCAGACTGTTATTGTTAGTGTTATTATGTTTATAATGATAAGTTTCATTTATCTTTATTGTCCAATCTTCGTAATTATTTAATTTTCTATTATTTCACACTAACTTGTAGGCTACAATGTTCAGAATAGCTATGTTATCTTTATAATATTTATTGTGGCATTTTTAAGCATTATTATCAACGACTTGATTTGATCAGTTTTTAACTCTTTAAAATAGTTAAGGTTCCAATCCTTATGAGAAAATTATGGACGCTACTGTTGGCACTAAACTTGTTGCCGAATTCGAAACTGTTTCGATCAAAATTTCTAATAGAGCGTGAGAAGAAACCTTGGCCTTTTATTATACTAAACAGTAGGTTATTAACACACCATCAAAAAACTGTGCTTTTTGTATATGTATTTATGCAAAAGTATTAACGAAAATTGAGTTAATTATGGTTCTCCTTGACAGATAACTTCCTTCCTGCTTTTTGGAATTCATCTGGATTAGCAACTTACAAGTAAAAAAAGGCTTGTAAAATGTTACCTTATGAATAGAACTAGGCAGACTAAGCAACCTACGCCATTAATCCATTAATCAATCATGAGCCATGCGTGTTAAAAATAAACCATTCCGCTATTCATTTATTTGATTTGACAAAATAATCCATGCGGAGCTTTATTATTGATAACGAATAATCATAAAATAATTTCCATAGAAAATTCTTGAAATATTTTTAAGTTGAAGACAATTTTCCGTATTTTGTTCTATAATTATTGTACTTACGAGAAAATTAATAAAATAATCACGGTGTTGATTTTATAAGAATCTGCTTTTGTTAAAATAAAATTACAGCTATTTATTTGGTCCCAATTAATTTAAGAAGATAATATTAATAAGCTAAGAGAGCGCTACCTTTCCTAAAAGAAAGGCTTTATTTTATAAATAAATTGTGTTCTAAAATAGCCCTTTACTTCTAGGCTTCGGTCTCATAATTTTAGGAGCCCGTTTAAATTATTTTTAGATTTTATATTTAGAAAACAAATTCTATTCTGAGGACTGGCTTTGAATTTATTTCAAAGAATACTAAAATAATTTTATGAAATGAAAATAGGGTTGTAAAATACTGTTATATTATAATTTTGAGATAGGTCAACATTAGGAACGTCATGAAAAGACAAAAAGGAGCACAGTTAGTAGAGCTTTAGCTGGCATTAAACTTAGTTCTTTTTCTATCCCAGGGCTTAGGGTTTGATCGCTATGAACAGTTGGGATAACCATAGGATTATACGCCAAATACGCTCTTAGACGTGGAGTTGCGGACACCAGCCCGTAATAACTTAACTTAACCATAGGATTAGACCATTGAGTTCGAGGTTCTTTATTACGACAGCTACCGAACACCTATGATAAAATCTTAAAACATCATAAGAAAATTAAATATAATTTTAAAATATCCGTACCTGCTGATTGAGCCAAACCGAACACCAATACCACCAGACACGCTACTTTGAACACCATGATAACTTCGACACAAACCCTACAACGGTTACCTAAGAACTGTTCATGAACTTGAACTAAGAGCGTTAATATACTAGACGAAACATCGTCGCTGACCATAATTACGTAATTATGTCTATAAATTAAATAATATTGCAATCATATTGTACAATTAATATAAAAAATAACATATTATTCTTATCACAAAAAATTTAAGCAAAAAAACTACACATGAAAAGTTGTACCCTAGGAAAACTTAGTTTAGGGTGGTGGTGACTAAGAACTAAAATATTTTAGTGTTGGCAACAAAAGTTGCGAAGGTTACGTTCGACCAAAATTCATGATGAAGTCAATTTATTTTATTAAAAATAATATTTTATTGACTTCCCGTGTTTAATCATTATTTATGCGAGACAGAAAAATACTTAAATTTTGCATGCATAATCTATAATGTAATAAAAACTATTCATAACTAATTCATCATCCGAATGTTTTGTTTAACTATGGCTGTTTGTAACGGAAAATAACTAATAAATTTGTTTTATTAAACTTTGAACTGCCTATTGATAAAATACATTCATTTTCCGCATATTCATCAAACTGTTATAATATTTACATGGATAATCTCAATGATGGTGGTGTTCTGCTAGACAAACATATTTGACTTCAAAAAGCTGAAAAATACAGAAGATTTTATGCAAGAATATTTAAATTTCAATTTTATCACACGACACAGAAGAAATCAGTGAATGTAAATTAATGTAGGGAGAATAATATAAAGCCCATTTCAGGCAATTTTTTTTTCACGTCTATTCAATAAGAGCTAGTTTTCCTCGTAAACAGGGACCAAAATAGCTAATTAATGGCTTAGGGACTAAAAGTGATTTGAATTTGGAATGTGGATATTCTTAGTATATTTTCCAATCAGTAAAGAGATGAATCACAAACTATGCGCGAACAATGTATTGAATAAGCGACTGGCTGAAAAACTGCGAGCACGCCAATTAAAAAAAAATGTTGATTCAAAATAAACAACGTGCGAAATTAAATGTATTGTGCCTTCTTTCGTAGTTGTTTCAAATTCTTATTTCACAATTATGAAAAACGAGTGCGTCTTCCTCAAGTAAAAGAATTATAATCAAGTTTCTCAAAAACTACATTCTGAGACACCGTTTTCTGAGACTATTTGTAATTGCCAAGCTGTAAATAAATCTACAACTGTAACCACTTCCATAATTGTTCAAATATAAACATTAGCTTCTAATTATTTTGTTTTATTAAGATATAATGTGGTTCTTAATTTCATGTAAATATATAAACATAACGTTCTTGTTCATAAGTCGCACTTACTTATTTTCTCATAGAGGGTGATAAAAAGTAGAGTGTCCACCTCGAGAGAAACACTAGTTAGGGCTCGAGTGGCGTACTTTGAATCTCTCGCTGCACTCAGAATTCTACTTACCTTCGCTCCGCTCTGGATTCAAAAAAAAACTCTCGCCTTTAAAATAGTTGTTTGCTCCCTAGGTAAACAATCTACTATTTTAAATGTACAGAGTTATTTTTAACCCCCGTAGGAAAAAGAGGGGTGTTATAAGTTTGACGTGTATTGCTGTGTATCTGTGTGTCTGTCTGTGGCATCATAGCTCCTAAACGGATGAACCGATTTTGATTTAGTTTAAAGTTATGGGCGTTTTACTGTTTGAATCGGGGTGTTATCGCAAGATATCGTGTTATAGTTACGTGTTCAATAGATTGCCGATCGAAGCGTATCTACTATGTACTAGATAAATTATGTAGCATGAAATATTTTTTTTAATATTTCTTACATAAGCCATAGGCGCATCAGCAGTTGCAGATACATAATAGGAACCTTCTTGACAAGTTTTTATCTGTCAGTCAAAGTAACTTCCTAGTTTAAAATAACCAATTTAAGTGAATTAAAAAATATTAGGCGTTTTATGTTAAAGTAAATCATCATTATCATATCAGCCGAAAGACCACCATCACCATCCACTGCTGGACATAGGCCTCTCCCAAGCGTCGCCATATTGACCGGTCCCGTGAGAGTAAATAAAATAAAATAGTAGAAAATTAGAATTGGATGCTAATATCTGAATTTACTTTAAGATTTATAAGTATTGCTTTCTCGTGTTTTTGTGGCTTGTTATGAAAGATAAAAAAAAATACAAAAATATCAAACTGACTTCCAAAACAAAACACTACAAAGCGAACAATAACTTCCTTTTTCGAAGTCGGTGTCTTTGATACCTATTGTTTTCCGTTCTTAGAAACCGACTTCGGAAAAGACAGTTATTTTTCGTTTTGTAGTGTTTTGTTTTGGAAGTCAGTTAGATTTTTTTGTATGTTTTTTTATTTATCTCTTTTTAGTTTTGGTAGGTACCTCCAAGTACCACTTAAATCATTTATAGCCAAAGTAAATCTCATGACGATTCCAATGAGCAAAAACACGACTAGGATCCATCTTTTTATTTCGGAGTTCCAGTGCCTACCTTCCATCATCTGATAACTGATCAGATGATGAAGCCGGAAGGTAGGCATTGGTTACCATTTTCATAAGTACTATTTATTTATAAGTATTTCTTCATCATAGTCGGTTAGCAATTCGATATATATTATACCCGTGACATAATTAGCATTAAGGGGATTCAGTGGCCATCTGAGGTCTTCTTCATCAGTTCCATTTCACCAAAATCGCTATATCTATGCCTATAATATTTGAGGAGTTCCCTCCATTTCTCTGGGACGCCACTATCAGATCCTGGTTTCCTTATCATGGTACCACCCTTGGGATATCTCCTTTCCAATAAAAAAAAATCATGAAAATCGGTTCATAAACGACGAAGTTATTCGCGAACACATATAAAAAAATATATAAATACGGTCGATTTGAGAAACCTCCTCCTGTTTGGGAAGTCGGTTAAAAGGCCACAAAGAATATGAAAATTTACGTATGTTTATATATTACGTTCTTTTATAATTCTGATTTCTTTATTTAAATTTCTAATACGCCTACGCCAAGGACTCTTTCGATGTAACAAAAAATATGGACATGTAAGTAGCGATATTTTTTGTACTCTCTTCAAACACGTATACATAATTATTTTTGTTTAGAAAAAGACACGCTATAGATCAAATGAAGCTGAAACTTATAATAGCACTTGTTAGGGTACATGCTATAGTAAAAAAAAACAGCCTAACGCCAGTCGGACTCGCACACCGAGGGTTCCGTACAAACAGCATGATCACCAAAATAATTAAATGAAATTACTGAAGTTCATAAACAAGAGCACCAAGCATTGCTCTAGCGAAAAGATACTGGATTGAGGAACAAAAATAACTTTGCCTTTGAAAAACTGCTGTCCCCATACATCTACATAGGTCGCGATCAGTTTACCACCAGCAAATCCTAATCCTAATTAATATTATAAATGCGAAAGTAACTCTATCTGTCTGTTAACTTTTCACATGTAATCCGCTGAACCGATTTAGATTAAATTTGGTATGGAGATATTTTGAGGACAAAGGATAGTTTTTATTTTGGTAGTGTGTTCCTTTGGGATGATAAAACACTTTTTACGCGGATGTAGTCGCGGGTGAAATCCTTTTTTTTATATTGGTAAAATTTTACAGTTTTTGGATTTTCTCCTTGACTTGTGCTATAAGACATTGTTTCGAGCCAAATTTCATTATTCTAGGTCAACGGGAAGTACACTGAAGGTTTCAACCCTAGCGAGTGTCAAATATGCGTTATTAATGGCCGTATCTTCTGATTGTGTTGATTTAGAAGTTTGTTTTGTTTTTTACAGCACCAAGAGATTGCAGCCTTGAGTATAATTTTTATGATATTAATTTCAACTCAATACCTCCACGCACTACTGAGAAAAAGGTTTTGACAGACGGAATATCGACATTTTGTGTTTTTTTTTATGTAGGTACAAATTTCCGGTTTTTTGTGAATTTTGCTTTAAAAGATTTCTTTTTGCCATATAATAGGTCAACGGGTCGTACCGTGTAGTCCCTTGCAATTCGTCAAATATGCAACAAAAACAAGGGTTGCATAATATTAATTTCAACTTGATAACTCCAGGCGTTCCAGATGCGTTCCTTACACACGTACAGACAGACAAAGAAGTGATCCTATAAGGGTTCCCTTTTATTGTTTTGGGAAACGGAACCCTAAAAAGTACTAAAAACCACAAACAAGCTTACAAAATGACGGCCGCGGCTATTATTGATTGTTGTCCGAAATAATAACGCTTATTATTATTTATTATTGTTATTTATCAAAGTGTAGATCCTTACAAAGTAGCTACTACGTGAACGTAATGTAATAACCGTAAAATCTAAAACCCTGGGCCACACTGACAGCTAAGTAAACCCACTAGTCAGTTGAGCAAGCTACGCTATCTTTTACCGTTTAAATATCTTGTCGGTAGATGAAGATTCGAATCGTAGAAATAGACTAATATTGCAATATCATTTGCATAGTCGCGACGCGTACAGTTCCAGAAACCTGCCAGTACTCTTCCTTCAGGCTAGAACCTCTTTCAGTGATCAGCATGCTACAGTACAGTACTCTGTACCTGGCAGGCATCGGTAGACCCCTCCTGTCCAAGCACCCTAGGCATCAGCCCTGCACGTCATAATCGTCGTTATAATTTTGTTTTCTCGTGTTCTAAGCGACCTAGCGATTGATATTTCAGAATAAATGTTGACAGGTCAACGACTTGTTTTTGATCATCAAGTAATTGTTCAATGTGACTTTTTGATGTCTTTTAAAATTTTTGACTTATAACACGATGTGGTCATAATTTATACTTACATTTTTATCTGAGAGTGTGAAAATCACATAGCTTGCGACCATGGTTGGCCACCATTATTTCTATTATTATTATATATATATTAATATATATTATATTATTTTTACCATGGTTCGCAATAAAAAAATGACTCAGTCAAATCAAGGCGCTCAAGAACTTCCTTTTTTTCGCTTGAATAGTTCAAATAAAACTATTGTACAATGAATTATTTGAAGTTCCAAAATATCACGGTCTTATGTTTCCGACAACTTGCAAAAAAAAGGTAACAATCTGTATAGGTATGGTCAACCGCACGTCAATGGTAACAACTCATTGAGCAAAGTCGGATCAACTCATAAATATGAATAAAAACTTTTTACAAAAAAATACTACCGACTTTCAAATAAAAAACTACAAAGTAAAAAATAACTTCATTTTTGGAAGTCGGTGTTCCTGTTTTGGTTTCTTTGTTTTTTGACACCGACTTCCGAAATTGAAGTTATTTTTCACTTTGTTTTTCTTTAAAGTCGTTTATATTTTTTTGCAAAAAGGTTTTTATGTTTCATATTTTAGTTGCGGTGGTGAGCAAATTCTATAGTAAAGTACCTATAATGCACAAAGTGAGTATAGTGGTAGCTTAGTAGTAAGGGCCGCGACTTATAAGTTGTAGGTCGTGGGTTCAAACCCAGGCAGGCGCTTTACTCCGTGTAAATTATTTCACTACCACTGCTCTCAAAACGGTGAAGGAAAACCTCGTGAGGAAAGCGGCATGTCCAAGGAAGGGAAAATTGGGCCCGCGTGGTGGACTACGGCCCATTCCCTCTCACAGAGAGGACGCATTTTGTCGGGGTGTGTATCTTCCAATAAAAATGGTGACTTGTAATTTGCAATTTGCAAGATCAATCATTAATGGGAAAATTGAATTGGTGTCGTTTTAATTGCTTAATACCCAGCAGTCAATCAACTGTGGTCACAGGTTAATTCTACCCATATTAAATTGTTTATTTCAATTATGCATCAATATCTTGTAGTAAACGGGAAAACAAAGATGTCAATTCATTATCTTCGTATTAATTATTGATCAGTTTATTATATCCCAGTAAACGTCGTCGCATGGCTGAAATTACAATTTTATTACTTTATAAGTTGACACTAGAATTTAATCTCCTTAGAAAAGTGCACTTCGTTAGCTTGTGTTTCAATTTTTGTCTATCTGAATTCCACAACCCAGTAACCGGGTAACAAAAGCTATCCAATACTAGAGTCAGATGTCGATAAGACACAGAGTCTTATCAACATCTGACTCTAACGGTTAGTGCCCAGGCAGGTAAATCAAACTATCGAAGAGAGGGTAGATAGGTACAATATTATATTTTTATTTGAAAACAGCTCCATACAAATCATTGACTACAACAACCCAGCTATGCTCATTCTATCTAAAACTAAATAAAACTTATGAACTAATAAAATACTATCAAATTACCAACCCTAACGTACGTAGTACTAAAACCGAATACCTACATATAACCAAATTCTAACTGCTCATATTATTATTTATTTAATTTTAATTTTATATTATTAGTAGTCTATACAAACGCCGCGTAATTATACCTATCTGACCACCATGATCCAGTTACTATATTATGTGAATTTGTTTAAAATAGTACCCCTTGAAGACTGGTCCTCCGACTTTCGGCTTTCTGAGTACCCGTTACGCCCTCTTTCAGTACTGATATTAAATCTGAGCCTCACATCGAAGCAATAACGTCAAATATATGATGAACGATGCCATCTAGCCAGTTTCCGACGTAGTAATGCATTCTAGGGCCTCTAGACAGCTCAAAAGATATTATACTGTACATCAGGACACGAATGGCTTAATCCATGCTAATATTATAACTGCGAAAGTCACTCTGTCTGTCTGTATATCTGAGGGTTACGTTTTCACACTTAAACCGCTGAGCCAATTTTGTTAAATTTGATTGGTCGCTACACCAATTAAAATTCATCAAAACTATTACTATGACAGACATAAATCTAACTAGATGACGCGATTGTAGGGACTTCGCGTGCCAAAAAACGGAGTAAAATTCGACTAAAGATCGTAACTGAGCCATTCAGAATTATAGGCACCGAAAATCTACCGAAATCTAGAAAAATGCCTTTTTATGCCATATTGAGCTGTAAAGAATGTATAGAAAAAGTTGGCCGAGGCATTGCAAATGTTTTCTTTCATCGTTAAGAAAAATTGTTTTTATATTGTTTGTGAAAAAGTGGCACGCTTGGTTTTCATACAGATGGAGGGTCTTGCGTTATCTATTTAGATTTATGTCTGTGATTACTATAATGAATAGTAAGTCTTGGAATTCAGGATATTATATTTTTGATCGAACCTTACAAGAAGTCAGTTTGTTTGATACTTAGAAACTAGCCTGTTATTGCGTGGTAAATCTATCATACTGCGTTTTTACATGTAAATCCTTATTTACACCTTCACTATTTACGATTGAAACAAAAGTCATAAATTATAAAGATCGTTTCATGCCATAAAATTGTGGAGCAAAGTTCGAACTATTTGAGATGTTAATGAATATTATTAGTATTTACTTAGTTATAATAATTATTTAAGTGCTTGTCCATCACGCTATGATAATTATGTAGTCCACAAACAATGCTGTATGATGAACGGGTATTTTTTTGTTGTTTAACGTTTTTCTAATAGGTTTGTGGCAGGTTCTAAAGTTGCCGCGTCATCGAAGGACTTATAGCTAGCTACATATTCGAGATTTTTATTATTGAATCCTATATCCTAATACTCCCTGTAAAGAAGTTTTTGGGCAAAACATTCCAATTTTGCCCAAGTAACGTCTTGTGGACTGAATTTCGTACTAAAGCCTTTTAAACTTCAGAAATTCGGCTTTAAACATCGTACTTAAATTCTTAGGACACATCTTCCCTCCCCCGGTGGATTCACGCATTGTCGAGGCAGGGGATTTTAGAAGCCGTGGCTTGGTCACCCACGTTGAAGCGAAGAGGAACCCGAGGAAAGGCCGCTCATCAGGGCTTTTGCCGATTAAGCTGACGACGTTGCGGCCAACTAGTAGGTTGCGGTGCCGCTTGGTAACAGGCGACATCGCAACTGAGGTGGACCGCGAGGTCTTATGAAGCGTCACAGGTCCCATAAGATATCGCGGCTGAGGGTTGGAGGCCGCGGCGGGAGAGGAGTGCCGGTATTGCGGTGCTCCGGTCTTCCTACTCCCCGAGTTCGCGGTGAATACTAACGTGTGCGGGTGTTCCCACCATAAGCGGCACAGGAGGACACCGTGGCGTTTTAGTGAGGTTAGGGTCCCACATAACTGCACTATCTCCCCGTGTTAGTGTAGTATGCATGAGCATTTCTCCAGTTAAAAAAAAAGAAAATCGTCCGGGGCGAGTGCGTTAAAAGCGAAAGAGTGCAATGCAAACATTTTGTACAGCACATCTTAGGTTCTACGTACAATTTCAGTTCTTTACGCAGAGATTGGAACAAATATTGAATTAAAAACAATGATAGAAGAAGCCATCAAAACAATCTTCAATGTTGTCAACATCGAAAGAGATGATGAGATGGTGACAAGCGCGAGCCTTCAATACTTAAAAAAATTTGGAACTCACAATATTAAACATACCAAGCTAATAAAAGTGTGTTAAAAAGCAATCTATACTAATAGACGTATCGCGTAGAAGAAGGCGTATACCTAAGTCTAATGCGCCTACGCCCACCCAATCATTTTTAATAAAATATTTACATCTGTTGCTTTTTAGTACTATTCAATTCTCATAATTATTATGTTTTCTTATTCATTGCGAAACTTAAGTGACAACGGTCAGGGCACATTGCTCGCAGACCGGATGGCCGATGTGGCCTAAAAAGTCTGGAATGGCAACCGCGAACCGGAAGACTATACGTTGGATGGTCTCCCACTAGGTGGACCGATGACCTGTTTAAGATTATGGAACGCGCTGGATGCGAGACGCACGGGATCGGTCAATGCGGCGACGCCTGGGGGAGGCCTATGTCCAGCAGAAGACGTCTTTCGGCCCCACCGCGTCCACCATCAGACGGTGGCGACCTCATCCAGGCCACAGAAGATAGGGAGAGTGGCGCACTGCAATCCCGCTATCCTCTCCCACCGTGGCCTCGAACCCTCAGCCACGATTTCGTATGGTATGGAACCCAGACCCCATACGACTTCGCGGCCCGCCTTAGTTGCCAAAGTTGTTATGTCGCCCAAGTGGCACCGCAACCTACTCTTGTTAGCTGCTACGTCGTCGGCTTAATCAGCAAAAGCCCTGACGAGCGCCCATTCCTGAGCATAGGCCTTTTTTTCCTTGTGTGAATCCTGATATAAATATGGACGCCTACGCCTTATTTCATAGCAAACACTTGCACCATTGTACATTTCATCATATAGAGAAGGCTCTTTCTCGTCATCAGTCATTGTTTGGTTGACTATCATAACGTTTGGGGATCCCTTCTTTTCGCATAATGTTCTTTATCCTAATATACTTCGGCATAACGATTTTGGCACAATTTGTTTTGGCATAATAATACTTCGGCATATTTTTTTTAGTCATACATTTTATGTTGGCATTATCATCTTAAAGACTCATTTGTTTTGGCATAAATTTGATTCGCATAACGTTAGTAGGCCTAATGACTATTAGGACAACGTTAGTAGGCCTAATGATAGCATAATAATATTTAGGCTATTTTCATGCAAATGATTTATTATACATAACATTATGTAACTTAAACGATTTTTCAATCGCGAGATAACTTTTATCTGAAGAATATATTAGATGTTTTAACAGTTTTTGTATAAAAAAATATTTCAATCAGTTAACTTCTATTATGAGAAATAAATATGGCGGTTATTCCTCAGATAGAAGTTAACTGATTGAAACAATGGTCCTTAATTATGTATGATTATTTATTTTAGGTGTATATTTTTAGCAATTGCTTGTAAATATGCTAGTTTAGAAGTATACTCATCTTTTTTACTAATATTTTTTTCAATTCTTTTGGTTTTGTCATCATATTCCGACATCCAGTTTATCTATTTCAATGGTTTGATGTTTTATTTCTTGTACGATCTTTTTTGCCAAAAAATAAAATCCAGGGTGGTGTTTTCCCACAAAATGTGCAATTCTATTGTGCCATGCCACTGCATGATTTTGTGTCCTAGGTCTATTTTCCTTTTCTAGTAGATACGTACTCCAGACTTTGGGTGGAAATGGTGGTGGTGAACTTGTAGTGCCCCATACATAATTCTGATCAAACCAATTTGCTATAGTTTCTGTAACAATTAAATAATATTGTTGGTTAAAAATTTAATATGATGTGCAACAAAAGTTAGTGACAGAACCGAATTGCTGCAAAACCGACTCTACGTAGTCTTGTTTGTCCTACCCCTAGAGTGTAATTTAAAATCGCGTAGGCGCGTAGGGGGAGGCGGCGGTGGTGAGCGAAAGCCGTCTGCGACGATTAGCACGCGTGGGGCCGCCGGAAGCCCGCAGCGCTGGAGCCGAGACAGAAACCCTGCCTGCTGCATGTTGCCTGCTCGCTTGAATGCTGCATGCTTGCTTGCATGCTGCATGCTTGCTTGCATGCTGCATGCTTGCTTGTTTGCTGCATGCTTGCTTGCATGCTGTATGTGTAAATAAATTCATGCTTTAGGATATTATGCTTAAAAAGTTATGCTTTAGAACTTTATGCTTAATAAATTTATGTTTTAGGATATGCAGCATTATCACGCTGCCTATTGATTCGGCTGAATAAAAACTATTCCGTTCGTGTAAGTCGACCTCATTTCTAATTTTTTCTTATTTCGGTTCAAACTTAGAAGTTTGATCATTCCATTGGATGACAGAGAAAATTTTTCTGGTGAATTGGCGACGTATCTACTTGGAAGTAACACGTTTAGTATTTTTTTTAAGAAAATTTCAGGTGCAAATCGTTGGATTTATATCGCATTGCGTCCATGCAAACCAATATGTTGCATTTAGTTCTGCAGCATTATTGGACATTTCTTTCTGAGAGTGTCAATTGTTCACCAGGAATTTAATTTGTTTCCGAGTTACCGGCGCATAAGGCCGTCTGTTACAAAGAACCGATTCGCTCAGAATCGGTTCTTGGAATATATAACAAGCTGTGGACTGATGTTCCGAGTTATTTCAACACCGACTGAGTTCGGGAAGCGTGTGCTTGCGGGGGTGACTCCATAATATACGAGTGAAGACCCCGGGAGGACGTCGTGACATCGCTCCGCGTCAAGTGATCCCAAAATTTTGTTCCTATTCACTTTTTATAATTTGTAGCAATAGCGAAGTATTTATTGAATAGTTTTTTATATGTATCACCTATTCGTGTCAAAAGGTCGTGAAATGAACCGTTTTTAATTTTACATTTATGCACGGTTATATTTTAATCGCGCCTAGGGCCGGATAGCGGTTGCAACCCCTTCTCTCCTATAGGCATTATTTTCCAAAATTACAAATTTTATTCTAGACAATCCATTTCCCAACTTTACCGATAGTCTTCCTTTACGTCGCCATTCTTTTTTTCTTTGTATATTTTTTATGTTGAACAATGTTTGTTTTTATTTTATCTTTTATTCGTCAAAATTAAACGTGACACATGTAGTGACAATTTTTTTTTTACGCTACAAATTGGCGCCCGAACAACTAAAGTAAGTGTTTTTACCTAATAACTTTGAAATTTAAATGATTCGACATAATTTATTTTTTTTGCTTTATTGAGGATGGTCACTCCCTCTGGGAGCTAATGATTCTTAAGCTTATTTGTTTCAGGACGCTGATATTCTTCCATTCAAGAAAGGTATTCTAGGATTTATACCACCAGTACAGATCTGTGAAGCTGTTATTTTCCTTGACATATTTTTTTCATGAAATGTAATGTTTTTTAATGGAATTTAATTTCGTGAACTATAGTACACATAACCGTCTTTTATTTTATCCACTTATGGCAGCAAATATAACGATAGGTTTCCTGATTTTTACTCCTTATTTAGCCTAGATCTTTGTTTACTAGCTTGGCGTTCGCCGACTGCTGGTTGCTGGATTATTTTTGTCCAGCTGTTCATGCCGTGCTTATTTTTCGCTAGGATTCAATCGTCCTTTGTCTGTTCTTTCATTCGTTATTAGGTCTATACTAGTTACATCATGTCAGAAGAGGAGTTCCCTATTGGTGAGACTCCACGTTGTGATAGTCCCATCATTTCGCGACCACCACCTTGTCCCATTCAGCCAAGAGCTTCTCGCGCTTCCTCACAAAGTGTTGTTCCTTCTCCAATAAGATCTGATGAACGCCCACAATTTACCAGGCAGTTCTCTCTTACTAAGTGGAAGATTGTTTTCGATGGAAAGACCTGCGTACGGGAATTTTTCACGAGTCTAGAAGAGTGCAGGGAGGCCGACAATTTGTCTGATGGTTACTTAGTTAGGCGATTCCATGAAGTCTTGTCAGGTGTCGCACTTCAATATTTTAGGTCAATCCGTCGTCCGGATCTTTCCTTCTTTGAGATCAAAGAAGCCTTTTTTAGGACATTCGGTACGACCGATTTTGAATTTAAGATAAGCCAGGAGGTCCGTAACCTCAAGCAGAGACCGGAACAGCTAATAAGAGAATTTATTATCGAGGTTTCTTACTTAAATGCTAAACTGAGCAAGCCTATTGAAGAATCGGAGTTGTTGCGGATCATCACTCACAACATGTTGCCAAAGTACACTCCTTGCTTGTCCATCCAAAAATTTCATGACATCGATAATTTAATCGAAGCTGTTACTCATTTCGAGTCCTTTCTAAAACCTCCAAAGGCGGTAGCCAGTTTCGATTGTGTTGCCGACCAGTCGACTTCTCAGGCTGTTAACTCACCAAAACCCAGGCCGAACAAAACTTCCCATCAACCAACAACTAGTAAGCCTCGGACTTGTCCTAGTTGTAGTCAGTCTCAGCTTTGCTTAAAATGTAACAAAGTTGGTCATTCTTACCGCTCTTGCCCAGAGATCACAGGCATGATTTGTTTTAAGTGTCGCACTCCTGGATTTATTACTAGAGAATGTCCGAAATGTAATCCAAAAAATGCATAGACCACTGGCGATACGCTTCTTTTCGTACAGTATCCCCAGTGTTTACTACAGATTCATTTGATAACCGACCGTTTATAGAGGTATTATTATGTGGTAGAGTTGTTAAAGCATTGCTTGACACTGGTGCTCAGATTTCGCTTGTTAACGATAATTTTATTCAGCAACTTGGTATTTCTTTGACATCAAAAGACGCTTGTCCCCGTGTTATATCGGCTAATAATTCACCGATTGATATTCTTGGTTCTGTACATCTTCCAGTTAAATTTAACGGTACAACTTTTATTCATGAGTTTTTAGTGGCAAGTTCGATGTCATCTTCTGTTATTTTAGGTATCGAATTTTGGAATAAATTCGGTTTGACGTCTATTTTTAGTCAGGCTTTCGATAAAAATATTGATGGTAATATGTTTATCCCTTCTGTTCAGCACTCTCCCCCTCAAGTTTCCTCTGTTAGTGAGGTTCGTTATATTCATCCTCGTAACATCCTATCGCCGGATCAAGAGTCTTGTCTTCAACAAGTTATTAAGGAGTATGAAGTTATCTCTTCGGAAAAAGTTGGTCTTGGAAAGACATCTTGGTTGTCCCATAAAATTAATACTACGGGATACCCTATCCGTCAAAGATATTATCCCTTATCCCCAGTCAAGTTGAAGATTCTCAATGAAGAGATTGACAAAATGTTAGATATGGGTGTTATTCGTCCTTCTCGTTCTCCATGGGCTAGTCCTGTGGTAATGGTGACAAAAAAGGATGGTTCTGTTCGGTTTTGTGTCGACAGTAGAAAACTGAATAGTGTGACAATCAGAGATTCTTATCCTCTTCCCCGTATTCACGATATCCTCGACAACCTTCGTGGTGCTAGATATATTAGCTCATTGGATTTTAGAAGTGCTTTCTGGCAAATTCCACTTGCTGATAGAGAAAGTTGTGAGAAAACAGCATTTATTGTCCCACAACGTGGTCTCTTTGAGTTTGTTAGGATGCCTTTTGGTCTAACGAACGCTGCTTCGGAGATGCAACGCCTTACTGATATGATCGTTAATTTCGAGTTTACTTCTACCAGTGACGACTGTATTTTTGGGTACGTCGACGACTTGATAATCGTATCTAAAGATTTCTTTGGTCATATGGCGCTGCTCAGGAAGGTGCTTGCTCGACTTAAAGAAGCAGGCTTATCTATAAATTTGAAAAAATGCGAGTTTTGCAAAAGCGAACTAAAATATTTGGGTTATATAGTTAATGAAAAGGGACTTCAAACCGATCCCGGCAAACTTGATGCTATTAAAGATTATCCTACTCCCACTTCAGCTAAGTCATTACGCGGTTTCATTGGTATGTGTTCCTATTATAGGCGTTTCGTTAAAGGGTTTTCTTCTATAATTGCTCCGCTTACTGCCCTTATCGGTAAGAGAAAGGGTAATGATCCAATAAGTTGGAATGATGCAGCCGATCAGGCTTTCACTAAGTTGAAACAAGCGCTAATCGATACGCCTGTTATGGCATGTCCTGATTTCTCCAAGCCGTTCATCCTGCAGTGTGATGCATCAGCTGTTGGTCTTGGTTCGGTACTGACACAAAAGATAGACGATGTTGAGCACCCAATCGCCTATTATTCGCGTTTATTCACTCAAACTGAACGCAATTATAGTACTACAGAACGTGAACTCTTGTCAGTTTTGGATTCAATTAAACATTTTCGATGTTATTTAGATGGGATGAAGTTTTCAGTCATAACAGACCATATGGCCCTTAAGTGGCTCCTCACTCTTAACAACCCATCTGGTCGTTTAGCTCGTTGGGCTACTATTATCTCCCAATATACTTTTGATATTGTGCATCGTAAAGGTTCGCAACATATAGTCCCCGATGTTCTATCCAGGATCTATGCTAATCCTGTGTCGTTTGACCAGGGTCCTGAACATACTAATGACCGTTGGTATAAGAAGGTGTATATAGGTGCTCGAGACACGCCACAAATGTTCCCAGCATACGCTATAAATAACGGTATCCTTATGAGACGCATGCCTGTTACTAGTCCTTTATCTTCTGAACCATGGCACGTGGTGTTACCAGCTGAAAAGGTTCCAGACGCTATTTGGGAAATTCACAATAGTTTTCCTTCGATACATCCCGGTGTTACTAAAACGTATCTAAAGCTTAGGGAGTTGTTCTACTGGCCAAATATGTTCCGTGACGTTACTTCGACGTTAAGTCAATGTGAGGTTTGTAAAGCCTATAAAATCTCGAACACGCAACCTCGCGGTCAGATGTGCTACCCTAAAGAGGTTTCCTTGCCCTTACAGATGATTTCTATCGATATAATTGGTCCGTTGCCCTGTGCTTATTATGGTTATAAATATATCCTTTCTATGGTAGATGTTTTTTCCAAATATGTTTGGCTAGTTTCTCTGAAAAGGATTGACGCTCTTTCTGTTATAAAAGCGTTAGAGTCTGAAATTTTCTTTAATTTTGGGGTTCCGCGTACTATTCTTTGCGACAACGCTACAGTTTTTCGTAGTAATCAATTCCTTAATTTTCTCAGATCTTTTCATATTCAATCACCTACTTTTACGCCATATTATACACCCCAAGCAAATACGGTTGAGCGATACAACCAAAGTGTTATTACGTGTTTAGGTATTTTGGTTGGTGAAAACCAAAGAAGTTGGGCTAAAATGTTACCTAAAGTTAAGCTTTACCTCAATTCTTGTGTTAATCTAGCTACTGGCTTTACGCCTAACTTTCTTATGTTTGGTAGAGAGGTCCTTATGGATAGCAGTCGTGTAGATAGTCAGACTCGAAGCTCTAATTTGGCAGACAGTCGGGCTCGTCATGCTTCAAACCTATCCTCTCTCAGCGAAGTTTATGCAAAGGTAGCTGATAATCTTTCTTTAGCTTTCCTCCGTAACTCTCGTGCATATAATTCTAATCGATCAGCTATCACTCTGAATATTGGTGATACTGTATGGAGAAAGAACTTTTCCAAGTCTTCTGGAAATGATTTTTTTTCTGGAAAGCTTGCTCCACGTTTTATTAAGTGCCGTGTAATAAGAGTCATTTCTAGGACCACATATTTGCTCCAGGATTGTGATTCAGTCCACTCCGGACAATATCATATCAAAGATATCTTAAAATAAATTTGATTGAATTCTCTTTGTTCCATTTTAACATTAACATTTGCTTTCTAAACCTTTTTCCTCTTTGGTTTATGGGAATATTTCTTTGCATAAGTTTTTGATTATGTTAAAAACTTCATGAATTATCTGTTAATAATGACATCTATTTATTTCTGTGTTGTGTCAACCTGTGTTCTCAGGTTATTTTATTTCTTTTAGTTTAACACAAATGGTGTGTCATTCTACATTTAATTTGAATTTAAACTTGAGTTTTCTGACTTGAGTTCTCTGATTTGAGTTTTTTTGTCTTGAATTCTTCTTTGACTTAATTGACTTAAGTTTTCTTTCTCAAACTTGTTTTTTTGTTTTTTGTCCAACTTGTCTTTCGTTTCTATAACTAAGGTTGGACTTTACGTGTTGACGTTATTTATTTTTTGGGGATCCCCGGGTTTTTTCTTATTGTTGTTAGGTAATAGTTAAGTCTTATGTTAAGTTAGGCTAGCTTTACTTAGATGTATAGTTCCCTGGTTGTTCTTCATAGTTGTTAGGATGTGGTAGTTGTTGGTGTTTGTCTCTAATTGAACAATATATATTTAGATTTATGAGTTTGTTATTTTCTTTCATATTCTCCATAGATGTAATCGAGATATCGCGAGTTCGCGCGGATAACGTTTAGATGTGGTGGCCACCGTGTTTATTCAGTATCTTTTGCACTTCGATATCGTTTGATTCAGAAATGATTCCTGCTGTTGTCATTGCCTGTTCCAGCTTTATCTTTCTTCTCACTCGTACTTTCGTCCTTTTTTTCTTAGAAAGGGGGTATTGCAGCATTATCACGCTGCCTATTGATTCGGCTGAATAAAAACTATTCCGTTCGTGTAAGTCGACCTCATTTCTAATTTTTTCTTATTTCGGTTCAAACTTAGAAGTTTGATCATTCCATTGGATGACAGAGAAAATTTTTCTGGTGAATTGGCGACGTATCTACTTGGAAGTAACACGTTTAGTATTTTTTTTAAGAAAATTTCAGGTGCAAATCGTTGGATTTATATCGCATTGCGTCCATGCAAACCAATATGTTGCATTTAGTTCTGCAGCATTATTGGACATTTCTTTCTGAGAGTGTCAATTGTTCACCAGGAATTTAATTTGTTTCCGAGTTACCGGCGCATAAGGCCGTCTGTTACAAAGAACCGATTCGCTCAGAATCGGTTCTTGGAATATATAACAAGCTGTGGACTGATGTTCCGAGTTATTTCAACACCGACTGAGTTCGGGAAGCGTGTGCTTGCGGGGGTGACTCCATAATATACGAGTGAAGACCCCGGGAGGACGTCGTGACATCGCTCCGCGTCAAGTGATCCCAAAATTTTGTTCCTATTCACTTTTTATAATTTGTAGCAATAGCGAAGTATTTATTGAATAGTTTTTTATATGTATCACCTATTCGTGTCAAAAGGTCGTGAAATGAACCGTTTTTAATTTTACATTTATGCACGGTTATATTTTAATCGCGCCTAGGGCCGGATAGCGGTTGCAACCCCTTCTCTCCTATAGGCATTATTTTCCAAAATTACAAATTTTATTCTAGACAATCCATTTCCCAACTTTACCGATAGTCTTCCTTTACGTCGCCATTCTTTTTTTCTTTGTATATTTTTTATGTTGAACAATGTTTGTTTTTATTTTATCTTTTATTCGTCAAAATTAAACGTGACACATGTAGTGACAATTTTTTTTTTACGCTACAGATATTATGCTTAAAAAGTTATGCTTTAGAACTTTATGCTTAATAAATTTATACTTTAGAATATTCTGCTTAATCATTATTATGGTTAGAGAAATAATGCTTCAAAAAATTATGCGTAAGCTGTTATGCGTAATTATATTATGCGAAAATATAATTATGCCAAACAAAATTATGCTAAGATATATTAGGTCTTAAAATTTTATGCAAATGGATAGGGAACCTAACGTTTGTTATACATTTGCATCATTTATTTTATTAAAATAGTCAATCTCTTAAACATTGCCTTGCCTTTTTTCATCAAAATGTTTATTCTATGGCGCTTCGTTGCAAGCTTAAATAGGTTCAACTGACGACGGTATATCGTCTGCATATCTATTAGTAAATGCCTCTTCTATAAGTGGCCAACAAACCAATTCTCGTATTATTGTTGGATGAATGACCAAAATCAATTCGAATTTATGACTGCGATACGCATTCTGCTACTGCAAATTGTTTTTAAGAGTTCAAAAACAATATTAATATTAATGAAAATTTTTAGCCTGAGGGAGTTGCCTGTATTTATTTTCATTTTATTCAATTTAATAGAAATAAGTAGTTTTTTTTATAATCTATAGGCTCGCGTTTGAACACCTAATGGTAAGCAATGATGTGGTCGATATAACATATCAGATATTATAAGTATACATTTTAAATTGTGCTGGTCCATGACAAAATATTTTTTTTACATTAATCTCGATAATTTATTTTAATCATTCTTGAAACGTTCAAAGACAGCTTTAATCATTTAAAAGACAAATAAAATATGAAAAAATTAAAAACCCCGCTGCGCATTTTATTTCATGCTACATAATTTATCTATGGTCTGTATGTTGTCGGAGCTCCGTATGGTGTCGGATGTAAAGAATTTCACCATCCCTTTTCATCCGTGTCATAAGAGGCGACTAGGGGACACACCGGTGAATGGGTAGCAGCTTTCTCTGTGCATTTTAACAACAAACTGCGATCGCCAACCCGCCTGTCAAGCGTGGCATTACGGCAAACCGATGAATAGCACAACAAAAAAACGGCTCCGAGTGCCCGGCAGCCAGTCTGCCCTCGACTACGGTAACGGTCGAGGCGCTGGCGTGGCAAGGGGTGCGAAGAATGCTAGATCCAGCTACCCTAATAAAAAGTATCCCTGGGACAAACAATCCAGTTGGGTAGGTCTAACTTCGAGAAAGAGGTCAACCCTCGAATCTAGGCTTTGCAGCGTTCGGGATGTTTCACGGTACCTTCTTTTCCATCTTACCACAGTGTCTTAAGACAAAAGTCAATGACCAGTGTATTTTGCCAGTGATAACCTATGGCTCTGAGACGTGGTCACTCACTATGGTCCTCATCAGGAAGCTGATTGTCACCCAAATGGAGAGGGCTATGCTCGGCGTTTCCTTGCTTGATCGAATCAAAAATGTAGAGATCCACAAGAGAACAAGGGTTACCGACATAGCCCGAAGAATTGCCAAATATAAGTGGCAGTGGGAAGGGCACATTGCTCGCAGAACGGATGGCTGATGGGGCAGAAAAGTTCTGGAGTGGTGACCGCGAACAGGAAGACATTGCGTTGGAAGGCCACCAGGCCACCAGGCCACCAGGTGGACCGATGGCCTGGTGAAGGTTACAGGGATCCGCTGAATGCGGGACGCACGAATATGATCAATGTGGCGACGCTTGGGGGAGAGCTCTGTCAAGCTGTGGACGTTTTTCGGGTGATATAATGATAATGATGAATTTATCTAGTAGTAGACACGCTTCGATCGAAAATCTATTGAACACGTAATTATTACACAATATTTTGCGAAAACACGATTCAAACAGTAAAACGCTCATAACTTTAGAACACTCTTGGTAAAGTCAGCTTTCAAACAAAAAAACTATATCAAAATTGGTTCATCCTTTTAGGAGCTATGTTGCCACAGACAGATACAAAAACACTCAAACAAATGTGTGTTTGAGTATTTTTGTATCTGTCTGTACAAACGTCAAGCTTACAACAACCCCTCTTTTTCCGTTGGGGGTTAATATATGACAGTTTCTTGCCAATTCATTTATGAAAATATCATGTATGTAAGGAAAAATATGGTGTATATTTTTCTTTAGCAAAGATAGTGATAGACGCAATTGTAATACTAACAATAAAGATAAGTTATATCAACCATCTTATAGATTAGCTAAAGTAAACACTTCTTTCAAGGGGTACGGGTGTTAAATTCTTTAACAAATTACCTTGTGATATTTTAAAACTAAATGAAAGAAAATTAAAAAAATTGGTAAAAGCGCACTGTGATAACGAGCATGTTACTAATAAGATGACTATATTCAAGATATAACGCTTGGAAAAATGCTGATCCTGCTCCATAGGGAAATCTTTAGTGTAGACAAAATCACACTGGTTAATCTATATATTCATAATTATAGTATAGTTTTTTTCTTATCTTTTTGTTTAAGAAATTGACTCCCACACTGTTCAACAACAACGTTGAATTAGGTAATTTACCTATATTCGCAATATTTGTAAGTATGTGAGAACCATGTTCCTACTTATCAAATGAATGTTTAAAAACCTGATAGTGTTTGTAATACTTTATATCTATACGTAGTATAGTAGTGTAATAGTAGTAATGTAAATATTGTAAAACACTTTTCTTTTAAAGAGTAAGTGTGGAGTTTCTTATAAATTTAAATTTTTGACATTCAAAAGTGCTGTAGTGGTCTAAAAGAAATTTGACATTGAAAAGGCAAGGCAGGTAACTTTCATGGTTGGTAAAACATAAAAAACATTTTTATTTTAATAAAAAGCTTTTTATTTCATATTTTTAGAAGCCTAAACCATACTTAATCTCTAATTAAGCTTAATATTTGGCAATAGCTTAAACATTAGCAATATCTTCCAAGGGCTGTGATCGCAAGTAAGTCTTGATGGCGGTGAATATTTTCTGCACGGGTTTCTCCAACATGGGGTTGCCGAATTCTTGTGAGATAGCCTTCCAGTTTTCGTTCATGAAAGTGTGCATTGTGTCACCTGAAATAATTAATAAAAATAATTTTAATATCACCAAACGTGTAATATGTGAAAACAAAACGAAGTCTAAATCTTATGACTGATTCTATCCACGAACGCAAAGAGACTAAGCAAATCCGCATATCCTTTATATAAACTTGCGCCAGTGATAGGAACTGACGCTATCGTTACGGCATACCAAGGTTTAGCTGGTTCTATTTTAAGATACGGGATTCTTTTTTGGGGAAACTCATCCAATAGGGAACTCATATTTAAAACTCAAAAAAGTGCACCAGGGCAATGTTTTGGGTTAAAATGTACAGAGTTATGTAAACCTTTTTTTTTAAATACTGACATTGCCCTATTTTCATTACATATTTGAAGTTGCAAAATTTGAAAAACCAATCAAATACTATTTCCTAAGATGTCAGATAGAAATAACTGGAGTCGACGACACATCAATATGTTGTGCTCGAGAAAGTCCAAGACAGCAATGAAGCATAAAAGTGTTTTTTGCTTGGCGCCACTTATTTATGATTATATATCGGAATCAATTAAAACGTTAAATATTCACCTATTCAAAAACATTTATAGAATTTTCTCGTAAGTAGATCTTATTGTAATATAACTGAATTTCTGAAGGAATATATACGAGTATTACTATATTTTTGAACTACTGACATGACTGTTTAATTTTGTTGACATCCAATTGTATATTCATGATACTTCATTATTTTTATGACGAAATATGATTCCATGTTTGATTGTTTTTTTCTGACCTTTGTTTAATTGTTTTTACTTTAATGCAATATCTATTATTAATTTAATTATTTTTGTTTTAATTTATTGTTAATTTATATTTACATTCAATGTTAAGTTAACTTAACTAAAATGTGTTGTTTCTTAAATAAGTAAATTAAAATTTTATAATATTTGTACGTTTAACGGCAAAACATAGAGAATCAAAAAAAATATTTAAGATCTCTCACACCGTGAAACGACCTATGTTTATTACAAATATAGATTCTTATTCTTATTTTTATTCTCTAGCCTTTGACATCTGTGGCTTCCGCTTACGGACGTGACACAACAATGTGACAACTTGTTTTTATAGCAATATTAACTTCATCGCATTGTCGTATCGCACCTGTCTGCGGAAGCCTTAACTGTTGAGCAAAGCCTCTTCCTTCAGTCGATGTTGTAATTTGAAACCATGGGGTCCTCTTGATCCTTTTCAACCTTGTAATGGTCAGTTCTCAATTTTCGACATTCACAGTAGTTCAATTTGACAATTAACGGTTCGTTCTAAAAAGTAGAAAAGGGGCTTTCCTCTTTATTTATAAAGGTCATATAAATTAGAGCTTGTATCCTAATCTCTGCTCATATTTATATTACTTATATCAATATATCTAGATCACCCAAGTCTCCAAAATAAATTTGTACTACTCAGTCCAAATATCTGTGCACCTCGCTGGAAAACGAACACCCTCCTACCCACGCGGCGCCCCGCGTTCGCCTCGTGCGCCAAGAGTAAGAGTCGAACGTCGGAGTAACGTCAAAGCGCCAGGTGCACAGTTATTGTGACCGAATAGATCTTAGATAATGTTCGATACTTACTCAGCTGCTTGTTTCCATTAAACAAGTTGGTCAGCTTGAAGTGTGTGTTCTCGTTGTTCTCATAGGTGTACTTGTAGCTCTTCAGCTGGATCACGTCTTTTCCGTTCTCGTTCTTGATGATATCATACGGCATCGTCATGGCGATCTCGATGTTTTCTGGAAAAGTGAAAACAAGTTTGTGCTTTTATTCTAGAGGAAGAGCTTGCGGCTAAATAATATCAGCTGAACGGGTCTATCTTCAATGTTCAGCAACCCTTACTGAGGTTAGTCCGTGGATGGACGACCATTTTAACATATTGAGATACCTCAGTGCCATGTTAAGCAGTTGATCGCGACTATCATTCGAAAAATCTTTGACAGTCGATACGGATAGTCAGACCGCCAATTGATTTGTGATTGAGCCAGGCAATTGACATCAAGTCTTGCCAAAGGGGTATTATAATACCCAGGTCACAAGTAATATAATACTAGCATACAGAGGCCGCAACCCATACAAAGAAACTGTGCCAACGTAACTAGCGTTTTTCGTCTGATTACACTGATTATTTTTTATACATCGATAGCTTTCGGTTCCGTTCCACGGCGATAGATAGATGGTATTAGCAACGACTTGCAAGAAACAGGGTTTACTCGATTCGTGAATATTTTTTCCTATATACATTGACGATGTGTTTTATAGTATTTATTTGCAAATTTGCAATTTTTATACTCAATACCAGAAAATATTAATCAACCGACTGCCCAAAAAGGAGGAGGTTTCTCGATTCGACCGTATATAAATATATATTTATGTGTGTTCGCAACAGTATAACATATAACGTCGTCGTTTATGAACCGATTTTGATGACAGTTTTTTTTTTGCAAAGAAGATATTCCAAGGGTGCTACCATAATATGGAAACCAGGATTTGATAATGAGATCCTAAAGAAATCGAGAGCACTCCTCATATATTATATTAATTTATCCTAGTCTGCTTTGGGCTTATTGGAATCGTCATGAGATGTACATGGGCTGTAAATGATTTTCATGTCAATTGGAGGTACCTACTCAAACTGAAAAGAGGAAAATAAAAAACTTTTTAACAAAAAATCAAACCGACTTCCAAAACTAAACACTACAAAGCGAAAAATAACTTTCTTTTCCGAAGTCGGTGTCATTGATACCTATTGTTTTCCGTTTTTCGACACCGACTTCGGAAAAGAAAGTTGTTTTTCATTTTGTAGTGTTTTGTTTTGGAAGTCGGTTTGATTTTTGTTTTTTTTTTATTTTAAACATAATTCAATAACAAATCAGTGCATATCGCGCCATCTAGTGATATTTATTTGAACCTCATTTTCTTTATTAGCGCTGGGATCCCGTGCACAGGTCATTCCATATAAAATACTGGTGCTCAGCATCTGGTTAGACTGAAAGCCAACCCCAACAAAGGTGGGTAAAGGCTAGTCAGATAGATACTTGCGTGTTTTTATTCCAATCTATTTAGAAACATAGGCTCACTCATAATCATTTTCGTAATTATTTACATTTGGGCCACCGAAGATACTTCTTCGGAGTTATCTATGGTCTTTTAAAATCTTGCTTAGACGAAAATGTTTCTTTGGTCTCGAGTATCCCATTGCTGAGAAAGGCCTTTTTGTAGTCTTTCGTGGTAGTTTTTTGCTTGACCACTTTTTTCAAACTAAAATAGGTGCCGGACAATACACGGCATCCCCAGAATAAAAAGCACTGGCTAAATAACTTGGACGGCTATAAGATTAATGTGAACAGATATGTTACGTGCGAAGGTTGTCTCAGTATCATTCTTATTATTCTCCAACAGAATTCACCAAAAATTTCTCAATGAAAGAATACTGTTAGGGTATGGTTACTTACTAATCTTTAGGGTGACATCTCCGTCTCCACTGATTGGCAGGATGAGCAGCATGCCACCAGCCTTGTACTTGCCCTTCAACGTGAGGGGAGCGGCGTGGAAGGCGAACTCTATCACTTTCTTAGCAGTGTCGACCCTGAAAGTGTACATTTTTAATTAATGAATATTCAACATGCAATACACATCATCATTCTCGTAGACATCATTTATTTGGTGTTTCTGCCGTGCGTTTCGTGTTTTTCGTCTCAATCATTCGTCATTTCAGTCATATCATCTTTCACATCGTTTCTTTGGCCTAATCATATTCGTATGTTTATTCAAATTCATATTCAAAACTCCTTCACATAAATGTTAAGCTTAATCATATAATTAACTTGGTATATTAGTTTCACTACTACTATTGTGCAAAGACTCCTGGGGCCAATACCCTAGACGAGGAAAATGTTTCTGCGTTTTTCCCCTTGAGACTTTTTCATAGCAGCCTGAAATCTGCATCTGCACCCAGTTGGTGACAAAATCTCATCCCTATTACATGCCTCTTTTTCTGACTAGTTGCCTACCTTTTGAAAACTAACGAGACGATATATTATTATTTTAACTCACTTGAGTTTATCAACCACAGCATTCTTTAGTCCCTTAATATCAGCATCTTTGATGGTCAGCTTCAATCCAGACAGGTCAATCTTGATGACATCAATATGGACTGGATCCAGGACCTCAGTGCCTACTTCTGAGATTCCGGCAACAAACGCGGCCAAGGCATTCTGTGCCGACTTCTTTACGCAGCTCGAGTCACTTAATGTGCATTTTTGGATCGGTGGTACTGAAATTGGAGATGGAATGGTTTTGTAAAAGTATTACCAACTGTTGTTAGCTTGTGGTGCTTGTGGTGGAAGTCAAAATGGACTGTATCCATGACGAATGGTTTAAAGCCGATCCATTAAAACTTATAAACTGTCTCGGACAAACAATAGTCTGAAGAGTGACGGTTATGGAGGTCATGTTCCAACTACCTACCTGTGTAATCGTTAAAAATTAAAAAAAACCCTGTTGCATGTATCGTTTTGGGAGCGTTATGATAAAATGGTTTATAAACATGTATACTGCCCGCATGTCCAAATTGGAAAAGATTCGCTAGGGATAGAAAACAGTGGAAACTTTTAGAGGAGGGCTTTGCCCGGAGGCACACTGAATTGAAAGATACACTTTAAAAAGGACTATTGAAAGTACAACCGAGTAAAGAACTGAAATTCAGAATGGAGAGGCTTATTATTATTATAAACATGTATACTTAATTCTAAAAGTTGTCAATGAACACCAAATTCACAATGCACAATGTCGTGATACTAAAAAGTATTTATTTTGGCAAGTTCAATGATCTTTGATTTATAATAAATATTGGTTAAATTAGCTTGGGAAAACAAAGGCCTATAAAAAATATGAACGCTAAAAATGTATTGTGTTGTGTTCCAAATGCAGATGTTTGGTAGCTTAGTGGGACAGTAAGCCAATGAAACGAATATGATTTATGGGACAGGTTTAGCTGTTATTGCTACTTGCAAATCAAAATATAAGGCACTGGACAATGTGCGAGAAGCAAAAACGTACGTCGTAATGCCAAATTATTCGAGTGACCACGGGACATTTCAATAGCATATCGTCAATCCTATATTTTTGACTTTTCGACCATTTTTATAGCTCATAGAGTATCACTTTGTCTAGATGCTGTAATTAATGATTGCTGGAAAGTTTGTTGCACTAATTCTTCTTCCCCGCTAAACCTAATAAATGGTGGCGGATTTCTAAGAGCGCTGTCTTTTGTAGCTTTTCACGTTCAAATTGCCTCAGCCTTATCCTAGATCCCATGGAGAGCAAAAATAGTACTATGCAATAGTAATATAAAATAAGGAGCCTATTTTTGAATCCTTTCCCAACTCATACCTGTCACTCATATCCAGTCGTGGCCACCCCCAAGAGAAATCTATTGACTTTTCTGTGGCTCAAGGTTAATAACGGGTATTAAACATGTTACCACTTCGAATTCACGTTACAAATGAGCCACAAAACAAGTTGATATAATCGGTAGAGTATGTGACACGAATAGGAAATTCCAAGTATGATACATATTATTTATAAAAAATCTTTTTTGCAAAAAAAATACTACCGACTCTCAAATAAGAAAACTACAAAGCGAAAAATAACTTTATTTTTGGAAGTCGGTGTCTTTCGTAGGTATCTTTTTTTGTGTTATGGACACCGACTTCCAAAAATAAAGTTATTATTCACTTTGTAGTTTTCTTATTTGGAAGTCGGTAGTATTTTTTTGTAAACAATTTTTTTTATTTTTCACTTTTTAATAGTACCTACCTCATAGGCAAGTAGTTTAGTAAGTTACCTTAACGTCAGAATAGATAACCCGAATATCATGAAACTTGAACATAACAGGTGAAATAAGAGTTCTGCGTACCCCTTAAGAGCGTATTGGCGTGATGTTATGTTGTGAAATGGTATAAAAAATAAACAGACATGCGATTGCAGCAATCCCGAGAGATTTGCCGTTATTTATTGAAGAGTTCTGTCTTATACCTTCGAAGTTCTACGTCAGATCTTCACCAAATTAAAATGGGACCAATTTCGAAACATACTCTTTCAACCAAAAAAAGAATTTTCAAAAACGGTTCACAACTGACGGAGATATCGGTGAACATACAAAAAAAAAAAAAATACATGAAGTCGAACATAAAACCTCCTCCTTTTTGGTAAGTCGGATAGTAAAATATGATTTAGCCCACCTGATACGTAATTAATGATCATAATTTTGTTTAGTTCTACAAATTAAACGCTATTCAAATAAATAAAATATGATTGGCTGGTGAACATTCGTTAAATCGAGAAACATAGCAGCTGAAGCACGTTTTACAATTTCTTAAATATATTTGCGATAAGTTTCCTTCGAAAAACTGGGCTAAAGATCTTCATTTGTTTGTAACTTAACCCCGATATGAATTAAGAATTTGAAGTTGAGTATTTGTCAAACTTTAGCCTGAAAACCTACCATAAATTGGAATTAAAATGTAGTTTGACACATGCCAATTGAGTATTTAGAGTTAAGAGCGTTCTTAACTGCAAATTATTAAATTTAAAAGTCAGCTCTTTGTCTCTGGGTCTGGACATAATAATTACTTGTTAACTGACGCAGTTTCTCAATCGACATAAGTAGGTACATATTTTTATATCTATGTAATATAATAGCAAATCATTAAGTTGTAACGATATGATCACGCTGCACGACTTGTCTCAAACCAACGCGCAACGTGCAACAATGTAGGTACTACAATCGCATTAAATCTTTAAATGTTCTGCTAATTACACCAGTTTATATCAGATGTTAATATTATGGTGAAACAAAGGTAAAGATAGGATGTTGACGATGTCATCATTGTAACATCATCATTATTACTAAAGCCAAGACTAATAACAGGAAATGCGATTATAATTTCAAGAATTTGTGCTTATCTACATAGGTTTTTTTAATAGAATTTGTTAATATTTTTTGGTTTCTTAAATTCACTAATGGGATATGAATATATATTGTGAATTACCTGGCTATAGTAAAAATGACATAATATCGAGCAACACAACCGAAGAGGCAAACTAAGATCTTACGGTGTGGCGCAGAAGCACTAGGAGGGCTGACCACAAATAAACTGAGATAATAGCCAGAAGAAAGAAGATGATGAATACATTGTAATTAGAAAGGCTCGTGCTTAAGTTATCTTTTTATATATAAACTGGTATTTCAATAGGTCTTTTCTATGCGCTCAGATTAGGTTATCTATCTCCTGATTTCTGATGTAAGAATTTGAAGTTGAGTATTATTTTGTCAAACTCTAAAGTTTAGCCTGAAAGCTGTCATGATTTAGCATTAAAGTAAGGCTTGACTCGTTCTTAATTCCAATTACTCAATTCAGAAACCTGCCCTATGTATATAAATCGACATAATTGTTATTAGGTTGATACCTAATTATTAACATAAAAAATTGTTTTTTTTTTTAACTTCCTTCCTAGAAGAAACCTATTCAATCTTGACTTAAAGACTCCCAGGTTGTAACTATCAGGAAATACAGTTCTGTATTTCCTGATGAATACCGGCAGGGAATTTCACTCCTTAGCTGTACGCATAATAAAAGTATTCTCAAAACGTTTGGTGCGTATAGGTGGGATGTCCACCATGTACCGATGACGCATCGCCGTACGTCTTGTAATCCGATGATGGAACGGGCTAGGAGGAATTAGTTCATGCAATTCCATCGCACACTTCCGGAAATGAAACCGATAAAAACCCGACAAGCCGACTCGGCGCCGCTGTTCAAGGCTCTTGAGCCTGGATTCGACCAGTATCTCATTGCCGATGAGCCTCTTGGCCCGTTTTTCGTTCGACTCAAGTGCATCCGGCTGGTACTTGGCAGATCCGTCCCAGAAATGAGAGCAGTAGTCCATGCATGACTAAACTTGCGCTTTATACAAGTTGAGCAACTGTTGTGGCGTAAAGTACCGTCTCACCTTTGCAATGATCCTTAACTTTTTGGCAGCCAGTTGAGCTTTTGCCTCAATGAATGGACCAAAATTGATTGATTGATTTTACGGCCTTAAAGTTTTATTACTACTAGTACGGACACATAGTATAATCAGTATAATCACCCTTCCCACAGTTCTTACCTACTCTAACAGCCTTACTCATATCTACTCAAAAATATCGCAGTTACATAACTATCTGAGGCAACATTTATTGTGTAGCACACAATATGTACTTACTTTTTTGTCTCGCTCGGTCATGGTACCCGGCGGCCTACAACAGGTAAGGACAGAATAAAACTAGTCTACATTATAAAATTCTAGTTTTGTTCATAAATTGCCTTGAATAGATCTTGCACTATTAAGAAGTCGTCAAGAACACTTGGTACTGCATTATAGCAGCAGACCAACAATCCTGCCGCACTAATTAGAAACGCAGAAAGGAAGGATTTTTGGAAAACTGAGTTACTTATAAATTCGCCAACCCCGTAATGAGGATCCTTATCCTCGGAGAATTGATCCATATTTTGATAGCTGTTCGGTAAGTGGTACTTTTAATAAGCAAAAACGCAGTATGTTTCTTGTTGAGAAGTAAATTATTAAGCACAACTGCAGTAAGACACATTGCTACTCTTTGCCTTCCAAGATTTGTTTGAACATAATTTATTTTACCAGTAAGAAACACTTGCTGCTGTTATGATTTGTAAATTATCTTTAAAGAAACATTTAAGGATACTACTTATAAATGCAGTAATAATGGTTACTGCTCTTTTTATAAGCACTCCATTTCAATTGAAAGAAGAGACAATACTTATTCAATGCAATATGTGACTGCGTTTGTCCTTAGTAATTGTACAAAAAGGACCTATTATGAGATACTAATTAGAAATGCAGTATGCTTCATTACTGCAACTTTTTATAAAATGTATAAGATTTTAGCAGTAATAATTCCCAATGCGTTATTATTTAGCAAAAGACAATTTTATGAATGTCGAAGTACGAAGAAACGCCGCAGTAAAGTTGGACTCTATCACCAACTAGCTGTTCCACGCGGCTTCGCTCCCGTCAACTGGCTACCTACCTACCCACCCATTTACTCTACCTACCTTACCGTTCCTACACTACATACATGATTGTTGCGTAACTTTAACCGCTTACGCAGCGCACGCAACGGAAGCTCTCAAAAAGGAATATTTTTGCTCATTTTTGCAACATTTTTCATTTATGCACCGCTCCTATTGGTCGTAGCGTGATGTTATATAACCTATAACCTTCCTCGATAAATGGGCTGTAAAACACAAAAATAATTTTTCAATTCCAATCAGTAGTTCCTGAGATTAGCGCGTTCAAACACACAAACACACTCTTCAGCTTTATAATATTAATAAAGTATAGATTAATAGTAACGTTTTGTTACTTGCCTTTTTACTGTTTTTTTTTTTTTAATAATATTATATTATTTAATAATGCAATTGTAATTTTAATTCGATAATATTGTAATTCTAATTGTATTGGATATTAATGGTATTGTTTAAGTAATAATTAAAGTTGACTTTTTACTTAATTTCTATTAATAATTTAGCTTTTAGGGTGAATACTTGTTACATTTTAATTTAATCAAAGTTTAATTTAATAATTAATTAAACTTTGATTAAACTAAAATTATTATTACATAAAAATAATATAAAATTATTAAATTGAAATTTTATAATTTATTAAATTGAAATTTAATCATTTTATTTTATGTTATTTTATTATGATTTTAATTGATTTACCTATTTTTGTTTTAGATTCTTATTTCAATCTACGTGACCTACTCTGAAAATAACGTGCATGCCTGTAAGTGATTTCGTTACACAGGATCTTTTCTAAATCTTTCATTATAATATAATATTAATGTGTAAATAAGTCGTTGGTTTGCCTTATTAATAAATAAATAAATAAAATAAAAGTAAATATTTTTAGGCGCTATTTACTCGAAACTGCGAATAAACTCCTTACTGCACTTCTGATTAGCGCGGCGGAATATGTTTTGTATTAATTGTAGAATAGGTTCTTAGCCAAGTAGAAATCGACATTAAAATCGCAAAGCTTGGTGTAGGTCTGAACTTTAATATATAAGTTGTATAAGCCAATTAGGGTAGTACTCGTACTAACCCAAATTTCCAATTTCGATAACTATTTTTGCTCTAAAAGTCATTAGCTATGCATTTTTCGACAAACAAAAATCCGTAGGTACTTTTTTAAAGTTCATTAAATTTGTAACAATTTAAGCCGTACCACAACTCTAAACTCGTAACACTATAGGGACCAAGATATTGTCCTTCGAATTAAAAATTACCAAGATTGCCATGCATTCCGCACCTACCACCATGTGCAAACGTTTCTGGGGGTAGAGAAGGGCCCCACCGAATGGAGATGGAAAATGAGCTCCTGCGACCTGGTCCCACTAGCAACTAACAACGAGCCAATGTAAGAAGTGATGCAGGGGCGTGTACTTGGCTGAGAGCTGGGCTGAATAGCTTGATATTTTTTTTTTTAATTTCATCAAATTTGGAATAATTAAAAACCAACCAGCAGATTTATAAACCGTATTGGGACCAAGCGCTTCGAACATGGTCCATTTTACTCGAAACTTGTCAATTTTTAGTTTTGGTCATAATTGTTTTATGTAACTTATACTAACCACCTGTAGATATGTACATTATGGATGCAATAAATTTGAAAACATTTTTCGTCGACCCCAATTTAATTGGGTTAGTGGCATGATGCATGCATGGAGATCCAACCACATATAATTTTTAAATTGATCATTACAAAATAATTGGTCATGTCTATTACAGAAAAAAACATCTTTTCAATCACTAGTATACATAATGTTTGCGCTGTGTCTACCTAATGTAATTAATCTCTGACATTCGCACTTAGATTAAATTAACTTCTTTAAGTGACAAGGTGAATAAAACATCGAAGAATCCTAACCTAGTCGTCCGTGACCACAAATACTTCATTATATAGAAATATGCAAATGTACGTGATTTGCCTACAAATGTTTCATAAAAATGTTACATCCTAGTGTTCGTTGCTATCTAAGTAATTTAGTGCATGCCTTATCTTGATTAAGCATTTATGTAGATAGCAAAAAACATTTTATGTCTGTGACCACGTGACCCCCCAATGTTTCGGAATTAATTCCATTGCTGTAATTTAAGTTTTATTTATCTATTAAATTATCATAAAATGTATTTTATGATTAAATAAAACTTGTCATATTTAATGCATCTATAAAATAAAATTCTTTTACTTTATAAGGACATCACTTGAGAAAGGATGGCCGTTTTATTTTTTTTTTTAATAATTCGTAATACCTAGGCTTTTAGGTAAAAAAATATTGTAAAACTTGAACGTTAAAAAGGTCAAGTTTCAAGGGTTTATTTTAATCTCGGATCGGACAAGGTAACGCGTGCTACGGTCAGCAAGTACGAAATAAATAATTGTAGTACTATTGATGTGTAATAATTGTGACAGATATTGTGAACAAATTGTTTTTCAGAACATGTTTTGTGTATTTGTCTGTCTTGGAAGTTATTAGAAAACTTTAATACAATATTTTACAGCAAGTCGTCTTATACGAATATTTAGGTACTGAGATTACTTACAATTGGTTAAAACGTAAGCATAAATAAAATAATCCAGAGACAATAAAGAGCTTTCTTCATCTTTATTTAATTCAAAGCTCAGATGCTGTGTTCAAAGATTAAATATCAACTTAATTAAAGAAGAAGGCAAACAAACAAATAATTCTTAAGGATCAAGGTTAAAGCTGCTTAAAACAGTTAACGACAACAATAAATAAGGCCGAGTTGAAAATTAATTCAACCAATCACAGCAGATAACGCGTGCTTAACAATTTGTCACATTAATTCTGCGATAATTTAGAGGTGAGAAACTCGGCCTTATGGTCTCATATAAAGTTACCGTTTACATAAACTGCCAATGTAAGTATATTGTTTAGACTTCACATTGACGAAGATATGACCAAGATTATATACTAATAGCAGTTAACAAGAGTCTAAAACAAGTGCCTTCTGTAATTCTAACAAGCGTTTTCCCGCGGTTTCGCTCCCCTGTGGCCTACCAAAAAGGGTCATATTTGTGTGATAAAAAATACCCTATGGCTCTCAGTGATAATATATCTTTCTAGCAGTTAGTGAATTCCTGCAATCAAATCAGTAAAATAAAAATTGGTATACCGTACAATGTATTATCTCAATCAACAGCTAACATGAGCATAGAATATATACTCTGAATTCATAGTTAGGTACTAAATATTAACAAGTTGACATGCTCTGCTATTATTAACTACTAGCAGACGCCTCGCGGTTTCGCCCGCGTAGTTCCCGTTCCCGTGGCAATACAGGGATAAACCTATGTCACCCGGGGATAGTGTATCTTCCCAACGTTGAAATAATTTTTGAAATCGGTCCTGTAGTATTTAAGTTTATTCGTTACATACAAAAATACAAATCTTTCCTCTTTATAATATTAAGTATAAATATAGGTACTTTATATATTTCTCTCTCTTTTCTACTTTTTATTTTAATTATGTTTTATTTAGTCATTATTAATAGATCTTTTATTCAGATACCTCATTTTTAGCGTTCAAAATGTGTAGGATCTCAGTCTACACTAATTCATTAAGAAAGATATATTTATATATTTTTTATTTGTTATAGGCTCGCGCTTGACCACTATCTCACCTGATGGTATATATTTTTAGGGTTCCGTACCCAAAGTGTAAAAACGGGACTCTATTACTAAGACTCCACGGTCCGTCTGTCTGCCTGTCTGTCTGTCACCGGGCTGTATCTCATGAACCGTGATAGCTAGACAATTGAAATTTTCACAGATGATGCATTTCTGTTGCCGCTATAACAACAAATACTAAAAACAGAATAAAAAAAATATTTAAGTGGGGCTCCCATAGAAAAAACGTGATTTTATTGCCGTTTTTTTGTGATAATAGTACGGAACCCTTCATGCGTGAGACCGACTCGCACTTGGCCGGTTTTTCATTAATCTTGATTGATTCAAAACGCACATCAAATAAACAAATATGATTAGGAAGACGTAGTTATTTTTTATGCTAACTGTACTTTTAATTGCAAGGTCAATAAAGGTGTTAATTATATACAAGAAACCAATAAATTGATGATGATCTAATGTTGATACGCAAGAATTAATTTATGTGCTCAACATAAATTAAGTTAATTTGTTTTACAAGTTTTGTTTAACTTAACATCTTTTAATAGCACACAACAATATGCAATAAATTTCGGTACTTTATCAACAGTAACATTAATTCCAATTAAAAATATATATAATTTAACATACACATAAAGAAGTCATTTGAAATATGTAATAAATAATTTAAATAACAAAAATAATCCTTACATTCTGTACTATTAAACGAGCAATATTTATATATATATATTTATATAATTATAAATGTATTGCACACATTTCCTAGGAATTCTATAAAACTAAATACCAAATAATTTTTAAAGAAATTAATAATATATTTATGAAAATTAGGAATGTATATTTAATTAAATAAATATTACATATACAAATTAATTAAATATGCAAAATACATATTATTAAATTAGAATTTTAACAATAATAAAAATAAACACTTACACGCAGCAAATATAACTATAAATTGCGTAAACAAAATAAACGTATTAAAAACAGCACTCATTGCGATTAACTTATTCGCTGCACAGTCCGTTCAAAAGCTCGGTCACTATATAAATCGCTTGAAACATTGTCCTCTGTTATATATAAACTTTGATCAATGTGCTGTCAAGGCCAATCATTCATCACATCACTGTACATAATTAAATTGTTGTAATCTTCATTGATTACCGAAGTGTTTGAGTTTTTTGTCAAAAAAGGTTTAAGTTTAATTTAAGTCATTAGGAACAGAAGCACCTTTATAAATTTAGAATTAGGTACTTCCTTAAGCCTTAATAAACAGAACAGAAAATATATTTGAGTTGCCATTTTTTTTTATAGAGATCCTGTTTTGTAGCCTGTCATGAATTGTACGCGATACAGAAAATATTTTTAAATTAAGGCGAATAACGTATTTATGTTTTGTTTTTTCCGGAAAGCAGGGCGACTAATTGAGAATATAATTTCTTGAAAATGTTTGATGAAAGTGGAACTAGTATTTTTACATCAAACTCTTTGCTAACTAATGACCAGTAACCAGACAAGAAAATACCTTAGGAAAAAATTTGCTCAATCATTTTTGATTTAGCCATAAATCACTGAAATCATTCAATGGTGTTACAAGGTTTGTTTGTAAAAAAATACGCAAAAACCCGCCAAAACAAACTTCGGTAGCAAAAACTCAAATCAAACTTAAAAATATATTCCAAGAAATGAAATATGTTATAAACGAGTTATCCTGTAAAAAGTAGTGAGAAAAAATCTCTCATCTTTAATTGCCTCGTGATTTTTTTGAATGGCAAGATGAGAAGTTTAAATCTTACGTAGTCTGAGGATGACAGGGAGACATTAGAATTATTATTCTTCTTGGTTACTTGTCTTAGTTAGTTCTACTTTCTTTTTTAATCGACGAAAAAAATAAAAAGGAGGTTATCAATTCGACATGTATATTTATATATATAATTAAAAAGCGAAATAAAATCCTTTTTAACTAAAAATTTAACGGGCGAAATAACGAACAGAAAAGCAACAATTAAAAAATATTTAGTCAAGCCTTTTGAGGTGGCGCCAAACAAACTATTAACGAAGATCAACCTAGCTACAGTCATTATACTAGTACGTTTAAGGCGCCTTTGATTGTTTGGCACCAACTCAAAATGTTTGACTAAATATTTTTTTATTTGTTGCTTTTCTGTTTGTTATTTCGTCGGTCATATTTTTTTTCTCTTAACAGAATATCTCGTTTGCCTAAAGATTTCCTTCTGCCTTAATAATCAGGGACGTTAGTTGATCGACTGGATCCCTCCCTAACTGAATAGGTACTAAGATACGGTACTAGTATCGGTAAACCATTACAGCCAGATGGATGGATTACGTTCATACGATAATATTAATAAAACGTTGGTAAGACCAGGATCCCTACCATAAATATAATATACATTTATGCTCTAAGATGAATGAGAATCAATCAGTCAGCAGAAATGAGAACATCCGCAAGAGAACCAGGGTTACCGACATAGCCCAAAGAATTGCCAAACTTAAGAGGCAGTGGATACATTGCTCGCAGAACGGTCTCATGTTAATCTCTGTCACTAAATTATCTACCAAATAATGTTTATTTGCCCAAAATTTACCTACGCAATTAAACAAGTTAAACCTAATAAAAAAGATTTCTATGTTCAAAGCCTGTTACATAATATTTATTGGCTACGAGTATCAATAAAAAATATGAAGCATCATGCCAGCTTTTAGAATTAATTAGAATAGGGCTTGCGGCATGATGTTGTTGAAATCAAAACGATAACAGTACTTTTTTGGGCAATCATATAAAAATTACAAACAAAAACTTCAGTTATAACTGTGTACGTGTGCCTGGGCGACATCGCAACTGAGGCGGGCTGCGATGTCGTATTGAGCCTCCCAAACCCATACGATATCGCGGCTGAGGGTTGAAGGCCGCGGTGGGAGAGGAGTGCCGGTATTACGGTCGCCGCTCTCCCTACAATCTGCGGACTGGACGGAATCGCCACCGTCTGATGGCGGACGCGGTGGGGCCGCAGGGGAAGAGGAGTGTCGGTATAGCGTTGGCCGCTCTCCCTATTCCCAGCGGCCGAGAAATGGTAGGTGGTGGGGCCATTGACCTTGACCCGTCACAAGGGTGCCATACACGGGGTCTTCTGGCACCCATATGCTGGTTTGGTTCCTGGGGTGGTCACGGCACACAGTGTGTTCTGGTGCGCCGGTGATGGGGGTACTCCCCAGAGGAGGGTCCGGTGACGGACAGCCGCGGCGGGTTCGAGGTAGTGCTAACGCGTGCCCGTGTTCCCGCCATTAGCGGCACAGTAGGGCGCCGTGGCGTTTTAGCAGGTTGGCGTCCCAAATAACTGCGCTATCTCCCCGTGGTAGCGCGGTACGCATAAGCATTCCTCAAAGCTAAAAAAAAAAAAAACCTGCTCTTAATCATCCTCCTGCCCTCAACCCAATGTCGCTTCTAGGCTAGCGTGCCTCATCGCTTACCATGAGGTGAGGTGTTCAAACGCGAGCTTATCAATCTATATATATAAAAGCGAAAGGTCACTCATTCACTTATCACGAAATATCGAAAACCACTTTACGTATAAAGATGAAATTTGGCAGGGAGGTCCTTCATGTGACGTAAGTTCGCACTAAGAAAGGATTTTTGGAAATTCTACCCCTAGGGGGGTAAAAGGGGGTTGAAAGTGTATGAAATTTTTACGGTTTCTAAATTGGACATGTGAAATTTTACATTTACGCTCTTGATTGATAAAATAGCATCAGGGCTGGCCGATAGGTGCAAACCATCGGGAAGTCAGGATGTATTCCCTTAGGTTAAGACATCGTGTATGGGCAGGTCGGTGGGTACAGTCGTGCAAATGAAATAACATAAATTATTCGATACACTGGGTTTATTTAAATAGTTCACAGTTACAATCTTGCTCACTAATATTACTGATCGATACTGATTCTCCAACGTCTTAGCTCCAAGGCGGTCAATACTCAACTGCTATATTCTGTGTCCCCACCTCGCAAGTCGTTAGAGAAAGCGCGCCACAGCGTAGTTGTTCTTGATTTGCCGACAGGTGGCGTGCTCGTGATTTGTTTTGACGTCCGTACTATTGACTAAACCCGACATATTCATATATTTATTGGAATTTTTACAGTTTGTAAGTTGGACACTGAACTTTTAGATTTACACTCTTGGTTGATAAAAATAATTCTTGTATTTATTGGTTTTTGGAAATTCCACCCCTAAGGATGTAAAAAGTGGGTTGAAAGTTTTTGTGAAATTTCTACGCTTTTAAGTGTGACACGTGAAATTAAAGATTTACGCTTTTGGTTGATAAAAAGAATTCATATATTTGAAACTTGGCATTAATGCTAACCTTACTTAGGTTATACCTAGTATAGTAAAGGTTTTCATTATTAGTTAGAAAACTACTCCCGTAAGACGATTTAGGGGGTGTTAAATATTTTTGAAGAATTTTACTGTACAGGGCTTCTTTTTCTGATGTAGGGGAGCACTAAGAAGGTATTTTTGGAAATTCAACCTTTAAGGGTGTGAAACTAAAAAGTCACCTGTAGGATAAATTACAGATCAAGCGAACGTTGTCGCGGGCGAAGTGCTGGTAATAATATATACATATATTGTACCGGAATTGTAAGGCTCCTGGTCGAAGCGCTTTGACGCCCTGTACCTATAGTTCAGTTTTCAAGAGTTCTGAAGCCTGGAAGGTTGATTGATGGCTGCTAGGTGTTGATAGATGAAGGCTTGATAACCAGGAAATGAAAGACTTGATTCTTCATGACTATTTGCGATGTTTTCACAAAGTTGCGTGGAATAAACTTATTAATTTCAATGGCTACAAATCGGTCGACGCACATGCGTAATATCGTTCCACCCAACTTTACCGTAACGAGAACCCTGATTTCGAATGCAAAACAGTTTTTATCATTTATCATTTATCATTTATCATTATCATTTATCATTGGATGCGCCCTAAAATGGCCCATCCATTGAACCCTCAACCAGGTCCGTAACTATATCCCCTGAAGAGATTCTCCAGGAAGAATAAGTGGAAATTCTTTCGATTTTTCAACTTAGAAGCTATTTTCTCCTAAAACTATACAGCTTACCACTAGGGTACTATATGGGTCTTGAAGCACTTCTACAAGGCTTATACTATTTCTATAGTTATATCTACCAGGCGCGTAACTACCTGGAAGTGTCGGACGGAAGAGAATGTACGAATTTCTAACATTAAAAGTTTAAAAGTTAGTTTGTACTCAAGCTATCTGAGGGATCTCCACCCACCAAGCACCACCCAGTAGATATCCCGACAGGCTACCTGTAGTAATATTTGGTGGGCGTAGCTTCAACCATCGAAGTAGTATTCAACCTGGAGTGGACGATACCACGAGAAAACTTTGGAACCTCGCAACCTGTCAAGAAGGTTATCTCCCCGAACCACCAGATCTATGCTCCTTAAAGTACAGTGTCTGAATCCAGGCGCCTGGCGGAGGTTCCCTAAGGTAATATTTCAGAAAGCATATCATCATTGATATGCTTTCTAAAATATTATTTTTTGCCCTTCAGGCACCAAATGTGTCTGAAGGTGAGGAGTCCGCCGACAAGCGATAGAAACCTCTATACTGGTTCATATAAACACATTATCTCAACTTAGTGTGTCTATAAACTAGGACTACATGAGTCTTATCTAATTACAGGGCCTATGGTATGTGACGCCTCGTCGCGTACATATATATATATATATGTACAGTGTAAGACTACTTTTCAGACTCCCATTTAGTACGTTGTGCGTAGTTTATAGTTTTTGTTTATCAATCCGTTGATGCCGCATTACCCTTGACTTTAAAAACGGTACTGAAAACAAAGCATTTCCTGTTGCCAGATGAATCAAGGCTGTTTATATAGTTAACGTTTTAATTAGGTACATTTATACTATTGTAATTATTTGTATGTCTACATATGTAAAATCACGATCACGACTTTCTCAGTAGCTAATGGACAGGATTCAGATTTTGATCTTCTTCGTGTCGCTGGTACGACAGTATTGTTCAAATTTATTTGGCCCAAAAGTTAGCTACTTCCACGGCATCATCGGTGACAGCGCATAGGTTACCCAGCATGTTTTGGGGCACAGAGGACAGGACAGAAGCAGGACCACGGTTTGCGACTCGGCACCACAAGTAAACTGCTGCTGTTCTATCAAGGTAGGCGAGGTAACTCGCCCCATTTTGCGAGTTTCGAGCCTTCTTACTTGGGTTCTGAGACAGTTCAGTGACTTCCAAGTAGGCCACGGAAGGTTAGACTCTGCGGGAAGATGGACATCTTGGGCGGGCTCGATGGTTTATAATGAGTTGGTGGGGGAAAAGGATCCTGCCACAGTTTGCAGCGGGCATCAGTCAGGTCTCTTGACAGGATACAAATCGGAGTCCACCTTTAAGATTTTAAATATTGTCAAAATGTTATCTCTCCACCTTATTAAATCATTGCAGGTACGTTATTTGGCAATTTTGTTTAATTATTTTATACTAGCAGACGCCTCGCGGTTTCACCGTTCCCGTGGGAATATAACGTTAAAAGTAGCCTATGGCATCCGGGGATAGCGTAGCTTCCCAACGGTGAAAAATTTTTTGAAATCGTTCCAGTACTTTAGTCGTTACATACAAAAATACAAATCTTTCCTCTTTATAATATTGGTATAGAAGTATAGACAAAAAAGGTAAACGTTAATGACACTGGTAATATTATTTTATGTTATTTTTTGCGAGAAGCAGTAGATACTTTTAGCATATCTTCCAAAATGTTTAATCGAAAGGTCAGGGTTGTCGTAATTAGTAAGCTCATTGTTTGATTAATTCTTTAGCTTATTGATGGTTAAATTTGCATGTCCTCGTTATAATACGAGTCAATAGACACTGTTACAACACTGTAAAATACAGTTGTTTTTATCGTCATTATATCTCGAAAGACAATCACGTCTGCGATGTTTCAATATATCTTTCATAATATATGAAACGTTGCCTTGTTGGTCTAGTGCTGGGTTGCTCATTAAGTACTGTAAAATATTGTTGGATTTTTTTAAATCTGGAATTACTCTTTCCAAATAGCAGCCCGGAGTCTGGATTTGTGCCCCGTTGATGGTAATAGGCTCTATGGGAAAAATGGAAAAAAATATTTACACTTATGTTTAAGTACATAAATGAAAAACATGGTACTTAAACATAGGTGGCAAAATATGTGTGTACTATACATATGTTCATATGTGCATCGGTTAAGGGTTTAGCCCTTCGGAGAATAAAGACGTATTTTATATATAATGACGACACGGTTGGCGTAGTGGTTGAGCGATCTGCTGCTGCGCTGCGTGTCGCGGTTTCGATTCCCGCACGGAACTAATACTTGTATAGCCTACAGATAGTTGTTCGGGATCTGGGTGTCTTGTGCTTTTGTGTTTAAATGTTTGTAAACGCATCCACGATACAGGAAGAAATTCCTAGTGTGGGGGAAAGTTTCATAAAAAAATATATGTTACTGTGAAATCCCGAACTACGGTAGAATAGGATTTCAATACCGACTTTGATGAAACTAATCAATATTAGTATAATCTAATTATATCAATATAGAACACATTTATTTGTCACAAGCCAAAAGAGCACTCAAATTAACATAAAAAATAAAAATAAACTTGTTTTTTCTCATCATTTCATATAATAGTAGGTCATGAACATCACATTTTTTTAAATTTACAAGTATTCGACGTAAATCCTAAGATTTACGCGTGTGATTACTGGAAAAGCCCGAAATTAATAATTATAATAGAGCATTTCCAATTTCTAACAGTAAGACTTGGTAAATCCTAGGTTTTACCGTAGTTCGGACTTTTACAGTCACATATATTATTATACCACAGTTTTTTTTTTATCGGCTCGTGGTTTTTCACTATCTCACCTGCCGGGCGAGCACGGCCTGTGTAGTAGGCTTGAGTCACGCATTTTATCACGGTTTTTGCTCCCAAACTATGATAAAAATGTGTGACTCTTGACCTAGGCCGTACTTTGCTTGTGAAGCACGCTTGGCTAGAAGTAACCTTGAATAGGTTACTTCTAGCCAAGCGTTCTTCACATAAATACTCCCTTGCCATAACTCCTCGTAGCTATGATGCTAGATATGCTAGCATGATGTTATTTTATGTTGAAAACCAGAAAAAAATATTTTAATTAAGTAGATACATAGGTAGTGTTGTTTTAATTTAACGCAGTTGTTGAAGATATCTCAATTTCAGCCAACATTATAATATTCATGTAGAAACAGATTTTCTCAAAAAATTATAACTTGAAAGAACGCCCGCCTCAGACGTATCTTCTGCGTTTGTAAAAGTAAGACTTCGGGCAAACATGTCTTGAGTATTTTTCTATCAAACAAAATTGAGATTTACGATCCAACTCTACTCGTACTAGATTTTTATATATTTTTTTCTACGTGTACTATCGTCTCTATAAATTGTATTTTGTGCTGTCTAAGTGAAGGATGAAGTTGAAAAATGTGGGTATAGCCATTACGTATTAAAATAATGATTTTAATTGTGGCCATTACGTATTAAAATAATGATTTTAATTTATTATGTTTTACTCTGTATATTTTCAAGGGACCAAAACTAATAGCTTTACTACCTTACTTTCAAGGAACATATAGGTTTCCTATTAGCTTAGTTCTGATTCGGCTGTCATTGCGCCGATTGTCGTTACCGCCAACGGACTGATGGTCAAAATCCTCGATGACTATCTGTCGAAGCTGTCGTTGCGAGGTTGGATTCAGGCCCCGAGGAGGTTCCTGTCTCTGGAGCAGGTAGATAGTAAAGCCGGTAGCTTGGACCCTGCTCTAGACACCGACGGACATTCTTATTTATTTATTTATTATATAAGTCATTATACAAATTAATCATTTTAATTGTCAATTAAAACAAACTCGTTAATCCTGTCATCTCTGAGATACCACGAGAATTATTTCAATGTCTATTAATGTTGGGTATTGGGTTCAGCGCCATCTATTGGCTTATTGTGGAATCAGTTATTGATCTGTTTGAATGAAGATCATTTGATAAGCTAATTTCAATGTTAAATTAATACGAGATGTTTAAATAAAACGGGAACGCCTATTGTAGGACTTTTAAATTTGTTCTCATTTTAACTTTTGCACATTTGATGTGTTTGATTATGACCTAATGTTATTCTAATTACGCAAAGTGACACCTAGGTAGACACCTAATTCCTATCACATAAGCATATTCAGCCTATATATAATATTCCCTACGCTGGTACGCAGGTTTGCTCTCTGTGGGGAGTGGGCTGCAATCTCCCACGCGGGCTAAGTGAAGAATGGTAGAAGTCAAACACATATGTATGTAAATGTCTGCATGATGTCTTCGAATTTTTAGTTCTGGGACATTATGTTTTCCTTCACCGTTTTAAGAAAAATGGTGGTGGAATAAAATACAAAAAATTAAGCACATGTCTGGGTTCGAAACCACGATACAGGTACACGACGTATAACTCGTTAAGCCGGAACCGTAACACTGGACCGACACAGCTCTATACAAATAATAAAGGTAGGTATCTATCATAAGGTAGGTATCGCCATCAAACTGTAAAGTTTGGCGAGTAAAAACTGTAAAAAAAAACTTGTATTTTAAATATTATGATTAATAAAAAATAAAAAAAAATTATAACAATAATTACAACAGTAGTTGATACAAAGGTTTGTTAATCAAGTCTACTTACGAGTATAAAACTACTGTAACCAGTTTTTCGTACCAAGTTGCAAGAATATTTTTCTAACAAGCAAAAAAACATGGTTTTCGTTTTTAAGCTTCCAAGAAAAAGAGGTTCCAAGTCCAAAGCGCATCAGACGCGAAGGTCAGATAGTAAAAAATAAAATATGACTTCTGAATCAATAACTTTTAAGTATCTAATCGATTAGTTGTCATTAGGTAAACAGTGGAATTAGTAGAAGGCATCATAATGGCTTGATGAAGTTACAGATATCGCACGACCACAGACATTACCTTAAAAACCTAAGCCCTCAGTAGGTATCAGGAAGGGTAATTTTCCTCCTATGTAAGACATTCATGTGAGATCTATGTAAAAAGATACTTTTAATTATACCCAAAACCTCATCCGTAAATCTTCATTTGTACGCAGGAACATGAAAGTTTTCGTCACTCGGTAATTTTCTATCGATAACTAAAAATATCTATGAAGTTATCAAACCATACCAAAAACTCTCAAAATCAATTTGCTACAATCTAATACACTTCTCTCAAAAACAATCAGGAGGTCAACTCCCTAAGCGCGAAGTCCGTAGTTTCGGCGTTCGCTACGGCTGTTTCCTACTCCGTATCACAAACACAGACGCATGATTCGTTCGGGGCCCGAACTACTAATGAATGACAATACAATTTGACAGTTGTATCTACTCCCGATGTGTTTTTACCCGTCCGAAAAATTTAATCATTACGGAATAGGGATCACTCTAAGTTCTGGAGTACTTTCGGACGGGCCCGTAAATTCGTTGAAGGAGTTACGGAGTAGGCAGGCAGGGGGTCCCTGATACGCAGCTACGACCTAAAACTATCTTAATAAAAATAACCTTTAATTTTAAAATTAAATAACACTTAACCCTCAAGTGATCCGGTAAATCCGTAACAACTTGCATTAATGTAAAAATTCTGTCTCGTACAAAATTAAATTTCTCTCTACAGGGCATTAGGCACGATTCTTTTCAATCTCAGTATAATCGCAATTTAATTTCAGTTTCGAGTCGCGACTTCTGTTCTATCTCGTTTCAATGCAAATTGCCGCAAAACGCTTGACGACTGAATTATTTAATCGAACTCGAGGCCTTTTCAATGGATATTTTTTTTCAGGGAATATTACACTTACGTAATGTCTGGAAAGTATACTGCGTGGCGGTAAAAGAATTAGGGAGGATTTGAATGTTTTAAAGAGAATTTTGCAGAGGTCACTTTTAAATATAGGGGGTAGGTTGGTGTAATCTATGTGCCCACCTATGGATAATTAAACCCGTATATTTAAGTTTCTCTGTGAATTAAACCTTTAAAAAACCCGGCCTTCAAGGACCACACCGACGAATGTGGGATGGGATTCTTTCTCACTAAATTGAGAGCTTGGCTCGTCGTTTGGAGTCGGAAGCACATTACCTACTTTATACCTACCATGAATTGAATTGATTATTTGTTATATATTTTTTATTATGTGGATGGATTATTGTTTATATTATGACTAGAACTTCGCCCGCGACTTCGTTCGCATGATTTCGTTTATCCTATAAATGACACTTATGTGCAGTTAGTGAAGGCGACTAAAAATAAGCTATTATTAAATCAATAAATAATGGGGTATCGTAGATATACATGTTTTATTGGTTTGGGACGGTTCGTTATTTAACATAAATAAGAATAAATTTTAGGTTAAAGCCACAAAGTAAAATCCTAATAACCCCATTTTGCCCCGTTGAAGCTAGAGTTTTGAACAACCCAAATATGTTATTAACTCTTTTCTTCTTTTTCTATTTTTCGTAGTTCGTTCTTAGTAAGATTCCGCAGTAAGATTGCTCAAAAAAACTTTAACACCCCTTAACCCTATCTGGAGGGTAGTTTAAAAAACCGTTTTATGTAAATTTCAATTATTTACTGTATTCCAAAGGAATTAGATTTTTCATACAAACAAATTCTGCTCCTTCTCACTCTCTTTCCAGGTCCTTCAGGTTGGTTTTCCGAAAATTCCTGCTTAGTGCTTCCCTAGAACCCTACGTCAAAAACGAAAACCTGTCCAGTAAGATTGTAAGCTTAACCCCAAGCTTTCCGAAAAACTTATAATGACAACCTTTATTATTTACATAGGTTGGTATTTATGTCAAGCTTTATGTTTTCATCTCAACAAATATAGTTTTCAAAAATTTACATCCCCTTTATCACTTTTTGGTGGCAGATTCGAAAAACTAATAATGACAACCTTTATTTGTTTGCTTAGGTTGGTATTTATGTCAACATTCAAGTTTATTAAGCCAAGAACACTTATATACCCCCTAAATCGTCTTTTGAGGCTGTTTTAAAATTTTTGATACCTGTTACAAACGCATTTTGGACGAAGGAATTAGATTTTTCATACAAACTTCCAACCCCTTTTTTACCCGCTTCGGGGTAGAATTTCTAAAATCCTTTCTTATCGGATGTCTACGTCATAGAAAGAACACACCCTCTAAGTCTCTACGATCGGCGGTTAAGGCTGTGCGTTGATCCGTCAGTCAGTAATTCAGGACAAAGCATTTTATATGTACAGAATAAGATATTTTAAGTTATGTAAACTAACAGTTGTACCTACTCACTACTAACAAATTATGGCTCATGGTCCGTAATAAATGACTGATTTATTGATTACTAGCTATGCCCGCGGCTGTATTTTTATCGTGGCGAAATGCTCATGCATACTACGCTACCACAGGGAGATAGTATAGTTATGTGAGACTCTAACCCAGTAAAACTCCACGGTGTCCTCCTGTTCCGCAGGCAAGCACACAGGCACGCGTTAGCTTTCGTCGCAAACCCGCGAAATCAGCCCAGGGACCAAACCAGCACATGGGCGCCAGAAGTCCTCGGGTTATAATGTACTCCGTGACCGGGGGTGACCAAGCCCCGGCTACTGAGCTTCCCGCCTCGACAATTCGGGTACCCACCGCGAGGACTACTACCTACCTGCCTACCCTACTTGCTTTGCTACCAACCCTGCCTAGCTACGAATTTTTTTTTCTAGTGTCATTCATCTGCGGAGAAACTTACCACCATTCAGAAAATGACGTCAAATGCACAACGCCATCTATCGAATATGGAGTTAAACTGTCCGAATTGGTGGTGTTGTAATAATTAACTTTTTCTAACTTTGATAAGAGTGAAACGATTGCGATGAAACAACTAAGTAATACTTCAAGTTACGCACAATTTTTATGTATAAAAGTTATCTACATTGGTTTCGTACATTTTACGTGATGCGTGCACAACTAAACAGACAAACGGACAAAAATTCCAAAAATGGGTTCTGTTTGTTATCCTTTCATCCTGGCTATTTTTTTGGAGATATTTTATATAAAAAAAACTCATTGATTATAGATTTATTATATGTATTGATTGCCGAGTATGAGTTTCTGAGCCCGATGCCCGGGCCGCGCAAAATGTAACAGGGTTTTTCAATCTGAAATCCGTCAATAGCATCTCGGAGACTGGATTGTGGTATTAGACCACTTATTGACATAGGCCTTGAAAATAACTAGCCAAAAGTAGATGCAGGTAAATTATAACTAGATCTCTGCCTAACCCTTCGGGAAATGGGCACAGACGTCATGTTATACCTACTACTCTGTCAAGAAAGTACCGGGAAAAGATCACTAATAAACAAAATGTTAGTTATTCATCCAAATTTATTTTATCACCTTCAAAGTACCTATGCTTCTTCAGAAACACTTACGCCAACGAATAATCCAATCATCAAAACATTCTTTAAACGCTTTTTCCGGACGCGAGTTCAGTTCTCGCCGCGAATTCTCCTTTATGTCTTCTACCGAATGAAAACGGGTGCCACGAAGTAGTAGTTAATTTGACTTTAGGAAAAAGAAAGAAGTCGGCTGGAGCTACATCTGGTGAATAAGGTGGTTGGTCGATTGTATTTTTTGAGTTTTTGGTAAAAAATTCGTACATAAGATGGCCTTGTGTGAAGGCGCATTGTCGTGGTCCAAAATCCAAGAATTTTCTTTCCACAAATCTGTCCTTTTTTGTTTAATACGCCGCATAACGCTCAAATAATATTCTTTTTTTTAACCTGCCGGCAAGAATTCCGAGTGCACAACACCGCGATAGTCAAAGAAAACAGTCAACATGATTTTGACTTTTGATCGACTTTGCCGTTTTTTTTCGGTTTCGGTTCAGTTGGAAGGCGCCACTCCGAAGCTTGTTGACTAGTTTTCATGTAAAACGCGTTAACCCACGTCTCATCACCAGAAACAATGCGTTTCATGAATGTTGGGTCGAAATTGACTCGTTCTAGCATAATATGTATTCAGCGATGAGTTTTTGGAGAAAATTCAGGTCTTTTGGGACTAGCCGAGCGGCAACATGTTTCATACCCAAGTGATTATTCAAAATGGTTCGGACTGACTCGTGAGGCACAGAAAGTTCGGCGGCTATCTCTCTCAAACATGAATGAGGATTTTCAGTCACTATTGCCATCACTTTTGCGATGTTAAATACAGTTGCAGACGTTGATGGCCTACCAAAGCATGGCAAATCTTCCATCACATCTCGACTGCTTTTGAACGCTTTGTACCACTCATAAGCACGTGTTTTTGGTAAAGTCAATCCTTTAGCATTTAGCATTTTCAGTGACTCCGAACACGAAATTCCACTGGCGATGCAAAATTTAGTTCGATATTTTTGTCCATTATGAAATTTGCAATACGCACTAGAACGAAAAAACAGCGTTGTATTTAATCTAAATAACAGAAGTAACTCAAACTCTGTGCCAAAATGGAAAACAGTTGTGCCCAACAGCATCCACGTGCTACCGTTCTTCTTTGAAGTCAGTCTATGGCTGGAAAGATTCCCCAACCTACGTCAGTTAGGTCATGAGATGTCAGCAAATTATTTTAATTCACTACCAATTCAGTACGGAAATCGAAGAGCAAGTTGATTTCCGACGCGATCTAGTTATTAAGTTCAAGAAAATTACAGTTTCTGCCTAGGCGGTAGGTATTAAAATATAATTATTTTGCTCTATTAGCTTCCTGTTCTGTCGTGCTAGTTATTTTTTTATGTGGCTTAATACTACCTACCACTAGCAATAATGACAGGTTGTAAGAATGTAGGTATTATTACAACATGTCATATTAATTGCACCTTTTTTAACGTGTCGAATTCATGGACATTTCGCCTATGTTCATGGATGTGCTCCGCTCCGGGGTGAACGGCGGAGGGGTCACTTTGCCACGCGTTCTGCCTAACTCCATTGATATTAAGGTAACTAAGGTAATTAAACCAGTATCTGATATTTATAGCATAATTATTACACAAACATTACATTATTTATAGCCCCTGCATGTGTAGCTGTAGTTTTTATTACGCTTTTAATTAATAAATATAGTAACAAGGGTTACTTCGATGTATGCAAGAAAATGGTCATTAAAGATTTAATGTGATATAATTACCATGTGTTAGCATAATTACGGTTATTGATTGGAACACGTGGAATCGTGTATTATACTCGATAATCTTCTTATTCAGGAGATTTTTTTTTCGTATGTAGGTTCGCGCCTGACCACTATCCTTGACCTTATCCCATTTACTTGGTGTCGGCCATCCTTATCCTTTTTACCCACTGTGCACGTTACTGGGCTTTGCTGGTGTCCAATTGTACTTCTTTCAGGTCGTTTCCAACCGTCGTCAAACAAGTGGTAGTTGGTCTTCCGCGTCCGCGTTTCGTGGTTGTTTATTGCAAGCTTAGCCATAGATATGATTCTCATTCTATAATATATTAGTCTATAGGTATGATCATCACCGTCGGAGGCGATTTTGTTTCACTTTGTCAGTGATGGGAGAGACCTAAAAATTTCCTGTCACGTATTCGTTCCGGATCCTGTCAGTTCTGGTGACACCCGCCACCAGCGCTAAGGCAGCTACTTTAAAACCTGAGTACCTATACTCAGGTCACAAAGTAGCTAGATTTATATATATATAAAAGTAAAAATATGTATGTTCCTTATAGACTCCGAAACGGCTGGACCGATTTTAATGAAATATTTAGACGATCTTAAGATTAACCCAGCGGATAAGCCTGTAAAGTTTGGTGGCGATGGGAGCATTTATTTTTTTACTTTGAACGCGGGCGAAGCCGCGGGCAGAAGCACTATATAATTGCCGGCACGTAAGTTGGAAAGAGTCGTTAAATGCGCACAAGTCGTCTTTTAGATATCTTTGGTTACTAAGCGGGACGCGGAGAACGTTTAGTACCGATCCGAGCGCGCGATTGTTTGGTCAGTTGACACAAGGATCGACTGACCAATCTCGTCGCGCCCACGTTTCGTTGGCTCTATATGGTGGTTGGTCAGTTCACGCACTATGCGCGAACTTACTTACTATGCCAGAACCTTTTTTTTTTTTTTTTTTTTCGTGGTGAAAAATCCTCATTGGATGTCCTCCGCCCTGGGGGAGGCGGAGGGGTCTGTCAGACTCGTACTGACCAAAAACCACCCCGGTGTTCCATCTCACACCTACGCCGGGGGTCGCGGGAACATACGATACTTCCGTAACCCCCGGCTGGTGCCGGCCCGCCTCTGCGGGCCTCGATCTCGGGTTTGGGGGGGAGTGAGGTGTTTGGCTCCCCCCGCATCTTCTAAGAGGGGCGCGCGTGGAACACTACGCGCCACCACCTCGGGTCCTGATGTGTTGGGGGCGACGGACGTCCCCGAGTCCGTCGCCCCTGGACCCATTTAGGGGGGCCGGAAGAGGGCGTTGTCCGCCCTCCGCCGACGCCCGGCTCGTCTGCTGCGGATCGGGTGAGTGGATGAAATCTCCCTCTCCCTCTCCGCAGCCTCCTTCTGCGAGACGACTGTTTCACAGAAGGATACCACCGCGTCCCACTAGGACTCCTCGATGCCGACCATAGACTCGACTACGGCCGGCAGCGACAGCTCACTGCCTACTTCTGAGATGAGGGCACGGCGCGGCTCCTCCGTGTCCGGCTCCCTGTTCCCTATGCCAGAACCTACCGCAACAAAATACATTCTGCAAAGTAGGATACGACCACAGTAAATTTAATTATTTTCTTGTTTCATACTTTTTAGAGCGTGCTTTTTCAGTAGTCGGGTTTTAGTTTTTGAACACATTTTGTATTAAGCAACGATAAAGTGGCAACCCTCCAATTAAAAATCAGACATTAGCAACGAAAATTCAAACTTTTTATACAAAATTTGAACATAGAATGTGCTAAAGCATTCGCTTTTCAGTGTCGAGATTTCATAAATAAAAGACAAAATGAACCACAAAAGTTAGATCAATTTAATTAATTGTAAATATATTTTTAATTTATTAGCATTAACCCTTTTGCCTAAATTGGTCATCATAATTTACATTAAACAGATGAAAAACCGCTCTATGGTAGGTACTGTTACCACATGTCGGTGGTAACAGTTTAAGAATAAGTCCCAGTTTTTTTTTTCAGTAGTTAAATCAACCAATTGTTAAAAATAACCTAACCTAACCTAACCAATGAAAAATTCGATAAAATTTCTTTTACTTATCATCATTTGTTAGCCTCACATAATGGTCAAATAGGAAGGAGAGTTTATTTTTATACTTTTATTAGACAAACAACAAAAAAATAAACACGTGTTACCGAATTTTTTAACCATTGGTTAGCATATTTAACTATTGGTTAGCAACGGATAAAAAAACTGGCCCTTAGAGGCCAACTTACACTGGTTATGTTACCACGGACGTTAGGCCTATTGTACCTCAGACCATACCAATTTCCAAAACAAAGTAAAACGGTTTTTATCAAATTATCTAGAACAAAAAATACAACTGATTATATCAAATTATCTAGAACTAAAATATCATATTATTAAAATATGTAAAAATCTGTATAAATGGCATATACTTGACTATACAAACTACGATCCAAAGTAAGTACGAGAGATTTAGTCTAAGATCCCTCAGCTTACGTCTGAACCTTCAGTTTTTTTTACAAAACTTTTTTCAAGAATTATACATGACGGTAGAATAGATTACTACAAGGTTGCCTGGCAATATCTAGCCTCAAATAGTTGTGTTTTTGTATTGTTTTTGTTGTACTGCACCACACTAGGAATTTCTCCTACAGTAATCAATTCTACTATGAACTCATTCATAAAAATAAAGTTTCAAAAAAAAAACTAAGATACGATTTAAGCGCTGGCATCTCTTACTGTTTCTTACAAAAAAAACATTTGATAATGTATGTAAATACTAAAATATTACGTAGGTACTTATTTTTATGTGATGGTACAAACATAGTAAAATATAATAAATTGCCACAAAAAGTAGGATTTTCTCCCACAGATACTTTGTTGGAACGCAGAATGTCCTTCTACCACGAAACTCGATAGACCAGTTTTCAAACTTATGATTTTTGCTATAAGGTTGAAAACTGGCCGGCCGGAAACTTTTGCACTAATACATAAAAATGTTAAAACTTATGCCTAATGTGTTAGAATAATCACTAGTAATAGTCTCAGTGAAGAAACTTCTAGAATTTATTACATATTACCTTTTCTTCAAATTTTTTAGTCTGTACGAAATTCTGTCGAGCATGAACAGGACTAGAAATGACACAATCATTGATCTAAGTATCAAAGAGACATTAAAACATATCAGTTAAAATTGTCTTATTGTTATTCAATGGAACCATTAAGAGTAAATGCGGTTGCAGACATCCGACTGATTATCCTTAGTGAAAAATCATAATATGAGGATTGGCTCGCGCCTGTTGCCTCCAACAATATTGGACCAATTTAAAAGGTATTCCATAAACTGAATAAGAGAGATATATACTATGCCCCTATGTTTTTCTTGTTTGAAATAATCTATGAACTGGTTAGTTTAACAGCTAACTAAAGAGTTTTTTTTTATAAATAGGAGTGAAAATGATTAGCGTTTGGCAAGAAAATTTCTAGTCAAAGATTTAAAAATAATTGCGGTCTTTCCAGAATTGAAGAGGTAGTTTGTGCAATATTAAATATTAAAATACTTGTGCAACTTCCGAATTTACAACGACATTTCAATCGAAATGACAATTCGAATAAATCGATGACTGTATGTTTAAAAAATATTGAAAATCTAGAGGTCTTCCCCTTTCTCAATAGTTTTGAAGAAAATATGACAATTATATGAATAAAACTAAGAATAGTCACAATACGTTCATTACTAATAACAATATATTATTATTAATTAACTTAATATTATTGATATTAAGTACTTACGTCTACTTTTTTATTATAAGAATTATTGTGATGTAAGATTTTTTCGTCAAATATCACGTCACGAACCTGCCATTTGTTTTCAGGGATATTGTTGAAAACAAAAGTAATAATAATAATTTATTATTCTGCTGTGTGATTTCGTAACACACAACAATCAATTTTCATTTTGACAAATCGACAACATTCATAGCGTTGTTTACTTAGTCGAAATTGTTTGACGAATTTTTCAAACACATTGAAGCAATGGATCTGGGATTTCTTTCATATTCCTTAGTATTATGGGATTGTGTGATTATTTTAGGACCATATTTTCCATCTTGGCCTATTCTCTGTCTATTAAAACACAAGTAAATAACTGAATTATAAATAAAAACTTATTGCGCCCTATAATACTTATGTAAATACTAAGCGTGAATACTTACGACAATATTAAATATATGGCAAAATGTTGATTAAAAAATTTAAATGGTGCCTCAATACTGATATTTATAATAAGGTGTATATTTACAAAAGATCCAGTTTGCTAGAAAAGAGGGAAACATTTTATTTACCCCAATATTTTTGGCCGGTTGTATTGGGCTACAAATGGCTGCGCTGTAGTAAATCTCTTACTAAATCAGAAGCGCGTTATGCCATACGCATCATGAAACATTATATTCAACCCGGTCAAAAATATTGAGGATTACTGTACCTATTAATACTTCTTTGTTTATTCTGTTATAATATTGTACCTACTTAAAATTAAAACTTCTTTGTTTACTCTGTTATAACTTTGAGATCAGTTCTATAGGATTTTTATGATATTATTTGGATACATGCATCATCATCATTCATCATTTCAGCCGAAAGACGTCCACTGCTGGACATAGGCCTCCCCCAGGCGTCGCCACATTGACCGATCCCGTGCGTCTCGCATCCAGCGCCTTCCCGCAACCTTAACCAGGTCATCGGTCCACCTAGTGGGAGGCCTTCCAACAACTTCTTCCGGTTCGCGGTCGCCATTCCAGAACTTTTCGGCCCCATCGGCCATCCGTTCTGCGAGCAATGTGCCCTGCCCACTGCCACTTAAGTTTAGCAATTCTCCGGGCTATGTCGGTAACTTTAGTTCTCCTGCGGATATCATCATTTCTGACGTGATCACGCAAGGAAATTCCGAGCATAGCCATCTCCATTGCCCTTTGGGTGACTTTAAGCTTTCTGATAAGGTCCATTGTCAGCGACCATGTCTCGGTCCCATAGGTGATCACTGGCAACACACACTGGTCAAAGACTTTTGTCTTGAGACACTGCGGTAAATTGGACGAGAAGATACCACGCAACTTCCCGAACGCCGCCTAGCCGAGTCGGATTCGACGGTTGACCTCTTTCTCGAAGTTGGACCTACCCAACTGGATCGTTTGTCCCAGGTAGACATAATCGTCTACAACTTCGAGTGTAGAGTCTCCGATCTTGATAGGAGTGGGTGCTACATGGGCGTTCACCATGATCTTGGTTTTGTCCATGTTCATTTTAAGACCCACTCTTTCGGAAGCTTTACTGAGGTCATCGAGCATTTTACTAAGGCTTTCCATGGTCTCAGCCATGACCACTATGTCGTCGGCAAACCGAAGGTGAGTGATGTACTCGCCATTAACGTTGATGCCTAGGCCCCTCCAGTCCAGAACCTTGAATACATCCTCCAGCGCAGCAGTGAACAGTTTCGGAGAAATGACGTCTCCCTGTCTCACGCCCACGCTGGAGAAGGATTGGTTTCGAGGTCTGATCCTGAAGACGGACTGACATGGTGGCGTTTTTGTACAAACACTTCAACACCTCAATGTACCGGTAGTCGATCTGGCACCGTTGGAGAGACTGCAGTACAGCCCAAGTCTCGATCGAATCGAAGGCTTTCTCGTAGTCCACAAACGCTAAACAGAGAGGCAGGTTATACTCTTCGGTCTTCTGTATAACCTGCCGCAGCGTATGTATGTGGTCTACGGTGCTAAAGCCTTTTCGGAATCCGGCTTGTTCGGGAGGCTGGAAATCATTAAACCTGCGCGCGAGATGATTCGTGATGACTCTTGAAAACAACTTGTAGACATGGCTAAGAAGTGAGATGGGCCTATAGTTCTTCAGCCGGGCATTGTCGCCCTTCTTGAAGAAAAGTACCACCACACCCCCGCACCATGCCTGTGGCGTTTTGCCCTCGAGTATGACGGAATCAAACAGCTTCTGAAGGGCCTTAAGGACCGGTTTTCCACCCGCCTTCAGGAGTTCAGCCGTGATTCCGTCATCACCCGGCGTCTTGTTGTTTTTAAGCTGTTTCAGAGCCATCCTAATCTCGTACAGGCTGACATCCGGGATATCTTCGGTATAGTGACGGGTCAATCTAGCTCTTGGGTCGTTTGCTAGACTCGCAACGGGCTTGCTGACTGATGTGTACAACTGCCCATAGAATGTCTCGATCTCCCTCAGAAGCTCCGGTTTGGCGGATACGGTCCTGCCATCGTCGGTCTTCAGTTTCGTGAGCTGGCTCTGCCCAATAGCCAGATCCCTTGAAAAAACCTTGGAGTCTTTATTTCGCTCAATCGCGGTTTTAATACGCTCGGTATTAAAGCGGCGGAGGTCTCTTTGCAAGGATTTAGAGATCTGTCTATTGAGCTGCCGGTATTTGCACGCCTCATCTGAAGACTGCAGGATCATCTCACGCCTCTCCTTCATAAGCTTGAGGGTAGGATCAGAGATCTTTTTGTTTCTATCTGCACGACGGGTCTTGAAAAACTTAGAAATGTTCAATGTGCCTCTTACCATGCGGTGATCGCTCCCGGTTTTTACCGAATTGATCACAGAGACATCATTGAACATTTGCTTCTTGGTTGACATGATGAAGTCAATCTCATTTTTTGTTGCACCATCGGGGCTCTGCCAGGTCCACTTCCTGTGTTCACGCTTTTTGAAGAAGGAGTTCATCATATAGAGGCCCTCCTTCTCCATAAAACTGGCCAGTAGGTGACCCCGGTGATTCCGACGTCCAACTCCAAATTGCCCCACTTGCAGCTCATCCTCGTCTCGTTTGCCCAGTTTCGCGTTGAAGTCCCCCATGACAACGGTGAAGTGAGTTTTGAAACCATGCATGGCTCTGGAGATATCCTCATACATGGTCTCTACCTCGTCGTCGGGGTGTGCCGAGGTTGGGGCGTAGACCTGTATGACCTTCAGCGAATATCTTGAGGATATTCTGAGTATAAGGTACGCCACCCTGGTCGACACACTCTCGATCTTCACCACGTTGTTCACAAGGGACTTGTGGACGATAAACCCGACACCACCCTGGGACTGCCAGTCACCCTCTCGGAAATAGGATTATCGATTCCTCCCCCTCTCTTCGGACTTCAGATAACCCTATAATACTCCATCGCAACCTGCTCAATTCCTCTTCGAGTTCGGTGATCTTCTCGTCGGTCCGAAGTGTGCGCGTGTTGTACGTTGCCAGGTCCAGTCGTCGGTGATTGTTGGGGTAGGCGGATCACGTCCGGAGATTCTTTGCACCCCTTGCCATGCCGTAACCTCGACCGCTACCGTAGTCGAGGGTAGGCAGGCTGCCGGGTACTAGGGGCCATTATTTATTTGTGCTTTTCATTGGGGGGGTTTTGCCATAATCGCCACGCTTGGCAGGCGGGTTGGCGATCGCAGTATGGTTGTTACAGAAGCACAGAGAACGCTGCTGCCCATTCTCTGGTTTGTCCCTTAGTCGCCTCTTACGACACCCACGGGAAGACATGGGATGGTGAAATTCTTAACGTCCGGCACCATACGGAACATACATGCATGAATAATTAAAAAAAAAAACAGAAAAAAAAAACTGATTAATAAAATGTTTCCTCCTAATCTTCAGTAGCAAATACTGGTCAGAAAATACTTTTAGAGCAAGATCCCGGAGCCCCACAAACTTTAAAAGTCAGTAATGATTTTTCTTACCTAAAGGTAACCTGTGTAAACAGGTTTTCTGCCCAAGCTAGCTGGTATGCGCACGTTCAAAGTACATACTAACACTACTCTATCCCACACATTTTGTAACTGTGAAAATGAGTAACATCTGGGGCCTCTGGGATCCTGGACCATTTAATATGGTCAATAGTTAGGTTGAAAATAAGAAAGTTTAATACATATTTCTTTCACAAATTTTAAATCGCTTCCATTTAAATGTGACAGTGTTATTTAAAAAGTGATATTAAAAATATCCGTCTAATCTAATACCTGTCTAACTACTCAGACTTATTTAAAAATAAAACGCAACTCTTTTAGAGTACATAACTAGATTAAATACCGCAATGCCCCGAATTGAGTACATATACTATCACACTACATTTTTCGAATTTTGGTATGAGTTTTTTTTCGAATTTTATACACAAAAGAATATCTATATTGTGATTTTTAATTTCTTAGACTAAACTGACAGCTGTCAATGACATTATTTTTTTTAAAGTAGCAAGCGCGGAGCATAGTGTTGTAGGTAAGACTCAATCATAAGTGATGCATCGAATCGATGTGACATGACACCTCAATTAAATTTTACTAATTCGTGTAAATAAATGTTTTATGAATATTAACGTAACATATTTAAATATAACAGAATTAATACACATAGTATATAAACTTAAATAGTAATGAATTAGAAATAATCAATTAAATAAATGCGATAAATAGAACGAAGTCATAAATGAGTAGAAATTAAATAAGGGCCGCTAGTTTCTTAACAAATGTATTTTTTTGCCGTGAAATACTTCCATTTTAGATCTGTTGCGATTTTCGATCAACTTTCGATCACTCAAGATACGACACTATTTTTATGTGACGATAAAGTGGCAACCCCCCGAATGTCAGTTTAGTCTACTAAATAAAAAGACAAGTAATTAATATCATTTGATTTTTTTCGCATTCGCCACTTTTTTCACCCCAATTTTGGAGAAGCAATAAATATTTTTTATAATTTAAAATCAGGGCAAAAAATTGGGGCTAATGTAAAACAAATCATTAATTCATAGGTATTTTATAATTTGGGCGACAGATGGCAGCACTTTCCTTGCGCAGCTATTCGTCGCACAAATCAAAAACATTGTTATTCTTAAAGACATAACACTGATAAAGGCTTGGACCACATTGATCAGATATTTCTCGAACACACTGGTCGTACCAAGCTTTCTACCTCATTTTTGTCCTAAATCGCTTCACTAACACTTATTGCTTTACCAGTGCATGAGAAAACTGGAATAATGTAGCCCAAACCCTTTTATTAGTAGATAAATTAATTACTATAAGATAAATAAAATCACACTGTGTAAATGACTTTTTAGTTAGATTAATTGCTTTGTCAGCTTTAACAGTGAAAACTCTCTAGAATTTGTTTATTTTCTTTGTTCGATATATTCGTCACTGTTAAGTGTTGTCTCCACAATCAGAAACAATTATTTAGATTTTTATAACATAGTGAAATCAATATCACTTATTTGATACAGGGTGTTACTATATCCAATTTCGAAAGAACTTGTCTCAGTTTTTTCTACTTGCATGGTTAATATTTTTAGTGCTTTGAGATCAGAATCGAGACAAAATTAATTGCTTTAATGCATAAATATTATTTAGACAGTCAACATGGACAGTTATACACCCTGTATACCGTAATATCATAAGTGCATAGATTGACTGACAACGATGCATTTTGAATTAGAAAGCTACAAATAAATAAATTACGATAAATTCACCTAAATTCATCTACTTACGAAGACTCCTCTTCAACCAACGCGGTTTGAGACAAAGAGATCTGTTGTGACCTCGGCATTCTTCTCATACAAAAAGTTTTGAAGCATGGCGCTAGTAAGTACAGTATCACACCAAGGGCTATTATTGATATAAAGCATAAAGCCCATTGGGCAGCTTTGATTGATGTGGCAGTGTCTGCAACTGGCTTTATAAGTTGACAGGTTGTTTTGAGTGAGGAAGAGGCGTTGTATGGGCCAGTGATGCGAGTGTTGGCACCGCAATCTGAAGTTTGAAAGCCGATCCAGCCGGCTGATCTGTTGAATGTTACCTGCAAATGTAAAAATGGATTTTAGGGACTATTTATTTGACACATGACAGAGGAGGTCGTAGCTACTCGGGTCGATCTTCAAGGTTAGGCACATTTACCGAAGTCGGTACGTGGCCATCTTTACACAGAATTTTTTTTCCTTGCCTTGGAAAGCACGTGAAGCCTGGTCCTGGCTGTCATTTGAGGATCTTTGAATGAAGTTACAGTAGTCACAAGACATACAATCTGACACCAGTATTGCCAAGAGATATTGTGTGGCCCAGTTACTATTTACTGGATGATCAGGTTGTCTGTCACTCCATGTAAGATACTGTTAGGGCGGTTACGCAATACATCAGATCAGTGTCTGTGAAATTTCGGTTCAGAAGTAGCCGTAGTACTTCTTGTAGGGAAGGTTACACACTATATACGAACTCATTCCGTCATAATCAAACTAGTATTATAAAGGTGAAAGTTTGTGAGTGTGTTTGTATGTTACTCTTTCACGGAAAAACTGCTGAACGGATCTAGATGAAATTTGGCACAGAGGTAGAATATATTCTGGAATAGCACATAGGATACTTTTCATTCCGGTGTAATGTTCCCTTGGGATAAAAAACACTTTTCACGCGGGCGAAGCCGCTGTCAGAAGCTATTCACACTATATTACACAAATATTATAAAGGCGAAACTTTGTGACTGTTTTTGTGTGTTTGTTACTCTTTCACGAAAAAACTACTGAACGGATCTGGATGAAATTAGGCACAGAGATAGAATATAGTCTGGGCAAATCATATAGGATACTACTTATCTCGGGAATATGAACTCACGTGGGCGAAGCCGCTGGCAGAAGTCATAATTCAGAACATTTTGAACTCTCAAATCACGGACACGGATCACGGACACGGACTAGTAGTGCGGCTAGGCAGTTTAATTCAAATATTTACCTGCAATCCCTCCATGGCAGTATAGCCTACTATCGTCTCAGTTCCTCCCACATCCAGTCCTAGTTTATAACAATACATAGGCACTGTCCCTGTTGTATCACTGCTGTTACGAACGTCCACGACTAACATGTAGTTCTGTAAATTAAAACACGTTTTTGTATAATTATAACATTAGTTAACAACAAATTAATACACAAATCTTAAAAAGTACAGTTAGGTCGTTTTACTTTCGACCGCGTGGTGGATTAAGGCACCTGCTGGGAGACAGGTCTCACAGAGAGGAGACCTGTGTCCCAGCAGTGGGAACCTTAAAAGGCTGATGATAACGATGATAACTTTGGCCCAAACTTGGGGAAATTTAAACTTCCGCCCATCCTTTTTAATCGGCTGCTCCTATCTTCTACTGTCTATTTTATCTTATTTTACTTTTATCAGTCCATTCGAAGGTTTTTCTTTTTTTTTTAAACTTTGCCTCACACTAGGCATTTCTTCCTGTATCGTGGGTGCATTTACAAACATTCAAAATAACATACACAAGACACTCCCAGATCCGGAACAACTATCTGTAGGCCATACAAATATGTATTTAATTTTGTGCGAGATTCGAACCCGGGACTCGCAGCGCAGCAGCCGATCGCCCAACCACTACGCCAACCGCGTCGGGTTGTCTGGTATAAATCGTTGTCAGCGATAAAACCGCCATTGTATCCATAGATTTTTATTTTAAAGGATTGTTGACAGTGGCGTAGCTAGTGATAAAGGGGCCCTGTATCAGATTTTGTTGTGGGCCCGTCTCACCCGTATACAGCAAAACAAAGGCAAGCTTTTTTTTACAAATAAATAAAAAAGCACAATGAAAGCTTAATCTATCCAAGTCAGGATTCTTGAATCGAAAATCCATCTGTTTTGTTTAGGAAAAAATATTTAATTAAAAACACTACAAAGCGAAAAATAACTTTCTTTTCCGAATTCGGTGCCGAAAAAGGAAAAACGATATTTTCGTTTTTTAACACCGAATTCGGAAACGAAAGTTATTTTTCGCTTTGTAGTGTTTTTTTTTTGTGTTGGAGGAGCTCGTGGCTAAATAATAACAGCCGCACGGGTCGATCTTCAAGGATAAGCAACGCTTGACGAGGTCGTTCCGTCGATGGGTGACCATTTCAACATACCGAGATTCCTCCGTGACTCGGAAACCACGTTGCACAACATTCCCTGAAAAATGATCTAACTGATGGTGAAAACCGAATCAAAATACAGACGTGGAAAGCGACTTTCTTTTATAAGTGATGGTGAGAGTTCAAATTAAAATTACCTGAGGTGATATCTCCAATGTAAAGTACTGGTTATCGGCATCAGCGCTTAGCAGGTCTATGGCCAACCAGGGCAGTGTCCATACTTGAGGCTCCGGCCAGCAGGCAGCCTGAAATCAGTTAAACAAGATCACATCACATGCAGTCACTCCTTTTTTCCATGGAGGTAGGCAGAAACTACAGAACGCCACCTGCTTCGATCCTTACATAATTATACTATTCCTTTTGGTGGGTTTACGTTCATACATCTAGTTATAGTGTTCATATGCGTGTGCAGGTACGCACCCTGGCCTAACTGAAGAATATCACTAATAAGATTCGTGTATGTCCTTATACAACGATGGGTTCTTGGAAACTGTTCATACGGTGGGGTCAAGATTTTCAAGATCCGTCGTACAAATAGGAACAACAAACTATCCAATCCTTCTCTCAAGCTCATGAAGGAAAGGCGTGAAATGATCCTGCAGTTTTCAGACGATGCGTGGAACTAACGGCAGCCCAATGGACGGATCTGTAAGCGCTTAAAAAGCGAGTATATGGGCTCCAAGGTGTTTGCAAGAGATCTGGCTGTTGGGCACAGCCAGCTCACAAAACTAAAGACCGACGATGGCAGGATCGTATCCGTCAAACCGGAGCTTCTGAGGGAGGTCGAGGGGTTATATGGGCAGTTGTACGCGTCCATCAGTAAACCCGTTGCGAATACAGCAAACGACCAAAGAGCTTGATTGACACTATACCGCAGACATCTCGGATGTCAGCCTCTACGAGATTAGGATGGCTCCGAAACGACTTAGGAACAAGGCGCCGGGTGATAACGGAATTACGGCCGAACTCTTGAAGGCGGGTTGAAAACCGGTACTTAAGGCCCTTCAGAAACTGTTTGATGCCGTCATACTCGAAGAGAAAATGCCACAGACATGGTGCAGGGGTATGCTGGTACTCTTCTTCAAGAAAGATTATAGTTCCATCTCACTTCATAGCCATGTCTACAAGTTGTTTTCAAGTGTCATCACGAATCGACCTTCGCGCAAGTTTGACGATATCCAGCCTCCCGAACAAGCCGGTTTCCTAAAAGGCTTTAGTACCGTAGACCACATGCAAACGTTGCGGTAGGTTGTACAGAAGACCGAAGAGTATGTTTTACAGATTGGCAGAATGTATTAATGTAATAGAGTAAACAAATTTTGAATAAATAACCTGCCTCTTTGCTTAGCGTTTGTGGACTACGAGAAAGCCTTCAATTCGATCAAAACTTGGGCTGTACTGCAGTCTCTCCAACGGTGCCAGATCGTACCAGTACATCGAGGTGCTGAAGTGTTTATACAAAAACGCCACCTTGTCAGTCCCACTTCAGGATCAGACCTCGGAACCTATCCTTCTGCAGCGAGGCGTGAGACAGGGAGATGACATAATTATCTCCGAAACTGTGAAACTGTTAACCGCTACACTGGAGGATGTCTTCAAGGTTCTGGACTGGAGAACACCCCAGTTTGCCGACGATATAGTGGTCATGGCTGAGCCCATGGAGGACTTCAGTAAAATGCTCGATGATCTCAGTAGAGCTTCCGAAAGAGTGGGTCTAAAAATGAACATGGACAAAACCAAGATGATGTTGAATGCCTATATTGCACCCACTCCTATCAATTTCGGCGACTCTACACTCGAAGTTGTGCAGGAATATGTCTACCTGGCCAAACGGTCCAGCTAGGTAGGTCCAACTTCGAGAAAGAAGTCATTCGTCGAATCTGAATCGACTGGGTAAGCGGTTGCGCGGTAACTTCTCTCGCGGTATCTTCTCGTCAATCTTACCACACTGTCTCAAGACGGGGCATGGTAATGACGGCTTAAATAATTAAAAATATACTATTTACCTCTCTTCTTTTCCAGAAATCGTCCAATATAAGCACTTGAGATTTTCTAAATTCATTCTTTAATTCGTCGACTATCTGAAACATGTAAAATTGTAAAATCAAAACATGACAGAATGTCCGATAGTTCTTGTTAATCAAACTTACCACAAATCTCCTTAATGAGTGTCTCTTTACATATATATTTTTTTCTTCACTAATTTACGTAACTACAATTCAAGCAACAACAAATAGTCCCAAATGCAAACAACTTAAAGTAACACACGTGTAATATAATGCAATATATATTTTAGCGTTGTCGTCTAATGTTCTGTGGTACTGGAGCGTTTCTGACTTACGAAACATTCCAGTACCACAAAACATTAGATGACAGCTCTTCAAATCGCTAAAATATAACCCGACCGATATGTCACTTTTCTTTATTTACAAAATTTAGTTTCTCGTGACTAGGACTCTAGACGGGCAGTGTTCCGCTGCGACTTAGTCGTCGTCCTCTTCGTCGTCAACGAACGGAGCTCAACGCCGGTGTGGCGTACAATGCGTTAATCCGTTGAGACGACGCAACGCAGTGCACTAAAGAGGACTCACTCTAAGCAAGCTCTAAGCTATAGGTCCCGAATGTCGTTTGAAGATCCTAATCAGTCGTTACGGTTGTCAGAAGCCTAAATCAAACACCAGTCTTGCCAAGGTGTATTGTATTACCCAGTTACTATGTTATGGAAGTCAGATTTAAAGATTAAGTTTATAAGATTTACCTGATTATACCACTTATCCGGCAACTTAATCTGCGTAGTTCCGCTATCCACAATGCTCTTCACACTATTCAGTTCGACACACATATCTTCATCAGGATCTTTCACCTTATCTTCAACTAAGACCTCTTTTGTTTCAGGGGTCACTGAACTTAACATTCTGACTGATATCACACCTACTTCGTACCATCGCTGACGTAATACTGGCGTCCGGAATGTTTTATTGGTATTTGAATTTGGAGTGCGATCATCTGCAACAGAAAAGAACAAACGTGTGATTATTTTATACCAGCCTATAAATGGCAGGTAGTGGCCAGTAGCATTCTGTATTGAACTACAAACAACATAATTATTGCATTGAATTTTATTATGGCATTGTTTCTCCTGACTTATAAGGAGGTTTATAGCTAATAGCTTTATTAATTTAGTAGCTGATGTAACGCGTCATCAAACTTTACCTTTAAAGAATGAAAGGGGGATACTATTACACTACAAGCCCAATTTCGTTGTCTGCTAGGGGCGTAGGCCTCGTTAGTCTTGTGCTAATCCCCATGTTCCTGCGCCTAGGATGGCAACGATATTGTCTGAATACCAACTTGTGTCCAATAAAGTACATTTTAAATGTTTTCGAATAAATTGAATTTGATTCAATTTATTCGAAAACATTTAAAATGTACTTTTGAATTGTCAAGCAAAAGATGAGAGAGTACTAGTAGCACACTCGCAAGCGTCAGTAGGTTTCTATGGTGTCTTTACCATCAGTACCATTTTATTAAGTACGAGTATTTGGTTACAACATTCTTGTAGGTAAATTACATAATATATGTGAGAACGATGTAAAAAGACGTGCACGTAAAAGCGTCTAGAGTAAAACAAACAACTCCAAAATACAATAAGTAATTAAAAACAGGCCGAGGCAGCCAAGATACGACCAATCCCAATTGGTGACGCCTGTTCACGAACATGCCGCTTGGATTGGCACCACTCAGCTTAACCATCATGAAAGAAACCAAATGATCCAACACATGTTCCACTATCAGATAGACATTTGAGAGAGCTTGACACACTCTTAACTGCCAGGGCACATTCAATTCAACGAACGACATATTATAGGAACAGAAAATGGTAGATTTATAGTTGGTAGATAGTACTAACACATGTGCTGTGCAGTTATATAATGCTAAAAGAAATTAAGTTTATACAATACAAATACATTCATATAGTCTTTGCACTGCTGGGCAAACGCACTCATTTCTCCATCCAAAACCTCTCGTGCCTAACGTGATCTCTGGTCAAGTTTCTGGTTTTTTGTAAAGTAAGTATTTTAAAATACGCACCAACTACTTTAAAATAACCATAATTTGTGGTATTGGTTGTGCTGATTGGTCCACAGAGTTTCAAATGGAATGACATTGGCTTGTTCTCTTTGCGGTCTAGTGCATCCAACCAGGATTCGACTGAGCCGGACTTGCCCCATGCGCCCACTGGCATGTAGGCGAGGCCAAGAAGACCCTGAAATTAAAAGATCGACAAATAAAATCTACAACACTCTAATCCTAATAATCCATCCATTTTCATAAATGCAAAAATATCACAAATGTAAATATGAGTTTTTAGATGTTTTATTATTAGATACTATTTAATTTCAATTTGATTATTACTCTATGTTTTATTAAATAAGGCGCCTCACATTTTATTGTAATATTATTACAATAAAATGTGAGGCGCCTTTTATTTTCTCATAGTGGGTGACGAAAAGTAGAGTGAATCACTCGGGCGCAATATATATTTTTGGCTCGGGCGACGTACTTTGAATCACTCGCTTACGTTCAGGATTCTACTAAAGAAGCCCTCGCTACGCTAGGGATTCTATTCTAGACTCCCTCACTTCACTCTGGATTCAAAAAAGCGCCCTCGCCGTAAAAATATTATTTAGTTCCTATGTGTATAAATATTATCGCGTTTCAGGTTAGTTCTGAAATCTATTGTAGATGTAAGCCAACAATTTCAGTTACCCTGCTGAAATATCTATTAAGTCCGTCAGTTAGATAACCTAATAATATTGGATACATATTTTTTCTTTTGCTACGTAAACAAAAACATACGACGATACAGTGCGTTGAAATATCGTATGACGTCACGGTGTGCTACAGTTTTTACAGACAAAGTGACGTCACGAGCCCCCATTCCTGAACTTTGATGCGCTTTATCTTTGTCAATTTTTATTTAAAAAAAAAATCCGGTCGAATATTATTTGATAATCTTTGAGACGGACTAAATAGAATTATTATTTTTACACCCAGGAAACATCCCTGTTGAACGGTTACATAACAATAAAACTTTAACGTGAATTAATTAATTAACTAAATGAGGTGCGGCGGTAAAAACGTACATCTGACGCGCCGTGGAGGACCTTGAACTACCTTTGCCACATACAATGTGAGTTATGCCCATAATTTATAACTGTTCGCGTCGATTCAAAAATAGAATACTATTTTTTGTCAGCAGATTCGCCCGTGCTGCAGTCGAACAATTATCCCAAAGAAACGGAGCTACTTGGCAACTGGAATAAATAGTTTCTCACGTTTTAATCCAGGGCATGGTCAACCCATGCGCCAAATTTAAAGTTTCATCCAAATCTAAGCCTAATTGATTAACAAAACTTAACATTTTTCAAAAATATATACAACCGACTTCGAAATAAACTAATTATAACTAAGAAAACTAAAAATAACTAAATAAACTAAAAATAACTAAATAAACTAAAAATAACTAAATAAACTAAAAATAACTAAATAAACTAAAAATAACTAAATAAACTAAAAATAACTAAATAAACTAAAAATAACTAAATAAACTAAAAATAACTAACTATAAAGTGAAAAATAACTTTAATTTCTAAAGGTTTTTTAATAGACTTCCACAGTTTATAATATTAGTGCGGTTACGCACTACATCCGATCCGTGTCCGTGAAATTTCAGTTCCGAAGTAGCAGTAATACTTCTTGTGAAGTTACGCACTAGATCCGAACTCTATCCGTCATAACATGTTATCATTCAGAACATTTTGAAATTGGAACTCAAATCACGGATACAGATCGGATGTAGTGCGTAACCCCCCTCAATTTTATTTCTTTCTGCTTACCTGCCATCCTGAAACTTTCGGGAAGAAATCATGACTTTCTGTTATGAGTGCAAAGTCTGAGCGCACCTCTTGTATTTCTTTCAATGATGGAAACTGTATGAAGTCTGAGGCTAGGAGCCCTGTCCATGTACCTTGAGTGTATGCGGCTTGTATCTGTAAACATATTATAATTTGAATGGTTTTATACAAAATTCAGTGTTAAAACTGGCAGACTTCATTCATGGAACTCATTCACTTCAGAAATTCACTATAGTTTCCGTCTTTTAAAAAAATCCTCAGTATCTCCTCTGACTGAACTTAGGCCATCATTCCATTCAGTTACTTTGGACAAATTCTGATAATATAATAATAAATGAACCAGGATTCATTTGCCCTTTCCATCATTAAGTATGAAAAGTAGGTATTAAAACTTTGCAGACATCAATAATGGACAAGCATATAAAGTCACCGCCAGATAACCAAAAAAATAAAAGGTTAATACCTGTCTACCAATGTATTGCAGTATTTCAAACCGATACGAAAAAAATGTAAAAGCAATGTCGCTAGCACAATCAAAACAAACGTATCGCGGTAAGGGGCGTTCTTGACTTACAAACCGCACACTTCGCATGACTTACAAATCTTTTGGTCAAAACCATGTTCAGTCGTATTTATCTAAGTATGTTTTCAAGTTACGTAACTATACTTTTTGATACAAATCGGATCAATGAAATTTTTTTTTATTATTATTTGGCGGCCTTATATCAGCATGAAAAAAAAACAAAATAAAATAGATCTTAAATCAATATACAAAAGGAATTTTACTTACACTGTTCCCACTATTACAAAGACTGGTTGAATTATCTGTATGAAAGTATTTGTCACTATCATTCCGAGGATATGATGCTAAGGCTAAAGTTGTGCTCCCTGTGTCCACAAGTAATTTGAACTGGAAATAAAGAAAATTAAGGATTATAAGACAAATCATTGCAAGTGCTGTGGTGGCCCAGTAGTAACGGCCGTAACTTACAAGTTGTAGGTCGTGGGTCCGAACCCAAGCAGGCGATTTATTTTGTGGAAATTATTTTATAAACACTGCTCTTAAATCAGCGAATGAAAACGTAGTGAGGAAACCGGCATGTCCTAGAACCAAAAATTCGAAGACATGTGACATCCACCATCCAGTTTCTGCCTACCCCCATGGGAAAAAGACGTGAGTTATGTATGTTACCGATGATGTTATACATATACTGAGGTAGATACGTTTTATCGTTTTCTGCGCGGCAAATCAAACTCAAGCTGACCAGCTTGAGTAAACTCAGTCCGTCTTGCGTCTGGGCGCGACACGAACGTACGTTTGAACAGTATGTTTATCTCTCTGTGACAACTTGGTCCTATTTATATCTCTGTGATCTTTTAACCTTCTCAGTGATAGAAATAAAATTGCAAGTCCTATAGGTCCTATGTAGGTAGCTAAAGTTAAATATTGCCATGTTTTTATTTCTTTATAATGAGTATGACTTCTCTATTGGTAAAATCTCATTGTAAGTGAAATCTACCAACCTGCACGGTGGATATATTGTGTGATTTTTCAGTAGTCAGGTTTTAGTTTTTGAACTAATTTTTTATTTCTTGTCTCTTGTGTCATTACAAAGTCAAACTTACCGTTATAAAAAGCAGACTGTTGAACACACACAATTGAATTAGACAACATACAATAAATTTGATGTGGATTGATGTAATTTCATGAACGATCCTATAAGGATCCTCCTGGTTTTTTAAAACAACATTTTAAAGTGTTGGGCAGTTCTCTCAAGATCTTAATCTTCAAGCTTCAAAAAACTTACTTCTCCATATTACAATTAATCTTTATAGTGACATTGTTTATCTTTGTTATTGTGTACTTACATCTCTACTGTATTTTGAACTTTTGCATGCCTTCTGGTTAAATATGGCTGTTCCTGATTGTATTGTCTATGTCACCATGTTTTATTCTTTTGTACCCATATTTGCAAAATAAATATCTTATCTTATTCCTTTCACCACACTGTGTTTTGTTCTAATTCTTACACTGTCTCAACTATAAAACTCTGGAGCGTGCTTCCCCTTGAATAAATCATGATAAGTATTGTCTTTGTCTGGGCATAAACAAGCTGATGCAAGTTTTGGTTAATGAATCAATATTTATATTTAATACCTAATTCCCTTCACTTTGGTATTCTTTAATAAATTAAAGTTTTTATGTTAGTTTCTGTTGAAACTATGGTTGAAAATATGATTTAAATCAACATATTTATATTCTTATAAGATTGAAATGTATTTTACTATAAAGCCCTGATTATATCACTGTGTTTATTTTGAGCTAGATAATGGTTTGGCTGAAGTATGGTTCGATACAAACGTGTGGCCTTACAAAATGATTCTAAACGGAACTCAGAATTTTTACTTAGATTTATTATAATCAATCAAAAGCTGTTATAATTATCACCTTGAAACATTAGGTACCTACATTTTACTTTCTTGTTAATTATATATGTTACTAGATACATAATTAATTTGTAATCTTGTTCCAGAACTGCAAGACCCTCATAAAACTAACTAATAAAAATATAAATAACACTCTGACGCACCCTATGAAGCTTGGGCAAATTCTTATTGTTGTTATGGTCTATACTTATTTGTTTGTTTTATAATGTAATTGTAATTGCATGAACGAAATATCATTGAACACATACAACAGAACTTAAAAAATCATTTTGGGCTATGGTAGGTTACTTTGTTGTAATATCTATTTTTAAGATCTTTCTTATGACCTCTTTTAACACATTAGTTTGTAAACAACAGTAGAGAACGCTTGGATACTGGCCAAATAATGCTGCAGGGTTTATATAAATTATATAGCAAATATAGTCATATTTGGTTACATTATATTTTTTAAACTTAACTTTAACTATTTAATGAGGGATTTTCTGGCTCATACCTTTTGATGCGGATGACCTATATTTACTTCTATAGAATAAGCTTCCCCGGCATCACCATATAAATTGATTTCTTCACCAAAAGAATAATCCAAACAAACAAAACAGATTTGTAAAATAATAAATATCACGGTCATCATTATTTATGCTGTCATTAATGACTGAATCACTGAAAGTCACAGTAAGTTTTATTAGGAATCAGGTGTTCTTCTTTGTACTTGTTGGAGCCAAAGTATTTTTTATTATTTTAAAATAAATATTTACGCTGATGCACTACGAAGCTTGTCAATTGCCAAGTAACATGACAAGACTGACAATTGGCATTTGATTGACAGTTGACACAATTTGACAATGACAACATTGTTTGACAAAGTTGCAAGGTTTTGATATTCGGGCGCACAGTTAGCGAAGTGGTTGAGCGATTGACTACTGCTCTGCGTATCGCGGGTTCGATTCCCGCACGGAACAAATATTTGTATGACCTACAGATAATTGTTCCGGCTTTGAGTGTTTGTGTATGTGAGTTTATATGTTTGTAAACGCACCCACGATACAGGAAGAAATTCCTAGTGTGGGGTAACGTTTTTTAAACAAAAACTAAATAAATAGTTTACCGACTTATTTCGGTACCTTTCGGGAGTTCAACTTTTAGAATTATTTTACAACTTTTTGAGCCAAAACTCCTTTGGAATTTCATCATAATATTGGCGATATTATCTTGGCGTTGCTTTAAAAACTAGCTTAATCCAGGATAATAATATGTCCCTGTAACTTTTATGAACAACACTAAACACATCTGTACAAATAAATTGCGAGACGTAAGCAAACTGGTAGAGAAAGCCTTGCTGTATTAAGTCCGCCTATATATCACCATTGTACATGTACTTTAAAATCAATAAGTAATAAATAGTCAGGACGTCGAACAGAAAATTGCTGAGTTCCACGTAGTGTGAAAGGATTCGGGAAAACAAGTTGCGTGTGTTTTTAGGGTTCCGTACCCAAAGGATAAAAACGGGATCCTATTACTAAGACTCCGCGATCCGTCTGTCTGTCTGTCTGTCACCAGGCTGTATCTCATGAACCGGGATAGCTAGCACATAAAGATAGCAGTTGAAATTTTCACAGATGATGTATTTCTATCCCATATAACAAACGTGATTATTTTGCCGTTGTTACGAACGCTTTGGTTGTTTTATACTTTTTCTTTATTATTTCAATAAATTGTTTTTTTTTACTTTCTGTCAGGGTGCCTTTTCGGTGTTGCTGTCAAAAAGTGTGATTTTCTTTATATTCATTAAAATAATAAAATAAATTAATTTACAAGGTAAGTATTTCACTTTCGGATAACAGCCCACATTCTCATCTTTTTCAGCCGTATTTTCCGATAATGGTACGGAACCCTTAGTCGAGAACATTCCTGAAAGATATTTTTAGTATGTTTTTATTTAAATTGTCGGATGAACAATTCATAGAATAATTATTAAAACGGTACGCAGTATTATATGAAATGAGTTCAGGCCAATCACAGTATTAGAAGTAATACCAGAAACTAAGCTATGATATTAGCGAAACGTGTTGTAGCATCACGTGGCGTGTTGCATATGTGCACGATTCCCATCGGGTGTCGACACGTCACGTCACGTCGGGTTTTAGTAGTATGTTACCACCTTAATATGATAGGTTTTCTCAAAGATGAAAATAATTAAATAATTTAGCAGCACGATGTGAGCAACACCAACACCGGTCACCGACTGAAGCGCGCGCTTTTTTTTATTGTCGGAAAAATTACAGCTCTATTAAACGAGATGAACTGTCACTATCTTCAAATTATAGACATCTTAAGCATAGCGCTTGAAATTTTCGTAAGAGCAGGATAGCTTATATTAGTTTTACATGAAGCCAGAAAGAGATCAAACTCTTTTATGACCGTAGTTTGCCTGCATCTTAACGTCATACTGAAATGAAACGGTTCTTGATTCTTGCTAATTTGCTATGAGTTTGAGTTGAGTGTTGAACTGTTGATCAGTGTTGTTTCGTTAAGATTAATAAGTATCCCAAATATTTCAGTAACTACCAAATAAATTGTAACAATGAGTCTTTGGGTAGATAAACATAGACCGAGAGATTTGATGAAACTGGACTTTCATACAGATCAAGCGGTTCGATTGAAGAGTTTGGTCCAGCAAAGTGATTTCCCCCATCTGCTTGTTTACGGTCCTTCTGGAGCCGGTAAGAAGACTCGCATCATGTGCTTACTGCGAGAACTTTATGGTTCTGGTGTGGAAAGGCTCAGGCAAGAAACCATGACGTTTACAACACCTTCCAATAAGAAAGTAGAAATCATGACTGTAAGTAGCAACTATCACATAGAAGTCAACCCAACTGATGTTGGTATTCACGATAGAGTAGTTATTATGGACCTAGTTAAGAACGTAGCTCAAACTCATCAGATAGACTCATCTGGACAGAGAGAATTCAAGGTTGTTATATTAAATGAGGTAGATGACCTAACAAAGGATGCACAGCACGCTTTACGTCGAACGATGGAGAAGTACGTCGCAACCTGTCGCCTTATACTTATCGCCAACTCCATATCCCGTGTCATACCTGCTATCAGGTCCCGTTGTCTGACCATCAGAGTACCAGCGCCCACAGAGTCTGAGATTGCCTCAGTACTGAAATTAGTTTGTAAAAAAGAATGTTTGAGTATCCCACCAGAGCTAGCAATACGACTGGCTAAGGCCGCAGACCGTAACTTAAGACGAGCATTACTTATGTGTGAAGCCTGTAAAGTTCAGCAGTATCCCTTCACCGCAGACCAGAAAATACCTGAGCCTGATTGGCAGCAATTTATCAGGGAGACTGCCTCTTTGATTCTTTCTGAACAGACACCGAAAAAGCTTGGTGAAGTTCGACAAAAACTGTATGAACTGATTATACATGGTGTGCCTCCAGATATGATTTTTGGAGGACTTTTGAAGGAATTAGTCCAGAATTGTGACATGTCTATGAAGTGCCAAATCGCCAGTCATGCTGCTACTTATGAACATAGAATGAGGCTCGGCAACAAAGCAATATTCCACCTTGAAGCATTTGTAGCCAAGTTTATGGCAATCTACAAAAAGTTTGTTGAAGAATCCATGGGTGATGTTTTCTAAGGAATAGTAATAAAAAAAACTCAATTGTGCCTGTTTTTATCATTTTTAATAAATACCTAAATTCAATTGTAGTGTTGTTTTTATGCTCAATGATAGAACAGAAATAATGATGGTTCTAAATGAAACGGTTATTCAGTGTAATACCTATAATAATGTTTTATAGGTACTTTTGCAGAGAATAATCTAAAGTTATCAACAACAGTATGCATCAGAGCTGCTACAATTTCATTTGAAAAGTGGTCCAAGATAGATAGCTTTTTCTGTAAAGCATCATCAATGATGTAGGAGTCCAAAGAATCTGTAAAAGAAAAAATATTCTCAATTAGTTACAAGGTAACTTTTAATTTTGTAGACTAAACTGACAGCTGCCAATGGCCAAATTTTTTAAAACGTTGCAAGCGCATAGCATAGTTTTATAGTTAAGACTCAATCATATGTTATTGGCTAGTATTTAAACGAGCGAAAATAAATGCAAATTAAAGGTGTACAAAATACTGAATATGGCTTACTGAAATACTAAGTGGGCGACAAACAGTGGGCGAATACAAATGTTTAAAACAGCAACTTGAAAATAAAAGTTTGTCGACGGAGCTTCTTTATCTGTCTGCAGGGTCTAAAGTAACCTAACATGAAGCAGATGACGAAAGCTGAGTTCGTTCGCTTTGCTCACTCACTTCAGCTCCCGTCATCTCCTTCGAACCTAACCTATCCGTGTCGAGGTACTATAAGCTCCCGAGCTCGCTTCGCTCGCTCTTGGACTAATTCGTCGATAACACGAATACACCCGAACTCCCGCGCTGCACACCGATGTCGCCTCGATGGTTGCTATTTTCAAAAGAATAATATGATAAAATAGAAAAAAATAGAACCCCAAATACAATTAAAGTATGTAACAATATTATTAACGCAGCTCACAAAAAACTCTTAAAAGGTATTACCTACTCAAACCGGATAAATAGTTACTTACTAAGAATAATAGTCGCCCGTTCAGTACCTATATTTTTCGACCGGTTAATAATTTGCCTATGTTATTCAGCAAAAGAAAGTGATATGACTCCTCAATTAAATTTGAATAATTGATGTAAATAAATGTTTTATGAATATAAACGTAATATATTTAAATATAACAGTATTAATACACATACCTAGTACATAAATTTTTATTGTTATAAATAAGAAATCAACAATAAAATAGTTGCGATCGATAGAATGAAGTCTGACATACCACAGACATGTCACCGCGGTACCTGCTATCACATGAATTTGCTGCTGCACAGTGAAAAGCGAACTTCACAGTCTTTGAATCCATGCATTAAAATAATTCTCTATCAAAATAGAAGACTGACTAATAATAAATACCTAGGTAATAATCAGAACATGAACCTGCTAAAATATTTATCTCAACTACCTTTCTAATACAAAGAAAGTTCTTACAGCCTATTATTTTTATTAGGCTGGGGAATTAATATAGGTAACAATAAAGGCAATTTTATTTATTAACCCACTAATGGTTTCTCCTTGTTTAGTCTCTATTAGTAATTAAGGCTATATGATAAAGTAATATTGTGTGTTATACTGACACGCATGAATGATAAATGGTTCCACTATAATATTCCGTTTGGCCTAAATCTGTGTTGTGTTCTGCCAACTTATAAATAAGTTGTGTTAGTTTGCATGTCTAAAACTTCAGTCTAGCGACCACTTACTGTCATTTGTATCCCTGAAGGGTTCAACCATAGATTTAGAATTTTTGGGTTCAACAGAGGTGTATGTAGCACACCCACATTTCAGAGCTTGCCCCATAGAGTAAAGTAATAGATTGGCTTGCCCCAACACCTATGAAACATCTCTACTAAGAACCTGTTTATCCAAAAATCAATCTCTGCTCTAAATAATAAAAACCAGCCAAGTGCGAGTCGGACTCGCGAACCGAAGGTTCCGTACAATCCTCAGTTTAAAGGTATTATAGACCTGAGTATTTGATATGAATTTCAATTTAATACCTCTACGCTTTCATGAGGAAAGGGGTACCTATTAAGTTTGAAATTATTAAAAATATTTTTATCATATGATGTACCTAACTAAAAATTTACGGCTTTCGCAATTGTTCCTTTATCTGTGCTATAAGACTTTGCTTCGTACAAAATTTCAAGATTCTGAGTTCTGAGTACCCTGTAGGTTTTGATTCCCTAGCGAGTGTCGAAAATTTGCGGCATAAACGACTGTATCTTTTGATTGCGTTGGCATAGAAGTTTGATTTTTTCACAGCTTTAAGGGACAGTAGACCTGAGTATTTGATATAAATTTCAGCTTGATACCTCCACGCGTTCCTGAGAAAAAGAGTCTTGACAGACAGACAGACGGACAACAAAGTGAAAACTATAAGGGTTCCGTTTTTTCCTTTCGAGTTATGAAACCTTAAAAAAAGCTTTTAAATTCCATTGCGATAGGTACCAACATATTTATATTGCTTCGTACTGCAACAGAGGGGTGACCATAAATAAGCTCTTAGGGCAGGGTTATTATTAGTGTGCCTAAGTGAAAGATGTATCTGATTTGTATACTCTAACTTATTAAGTATATACTTGTACATATGTCCCTTATTCACAGTCGAACCTTAATAGTTTTGACATGGTACGGTTGCACACTGAATGTCGTTCCACAGTATTTTAAAACTCGACCCCCCGAAATACAGCCAAAACAAAGCACGAATCAGTAAATAAAGGCTTACTTGGTTGCAAAAAATACGAAGGTATTCGCATATTCCGGACAGCTATCCTCTCCGGACCAATTACTATGTAATCCTCATTATCGATGCCTCGTTTTATCATCCCTGAATAAGTGATGTTGCTCTCTGCACCATCTGAAATTTAAAACATTGTTGTTTTTATGTGGGTAGTCGAAAATTAGTGAATGTGCGCTAAACTGCAGTTGGGCAAAGTTTAATTGCACGGGACGGTGGTGTTAGCGTTTAGGTAAAGTGGATTTAGTTTACTTTGGACACAGGTAGTTTTCGCTTGTGTTTTGGTGGCATTCTAAAATGTAGGTAACTACTTACACTCTCGCGTCCGGCCCTGGTTCAGGCCATGGTACGGAGCAAGAAGGCATGGAAAGCTGTCGCCTCCTTCTGCGAAGCAGTAATGCTCGTGAAGGAGGAGGCGGAACGCGTGAGGGAGACGCCCTCACGCCTCTATTCACCGCAGGAGACGCCCTGGGCGTCGGGAGTCGCAGGCCCATTCCCGGCCACCGTAGGCGCGGGCTTGCGGATGGCGAGTAATGGGTTGCTCGCCGTCCGATAAGGCCCAGGGACGAGTCGACGGCGCGTAGTGTTCCACGCGCGCCACAATGAGATATCAGCAAGAACTGACGGGGTCCGCTAGGGCCGATGCCTGTCTGCGTCGCGGATTTTGAAAGAGAGATACCGCGGCCCTGGCACAAGCAACTGAAGGAACACAGGTGGGTTTTAGTCAGTAAAAGTCTAATACGCCCTCCCGCTTCACCCAGAGCGGGAGAAGTCATAATATGTTATCCGACAACAAAATAAAAAATACAAAAGGTAATAGTAAGTACCTACTTACCTACCTATTAGATTAGTACCTAAACATGTAAACATACATAGGTATCAAATATGCTTAAGGGATTTCGTTTCCTCCATTAACACGATTAGAAATCTCAGCGTATTGTTATTAGCGTATTAAAGATACTTTATTTCTTCAGCCTAAGCACCAATAAGATCATATCTTTTTATGTATTGGCCTATTCCAATATTTAAATACTCTTCTCTTACTAATCCAGTTATTATTGTACCGATAATCAGGCAGTTGGTAGCCTGGTAGGTACTCTTCTGAAACTAGTTATGATATGTTACATCGAGTCGAGATCTTAATAATACAATACAGCTTCTTTTTTACTGTTCTATCCACCTCTCGCAGCTGTCTCATTAGGTATAACCGGTACATTGAAAATGGACAAATATCTGCAGCCTTGTTGCGTAGACATCTCGCATGTGATTGGTCGATTTTTCATACTCTTTGCCCTTTGCTCTCTCCAAATTCATTACGCAATATGGCTGCTGGTTTATAAGTAGGTAGACCTACTTACGTAAGTTTTTTTTTTGGTTCTCATCATCCAATGATTTTTCCCGCTCTGGGTGAAACGGGAGGGGCAGACTTTTACTGACTGAAACCTGAGGAACACGGGTGGTGTTCCTCCAGGGTCTTGAGCCAGGGCCACGGTAACTCGTTATCAAATTTATCCGCGATCCTACTTACGTACCTAAAGGGCAGCCTTACCAATATTGATCTAACAATGAATTGGTTTGCGATACAGTCATAAAAATATCACTTTGTTTCGCGCGAGAATCGAACCCGCGACACTAAGGTACAGTCATAGAAAAATCACTTTGTTCCGCGCGAGAATCGAACGCGTGACACTTTCTATACAGCTATTTGATTGATCACAATTTTTTACAAAATTAATATTATGAAACTTTTTCAACTCTACTTACGAATATCCATTGTAATGTAGGCGTTATGTGGTTCTTTTCTTCCAGCCACTTGCATACTAATCTGTCCGGACAAATGCAAGTCACTGGTAAATACAACACCATTTTTGCCGCCGTCTAAATCAAAACTGAAAAGAAGAGAGAAATTGCAGGAAATTCGCAAGACTTTAAAAATAAGGTCAAAACTAATACCAGTGATATTTCTAATTAACCAAAAGTCAAAAAGAGTTTTTGGAGATGCTGGGATTTGAACCCAGGACTTTCAGCATGCGAAGCAGACACTCTACCACTGAGTTACATCCCCGATGATAACTGATGTTAAAATTAACGAGTAGTAGCCATTGTATGTGGCCTTTGAGGGTCATAGTCTAGGAATTATATTTTTTTTCGGGCGTCCAGACCCACATTCCTAAATAAGGTCCTAAAACTAATTTGAAGTCGCCTGCCACATCCCTACCTACCTAAATCAAACGTAACTGGGTTCTTAGCTGACCCCACTAACACTTCCAAGATTAAACCGCAACTCTTTTTAACACAAAAACCTTAAAATAAACTCTGTTTGAATAATGATTAAGACCTCCTTCTGACGAGTTTGGTCCACCTGGCACCGGTAACGTTGACCCTTCTCAATAGAAATGACGTTTGTTGCTCGGGTAAGGACAGGGCCACACTGTTGATAATGGCAGGGTCGATAGGTTCCATGCCGAAATGACCGCCGTCCATTAAAAACAAGAATGCCCTGAGACTTCGCCGTAGGCAGTCGATGTTGTCTGCTCTGCATGTTGGGAACGGGAGTGGTGACACTGTGGGAAAAGATGAATAGACTTTAAGAAGAGGCCAGCGGTTTGCATGGCTGTCTCATGACTTTCAAAAAATGTCGATTATCATGTCACTTTTAGTAGACGCCTACCTATATCGCAACAATACCTTCGCGCGGACATCGCAGACTTCGTTAAGTTTGAATCAGCCTTTACTACCTACCACTAAACAGTAATAGGCAAAAACTGATTTGTTTCAATCAACCTGATCAAATTTTCAACTATATAGAAGGTTCTGATGAAGTTTCGATCGTAAAATTTTATGACTTTAAATTTTGTTCCTTCATAATCATAAACGAAATTGCTTCTTACAGTTTCCCGCCATTATCTTATTGTGTTTTTTATACAAATGTCAATGTTCGTGGAATTGGATCTTGAAAAAACGCGGTTACTTCAGACAGTATCCGTAAAAACTGTCAAACCGAAGGTCAGGTCATTCACGTTTCCGTCTGTCCGCCTGTCCGTCGTCTGTCACAAAATTTTGTTCCGAAGAATTTTTTGACTTCCCACTGACCTATGAACTTAAAATTATACGAACATATATGTTACTAACAAATACTAATATATTGATAAATCCGTTGAATATTCTTTTTACATTCGGTATGGAACCCTAAATGCGTGATATCCGACACGCACTTAGCCGGTTTTTGAATAAATTTGGTTTTATTTAATTATTTTCTGGGAACGGAGCGGTCGAAGATAAGAATGAAACACCGGCATTATTTCTGATTCGAGGTCATTGACATCAGATAAATCACTTGGTACGGAGACATTAGCAAAAGGGTCTAACTGAGATTTTTGAACTTTACCTGAACGATTGTAACTCAAAAATTGTAAGACCTAATTTAACCTTAAATTAGGCGGTTTGGTTGCAGGGTTTGAAATGGCTTTTGCTTTAATAATTATTATTTTTAGGTAAGTTTTAATAATAAATTAATCACATTTTTGTAAAATTTTACTTGCAACTAAAGCCAAATTCCATACTAAAGGTGCTGTTTTAATTTTCCTACAAGTGAAAGTAAACGGTTTCTTTTAGAAAATACAACAACAAATGAAGTCGGTGAAAAATGATTTCCACTTGCTGGACAAGAGGACGTTAGACTGGGCGACAACTAATTGTAGGTTCCTATATTATGGCAACCTGTAAGAACCCAAAATGTCTTGGAAGTTTTGCTATATACAAGACTAGCTGACCCCCGGGGTTTCGCTCCCGTCAATTGGCTACCTACCTACCTACCATACTCTATCTACCCTACACTACCTACCCTACCTATCCTACCCAACCTATCCTACTCTACCTACCATACCCTATCTAACCTACACTACCTACCCTACCCTTCCTACCAGGGGCGTAGCTACCGCCGTATCTGCCGTATCAATTATACGAGGCCCCCGGGCCAGGGGGGCCCCCAACGTGCGTAAGCAAAAATTAATAAAAATCTTTTGTGAGAAATCTTTACCCTTCTTAAGGGCCCCCAAACAATTTTTATACGGGGCCCCGCCAAGGCACGCTACGCCACTGCTTCCTACCCTTCCCTACCTACCCAACCCTACCCACCCTACCCTACCTACCCAACCCTACCTACTCAACCCTGCCTTCCCCACCCTACCTAATCATGTACATGTAGTACATATTTTTTATTTATCAACAATAGTTTTCTCAGCGCACGCCAAAGAATGAATTTTATAAGCAATGCAATTTTCATATGAATCTCTAATTTTTATGGTCATAGTGGCTTCCACATAAAAGGTAGATATATGCTGTCAAGGATTTTTATTTAGAACTATTTAAGACAAACAGTCCATTATATTTGTGTATCTCCAACGGTTTAGGCACGCACGCTCTCAGAGGGCAGAATTTTTTCCGACTTAGGTACTTGATATTTATCGTTATATTATGACCAAATTACAAAAAAAAAACATTGGCCTGTGTGTTATTCTGGTGTCCAACCTATATTACTGTGAAGGTTCATCCAAATCCGATTAGTAGTTTTTGCGTGAAAGAGTAACAAACATACATCCATGGATGGATGTCTCACAAACTTTCGCATTTATAATATTAGTAGGATAGGATGTAACGGCAATGTGCGATAAAATTTTAATTTGTGTTTTCCTTACAAAGTTGTCGTCAGCTGACCAATATTTGTATCGGAGATACAATATTTTTTTTGAGAATTGTCTATTGACTTCCTAGTAAAAAGTTGTTCATATACATGGGCAGAAGCTGTTTGCACTTTGCCGTTACACTCTGTATTGTCATGCCCATGGTGAGGCAGATGTGGCCCTCCCGCTGTTTGTATGCTTAGATCTTTTAAATTACTGAACGGCTTTTCATGCGGTTTTCGGCAATAGACAGAACGATTCAAGATTTAGGTACTTATATAATTTGTTAAGGTTTTGTGTAAATTGGTTGAAATAAGACGATACTTGTTGAAATTTTCGGCAAAAATGCAAGCCGCCTGGGAGCCTTCATCGAAAACGCTACCTAATCCCTTTGCGATATACTAAAACAATGTATGGTGGAAAAAATAATTCAACAACTAAAACCCGACTAATGAAAAATCACTCTCACACAATCGACCAAGCGGGCGGGCTCACACCGATTACGAGATCCTGCGAAAGAAAAAAGGTGGTAGGTATAATAATATGTTCTACAGACTTCCCGTGCGAAGCCGGGGCGGGTCGCTAGTTAATTATAAACAACAATATGTCATAGATAGTTAATATAGTCCAAAATACTGAATGTCTAAAGGGGTCTTTCGGTGGGATGAGTACCTATCATCTCTTTGCAAGGCGATTTTTTACAAACACAGGTCATTAGCCAGGTACTTAGGTACCGTTATTTCATTCACCCTCCTAATTCGTACCTACCTTGGGTCTAATTAGGACAGTTGCCTCCGCGGTTGTTAAAGGTCATTAGTATTTGTATAAATCAATTAACCCGTGGAGAATTAATTGGATAATTAGGTATCTATATATATTCAATTAAACACAGTAGCAACCACAGACAGAGCTGGGCAAAATAAATGCTTTGCTTTAGTTAAAATACAAATTACAAAATACAATCTCGCACGTAATTGTTTAAATACGATGCAAAATATTTTAAAGTCGTGTATTTGAAATATAAAATACAGTATGTTAACTATTATCTATTATTTAAAAAACCAATAAAACAATACAATCGCTCATCCATCGTGACATTCGTACTAATAAACTTAACTAATACTCAGCCTAGAAGTTTCGTGAAAATAAACATTTAAAATGATAATAAAATTGACAAGATACTTGACAATTTGACGTAGGCGGTCGCTGTTTTGCTTACGAATGCAATCGAGCTCTATTTTCTGCAGAACGCACCCTTAATAAGATCGCTAAATATATTTATTTACAAATGTATTTTTCAATTTATGTATTTGAAAAATTAACTACAAAATATCTCAGCGTCAGGTATTTGAAATACCAATTACAAATTACTTTTGTAAAAAGTAATTGAATTACAAATACCAAATACGTATTTGTATTTCAATAACGTATTTGCTACTGCCCAACCCTGCACGACTTCTTTCTTTCTTCAACGACTGGAAAAGCAAATTGCTTCATGTAGCTTGTGTTCAAATAATACCAATCCGCACAGCCCAGGTCGATTTACAAGGTAAGTTATGTTAGGTGAAGTCTATATGTGGATAGGTGACCATTTATTAGGTTTCTATATAAGTGGCTGCCATTTATAGATCCTTGACAGTCGTATGAGTAACTTTAAAAGTAAATTATTTTCTTTCAAGCCTGTTGCCTCGCCTTTATGTCAGTGATCTACATCTGACTGCGACTATGTACAATCTGCACATCATATCTTATTGCAGTGTATTCATTGGCAGATTGAAAGCAATATTATGTTGGATAATATATAGGCTACATCTAGAGTTGTTTACTATACGGACCTTGTGAAAAGTAGAACAACTTTTCGTGCATTCAAGCGTTTTTACCATACCTTTTATTGGAATCAAATAAAACAGCTCACAATATTAGGACCCATTAATATTAATGTTAATTTTTATCGGTGGTGCTAGGCAACTGGGCTTATCCCAGTTGTAAACGACCCTTTGTGCCTATTGGCTTTGTTTCTTCTGTCTCCTGCTTGATATGGAGGGAAGTGGAAATTTGTATTTTTTCCTACTCCTCCATTTTTCTTTTCTGATTAATTTCGTTGGGGGCACCAATACAGTTAAATTCATTCGCCGGGCCTTCGTCGAGCTTCATTTTCTCGGCGCTTTTCTGGTGGTGACCACTGTTTATTCTGGCTTTCAGGAGTTGCAGTGATTTGGGAATAGTGCGGTGCGATTGTCCCAAAAAAATAGTCGTACGAGGAGTAGGCATATTCAATAGTGATATAATAACTAGTTTTTATTTTTTCTTGAAAAATGCTCATGTATACTTCGCTAACACGGGGAGATAGAGCAGTTATGTGGAACTCCAACAAACTAAAACTCACGATGTTCTCCAGTGCCACGGCGAGAATACGGACACGCGTTAGCACTTATCCGTGAACCCGCCGCAATACATAAGTATCTACAGGCTAATTTGATTGTTCCCAGCTACTTATTCTGAAAAAAGAATATAATTGGGTAGGTACCTACATAAGTACGAGGTTTTATCCCAATAAAAACTTTTTCTTCTTGCATTCTTTTCTCTTGCCTAAACAAAGTGCATATTTCACGTGACCCTTTTAAAGGGGACGGAATATTAGATTTTTTTACATTTTTACATATTAGTGTTCGAAGGTTTGCCCTTCAACAAAGTTTACAAAAGGTTATAGAAACGGCCAGAGGAGAAAAAGTACCAACGTTCTAACTATTGGAGAAAATAAATGTGGACCATAAAATTTTGTGGTTCTATCGACACCAGGCGTGGTGGGTATTAAACTTTGATTTTGTTCAAACAGAGGTGTACCTATTTAGATGTAATAGTAGTTATTTTGTTTTGCTGTAAGGTGTCTGATTGCTCTTGTATTCTTTTACATTTATTATCTACCTAGTGAAAACAGTGCTCTCAGCAACCTACCTAAGGTTGCTGAGAGCATTGTTTTTTTTTGTATTAAGTCTTACTACCCATATGTGTTTTGTACTAGGATTAGGTTTACGTATATTTAGCAATAGTAAGGATTTCAGGAGTATTTACATACGAAACAAAATCAAAAGTCAATTATTCAAATTAGGCAGTGCCAGCACTTTTTGAACGTCAATGTTCCCCAAAATGCCCGCCTGTTAGCAGCATACGGTATAACTACCTATCTGATTATTACTTATAATTAGAGGTCCCACCAAAAACATTTTTTTTAATGTTGCCAAGACGAGACCATATGGCTCGCACTATCAAACAGTTATCAGATCTCATCTCATGTAGAGCCATGCTTCTACTCGTAACTCTGCTTCTAACTCTCTCGTATGTTGAAGTTTGTATAATTTATTTTTTAAATTCACGTTGAGTAATAAATGTAATAATGACTCCTAGCTATGTCTGAAAAAAAAAAACGAATTAATAGTAATTAAGAAAACAATTTCCACTTTCCAAAACGTAGATCTCTTATGCAAGAAATTTCTTGGACATTCCCAATTTGCATTTTTTTATTTTATCTTTACTTAAATAGCTTTTTCGCTAATGTAAATATGACGCTCTGTGTGGTAATAAAATGCAGTATTTATACTTAACTTACGCAACAATAATATAAATGATTAAAACTGGGTTCAGGGTCTATTCTTCAACGCGAACTTAACCATATGTAAATGCCGAATATTGTTTGTTAAAGGTACTGTTAAATTTATGTTGTGGACGCCAATTTGTGTTCTTAGTAATTGTTACCGGATACATCTCATTAAAATTTGATATGTGTACTCATCTCCATTACACATGCTGCAATTAAGTAATGGTAATTTATTCATTAAAAATCCGAATTTGTTGAGAGGCTTAGGTATGTCCCGAACGAAATCTTAATAATATGGCTAAGTCAGCTCTGCAAACAAAACACTGGTGATTTGAGGGTTGTGAATGGATTGTTTTATTCCAAATGCCTTTTACCCTAGAACGAAGATCAAAGTAGTCTTTCCAATTAAGGGCCTACATACGTTTTAGAGCCGTAAAACGGTAACTTTCTAAAGCATACTCCTTAGTAACGGCTAGATTAAAAGGTTTGAAAAAAAATATATTGATTGATGTACATTATTTTTCAAACATGGTTTTTTCGTATAGTTTTGCTTTAAAAAAATAATAATTTGCTTTAAAAAGATACTCCTCCAAAACGACTTGGATGTTTAAAAATATTTTTACACCGAAAAATTTATGGCTGGAATTGCTTCATAACTGACATAACATAATATGTAAAGCAAATAATATTTTGCAAACAAAACTGTTCAAAAGGAGGTTCAATATTGATATCTTGGCATCGAGCGGGCGCACGGCCAGTACTGCGTTTACATCGGGGAATATGTATCGCCTTAAGTAAACAAATTATTTTAAGGACTGGAATAAAGTCCGTGTAATGAGGAATTGTGCCTTATAATTACCGTCTATACCTATATGAGACGGGCTCCACTGAATAACATTTTTTTTATTGTGAGATTTTAGTTTTAAAATTGTTCTAATTATTGTGTAGGCTATTGGTTTACCTCGAAAAGTCGAGGTACAACAAGCCAGGTGTTAAATTGAACTTTTTTAATCTATGTAAATGACATATTTGCCTTGATCTAGAGATTCAATAAATGATAAGGCTTACAGGTCTTAAAAGTACCACACCGTATCAGCCTATAGGTAGGTACGCATCGTTCCCGTTATTTTTTTCTTCCTGACACTAACTGGTCTAGTTAAAAGATCAAGGCCTGAATATCCCACTATATGACTTTTACTTATAATATAAAACTTAATAAGAATAGTTTGATGATCTTTGCTGGGATTGCCTGTTTTTAATTCACTGAAGTTTATTTATGTGAATACAATTTCGAACGGGTTTTTTAATTTTTTGCTAAGTGTAGGTAATTAAATCTTGTTGAAAGCGATTACGCCTAAAGACCTTTTAATTTAACACCAGCATAATTTAATAGCTTGTTAATTTCCTTTGCTAAATGGACCTCCCAAATCTGACTCCATGGGCGTTCCGTTTGTGTGTTAATAAAATCTATACTAATATTATAAAGCTGGAGAGTTTGTTTGTTTGTTTGAACGCGTTAATCTCAGGAAACACTGCTTGGAATTAAAATATTATTTTTGTGTTGGATAGTCCATTTATCGAGGAAGGTTATAGGCTAAATAACATCACGCTACGACCAATAGGAGCGGAGCACAAATGAAAAATGTTTCAAAAACGGACAAAATTATTCCTTTTTGAGAGCTTCTGCTGCGTGCGCTGCGTAAGCGGTTAAAGTTTCGCAAAAATCATGTACGTAGTGTAGGTAGGAAAGGCTAGGTAGTGTTAATGGGTAGGTAGGTAGCCAGTTGCCGGGAGCGAAGCCGCGTGGGACAGCTAGTAAAAAATAAAATTGATTACTAATATAGTTGACTAAAATATTGCAAAAAAAAAAACAGTTGAAGCAGCCGAATTGATTGATCACACAATCGCAATTAACAAGGCATTTGTGAAGGCGGCTTTGATTATCCTGTAGCCAAATTCCTTGATTCACGTCTGGCTTCAGAACATTATATTTTTATCCATTCAGATTATTTGATTAATTGAAAAACATAAAGTTAAAAACTTTATTTATAAACTTTCTGTTAAAAAATTAAAGAACCTGATTTTAAACTTTTAAAGCTTAAAAGATCTGTACCAAGGACCCTACGGTATAATACTAGTGATATTGGATATTTCCAAGTCAAAACAATTTTTGTTAAAACTTCGAACATTTTAAGGGTTTCTTTTTAGGTTTTAATGAATATTTTAACCCTCATATAGTTCGAAAGTCGTCTGCGTTCAGTTTATTTTTTGCTGTTGCTTATTAAATTAGAAGTAATGTGATGAGTATTATATAATATAACTAAGAAAGAAATTAATATGAATTTTGATTAATGGAGAACGAGAAAATCAAATACTTTTCAAAAAAGAAAAAAGCCAAGGAATGATATGAAGGATGGCAATTGACACGACGCAAAAGACTATAGGACAGAGGCAGGAAGTTGATGAGAGTACCTTAATTTTTATAGGGCATCCATTCCATTTCGTCACTAACATTGTCTGTTTGTTTGGTACCTTTCTCGTCTTAATGGCTGTTGGGGTTTTAGATAAAACTTGAAATAGGTGCGTTATCATGTTCTGGATTAGGACATAATTAGCGCCCCCCCCCGTCTTCGCACAGGTAGCAGAGCATATTATTCCTACCTACATGTTTTTTCTTAAAATAAGTGTTATCTACCATACACAAAACAAAATGCGACATTAAAATTTTACTTTAAAATAATTCACTATATAAAAACAAAACCGACACCATTGCAAACTTCCAACAACATCCAAGAATAAAACAAATACATATATGTCATCTCTTAATTGCAAAATCTGTAAAATTATAAACATTCGCTTCAAAAGTCTGTTTATTGTAGGAAAACGAAGGCTTTTTTTTCTTTTTTTTTAAGTGGCGTCTCACTGTTTAATCAAAGTGATTGGCTACTGCTTAACAGGGGCGCACGCTGAGGGCTACCCCCTGTGGGGACAGGCTGGATCTTGACTATTATTGATTCTACCATCAGTTCGGAAAGTAGGTACCTACTGTGGAGAAGAACTGACAAGAAACTGCAATTTTTCTATTTTGAATTAGCTCAGCATTTCGCGGGCTGGTTTGAACTAGATTAGGGCGAATTTTACGGGATCTTCGCGACGGGCCTCGGGTGGCGAGGACCGAACGAATGCGGTTTGTATTTACCGATTGTGCTGGTACCACCCTACTCCAATAGAGTCGTAGGGAACTACGACTCAATTGGAGTAGGGTGGTGGCATCATCAGTGGTACTGAGAGTGAGCCTCGATCGGCGAACTCGGGAGAATTGCGAAAGATTGATTGGAATTGCTTCGTAGCGGGTGGCCTCTTCGATTAAGGAGTTACTATGTTTGACCGCAGTGTCAAATAATCACTTGGTAAGGCGTTTTGTGAACTGCTAAGTCGTAGGTATTCTGAGGTCTACATGAAGTTGTTGATTTCGAACAAACCAAGGAGCACCCGTGATTTGCCGGAGGAAAACCTGTAACCTATGTATGTGGTGGGGTTTTGCGTGTGCGAAAACAGCGCAAGCATATGCCATGATGGCAGGGATGACCGCAGTGAAAATACGCGGCTCGCACCTAAGTGACAAGCCACTGCGCGCGTTCACCATCTCCCATGCCCATAATGCAGTGGCTCGCAAGTGCGCCGCCTTAATGTGCTTAGCAAAGGTGAGGTGGTTATCGAGAGTAACACCTAGATATTTGGCTTGCTCCTCCCAAGGGATCGCCTTACCGTACACAGTGATGGGTCTGGGGTGAAGGGGATTTTTAAATCTGTTATTATATTTTCGGTCAGGCCTCGAGAAGAGGACAGCCTGACTCTTATCCGGATTCTCTTCGTCTCCAGTGTCGAAACCACTTGCCCAGAGTGTTTAGGACTCTTGAAGTTTGCGGGAGATGGCATTGGGTACACGGCCGATGTAATAGAGGATCATGTCGTCAGCAAATAGTGCCAACTGGGTCGATTTATTTTGAGTGATATCGCTGGTGTACAGCGTAAAATTTAGTGGGGATAATACTGATCCTTGGGGGACTTCAGCTGGCATGGGGTGAGGGGCGGAGAGTTCACCCTCGACACGATAGCGGAAGGTTCGAATCGATATTCAATCTCGTAAGAAGAGCACGAGACTGTCTGGTACGCCGAGTTTATACAGCTTCTAAATTAAGCCATTGTGCCAAACTATATCGGATACGCGCGCCTTATCGCTCTAATTATATAGCAACAGCGGGCGACAGCGAAGGATGCGGTGCGGTGCAGTCGCATCAAGCGAGTCCCGTCATCTGTGTGAGACTCACGCTTGAATTTGTTTTCGGTTGCATGAGTTTTTATTTTGCGATAACTCCTAATCTATTTATTTAAACTATATGGCGTAAAAGATTATCATTGAATTTCAATCAGTATTTTCGCCGAAGAGCTGAAGAGTCTTGGAGACAGAGGCGGTACGGTACGATCTATTTTACCAGCTGTGGAGAACAGATTGATCGCTTACGGATTGGAAAGAGTCTTTTTTTGATACCGGTGCACAAGACGGGGTCAATCAAGAAATGCGAGAAATACCGGACAGTGGCACTCATTTCCCATGCTAGCAAGGTAATGCTTTTTTTGTTAATGTGTTTCTGTTATCTATCTTGTGTTTTATCGACTATACCAAGGCATTTGATTGTGTGAGGAGGGACTGCCTATGGAAAATATTCATGGAAATGGGACTACCTTCACACTTGACTGCATTTATCGCAAACTTATGCGAGGATATAGAGTCGATGGTCCAGGTCAACAATGTGGTGGCAGGATATATACAGCCCCCTCTTCTTTTCAATATCTATGGCGAATACATCATGACGAGAGTCTTAGAAGATTGGGAGGGAAGCAATAACACCAGCAATCTCCGCTATGCAGATGACACCACATTGTTTGCGTTTTTGGAGTGCGAACGTGCTGAGCTATTTGTAAGAATAGAGCGGGCAAGCGAGATGGTCGGACTGTCGAACAAACATTCGAAGACCAAAGTCATGATCGTCGACAGAGCTGGAATACTCGCACGCACATGTTCATGATTGGGTTTGTGTAACTAGGTTCCATGATCAGCGATCATGGAACGGGGGCTGCGATTGGGAAATACGGAGGCGTACGCAGATGCCAAAAACTGCTATGAGCAAGGTGTTGAGGATATGGCAAGATAGGAACATCTCTAATAACACCAAGAAGAGACTCGTTAGAACACTGCTATTCTCAATTTTTCTTTATGGCTCCGAATCTTGAGATTATTCAACAATTATCGTCATTTTCAACCAATTTACACAAAATCTTAACAAATTATACACCTAAATCTTCCTCATGAATCACTCTATCTATTGATGAAATCGCATGAATATCAGGTCAGTAGTTTTTGAGTTTATCGCGAACAGATAGACAGACGCGGCGGGGAACTTTTTATCTCGGGAGCATATATCCCTTGAAATCATTTCCGACTTTTACGCGGGCAAATCCGCTGGCACAATCTTATATTTTATAAATATATTATATCATTTAATTAAATGAGGCTGGAACTAACAGAAAAATAAATAATAATAATAATGTCACCTGCATGTTAACTCAGCTCATAAAACTTGACTGAATGAGGTCATAGAGGGTTACTAACACCGTTACAGTAAGTATATTATATACTTAGTGAAAGAAAGATTGATATCTTTACCTACATTGGCTACATTAATTTTTCTTTTATTGTTGAGTGACGTTTTGTACCTTCTTATAGCAGCTTGTTAGATAAAAAGATTATGTTATTTATTTAACTGCGTAAATATAGCTTAGTTTATGGTTATAGTGGCACTTTTTCTACTCTACACCACGACGTGTTGTAAGAAACTGTAAAGTTTAATATATTAATTTAATTATCTTAAATTTTTGTAAATAAACGACATAATGTTGAGACAGAAAGTGAGAAACAAATTGTGTGGAGTAGCCTTAAGGCAACGCCCAGGCTCCGATGGTGAGAAAGTGCCTCTCCAATCTCTTCAAGCCTACAAAAACGAGGGGAAGTATCAAGCCACAAATTTCCTGGATTAACAATGTTCAGAAAGACATGAAGAAGCTGGGTCTATCAGATTATGAACCAGCGGAATTAAAGGCACCTCAATAGCGTAACAGAAGAAGGTCAAGATATAGAAGAAGAATGAGATTAATGGATTTTCCCTACGTTTACTCTACAGAGTCAAGGTGAGCAGACTATAACTTAAAACCAGCAGAAAAAAAAGTAAAATAAGGCAAAAGAACACGACAATGGGTGCCTTCCTGCATAGTATACAGAAAATTTTATGATGGACGGGGGGAATGAGGCCTTTGTCCTACAGTTGGACACAATGGACTAAAAATTTTCACAGTTTTATTTATTATTTATTTATTATATGCTTTATTGTACACCATAAAATACATTAATAAAAAGAAACTTTAGTGTAATACACGTACAATGGACGGCCTTATCGCATGCCGCGATCTCTTCCAGCCAACCTGGTTTTCATCTAAGTAGTCTCTTAGTCTTTTTCGAGTTTCACTCAAAACTTATAGGCTCGCATATTACATACATACGCACTAAAAGCTAAAAGGAAATTCAAAAACTTACCGAAAGAACAATTTGATTTACCATTAAGAGAAAAGGTAAGTACTCTGTAAGTAAAAGTAAAATTTCCCTGACGCATTTATATTTCATGCCACATAATTTATTTAGTAGTAGACACGCTTCGATCGACAATCTATTGAACACAAAATTATTACACAATATCTTGCGAAAACACCCCGATTCAAAAAGTAAAATGCCCATAACTTTAGAACAGCTAAACCAATTTTCACCAAACATACATAGCTAAGACCACTTTTGATGAAGTCATCTTTCATAAAAAGGAAACCAAAATCAAAATCAGGTCATCTGTTTAGGAGCTATGATGCCTCAGACAGATACACAAAGACACACGTTAACCTTATAACAGCCCTCTTTTTCAGTCGGTTAACCCCGACTAAAAGCGGACTTTAGGTGAGCGAAATCCATTTCAAAGAAAACGTTCACATTCACACGGGCTCCACTTCCTCTGGTTACGCTAAATTCAATTTAGATAATATCTCACTAAGTGTCTCCCTTTAGTGTCATTTTGGGCCACGGAGTCAAGGCCAGGCGTCTCATAAATTCCCTAAGAAAAACCTATTTTTTTTTTGAGAATTTGTTGCTGTTAAATACGCGAAAGTTTGGATGTATGGATATTTTTTATTGTTTTACGTAAAAACTACAGTCGGGTTTTGATGCAACTTTACAGTATTGTAGCTAACATCTGATATATAATCTGATGTATTACAGTATTGTATACATCAGAATAATGCATAGGCTGTTATTTAGAAAGGTATCAGTTGTTGCCTGCGACTTCGTTCGCGTGGAAATAAAAAAAATTGCTCATGTTCAATTCCTGATTACAATCTATTTCCGTGCCAATTTTCATTCAGATTCTGGCGCGATTGACTACTTAACAAACATTCTTCATTCACAAAAACTTTCGCGTTTATAATAATGTAGTAAGATTAGGAGAAAATCTAATTCCACGCAGGCGAAGCCGCAATCGGGAATTAGTAGTTATCGAGTATCAATGACCTCGAGTCTAGAAATCTAGATACGACACAATAATAAAACGAGGACGAAATATTTCATTCCTTTTATATGTTTTTTTAAGCTGAGTATATAGCTAATATTTACATAAATTCGGTATAAAGGATACACTTCTTGTAGAAATAAATGGAACGAGCTTTGACAAATAGTATTTGAGCCAAGATAAGCATAGATAGAGAATCTCTGTAACGAAATTAAAGGAGAAAGGAAGAACCAAGTAGAGAAGAAATAAATTAATTTCTTGTCTAGTACCCTTTTAAACGGTTTGGATAAAATTAAACCGTTTGTTCTTTGAAATATTAAATTCTTGCAATGTTTGTTTACGGCTTTTCGTTTTACAACATTTTAATCCGTTTAACTTTCTTATGTAGTATAAAATAGTATCATTTAGATCTAATTATTGAAATTATTGGGATGATAACAATTTTTCATTGTCACTAACTAAAAAGTGACTATAATAAATAAGTGATTGCACTCTTGTTTTTTTTTAAATGTGACTATAGTATAGTAAATAAGTGATTGCATTCTTGTAACAAAAAGTGATTGCTCTCTTGTTCTTATTTTTGTATTTTTTAAAAGTGACTATAATAAATAAGTGATTGCACTATAATTGTATTTTCTTGCGATTTTTATAAACTGACTGTAATAAATAAGTGATTGCACTCTTGTATTTTTTAAAAGTGTCTTTAATAAAAAGTAACTGCACTCTTGTGTCTTCTTGGGATTTTTAAAAACTGACTAAAATAAATAAGTAATTGCATTCTTGTATTTCCTTTAACAATAATAGCTTTGCTAATAGTTTGGAAAACTAAACACGTTATTGAAAATCTATCGGGACAGAAAAATGATCTAGCAACCACAAGTTCTACTTAGTATTGAGCTGTTTCCAACAACAATGCTTCCAAGCACTTCTATCCCAATAAAATGGACCACAATTCCGCAACATCCTTCTAAGTTCTTACATATGATTCCGCACAAAATGTCACAACAATGCCAAAACATACTCACTCGGATCATAACTCTTATGCGCAGCCAACTGACCATCACAATACAATAAAGTTTGGAACACAAGTAAACCACAAAAGGCGACGTGCACACGACCGAGTACCATCTTGCTTGCACTAATAACCACGAAGAAAGGTCCGTTGTTAGCACCAACGTTTTATATAAGGGACGGAGTTTATTTTCTCAAAAACAAAAAACCGGATTCGTAACGCTGCACGCTGGCTGCGAGTTTAAGGTGCGGTTACATTGAGTTGCGACCCGCATGTATCGATTCACACGCTAATGTGCAAAACTTTTTGCAATAAAAGTTTTACAAAGGTAATACAAAGACTTTGAATGAGGAACTAAAATTGATTGCGCTTTCGAGCTCTGACGAAGTGCTTTGTAAAATCATAGCTGAACCTTTAGGTAAATTAAAAAGGTAGAAACATACTAATGTTTTTAATACTTTATACCTAAGGTATGATTGTGGAATTCTATAATCAACATTAGATGACAATAAAGTAAAATACCGTTAACTATTGTTATTTCGAACAACAATAGAGATAAAGCTTAAAGAATCTGTGGTAACATAAATATTATCATAACTTCACACTTGTATTCCTCGAAGGCGTTTACCTATAGTACATGTAAGTTCCATGTTCCAAGTCAATTTTTTTATTCCTAATGGACTGCTATATTAAACTGGTTTATCTACCTAGATTGACAAAGCTAAATGTGAAGAGATGACGATTTTAACTTTAGCTAAGAAACTGAGAACTAAAAGAAAAACAACAATTCCCATTTCTGGATACTTTGCATCGTAAAAAGAGTATGATTTTTATGATGATGCTTCTAAACTTGTCTACGCATCGAACAGCGATTTTATATCCTTCGAAAGTCAATAAAAACGTGGACCAAAATCTTTATTCATCAAAGAAAAACGTTGAAAAAGAGACGAATTTCACTATTTCCTTCATCCTTAATTAGGTTTGCGGTTCGTTGATAAATGATCTGTGCAAATTTAATGACCTTCTTTTATGAAAAAAAATCTGAGTGATGAACAGACAAGGGGCTCTCTTTGTTCAGTGGGTAGGATTCGCATTAAAACATTTACTAGTAACAGGGTATTTTTGGACCATACCTAATATGTATGTAGGTACCGAATATATTTAAAATATACGACTATCTTATTGGTTGTACAGACGATCACGCAAAGATCTTATTGTGACTAAATGAGAATAAAAGATTAAAGCGGATTCCCTAACAGTTATTTCATTTTACATAAAATATATTATAATACCATCTAAGCCAGTTAGGCTTTGATAGTCCAAGAATATTATAGTCCAGGAAAATTAGAGGTTTCACCTTGGAATGAGAGAAAGTCAGCTATAGACTTGTATAAACCTATATTTTGACACCATAAAACTTGTCTAAAAACCTACTGATCGTAGGGTGTCCGCGACTACAAATATTCCAAGGTCAAAAGTCAAAATATATATATTTTTTACACATTTATTGCAAATATCTCGTTTACTATGGGTTTTATGCTATTTGTATGTACTAAAAATATTGTAGAGGATTAAATTTTCTATATTTTTTGTACAATTTTCGAGATAGAGGGTAGAGCGCGCGCAGTGTTTAACTATTTAGAATATCATTCGAGATCAACCTGTAGCCGCGATTAAAAACACGCCGTATGAAGTTTATAAATTATTAATAAATATGTAATTCTGTGAGAATGAGAGTAGTAGTGGCCCAGTGGTATCGGCCGCGACTTACAAGTTGTGGGTCGTGGATTCGAGCCCAGGCAGGTACTTTACTTTGTGTAAATTATTTCATCACCACTGCTCTCAAAACGGTGAAGGAAAACATCGTGAGGAAACCGGCATGTTCTAGAACCAAAAATTCGAAGACATGTGACATCCACCTACCCGCACTGGGCCCGCATGGTGGATTACGACCCATTCCCTCTCACAGAGAGGAGGCCTGTCTCCCAGCAGTGGGAACATTAATAGGCTGATGATGTGACGATGATGTGATATAATTCTAAATAATTTGCATTTTTTATTAACTATAACGTTATAATTATTTTTTTCGATAATTCAGTATCTATTCATTTAATAACACTTACCTACTCGTGTAATTGTAAAGTTCTGGAAAATTAAGGGAAATATTATAATTACATTTTAGTTCTAATCTTATTTATAATAATTAGTTCCTAACTAAATAAAAAGAAAAGCTTTTTCTATTCTGCCCGGTTCATTCATTATTTGAGAATGGAGTGCGATCCTTTTTGGCAATCTATAATGCTTCAAAATCTGAGGACTGTATCAATCGCCTTCGCTATGCACAGTTCATCAAGTTAACAAAACTGAATACACATGTGATTATGATTTAATGTTTTAGTCAATGGCATTCCAAAACGCATTTCGCATAAATCTAGACTCCGCAATACAAAGGATTTATTGTGTTTAAAGAATAACGTCTTTAATGATTACTTGGAAATCGATAGTTTTTGGGTTTCCCCATCAATCAACAATCAACTCAGCCTATTGCAGTACACTGCTGGATTTGGGCCTCTCACAAACTACGCCACAACACCCGGGATCCGTCTTCCGCGTCCAATGTGCCCCAGTCACCTTTTAAAGCCTGCCTACGAACCCATAAAATACAAGAACCATAAACAATATTCTCACCGCAGACCAGTTTTAATACGACCCAAAACAACCAAAACACGATGCTATATTAAGAGATATGAATCAACGAACATACAGGATGACATATTAGCATATTATGTGCAACGTTCCATTCATGAAATGCATTATTATGCATAGCATACGTATCCTTTGTAAATAATGGGCTAAGTTTTGGCAACATTTTGTACAATTTTCTATTGTCTAGGTGGAGTCAACAGATTTTATTGAATGTTTTGTCGCAGTGTTTATCGTTTTGGCACCTGGAAGTTCCAGAACCGTATTTGTATCCAAGTGGGAACATGAGCAAAAGGAGGTTCATGAAACAGGTACAACACTCTCTTCTCTCACTCTACGGTAGTCTGGATCTCGCAGTTTAAGCATATCTGTAAATGAGACAAATGCAACATATAAGACATTATAGCGATCGAAGGTCCTACCTGCAAATTATGTGATCTTTTATTTTGGTATTTACATGCATAATAATTTTACCTTTTTATGTCAACCAACTCATAAAAAGCTGACTCATTTCTAGCCACATCTGGCGATTTACTTCCTCAGATCAGCCTTTGCGATTTTATTGCATTCTTGTTAATGTCAGGCCCTTGTTTAATTAAGTATGATAAATAAAATAAACATTGCTCATACTTATTCATTCTAAATGAAAACACAAGACCTTTAGCAGGTCTTAAAACCGTCTGACAGTGGAATCGCGTAAATCTCTCAATCTCGATCGGTTGTATTCGATACCCGGGTCAAGGAAAGTGTTTTTGGGTATCGGTTTGGTGTCGTGGTCGGTCAATGGCATTTATAGGGGAACCGATCAATTAACCGATTTTTTTTTTGTTCGAATTTCATTTTACCGAAAACTATTGACCGACGTCTTTTTTGCTATATGCATTATTTGACATCTTTTCAGATCATCGAAGTATCATGTGGCATATGTATTATTTTACCGAACTACATTTCGCCGATTTACAAAATAACTTCTTGCTTTTGGCCGAAGCCTCTTTTGAACTTTTTTTATTTGCAATATTTTCACCACACCGAAACAACTTTTTACGGAATATTTTTAATCACAAATATATAGCCCGTTACTTGGTAGTATTTTCAATTTAAAATTGAAATAGTGTCATAAAAAGTCAATATGTTGTACTACAAAATTTACTGACAGAAAGGAATCGCTGCAAAACCTCTTCGCCTTCGTCTTGTTTGTGTTTACGTATTTATCTGAATTTTGATGCAAATGATTTACTAATAGCTGTCATGCATTAGTCATTATTATTAATAAATTATTTCAAAGAATTAGTCCAAGAGCGAGCGAAGCGAGCTCGGAAATTTAGGGCACCCCTACACGGTTAGGTTACTTAAGACCCTGCAGGCAGAAATAGGAGCCCCGCGAAGCGAGGCTCCGTCGACAAATATGTTTTTTCGCTATTTTTAAGTCACTATTTTAAACATTTGTATTCGCCCACTGTTTCTCTCTCACAATTTTTTTTGATATGCGTTTTAAAATAAATACTTCGAACAAATGTTATTTCAGCTAAATGTAACTTCGGTAAAAAGTTTGTCGACCAAATGAAACGTCGCAGTAACGAAAAAAATCGAATCAATAATAGGTCAAGTGAGGCAGTGGCAGAAGTGACTTAGATGAAATAAAGAAATGGAACGATAGTAGTTGAAAAGTTTTAGGTGAAATGAAATTCGGTCAAATATTTTTCGAACTTATGATAGGTAACCACTTCAGGGTATACAAGCTTCTCATGTAGCTACTTGCTATTCTATTGCAAGCTATTACGGCACGGATATTGAGTAGCTTCTCGGCGTAAGTGGAGAGAGATTGCGCGGCATCTACTAATATTCAATCTCGACATTGAGAAAGTCCGCTTTACAAGTTTAACGGTCAGTTTATTACTCGCGAAACAACGCTGAAAGGTTCAAGGAATTACTTAAGTTTCTTGATAATAAACTATACAAGATGCAGTCTAAATTGTTTACATTTCCTTGCTCATATCAACCCCGTTACTCAAGCTTGAGGGCCTTACGGAGCAAATGCATGAAGCGAGCAATTGGTTGTTAGCTTGAACTATTATGTTGGTACACTTTATTTTCTTGATTTTTCTGTTGTAAGCACCTTATTTGCTTATTGGTTTATTAAATTAACTAATGAGTAATCCCCAGTTTGTAGACTGCCTGTCAATCTGGATTCTGTTACTAGTAGGTAATTTTTCTTTTGTACACCATGACTTGCCACTTATTTATATTTGCAAATATTTCTTATCATAATTTGGCTTTAGCTTCTGTTGAACTATATCGCCTTGATATGATCTAAATACAACTGTGCTAGTCATTTATCTGATGAGTTACTTACTATTTCTATACCTAAAACATATACCAAACCATGATATTAATTAAATTACCGTCCTTGCCTCATCATCAAGTATAATTTGTCTCCAATCCAAAGTCGTCTCAACCTGAATCATCAATATTTCGTTCATTTGTTAGTATTAAATAACCGCGCCAAAGACAAGATCAGGAAACCCATTAATTTTGAGATAACAACGATCGCAAAATTATTGTACAATCAGAGCAAATTGCCGCTTACATAATAGGCTTACTGATTCACCAAAGTTCATCGACTTTACGCAAAAGCTTATCATCATACACAAGACTTATTGCAGACCTTTGTGTTCTTACGTACACATAACGCAATAACGCAAATGGCTTTTTATTTTACTTTATTACTTGTATCAACATTACACGAAGATAAAGCCGAAGAAATATGAATATTTCCGACGTTAATGCCTCAAAATGGATTTCGTTTTTTAGGATTTTTTTCACTTTTTGTAAGTAGATCGCTTTTTTGAGAGTTTGAGTTTAAGACTAAATGACTTAGCTCTAGAGAGGTTTCTATGTCTAGCTGTGGGATGGATAAATTTTATTGATAGGTAAATCCGTAGCTGGCATGTGGTTAGAGAAGACGATGACTGTTGAGATGGCAACAAATAGATATAGACATAAGTATGTGTAATGACAGTCACTCACATCCTTGTGAATACGCGAACCAGTAGTAGTTAAAAATACAGGTACTGAGCTAAATCCAGTTAGATTTGATGTTTGAAAAAGGCTAGGCCGATTGATTGATAGAGTAAAAACTTTAAGAGCCTATTGAATGAGTTTTCTTATGTCCAAGCACCACGGAGCTGGCTGGAAAAGAAAAGAAAAAAACAAACTCTACCTGTAATAATAGGCCAATTGCTAAACTACCTGCTTTTTCGAAGATTCTGTAAAGAAATATTAATAGTCGACTTGTTAAGTATCTTCAAAGCAACAATTTGCTTTCCGTTCTGGGAGGTCAACAGAGGATGCGGTGCATAAGCTTATTGACCATATTATTAATAATTTATTATATTTGTGCACGCCTGTAACTGACTTGTTTGCACAGGACTATTTCTTAAATGTAATGTTAACTCTGTAAATGAAATTGCAAATATGTTGTTGGTGTGACGTACTTAAATAAATAAATAAATTATTAGGAGACTTCATTATGGGAACAAAGCACTTGCCATCTTCCTTGACCTTGCCAAAGCGTTTGGCACGGTGTCTGTCCTGCCTCTTCTAGTTAAATTTGATCGTCATGGAATATGAGTGTTGCAGCTGAAATTGTTGTATTGTTTCAACACTGTTTGAGTGGTCGTGAACAGTGTATGATGGATTTTGTTTTTTTTGATTGGACATTAGCACTGATCTGCCTGTCTCTTTTGTTATCCCACAGGGCTCTGTGCTCGGACCTACACTTTTCCTAGTGTACCTCAATGACCTCTCTAATTATTTCCTATGCTGACGACACAGAATTTTTATTTTCTGCTGATAATTGCGAAAACACCTTCAAGTTGGCACAGAATGGTTTCAACACTGTGTCAGACTGGCTGAAACAATATGTTCTCACCCTAAACTCAGGAAAAACTATGTACATCCCCTTCTATACACGAAATCCTAATGAACCCCCCATATAACACCCTTAAATCACACTCTGTTCATGTCCACCCAACAAATGCTACTACATGTAAATTAAATCGGAGGTTTAATATTTGGGTGTCATAGTAGGCTCATCGCTGAACTTCAATCATTACTCCAATCCAGACTGAGGAAACTCATCTATGTTTTTAAGAATTTACGGTATGTAGCAGATTTTTTAATTAAAAAAAAATATTTACAGGGCCTTCCGTCAATCGCTTCTAACTAACTGCATTTCTTGTTGGGATGTAGTGGAACTGCCAAAACCACTCTGCTTCCACTTGAAATAGCTCAACGAGTATTTCTTAAAGTTAGCTACTTCCGATCTATAGATTACTCTTCACATCTTTTATACCAGCTATGGAACCTACAAACCGTACGCCAACTCTACAATCCTAAAACAACACGCCCTTATCCTTCTTGACAGGAATATTCTTCATAAGCATCGTCGAAATGCTGTAGTTCCCCAGTCCTTTCAATTTAAAACACCTACCCACTACTATCATCAATAGTTTTCTCAGCGCGCGTCAAATAATGAATTGTATAGGCAAAATTTTGCTACTTTGGCTACATTATTGCAATTTTCATAAGAATCTCTAATTTTTTTGAAAATATATTATAGTTTTGTTACTCGGGCATAATGTAGCTTTCCACGGGTGAAAGAATTTTTTAAATCTGTCCAGTAGTTTCGCAGCTTATTCGGTACAAATAAACAAACAAAAAAATCTTTCCTCCTTATAATATTGGTATAGATTATGTAAACGTAACCACTGTTGTATTGCTCCTAAAGTATGGTAAGTGAACTGCGTCCTGAAACATAGGCTAGGCCTAACTCAGGCGCAGTTGCTCATTTTACAAGCTTATATTAAACTTGCAATGTATGTATGTAAGTGTGTTCGTATCAAATCTTGCAACTGAATTTTAAAGCAGTTATCCTCCACCGATTTAGATGAAATTTTGTGAATGAGCTTAATTGGGACTTTATAATAAAAAGAGAGGACAGTATTAAAATAGGTATAATGCTATAATTTACACCATCAATATTTCGGAAATATGTACAAAGAAATGCCCGTAATGGCTTGCGTCTGTGAGCTAAGTGCTGCAACGGGCGTGCAGCCGGCCGCCGAGTCGCGGGTTCGGTACCCCGACACCCCGCGCTTGCCCCGCTGAACCACATGCATTATGTGACGCAACATTTTTTTTCATACACGTTTAGTTTGGATGACAATGCATGGTTCGTTCTTGGATCCTCGTACGCACGCTCCTTTTTTCTTTTTCTTACGGCATTTGAAAAATTTTGAATGTATTCACTATCTCGCTCTCGAAAGTTCTTCGCTACTCAATTAGTGATGTAGTCTGGTCGGATCGGATAAAAGAATATAAGTAATTTTATATTTCTATAAGATTTCTCTATAATAAGGCCCGCCCGCCTCAATGACCATAAATAAAATTTAAAAAAATGAAATTGAAATTGATTTTGTTTATAAAAATATACATATATGTATGTGTATATGTAAGTATATTTTATTTAAATCGTCATAAGTTATTTTAAAATTGGACACTAGATCCTGCCCTCTATAATGTCATCTTTCTCTGTCATCCTAGGGTTTGCTGTAAGAGAACTCAACATTGAGTTAAGCTGGCCTTTGTACATGTACTTTATTGTAATACTGAATGTAATGTTGTTTTTGGTGTACAGTAAAGACTTAAGAATTATATATAAACCTACAAAAAAAAAAACCGAGCCTTATTTTTTCGAATTAAGAAATGGGGCATCTATCGATATCGATAATTTAATTAAAAATACAATGTGTTATACTCCACTGATGTGACTATGGTTGAGTAGTTGTAAATATCGACCTAAGTATGACACAAATGTCAACGTTACGGTAAGCGCAATTAAGTTAATAATTGCGTCCACTGAGAATACCGCCATCTATGGTAAAGTAGCGGAATTTGCTTGTCAATGGAATCTAATTTGACTTTATAGTGTTATCACACGTCCGGATTTGGTGCGGCCTTACCACGGATTTGTAGGCGGACTTAGTCCGGCCGCCCCATATCCGATCGTATGTAGAGTGGTCCGCCGGACATTATTATTATAAATTGAGTCCGTCTCGGTCCGCTTGTTTTCACATCGGATATGGTCTGCTTCTTACCATATCCGAGCGTGTGTAAGCGAGAACGGATTTGTGGGCGGAGTCAGTCCAGCCGTACCAAATTCGGACGTGTGTTAGCAGTATTAGATTACAAAATGTCGAAAATACGTCTGCACTAACACAAAGTAGACTTCGTAAGGACCGGTACTGCCAACGACTCCGCCCACTCCAATGCGTTATTCGAGCTTAAACATCATTTACTTTGAAATCATTAGTATAAATGATGTTATGATTTTATTTTTGTGTATTTTTTACATGGTTCATAAGCATATATTTACTATCTTTTTAACATAACAAACAACGTTATTTAAGTAAATTTCCAATGGCATTTCTACAAAATTTTTACTGTTCCAAATACATTTTATAAATTGGTCGATTATTACTCATAAACTTGCAAAGCCTACTTTGCTGTGTTAGATTTCCCTTTTAATTTCGTTATATACACCGTGAAATTTAAATGGTTGTTTTCCCGCAGCGAAATGGTTTTGTCTATGTAATACAATCGTTTCGTAGTTATATAAAATATTAGAAACAAAAACTGGCATATTTAACATTGTGAAAAACTAAACTCGAAAGCGATCACGAACCAATAGTATACCTCCCGATATCTACGGCCGAACGACAGCAGGCCGTTGACCCGGGTGCTAGGTCACCGTCGAAAGGATTAGGTTCGAAGGCGGCTCCGTTTGATCATGTTACGCGCGGGCTAGATTATGCCGTATAATTACACGCGAGAGCTTATTTTACTTTAAACATTTAATAAATCGGTCTTTGCTTTGTCGGCTTGTGGCTCGCTCGTTTGTTTTGCGTGCAAACTTTTATGCCGTATCACCACGTGCGAGAGCTTATTTGGGTTTGACCATTTATGCATCGCTTTCCTTTGAGGGCTGCGGCGCCGGCGCGTGCTTCGCCAGTATTACCTACAATACATGTTACGTTACGTCTAGTGTTACTATTAAAGGCCACGAGGCCATTGACCCACGTGCTTTTCAATCAGCTGTTATCCAACATGTTATTCAAATTTTCCCTTCATACTTTTACGGGCTTAGGACCGTCATAAATACTTTTTTATCTGCAATTTATTGAACACAAAATTAAATTAAAAAAGAAAACTAAGATAAATTAACCAAAAAAACTATGCCCACACATTGACACTAAAACGCACTTGATGCGCACACTCGCGAATAACGTGTGGGTTATTTGTTGCCCAAAAATGTTCGTTACGCTGCTGGTTGAAAATACCAACTCGCGTAAAAGTTGATTCATCCGTCCACAAAATGTTCTTATCTTGATTGGCGATCAACCACTGACAAAACGCAATTCTGTTCTGGGGGTCATTTTCGTGGAGAGCGTGAACACCGCGAAAATGATAAGGATGCTGTCCTTCAGAGTTGAGTAGTTTCCAGACGTGGTACTGGCTTACGCCAAACCTAGCCTCGGCCTGGCGCGTACTTCGACGCGGATCCCGTTCGAAGTACTCGATGATCTCCTCGTCGAGCGCTGGCAAAATAACGGCTGGTCGACCTCTGCCCTGTGCATGTGCCGGTGCATGGAACTGTCCATGATCTAGTAGCCGCTGTGTCGCCGCTACGATCGTCCGTGGAGATGGGACTTGGGGGTTCAGAACCCCGCGAAGACGGAGCGACTCCAAGTGTTGCCGCTCTGCGTAAAGTCGCCGGGCAGCATGGGAGTCATAATCAGCCCTAGCATACAGCTGCACCATAGCGATGTACTCCACATTGCTGTAATTGTAATGTCGATCCATTGCAGTTTACAGTGATGGCGCGTGCTGCGCGTACGACATTCGCGGGAAAACTAAGTAGGTCAGGGTCACTCACAGCCGCGCGTGCCGCACGGGTAAAATAGGCGCCGGCGGCTTCGTTTGAAATTGTTGCGCGCAGGCTAGTTTATGCCGTATCACTACATGTGAGAGCTAATTTTACTTTGAACATTTCTAAATCGGTCTTTTCTTTGTCGGTATCGCGGTGATTTTTTGTATTGTTCCGTGCAAACATTTTATGCCTTATCACTACGTGCGAGAGTTTATTTTGGTTTGACATTATTTTGTGCATCGGTTTTCTTTGTAGGTGGTGACACGAGTAGTACCTAGTACCTACAAGTTACGTCTAGAGTTACTATTGTTACTCACTTTTTCGAGTTGATGAATATTTTTTTAATTATTTTAAAACAGAAACATCGTTATTTATTTACTTTAACTCTATACTTCGAAAGTACTCCTTAAGGCAAGTCGTTCTGCCGCGGGAAAACAACCAATTAAATTTCAGGGTGTATACTACCGCCGTGAATGTTTTCACACAGCCAAGAGCAACCATTTCGCTGGCTGGGGAGGGACACTTGACTCTAACAAAAATTTGCAATTTAAAGCTAAATAAATATGTGCATATTGTGCAATTCCAACAATATTATATTTAATAAAGTCGGTAACAATTTGCAATGAACTGACCGGAAAACTTGTAAAGCGGACATTCTCAAAGTCGAGATTGAATATAAGACGTCGCGAAATCTCTGTCCACTTAAGCCAAGAAGCTACCCAATATCAGTGTGCCGTTATAGCTTGCAAAATATTAGCAAATAGCTACAAATGGAGCTCGTATGTCCTGAAGAATTAGTTAAGCAGAGACGTGTCATACATTCTACATAAATTCATCAGCAATATATATATTATACCTTCTTATAAACAGTTATAAGCAGAGCCCAGTACGGGGCAGCCTTTCCTCATGGCTTTCTCCATGGATATGGTAGTCTATAAATGCCATTGACAGACCACGAACCCAGACTGTGGGCGGTTACTGAGAAATGTTCGATGCAAAAACTCAAAAACGCTTTCCTTACGCGGGAATCGAAATCGAATGCAACAGATCGATCGGCCGTGAGATTTCGACGATTTTGCTATCAGCCAATTTTAATATCAATATGAGGACCTGTGTATTTATTTTGGAATATAAATAAGAGCAAAGTTTGTTTTATTTGTCATACTAAGTTAAAACAGGGCCTGACATTAACAAGAATGCAATAAAACGGTGAAGGTTGTGGTGTGAGGAAGTGAATCGACAGATGTGGCTAGAAATAAGTAAGCTTTGTGTTTTTACGAGCTGATTGACCTCTTTTGTAGAAATAAGCAAGGTACCAATACCAAAACAAAAGACTCGTTACCGCCTGATATTAGGGACTGCCAAACTCTTACAGTTTTTAAAAAGAGAGTGAAAGAGCATTATATTTCCATTCCGTCTTAGTTGCATATAATTATGTATTATTATTTAAGTATTTATGATATTAGTTACTATTTATTATTGTACTATTTATTTTATTAATATGCATGTATATAAGAGTATACATTAATTATATATACTGTATTCTTCGTTATTGTGAATTGTTTAATATATTTTTCTTTTATTTCCCCGCTATATACGGTGTCTACATTTTTTTTTTGCAACTCGAAATATGCATACCTTTGTACCTATTTTCTGTTCCTTCGTCTTGTCTATTTACTATGTGTGTGTACATCAATGGTTAAATAAATAAAAGATCAAATAATTAGTAGGTAGTACCTCCGATCGCTTTATTGCTTAATATTTCCAACAAACGTTGTGTCGTCCCATTGTCAGATATGCTTAATATGTAAGGTTCAGACTATCGCACAGTGACTGTTTTATAACCTCCTTTTCTCGTAATATCGGCGCATCATCAGAAAAAATCTACTTTTTGTAAGTACGTTATAACTACGTAATCTTGTAGATTGTTGTTGTGTGTTATTATAGACATGAGGTTTAATAAAATGCTACCTGTGATCGACAGTTCCTTAACTTCTATTTCTTCTTCGCGTCACTGGCATACAAATATTACTTGCATGGTCCAAACTTGACCTCTTCCATACATCTTCCGATGTATATTTAGGTATACATCGATAAATCAACACGTCTCTAAGCAGTCATGAGGTTATTATTGCGAATATTGCTTTGCACCTTTGTGTTCTTCTATCTTCATCAATAATTTTTAGGGTTTCATACCCAAAGGGTCCCTATTACTAAGACTCCGCGGTCCGTCTGTCTGTCTGTCCGTCTGCCACCAGGCTTATCTCATGAACCGTGCTAGCTAGACAGTTGAAATTTTCACAGATGATGTATTTCTGTTGCTGCTGTAACAAAACATAATAAAATTAGAATAAAATAAATATTTAAGTGGGGCTGCCATACAACTAACTTGATTATTTTGCCGTTTTTTGCGATAATGTTACGTAACTCTTCGTGCGCGAGTCCGACTCGCACTTGGCCGGTTTTTTTTTCGTTGTTATTATATGTTTTGTGTGTAAAATAGTAAATAATTAAAATTACTACGCTTTGCTTTTGTGGTTTATCCCATAGCATCCACTATCCGGGATATAAGGTAGAAAAATTATTTATTTTTTTCTCTGATTGATAGAGAAATAAATGAAATTACCATAACTACAAAATTTTATCTTTGACAAACATATATATTTACCTCTTATAATATTAGTTTAGTTTGGTGATGCCAGCGACGGTCAAGATTTTTAAACCGACAAATACATAACTTGATACTTGAAAACGTTGACTGGTAAACAGTTTGCCTTTCTGTACATCCGGAGTCCGGACATAAAATGGACGTAGTTACACGATAAGGATCCAATCCACAAAACTACCAAAATTGAGTTAACTATACCAAAGAGACCGTAAAGGTCGATATTTTCGGTCAGCAAAAAGATCCCAGTGAAATACGAACACATGACATTGTCATAAACACGAGGTACCAGTCCACATGTATGGCGGGCGTTTGTTATGAATCTACTGAAAAAATCCAATCCTCATGGATCATTAGTGAGAAACAATATTTATTGGTAATAGTATTAAATAAGTAATCTTAAAAGAGATCCAATTCACTTGGATCCTTTCTGATAATTATTGTTACTTCAAAAACCGATACATATTAAATCACGTAAACAATCCGATTTTATTAAAAAAAGAGGAGAAATATATTATTTTCATGAAAAGTGAAATAAATGAAGACCAGTATTGTGAACTTAATATACAAAAAAAAAATGAATGGAAAATCTTGTGATTTTTCTGAAAGGGACTTTACCATTTTGTGGCCTGTAGGCAAAAAAATTGCTCAACCTAAACTAGACGATCTGAGGTCAATGTTCCATTTAATTCCAAAAGATTGTTTAGACTTTTACAAGTCTCTACAGGGGGATGAAAATATAGAGGATGACCTCGAAGGATTCAGTGGTCAGCCTGATTTTCATATTGAATATGAAAGTGGAAGAATAAGCATATTAGAATAATGATTATGCAACGAATCTCATTTTTTTTTTTTTTTATATTGATAAGAAAAGATGTGTGCGGTTATATGAATAAAACTTTTTTAGTGAATTATTAGTAGTTTTATTTATTTTTCAAGATTTAGTTAACAGTTCATGACGTGGTTTCTTATTGCGAAACATCATTTTATGCTGGTTTTATTGAGAATACAATTTATCAAAAAGGATCCAAACCCATATTTTCTTGAATAATATTTGAAATATCAAATTAAACTTAGTAAATTTGATTTAAAGTTCAAATATAAATAGTTTTCCTTATAATTTCAATAAAACCAACAAATTTACAGCACTGCATCATAGAAGAATTCCGATGCAAACTTTAAAATTCAATATCTCAAAACTAGCTTAATGTGGATTGGATCTTACCTTATCGTGTAACTACGTCCAAATCAAAATAGTTTATTTCAAATAAACCCTAGAGGTACTTTTGAATATTCAAACAAAAAAAAATGACTCTAGTTGCAAATTCGCAAGCGTCAGTAGATCTTAATGGAGAAGAATTTGTAAGAAACTCCACGGACACTCTTTTCCATCAGTTTCAATTACAAGTTTTTGGTGACATCATTCTTGTTGAAAAACGTATAAAACGCTTAGCTTCATAATAAAATCGTTTAAACCTTGTTAGTCCTTTTGTAACAAAATATAAAATAATAACAATATCTTGGGCCCACTAATCAGCTGAGTAAGTTTGTTTAGCCAAGCAGATCCTGGTAAATAGGTCAGGGAAAACGATGACGGAGGTTATATTCCACTCTCAATAGAGATTTATTTCTTTTAGATAAATCTTTGTTCATTATTTATAAGTTTTTGGTAAGGGACCTGTATTGCTGTTGGTGTAAGGATTACCCCCTGGTAAGAATAGGTAGCTGCGAATGTTTTCATCCTTATTGCTAAGGGTTTAAGGATGACAAGTGGCCGATTGTATCTGCTAATATTAGCTCTTGAATCAAGCAACAACTGACGTGTTGTGTACTGTTTTATAGACTGTGGTCATCAGGTCCTCAACCAGCACTGTTATTATGCGAGAGGGCTAACCACCTAAAGATCTAGGTTCCATTGGCACGTTTTACTCCTGCGCAGAATGAACATAAAAAGAAATTGTTCTACGGTTAGGGTTCAGGCATTGTCATATTACGTCTATCTGCAGGATCCTTAGTACCTACCTTATTACTTATAAATTTAAATTGCCTGCTCACGTTTTAGTTTACTTCCTAATTCATCATCGCTTACCATCAGGTGAGATAGTGGTCAAACGAAAGCCTTTCGATAATAATAAAAAATACAGTTGTGCTTGTCCCTATGATATGTGCTTATAAAATCGTACCAGAATGAAACTGCATAAGCCCTAGGAAATAAGCCAAACAAAAATTAAACTCAGAGTCTATTCTTGTTTTAATTCCCATATTTTTTGTGAGTCTTTAAAACTAATTTACTACAGTGTACACAGGAAGTCTTTGTTTAGGCACAAAACTTACATTACGTTTAAAATCATTTGCCGAAAAAGGTTTTTGTATATTTAGTAAGTTGCCAAAAAAAGGAATATCGAAAGAGGTTTTTGTTGTTTCAACAAGACAATACCTGGCAAGAATTTTCTTTCGAGTTTGATTAAATTATAATTCCAATTTCCGTTATAGTAAGAAATAAAAATGTCTTCAATTTTTCTTTGAGTAGGTATTGCTTCTTCTGTGGTACTGAAATAGAGCTTTGTAGAATTATTCCTGTGGAACTTTGAAGATGATTAATGAAGTTTGTGGTTTGACAAAGAAGTAACCGGTACCTATTGCCATGATGATAATTCATGTTCGAAGAAAATATTTTAAATTAGGAATGAAGAATCATCGACGCGAAGAAGAAGACGCTTTGTAGATGGAGCAACTTTGGTTGAGGCAACTATCAACTTTTTTTAAGTTAAAAAGTCTAAAAGTTTCCTTTAAAAGTTGCCAGTTGCTACAACCAAATAGTCCAGTTTATATATTTTTATTACGATTGCCGCAATTTTATTGCAATCTGTGAGCAAATTTGATAATTGAGTAGCCTCAATCTACGCTACGTACCTACGATGTGATGATCTGATGATAGATATCGAAGAAGCAGCATTTGTTCTCATTTTATTTTTATTATTCTCAATTAACTTTACACAACCGATACAAATTCGACAGTTGCGGCAATTAGAAACTAACTTAGTCTACACCAACTAAAAACTGTTCTCGATCACGCACTCGCAACTCGAGTTGCTACGTGTGCGCAGTTCCATTGAAATATATGTAAATAAATTGTTGCTAGTTGCTGCAATACTTGCTCCATTTGCGCCGAAGATTCATATTTGCCGAGATCGCTCATTTGTATTCAAGCAAAATTACGAATGGTATAATTTCTGATTCGTAAACAAGACGGGGTTTACCGTTATTGTGTATTAAATAAACATTAATTAATTAAGTGTATTTATGAGATAAATACTTCAAATATTTCCTTGATTGAGTACCTACTTACTGCTAAAGATAAGCGTTGTAAGTAAAATTATTCCAGGAAATGTTTTACAATTTCCGTGTTATTTTTATAATGAGCTTCGTTTTAAATCAGATAATGTAGAAAATACCTCTAAGAATATAATCTCCTTCTTATCGCGTCGATGGAAAACTCTTAAGATATTTTGGGACCAGTAGGCATCCACGCCAATCTTAGCGTCAGTGGCGTTCATTAAGTCCTCTAATGTGCAGGGCGATTGGCGCACTCCAGCATATGTATAATATTCTGCACAGGAGAATCGCACTTATATTGAGAAGAAGAATAAGAGTACAATGTACTCTTAAGAAGATGTTTAAATACTTTCGTCGGTAGCATGGGTACCTGAAGCTTGATTAGGTATCTTCTTATATCATCCTTATTCTTTAAAAGTTCATTACCTAACTTGCGCATGCGTTCGCTTTGTCAGTCACAAAACGTTAATTATAGTCGGTCATTAGTTTTTTCAAAGTTTATGAGGCTCACGTTTAAGAAACTATTTCTTATAGCAATTTTGTTTCTGTAAAATTTTGCTACTGTGCACTTTCATTCTAGCCTGTCAAGTTGTTCTATCTACACCTATTGTAGCATAAAAGCTACAAGACGTACCAGCACGGCTTCTTGTTGATTTGTTAAACTAAAGTTAAACTGGTCGGTTATATTTTTCAAATTCCGTTGACAAGAGAAGACAATTTTATTTTTCTGAACGATTCTCATATTATTTTTTTCATTTAAAATAAATTTATGGCATAGAAATCTTCAACTAAATTATTGATATTATTATAGCAGCTGTTAAAAACGTCGATATTATTTGAAGCCAGTTTCAAGACATAGCACCAGTTTCTCTGGGCAAAGTTCAACCTCTCGTTTAAAAAAAAGATTTATTTAAGGTTTAACTCAGGGTTATTTTCCGGCTCTACCGTACGGGTAGAGAGCTTGAGCCTTTATGTGCTTAGCTGGTCCGAAGGTTCCGTGCATTTTACAACGGTTTCTGTACAGTATTTTTTTGTAGTGGCTGGCGTATCATTTTTTTATTACCTTTTTTTTGGTTAGAATTAACCGAGCTATTACGAAGAAGTTTCATCTTCAAAATTTCACAAATTAAAACTTAGTTTTATTTCGTTAAGTCTTTGCACCGATAGGTCGTGGTGGAGCAAAATGAAATAGAGTAGACTGTATAACATGTATAGTGATACGGTCGGTTATAGAGATTTACAAAGATTTAAGATGTTAATAAAGCACACAAGCGCAGCCGTGCTTGGTGACGTACAACAGCTGGCTCTCGTGGCGATGTGGCGCGGGGTGTGTGCCAGTTCGGCTGTCGGCTGACTGGCACCCGGGGCTGCTCCGCGACCCTCGTTCACTGCCGCTAGGGCACGGTTGTGTTGAGAGAAGCGGTTTCAACATACTCCTCCCGTTGTCCGTTACCGTTGAGTCTTCAACAGTAGAAGCCGGAAGCGGGCAGATAGTGTTGAAGGCGCTTTGGATGATACTCTTTCATGTGAGGATGTCGGCGACCCTTGCGTCGCCATCTACGCCTGGAAGGACATGAGTGATCTGTCCTAGAAGCCACATAAGAGGAGGTAAGTTTTGTCCTGTATGACGACTAATGTTCCTTCCTTGAGCTCGCCAGACGATCGGCACCATTTTGTTTTCTCTTGAAGCTACAGATAGTGAGATGTGAGAAACTAGCCCAGAAGTGCTGCTTCAGGTTTTCGATACGGTGAAATCGTTTTAAGCTGTTGTTGTTGACGTTCTGGATCCGTGGATGAGGCAGCTTGATGAGAGAACGACCAATAACGAAGTGTGCCGGGATTAAAGGAGCGAGGTCAGAAGGGTCGTTGGACAGTGGAGTTAAGGGCTTTGAATTTAAGGTAGCCTCAACTTGAATTAATCAGGTAGCCATTAATTCGAAGGTCAGTTAAACCCAAAATTCGTCGTGGATGATGTTTGGTAGGTTTAACTGCGGACTCCTATAAACCCCCGAAGTGTGGCGTATATGCAGGTATGAAAGAAAAGTTTATGCCAGGGTCGATGTTGCCAGGGTTTAGGTCTTGCGAAAGCAGCCTGGCCAATTCATTGAAAGCACCGACAAAGGTTGTGCCGTTGTCGGAAAAGCTGTTACAGGGTTTTCCCCTTCGAGCAATAAAGCGATTCAGTGCAGCTATGAAAGCTTCTTTTGTAAGGTCGGTCACCAGCTTGAGGTGAGGTGAACAGCTCTCGTAACTAGACACACAAACATACAAATGAAACATTTTATGAGCCTGCATCCTCTACCTTTCCTTTCAGCTATCATAATGGGACCGGCGTAGTCTAACCCTGTGTCTAAAAATGGAAACTCTAAGTGTAGACGCTGTTCTGGGAGATTACCCATGATAGGTTAAATAGTGTTGGCCTTGATCCTGCAACAATTTACGCATTGGTTTGTGATCTTTTAAGCAAGTTTTCTACCTCCAATGGGAATGTAGTGATAATGAACAGTAGCGAAAAGTGGCCAATAAAAGCAAGAACAGTGCCCAGCATGCAAGAGGCGTAAATGAAACATGTTGAACAAGAGAATGCAAATTGTATGAGAACTAGATAATAGAACTGGATGCTTAATGTTATATTATTACAATATAATATGATTTATTTTAAAGACGACTACATTGATCCAATGGTAAGTTAAAGCTTATCATCTAAAGATTAGTAAACTTAATCTAGGTGACAATATTATTATCATAAAATGAGTTATTTAATCTTAATCCAACACGAACAAGGTTAGAAAGAGTATCAAGAAAAGAGAAAAAGATAATAGTTTGTTCTTTGCTGGTAATTGTTTACCTGATTTAAGTAAGCGGTGCTTTTCCGGGTAAGATTCCATTTGACTAAGTCTTAATAATAAGTTTACAGAATTGTTAAGTTCAGTGCAAGAGCGAACCAGACTCAAATGATTTTTATTGAATTTATAAATGAATCTTCATGACCTATACCACGCTATAATGTGTTAAGGATTGAGTTTTTTTTTTAAATAACGCAGTAATAGCGTTTTCAATAATGTGGTTAGAAACATGACAAGATCCGGTAACCCAAAATGTTCATAATGTGATTCAAAGAACTGAGGCCATGATCTTTGCTAAGAAATTGTAGTCCTGACCACCACAATGAAGACGACATCAGCCTGTCAGTCCTAAGTTCACGCGAAGCGAGGTCTGCGGGGTTTTAGCTGACGGAACATAGTGCCAAGTCTCTCCTCGTACAGTTTCCTGAATTTCCGACACTCGATGACGAACGAATGTCTTTAATTGATTTGATGAAGTGGATAACGTCGTATCCTTTTAGCCATAGCGCAGATCTTTGATCCCGTTGGTCTGATCGTTCCATGCATAGTGGAAGCCAAATTTATTATTAATTTAAATAGTCAAAATTAGCCATCTGTGGCTGGCTAAATGTTCTTGGGATGAGCTTGTTCCCACGCATATTCAGTATGCTTAGAAGAACTTAGATAACTCGGTGGGTGTTGTGTGAATCTGCGTCCTGTCTACGGCTGCATATATTCACTGATGCTTCCGAAAAAGCCGAAAAGCCGTGTTTATCTTCGTAGTGTTTCGAGAAACGGCGAGGTTACTGTACATCTCCTTACCGCTAAAAGCAAGGTAGCTCCAATCAAATCCACAACCATATTGCGGCTTGAGCTGTGTGGTGCGTTGTTGGGTTCACGGTTGTAATCAAAGATTAGTGAGTCAGTTACTTTATATTTTGATGAAGATCATTGTTTAACACCTGGATACGTAAACCAGAATCTAACTGCGTGAAACGCGTGTGTCCAGCGTATTAATTTTGAACCTAAACCTTGTAATTTCGTTCCTAAGTTTTTATCTTACTAAATATAGAAAACAATTAATTCAATATATATATATATATATTCCCACCTGCGGTAATTCTGAAGTTTTAAATATTATGTTTTCCTTTTTTTATTCTCGGTGTATTTTTACTCTTGTAAAGAATTTTACCATCCCTTATCTTCCCGTGGGTGTCATAAAAGGCGACTGAGGGAAACACCAGAGAATGGGCAGCAACCAAACCCCCCCAAAACCAAAAAGAATAGCACAAATAAAAAACGGCCCCGAGCGCCCGGCCGCTCGTCTAACCTCGACTACGGTAGCCGTCCACAAGTCCCTTGTGAACAACTTGGTGGAGATCGAGTGTGTGTCGACCAGGGTGGCGTACCTTATACTCAGAATTTCCTCAAAAGATTCCCTGAAGGTCATTCAGGTCTACGCCCCAAACTCTCGGAACAAGAGGTGTAGGATATCTCCAGAGCCATGCATGGTTTCAAAACTCACTTACGCACGGCAATGCGTCATCGGTACATGGTGGACATCCCACCATACTCACCAAACGTTTTGGGAATACTTTTATTATGCATACAGCAAAGGAGTGGAATTCCCTGCCAAAGTCTATATTTCCTGATAGCTACAACCTGGGAGTCTTCAAGTCAAGAGTGAATAGGTTTCTTCTAGGCAAGCGTGCTTCATCGTCGACCACTTCATCGCTTACACTCACAGAAGTTTTTTTCAACGCTTTAACGCGAAACTGGGCAAACGAGACGAGGATGAGCTGCAAGTGGGGCAATTTGGAGTTGGACGATGGTACCACCGGGGTCACATACTGGCCAGTATAGAGAAGGAAGGCCTCTATGAATTCCTTCTTCAAAATTGTGAACACAGAACACACAACCTGGCAGAGCAACAAACATTGAGATCGACTTCTTAATATCATGTTCAATGATGTCACTGCGATCAATTCGGTGAAAACCGGGAGCGATCACCGCCTGGTAAGAGGCACATTGATCATTAATATTAAGCTAGAAAGGTCTCAACTGTTGAAATCCACGCTCCGTCCAGGACAGATCCAGATCCAAATCCCCGAGGGCTTTCAGCTCGAATTCCAGAATCGTCGTGCCTAGGGAGCTCCGTGGACGTATATAGCGATGGGTTCGTGGCAGCTGTCCATACGGTCGGGTCTAAGTTTTTTAAGACCCGTCGTGCAAATATAAACCACTACTCTGAAGCTTGTGAAGGAGCGGCGTGAGATGATCCTGCAGTCTTCAGATGAGGCGTGCAAATACCGGCAGCTCAATAGATTGGTCTCTAAATACTTGAAAAGGGATCTCCGCCGCTTTAATACCAAGCGTATTAAAGACGCGATTGAGCGACATAAAGGCTCCAAGCTATTTTCAAGGGATCTGGCTATTGAGCAGAGAAAGCTCACGAAACTGAAGACCGACAATGGCAGGATCGTATCCGCCAAACAGGTGCTTCTGAGGGAGATCGAGACATTCTATGGCCAATTGTACACATCAAACAGCAAGCCCGTTGCGAATCTAGCAAACGACCCAAGAGCTAGATTGACCCGACACTATACCGAAGATATCCCGGACGTCAGCCTGTACGAGATTAGGATGGCTCTGAAACAGCTTAAAAATGCAGCAAGGCGCCAGTTGACGACGGAATAACGGTCCTAACGGCCCTTCAGAAGCTATTTGATTCCGTCATACTCGAGGGCAAAACGCCACAGGCATGGTGCAGGGGTGTGGTGGTACTCTTCTTCAAGAAGGGCGACAATACCCGGCTGAAGAACTATAGGCCCATCTCACTTCTTAGCCATGTCTACAAGTTATTTTCAAGAGTTATCACGAATCGTCTGCGTGCAGGTTTGAAGATTTTCAGCCTCCCGAACAAGACGGATTCCGAAAAGGCTACAGCACCGTAGACCACATACATGCGCTGCGGCAGGTTATACAGGAGACCGAAGAGTATATCTAACCTGCCTCTCTGTTTAGTGTTTGTGCACTATAAGAAAGCCTTCGATTAGATCGAGACTTGGGCTGTACTGCAATCTCTCCAACGGTGCCTGATCGACTACCGGTACATTGAGGTGTTGAAGTGTTTGTAAAAAAACGCTACCATGTCATTCCGTCTTCAGGATCAGACATCGAAACCAATCCTTCTTCAGCGCGGCGTGAGACAGGGAGACTTCATTTCTCCGAAACTGTTTACTGCTGCGCTGGAGGATGTATTCAAGGTTCTGGACTGGAGGGGGCTAGGCATCAACGTCAGTGGCGAGTACATCACTCACCTTCGATTTGCCGATGATATAGTGGTCATGGCTGAGATCATGGAGAGCCTCATTACAATGCTCGATGGCATCAGTAGAAAGAGTGGGCCTTAAAATGAACATGGATAAAACCAAGGTCATGGTGAATGACCATGTAACTAACACCCACTCCTATCAAGAATTAAGAAATTTCCATCATCGGACTACAAGACGTACGGCAATGCGCCACCGGTACATGGTTGATATCCCACCCATATGCACAAAGCGTTTTGAAAATACTTTCATTGTGCGTACAGCTAAGGAGTGGAATTCCCTGCCAGCGTCTTTGTTTCATGATAGCTACAACCTAGGGGTATTCAAGTCAAGAGTGAATTGGCTACTTCTAGGCTAGCGTGCTTCACCTTCGACCACATCAATATTTAACATCAGGCGAGATAGTGGTCAAACGCGAGCTAACAAATAAAAAAATAAAATAAAAACAAAGTTAGACCCATCAATCTGCCTTGTTTTTTCCCAACTATATTGGAATCGGCCTATCATCTACCCAGTTGCAGCTTTACCAATATTGCACGCAGAGCCTTTCACATCGGCTATGTAACGTATCTAGATAATGCAAAAAAAAAACAGTACGACCTCGTCTGGCTATTACCCTAGAATATTCTGTAACGCACGCAACAAACACACCATAGACTGGCTGACCCTTTCCTAGCTTACTAAAGCTCCGTACAGCTTCTAAAGATTACATTTCTTTATCGGCTCTCCGGTTACTGTTTACAGAGCCATATAACGTGGCAATATTTCATTGTATTGTGAAGCACTCTGAATTTAATAACTGAATTTTTCAGTCCATCCAAAATGTGGCTGGTAGATATCGCTGTCAGCGATAAGACCGCCTTTGTACCCGTATTATTAAGTTTTTCTTATAAAAGAGATGTGTAACTTTTATGGTGTACAATAAAGTTTATTCTATTCTATTCTAACTGTACACGTTTTTTATTAGGTACGTGATTGTTTAGTAAAGGATAAGTAACGATATTAATCAATGCAGGTGATTTTTGCTGGACCTCCATAGACTGAAAGAAGAAAGCAAATTCGATGAAAACTTAGAGTTTCTGGCGTAGAATTTAAATCTCCGTACACTTGGGCACATCTCACTTAATTCTGTTTTTTCGAATAATTTCAAAATTGATGTTTTTTCCTTCCTGAATAATGCTGATGTAGTATCACAGTCAGTGAAAGCATGTTAAAATAAAAGATGGCGTTTACATTAAGGGAAAACCGATAAACTCTTATTTGAAAATAAATCTGAAGATGGTTGAGCCTTGCCAGGTTTCAAAAATTTTGTCACATGAAGCAGTAATGAATACCAACAGATCAATGTCTTCACCAACAACAACATTTATTTTTGCTGGATCAAATTGATTGATTGCAATTTCAACAATAAGTACATCAGCGTCATTGTCAGCTTGCTTAACTAAAATATTCTCCGTAGTAATTTTTTTTAGCATTATAATGAGCCGAGACTTATTATGAATATTCGCAAAAAAATATTGTTGACTAATTGGAACTATCATATGTTGGTCAAAGAAAATATCAGAGCAAGCTGCTGATTTTGTCACACGGCGACGTTTTTTGGAAACTTATTTTTTGTTGAATCGTTATAATCATCGAGAAATTACTCAGTTATAACTATTCTCAAAATTACTGATTATACATGTATTAGTCACACAAACTTAACATTTTACTTATATTACGCGTGCAAAAAATGTTCAGAGACAGTTTCGTCATGCATATTATGGAAAATACAGCTCCAGCTAACTTTCAAATGGCTTTTCTCAAAAATGGTAAATCTTAGAGAAAAAAGTATAAGTACAATTTTAGTAGATAACTACCTGATCTACAATTTAAACCAGATCTATTTTTTTTCGTAAAACTAACCGTTTAGCCAAAAATTTAAAAATCCCTTTTTGCGTCCTTTGACTTAGAATAAATTTTGTTCACACACGGGATAAATGGAAACTATTCAGGATTTCATGAGAGTGGTATCTCTTACTTGCCTATAAATTTTCAGCTTGTTGTAAATTAATGCAAGAGTCAATGTCTATTTTGACCGGGCTTTAGGTCATCGGCGTAATCCAAGTCTTCCAGGATGTTGGATAATCCCCACTCTATCCCGCGGCGCTTGTTATCGAAAATGCGAAGCAAAATCGCGTCAAGAACGACTAGAAAGAGGAGCGATGAAAGGAGGCAGCCCATAGTGTTCGTGAAAATCGCCATAGTGTGGGTGTTAGGAGGATACCTACTCCAAAACGCGTACAGAAAATGTTTCAATTTCGAGATGCTCCCGTATGATTTCACATGATGTATGGTTTTGCAGATTGCACTAACGGAGTGTCAGCTACAAACCACTGTGAATATACGTATTTTGACAGTTATTGATAGATAGATAGATACCGACGCTATTTGTGCCGTAGAATTCAGAGTAACGTACTCCAAATTTGTAGAGCAAACACGTGTTATGCATTCCCACAATCACTAGTTTGCGAAAAGAGATGATCGATATTGGGCTATCACTATGTACACTACACAAATAAAAAGAAAAAAATAGGCGAATTTCATAAAAATACTGACAAATTAATTTTAAGAAATATAGGCGTACAAAAATAATCCATTGAAAAGTTTTTTTTAATAAGATACCTTATTTTAGGGCAGCCAAGACAGTTGTGTTTGACATGACGTTTGACGACAGTTTTAAGAAATGACGTCTTAGAGTTTTTCTGTGCTTTGACTTTGAATTGGCTATGTTTCGGAGGTTTTAGTGATTGTTTTTGTTTTGCGAACCATTTACTACTACGGATATTAATTTATTGCTTCTCTGTTGACCTCAGCTTCATGTTGTTGTTTTTTTTTCGCAGATATTTTGATACACGTTAATCAAATTTCATTTTTCAAATGCATATTTTCGCATACTGCTGCTCTGATCCACCATGTTTAATTTTATGTAGTGTTGCTCTTCTTGACCAAGTTAATTTGAATGTACACAAAGCAAATCAGATAGTTTTGCAGGGCACACCAATAAAGATGTTGTGTATTACTTCGCCTTTTTATTAGTGTTTGCTTCACAAAATATATGAAGCATAAATTTAATTATGTAACTAACTGGTCCCGTGACATGAGTGTATAAGCAATCGTCTGATAAATCAAAGGTCTTAGGATCGAATCTTACCAACGCAATAACTTTTTGCATGATTAAAAACCATTTTTTTCATTTTCGTAAAAAAAATATTTTTGCCTGATAATAAAAACATTATTGAAGTGAAAATTAAATAATTTTTAATAAGAAATTGACTAGGATTTTTTAAAATTATAAATACAATTAATAAAGTTTTGTGCATGACAAATATTCTAAGTCGGACAAGAATTAACGTTATTTTTGATACTCAAGTGGGTAATTTATTTATAAGTGATATGAATAAACATATTAGTAAGTTAGATTTGAAGATACAGGTATCCTTAATTATTATAATCTCAGTAATAACAACATCACTCACATAAAACTAATTTAATCACCCCCTGATATTTTTATAAAAAGCCGATTGGTGCACGACTTTTGGATTGCCATTCAATCACAGTAAAATTTTCTTGGACGTCAAACCAACTTTGCACAAGTCGCGCGCGATGCACAGCACATTTATCATGCACGAAGTAAATGTGTTTTTGCGGGTATGCGATGCGAACAGTAGGTAGCAACATGTTTTGTGAAAAATCCAAGTAACCTTGACTGATGGTTTAGGATGGCATCCATCCGCAATACCCCAAAGTAATGCGGGCATTAGACCTGCATTGAAGAATATTGTTTTTTATAAAGCCCTCACCATCTTTTCGACAAAATATTTTGCGACTGTCCTTTTCTGACTTAAAACATTTTTCATCGCTTAAAATAACTATATTATTGCACCAATCGAAATCCTAATATTCTATTGCGAAGCGTACCCGGTTTTGCCTGTGAATATCTGTAAAATTTTGTTGTTTTCTTGGCTGGCCTACAACATTTCACACCAGTTGCACGCAAGTGGTTCCGTACAGTTTGTAATGTCACGTCATGTTTAGTCGCCCTGGAACGAGTAGTGAAATAGTGAGGAAGGGCTCAGCCATATGCCAAGCAACTATATCATGGTGCCGCGCTTTGACATCTGTGTATGCAAATCCAGCCTTTGGTCCCGGTCAGTGAGGATCAATGGTTCCCGAATCTGCATAACGATGGAACCACAATTGCTCAGTTCTTCTCTATGAACAATAATAAAATATTATTACAAAAAACAAAAATTAATAATGATACAAGATAGGGCAACGCCATCTAGTGACGAGAGGAAGTCTTAGCCACTGGGCCATCACGGCATATTAGCTTAATTTATACTTCATATTCCCCGCAACATTAAAGTGACATGAAATTGCAAGTGTGTGCTTGGACAACGGATTATTGTGAAGGAAACACTAATAAATACCAGTAATACGCCCGATTTTACGCACACTAAGATCTATGTTTGTGTGCCCTACAAACCTATCTAATTTGCTGTGTGTACATTGACAAGAACTGAAATTAAAGAAAATTAACAATGAAAAACGGTTACTATATAGCGATATTTATATTTAGTGTTATTAGTGCTAGCCCAGGGTCCATACATTTCTGGAACATCTTCTTTAGAACCGCTACAGATTTCCTATGCCCGCTTTGGGCCCAGCTGTTAACTGGACGCAACAAGCCATTAATCTTAATATCCAAGGCTTGCTGAATTTCAATTAATCTTCGCACCGAAAATACTGCGGAACAACGCGGTGAGACGAAGACAGTGATGACAGTCCCGTGTCCACAATTTCCGCTCTTTTAAATACCATGCCTTGTTTATGTCGGTAGATAAAGGTTTCTGCAGACATATGCGACGCGACAGCGCGGCAATAATGATGCAATGAAATGGTTTTCACACTTTCTTCGAAATATTTCTAAAACTGCTCTGAATATTGAACCATTTCTATGAAAACCGTCTTCGCATGGTTCAGCACGCATTGTAGAGTCGCAAGGTTTTGAAGGAGCCGTTAAGCAACAGCTAGCTATGTAGCAAGAAGGCAGTCAAAATACTGTTGTTATTTATTATTATTTGGTAAGAGACACTAGCAACTAGTTAGCTGATGCGTGTGTTTCAGATAGCTTGGAAATATCTTATTTGACCAACCTGTTCCTGATGTAGTTCAATATCGGAACTGTCATAACGCTCTCCAGGAATGCAATAAACTCCAGCCACGCGAACGAAGATGAGTTAATTATTTGTGCTTCTAATTTACAAAACACAGAAATGAAAACAGCACACTTTCCTATCAAAAAGTGGAACTTTTATCTATACATCTACACATCTAATCTAAACATATAAAAAAAATGGAGTATCTGTTTGTAATATTGAAATAACCGTTTTTTACTACATGTATATGAATATATATACGGTACATACACCAAAATAACATTTTTTAAATTTTGTCTGTTTGTTTGTTCCGGCTAATCTCTGAAATAGCTGGACCGATATTGACGGGACTTTTATTGGCAGGTAGCTGATGTAATAAGGAGTAACTTAGGCTACATTTATTTTAGAAAAATTCTTTCATTTTAGAAATTTGTTAGGCGGAACGAAGTTCGCCGGGTCAGCTAGCCGTAACTATAATCAGTCATAACTAATATAATAAGCCAATAAGCCAACAGACAGCCTTATCAGCACATTTTCCTTATTCCCTGATAGCAAAGAACAATTTCACCTGACATCAGCTGATTGAGGAAAACGGTGTTTTCTAATATTTACCGAACATTAATCAAAGTAAAAGATTCCTTTGTTTATCGGTACGGTTACCTGAGACAGCGAGCGGGCCATACTATAATGCAGTGGTTTCCAAACTTGGTTTGACTTGGGACCACTTCGGGACTTGATTTCTTTCTTGTTAGCAGAGACCAGAATTCGGCAAGAAAAATAAACGTTCTCAATGTCAAACTTAACATGTTAAACTAATACTTTTAAGAAAGGGATCTACAACGTTATTTATAAAAAACAACAATCAAATGATCCGTTTAATCTTATAATCAGTGTTTAAACTAATCATATGGTTAAAAGTTTTTTTTTATAAAAAGGCCCTACTGTCATATAACACAAAAATGTGAATAGCTTGAAATAATATATATTATTTTAGCTCTTATCCAGTTATGTCTTGTTTGTGCCCACTTGTGGCCCGCGGACCGCAGGTTGAGAGCCAATACTTAAATGTAATGTGCTTCGGAACGTCGGAGGAATAAAATTTAAACGATAAATACGGAATTATCTAGAAGCTTTTTGTACTATTTTTGTACGGGTACTGTTCTACAAAGGGAGATAAAGCCTTAAACAAAAGAGATGAATTTGGCCGTGTGATCAAAGTCAATTATGGACCAATTTTTATAGCAAAAGAGAGTGTTAAGATTTCGACCGGTATGTGTGGAAGTATATAATATGCTCATCTGTTCCCACTTAACTTCTAAACTATTTATCATACTTTGACAAATGAGATGTTGTGCGTGTGCGTGAAGCGTCTTTTTTGTCCGCTGTTTATTTGCATGTGACGTCACATTAAATTGAATATCGCGCCCTCTATACTCCATTTGCGATAGCATTAGACGTTTAAATTAGCCCATTTTACAGCCCGTTCAACCGATTTTGACTTCTATTGTGTTATTAATACGACAAATGGTAGCTATAGTAAACAGTTGGTTTTGGTAACAGGTTTATGCTTTTTATGTCATCCTTATGTTCACGGGATAGAACTCAAAATCGGTTGAACGGACTGTGAAAAGATTTGGAAACATGTCTAATGTTATTTCAAATGGAGTTTAGGGGGCGCAAGAACAAAAAATAGAAATTTCGTCCCACCCCATCATTCGAACTCATTTCGAGACTCTCAAATTTTGAATCATAAACCTATGTGTATGTTTTGTTAGCTAATATAACTACACACACACAGCACATAGCAGATACCTATACCTGTCTTTTAGTGAATAATAAATTTCCTAAATCAACTACGTTACTCGTATACATTATCTAGACTCCACTCTTGTAAGCTATGCATTATCTAGATATATATAATGAGGCTCTGCAAAAACTGTGAGTAGTACGTGAGGGACGTAACCAGGGTGCAACGAATAAAACTCAGGAATAACTTTTATACTTGTATTTGAGCAACATGAATGAAACATGATGAATTGACAAGCAAAGCTTAGCAAAAACATCTTCATTTATTTATATAAGTTCGAATTTCAATTCCCTTTCAAAACTCTTTCTAAAATCTGAATTAGAAACAACTACGAACGAAGGCAGAATGCATTTAATTTCCGCGTTGCTTATTTTTCACCAACTTTTTTTTATTATTTGGCGCGGTCGCAGTTTTCAGCCAGTCACCTATTCAATACATTGTTCCCGCATGGTTTGTGATTCATGTCTTTGCTGATTGGAACATTTAATAACAATATCCACACTCCAAATTCAAGGCATATTTTATATGCCTTGAATTATGCCTATATTTTGGTCCCTGTTTACGAGGATTATACTAGTTTTTTTTTAAAGGTGTGATAAAAACGCGTATATTAATTTATCACACATTAAAAAAAAAACTAGTGCGTCTAAAAAATGAGTGCGTCTTCCTCAAGTGAAAGTATTATAATCAAGTTTCTCAAAAACTACATCCTGGGACACCTTTTTCTGAGATCATTTCTAATTCCCATAAATAAACAACTACTTCAAAACTGTAACGGACAGTCCTAATAAAATTGTTACGATGCACTTCCATAATTGTTCAAATATAAACATTAGCCTCTAATTATTTTGTTTTATGTCTTAAGGTTCTTCATTTTATGTAAATAAATAAACATAACGTTCATGTTCATAAGTTGCACTTACTTATTTTCTCATAAAGGATGATAAAAAGTAGAGTGTCCACCTCGGGAGCAACACTATTTTAAGCTCGAGTGACGTACTTTTAATCTCTCGCTTCGCTCAGGATTCTACTTTAGAATCTTACGCACCGCTCTGAATTAAAAAAAAAAACTCTCGCCTTTACAATAGTTGTTTGCTCCATAGATAAACAATCTACTAATTACCGAAATTTGAAATCATTGGTTAGCATACATAACCAGTGTTTGAGTTAACTACGCTTCAAAAAACAGGGCCTTAGCACAACGCGCCGCCGCGCCGCTTACGTACTTTGTTACGCTTACGTTCCTTAGCCAGAGAAAAGATTTTAGAAATCGGATTAGTATCTACTGTCAGCGATTACCTCCGACAGAACACAAAAAAACATTATATCACCCTTTTATAATATTGTATGTTTATACTTTTATTTATAGTTGCGCCAATATGATCAAACAAGTACCAGTAAAGGATTCCCACCAAAAACACCTCATGTTGATTGATTGCCAAGAAAAGTTTAACAGATCTCGAGTGTAGCCAAACACCATGTGGTGTCGAAGAGAACTACGAGTAACTCTACAAGCTCTATTTCTACAAATCTATCTTTATCTTAATGAAAAAATAATGGCTTGGTCGTTAACTCTCTCAATGTTCTTGGATCTATTGGATATTCCTCAAGAACTTCAAAAATGTCTCGTGCAATATACGTTCCTAAGTTACTTACTAACGCAAGTTCAATAACGTCCTCCATTCTTCTCCATTTTTATTGGAACCGCCTGATAGCACAAGATTTTATCACGCGACTCTAAATCGAAGGCAGTAAACTCCAAGATATATTTACCCAGTCATCAAATGAGAAAGGTACATCTTATCTCAAAAATGTATGAGCTCTCTTTCTTGAAATGTTGGTACTAGCTTTGGCATCGCTTGCGTATTCACAGTCGTCATATATATATTATACAAAATTATGTCATGTAGCAAACATGAGTATGATGATATGATCACGACCCACATTAGGGCCCCATCCACTAACGTTCATTCCTGCCGGATCCTACAATCCTTAAGGAATGAACGCCAGTGGATTTACAAAAGTCTGAAAGAATGAATGTATTAAAATACGGTTAATTAAGGTAAATACGGTTAATTAAAAGTGTGTATGGTGATCGACGGATTGTTTTTCTTGTTGGACTGGCGTGTTATGATAAAATCAGGGGAAAGAATGTAGGATTGTGGTTTAATTAGTGGCTTCAACGATCTTATTTTATCCCGTTGTGTTTCCGTATAGTTTGTAAAACAGGACAAGTCAGAAGGAATGAACGTTATTGGCCCTATTCTAGAGTGCCCCAAGCATCCATGCGACTGCACTTTAAGAACCTAATTAACGCTGCAATTACGCGGCCACCTTCTGGACCCAAGTTATTAAATATATCACAAGACGTCTGGTATAGATGATTTTTTATTTTCTAGTTTCTGGAATGGCTGAGGAAGTCTTCCGGTTCGCGTTCGCCATTCCAGCTAGGTAGCAGGCTGTTTAGCTCTATTTGACCTTTTTTCCAGGATTTTTAATTTAGGGATACTTAATATATATATTTTTATTTATTTTTTTAATTTGCTTGCGTTTTACCACTATCTCACCTGATGGTAAGCGGTGATATGGTCGACGATGAAGCATGCTTGCCTAGAAGAAACCTATTCACGCTTGACTTAAATACTCCCAGGTTGTAGCTAGCAGGAAATACAGACTCCGGCAGGGAATTCCACTCCTTTGCTGTACGCATATTAAAAGTATTCCCAAAACATTTATTGCGTATGACCACCAAGTACCAACGCGCGACGGTTCGATATGAAAACCACAACATTTCGGGGACTGGTATAAAATAGCTATGACTTTTGTACGTTTGTGTGCATGAAGTATTTAATACATTTGCATGACGTTGAACTTTTTATAGCGTAACGTTGACCTTCTATATGAGCGGTTGACGACCGCGGGCAGCTTCCATCGTGCTTCAAACTTCTAGATTGATTGTTTATCTTTGTGTAATGAGGGGATCTGTTACTAATTGCCTCTTGCCCTGGAGGGAGGATTGTGTGTTACGAAATTACGTAGACTTGGGACAATGTTTACACAATATATGGTTATCGTTTGAAGTACTTTTTCCTGTTAATGCTCGGCAAATATTGCAGACCCACTTATATTGTACCATCAAATACATATTATTTAATTATTTTTTATTTGAACAAAACTTGTTCCGCTAAAAAGACAATGATTGAGTTCTTTACAAGAATATATTCTCTAAACATTTAATGATCTTCTTTAGGGTCAAGAGACCAGTTGAATGCCTTTCCGAATAAGGTTTTCAGAAATAGTGCATCGCTAACCAGAGAAAATACTTAAAAAGAGATTAATTCAAATGTATTGTAATCATATTACTTTGGTCGTAATAAAATTATTCACCGTATTTTTTATCATAGTATGTATGTCTACATTATTATAAGAATATTCCAATGTTTGTATAATAGATAAATCTATCGTCCATGATTAATTTAATTTCATAGAAATGGTAAATATTTACTTAATAAGTAATATTGACTGTTACACTATCTATCAGCCACATAATATTTGATTCCAAATCTATTTGCGTCGGTTACTCATAATTTAATTAGGTATTAGGAACCTAATAAATTCAGTGAAATTTACTGTCTTTTGTATCGTTAAACGTAGATCCTTTCCTCACAGAATGGAACGTTTATTGTATATTCATTTATTAAAACTTCATGCAACATAAAGAGTACATAAGCGGACTTAATGACTGAGGCATTCTCTACCAGTCAACCAAGGGTAATGGAGAGATAACATGGCAGTTGTATAAAAAATAGAAATATTTAATGAAGTAAAATTTAAGAATATGTATTGTTGTATATATGATTGCGTTACCGACTATAAGTCAGCAACATCTAGCTACCTAAATCGGTTTACTTAATATTTTTATTGCAGTTCACTGCATGAATTCCCTTTCACCTTTATATTTTTCTCGGTTTATAGAATTATGATCAATCCTTTACGTAAGATTGTAAATCATCACACCATCACTTTTTCGGCCTACTGTGTGGTCGGATCCTCACTCGTTAGCGTTAAATATACAGACGCAGATATGACTCCGTATCAAATCGTCTTATTCGCAAAACAGCCTATGAGCAGAATATTATATTCTCAAAATGACCTAGTAGCAAAATGTCCTATAAACAAAAGAATGGGAGTAGTATAGTCACATTTTGGTACTAGGTCATTTTCAGAATATGCCGTTCTGCTCATAGGTCGCTTTGCAAATAGGACATTTTGATACGGAGTCGCAAAAAGATCGTGATACAGTCAGGATGTTGTCGCTGACCTTCACCCACGTAACCACAATTTTGCATCGTTACTACTGCGATACAGAATAGATACAGACGCGATGAAGCATCAAGTGTGCTTTAGGGTTGCCATCTTTTAAAGCTACTAACCAGGACAAGAAGCGTGATAAACCCTGATTTTGGAGCTTACAACCCGAAAATTTAACATACATTTTCTTAAGTTACCTACTTAGTAGAATAAAATATAGTTTTAATGATTATAAATCAACATTTTATATATTTTCATTTTGTTTTTAAACTAAATGTAGTTTGAATATATATTTTTTAACAAAAAAATACAATCATTACGTACTAATTGAAAAATTATTTCAATTTCGGAAGTTGGTATTTATGGTTTCGTTTCTTCGTTTTCTGACACCGACTTCCAAAGTTGAAGTTATTTTTCACTTTGTAGTGATTTTAATTGGAAGTCGGTTTTTTTGTAAAAAAATATATATATTCAAATTACATTTAGTTTTAAAAAAAGTATGAAAATATTTAAAATATGTACTAGTCTGTTAGTACAATGAAATCTGTTGTGTTGTTTTGGTGAAATAAATAAATATTATTATTATTATACGCACTTACTTTTTCAACCCTTATTGTAAAATGTAAAGTTATATATTATCCTTTGCGTATATTTTTGCCATTTTCCAGCGTCCCAGAAAATCATATATGTAATGCCATTTAGGTAGGTGCAAACATCTGATTAGTTACAAGGTTTTTATTTTTCACTTTTTTATTTATTATTTATTTATTTATTTATTTATTTTTAGGAAAACTTACAGCTAAGCAGACATTTAGTAATAGTTTTTGTTGTAGTAGGTGAGCCAATTTAGCTGTCAATTTCTATAATAATCTTACTTCTTACTAATATAATAAACGCGTAAGTTTTTATGTTTGTTTGTTACTCAATTACGCCAGAACGAGTGGATCTAGGTGAAATATAGTTTGGAATAGTCCATAGGCTACTTTTTATCCCGTATAATGTTCCCTTGGGAAGATAACACACTTCGCACGTGGGCGAAGACGCTGGTAGAAGCTGGTATACAATAAACAGAAATGCAATCTCGGGTGCTTTGCCGTAACTTTTGAAGAGTTCCGTTGAATATCTTCAAGTATCTTCGTCAGATCCACTCAGACCAAATTTAAATGGGACAAATTCGGTATCATACCTTTCCAAACAAAAAAAGATTTTCAAAATCGGTCCACAACGGACGGAGAAATCGGTGAAAAATTGCCGTTGGTGATTTGAAGACTTTAAAACCCGGACTACAAATAAAACCCAGCCCGGACGCCTTCTTAACTAGGACAAATCCGGGGAAATCCGGACGGATGGCAACCCTAAGTGTGCTGTAGTAAATACCTGTTGATTGGATTAATGCAGTCGTACGTTTGTAGCGAGTTCCATAACGTATACTTACGGCAAGTGTGCAATAATTGTGTTTTCCACTATTGTCACCAGACGGAATAATCGCTGTCTCTGTATTATTGTATGTATATATTTTATTGTAATTTACGTTTATCTGATCGAGTGTATACAAACTCTTACTAGGGCCACTGACAGCGTGACGGGGGACAGGACAGTATGGAAGAAGAAAACGTGTTGCACTGACCCCAAGTAACATGGGACAAGGACGGGAGGATGATAATGATGAAGATGCAGCCAGTCCAGAGTTTCACTTGAATGTAGGCAACTCATTTAATTTTCGTAGATATCATTTGTGTCATGATTTACTGTAAACTATTGTGTGTGTTTAATAGTAACCTATTGTTACGTCTTAACTGCAAACTATTTTCTTGTTGTCCCGTTAACTTTGGGGTATTCATCAACTCATTCTTGGCAATCGTTATCCAGCAGCTAGAAGCCTGCGAGGATCATCGTAACAGCTAGCCTGAAATAATGTATTCTGATCTATACCTGGCTCATTCGATTTTCAATGTAAGTAAGACCCATATTAGGTAGGTCTGACGAAGTAGACTTCTGACGTTACCTGCCTCCAAGTTATTTTTAATAAGTAGGTACCTGCGTACCCAAGTGGGATGTGGAATACAGTGGGCTCGTATCAAAGTTGGCCTTTTATTCCTTTAAAAAGGGTAGCTTACCTAAAGCTTCAGTAGAAGTTTAAAGGTCACATCACGTCACCATTGACGTGATGTTATACTCCATAGTATCGTGCCTTTGACTGTATTGCTGCCTATTTACCGAATAGGGAAATATTAGAAACATCATTCAATAAAAGAACGTTAAGGTAAAAAAAGTACTTCTTACGTCATTATATTAGAAGTACTTTGCGAGGAGAAGCTTCTCTGTCGGAGTTTCTTCTGCGATTTCTTTGCAAACTGGATCGTTTTAAATCTGTTTAATAGAACCTCGTTGAAATGCAAGCACACATTGTTCTTCAAATTTTCAAGCCAGTAAATATTTATAAATGGTGTCAGATGAAGGGTTCAGAATATCAAAAGAAGCAGCAACTCTTGAATGTAATACCTAGGTATGTAACCTAGTTTGATGTCATCCATGCTCTTGAACACTGAAAAAAATAATTGGCACTTGCGAACTGTTTTCTTACTATTACTTACTTATTATTTGATTAAAGTTTATTTCCTAACAACTAAAGTTTGCTTAAATTTTTATTAAATAATACAAAACTAATCACCATTTAGAAAAATTAGTTTTTGTTGTTAGTAAGAAAAAAGTTTGCAAGCCCCAATATTTTTTTTTTTCAGTACATCGTGAATATCCTTCTTTGCAGTTGGTTTTAGTAAGTAATTTACGGGAATGGAGCTACAGAGGAAATAAAATATATTCATTTTATAGTATTGTATAATTTATATTAGTCTTTTAGATGTCAATGAAGAAGGCAGTCTTCGGGAAGATTTTCGCCACAGCCCTGATGTTATGAATAACGGTGATATAGGCTGTCTCCACTATTTTGCATAGCGTCTTTTTCCTCAAGGATAGCTTGTTGGTCTCATAGTCGGGCTTCATGACTTTTGCGTCGGAGTCTGTTGGCAAATAAAAATATAATTGTATACAATTATATGAGAAGAGTAATAATCCATTCGAGATTTTAAGATTGAGGAACCATCAATGGAACCAATACTAACCAGTGAAACAACACAGCGTGATCATAAGACGCACAAGCTCATAATACTAAAGAGTTGACAAATGTTAGCAAACGTTGACAAAGAAGTAGTTGATCTAGGATCTAAATGATCAAACAAGAAGTTTAAGTCGCAATAGACTGAGATATTCAGGGCTTTGTTTTCTTTGTAAAGAAAAATTATGCACCTTGCACATAATATAGCTTTGGTCCGCTTCCTTTTATATTAAAATATGAGAATCTTTATATTTGAAACAATATTATTTTAAGTGGTTTTGTCTACTAACCATTTTCCAGAGCATTTTGCAAAGCTTCACCAACAGTCACAACGGGTTCTCCAATGATTTCACAAGTGTTTATTTCTGGACCTACTACGAAGTATTCTCCATCATCTTTCTTTGTAAAACTGTAGCCGTACTGTGAGCTCCCCAAGGCAGCTGTTGAAGAGGTACAGGTGGATTAGTAAGATTGATAGTAAGTACAGTAAGAACAAATTGTATCGAACCATCTACTTTCGAACCTACTCATACAGGAAGTAAGTTTTCAGATTTAATTTTGATGTATCCCCCATTCACGTCTCCTTCACTTCTGAGGTTTTGCAGTTGCATCTTTTAAACTCAATATTATGGTTTGACTGTACAAGCTGCTGCCCGAGGCTTCACCCGTGTGGGATCAGTATTTCCCTCTATAATTCAATATATTTTAAAATAATGGTTTATTCGATATTTTGATGTACATAAGCTATATTACAGAATATTTTAATCAAAAACCGTTCAGTGGGTTTTGGTAAAAGAATCAATCCATTCATCCTCACAAACTTGTGCGTTAGTAAATAGTTGTAAGACTTACTTGTTGAGGCCGTGTAACTTCCAGTAAATTCCTTGTTCTTGTCGGTAAATATAATTTTAAGATCACCAACAATATTCAAAACAGCTTTCGTTTTTAGTACTACAGACTTTTTGTCCGTATCCATTCTGCAAAAAAATGTCTTAAAAGGTTATCAATAAGATAAAGAGGTAGAAACGGGCAATTAGTGCTATCAATAAGTTGCTCTATTTAATGTTGCATCTTTGGTTCTTGTTTTTCTTTGATAAAGCTCTGTATTATGTGATTTGTGGACTTTATGATAAGCGGGGATTAAAAAAATGTAAACCAGGATTTTTAATTTACGCACTTTATTCAGTTAATTAGGTTGCAGTATTTGATTTGAGGTAACGTTTTATAAAATAAACTAAGGTTGCGATTGGGGTTCCTTTCATTGATATCGAACATCAATGAATGGTTGCAGTTAAAATATACGACCTCAAGCACTCAAATACTAAAAAAAAAACAAATTGAATAGCAGGACTCGGGCTTGTAGTGTAGATGCTCAAAAACGTAATGTGTATCCTAAATTTTGGTAAGGATGTCCTAAATGTCTTCTCATATCACAAAGACGGGCTTATGGTGTTTCCGATTTTAAAAGTCCGCTTTTTGGTCATTAAAACTTTTTGGTTTAAAAAATCCTTTGGGATTTCTTATCTGGGTGAATTAACTGGTTACTCGTACAAAACAAATGTACATACTAACTTGAACCAGTTTCACTCTTGTAATTTTTTTACGTTTTGAGTCGTTAGTTTTAAGAATTTGTTAAAAAAAGGCTAAGTTGATGGTTAGGTTGAATTTAATAAATTCTGCCAGTTGTATGCTATGCTAAAATCTTAAAATGGGAGGCAACATTCAACTCCGTCATTATATTTCAACCAGTGCTACATTAACGGCCTCTGTTTGTTCGATTAAATCTTTGTTCAAGTGCCGGCTCGTCTAGATACTTAATTACAGTTCTAATTTTTTTTATTGAAGTTGGATATTTGACTGTTTGGCCTCAAAAAAAGGGCGTAATGGTGCAAATATAATCGCGCAACCTATAAGTATGATTAGAATTCGTAATAATCAGTACAGTATCCTTTGATGATGATATATATAAACAGTTACGATGGTGTATATTGATGCTAAATACCCGGCAAAAATACTCACTGGAAGTCAGAAATCTGTTGCTTTTTCAATCCAGTGACATTGATATTCTTGAATTCAAAGGTCAGTCCCATGCCTTGGTCGACCACGACTTTCAACTCCGGGATGATCAGGGGATCCAAAGGTTTGATGTCATAATCTGGCACACCATTGCAGGTCTTCTCCAGGAAGCTCTCCGTAGCCTCGCTCAGGCATTTGATGTCATTTTTGTAGCATGGGTCGAAAAGTTTTTCTGTAAAGAGATTACGATTAAGAAAGTATTCACAACTTCAGTTATTAACAAAGCCAGTATTCCACCATAAAAAAGTAGAGAGAAACTCTACTTTTTTAAGGTAGAATTGTAACAGAGTGTTTTATACGTGTGGCACTTTAGTAATTCAATATTTTCTTAAAACACCACGACGGTGAACATAATTACAATATTTTTTCCTGTAAACATTCAATATTCCCAAATCTGAATGATGCAAACACTAAGATCTAGCTCTGATAAGTATGAGGAAAACGGTTTCACTCAGTCATGATCAAATAAATAATATAATCATTGTCATCACAAAATGAAAATGATTATATGATATTGATATATGTATTGACCACACTATGAAATGTAACGCTCAAAATAACTATGAAACTATAGATAGTGATCATAATGATAATAATATAGAAAACCACGTACCTCCCTCCGAAAGGACACAACACGCGAAAGTAAGCAATAAGAAGCTCCTATAGACAGCCATGTTGCAGGGGTACTGACCGAATGAAGACTAACTGAGAAGTGACTAGTGATAATACACTTTCATTTGTTTATACTAGCTGATATAATAATTGAAGTGAGTAAGCATTTCGATAACAAAGGTCACAGTTATCAAGACGCATATGACATGGGTAACGCAAGCTATAATAACTTAAATGCTTCGGATATTGATTAATGAGAATGGTTCAATCCTAAGGAAAAAAAAGAATAAGATAGCAGAGAATTACTAGCTTATAATACAGTGTGAGTAGCGATAAATATTGTTGTTGAGTCGAAGATTTCGCTGAATAAGAAAACATCTGTCACTCATAATTCATACCTACTAATATCATAAATGTGAAAATTACTCTGTCTGTCTCTTTGCCTACTTGTTAAGTTTTGACGCCTTAACCGCTGAACCAATTTTGATGAATTTTGCTATCTATAAGAGACTACTCAAGCTGGATAGTATTTCCCTCTCGACTTTAGGTGAGGAGGGATAATAGTATTTTCCCCATTGACTTTAGGTGAGGAGAGGTAAATCATTTCACATAGCTTTTTCCCAACTTTTTCCCAGTCTAACCGGATACAGTTGAATATCAAGAGGATGAAGATGAATAATGTTTATTATGTCAATCTATAAATACTTCACTGCAGGGCAAAGACGTGTTCTTATTCAAAGAAGACACCGAATACTGATAGTAGCCTGAAAACATTATTCTCAAGTCAAGCTGGTCAGATAGCTAATCTCGGGCATTGGTGGCCCAGTGGTAACGGCCGCGATTTACAAGTTGTAGTTCGTGTCAAGTTATAGTTTGTGGATTCAAACCCAGCTTTATTTTGAGTAAATCATTTCATCACCACTGCTCTCAAAACGGTGAATGAAAACATCATGAGGAAAACGGCATGTCCTAAAACCAAAAATTCGAAGACATGTGACATCCAACAACCCTTATTGGGCCCGCGTGGTGGGTTACGGCCCATCCTCTCTCACAGAGAGGAGGCCTGTACGCAGAATGGACCTAATGGGAGTCTAATTGCAGAAAAGGGTCTTAGCATCAATCCTATCCTAGGTAAAGTTTATAAAAATAAACATATATGGACAATCTACATTGACTTTGGATGTGAGGAAATCGGATCTTCTAATATTGTCTAAATCTTACTTTAATATTATAAATGCGAAAGTTTGGAGGGATGATGTGTGTTGCTCAACCACGCCAAAACGACTGAACGGATCTGGATGAAATTTGGCGCAGAGGTAGATTATAGTCTGGAATCATCTTTCATCCCGGTATAATGTTCCCTTGGGATGACAAAACACTTTTCACGCGGGCGAAGCCGCTGTCTGAATCTAGTATTGTTTATATCTCCAACTTACACTGGGACAGCGTTTGGTGATCAGTCCTCAATCTTCTTTTTAGCGTGTCAATAGCAATCTATGAACCTACATTAAATCAGCCCACAACTTGGTAAGGCGTTTTGCACAATCAATGACTTCCATAAGTTTCTGTAGTGTGCAGGCATAAGGGCAAGATAAAAGAAGTCTTACTTTAATAGCAACAATACCTAATTTGCACGCCAGGCTGGAATTATCTATACTTAAATCTTGATCTATGTGCTCATTGCTTATGTTTACCAAACTTACTAACGTTTCTACAAAATCTGTAGCTTTGTGCCAATATGCGAATGGAACTAATAAATTTCACGAATTTATTAAGCGTAAATGTCAACAGATATTATATTATTATTATATTCAGACAAATATTATTATTTTTAATCTCTTGTTGTTTGCATGCCCATTCGACCTCAAAATATTTATAGAGTTCTGTTTGTACTGAGTAATCTAACTGGAGTATGTTATTCAAGTTCAAGGTTTCATTCTAATATATCTTTTTTGTATTTCTGTTAAGCGATAAAACCACTGTTTATACTGTTATAATATTTGTGGTTTCCTGATGTCGCTTCTTTCACTGTAGAAGTAAAAGCAAATTTGTCGTTGCGGAATATAGCTAGGTCTAAATCAGACTTTTTAACCTTTCCAATCAAATTATATTGATAACAGGAGTATTTAGAGACTGGCATATTTTGTAAATAACAGCATTCTTTAAGTCCCACTACTATTATAAAGAGGTAAGTTTGTGAGGATGGATGGATGTTTGTTACTCTTTCATGTAAATTCATTTTACGTTCAGAAGTTCTGAATGGATTTTGATGAAACTTTGCGAAATGTAGCTTATACATCAGAATAATTCATAGGATATAATTTATAAAGATACCAGGAGGGCGGCAGCTAGTTTGTTTATAAAATACGGATGCGATGAATGACTTTGCTTTATGTATGTGTGGTCTTCTTATCAATAAAAGTAACAACATATTTGCAAACTTACGAATTACGAATGCCTTTTTTACGCCCATTTTTATTTCATCCATATCCTACTAATATTATAAATGCGAAAGTTTGTGAGGATGGATGGATCTATGTTTGTTACTCTTTCACGCAAAAACTACTAAACAGATGAAACTTCACAGTAATATAAGTTATACATCAGAATAACACATAGGCTACAATTTATAATGATTTTTTGTAATTTGGTCATAATATAACGATAAAAATCAAGTAAGTCGGAAAAAAAATCTGCCCTCTGAGAGCTATCTTCGCATGCGCTGCCTAAACCGTTGGAGATACACAAATATAATGTACCGTAGGATTGATTGTCTTAGATAGTTCTAAATAAAAGTCCTTGACAGCATATATCTACCTTTTATGTGTCAGCCACTATGACCAAAAAAATTTGAGATTCTTATGAAAATTTCAATAATGTAACCCAAAGTAGCAAAATGTTGCATATAAAATTCGTAGGTAGGGTAGGTAGGTAGGTAGCCAATTGACGGGAGCGAAGCCCCGGGGGTCAGCTAGTTTATTATATTTGTTTATGAAAAAATATGATTTCTGACGAGCTTCGAACAATTTTGATTCGTACTTACCTACTTACTTATTCGTACACGTAGATAACCTTCATGAAGGTAACATTTTAATCATAGTAAATTGAAGATTAACATTATTGAAAATTTACTTACCTCTGTCGGAAACCGCAGAAACAAAAAATATTGAAACTAAAACAATATAAGAGAACATTTTTAGGAGATAAATATAACGAGACACAGTATACCAAAAGTAACTATTGATAGCAATATATTGTTTAACAGGTTCTTGGAGAGCTACTTATATAGAGCTGTTTCTTGTTTACCGTCCTAGTTTAATATTTGTTTGTGCGCATAGGTCATGTGTGTCAACTTTAATATCTATTAAACATACAGAATTACACTAAATAATATTTCTTAACAGGATGAAAATAAGCGAAGGAGGAAGATACTGGAAAATCATTTCTTTGCATAAAATTTAAATTTTAACAGCACTCAAAGAGATTTCTAAAATTGATTGCCAATCTTAATCGTAAATTTTATGGCGGCTTCAACCTACACGATCATTGGTCACAAAGTGACAATAATAACTAACAATACCATCGAGAGAAACGCAAAATTGTTTGTGTGTCTGTAGAAGATAATGGGAAATTATTAACTGGGCGAAAAAGGGAAATAATTAACCGGGTGAAAAATATACTGAATGGGCGACTATTATACTAAGTAAGCAATTATTTATCCGGTTTGAGGAATACCTTTTAGGAGGTTTTTGTGAGCTGCAGTAATAATATTGTGACATACTATAATTGTATTTGGGGTTCTATTTTTTCTATATTAGCATATTATTCTTCATCGTAAATAAAGGCGACATCGCTGTGCAGCGCGGGAATTCGGGTATAATTGTGTTTTCAACGAATTACGAATTGGTACAAGAGCAAGCGGAGCGAGTTCGGGAGCTTAGGGCACCCCGACACGGACAGGTTAGGTTCGAACGAGATGAGGTGAGCTGAAGTGAGTGAGCAAAGCGAGCGAACTCAGCTCCCGTCATCTCGTTCGTGTTAGGTTACTTTAGACCCTGCGGACGGAAATAGGAGCCCCGCGCAGCAGGGCTCCGTCGACTATGTTGCCAAAGTACTAATCAAGTCGCTATTTTAAACATTTGTATTCGCCCACTGTTTGTCGCCCACTTAGTATTGCAGTAAGCCATATTCAGTATTTTTTACATCTTTAACTTGAATTTATTGTCGCTCGTTTAAATACTACCCGGCGAAAAATATACGGAATGGGTGACTATTATACAAACAATTAGTAAGTAACTATTTATCCGGTTTGAACCTTTTAGGTTACTTGTGAGCTGCGGTAATAATATTGTTACATAATTTAATTGTATTTGGAGTTCAATTTTTCTAGTTTAGCATATTATTCTTTTGAAATAGTAGAACAACCGATGAGGCGATATCGCTGTGCAGCGCGGGAGTTCGGGTGTATTCGTGTTTTCAACGAATTAGTCCAATAGCGAGCGAAGCGAGCTCGGGTACTTAGGGCTTGTACGGTTATTTTAGACCTGCAGACCGAAATAGACTACAATTTTTTATTATCAAGTCGCTGTTTTAAACATTTGTATTCGCCTACTGTTTGTCGCCCACTTAGTATTTCAGTAAGAAAGTCAAAGCGAATTCGTATAATATTTTCGCTCGTTAAAAAATTACCCGAAGGAAATCTCTTAAAGTAGCAATCCTTATACAAAAATTCTTAAACTGATGTAAGGCTACATTTTCGCCAAAAAATGCACGGAAAGGAGTGGAAGAAATGACTTAGAATTTAGGAAGTAAGTCAAATATTCGCCTGAAATGATAAGATCCCTTTGCATGTAGCAGTAACTCAGACCTATCCTTTACGCCCCCACGTTGGTACTATAACTCATTTCTAACGGAGCCTCGTTTAGTAGTTCTATCACGGGAGCTGGAACAGCACCAGCATCATTAACTGTTTCATTTGCTATCCTGATACTAGCGTAAATATTTAAAATCTGCTCTTGTTGTTAGAAAATATTTTACTTTACAGTAGCTTTTTTGTGTCTTCTACGGGGTTTTAAGACTCGCTCTCAACGTCGTTCAAACTAGCAATACTGCTAAATCTAGGTGCTAGGTTTGATACCCTGTACCGGCAAGGATATTGGGTGATTAAGAGGATATGGTGCAAGTGAATAGACAGTTGGGACACTCAAGCAAGTGGGACATACGTAGTCTGTACAGGGGCACCAAACTCGCACCGGATGTTCGATGGATTAATAATCTCCCATTTTTAGCGTCTTCAAAAAAATGAGGTAATCAATTCGACACGTGTGTATTTTATATTGTTGGAATTGCACAATGTTTACATATGTTACTCTGTATAGGCTTCTAAACACGTGTGCAAAATTTCGTAAGTGTATGATTGTATGTTTGTCCACGCATATCTCCGAAATAGGTCTTTTTTATTGGATTAAATATCTCTCAACTTAGAGAACAGTACAAGTTTCATTAAAACGGTTTAGCAGTTTTCAAGATATGGAACATTCAACCGAACTCCTTAGCGACAAACAGCACAAATGTGTAAATTAATTTATTATGGGTATTTTTACAATCCTTTAGATACTCGTACCTTACTTTGCTCTTTGCTCAATTTTTATTAGTGATAGGGTACTAAAACTAAAAAGAGAGAAATAAACTTTTTTTCAATTATTTTTGCAGCGAGTTAAGCAACCGATTCAGTACCTTTTACTCGTATATAGGTTACTGCATCATGATGGCTTGGGCTTAACTAAGTCATGAGGTGGTCACTTTCTACAATTTTATTAATTTATTAATGGAGTGTAAGTATATACCTTGAAAGATTTCTATTGAATTAAAAGTCATCCTGTAAATCTTCTAATTAATGTTACCATCTTTAGGTTACTGTTAATGCCCAAACTACGGTAAATCTTAGCATTTACCAGTAAATACTAGGCTTTTCCATGTCATATCGGTAAAAGCCCGAAATTATCTATGATAATTGCTAATTGCCGGCTTTTATTATGTATCACACGGTAAATCTTAGGATTTATGTAAATGTTTGAACAATTTTTATGTCAATGAAACACTATGATACGAAAGGTTGACAAAAATTTAAGGCCTGACGAATTACCTTCACCAAATTGGTATTATGTTTATTAGACGATTTTTTTCAGCGAATTTGACTATAGGCATTAAATTTTTTAATCATTTACAAGTCTCAGAGGTAAATCCCAACATTTACCGTACATACTTTCTACATCACATCCTAGGCTTTTACAGTAACATATACATTGAAAAAATGATGCATAAAGCCCTACACTTAATCGTGCTACCTCAGAATACATAGAAATTGGTTAGCTGAGAAACTACGTAGAGGAAGCAACCAGTGTGATGTTTGCTGAACCGTAGCTAATACAAGGGGACGCTGCGCGCCGTCAACGTAGAGACGGGCAACCCATTGAGATATATGTTAGGCTACGTTAAATTTTTTTGGCTAGAATTAATTTGATCTGAAGAAAAAACAGGATCTAAATAATGGCACCGTGTCTTATGCAGCTAGTACACATAATAAGGTTTATTGAACTTGTTTCTGATATTGAAATTGTGTATTTATTTGTTTGAAATTTTGAATCTGACGTCACTGCCACCTCACGTTGGCCCTAGAGCTCTAGAAGCATGAATTTTTTCATAAGAGATCCGTCTGCCATTTGAAGGCAAGGACAAAAGGCAGATTTTAAAAAATGCTTGAAGAGATCAATTCCCCATTTAAGCATTGCAAGGTTTGAAGGGCGTTGGTGTGGCAATTAATTATTTTTATCGATCGCTTAGCCCACCTTCCCAAACAAGCCTAATGAAATTGTTAGGAGAACGGCCGCATTAAACGAAAAAAATAATGCGAAAAACATTTACAGCGTACTGTTAGAAGACATTACAGAAGCTTCTGTAACTGTTTTGTCTTTATTTATGGCCCTTTTAATTAGGTAGTACTCACGGAATTTTGGGTACCCACAAAGTTGATAAACGAAAGGTACACCGGAAATATACTTAATGGAAAAGTTTTAGATCTGAGTCCCGTGGTCAGAACAAAGTGCTCCCAATTCATTTTGAGCTTTAAACACAAAGCATTTTATTATCATCATGGCATGTTCCACAGAAAGAACTAAACCGTTTTAATGTCAACTGAAATAAAGCTAACACGACGCGGCGTTTTCAACAAGGCAAGAAAACTATTTCTCAAAGTCAAATATGTTTATTTCAACTAGGCCATTGAGAAACCTCTCTTAAGACACATTAAGCACACTAAAAAAAAAAAAAATAGCATAAGTACAAAAGAAGATACAAATATGTAGTAGTGCATTTAAGTAACCCTAAACCCACACTAGGATACCCTGTGTCTCCGGTGGAATTTCGTGGAACATTTCTGACGTTTGGCACCCAGACTGGAGCGGGCCGGGGCTGCGTTCAAGCGACTCCTGCTCAATCTAGGGGGTGCAAACGCCTTCTGCCGGAGGCTCTACGCGGGGGTCGTGCAGTCCATGGCCCTTTACGGCGCACTGGTGTGGGCGCGTTCCCTGAGGCGGCGACCAGCCCGCTGGTTGAACGCGTCCCAAAGGGTCATGGCCATCCGGCTGATCCGGGGATACCGCACGGTCTCCGGTGAAGCGGCGAGCCTCCTTGCCGGATTGCCGCCATGGGATCTAGAAGCAAAAGTCCTCGCACAAATTTGGGAGTGGCGAGAGGAGGCGAAACGCTGGGGCGAAACCCCACTGCCACGACAAATCGCGGCTTGGCGGACAGAACTCCGACAGGATCTCATGGCGGCATGGGGAGAGCGACTGTTGCAACCCAGTGCTGGGCAAGCCACAATTGCGGCGATACGGCCCCTCTTTGAGGAGTGGCTTGAGAGGCGCCACGGCGTCCTCACCTTCCGCCTGACGCAGGTCCTCACCGGACACGGCTGTTTCGGGAGGTTCCTGTACAGGATAAGGCGGGAGGAAACGCCCGGGTGTCACCATTGTGTGGATCGCCCGGAGGTCACGGTAGAGCATACGGTGGAGGTCTGCCCCGCTTGGGCCGAGCACCACCGTGTCCTCATGGAGGCGATCAGCGGTGGCGACCTCTCGCGTCCGGCCTTGGTTCAGGCCATGGTACGGAACGAGAGGGCATGGGAAGCTGTCACCTCCTTCAACGAAGCAGTAATGTTCGCAAAGGAGAAGGCAGAACGCGTGAGGGAGACGCAACGGAGACGCCCTCACGCCCCTAGCCACCGCAGGAGACGCCCCGGGCGTCGGGAGTCGCAAGCCGATTCCCGGCCACCGTAGGCGCGGGCTTGCGGACGGCGAGTAATGGGTAGCTCGCCGTCCGATAAGGACCAGGCCCGAGTCGACGGCGCGTAGTGTTCCACGCGCGCCTCAAAGAGATGTCAGCAAAACTGACGGGGTCCGCTAGGGCCGATGCCTGTCTGGGTCGCGGATAAATTTGAAAGAGAGTTACCGCGGCCCAGGCACAAGCAACTGAAGGAACACGGGTGGGTTTTAGTCAGTAAAAGTCTGACACGCCCTTCCTCTTCACCCAGATCGGGAGAAGGCATTGGATGATTTCCCACCAAAAAAAAAAAAGATACCCTGTGTCTGAAATAGTAAGAATAGTAAACAAAATGCTGTGGAAACATGTCATAGAATTATAGATATGAAGGCGTTTATCATACCAAGTCCCACAGAAATATAAATCAATAGAACTAAACCGTTGCAATATCAACTCAAGTAAAAATCAAAAGAAGCTGCTTTCAATAGTACAAAGAAAGCTGTCAAAACTGTGGCAATTCGTCAAAGGAATCCCTTTGACGAATTGCCACAGCGGAGCATTGCGGATATGAAGGCATTTGAGCATTACATAAAATGAACTGATTGCCTTCATAAGCTGGTTGAATGATAAGTTTGTGCATTTTGTTGGTTAGAGAGTTGTGGTTATATCGATGTTCCCAAAAGTAATACGTTAAGAAGTTGTCCATTCTTTTCGAGGGGCTGCAAAAAAGGATGATCAATACGACTCGTATTTTTTTATTCTCATAATAACGCTAGTTAGATTTCGGAAAATAGCCCATGTTTGCATAAAAGGTAAATAGTTTTGGGGAATCAGCAAAGACGACAGGTCTGCATCTGTTGGTTTTGTCACCATTCACAAAGGCAGTTTTACACCCAGGTTATGATAAAATTATTAAAAAAAACCGTAATGGAGTTATGCTGAGCTAAAACTTAAAAAAAATTGATTAAGTAATTAATTTTGGATATATAATGGTTCATTTTTACAAGATTACTATTCGTTTATAATCAATACTATTCAAAATAATCTTACTTATAAATGTGATGTATGTTTGTTACTCAATCACGCTAGAACGGCTGAAATTTGGCACAGAGATAAGTTATAGTCTGGCATAACTAAAAGGCTACTTTTTTATCCCGATATAATATTCCCTTGGGATAAAACACTATTCACACGGGCGAAACTGCTGGTAGAAGCTAGTATTATATAAATCTAATCTCTGTCTAACATTATCTATCATATCATATCATTACATACTGTTGGTTGGTTTATTACTTTTCTATATTAGCGTCATGTAATGGATTCGGTTGGTTGATGTGGTCAGTGTGATGTGGTTTGGCAGATCAATGACCTAATTTGTCTAACATTATGATTTTGGTCATGTGGTTTTATGATGACTCATTTTTATCTGCGACTTCGCCTGCATGATTACAGAAAGTTAAAACACGGGAACGTGCCACTAGGGTAGGTATTCTCTGTCCTGATCCAGGTAAGGTCTTTCAGGGTATGGAATTTCATAATTGCCAGACAGTTTAGAACCGACACTGTTGCTGAGTTGAATGCGACAATAGAAAAATAAAGCACCTTAAATATTCTTCTCTTGTGTATGAAATAATTATGGTACTCAGCTGAATCCGGTAAGACTGGAAGCCGACCCCAACAATAATTGGGAAAAAGGCTAGGCAGGTGATGATGTATATGAAATAATTGAAACTGGTTTTTTTTATTAAAAAGTATCATGCTTTAGTATAAGTAGCTAAGTAGCAAATAGAGTCATGTTTAAGTTGGGAAGCAAACATATGAATTTAATAATGTAATTTACACATTCAATCGATAGAAAATTGCTTGAAAAGTATTTGAAATTTCATGATAAAAGTACGATTATAATGAAATATTTACAAATTACGAATAATCCTCACAAACTTGGGGACTACCTTTCAATGAAATTATAATTTGATAATATGTTTGTTGACAATACAACCGAGTTTTGGGCCATTGACTTGGTCTGGGTGCGAATTTAGGGCAAAAGTAGATACTGCAGGAAGTATCTGGAAAACCTACCAGGATCGGGTCGATGGGTCTTCAATTAATATGGAACGCATGGCAGAAGTTTTTTTTTGCCAGCAGCCAGAGGCCTGCTGTAGAAAACCTCACAACATCCAATAATGTAGGTAACCTTTACAGTAGGTACATTTTAGTGGCTGAATATTTAAATAGGAAATCTTTTGCTTTTATTTAAAACTTTCCATGCTCAATGTAAGGCTCTCTCTCGAAGATAGGTGCAACACGACGGTCCTACAAAATGCAATCTACATTTTTTTAACGCGCATTTTGACCTTAGAACAATTTCTATAGGCTCTTTTTGAAATGAGGTTTCCAATGCAACTTGGCGTCGAGAGTTCTGCCAAGTTATGAGAGTTGGCTATATTAGCATAAGGCACTTGCATGCAGTTTATGTAGATTGAGTATTAGTCCAAGTGTTTACTTGTGAAGTCAATGTGAATTGATTTTGACTCATTCAATTTGATCTTTCATTTTGGTGTGCAGTCATAAACTTTGTTCACAGCTAGTTGAACTTTTTCTTCTGCTTCTCTGTGGTTTGATCCGGTAGCCTTAATTTTCATTGAAATAGGTCTGTATGATGATGCTTCATGGGGTGACTTCAGTAACCGTCCATGACACAGGTACATATTTTAAGATAAATGCAACATTGATAAGCTTGGTCAGCTTTACTATGGCTTTGCGTGGCAGGAGTTTTAGAATTTCCCCTGCAATGAGGCCTTGATGCCTTTTTCGAGCTAACGTTATTTTGAATTTCTCTCATTACTTCTTTAGGAGTCATAAGCTTAATTCTTTGGTTTTGTAACAATCTTTCACTCTCAAGTATTTCAATCGAGCTTTCACTGGGTTGAAATTTTTCACTTACGAGTAAGTGTTGAGTAAACCTTAACACTTTTGGTCATTGCTTATGGCCCATTTTCCGTTGCTATCTCTGATAGCGATGTCGGTAATTGTTTAATTGGCCTTTTTAGGTTTCTTGTTGCTTTTCAAAGAGAGTAATCCGTTGATTTGCCATTGGTTAGCTGCAGAAGGTTGGTATTCAGAGATTCATCATTAAATTGTAGAATATTCCACTCTAATCGTTTAGTTAGGTTATTTAGTAATGTTTTATCTCGCTGGCACCTTGTTTGCTTCATTTTTTTCCTTTTCTCAGATAGTAAATCTACAATTGATTTTACGTTTTAATTGTGGTGTGTTGTTACAGGCACATTGTTGGATATTAACAATATATTTGTTTACTTCTGAGTCAAGCTGATCTTGCTTTATTATCTGAGTTTTAAGATCGATAATATTATATAGATCAAGGGCAAAACTTTCCCAATCTGTAAACTTATTAACCAGGGTTAAGTGGCTTCCTTTGAGAAGGATTTTTTGACTAAGCATTAAAATAATCGCAGAGTAGTCCAAGGTCAGATGTAAACCTGCCTCCAACTTGACGTAGTTGGCGGATATTTTTGAATATGAAAAATATATAAGATCCGGTATTTTCTGGTCGTCAGTGGGCCAGTAAGTTGGTTTGTGTTTATAACTTCTGAATGTGTTTTTTTAACTGCACTTAAGAGTTGCTTTCCTTTAGTTGTAGTAATTCTTGATCCCCAATGCCTGTGCTTAGCATTAAACTCTGCCACCTCTGACCTAGACTAGAGTTAAAAGCAAACCCACCACAAATATAAAATTAAAATAAAACTTTATCCTAATAGTTCAAAGAGATGTAAATATCGCTCTTTTCTTATCATATATCGTGGAGGATTGTATATGGCTGCAATAGATACGTGACAATATTTGTTTATAACATATATTGCAACAGCTTGAATGTCTTGTACATATTTACACTGCGTGTAGTGACTAATGTTGTCTTTGATTACAGGTATAACCGCGCTACCTCCCCTGGCAGAGTTGTCTGGATGGAGCGAATTATATATCATGTATCCTCTAAATTTGACAAAAGATTGCTTTGTGAAATGGGTTTCGGAGACCAAACACACGTCGATATTTTCTGTGAGTTAGAGTTCCACGCCATTATTTTAAGAGTGTTTTACATTTTGGATTGTTTAAAACAGTTGTTTAAGTGCTGGATTTTAGTTTCTCTAATCCCTTGTCAAGTGAGGTAATACACTTTAAGACCTGATTAATCTTATCTTCTAGATTTAAGGGCTGTGATTTTTATATTGCAGCTACCGCAGTGTTGGTTACTTGCATGGGTTTTGCAGTTGACTTGAGACTTGCTTTCTGAGCCTGTTTATCAAGATTTTGTAGGTGAAAAGACTGCTGGGTAGTTGGTACCAGAAATTTCTTTTTAATATTTTTATTTTTCATGATTTGTATCTCTTTAGCTACTTCGCACCGTCTATAGTTGGCAGGGTGCGGCAGACCACAGTGAAAAGGGAATGTAATAATACCATTTACTCAGTGTAAATATAGACGAAATCTTTGAACGGATATTTATGTGAATTTTACAGCTTAAAAAGACCATTGCAATAAAAGTGCCTTTGACCGTAAAGCGACGGATTTTACGTTCGCAAGAACATGTCAGTTTTAAAGTTTCATTTCATTTATACGAGGTAGTCACGGTAATAATGTGGACTGACTTTTTTTGCAGAAAGAGTGGTAAACAAGGCGGTATTCTTTCTCCATTATTATTCTCTATCTTCATTAATTTTATAACTATCTGTCTTCGGTGTTCGTATCATCTTTATGCCGATGATCTCCAGCTGTATGCGGCTGCGCGGTTGGAAGGTTTGTCGGACGCTATAGAAGATGTAAACCGAGGCTTGGATGCCATTAAAATCTGGTCTGATAGATTTGGAGTGTCTGTAAACCCCTCTAAATTTCAGGCCATTTTAATAGGAAGCTCACGTATGATGGGTAGAGTGGCGGTTAGCTCTCTTCCTCCTCTTATTTTCGATGGTACCATCATTCCCATTAGCCCTAGCGTAAAAGATCTCGGTTTGCATCTTGATTCGACACTTGGCTGGCATAGCCAGGTTGCTAGTGTCAGTCAAAGAGTCAACGGCACTTTACGATACCTGTATCGTCTGAGAAACTTTTTGCCCGCAAAGACAAAGACTATGCTTGTGCAGACTTTAATTTTCCCTATAATCGACTATGGTGACGTGTGTTATTTTGACTTGAGTGCGGTTCTGATGAATAAGCTTGATAGGCTCTTCAACCAATGTATTCGGTTTATATTTAACTTAAGGAAATATGACCATGTTTCGAGCTACAGGTCTGAGCTCAAATGGATGCCCATTCGCCAGAGAAGAAGTTTTCGCGCTCTAACTACGCTTGTTTCCCTACTCAACTCTCCCAACCCACCTTCTTACCCTATGTCTCATTTTCAATATTTAAGTTCTTCACACGCTAGGAATCTGCGTTCCTCCAATAATCTTCTCCTACTGTGTCCTTCTCATACTACTGATTTTGTTCACTCTTCCTTTCATATTCAGTCTATTCTTCTCTGGAACGCGCTTCCTCTCGAAATCAGGACGGCCACCAGTCAATATGCTTTCAAGCGTAAATTGCGGGTTTATTTTCAACGGGGAGAGGGGACATCTCGATAACTTCTATTCCTTACTTTATTAAAATATATATATTATTATTTAGGTACGTATTATACAAAATATATATGTATGTGTATTTTAAGCAACTTATTATTCGTATTTTTTTGTTTACTTTTTTGCTGGTCACAATTTAAACAATGCACCTGCCATGTTATCTCTTCACCACCCTTGGTTGACTGTTAGAGAATGTCTAAGGCATTAAATCCGCCATTGTACCTTTGTGCATGAAGTTTTAAATAAATAAATAAGTAAACGCACTCGCAGTTCTTCATCCCTTTACATGTTGCTATTAAAATTCTCTGTAATGTTACTTGACCCGATGACTACTTTACTCCCCGAAGATCTACTTGAACAAAGAGCTATAAGTATTGATGGTCACATTTTGCTGGATATTCTTAAATTCCCTTGTAATAAAGCTAGCCTATTGTCATGACTAACCAAGCACTACTCTCCAAGCTGGCAGTGCTGGTACAGAGAATTTTCTGGTGGAAAACCCTATTAACATAAATGATTCTGTTCTCTTCAACAATAATAAGCACAAGCTTTTTTCTTCGAATTTGCTCATTTGAACTATTCCGCAGGAACCATGTCCATACCGTATACCGGAATAAAATCCTTTTTTTTCGGTATACGTCCCAGCGATAGTGTAGCTTCGTATCAGCGAAACAATTTTCTTATTTTTCATAATCGGATCAGTACTTTGTGGTATTCTGCTGTACAGATCCACATCTTTTAGTCTATTTACGTTTTATAATACTATATAAACCACACTGTTTTATCTTTTGAGATTGTCTCAACTCATGTGACTCACTTTTATGTATTTTTTGATACTATTAGCACCTGAAAATCATACTTTTAGTTATCTTTGATTGTATCTATTAATATCCACAACTTAATTTTTACCACTAATTTGTAAAATCTCTGTAAACCGTTTTTTATTCGTTCTGATCATAAAATTGAGATTTTGAATTTGAAATTGGAAAGAGATGGCACAGATCGAGGAAAAAACCGGCGTTAGTTTTTAGTTTGGTTTTGGTTGCGAAATTTGAAGGACATATTTTAGCCTGGAGTTATAGTGTATATCCACATATTACTAATACATTGTAATGAATTCAGTTTCTATATCAGTATTATAATTCTATGAAGACTATAAATAAATAACAATTATACTCTCAAGTGAATTTTTTACTGTTTTAATAACAAGATGTGCCAGTCTGGTACGTGGTGTATGAACTGCGGCAGATAAATCTTCAGCGGCGCGGCGGTATGCGCGAGCCCTCCAGCAGTACGCGCAGGGTGCGCACGCTGAACACGAGGGCTCACATCTCGCGGTAGCGCTCCACCAGCCGTCCCATTGCACCGTGTCATGCCGCCCTGGTCTGCGGTTGCCCCTTCGCCAACTTGGTAGAGGCGGGTGGCAACCGTAACTGATCCCTCAATCAGTCGTTTTGCGCGGGCGGCACGTCGTCGTATGAAGCCGGCTCGTAATTTTATCTTTTTAATTAACGTGGCTTACGTTTAGCTCATCTGAGCTAAGCATAACATTACAAATTCAGGAAATAAAATATAATAAAGCTGTTTATTACCGAAATATGGGTACATAATTGCACATTGTTTGCTAATAAGAAATGTATAGAGTAGACAATTACAAGATATCCCGCAGTCCGCCCAAGGCTTTTAGCATATGCCTCCTACAAATCCCTCCATTATGCTCAGACCTCTGCAACTCTAGTCTAACAAGGCCCAAAAGTTATGCGGATATTGTCTTCCCATCTTGTTTTTGGACGTCCCTAATTCAGTCTGTTTGCTCCATTTGTTTATTCTACATCGAAGCATGTGTCCTGTCCAGCCCGATTTCAAATGATCGATGCGTGTTAATATGTCCATAACTTTAGTTTTCCTTCTTATGTAGGTATATACTTCAAGAGATTACCTTTAAACAAACAATTCCCCTCTTTAAAATATCAGCCGAGTTGATATCAACACATAATCTCATTAAGTTTGCGAGAAGGTAACTCTCCGAATACACTCGTCTACACGGAGAAGTTTGTTCAACTCGAAAGCTTACCGTGTATCAATCAATAAGCAAAAGTCTTCAAGTCTTGAACCGAGGCATCCTACGTGTATTCCTAATGTCAATACTCAATACGAATTCGAGACAGAATTCAGTGAGCCACGAAATATACTTCCTTCGGTATATAAAGTAGGTATTCACATGACTATTCAATTACCTATGTCAATTTGATTATATGATGCTGTTATGGGTTTTGATATTTGTTAAATTGGGACTATTCTGGTTTGGAATTAAATTGTATGTTTTGTGACAATGTGTTCAAACACTTTAGGCAACTTTAGTGGTGGCGCAACCTATAAGTCAAAAGTTATATAAAAAAAGAATAAACAGACAATCTCCCTCACTCCATTCGGGATAGCCCTTCGTTGGGAATTTTCAAGAAAAGAACAAGGGAACATTTCCTGTCAACATGACGCATAGATGATAATGTATGTATTTCTTCATTAAGGATTTTAGTAATATTATATAGTATGTATTATTTTTATGCATTGTGTGCTGTACACGTATTTGTTTAGTTTATATAGTTAGTAGAATTAAAATGTTAAGTTTTATTGTGCACTTGAGTATGCTGTCCTCATTTAATAAAAATATCTATGACACTGAGGTTTGCTGTAAGAGAACGCAATTATGGGTTAAGCTCGCCTTTGTACATAAGCTGTCCTACTGTATTTGTAAATGTTTGTTTTGTGTACAAAAAACTAACAAAATAAAGAATAAATAAATACAGACAGAATACTCGGCCTGGTTGGTAAATCATGTTTTTTTTTAAACTAGTAAGGCAAATTTTTCGATAAATAGATTAATTTTAAAGATATGATTAATTTCGAAGAATAAATACAGATGTTAGACATATTTTCTTTAAAAAAGCTATACAACCGGCATTCTTATTCTTCAGGTAAAATAATCTCTATTGAAATATTTGTCCTAATTAAAGTATGCCCATAAATGTTTTCACCAAGTATCATTATTTACTTACTAAATAAACGATGACTTGAGATGTAAGTTATCAATGCTTCTAGTCCCTTTAAAAATCTCGTCTTTACCGGCAGCCCGGCAAAAAAATGTCCCCTATTTCAATAAAATTCCGTATTTCAAAAGACTCAAATTTCCGAGGCATTAGCTGGTTCCTGTATAAATTACTCCTAGCAAAAGTTTCGCTATTCACAAATCCGTGCGGTTCCCGTGGCAGCTACCAGCCATATTTTCTGCTATAAACTGCCTTGTAGATAGATACGTTTTATGTAACCAGTTATTGTGGTATCTTTATCAGTGTTGACGTTACTGGCGACGACGGTTAGTTGAATGTTTATGTTTCATGTGTTTTGTACACTTTGTATTATAAATCTAATAATAGCAGCCTGTTACTGTCCCACTGCAGGGCAGGACGGAGGAAGCCGGACTACGACCGAGGTCCGGTGTCATTTATCAAGCGACAGATCCGTTTGGAATCGCTTGATGAATGGTACCAAAGATATGTGTCGGGCGAGACAGCCTCTGTGACGAAAATGTTTCTTCCGAATGCCATAGCGGCTTTCCGTATTATAAAACAGGTGCGGCCCACAGGCGTTCTCACGCAGGTTTTGACGGGGCACGGTGGGTTCTCTGAATACTTGAATCGCTTCAAGTGTAAGGAGAACCCATCGTGCGTCTGCGATCCAGGCGTGGCAGAGACTGTCCAGCACATACTTGTAGATTGCCCGTTATTTATCAGGGAGCGCTACCAATTCGAATGTGAGCTGGACAGGAGACTAACGAATGAGAGCCTGCATGGGCTCATGAGTAAGCAACACAGGGAAAAGTTGTGATGATTTATTCAGAACCTTCATGCATTAGAAATGTTTAATTAATTTATTATTTTTAAAAATTAGTCCAAGAGCGAGCGAACCGAGAATGGAAATTTAGAGCACCCCTACACGTATAGATTAGGTTCGAAGGGGATGACGGGAGCTGAAGTGTGCGACCAAAGCGAGCGAACTCAGCTTCCATCATCTACTTCATGTAAGGTTACTATGGACCCTGCAGAGAGAAATAAGAGACGTCGAATTTTTATTCAATTCGGTGTTTATAGATTTGTATTCGCCCCCTGTTTCTCTCTCACTTTGTATTTTTGTAAGGCATATTCAGTGTTTTTGTGTATAGAATTTTAGGAGTTAAATCTTATGCGTATAAAAATTATGTTTTAATATTATTAAGCCTAAACATCATTATGTTTAGAGAAATTATGCTAAAAAAATTATGCGTCAGCTGTTTTGCGTAAATATAATTAGAGTAAACAAAAGTATGCCATGTTATATTATGTATTAAAATTTTATGTAAATAGATAGGTAAGCACGAAATAGTGTGCACAAACTTTTTAGGCGTTTGGTGAAATAAAAATATGGTAATTAAAACAGTGATATAATGAATGTTCGGCAACGTAATAATTCGAACAAATGTTATTTCCACTCAGTGTAACTTCAGTAAAAAGTTTTTCGACTAAATAAAACGTCGGAGTAACGAAAAAAAAAATTGATAATGGGTCAACTGAGACATTGGCAGACGTGACTTCGAAGTAAAAAAAAACGAAACGATAATAGTTGAAAAGTTTTTTTGATAGGTAACCAAATAAAATACATTAATTTTATAGTATTGTGTAATTTATATTAGTCTTTCATATGTCTTTGAAGATGGCAGTCTTCGGGAAGATTCCGCCATAGCCCTGATGTTATGAATAACGGTAAAATAGGCTGTCTCCACTATTTTGCATAACGCCTTCTTCCTCAAGGATATTTTGTTGTTCTCATAGTCGGGTTTCATGGCTTTTGCATCGGAGTCTGTTGGCAAATAAAATATATTTGTTTAAAATTATCTAAGAAGAATTGTAATCCATCGGGATTTTAAGATTGAGGAACCATCAATGGAACCAAACTAACCAGTGATACACAACATGATCATAAGACGGACAAGCTCATAATACTAAAGAGTTGACAAATGATCTCAATGCTCAAACAAGAAGGTTAAGTCGCATTATACTGAGATTTTCCGGGCTTTGTTTTCTTTATAAAGAAGTTATGCCTCCTTGCACATAAAATAGCTTTGAACCCGTTAGTTTTAAAATAAAATATGAGAATCTTCATATTTGCTTGTTGCCTCGCCTTTATGTCAGTGTTCTACATCTGACTGCGAATATGTAAAATCTGCACATTATATCTTATGGGAGTGTATTCTTTGGCGGAATGAACACAATACTATGTTGAATAATGTTCAGGCTGTATCAGGAGCTGTTCCGTGCGTTCAAGCGTTTTTACTATACCTATTATTGGAATCATATATAACAGCTCATAATGTTAGGACCCATTAATATTAATGCTAATTGTTATCGGTAGTGCTAGGCAACTGGGCTAATCCCAGTTGTAAACGACCCTTTGTGCCTATTGGTCTTGTTTTTTCTGTTTCCTGCTTGATATGGAGGGAAGTTGAAATTTGTATTTTTTGCTACTCCTCCATTATTCTTTTCTGATTTATTTCGTTGCGGGATCCAAGACAATCAATTAAATTCATCAAGACAATCAAGCTTCATTGCCTCGGCGCTTTTCTGGTGGTTGATACTGTTGATTCTCGCTTTCAGGATTTGCAGTGGTTATGGAATAGTGCGGTGGGATTGTCCAATCTTCTTACATTTTAAACTCAATATTATGTTTTTTTCTATATTAGCTGCAGCCCAACGCTTCACACTTGAGGGATCAGTTTTTCCCTTAAAAATAATAGTTTATTCAATATTCTGATGAAGATAAGCTATATTATAGAATATTTTCAACAAAATCCGTTCAGTAGGTTTTGAGTGAAAGAATCAATCCATTCATCCTTGTGCGTTAGTAAAAAGTTGTAAGACTTACTTATTGAGGCCGTGTAAGTTCCAGTAAATTCCTTGTTCTTGTCGGTAAATGTAATTTTAAGATCACTAGCAATATTCAAAACAGCTTTCGTTTTTAGTACTAAAGACTTTTTGTCCGTATCCATTCTGCAAATAAATTACTTAAAAAGGTTATCAATAACATAAAGAGGTAGAAACGGGCAATAAGTGCTATCAATAAGTTGATTTATTTAATTTTGCATCTTTGGTTCTTGTTTGTCTTTAATAAAGCTCTGTGTTATGTGATTTGTAGACTTAATGATAAGAGGGGCTTTAATAAAATGTATATCAGAATTTTAAATCAAAATCAAATCATTTATTTCTTTGCAAACATGGGTAATTGATACATAGATGTTCTTTTTTACATAATAATGTCCTCCATATTCTACCGTCGCATGGGCATGCAAATAATATTCAATTCTAGAATTAAATCAAATTATAAAAAAAAACAATACAAATAAAGATAAATGTCAAATCATAAGAAATTATTAATGTCAAATTTTGTTAAATAAATGATAAGTATAAATGTCCGACTGGTTACGCTAGTAAAATTTACCACAATGATGTCAAAATAAAATAAGAAGTACATATGTCAATCAGGATATTTGGTAGCAGCTATAACAATAATAAATTAAGTCAAACAGTCAACGATTTATCATTGAGAAAGTCCTCAATTTTGTAATAACATTTCTCTATTAATATTTCGTTTAGCGCCCTTTTAAATTTTATTACAGTCATATTTTTTATTACATTAGGTACTTTATTATAAATACGCGGGGCAATACCAAAAAAACTTTTCTGCATTAGCGCCGTTTTACATTTCACATGACACACCTGGTTTAGATATTGAGTCCGTATTGGATTTCTTCTGACTTCCGACAGTTTTTTAAATAATTTTGGATTGTTTTTTACAAACAAAGCTGTTTTCAAAATATATAAGGAAGGAAAAGTTAAAATTTTTAAAGATTTAAAATAGGGAAGACAGCTATCTGTTGTTTTTAGACCTAACATTGACCTTATACATCTCTTTTGCATTCTAAATACCAGTTCCTTATCGGTAGACTGCCCCCAGAAAACAATACCGTACCTCAGAACAGAAGCAACTAGTCCATGGTAGGCTGTTAGAAGAGCCTGACTGTTGACTTTTTTTGATAGTTGAAAGAGAGCATATGCAGAATTGCTAAGTTTTTTGCAAACGACTTCAATATGAGGTTTCCAAGTAAGTTTGCTGTCGATCACTATTCCTAAGAACTTAGCCTCATTTCGTTCCTCAACATGACAGCCTTGGTAATCAATATGAACATTTGGGTATCCACCACGTTGATGAAAATGCATTATTTTTGTCTTATTTAGGTTTATTACCAAATTATTATTATTTAACCAATTTATTATATTTTGTAAAGTAGTGTTTATGTCTTGCTCGTAATCATTTTTATTAGTATATTTGATTACAGCTGTACTGTCATCAGCAAAAAGAACCATTTTATTTATAGTTGCTTTCGGGAGATCGTTGATGTATATTAAAAAAAGTGGCGGTTCAAGTACACTACCTTGTGGCACGCCATATTTTATATTCCTCGGTTTAGATACATATATTGTCTCTAATTTACTCTTTGGACAAATTCTAGAAACTTCTACGCATTGCAGTCTATCTCTCAAGTACGATTCTACCAGCTGTAGGATGTTCCCTCTTACACCATAACCATGTAACTTGTGTAACAGAATCTTATGGTCTACATAGTCAAAAGCCTTGGTCATATCAGTGTAAATTGCACATACTGGATTTCTATTATCTACAGATGACATGATGTTAGTTAATAGGTCAAACAGTGCCATGTTAACTGTAGTATTCTTACGGAACCCCTTTTGTTCATTACAAAATAATTTATATTTTTCGAAGTATCCGTAAAGAGAATAATATATGACATTCTCAATAATTTTTGAAAAAATTGGAATTTTTGCAATAGGTCTATAATTTTTCAATTTTTTTTTGTCATCTCGTTTATACAATGGTTTTATTATAACTTTTTTTAGCCTGTCTGGAAATATGCCATCAGTAATGCACAAGTTAATTATATGCACTAATGGAGGTGCTATTATGTCTTTAACGTATTTTATGACTTTAGTAGAAACGTATTTTTTAGGCTGGAAATTATTTTTATTATGTCGTCAATTGAAACAGGTTGCATAAATAAGGAATTCAATGTCTGATTATTAAAATTTATATTATTCAATGTGATGTCAGTTTTTAAATTATTTTCAATGTCATCAATAAAATAATTATTAAATTCGTTTGCTATGTCTGCGGGGTGTGTAAACGACAAATTATCTCTATTAATGCACATGATAGGCTCCTGAGGCAAACACAATTTGGTTTTATTTAATATTTGCCAGGTAGCTTTCGATTTATTTTGGGCGTTGTTTATATAATAATTATTTTGTGCTTTTTGTGTTAGCTTGATAATTTTTCTATAAAGCATTGTATAGTTTTTACACAAACTTTTTTTTTCACAGAGTCAGAATTTAATCTATATTCCCATAGTAACTGTCTTTGTTTCTTACTGCATATTTTTATTCCACGAGATATCCATTTCGTTTCCTTATTTGTTTTGATGGTTATAATTTTTTTCCGGAAAACATAATTTATATAAGAGAGAGAAATCGTACATGAAATTGTCAAAAGCTTTGTTTGCGTCCATAGAATCAAAAACTTGTATAAATGAAAGAGAGCTGAGATGCGTTTTAAAAGTTTTTAAATTATTCAAGCTTATATCCTGCTTTTTAGTTTTCCAACACTTTAGTTTACAAGTTTTGTTAATAGGTACTTTAAGTATTTGAGACGTATGATCTGAAAGAACCAGATCTTTAACTTCAGCTTTGCAGTTTTTTCTGTAGTTGTGCGCAAAGTTGTCAATACAAGTGTTACTACTTAACCTTCTAGGAGTATAAAGCGCTAGTTTTAGATTGTATTTCATAAGAAAATACTCAAATTCTAATGTAGTCTTGTTTCTCTTCAAAACATCAATATTGAAATCACCACACACGATGATTTTTTTATTTGAAGATATACAAACTTTAGTCAAAATACTATCAAATTTTTCATAAAAGACTTCATAATTAGGTTTAGGAATTCTATATATACAAATAATAATAATTTTATAAGATAATAACTCTACAGCGCAACATTCAAAAATCCCTGCAACTGATTGTTTTGCTATCTTGGATATTTCTTTAAATTGCAATCCTGTCCTAACAAAAATACACACCCCTCCTCTCTTATTATTTCTAGAAAAAAAAGCGGCTGGACAAAAATTTGGAATGTGCAATAAATCCTCATAACCCATTTGTATGAAATGTTCTGTTACACATATAACATCTATAATGGTTCCTTTGTCAGATAATTCCACTAGCTTTACAGTCAGAGTATCTGATTTATTTATCAGTCCTGTGCTTTGTTCTGATGTAGAATATTAAGATAATTAATGAAAAAACTGAGAATTGACTTGTGTTTCTGCACAAAATCTATTTTGATTTTGAGGAAGGCAGTCAACTTCTGAGTGCGTAGTATTCAGATCGCTTAGAACAAATATACGGTTTCGTAAATCGGATACAACAATCTCTAAACCACGATTATTCAAGGTCCCATATTTTTTATCATAGGTTTTATAATCATAAGGGAGATTAAGATTAGAATCCAATAAATATGCATAGTTACATATATTTACATCTAAGTATAGAAGGTTATTAAAAGTTTCTATGCGGCTGTTAAACATAATGTTGGAATCTGTCATATATCTATACGTTGGTAAACAAATAATAAAGTTTGTGTGATTTAACGGTAACAATTTTTCTCTAACAAACATAACGAGCTGTAAATAGTTATGTGTTTTGCGAAAGTCTTCCTCGCCAATATAAATAACACAATAGTCCGAAAAAGTGAAGTGTTGTACTTTACTTTCAATTTGTTCAAGTAATTGCCATAATCCACATGTAGGTTTGCGATAGTGACATATTTCAAAGTCGCATATTTTTTTCCTTTCGGCAAGTGTATATAATCTATTACAAGTTTCGCTGCTGATAAGGCATATTTTGTGCTTTGTTGAGGATTGTTCTACATTATTTTTGGCCCGTATGTTTTCAGTGGTTTTAGATGAGCTTACGTTGCTGCTACCGTGTTTGATTATATTTGTGTTCGTAGGGGACGAGAGGTTTCTTTCTATGGTCTGTGTTTGTTTTGTCTTTTTTTAGGTGTTATTATGGCTGTCTTTGCTTTATTTTTTCCTGGACTGTCGTCGGTTAATTCATCATTTTGCATAATGCCAAATGATTGCCTATTATTTCCCACAGGCGTTGATTTGCTGTTCTGGTTTATTTTCCGCTTGCGCCCAGAGCGCGGAGTCATATTATTTAAGTCAGTAATATTAATTTCTTTGTAAGCATTTACTATTTTGATGTTCTTTTGTATATCCGTTTTAAGCCTAAAATTTTCAGAATTTAAATTTTCGATTTCCTGATGAGCACTTTGCAAATCACTGGAAAGCTGTTTGTTTTTTTCCTGAAGTCCTAAAACTGTTTGGCTGGTATTTAGCGATGTATTAGGTAGACTCATCATTGTCGTATCAAAAAGAGTAGAACTATCTGCAGTCAAATCACGTAATGAACTCGTTCTGAATAATTTACGGTTGCGGTAAGTTATGTTATCATCCATAATTATTGTTCCAAAAATTTAAACTTTTCTACAAAATAGTTTTTTCTTCCTCGTATGGTAACACCAACCAGCACTTTCGCCCTCTGGCGACTAGTAGTGGTAGTTTTTTTGTTTGTCTACTCACCATTTGGGGCCGTATTGGCGGTAGTTGTCGAACATTAATCCGAGTCCAAAGTCCAATATTTAAAAACTATTGCAAAAAAAACGGTATTATAGTTTTGTTAATTTATGTATTACACCAAAAATGTTATAAAACTGCACTTAAAGTAGTGATTTCTCCGTAATGTTCTGTGATAAGATGTTATATTGTCTTCACGTAAACACAATTATTGTTTATACACCGTTTTTCACTAGAATGTTATTGTTTTCATAAGTCATCGTATTTGCTTATTCACCTGTTGTAAATTGTCACCAATAATGTCACTTATTAATTTTAGTTCTTACACTCCATCTAACGAATCTTTCAACTATTTAGACAATAATTAATATTATTTCTGAATTAGAAATACGCCGCTCATGTAAACAGTACGAGTGTCGCCATTGAAAAAAAAAAAGAATTTTGGCACTTTATTGAGTTAATTAGGTTGCAGTATTTAATTTGAGGTAATGTTTTATAAAAATAAACCAAGGTTGCAGTTGTGGTTCTTTTCATTGATATCAAACATCAATGAATGGTTGCAGTTAAAATATAAGACCCTTAGCATACAAATTTCAATAAAAAATAAAAACAATTGAATAGCAGGACTCGGGTTTGTAGTTACTGTCTAAATTTTGGTAAGGATGTCCTAAATGTCTTCTCATATCACAAAAACGGGCTGAAGGTGTTTCTGACCTTAGAAATTCACTTTTGAGTCAGTAAAACTTTTTGTTTTAAGTCATCCTTTTGGATTTCTTATCTGGGATCTGGGCGAATTAACTGTTTTAGGAACACGTACGTTTGTTTTGAACCGCTTTGAGTCGTTAGTTTTAAGAATTTGATAAAAAAGGCTAAGTTGATCATCATCATCTACAGGGTGTTTGGAAGGGAGCTGTACATACGCCTAGGGTAGAAACTAGGGATAGTCTGCTACCTACCCCCGCCCATTATATTGACCTTGGCCTCAAGGTTTTTTTTTAATTTATTATTATTTTTTATTTGAATTTTTTATGATTTTTTGACTAAAACTACCTGTAGCTCAAAATCTATCCATGGGACCGGTCGGCTAATGGTCTTGTTTTAATCGTTAGAGTCTTAGGGTCCTGCAAAAAATTATTTTACACCAGAAAATTGTGGAGAAGAAAAGTTATGGGGCCTGAAGTACCGTAGTAAGGTAAAGAAATAATTTTAAGGGCAACTTTCTATGGGGTTTAAAAAAAAACTAACAGGGTTGGAGTTCTTCTGATTTTTTTAAAACATCCTCAGTCCATGCCCTTTCTAACGATATGCTAAAAGTGTAATTATCACTTTTAGTTTTAAAGTTATTAATTAATTTCCGCAACTAGGGCACTTTTACCACCACGAGTCGACATTTGTAAGACAAATGTAATTTCCAGAATTTAAACCAGTTTGGCCTACAGTTGGCAAATTTGTTGTCTCACTCTTACACGAAAGCAACATGTAAGAGACAAAACATGTCATGTCGATAAGAGAAGATATTAATTTTTTACGGAGTATTCTCTGGACTGACGAGTCCAAGTTTGACAAGGAAGGAATTGTAAATTACCACAATCTCCATCACTGGGCACCCAGAGATCAAAACCCGAGAGTCAAGAGGCACAGAGGTTTTCAACGAAGGTTCTCCGTGAACGTATGGGCAGGCGTCATCGGTAATCGGTTGATAGGGCCGCACTTTTTGCCAGACAACCTAAACGGGCAAAACTACTTAGATTTCCTCGAAAACGATTTGCCTGATTTAGCGGAAGAAGTGTTTGACGAAGATCGGCCCATAGTCTTCCAGCACGACGGCTGTCCTGCTCATTGGAGCCTAGCAGTGAGGGAGCTTCTGGACAACTGCTTTCCTAATTCTTGGATTGGTCGGGGTGGGCCAATTCCCTGGCCCCCAAGGTCGCCTGACCTTACCCCACTCGACTTCTACGTCTGGGGAAGGGCGAAAGAGTTGGTGTACGCAGAAGAAGTACCAACAAGGGAGGTTCTAATTAACAGGATCCACGCCGCATTCGATACAATGCGCGAGGAACTGCTGCTTAGAACGGTGACCGTGGAGATGAGGAAGAGGTGCCGAGCATGTTTACAGGTCAATGGTCATCAATTTGAACAAAATTTGTAATTAATTAAAATTAGTAATTAATTAAAATTTGTAATTTAATGACATTAGTCATTACCAAATTTTTTGTTTCATTTGCCATCCTTTTACGATCGAACACATTTAATTTTCATTAGTTGAAATTTTTGCTTGAAGTGCCCTAGTTGCGGAAATTAATTAATAACTTTAAAACTAAAAGTGATAATTACACTTTTAGCATATCGTTAGAAAGGGCATGGACTGAGGATGTTTTAAAAAAATCAGAAGAACTCCAACCCTGTTAGTTTTTTTTTAAACCCCATAGAAAGTTGCCCTTAAAATTATTTCTTTACCTTACTACGGTACTTCAGGCCCCATAACTTTTCTTCTCCACAATTTTCTGGTGTAAAATAATTTTTTGCAGGACCCTAAGACTCTAACGATTAAAACAAGACCATTAGCCGACCGGTCCCATGGATAGATTTTGAGCTACAGGTAGTTTTAGTCAAAAAATCATAAAAAAGTCAAATAAAAAATAATAATAAATTAAAAAAAAACCTTGAGGCCAAGGTCAATATAATGGGCGGGGGTAGGTAGCAGACTATCCCTAGTTTCTATCCTAGGCGTATGTACAGCTCCCTTCCAAACACCCTGTATATTAAGCAGCGGAACAACTAAGGGGTCCTTATCTATTTTACAGGAAGTTTATTCAAACGGCTCTCACTACTGCCGCTACATCAGGACTAACAGCACCGCAGCTGGCCTTCTCAGTGATATTGAGCTTAAACTAAAAGGGTATACAAAAAACGACTACTGTATACTTTTCATCGGAGAAAATGATATAAAAGAAGAAAGATACTACACAGACATAATAAACAAAATAAGAGTTTCCCTGCAAAGAGTAAATCATACAAATGTAATTGTATGTGCAGCCACCTATGTGGCAGGTGCTCCTATATATAATTACAAAGTAGACATGTTTAATAATCTCCTATATTCAGATGTACAAAGCAATGAATATGCATATTTCTTTGATAGCAACTATGATCTGACCCTTGAGATGCTCTCTAACAGAACTGGTAAAATAAATAACTACGGAATAAGAAACATACACGAACGAATTATAAGCAATATACTCTACGATTTAGATCTTTTTGAACAGACAGAAGAAATACCAATAACATATAAGCATATAGATAAGGTTATAGATAACCGTGACTTTTTTCGTTTATAATCACATTTTTATAAAGCACCAAAATATAAATGGTCTAATAATTAAATCGGATCTATTAGGCATACATCTTAGTGAACTCTCAGAAGAAGGTAAGTCAATTGATATCCTTTGTATAACGGAACATAAAATGAAACAGGGTGACCATCAACATTTACATATTGCTAATTATTCACTAGCAACATCCTACACTAGGAATGATAATAATGGGGGGTCATGCATTCTAATCAGAAACACACATACATTTGAATTTATTAATGTAAGGAAATGGGCCATACCTAATCTAATAGAATGTTGTGCGGTTAAGCTCTTGTCTCACCCTATCATAATTATTTGTATGTATAGACCGTCAAATAATAAAAAAGATAAACTAGCTACGTTTTTTGATCATTTGGACATGATCTTAAAAGAAATTTGCCGAAAACCAAATAATAAGATCATACTATGTGGAGATTTTAATGTAGATATCTGCAAAAATAGCAAAGCCTCTTTGACCTTCCAAAATTTATTACGCAGTCATAATCTAACTTTGGGTACTCGATCACCAACACGTCTGTGCAGTGGGACCTGCATCGATAACATAATTCACAATCCCAGAGGCAGCAGATGTGAGATTAAAGAATTCGCATTATCGGATCACACGGCGCAACTACTTAAAGGTCGTGTCAAGAAAACTTGCACACTATCTCATTGGATTGTTCAGAAACGTGACTATAGCGATGAAAATATCAAAAAATTTAAAGAATGTCTTCAAAGTCTCACTTTGCATGATGTATATGTGCTCCGATCCCAATGATGCATTTGATGACTTTCATGACATATACAAATTGATTTATGACTTATGTTTTCCAATTAATAAAATAAAAATGTCGGTAATTAAAAGACCTAAATGGATATCAACGGGACTAAAAAAATGTTCCAAAAGGAAAAGAGACATGCTATGGGAATATCGAAAGTCACCTAACCCAGAAAACAAAAACAAACTTAAAACCAACACTAATCGATTGAAACACATAATTAAACAAACGCAAAAAGCCCAAAATTCTCTTACTATACACAATTCTGAAAACAAGAGCAAAGCTACATGGAGTATAATTAATCAACAGAAAGTAAATTATCCAAAAAAAGGAATAGACAAGATAATTGTTGACAATACAGTTATTCACAGTCCACAACAAATAGCGGAATCATTTAATGAATATTTTATCAATTAAATTCAATCTCAGAATGACATTAACTATAATAATATGCTGACATTTGACACAATATCTAATTCAATATTTATGATACCAACGGTACCAGCTGACATTAATAAAATAATAAAATCTCTGAAAAATACACACAGCGCTGGATATGACGATATAACCACCAAAGTGATTAAAGCTACATCTTTCATTATTGCTCCTGTACTTAGCCACATTATCAATGATTGCACTGAAAAGGGTGTATTCCCAGAAAAACTAAAGATTTCTATAATAAAACCAATGTTTAAAAAAGGTGTCAGGCAGGATCCTATTAATTACCGACCCATTGCCCTTATTCCAGTCTTCTCTAAAATATTTGAAAAAATAATGTATAAAAGTATATATTCCTTTTAGAAACCAATAAAATCTTAATCAGCGAACAATATGTTTTAGGCAAAGTAAAAGCATTAATTCCGCTATATATGCGCTTGTCAAACATGCACTTACAAATATTGACAATAGAACTCCTGTTGTTGCATTATTTATGGACATGACTAAGGCCTTTGACCACGTGAGCCACAAAATACTCCTTAACAAATTGGAGAAATATGGCATCAGAGGTAATGTTCTTCAACTTATTAAATCATACCTAATGAATCGGCAACAATGTACATGTGTAAAGAAAATCTGCCCATACACTAAAACAGAAATAACATACACGTCTGAATATCGCAAATCCTTATTTGGAGTACCACAGGGAGGTGTCCTAGCACCATTAGTTTTCATTGTATATATTAATGACATGCCTAAAATTATTTCTAATCCGATGATCCTATTTGCTGACGATAGCACAATATTATTTAGAAGCGAAAACGATGAGAATTTCGAAAATGACATAAATAATAACTTAAATGACATAATAAACTGGCTCACTAAAAATAATCTCAAAATAAATCTAGGAAAAACAACCTACATTTCGTTTGAACAAAGAACTAACAATAAAAAACTAGATATTCGATATGGTGACAAATATATTCAGGAGACTGATAATACAAAATTCTTAGGTATCTGGATCGATAAAAAGATGAACTGGAAAATACATATTGAAAGTGTATGCAAAAAACTTAGCCAGTGTTCATATGTCCAGTGTCCTTTATAACTTAAGGAAAATTTCAAATCAGTCAACATTATTAATGGCGTACCACGGATATGTATTATCTTCTTTGCGATATGGTCTTATATTTTGGAGGAACTCGCCCGATAGAGAAATGGCGTTCAGAGCACAGAAAAAATGCATCAGGGCAATATGTGGCAATCAAAGCACAGACAGTTGTAAGCCACATTTCCAAAAGCTCCAGCTACTTACACTTCCCTGTCTCTACATATACGAAGTAGCAAACTATATTAAGACAAATATACACCTATACAATCACCCAAAGAGTTTACGTCACAAATATCAAATATGCACAATACCACATAAAAAAGCAATTTTTAATAAAAAATTTCTTGGTATGGCACCCAAAATCTTTAACAAGCTACCTAAACACATAATTGAAATTAAAAATAATGATAATTTAAAAAAACACTACACGAATTTTTAGCTGCGTAGTGTTATTATCATATTAATGACTATTTAAATGAAAAATGCTAGGCCTACTACATCCGATTTACTATGTTAGGGAAAATTCAATGTTAGTCTTATGAATTATCAATTTATTAATTTTAATTTGATTTGTATTAGTTTTAAATCTGACTGTTATGTATTATTTTGAACAAGCATTTGAATTGGTATTTCAATTCTTTTCGACCTTAATTTTTATTTGTAATTTAAATTTCTATTGTAATTTAAATTTCTAAATATCTAATATTCTAATTTAATTTTCTATATAAATATGTGTAATTTAAATTTCTATTGATTTTTTTTTATTTTTATTATTCTGACATTTAAATATTATTATAACTATTTCATAAGGCTGACATATTTAATTTAATTTTATCTTATAAATACATACTTTTAACTATTTTCATACCCATGTGATGGTTAAACATGGATAACTTACCTATATAAACAAAAAACATCAATGTATACTTGTACCCATGTTTGCAAATAAATAAATGATTTTAATCATCATCATAATTTCAGCCGAAAGACGTCCACTGCTGGAAATAGGCCTCCCCCAGGCGTCGCCAAATTGACCGATCCCGTGCGTTTCGCATCCAGCGCCTTCCCGCAACCTTAACCAGGTCATCGGTCCACCTAGTGGGAGGCCTTCCAACGTGTCGTCTTCCGGTTCGCGGTCGCTATTCCAGAACTTTTCGGCCCCGTCGGCCATCCGTTCTGCGAGCAATGTGCCCTGCCCACTGCCACTTATGTTTGGCAATTCTCCGGGCTATGTCGGTCACTTTGGTTCTCCTGCGGATATCATCGTTTCTGACGTGATCACGCAAGGAAATTCCGAGCATAGCCCTCTCCATTGCCCTTTGGGTGACTTTAAGCTTTCTGATAAGGCCCATTGTGAGCGACCACGTCTCGGTCCCATAGGTGATCACTGGCAACACACACTGTTTGTCTTGAGACACTGCGGTAAATTGGACGAGAAGATACCACGCAACTGCCCGAACGCCGCCCAGTCGAGTCGAATTCGACGGTTGACCTCTTTCTCGAAGTTGGACCTACCCAACTGGACCGTTTGTCCCAGGTAGACATAATCATCTACAACTTCGAGTGTAGAGTCTCCGATCTTGATAGGAGTGGGTGCTACATGGGCATTCACCATGACCTTGGTTTTGTCCATGTTCATTTTAAGACCCACTCTTTCGGAAGCTCTGCTGAGGTCATCGGGCATTTTACTGAGGCTCTCCATGGTCTCAGCCATGACCACTATGTCGTCGGCAAACCGAAGGTGAGTGATGTACTCGCCATTAACGTTGATGCCTAGGCCCCTCCAGTCCAGAACCTTGAATACAACCTCCAGCGCGGCAGTAAACAGTTTTGGAGAAATGATGTCTCCCTGTCTCACGGCACGCTGGAGAAGGATTGGTTTCGAGGTCTGATCCTGAAGACGGACTGACATAGTGGCGTTTTTGTACAAACACTTCAACACCTCAATATACCGGTAGTCGATCTGGCACCGTTGGAGAGACTGCAGTACAGCCCAAGTCTCGATCGAATCGAAGGCTTTCTCGTAGTCAACAAACGCTAAACAGACTTCTCTTCGGTCTTTTGTATAACCTGCCGCAGCGTATGTATGTGGTCTACGGTGCTAAAGCCTTTTCGGAATCCGGCTTGTTCGGGAGGCTGGAAATCGTCAATACAAGTTGTCGAAAGAAGTTGATGGTTAGGCTGAATTTATTCAATTCTGCCAGTTGCATGCTATTCTATAATCTTAAAACGGGAGGCAACATTCAACACCGTCATTGGATTTCAACCGGTGCTATATCAAAGGCCTCGGTTCGATTAAATCTTTTTCAAGTGCCGGCTCGTCTAGCTAGTATATTAGGTCCTTACCTATGAAATTGGCGTTTTGTCGTACTGGCCACTTTGATCTCAAATATCTCCTCTTTTTTTGTTAAATTTATACAGCTATTTACTCATGCTTTTGTGTTTGGAAAACCGTAATTCATTTGTTTTTTCCTCTTTTGGTTTTTCTTTGCGCCAGTCAGTTTACAAAATGGAAAACTTGAAATATCCCGTTATTTACAAGTACGAGTTCTATCGTGGCACCAGTGCTGCAGAAACGGCTCGAACGATTAATGATGTGTATGGCGACGGTGTCGCAAAAATAAACACAGTGCATTTTTGGTTCCAACGTTTTCGTTCTGGAAATTTTGAAAGTTGATAATGAAGAATTGAAGGCTATTGTGGAAGGGGATCCATCGCGAACCACGTCCGAGTTAGCTGCAGGCTGCGGTGTGATAAAACTTTTTTTAATCCACTTGAAGCAAATTGGGAAGATGAAAAAGCTTGAAAGGTACCTCATGAATTGAGTGCAGCAAACCGACAAACGCGCGTCGACTGCTGCGTTACATTACTCAACCGGCACAATAATGAAGGGATTTTAAATCGAATCATTACCAGTGATGAAAAGTGGATCCTGTACAATAATTGGAAACGCTCATCGCAATGGCTGAACCCTTGCGAACCAGGCAAATCCTGCCCCAAGCGAAAATTTACTCAATAAAAATTTCTTGTGAGCGTTTGGTGGACTAGTGCCGGTGTCGTTCACTATAGCTTTCTTAAAACTGGCCAGACGATTACGGCGGATGTCTTTTGTCAGCAAATGCTAACCATGATGGAAAAGCTAGCTGCTAAACAGCCGAGGCTGGTCAATCGTTCTAGGCCACTGCTGCTGCAGGACAACGCTAGACCACACACTGCACAACAGACGGCTACCAAATTAGAGGAGCTTCAATTGGAATATCTAAGACATCCACCGCACTCCCTGGACCTTGCTCCAACAGGTTACCATTTTTTTTTTTATTTGGATAACTTCTTGCAAGGGAAGAAAATCAACTCCGATGGGGCAGTCCAAAGAGCCTTCAAAGATTTTATTGATTCCCGTCCGAATGGTTTTTTTAGTAAAGGGATCAATGTACTACCTATGAGATGGCAAAAGTGCATAAATAGCAATGGTACATACTTTGATTAGATAAATATATTATATAAAAAAAAAACGACTTTTTGTTCCTCCCTTACAAAACGCCAATTTCATATGTAATGACCCAATATTATAGTTCTAACATTTTTATTGAAGTTGGATATTTGACAGTTGCCTCAAAAAATGGGCGTAACCGTGCAAATATGATCGCGTAACCTATAAGTATGATTATAATTCGTAGTAAGCAATACAGTATCTTTTGATGATGATATGATTAGAGAAACAGTTGCCGTGATGTATATTGAGGCAAAATACTTGGAAAAACACTCACTGGAAGTCAGAAATCTGTTGCTTCTTCAATCCAGTGACATTGATGTTCTTGAATTCAAAGGCCAGTCCCATGCCTTGGTCGACCACGACTTTCAACTCAGGGATGATAAGAGGATCCAAAGGTTTGATGTCATAATCTGGCAGACCATGGCAGGACTTCTCCAGGAAGTTTTCCGTAGCCTCGCTCAGGCATTTGATGTCATTTTTGTTGCATAGGTCGAAAAGCTTTTCTGTAAAGAAATTACGATTTAGTAAGTATTCACAAGTTCAGATACTGGCAGAGCCAGTATGTTTTTCTCTAGTTATTATGGTAGAATTGTATCAGAGTGTTTTATCACGCATGTCACTTGAGTAATTTAATATTTTCTTAAAACACCACGACGTTGAACATAATAACAATATTTTTCTTGTAGACGTTCAATAGTCCGAAATCTAAATGCAAAGACTAAGACCTAGCACTGATAAGTATGAGATAAAACGGTTTCACTCAGTCTCAACTTCACAGAATAACAATGATTATATAATATTGATATTAAATGATATTGTTATATATATTGTACAGTTTGGAATGTAACGCTCAACAGAACTAAGAAACTATTGATATAGATCCTCATGATAATAATATAGAAAACCACATACCTCCCTCCGAAAGGACACAACACGCGAAAGTAAGCAATAAGAAGCTCCTATAGACAGCCATATTGCAAGGGTACTGACCAAATGAAGACTAAATAAGAAGTGAACAGTGACACTACAATTTCATTTGTTTATACTAGCTCCTATAATAATTGAAGTGACTAAGAATTTCGATAACAAAGGTTACAGTTATCAAGACGCATATGACATGGGTAATGCAAGCTTTAATAACTTAAGTGCTTCGGATATTGATTAATGAGAATGGTTCAATCTTAAAGAAAAAAGGAGTAAGATAGCAGAGAATTACTAGCTTATAATACAGTGTGAGAAGCTATAAATATTGTTATTGAGTCGAAGATTTCGCTGAATAAGAAAACATCTGTCACTCATAATTCATACCTACTAATATCATAAATGTGAAAGTAACTCTGTCTGTCTCTCTGCCTACTTGTTAAGTTTTGACGCCTAAACCGCTAAATTTTGATGAATTTTGGTAGAGAGATAAATTGGATCTTGGAGAAGGACATAGAATACTTTTTATCTTAGAAGTATATTCGCTTGGGATCATTGTCGACATTGACGCAGGCCAAGCCGCTGGCAGAAGCTTGTCAAAACATAATAGAAGTTGCTAAAATGATATCATAACTGCAATTAACTAAAAAGATAAGAAGCGAGCGTTTAGCGCATTTTGAGGAAAAACAACAGCTGCATGTTTTGATTTTGATAAAATATTACAACACGCTAATACCGTATGGTTACTGTTTTATTGAGTGGCTAGGTCAAATTATTTTGGAATGATGTGAAATTTATAAATGATAAATGTTTAATCATATCCGGTTACTGGAGTTTTTTTTTACCAAATATATATTTTCAAATATTCAAAGGTAAAATGTTTCATTGGTCTGACACAGAAATGCAGAAACAGGAGCTCTAAGAGCGAACTACATAAGCTAGCTAAAAAAATCGGTTGTCTGTAAAGTCGGTTTACTGACGATAGTTGAACGTGACAACGTCATAAGAAAATACTGATGGAATGGTTGCATTTTATCGCCGCAATTATCGTTGCTATAAACAATTGACACCACATTCACTTTTCACTGCATTTCATACTTGACGAAAACAGCAGCGGCAGCTGTCCACGCGGACGCATCGCTCACTCAAGTAGGAGAGAGACAGATGTCGAACGCTGCCGAACGCGGAGGCCGATTGTGCCTCTTTGTCGCTCGTTCCGCGCTCTCGCTTGCACTTCAAGCCTTAAATGGAACGCCTCAGAGCGAGGTAACGCCGTCATCAGTCATGTTTTTTCGTGCGTGCAGCCGGCTCCATCGAATTATAAGACGTTGTCACGTCAAAAAGACTAATAAAGCTGGATAGTCTTTCCCTCTCAACTTAAGGTGAGGAGGGATAATAGTCTTATCCCCCTTGATTTTAGGTGAGGTAAATCATTCGACTTCGCTTTTTCCCAACTTTGTCCCAGTCTAACCGGATACAGTTGAATATCAAGTGTGTGAAGATGAATAATGATATATATGTATGTTATACCAATCTATAAATACTCCACTGCAGCGCAAAAACGTTTTCTCATACAAAGAAGACACCGCATACTGATAGTAGCCTGAAAACATTATTCTCAAGTCAAACTGGTCAGATAGCTAATCTCGGGCATTGGTGGCCCATTGGTAACGGCCGCGACTTACAAGTTGTAGGTCCGTGGCAAGTTATTGGTCGTGGATTGAAACCCAGCTTTACTTTGAGTAAATTATTTCATCACCACAGCTCTCAAAACGATAAAGGAAAATAACTTGAGGAAACTGCATGTTTTGGAACAAAAAATTTGAAGACATGTGACATCCACAAACCCGCACTGGGCCCGCGTGGTTGCTTACGCCCCATTCCCGCTCACAGAGAAGAAGCATGCACGCACAACAGACCAAATTTGAGTCTAAGTGCGGCAAAAGGGGTCCATCTATCATATTCTAGGTAAACATTATACAAATAAACAAATATGGACAATCTACATTGATTTTGGAAGTGAGGAAACCGGCAATTCTAATATGGACAAAATCTTACTTAATATTATAAATGCGAAAGTCTGGATGGATGATTTTTGTTACTCAATCACACCAGAACGGCTGAACGGATCTGAATGAAATTTGGCACAAAGGTAGATTATAGTCTGCAATAGCACTTTTCATCCCGGTATAATGTACCCTGGGATGATAAAACACTTTTCCGCGGGCGAATCCGCTGGCAGAATCTAGTATTGTCTATATCTCCAACCTACACTGGGCCAGCGTTTGTAGCCAAGTTGACAATCTACAATCGATAAAGCTAGTAGAAAACGAATCAATGTATCGGAATCACACATCTGAACGTTTTAGTTACGTGGTCAGACCATACAAATAATAGGCGTTAACGAATGTAAAAACGATACGAAACGTTTGTAACTTGGCTAGGGGAGCTGTACTCATTTTTCTTTTAAGCGTATCGATAGCAATCTATTGACCCTACATTAAGTCAGCTCAGAACTTGGTAAGGCGTTTTGCACCATCAATGACGTCCATAAGTTCCTGTAGCGTGTAGGCATCAGGGCATGATTTAAGGTGTCTTACATGGATCAGCAACAACACCTAATATGCATGCCAGGCTGGAATTGTCTCCCCCCCGGTCGGTTCCCGCATTGTAGATGCGGGGGCTCAGTAGCCGTGGCTTGGTCGCACGGTGAAGCGAAGAGGAACCCGAGGACGGGACTGCTCATCATCGAGGGCTTTTGCCGATTAAGCCGACCATGCGGTGACGTAGTGGCCAACAAATAGGTTGCGGTGCCGCTTGGTAACAGAGGCAACATCGCAACTGAGGCGGGCCGCGTTGTCGTATGGAGCGTCCCAGGTCCCATACGATTTCGCGGCTGAGGGTTGGAGCTGCGGCGGGAGAGGAGTGCCGGTATTACGGTGCGCCGCTCTTCCTACCTTCCGCAGCCTGGACGGGGTGGGGCCGCAGGGGAGGTCCCTATACCCTGAGGCCGAAAAGTGGTAGGTGGCGGGGCCAGTGACCCGACCGGTCATAGGGTGCCATACACGTCTGACACCCATGTGCTGGTTTGGTCCCTGGGGCGGTCACGGCGGTCAACGTGTTCTGGTACTCAGGCGATGGAGGGTCCCAGAGGAGGGTCCGGTGACGGACAGCCGCGGTGGATTTGCGGTGAGTGCTATCGCGTGCCCGTGTATCCATAAGCGGAACAGGAGGACACCGTGGAGTTTTAGTGGGTTCGAGTCCCACATAAGTGCGCTATTTACCCGTGGTAGCGCAGTATGCATGCGCATTTCTCCAGTCTTAAAAAAATTGACGGAAATTGTTTATACTTAAAACTTTACTTATGTGCTCATTGCTTATGTTAACCTTACTAACTAATGACTCCACAACATATGTAGCTTTGTGCCAATAAGCGGATATAGAGATAATAAATTTCACGAATTTATGAAGCGTAAATGTCGACAGATATTATTTTTTTAATCTCTTGTTGTTTGCATGCCCATTCGACCTCAAAATATTTATAGAGGTCTGTTTGTACTGAGTGCTGAGTGAGGAGCTCGTGGCTAAATAATAACAGCCGCACGGCTCGATCTTCAAGGTTAAGCAACGCTTGACGAAGTCGGTCCGTGGATGGGTGACCATTTCAACATACCGAGTTACCTCCGTGCCTCGGAAAGCACGTTAAGCCGTTGGTCCCGCCTGTCATTTGAAGATCTTTGACAGTCGTTACGGGTAGTCAGAAGCCTGATATCTGACACCAGTCTTGCCAAGGGGTATCGTGTTACCCAGTTACTGGGTTGTGGAGGTCAGATAGGCAGTCGCTCCATGTAAAAACTGATACTCAGCTGAATCCGGTAAGACTGGAAGCCGACCCCAAAAATAATTGGGAAAAAGGCTAGGCAGATGATGATGATGTTTGTACTGAGTGATCTGACTGGAGTAACTTATTCAAGTTCAAGGTTTAATTCTAATATATCTTTTTTTGTATTTCTGTTTAGCGAGAAAACCACTGTTTATACTGTTATAATATTTGTAATTTCCTTCTTTCATTGTAGTAGTAAAAGCGAATTATTTATTGTGAAAATATAATACTTTATTTAAATAAATCTAGCTAGGTCTAGATCAGACTTTCGATCCTTTCCAATAAAATTAAACTGATAACAGGAATATTAGAGAATGGAATGTTTTAAAAATTAAACCATTCTGTATGTCCTGCTGCTATTATAATGGTGAAAGTTTGTGAGGATGGATGGATTTACTGGTTATTTAATACTCTTTCACGTTCGTTTCACGTTCAAGAAGTTCAAAAAGGATTTTGATGAAACTTTGCAGAAATATAGTTTATACGTCAGAATAATACATAAGCAATAATTTATAAAGATATTGGGTACTAATACCACGGTGGCGGAGACGCGGGTGGCTGCTAGTATGTTTATAAAAATATGGATATGCCTGTGATCTGCAAATCAATAAAAAGTAACAAGTTTTGCAAACGTTCGATTGACGAATATTTTGCGCCAATTTTTATTTCATTCAGATTGATTTACTATATTTGTTTGTAATAAATTACGATTTCTGACGAGCTTCGAATAATTTTTATTGTTACTTACCTCCACTACCTACATTTTAATTACAGTAATTGAAGGATCAAATTCTAATTTGTAAAAATTCAATTACCTCTGCCGGAAAACGCAGAAATAAAAAATATTGAAACTAAATCATTGTAATAAGAGCATATTTTGAGAAAGATAAAAAAACCTTTTTATAAAAAAATACTACCAACTTCCAAATAAGAAAACTACAAAGTGAAAAATAATTTCATTTTTTGAAGTCAGTGTCTTTCGTAGGTACCATTTTATTTGCGCCATGGACACCGACTTCCAAAAAAAGCTTTTTTTCACTTAAAAAAAAAGAAAAAACAAAAGTTCTTTTTCACTTTTTAGTTGTACCTACCTAATAGGCAAGTAGTTCAGTAAGTTATCTTAACGCCAGAATAGATAACCTGAATATCATCAACCTTGAACATAACCGGTGAAATGAGAGATCTGTGTACCCCTTAAGAGCGTACTGGCGTGATGTTATGTTATAAAATGGTATAATCAATAAATAGACATGCGATTGCAGCAATCCCGGGAGATATTATTTATTGAAGAGTTCTGTCGAATATCTTCAAAGTTCTTCATCAGATCTTCACCAAATTAAAATGGGACCAATTTCGCAATATACCCTATCAAATAAAAAAAAGAATATTCAAAATCGATCCGCAACTGACGGAGATATCGGTGAACATACACAAACAAAAAAAAACATACCTGAAGTCGAACATAGAACCTCCTACTTTTTGGTAAGTCGGTTAAAAACAAGACATAGTAGACCAAAAGTATCTATTGATAACAATATATTGTATAACCAATTCTTGGAGAACTACTTATATAGAGCTGATTCTTATTTACCTTCCCAGTTTATAGAAGGTATAATATTTGTTTATGTGCATAGGTCATGTGTGTCAACTTTAATATCTATTAGACTACAGTATTAGTCTAAATAACATACCTTAACAGGGTTTCAAAGTTAATTAAGGAGGAAGCTAATGGAAAACCATTCCTTTGCATAAAATATAAATTTTAACGGCATTCAACAAGATTTATAACATTGATTGCCAATCTTCATCTTGCCAATGACTTTTGTGGAGGGCACCAATTAGTTTCATTTGGGATCCGTTTTTTTTTAAATAAAGATGATAATGTCCGTAAGTTTTAAGGCTACCCCACCCGTCTTTACATCGTCACGTGTATTTACTTTGTTAAATTGTAGTAATAAACTTATATGTAACCTAAATAAAGATTGGATAGATTATCGATAAATAGTTTGATGAGATCATTCGTTCGTTGACGAATCGATGGCAGTAAAGACAAAATACGGGACAAATGATAAAATTACGTAAAAAAGTAAAAAAAAAAAAATGTTTACTTAAAGTCCACACTAAATAGGTCGGCGATCCGGATCCAGACCGCGGTCCGCCATTTGGTGACCCCTGTCCTACACGATCAGTGATCACAAAGTGACAGTAACAACAAAAACTAACATCGAGCAAAATGCAAAATCGTTAGTGCGTCTGTAGAAAATAATTTCTTAAAGTACTGGTCATTATACGATTTTTTTTTAACTGATATAATGCTACGAGTACATTATCGCCAGAAAATGCACGGAAAAGAGTGGAAGAAATGATTTAGAATTTAGTTAGTTAATAAATATTCGTCTGAAATAATAAGATCCCTTTCCATGTAGCAGTTACTCAGACCTATCCTTCACGTCCTCACGTTGGTACTATAACTCATCTCTAACGGAGCTTCGTTTAGTAGTTCTATCACGGGAGCCAGTACAGCACCGGTCCAACATAATTGACTTGTTCAATTGCTATCCTGATACTAGCGTTAATAAATCTGCTCTTGTTGGTAAAAAATATTTTACTTTACAGGACCTTTTTTGTGCCTCCCACGGGGTTTTAAGACTCGCTCTCAACGTCGTTCGAACTAGCAATACCGCAAAATCTAGATGCTCGGTTTGATCCCCAGGACCGGCAAGGTGATTCCTTGAATTGGTTGGATACTTGGGCGTGACACACTAAACATTGATAAAGTAGTTTTATCAAAAACGGAAGGTACATAATCTCCGAAGAGTGTGCCTATAAGGGTGGGTACTTTTAAGACGAAGTTGCTTTAAAGCGATGTCAATTTACCAAGAAAAACACAACGACTCAGGATGAGCAGCGAATTTAATGCAGATACATCTACAGAATGATATTTAATACATAATAATTAGTTCTATGGTCTTCTTTTCGTTTCGACGCTAAAGCTATTCAAATTATTTGGGCTTGGCAGAGTGCCAGTGAATGGACAGTCGGGACACTTAAGCAAGCGGGACACACGTAGTCTATACAGGAGCACCATACTCGCACCAGGAGTTCGATGGATTGATAATCCCCCATTCTTACCGACTTCAAAATAAGGTTTTTTTTATGTATGTACAAATTTACGGTTTTCGGATTTTTACCTTTACTTGTGCTAAAAGACATTGCTTCTTGCCAAATTTCATGATTCTAGGGCAACGAAAAGTACCCTGTAGATTTTGTTTCCCTTGCGAGTGTAAAATATGCGCCATTAACGGCTGTAACTCTTGATTGCATTGATCTAGAAGCTAGATTTTTTCACAGCTGCAAGGGGTGGCAAACTTGAGTATACGATATTAATTTCAACTAGATACCTTCACGCGTTCCTGAGAGACAGTATAAAGTGATCCTATAAAAGTTCTCTAAAAAAAATATTAGTTACCTACTCCCAGAGCTTTTGAGTACGTACAAAGAAGATAAATGAAAAGGTGCGGCATAAAGAGAGAACATCGAAAATATGCTTAATCTAAAAGTTTTAGAACCGAGTCCCGTGGTCAGAACAAAGTGCGCCCAATTCATTTTGGGCTTTAAACACGAAGCATTTCATTATCATCATGCTATGTTCCACAGAAAGGAGTAAACCGTTGCAATTTCAACTAAAATAAAGCTAACACGTCGTAGCGTTTTCAACAAGACTAGGAAACTATTTGTAGTCTAAGAGCTAGCAACGTTTTTGAGAGAGAATTTCAGGTAGGCCAGTTTTTTGATATGCTATCTCTTTCACTCTCCCGGACGTCATACGGGCTATCTGGCTAGCGGTAGTGATTGCGTTCATCAGTGCGCATCCTACCTGTACAGGTAAAATATTAATTTTTCAAATCATAAAAAAATAATAAAGGTAAAAATTAAAAATATTAATAACTTTTTTGCCGAAAGATTATAAAACTTTTCATTCTATCACAGATATAACTTATAACAAGACGATAACAATTCAAAAGACGATGATGACAATGAAAATGTCAACAGTGATGAAGATGATGATGATGGTTATCAAGATACATCCGTTTTTTGTGATACAATTATGGATTAAAAAATCAAAGCTTAATTTTCTCATAACCATCCAAATTTTTGGTCATTTTCATACTTGAGATTGAACTATCTTAATTTTTTTAAAACAATAAATTATTATTTTGATACCGTATTAATCCACATATTAATTCAATGGCTTTTAATCCAATCTCTGTAATTTATTCAACAACTATTTTTAGACCAAGCAAAATGATACCACATCATTTTTCACTTTTAGATCGGTCTGGCTGAAGGTTTCATCATCATCATCATCATCAGCCTATTAATGTTCCCACTGCTGGGACACAGGCCTCCTCTCTGTGTGAGGGAATGGGCCGTAATCCACCACGCGGGCCCAGTGCGGGTTGGTGGATGTCACATATCTTCGATTTTTTAGTTCTAGGACATTGCCGGTTTCCTCACGATGTTTTCCTTCACCGTTTTGAGAGCAGTGGTGATGAAATAATTTACTCAAAGTAAAGCGCCTGCCTGGGCTCGAACCCACGACCTACAACTTGTAAGTCGCGGCCGATACCACTGGGCCACCACTGCTGAAGGCTGAAGGTTTACAGTCGAATTATTGTTTGGCAAATTAATTTTGGGTTTTTAGATACTTGAATAACATCATATATAGAAATTTCAGCCATACTAAAATATTTGAAAAAAAATAAATAAATTAGAATTTGCGTCTGGCACAGTTATAACAACGATAAAAATATCTGGCAATAATAGATCTATGTTGCAAAAAGTTCAATAAAAATAGTAGTAAATAAAGAAACTTCTTAAAAACATTTGAAAAATTAAAAAAAAATCTGTACAGGTAGGATGCGCACTGATGAACGCAACCACTACCGCCAGCCAGATAGCCCGTATGACGTCCGGGAGAGTGAGAGAGATAGCCCATCTAAAAACTGGTCTACCTGAAATTCTTGTTTTTCCGACCTTGCTCGCTCTCGTACTATTGTGAGATGGCAACACTGGATATGTGTAACCATCTCAAAAATAGTAAGTATAGTAACCAAAATGCTGAGGAAATATGCCATAACATTTTAAATATGAAGGCATTTGTCATGCCAAGTCCCACAGAAATTGAAAGCATTAGAAGTAAACCGTTGCAATGTCAACGCAAGTAAATGTAAAAAGAAGCTGAGTGCAATAGTACAGAGAAAGCTGTGGCAATTCGACAAAAGGGTTAAGATATGAAGGCGTTTGAGCATTAGATAAAATGAACTTATTGTCATCCTAAGCTGGTTGAATGATAAGTTTGTGCTGTGCATTTCGTTGGTTAAGGAGTTGAGGTCACTTCGATGGTCCTAAAAGTGGTTTTCTAATGTTTAACATAATTTAAAATGCAATAATTTTAAATACCATATTTTTTATTAGTAGTTTTTGCCATAATTTCATTCGAAAACATAAATTTTAAATAATATTGTTTTTCATGAAAATAATATTGTCATAATTACTTGAATTATATTGATTAATATATGATTATACCATATAGATTGTTTTATTCACAACTAAACCTAATGGTTAAGGGCCTAGTTAAGCGCCAAAAGTGCAGTCACACTACCAAAACAGCAGCGGCAATTTTTTTTAGGCTGAATTTTTTTTTAACTTTTCACGGTTTGTAGGTATAATCTATAAAATAATTATGTAGGATCAGGAGAGGCCGAGGGGGGTATATATCATCAGGATTTTGGCATTCCCATTTATTGGGATAAACAAGACAAAGTGAACAAGGTTTTTAATTACAGTACTAGTTTCACTAATAAAACAATACAAACGGTAACAAGATAAAGTAGGTTAAAAAGGTATAGTAACAACAATACAGTTAATCGAACAAACCCATAAGGTTACAGTTCGTACAGCGGCCTAAGCCACCCAAATACAAAGTGTTTCGTTCGCCATCAGCAAGCCAATACAGCTATGTGAATATACAGCAGTGCTGTACCAAATAAACCCACAGTTTTGTCGGGAGAAGGGGAGCTCTTTATTGAGTATAATCCGAAGATAGACTGACTTGCCTACCAATGCAAGCCCTTTATAAACGAGAAAACAACACAACAACTCTGTCCAATAACGTACGGAAGTACGTCACGTGTTTACTTGATACAAAACACTAAAGTGTGCTTAATCTAATATGAAATACATTCTAAAACAATCAAGTAATACAAGAATAATTGTCGTAAGTAAACAATGGTGATTACACAAAGAATAATCAAATTAACATGTCAACAATTGTTTTGAACTTTACCATCGATTTCAATTATCAAAATAAGTTGCCAAAAATCAATTGGTGCGGTGCGTAAGTATGAGTATGTCGGGTTTAGTCAATAGTACGGACGTCAAAACAAATCACGAGCACGCCACCTACATAATAATAGAAAATACATCCTGACTTCCCGATGGTTTGCATCTATCGGCCAGCCTTGATGCGACAAGTATATAATTTTATATTCCCTCTTCTTTGCCAACAGTCTCCTGGTAAAACAGAAAATTATTTTCATTCACAACATTTAATGAAAAAGAAATAAAATAGTTCCATTTACTCAGAGTAAATAAAGACGAAATCTTTGAACGGACATTTATGTGAATTTTACAGTTTAAAAACACCACTGAAATAAAGAGTGCCTTTTACCGAAAAGCGATGGATTTCATGTTTGTAAGAACTTGTCAGTTTTAAAGTTTAATATCATTTAAGTGAGGAATTCAAGGTTATAATGAGGTCTGATTTTTTGCTGAAAGAGTTGTAAACGTCCGCACAGTTCCTTATCACTTTACATATTCCTATTCAAATTCTCTCAAATATTACTTAACCCATGACTCCTTTATTCTCCGAAAAGCAAAGAGCTATAAGTAGTGATGGTCACATTTTCCTAGATATTCTTAAATCTCCTTGTAATAAGGCTAGCCTATTGCCACTAACCAAGCACTAGACTCCAAGCTGGCAGTGCTGGTACAGGGAAATTTCTGGTGGAGAAACCTACTAACTCAAATGATTCTGTTCTCCTCAACAATAATAAGCCCAAGCTTTTTTTCTTCGAATTGGCCCACTTGAGCTATCCCACAGGAACCGTGTCCATTCCGTATATTCAAAAAAGAATAAGAAATAGTTATTTGTTATACAAGAGTACAAAGTTGCTTTTTAACAGAATGCAACAATTTTGATGACCGAGCAAGCGAAGGATTCTAAAATTGAATCACGATTGCATCGAGTGATTCAAAAATTAGAATCCTGAGCGACGGAATCAAAAGCGCACGAGGTGAAAAATCTTTGAACTCGAGTGCAACACGTAACTTTTCATCCCACCTCAGCGAGGAAATGAATAAATGCAAAAAAAAAATTACCATCATAAGATATTTTTATTTCAGTTTAGGTATTAACTACTACACTATGATATAGTATTACAGAATAGTCTCTAAATTATAACAAATAATACTTAGGTTTAATTAAGAAAAATTGAAAGTAACGTTGCTACAGTTACTGTTGAGTGTAATATTTTTGTTAGGTACTGTAATGTTAGTGTTAGTGACTTGTGTACTGTTTTTCGGTAAACTATCTGTCATACTTAATAGTTGTACGGATTCATCGGATTCACTTGGCGTAAAAGAGACGGCGATGGTTAGGTGTTTCGTAGCGGCTCATTTTTGATGTAGAAGGGCCAATCCAAGCATCTGACTGAGGCTCTTTCAGTGTAGGTAATGACTCCTACGATGCCTTTATATATTTTAGGCTTATTTTGGATAGAATCCTCTATGTATCCCTCTACATCTGCATTGGACTTCCAGCCTCCATGGCGCTTAAGGGACAGGAGATCAGCTCCTGAATCGGCCAAAAGTGTGCCTGAAGTTCGTCGGAAACAATGACCCGTGTGCAACAGGGGTTCTGGAAGTTCAAGAAATGTTGCTGTTTCTCGTGGGATACTGCCAATTTTATTAGCACCCATAGGCTGTCTAACACAATTTTCTTTGTGATATTGTAGAAAAATCGATTGATTGGAGCGTTAGGCGGTCGCAAGGCACGATATTTCTCAACAATTACTTCGTATTCCTTAGGAATGACGAAGTTGCGGTCTCTTTTTGTTTTTGTATTAGGTAAATTAATTAATAATAAGTCATCTGAATGTTTTTCAATGTTTTTGACTTTAAATTGTGTAAGTTTATTAGTTCGACATGCTCCGTTTATACCAATAATAAGAACAACGTGTAATATAAAGAGTATTGAAGTAGACACATAATTAAAATTTATATGCATTCATAATTATGCCTATCAACATCTACTAAGTAGATACGTATTAGATTATGTTAAGTAGTTGATTAATATAATTAAATAGATACTGAATGTGCAACTGATTTACTATTGCCGCCAAATATACGGCATCAGGTGCTTCGTCAAGAAACTTTTCATTTTCAGATGCTGTGGTTTTTGGTTAATGAAAAGATGTGGCTCTTTTTAAAAATGCCACTAATTTAGGATAGGTGTCGTTATGTATGTCTTTTTTCATGTTTCTTGTTTCTTTTAGCATTGCTTACGTACTCCATAGAGTGCTTGATTTCTAGGTCTCAGATAATTCAATAAAATATGCCAGCAAAACGTTTTCTGAGAAAGTTTTGGCTCCTTTAGCTATTCGCCACGTGTTAAACATATCGTACCTACTGTTTCAAATACTTCTCGCGTGATTGTTCAGGGAGAAAGCTCATTTGCGCATTATTAACAGTTTCAGTCAATTCTGTTGGCGTCAAATAAACTTCCTCGTCGCTAGAATCACTCAATTTAGGGTTTCAGTTGTATTCAAGTTTCTTGTTTTTAAGTTTCTTGTTTTTAACCTAAGGTTTTAACAATATGACTTGAAAAGAAAATGGCGCGCGCAAAGCAAGTTAAAAAAAAGTACACCAAGAAGGTTACGAGTATAGAGTTTTAAAAAATTAAAAAAGGTTGTAAGATAAATTCGGCACCATGGAGGTAGAAGAATAATAATGATGGAGGTGGTAGGATCGAATCCGAAACGAAGTGATCCAGCAGAGAACCAAAGTTGTCGACATAGCTCACAGAATAAGTAAGCTGAAGTGGCAATGTGCCGGCCATATAAGTCGTAGAACCGATGACTGTTGGGGTAAACGTGTTCTTGAGTGTAGAACGCGAACTGGTAAACGTAAGGTAGGATGCCCTCAGGCTAGGTGGAGCAACGGTCTTCGCAGGGTGGCTGGTAGCAGCTGGATGAAATTTGCCGAAAATCGAACCAAATGGCGTGCAATTGGAGAGGCCTATGTCCAGCAGTGGACTGTTATAGGCTGATGATGATGATGAGGTAGAAGTAAATAAGTTTAATGATGTTTTGAATTTACAAACTTAGTGGATACGATTTTCTAAATTCAATTAACTTTATTCTCTAGTAGATAAAAACGGCTTTTGCACTCAGATATCGAAGAGCAAAATACCCTTACCGAGATGAGGGCATGAAAATATCCTTTTTTGCGGTATAAGGCCTAGGGATAGTGTAAGCCTTATATTTCCGAAATATAGGTACATAATTGTACGTTGTTTGCTAATAAGAAATGTTTAGAGTAGCTAATTATTAGATGTCCCGTAGTTCGGCGTGCCTTTTGGCATAGGACTCCTCCAACTTCCTCCATTGTGCTCGGTCCTCTGCCTAGTCCGACAAGGCTCCAAAGTTATGCGGATATCGTCTTCCCATCTTGTTTTTGGACTTTCCTGTTTTCTTATTCTGTCTCTTGGGTACCACGGTATCCTTTGTTTGCTCCGTTTGTTATTTTACATCGAAGCATGTGTTCTGTCCAGCCTTATTTCAAATGATCGATGCGAGTCAATATGTTCATGACTTCAGTTTTATTTCTTATATACTTCAAGAGATTACCTTTAAACAAACAATTTATAATATTAGCTGAGTTGAAATAAACACATAATCTCATTAACAGTTTGCAAGAAGGTCTTAACTCTCCGAATACATTCATCTACACGGAGAAGTTTGTTCATATCGATAGATTACCGTGTCTCAATAAGCAAAAGTCTTCAAGTCTTGAACCGAGGCACAAATTCGAGACAGAATTCCGTGAGGCACGAAATATACTTCCTTCGGTATATGAAGTAGGTATTCACATGACTATTCAATTACCTATTTCAATTTGATTTTCATTGGTTCACAGCAAACAATTTGGTACTAAATGAAAAAAAAACCAAATGTATTAGATTCACATTACCGAATGTTAGAAGTACCGAATGCGACATCATATTGAATGGCGAGAAGCTGGACTTTGTAAATCAAACAGTTTTCCTGGGAATCACTCTAGACGACAAACTGCAATGGGGTCCTCACATAACATCTCTTGCGGGTCGGCTAAGCTCAGCCGCTTATGCTGTTAGAAAGATAAGACAGTTAACGGATGTAGAAACCGCGCGTTTGGTCTATTTTAGTTACTTTCACAGCATTATGTCATACGGTATTTTACTGTGGGGTCGAGCGGCTGACATTGAATCCATATTTATATTGCAAAAGAGAGCTGTCAGAGCGATATATAAGTTAAGTCATCGAGAATCTCTTAGGGAACTATTTAAAAATATTAATATTATGACAGTGTCTTGCCAATTCATTTATGAAAATATTATGTATGTAAGGAAAAATATACATCTCTTTAGTAAAGTCAGTGATAGACACAAATGTAATACGAGAAATAAAGATAAGTTAGATCAACCATCTTATAGACTAGCTAAAGTAAACTCATCTTTCATGGGGTACTGTGTTAAATTCTATAACAAAATACCTTGTGATATATTAAAACTAAATGAAGGTAAATTTAAAACTTTAGTTAAAAGCACACTTTGTAAACAAGCATATTACAAATTAGATGATTATATTCAAGATAAGAATGCTTGGAAACATGCTGGTCCTGCTCCATAGGGCAATCTTTAGGGTGGACAAAATCAAATTTGTTAATTTATATTCCTATTCATAGTTATTGCTTTTTATTTTATTTTTTTAGAATTTGACTCACACACTGTTCCGTTGGTGTTGAATTAGGTATTTTACCTATGTTTGCAATATTTGTAAGTATGTGAGAACCATGTTCCTATTTATCACATTCATAAATTTACCTGTTAATGCTTTTAATACTTTATACCTGTACGTAGTATAGTGTATAGTGCTATTCTGGGTGCATCGTCCTCACATATATGAATTTATTAATGTATGTACTTATGTAAATATTGTAAAACACTTTTTTTTTTAAAAGAGTAAGTATGGAGTTTCTTGTGCATTCTTCTCCATAACAAGCTACTTTTCCGAATGCACGGTAGAATCAATTTTTATTTTATGATTAATTATGACGTTCAAAAGTGCCGCTTTTTGGCCCAGTTGAATAAATATATTTGACTTTGACTTTGACTTTGACTTTGATTATTTAATGCTGTTACGGGTTTTGATATTTTTGAAATTGGGACTATTCTGGTTTAGAATTAAATTGTGTGTTTTGTGATAAACCGACATCCAAATAAAAAAGCTACAAAGTGAAAATAACTTTATTTATAAAAGTTTTTTTTTATTTGGAAATCGGTAGTATTTTTTTTGTGAAAAGATTTTTTATTTTCTCTTTTTAGTTGTACCTGCCTTATAAGCAAGTTGTTAAGTAAGGTACCTATGATGCCAGAATACATAACCCGAATATCATGAAACATGAACATAACTGGTACAATGAGAGATCTTCGTACTCCTTAAGAGCGTACCGTAGTGATGTTAGGTTATGAAATGGTATAAACAATAAACAGACATGCGATTGCAGCAATCCCGAGATTTTTGCCGTTATTTAGTGAAGAGTTCTGTTGTATATATTCGAAGCTCTTCATCAGATCTTCACCAAATTAAAATGGGACCAATTCCGGAACATAATCTTTCAAACAAAAAATAATTTTCAAAATTGGTCCACAACTGATGGAGATATCGGAAAATCTACATAAAAAAGAGATAGTGGTCAAGCGCGAGCCTACCAAAAAAAAAATCATAATGTCGAACATAGAACTTCCTCATTTTTGGGAAGTCAGTTAAAAAGTTATATAACAAAAGAATAAACAGGCAGAAAATACCGCCTGGTTGGTAATCGTGGCTTTGTATGAAAAGTTTTAGGTCTATTTTTTCAGTAACTAGATTCATTTTAAAGGTATGATTATTAATTAACTTCGAATAATAAATAAGGTTGAAATATTTTATTTAAAAAAGCTGTAAAACCTTTTATTCTTCTGGTAAAAATAAAATATTGAACCTATTAATGTAATAACATGTGTTATTATATTAATAGATCCAATATTTCTCATTTATTAATATAATAACATGTGCCCATAAATATTTTCATCAAGTATCACTTACTTACTAAATAAACGATGACTTGAAGTTATGAATGCTTCTAGTCCCTTTAAAAATAACTCAAGTTTTTACCCGCAGACCGGCACAAAAATGAAAAATGTCCTCTATTTCAATAAAATTCCGTATCAGTTTTCAAAAGACTCAAATATCCGAGGCATTAGCTGGTTCCTGTATAAATTACTCCAAGCAAAACTTTCGCTATTCACAGGGTGTTCATAAATCCGTACGGTCCCCGTGGCAGCTACCAGCCATATTTTCTGCTATAAACTGCCTTGTAGATAGTTACGTTTTATGTAACCGGTTATTGTGGTATCTTTATCAGTGTTGACGTTACTGGTGACGGTTTGTTGAATGTTTATGTTTCATGTGTTTTGTACACTATAATACTAATAATACTTGCTTGTTACTGTCCCACTGCAGGGCAATGGCCTCTTCTTATATAGAGAAGGCACAAGTAATAATTACCACGTTTGCTCAAGGCGGGTTGGCGATGTCCGCAATACGTCCACGTTTCTACCCGATATTTTCTTTCACCGTTGCCAGCTTTCTAAGATAAACTTAGAAAGTAGATATGAATTGAATATAACGGCTATTTGAAATTTTGGCTGAAAAAAAAATTTACCAGCTTTTTAGCTTACCGTGCATTGTCATGCAAACCAATCGTGTATGCAAAATTTAATCTTAATAGGTTTAGGATAACTGCCTTAAAATTTCAGTTGCAAGATTTGACCCGAACATATATATTATGTACACAAAGCAAATCAGGTAGGTTTGCAGTGTACACCAACATAGATGTTTCGTGTGCGTAAAATCAACGAGTGTATTACTTCGCCTGTTCATTAGTGTTTGCTTCACAATATATATGAAGCAAAGAATATGAAGTATAAATTTAACTATGTAACTAACTGGTCCCGTGGCATGAGTGTATAAGAAATCGTGTGGTGAATCAAGGGTCATAGGATCGAATCTCGCCAACGCTTTAACTTTTTGCATTATTAAAAACCATATTTCCATTTTCGTTAAAAAAATATTTTTGTAATTTACCTGATAATAGGAATATTATTGGAGAAAAATATATTGAAGTAAAAATTAAACAATTTTTAATAAGAAATCAACAATATGTATTGACTAGGTTTTTTTAAAATTATAATCACAAATTATAAAGTATATTGCATGCAGATATTCGAAGTCGGACAAGAAATAACGTTATTTTTGATATTCAAGTGGGTAATTTATTTATTAGTGAAATGAATAAACATGTTAGTAAGTTAGCTTTTAAGATACAGATATCCTTAATTATTGTAATCTCACTAACAATAACATCAGTCACATAAAACAAATTTAATCACCCCACGACATTTTAATAAATAGCCGATCGGTGCACGACTTTTTGATTGCCATTCAATCACAGTAAAATTTTCTTGGACTTTAAACCAACTTTGCACACCCACACCATCTTTTCGCCACAATATTTTGCGACTGTCCTTATCTGATTTTAAACATTTTTCATCGCTAAATGTAAATATATTATTGCACCAATCGAAACCTTAATATTCTATTGCGAAGCGTACCCAATTTTGCCTGTGAATATTTGAAAAATTTTCTTGTTTTCTTGGCTGGACTACAACATTTCACACCCTCCCACATTTCCACATTTCCACATTCCACCATTTCCACCCACCCTGGAACGAGTAGTGAACTAGTGAGGAAAAACTCAGCCATATGCCAAGCAACAATATCACGGTGCACGGTGCCGCGCTTTGGCATCTGTGTATCCAAATCCAGACTTGGGTCCCAGTCGGCGAAGATCAATGCTTCCCGAATCTGCATAACTATGGAACCACAATTGCACAGTACTTATCTGTGAACAATAATAAAATGTTATAACAAAAACAATTATCAATAACATGTGAATTATTTGAACATATTAAACTTCTAAACATAATAATAACATTTTGTTACTCACCGATGGCGATATCATTAAACGCCTCGCAATTTCACTAATTGAATCGTTGTGCTCATGCAAAATAATTATCTCAGCTCTCGAGTATAGTAAAGTAATTCACAAATAAAAGCACTTCTCAAAACTTGCAAGCAAGCAGTGGTGATGAAATAATTAACACAAAGTAAAGCGCCTGCCTGGGTTCAAACCCAAAACCTACAACTTGTAAGTCGTGGCCAATACCACTGGACCACCGCTCGAGTATACCTGCTCAAAATCCTTTCAACAAAACCAATCACGTGAAGAACGACAGAAGAGAGATAAAAGTCATAAATAAACAATTTATGATATAAGATAATGCTAAAGTAGCACGATGAACGAGGTAGCATTTTTGCCAATGCGCTAAAGCGGCAACGGGGTCGGCCTATAGAGATGGATTCCTAAGATCATCTATCTCTGAACTATTTCGAGCGTTTCGCTTGCCTTGCGAAGATTTTCGGACGCGAAAATAACGGACGATGTCGTCCAGAACAAATGTTTCTATCTCATGTTGTGCTTTGAGTAGGAATTAGGCAAGGGTTAACCGGACGATACAAAAGGGTAAACTTAGAATTTAAATAATTGGCTCTAAACCCTGATGTTGAGTAATTAATGCAAGGCTTGTAGTAGGATTATTTCCTTAAAATCCTTTGTTACGTAAACTAGCTTCTCTTTCTCTAATCTATCGTACAAAAGAGTTACAAATTGTGTGAAGTTCCTGACTCAAGTTTGCTGGGTGTGTTAGAATGTGCATTTATTTGCAATGTTTTGTTTTTTTGAAATGATCTTGTTAACATGATTTTAGTATCTTAAAATCTAGTACACTCCTTTTTATTGACGCCTCAAGTCTCATATTTGCTTCTTCTTCTCTAACTTCTGCGCGTTTATTACAGTAGCTTGTCTCATTTATACTCCAGTCTTGATATCATGTGCCACTGTTCCAGTATTTCTTTTGTATGTTCGCAAGCTAACCTTGTTTTTGCTGTCTACAACACTGAACGTATAAATAATTCAATCCATGGAGGAAGAATCCACTTCTAGGATATACATCACTTTGTCACTTGGTAAATACGTGTTTTGACCTTTAATAATTCTTTTACTAGCACTTTACGTCAAAAAATTGTAGAGATTAAGGATTTATCTGCGACTTTTATTCGTCGTTACTTTAAGGGCAGACTGTGAATTACAAACTTGCTTTACTAAGATTTTATTCTTGATAACGTTGACAGAAAAATGTCATCAAAGAAGCAGCTGTAATGAAACATCTATAAAATTTTTCATGTCGCAGATTTATTATAAATTCTTGTTTAAATCATGAAATAAAAATACATAAACTAACGCCTTTTTCGCAAGGACGGCATGTCAGAAAATAAAGAGTGTCACGAGCATAGATTTAGAATTTTTTTGCTACGGTCACGGGGCGGCCTTGTGGCCAAAAGATCGGCTGTGAAACCTACTCATACTCCTTTTGTTTCGTTTAGTCCTACGAAATTTCTAGAAAAAATTTAATATGTGGCAATTCACCTAGTGTTGGCGAATCAACGCCTTAGTTTCAACAATATCAAGACTAAGCTTGACATGTCTTCTATCCCAGTACTGTGTATTTACCTACCTATTGAGCCCGTTCATACAATGTAGTCGAAGGTGAGTCTAGTCTTTGTAATGTTTCGGGTGCATTCTATACTAAGTTTTAGATGCAGTATTCTAAAGGCCTTAATCGGTTGAGACGTGTGTTTGTTTACCATGTATTCAGTACGGAAAGTAACTTAAGTTGTCATGCGTTATTAGATAAAATCTTAACGTATCACTCACAACTTATGTTATTCAACATCATAATTATTATGAAGTTTTACGGAATGAGTGACTAGGTATTTATTTAGACGTTTCAAAGCCTTTATTTATAATAACTGCATATGATATTGTGGAATTTATTCAAGATGGATGATTTGGTGCTAAGTTCGTCCTGACTGTCCAAAAAATAAACTAGTAGGAAGTTATTAGGGTTGTTCTCGATGACGATGACGGTGAGTTTTTCTTTGTTACAGGCTGGTAGGAGCATTTTGTTTTATTGTTCGCATTATCTGAAGTTTTTACTGAGTCAATTGGTTTCTTGTCTTTTTGTTTTTTGCTATATAATATTTTATACTCTCTCTTTGCTTAGGTTTATTATATTAAGGGCCGATTTCTGAATGAATTATTCGACGCTAAGTATGTGCTGATCTGTATTTAAGCATCTGTCATTCTTGATCTTCTGCCACTTTAAGTTTTTTGCGACTCTGAGCAAGGTTTGAGTATATGTATTCAAGTCATGCCAAAGTATACCGTATGTCACACGTTTCACAACTGAGGAAAACACGTTTGATCATTCTCAAATTCTAAAAGTTTTCTCAAACCGTCGTTAACGTTACATAGTTGGGCGCACGGTTGGCGCAGTGGCTGAGCGATTGACTGCTGCGCTGCGTGTCGCGGGTTCGATTCCCGCACGGAACAAATATTTGTATGACCTATAAATAGTTGTTCCGGCTCTGGGTGTTTGTGTAAGTGAGTTTATATGTTTGTAAACGCACCCACGATACAGAAAGAAATTTCTAGTGTGGGGCAACGTTATGTAAAAAAAAATAGTCAGTGTAGCCAGATTGGGCGACCTTTCACCATTTACGCTACTCGGAAGCCTTGGCGACCAATTTTTACGATTGGTGACTGGTCGCCATTTAGGCTACTTCAGAAAACCATTACGCGATTTTAGGCGATTTCGGAAGGAGACTGTCTAATACAACATTATCTGGGTAATGATGAAAATAACTGGCAAACAAAATACTTTTTCTTTCAACTACGTAGTAATGTTATCATTAATAACTACAAAACCGATCACAAAGGACGTATTTTTGCTTAAAACCAAAGCAGTGTAAAAATGTTACATGAAATCTCATACAGTTTTTCATTAATGGACTGATTTTTGTTTTTTATTTAGAGAGGTTTAATGTCTCCCATTAAGTTTAATATAAAATGTATGCATTACATCAAAAAGATACTGGCTGAATAAAAAAAAATTGGAGAAAAAAAAATGCCGCGCGTTTTGTACCATTTTAAAACTTTGTTATGTACTTAATATTATGTAAGAAAAGTTTAAAAAAATGGAAATAGACAGTGATAGCGATATGAATTCAACTCCAAAAAGTATAAATACAGCTGAAAATTAAATTGTTAAGAACCTTTTGCCGCAAAAGTCGCGGGATAAATATTTTTCATTAAATTGAGTTCTTATTTTGATTAGGTATATTTTATCACTGTAGATAGATTGGTAGTTGAAAGGAAAGTAGATTAAGCCCCTCGCTAAAGTGAGTAATTCATGCAATCGTGTTAATTTAGTGCCCTCGCTTGCGCCCGGGCACCAATATAACACTCATGCATTAATAACTCATTTTGCGCTCGATGCAACAATCTACTATTAACAGTTAATCACTACAAAAGACTGCTTTCGTAGGCATGTAAATTATAATGGGACAAGGTGACGATAATAGGACAAGGTGACGATAATGGGACAAGGTGAAGATAATGGGCAATGGTGACGATAATGGGACAAGGTGACGATAATGGAACAAGGTGACGATAATGGGACAAGTTTACGATAATGGGACAAGGTCACGGTGATGGGACAAGGTGACGATCATGTGACAAGAAAAGAATTTTTGAAATCGGTCTAGTAGTTTTTAAGTTTATAGGGAACAGTGGCAGCTGTGGGAACAGTGGGAGCTGTGGGAACAGTGAGAGCTGTGGGAACAGTAAGAGCTTTGGGAACAGTGGGAACAGTGGGAACTGTGGGAACTGTGGGAGCTGTGAGAACAGTGGGAGCTGTGGGAACAGTGGGAGCTTTGGGAACAGTGGGAGCTGTGGGAACAGTGGGAGCTGTGGGAGCAGTGGGAGCTGTGGGAACAGTGGGAGCTGTGGGAATAGTGGGGGCTGTAGGAACAGATTCAATATTAATAACCCTTTTTTTATTACATGTATATGAATATATATACGGCACATACACCAAAATAACCAATTTTACAATTTTTGTCTGTCTGTTTGCTCCGGGTAATCTTCGAAACTACTTGACCGATTTTGACGGGACTTTCACTGGTAGATAGCTGATGTAATAAGGAGTAACGTAGGCTACGTTTTTTTAGAAAAATTCTTTTATTTTAGAAATTTGTTATATATTGTCATGGGACAAGGTCACGATCATGGGACAAGGTCCCGATCATGGGACAAGGTCACGATCATGGGACAAGTCACGATCATGAGCTATGTCACGATAATGGGACAAGGTGACGATAATGGAACTAGGTGACGATAATGGGACAAGGTGACGATAACGGGACAAGGTGACCATAATGGGACAAGGTGACGATAATGGGACAAGGCGATGATAATGGGACAACGTGTCGATAATGGGAAAAGGTGACGATAATGGGACAAGTTCACGATCATGGGACATGGTCACGATCATGGGACAAGTCACGATCATGAGCGATGTCACGATAATGGGACAATGTGACGATAATGGGAAAAGGTAACGATAATGGGACAAGGGGACGATAATGGAACAAGGTGACGATAGTGGGACAAGGCGACGATAATGGGATAATGTGACGATAATGGGACATGGTGACGATCATGGGACAAGGTGACGATCATGGGACATGGTGACGATTATGGGACAAGGTGACGATCGTGGGACAAGGTGACTATCATGGGACAAGGTGACGATCATGGGACAAGGTGACAAGCCATTTATCTTTTTTTTTTAAACTTACATCCAAAACAATACATAAGCGTGCTACAACTTTGACCATTTAGTCAATTTGGATTAATGCTCAAATTACAAGAGACTTGGTATTGTAACTGTCTTTCAAAATTGAGTTATTGGCAGTGTAACTGTCTATTTGAATATTCAAAACTAGCGGGCACCTCACGGTTTCACCCGCATGGTTCCCGTTCCCGTGGAAATACAGGCATAAAAAGTAGCCTATGTCACCCGGGGATAGTGTAGCTTCCCAACGGTGAAAGAATTTTTGAAATCGGTCTAGTAGTTTTTAAGTTTATTCGTTACATACAAAAATATAAAAATACAAATCTTTCCTCTTTATAATATTATTATAGTAATAGTATAGATTGAGGTATTCAAAAGGCCATACGGATTAATTACGTTGTCTTATTGCCTGATATCAATGTGGGATTCCATCAATTCATTCTTATACGACAAGCTCATGCTGCACCGACAATGTAAGGCCGAAAACACTTCTACCTTTCTTTATCATGCGACCATACATTGCCAATCTAGTACATGAGATCTTAAAAGAAGATGTTAAGCTTCGACTATAAGGATGTTAGAATTATCAATGAAGTCACGCAGTCGCCATATTTAGACACTGGAAGACATCTTTAGTAGATAATAAACGTTCCGTTCAGAGTTGCAAGAATGTAACTTTTGTTACATTTTACGTTGTAACTTTTGCGTAACTTTTAGGACTTAAAGTTTTCGTTTCGAGTTGTCGCACCTAATTTTGTAACACAAAGTGACGTATCATATTCGATCTATGCATATTCACTCACTCCGTGTATTTCTAAGGCCTAACACACGTCAGCTAGTTTATACATATAAATAAAATTGGAGTGTCTGTTTGTAATATTGAAATAACCCATTGTCATGGGACAAGGTCAAGATCATAGGACAAGGTCACAATCATGGGAAAAGGTCGCGATCATGGGACAAGGTCACGATCATGGGACAAGGTCACGATCACGGGACAAGGTCACGATCATGGGACAAGGTCACGATCATGGGACAATGTCACGATCATGGGCCAAGGTCACGATCATGGGACAAGGTCACGATAATGGGACAAGTTTACGATAATGGGACAAGGTTACGATAATGGGACAAGGCGACGATAATGGGACAAAGTGACGACAGTGGGAAAAGGTGAAGATAATGGGAAAAGGTGACGATAATGGGACAAGGTGACGATAATGGGACAAGGTCACGATAATGGGACAAATTGACGATAATGGGACAAGGTCACGATCATGGGACAAGGTCACGATCATGGGACAAGTCACGTACATGGGCGATGTCACGTTAATGGGACAAGGTGACGATGACGGGACAAGGTGACGATAATGGGACAACGTGACGATAATGGGACAAAGTGACGATAATGGGACAAGTTTACGATAATGAGACAAGGTGACGATAATGGGAAAAGGTGACGATAATGGAACACGGTCACGATCATGGGACAAGTCACGATCATGGGCGATGTCACGATAATGGGACAAATTGCTGCCTTCTTTTCATTATACTTCAATCGCGAAAACACAGTGAAAATAAAAAAATGCTGAAAAATGTTTTATGTGGAACCAATATTGATTCTTGTGTATAACGCATTAAGTTGATATTAGCGTGTGGTTGCGCCAACATTCAAAATTTGATTGATATCTGCTATCCCCTATATCTTTCCCTTTCCCGCAAATACCTCGCGAGTGAATAAGAAAATACGCCCCGCCATTTTTTGTCGCGAAATCGCTTCCGTATCGGACCGCATCGCGTGCGCAATGGTGTCGGCCCGTTCCGTTTGAAAAATATTTTAAATTACCGCGGTTTTCGCATGTAATAAGACTTATAATGCACAGTCTGTGTTTGTGTTTAATGTGTGATGACAGTAACTTGAAGCCCAGCTGCCCTTGAACCCTGGTGAAGTGATTCGGTGCACCGACGACGCGACCACGGGGATCCCGCAAAGCTTTGTGCTTCTTTCTCTAATTATTTTCGGGTTGTATTCTGTTTCCTACACCCACCGCAACTCGAATTACCTATGACCAAGCATTTGTCAATCGTTTTGCTCCGTATCGCAGAAACAGTCAATTAACCAGCCCTTCGCGCTACCATTTTCTTTGATCCTCTTACCGGATAGTTAGGTATTTGAATTAGATACATATTTGTTGTAGTTTAGTATTAAGTATTTATGCCATATGAGGATAAACGCACCGCAGTCTTATACCTAACGCAATTCGTTGTTCGTTTCGCAAATTGTTCATCTATTTCCTCTCTCTCTTGCCTAGCCTTTTCCCAACTATATTGGGGTCGGCTTCCAGTCTTACCGTATTCAGCTGAGCTCTAAGTGTTTTACGTGGAGCGACTGCCTCCACAACCCAGTAACTGGGTAACACGGTACCCTTTTGGCAAGACTGGTGTCAGATCTCAAGCTTCTGACTACCCGTAACGACTGTCAAAGATCTTCATTTGACAGCCGGGACCAACGGCTTAACGTGCTTTCCGAGTCACGGAGGAAACTCGGTATGTTGAAAATGGTCACCCATCCACAGACCGACTTCGTCAAGCGTTGCTTAACCTTCAAGATCGATCCGTGCGGCTGTTATTATTTAGCCACGAGCTCTTCATCTATTTCCTACGTACGTAAGTAACACATACATACGCAGTTATAGATCGCTAGTACCTACTAGTTATTCATTCGGAAAAAGTATTTGTAGGTATATCGGAAATAGAAACACAACCTAGTGGGTCAATTAGGATTGATTCACTCGCAGTTCGTTTATAATTGTCTACCCACTTGAGGTAATTATATACTGTTAGCGTCACTGTTCTTCACCGCTTATTAAATAAAATAACTATATTGCATTGATAGTGTGTAATAACTGTTCATGATGCCTCCAAAGGACAACAAAGTTCAATTGAAACTTTTAAATGCTAATAGAGACATGCTATTTTCTCACGTGCAATCTATTTATGCTAATGCACTTAAAACAGTTGATCTAGCTATTAGAGATTCGTTCTTATGTTCTGTAGAAAACTTGGATAGTTTGCGCGTGGAATTTGAATCCGTAATTCATGATATTAACGTTTTAGAGTTAGAATTAAATCTAGAATACGCTGTGAGTTATTAAGCTTTGGCGTTGTTCGATGATTTCTTCTGTCGCAATAATTCGTGTCGCGAGAAGCTTGGAGATGCCGTTTATCCATCAGAAACAGGCAAATCAACCAATAAACCTGAATTTAATGGTGACATTCGCAATTGGAATCTGTTCATGGATACTTTTGAAAACACTATAGATAAGAACGTCTTTTTTACAGATCATGAAAAATTATACTATCTGGTTAAAAAGTTAACTGGTAAAGTTTGTGAAAACCATAATTATCTACAATTTGAAACATTGAACAACCCCTGATGTGCAATCAATTTGTAGTCTAGTAGAAGTTCAACGGCTATACAATGTAATTTTTGTTTAACCGACTGCAGTAGGACCACAAAAGAGTGGTAATGTTTGCACAATTAATAGAGCATCACCATCAAATTGACACTTTATTACCATTACTTTTGACAAAACTTCAAACTTTTTAAACATGTTTCCAAAATAGTCATGATTCTCTCAGGGCCATAATTTGTAAAATCAAGTCTTGTTTTTAGTTGTTAATCTAGGGGTATTAAGGTCACGAGTGAATAGGTTACTTCTAGGCAAGCGTGCTCCACCGTCGACCATATCATCGCTTACCATCAGGTGAGATAGTGGTCAAGCGCGAGCCTATTGACAATAAAAAGAAATGTCCTGATTATTATGTAACAATTTATTGGAATCCTTCCTGTATTCTTTCAGTTAAACTACACAGCTGAGCTCCAAAGCTTTAATTTAAAACAAACCATTTTCAGGGACTTTTCAACGAAACTAAAAATGATAAATAATTAATTATTTATTAATTTGATAATTATGTGAATTAAGTTATCATCATTAGTTTAAAGTAGTTCCTATTATTTTAAACTCCAAATTTAATTAAGCAAGTAGTAGACCTTTCAATAAGCTTTGAAACTATCATGATCAAACTTTATAGTTGAGGAATGTTCTTCAGTCACTCCTTGTGCTACAAATAAGATTCTTCTGACCAAATACGCCTCACACAAGTCTTTACGTATTTGAAGTTTCCCGCTACCAACTTACTTTCATTAGGTAATTTCACTGATCACAAGTTGTTTGATTGTTATTTCACTAGTCTCCTCAATAAATAACCCTTATATCGCACGATCTAATCTAGGGAAGATTGTGTAATTGTCAGCAAAAGCCGTTATTGCATGGGCCATGGGCTAGATGTTAAACAAACGAACTTCCTTGCTTGTATGTACCCAGGGTCACAATGAAACTAATAACGTTATGTATTGGAGAATAACGTAAACGACATTCCACCAAGCACATAGTTTGATCAACACGAACAATGGGTAACTCTCACTGTATTTCTCCGTTTCATCCCGAATTCACAACTCAATCCAACCCACCATCTTCGTTCGTTCGTGCCCAGAAACTAGTGCCTAGTGTTACGTCTAGTTGACATCTGTCAGAGTCATACGAAACCATAGCTCTCTTCAGAACGAAATCTTTAGAAGTGGCGTCATATATATTAGGTCATCAATCTGCCTAGCCTTTTCCCAACTTTATTGGGGTCGGCTTCCAGTCTTACCGGATTCAGCTGAGCACTAGTGTTTTACGTGGAGCGACTGCCTATCTGAACTCCACAACCCAGTAACTGGGTAACACGGTACCCCTTGGCAAGACTGGTGTCAGATCTCAGGCTTCTGACTACCAGTAACGACTGTCAAAGATCTTCAAATGACAGCCGGGACCAACGGCTTAACGTGCTTTCCGAGGCACGGAGGAAACTCGGTATGTTGAAAATGGTCACCCATCCACGGACCGACCTCGTCAAGCGTTGCTTAACCTTGAAGATCGACCCGTGCGGCTGTTATTATTTAGCCACGAGCTCCTCTATATATATTAGGTCATAACATATGAAATTGGCGTTTTGTAAGGGAGGAACATAAAGTCGTTTATACCATTCCCCCTCTAAAAAGCTTATTTTATTCACTGAAAACAGTGAATAAAAAGCACTTTTAATCACTGTTTTGGTGTTTGAATTTAGAACACATCAATATATATTTGATCTCCATCTCAATGCAATACAACCTACTTGCGCATAAAGTACTCGATACAAACTTTTTGTACAAAGAATACCTATTCGAATTTCAAACTCTTTCGTCGATTAAATTTTGAGTTTGTTTATATTTAGGATTTTAATTATGATTTTGATTTTGGTCTAGGATGTTCAGTGAATACTTATTTGGATTGTAATTCTAATATTAATTGCATTGGTTTTAATTAATTATAATTATGTAACGTCACGGAGATGGTCACTGTCCCCTGAAACACAGGTGCTGTTATCTAGCTCAGCTTCAATTTACAAAAAATGTGAAGCCCTGAGGTTTCTCATTTTTTGTAAATTTTGAAGGTAATAAACCATTTATTTATTTATTATTATTCCTTGTGCTTTCGGCTAAAATCCTTCTTTTTCTCGTAGTCATGGTATAAAATATAGTATGCAACTCTTGAATAAGACGGTTTTATATCGAGGGCCATGAATCACTCGCGTCGCTCAGGATTCTCACACTTGAATCACTCGCTATGCTCGTGATTCAATCATCATGAATCACTCCCTACGGTCGTGATTCAGTTGTTAGAATCCTTCACTTGTTCATGATTCATCTATGGCCCTCGCTTTAAAACCGTCCTTTATTCACTAGTTGCATAATATACTATTTTTTTTTAATATAATATGTTTATTTAATCAAAGTATGTACCATTGCTATTTATGCACTTTTGCCACCTCATATGTAGTTCTTTGATACCTTTACTAAAAAAACCATTCGGACGAGAATCAATAAATCTTTGAAGGCGCTTTGGACTTTTTGACATCGGAGTTGAATTTTTTCCCTTATCCAAATTTCGAAAAAAATGGTAATCTGTTGGAGCAAGGTCTGGGGAGTACTGTGAATGTCGAAGACATTCCAATTGAAGCTCCTCTAATTTGGTAGCCGTCTGATGTGCAGTGTGTGGTCTAAAGCACACTGTTGTCCTGAAGCAGCAGTGGCCTAGAGCGGTTGACCAGACTCGGCTGTTTAGCAGCTAGCTTTTCCATCACGATTTTGCAGTTGCTGACAATAGACATCCACCGTAATCGTCTGGCCAGATTTAAGAAAGCTGTAGTGAACGACACCACCACTAGTCCACCAAACGCTCACAAGTAATTTTTTTTGAGACAATTTTCGCTGATTAAAAGGATGTGGCTGGTTCGCCAGGGTTCAGCCATTGCGATGAGCATTTCCGATTATTGTGCAGGATCCACTTTTTATCACAGATAATGATTCGATTTAAAATCACTTCATTATTGTGCGTTTGTCGGTTTGCTGCACTAAATTCATGAGGTACCCACCTTTCAAGCTTCTTCACCTTCCCAATTTGCTTCAAGTGGATTAAAACAGTTTTATCACTAACACCGCAGCCTGCAGCTAACTCGGACGTGGTTCGCGATGTATCCGCTTCCACAATAGCCTTCAATTCTTCATTATCAACTTTGGTCTCCGGCCGTCCACGGGGCTTGTTCTGCAGGTCGAAATTTCCAGAACGAGAACATTGGCACCAAAAACGCACTGTTCTTTCTTTTGCGACACCGTCGCCATACACATCATTAATCCTTCGAGCCGTTTCTGCAGCACTGGTATCGATATTTCAAGTTTTCCATTTTGTAAACTGACTGGCGCAAAAAAAAAACAAAAGAAGAAAAAAACAAATAAATTACGGTTTTCCAAACACAAAAGCATGAGTAAATAGCTGTATAAATTTAAAATTGGAATTCCATAACAAAGAGGAGATGTTTGAAATCAAAGTGTCCAGTACGACAAAACGCCAATTTCATAGGTAAGGACCTAATATTATTTTCTTACGATAAGACATCATTGACAAAATAAATACGGTTTCCATGACAATCTTGAAGTAATTGACGATCCTACGATCCATTTCATAGTTTCATAATACGGTTGTATACATTTCAAATAGGTATCTAAAAATCTGCTTAAATATGAAAAATCAAGTTATTAATATCTTTAATAACTTGATTTTTTAAATCTTGAATGACGTAAATTTACACTAACGTACTTTTTATAGCTGTATAAAATTTATATTAGTAAATTTTATGCAATTTTGTAATGTCTCGGATTTCGTTTGTAAAACGGAACGTATGGGTGTAGGAGAAAGTGAATGGAACTTTGACAGATCCATACTTGATTATACTTCATAAAAGATAGCTTGATCTCTGCGACAACTATCAGTATCAATACAGTAACAATAGCGCTTGACAGGCTAACAATAACGTATACGTCAGTTTGACATAATATGCCGCAGAGATCAAGCTATCTTTTATGACGTATAGTCTCTTTAACTGAGTAAGACGGATTCCTGAATTGTCAAACGTAAAAAACTCAAACGTTCCTAAATTATTTGACAATAATCAACAGATTTTTGCTGCTTTACTAAATCAGAAACCGGCCCCAAGTATTTGGAGTCTTATCTCCTCGCCTTTCTTCGCAGATTTGATCTTGTATATGATAGGTCGCCGATTCCCATTCTAAGCAAACGATATCAATCTAAGAACAATATTAAAATGATTTATCCCAATTACAAATGAACAATTTCGAAATAGAACCAACCCTAATTCAGTAAAGAGCCGCGTTGTGTTGTGCGTCAAGTACGTACACCGGCTAGCTTAGGGTAGTCGCCCCGATTGTTTAGCCTGCTAAGAAAACGAAGCTTTAAAAGCATCAACCCTAGTATTCATAAAATAACTAAATATCGTAATTAGAAATTATCTTATCTGACTATTTACTATATTATTATAAATACGTAAGTTTGGATTTTTTGGATGGATGTATTTTTGTTACTCAATCACGCCAAAACGGCTGAACCGATCTGGATGGCACAGAAATAGGTTATAGTCTGGCACAGATAATAATTATAATACTAGCATACTGATGCCTCATCTCATAAAAAAAAATCGTGCCGACGTAACTGGCGTTTTTCTTCTGATTAAACTGATTATTTTTCTCAGAAGATCGATCGCGTTCGGTTCCGTTCCACGGATATAGATGGTATTAGCAGCGACTAGCAGGTAAATGGGTTTACTCGGTTCGTGAATTCTTTTTTTTATACAGTGACGATTTGTTTTATAGTATTTTTTTTCGTTTTTCAGTTTCATTGTACCAAAAACAAATGAAAAAAAACGAGTGGATGCCTCAGAAATTTAAAACCTCGCCATCTATTGGAATCAATTTAAAATGATAAATTCTAATAATCTTTGGAATGTGAATTATGAGCCAAATATTCCTTAATATTGTGCTTAGGAGAATTAATCAAACAAGGACATATAATTTTTATGATAGTCTCTAGAAATTCTTGACATTTCACAAAACTCAATAACAAATCGAAGCATAACAAGCCACCTAGTGCAATTTATTTGACAAAAAAATGGTTTCTTAGCGTTGGGTGCCCGTGAGTCTGGAATAGCACATAGGCTATTTTTCATCCCGGTATGATGTTCCCTCGGGGTAAGAAAACAATTTTCACGCGGGTGAAACCGCTGGCAGAAGCTAATACCTACTAATTTCGATACAGAACCAACCCTAATTCATTAAACGCCGCATTGTGCGTCAAGTATTAACGTATAGCGATCAGCTTAGGGTTGAGCGCACTGCGACAACCGCAGCCATTAAAACCAGCTTCTGTTACATTTGACTGCAGTGCTGTGATCCTATTATCCTAATCATTTTAATTGGCTTGTTATAAATTGCTAATGGATTAGGTTGTTATTAGTGTTTGAAGAGGGTGTTGGTAAAGTCACATTCTGTCAGCGTAGCATAATCATGATTACAAACGCGCCATGATTTGTCGCCATGTTCGTGAAGTCATAATATTCAAGGAATTTCACGACTGTACAGTGTCAATTACACGTAAATTGACTAAAATATCCGAAATTTAATGCATATCTTTGTAATTTATTATTTATAACAGAAATATTTATTTAGTCATGTGTGATAAAGGATTAATACATACATACATAAACTCACGCCTTTTTCCCATGGGGATAGGCAGAAACTACAGAACGCTACCTGCTACGACCCTTACATACTTCTTTTGCTTCAGTCACATTCATACATCTAGTCATACATAGACGCCGGTTATGAGTACTGCGCACCTGGCCTTTCTGAAGAACATCACCTATAAGGTCTATGTATGTCTTTCTAGGACGTCCCCTCCCGGCGTTTCCATTCACGTCAGCCTTGTCAATACCTTTCGTTTGTCGCCTTTCATTCATCCCCTCAACATGGTTAAACCAACTTAACATAATCTTTTCAATTTTAGTCACTACATCTTCTTTTAAACCACAACTTTGGCTTATTACCTAACCTCTTATACCTCAACTTACTCGTATCAATTAAAGTTGCACCACAAATACTTCGCAAGGAACGCATTTCTACTGCATTAATCCTACTTTCATGTCTTTTTTGCCATACCCAACCTTCAGTTCCATACGTAAGTGTAGGCACCAGCACGCTGTTGTGAACGGCGAGTCGAGCTTCCGGAGACATCAACTTGCTGGTCACAACCGAATGAATAACACCATTCACTTTATTCCCTGCATGTGAATGCAGGGGATAAAGTGGCACAAGGGATGGAAAGATTGAAGAGGATGTGGAAAGGAGAGTGACTCCTTTCCGCATCCTGTTCAATCTTTCCATCCCTTGTGAACATAATTCCTAGATATAAAAACTCGTTCACTTGCTCCACACTCTTATTATTTATTTTCACTTCACACTCCGATACATGGTATTTTCGTTCAAACGCCATTACCTTAGTCTTTTTAACATTTATACTCATTCCTTTTAAATTAAAGGCTTCATTCATCACAGTCACCATGTCTTGAACCTGTTTTGCTGACGATGCAAGTAGAACTTGATCATCTGCATAGAGAAGGCATTTGACAGGCAATTCATTCATCCTTAATCCGCACTCATACTCTTTCAAACCTATCAGATAACTGTCCATGTACAAGTTAAACAGTGACGCTACGCAGCTCTGTCTAACACCCCTTGAGATGGTAAACCAGTCCGTATACGCCCCATTAGTCCTAAAATAATTCATAAAGGCTAATTTCGATAATATACCTGATGGACGATTTTGAAGTTGTGAGCTTTATTTATTAAATTGATGGTAATGAATATTACGTGTTATAGGACCACCAGGATCCTTCCGATCAACACACAAAAAACTAAGCGCTTACGCGCCGGCGCGGTAGTGGAGTCACCGCGTCGCAATGTGTAGTTAGACCCCTACCGCTTCATCTTAGGGGCTGAAGTCAATCGTGTGTGCGTTGCGTCGACGCAGCGCACCGTGTGGACACTATGGTTTTTTGACGCAACGCTGACGCAACGTGCCGTCTGGATCGGCTCTGAGGCTGAGGCCTCATTAGTGCGTTGCATCGTTGCAGCGTCAATGCTGCGTCGTTTTACACATATTTTTAGGAACATGCCACAGTATGCGTTGCGTCATCGCACGCAACGTTTCAACGGATCGACGGGCGAGAGAGGAAGTGAGGAGAGGGTTATGCGCTGCGCTGTCGGAGCTCCGGTGCGACGCCAGACAGTGTTTGTTCCGATCCATTGTCGAATCTAAAATCCACACTGAGACGCTGCGCTGCGACGGCGTGCATCGTGGCCCTCTTGCGTTGCGACGACGCACAACGTCGCAACGTGTGCAGGTGTGGCATACAATACGTTGATCCATTAGGACGACGCAACGCAACGCACTTATGAGGCCACAGTCTCGGGAATATTATACAAGCCGAAATCTGTGGAACCTTTATTTAAATTTTATTAATTTACTTATGCATAAAAGCCTTATTTTTTAGAAGTTTACATTATTTACATATCCTTTATATTAACCACTAATATCAGCATCATAATTCATCATTTCAGCCGAAAGACGTCCACTGCTGGACATAGGCCTCACCCAAGCGTCGCTACACTGATTGGTCCCGTGCGTTTCGCATCAACCGGACTGCCGCAGCCTTGACCAGGTCGTCGCTCTACCTAGAGGCATTCTAACCTGCGTCTTCCGGTACGCGGTCGCCACTCTTGAACTTTTCAGCCCCAACGGCGATCCGTTCTGCGAGCAATGTGCCCTGCCCACGGTTCCGGTTCCGTGTGGTGTCGAACGTAAAGAATTTCACCAACCCATATCTTCCCGTGGGTGTCGTTAGAGGCGACTAACAGATACACCAGAGAATGGGCAGCAGTGTTCTTTGTGCAGTTAATAACACACTGCGATCGCCAACCCGCCTGCCAAGCGTTGCGATTACGGCAAACTCTACCAAACCGATGATTAGCGCAACAAAGAAATCTATATATATATAAAAGCGAAATGTCACTCATCACGAAATATCGAAAGGCGCTTGACGTATAAAGTTTAAATTTGGCCGGAGCGTTCCTCAAGTGACGTTAGTGAGCACTAAAAAGGATTTTTGGAAATTCCATCCCTAAGGGGGTAAATGGGAAAGTGTGTATGAAATTTCTTTGGTTTGGAAGGTAAAACATCAGAAGTTATTGGTTTACGCTCATGGTTATTTAATTCCAGAAATTTTACGCATAAGGGAGTTAAAAGGCGGTCTGAAAGTTTGTATTAAATTTCTACAGTATGTAAGTTGGACTCCTGAACTTTTAGATTTACATTCTTGATTGATAAAAAAAAAACATGTACTTATTGGTTTTTGGAAATTCTACCCCTAAGGAGGGGCAAAGATGAAAATTTGTTGGGCTTATATATTTGAAATTTGCCATAAATACTAACCTATGTAAATAGTTTTTGAAAACTTCACCTAATAGACAATTTAGGGGGTGTTAAAGATTTTTGAAGTATTTTACTATATAGGGCTTCTTTTTAAGATGTAGAGGAGCACTTAGAAGAGATTTTTGGAAATCCAACCTTTAAGGGGGTGAGACTTAAAAGTCATTTGTAGGGTAAAATACGGATCACGAGAAAAAAGTCGCGGGCGAAGTGCTAGTATTTATTTACAAACAGTGAAAAACTTAAAAATATTAATTTTGTACATTTTCCTTATAGAATAGAATAGAATAGAAAACATTTATTCGACAAAGACACAACACAACAACAACATTCACAAAGTAACAGAGAAGAAAAAGTACAAACAAGGTTTAAGAGTTATTGTGCCGGGCGTGCCCATACCGAAAGGGTTACCAACTCAGCATTTGCTGGGCATCAGACACCCAGCGCTGATTTTCAGTTGGCACCCCGCTAATGACACACGGACGTGGGTAAATAAATAGATACTTAAAATAATGTCATAATATCAGTCATAGTGTCAGTGAATATGTGTGCTTGACTTATATACTATACTTATATTTTCATACTTAATCTTGAGTAGGTAACACGTTTAAACACGTTGACCGATTTTCACAATCCCAACGGTTATATTGATTTTACGCCTATATCTGTCATTTTTAAATAATTAAAATATCTCCATAAACAAAAAAAACATGTTTGCAAAAAAAAATACTCAACTTTGCTCGAAAGTTCCCTTACTGATTTTCTTTTCTCAGTCTTTAATGATCAAACCCTTATTCAAATAAAGGTATATTATTATTAAATATATTACCACATCGTGTTTTTTTTAAATAATGCACTCTAACTTTTAATACGGTAACACTAAAGGTATAAATATCACATATTTATAATCTATAATAATTTGTTTATCTATTTTATTTCATTTGACAACCTGTCAACGTCATTTGTCACTGTAAGGTAATGTCAAAGTTGACTCAACGGTTTTGTTGTGAAAAAAGTCGAGTTTTTGGCGGGTGTTTTCAGAAATTTTAAAAGTTTGTTCAAGAAAAAATCTGGTAAGTACTTTTTCGACGCAAATTCCAAAACTATAACATATTTTGACTAATCTCACGTGTTAGCAGCATTTGCAATTGACTTATTCATATAATTTAGATGTTTCAAATATGTGGTAAATATCTTACCCTTGTCCGATCCCACTTTGAAAAATATCAGATTATCTATATAAAAATCGGTTGTCTTTTTGTATATTTTTTTTGGACTGCAAAAAGCTAAATAAATATTTTGAGAAGTTGATATAAAGTTCTTACGTAACGTGTCAATTAATACTTTGTTTATTTCAGATATTCAATATGTCAAAGAAAATAAATTTAAATGAAAAAAGTAGACTTCAAAAAGTTGTTGATAATTTAGAAGACTTATCGGATCTCTCTGATTGCGACGAAGAAGATGACCCATGTTGGGGACAGGTAATCAGTAGCCCTGCGGACATCTTTGTACCTGTGCCAGAAGAAGAGATGTTAGAAAGAAGATTAGAAGAATTGTTCGGGTCAACTGAAGAAAATGAAAAAGTTACGCTTGAACACGATGCTACAGAACAAACCAACGAGAATCTACTAGAAGTTTTAGAGCCTAGTTCACATGTTAATAATAGCCCATACAGAAGTGAGCTAAACGTCCCCGAATTTGCTGTGCCAGTTGAGGATACACCAAGTACGTTTGCTTCTATATCAAGTCCTCGTAGCTCAATATCTTCACTTTTACGTACATTTCAAGATGTTCCCGCGCTTAGTGACCAACAGTCTTTATTTTCTGTAACTGAATTCGAAGCTGTTCTCCCGGTAAACTGAAGTGATATTATGTCTCACTTGTATCAAGAAAATAATTTAAGTATTCTCAATAATCTAGAACAAGAGTCTATTATCAGTAATATTCAACGCCCACCTCGCAGAGATCGGTTGACGCCTCGCGACTGGCAAATTTTAAAAGATAGGTAATATGCAATACTTACTAATAAATAATTATTAAAAAAATAAAATGTTTCATTTCCAAAATATAAAATAAATATTGTAAGTAGAACCAGGAGGAAGTCACTAGTCAAGAAACGAAAATAAAACCGTAACGGACAATGGTAACAATTTTACCACCAACATCAAAAATTTTGTAGTCATGAACGGATAATGGTAAATTATTTACCACCAGAAAAACTACCCCATCCCCTATTCTTTTTTAAATTTTGTTTTAAAATATGAAATCAGTGACCCTCAATTACCTAAAATACAATGCAACCTTAAAAGAAAATGCATACCGGCTCGCGTTTGTTTAAGGGTTAAGAAACTAATACGAATGTAATACTAGTTAGAAGAAGAACATTTCTTAAAACAAGTACAAATTGTACTTGACTATTGGGGGAATCCAATTCTTTGGGGAGTCTTTTTGTAGTATCCGTAAATAATAGTACGAAGCAAGAACGAAAACTTATAAAGTTTTTATTGATTTATTTATCAATATTGACTATAATAACAAGATTGAATCGGTTAAAAGTCAAAACACTGTATGAAGAATTTATCACTGTGACGTCAACGCGCTTGGATTTTTTCAGGAACTGTCGGCGTGTTTTTGGTACTGGATTAAAAAAAATATTTTCAATTTGATTTTTCTTTGCAATTATTATGGTAGTCAGAAGCCGTAAAAATCTGACACCAGTTTAAACCAGTAACTGGGTAACGACCCTGTTACGGGTAACGGTTGTGAAGGTCAGATAGGCAGTCGCTCCATCTTCTTCTTCTTTTCGTGTGAGGATGTGGCACCTCTGGTGTCAGAGTTAATTAAGCCGCTTCTGGGAACCCTACAGACCTCTGACTTGGCTATTTCAGACTTACATTATTATAAGTAGAGATTTCCTCACTATGTTTTCCTGCACCGGTCCATGTTTCAGTCACGCCTATTAAAACACTGTAATTCAGGTGAATCTGGTTGGACTGATAGGCGACCCCAACTTAGGGAGGGGTTAGGCAGATTGATCAAAAGCCAGAAAAAACCCAGAAAATATAAAAATAATCGAAAAACGGGTTCTGTAATCTTTTCAAATTAGATATAATTAATGAGACTCCTTTACCGCTTTCTCACCACAGATTCAAGATTCCAAACACTCAAATATGTCAAGTGTTTGAATCACCCTTTTAAGTGAAATTCGGAGAGCCACTTACCGCTTTTCCCCTCTCTGTAAAACCGCTAACCGCTGTTTTACAGTTAATGTAATAAATAAGTGAGGGAAGCCTCATCAAGGGATAGAGTTTGTACAGTGTGTATGTATAAGATTTTGGGTTTTCTTGAGTATGTTACTTCTAGTTCACTTATGCACTTCTGGAGCTCTTTTCCTTGCGGCACAAGAGCAGTATTTCATTGGATGTACATGTAGTTATTCAATCTCCTCAGCCTTTTCCCAGATATGCTTACAACAATTGGATAAAGCGGTAACCTTGACATACCTGGTGTTAGATCTTTCGGCTTCTGACTACCATACCTAACGATTATCAAACATCCACTAATGGCAGAAAGGCTCTGAGGAGCCTCGGTTTGTAATGGATGAACCGTTGAGATCGACCCGAGTAGCTGTCATTACTTAACCTCGAGCTCCTCCTCAGTGGCGGATTTTCCCTAAGGCCCAGTAGGCCCGGGCCTAGGGCCGCTAGATATTAGAGGCGACCAATCGTGGCAACAAGAAATTCATGGCCGCCGGAAGGGGGTCAAGGGGTTTTCAAATAAAGAACACAAAAAAATAAAAAAATGCCTCATATTAGAGAACCTAGCATACCCGAGGCGAGAAGTGCTTAAAATTTTATTTTTTGCATCTTTCTTCTATATTTCGCAATCTTTGCTGCATAAGTCGACAAAGTGTTCTATACAAATCTAGTGTTCTATGAATAGGTCAAATAAACGTACTCGAGGAGGGTTGCTAAAGATGAGTGCATCTTTAGTAACCCGCCCTTTTTCTATTTGTAGAATACCTCAGGCGGGCGAAGGTGTTAGTCAGACTAACTGACTAAAACCACACGGTGTTCTGCAGCCACCCTTGACCAGGGCACTGGAATGATTGCGCATTTCATCACGCTCAGGCCAGGTATAAGCCCGCATGAATTAATCTGCAACCCGTCAACCTGATCATGAGTCCCCCTCATCATGAGTCTTGCGGCGTGTCCTAAAGATGCACATGACATTGTATATATAAACCAACACATGTTATTTTAACCCAACAAGTTGGCGAGAACGTAAATTCATAAGTAGTACGTATATAATGGGACCTGAGATAGGGGCGGCTGGTACTACACGGCCTAGGGCGGCCAAGACTGCAAATCCGCCACTGTTCAACCTATAATAATAATGTAGTTATTAAATGAGATGATTTGGAGCGTTGGCAACCAACTCATACACTGGAGACCCTTATAAAGCATAGCATAAGTTTCTACTAGTAATCTTCACTTCATTTCCCAAAAGACAAGACTAAGTTCAATAACCTTAGTTACTCTACGAAGCATGAGTTCTGCAGAAATCAGTGGCCGGTGTAAATTAATTAATATTTATTATAATGGAGATCTACGACTTGCAATTAGGTTACCTAAGAGCAGAACCATTAATTAATAGAGGCAGAACATTATATTTTATTAGAGGTAGCTTGTTTAGTTTAAAGGACAGGAGTTACTGTCATTATGGTTAGCTTGGAAGAGTTCGTGGCATACGTTCATATTTAGTACTTTTTTGAAGGTGTAAAGTAAGGTAGAAAATAAATAAAAATGAAAGCATGTATTTTGCCAGAAGTCCATAAAAACTGCCTTTTAAAGTCTATGGTTTTCCATGGACTCTAAAGAGATGCAGAACTACAAAACACAAAGCATCTTATCTCTACAAAAATCTCATTCAAAATACTATTTATTGCAAGAAAAATTATACAGATAATTGCCTTGACAATTGCCTTGTTTTGACAAAAGTAAAGGTGACAAAAGAGTGCTTAGGCATTCGTACTAGGATAACCCGGTTTTGCGAAAGCCGTAAGTACTTTTTCTTTGTGTTTTTTAGTACTGCAAACAGATTTAAACAACCATTCATGACCACATGTCAAGTGCTGCGACTTAGTCGCTACCGAGAGAGTATCAATCTTTGAATCTGCAAACTATATGCCAACTGTATCACGAATACCGTAAGTATTATATATTTTCTTTGTGTTTAGAGAGATGTTTTTCAGATTTAAATGATCATTCATGACCGCATGGCAAGTGCTGCAACTTAGTACCGAGAGAGTATTCCAATCTTTGAATCTGCAAACTGTATGCCAAGCTTTTTTTGATTTATCTTGTCTTTGACCTAGCCTCCTCTTTGTTTGTTGATTGCAAACCAACAACAACAATCAATAACAAACATCTTTTGACCTTTGGTTTACGAAGGATAATCAATCACTGGCCAACAATACAACAGCGGTCATAAGTTTACCACAGTCGCATATACCGAAATAGCTTTGTCCACGGCTTCGCTCATGTGGCCTTCCTCGCAGGAAACTTGTTTTTTTTTTCGGGATAACAAGAATTTGTCTTTGATGAATGAGAGTAGCTTTCTTTCTATCAGTGAATGAATTTTCGTAATCGTATCTACTTCCAGAGATTATCTACTACAAACCAACAATAAGAGCCGTTTCGCACTGCATCCGATCCGAGTACGGATTTGAGTGCCGAATTCTATCCGAATTGAAAATGTTCTGAATTCGGTTGGACAAAGTTCGGATCTAGTGCGTATCACCTGTTACAAGTAGTACTACGACTACTTCGGACCGAAATTTTTCGGACTCGGATCGGATGCAGTGCAAAACCGCTCTTCTGTAGGAAACACGTATTCGTACTGTACAAAGGAACTGAGTAAAGCGAGCCTATTAATGGCGCTAGGTAATAACTATTGTATAAATTTCTACCAGTGAATGAATTTTCGTAATTGGGTTAGTCTTCTTCAAACTAATTATTTACGAATATAAACAACCATACAAACACTGTTATCTCTTCACAATATTAGTTTAGAATACAAATAGATCAATAAAAATGGCGCTGGCGACCATCCAGAGCTAATAACGACATATTCAAACCTTCCATTGCAAAAGATTAATGTTTTCTACAGTCTCTTTCACAGAACTCTGTTGAATCATGGCTCATGGCTCGTGGCTCGCGAAGTCGAGGCTCATGGCTAATGTTTTCTCGGATTAAGAAAATCGTTTTCTAATATTCACCTATTTCTGGTTGGAATATGGATGGAAGTTCAGCCGTTTGTTCGCTAAGTGCCAGTTTCGATAGTTTGGCCGTATCGTAACTCACTATTGGGTAGTTATTTCTTGAGTTAATAGTTGTAATTGATAGATAATGGAAGAGGAATGAGCCCGATATTGATCTAGCTTTCGAATGTTGTGAAAATTATTCTGACAGAGATGAACTAAGGGGTTTTAATTAACCTTCCACTCCTTTAGTTGATACTTTTGGATGTTTCAAAAAAGTTAGTGAGCTGATAAAATTTTGCAGAACCTTGTTTTATTTTACGCTTTGTTCAGATTGCGACAAAAACGACACCCGTATTTCCACGTTTGTGTAAGTTGGTTCGAGAAAATCAACACCAAGTAGGTAACACAGCCAACGAGAGAGACCGTGACTCGTAATGTCCATTAAGTTAAGTTGAAAGAGTCAGTAAAAGTGTACTAATAGTTGTTTGTTATACAAGAGTGCAAAGTTGCTTTTTAACCACGTGATCAATTTTGATGACCAAGCAAGCGAAAGTTTCTGAAATTAGAATCCTGAGCGTCAGCGAGGGAATCCAAAGAGCACGAGGTGAAAAATCTTTGCACTCGAGTGCAAAACGTAACGTTTAATTCTCCCTCAGCGAGGAAATGACTAAATGCAATAAAAAAAAACATTTACAATCAGAAGATACTTTTATTTCAGTTTAGGTATTAACTACTACATTCTGATTGGTAAGTATTACAGACTAATCTTAAAATTATAATAAATGATACTTAGGTATAATTAAGAAAAATTGTAAGTAACGTTGCTATAGTTACTTAAGTTGATTGTAATATTTATGTTAGGTACTTTAATGTTGGTGTTAGGGACTTGTGTGCTGTTTTTCGGTAAACTATCTGTCACACCTAATAATTGTACCGATTCTTCGGATTCCCTTAGCGTAGCTTTTTGGCGAGAGAGGGCGATGGTTAGGTGTTTCGTAACGGCTCCTTTTTGATGTAGAAGGGCCAGTCCAAGGATCTGACTGAGTCTCTTTCAGTGTAATAGGTCTTACGATGCCTTTACATGTTTTAGACTTATTTTGGAATCCTCTATGTAGGCCTTTACAACCGCATTGGACTTCCAGCCTCCATGGCGCTTAAGGAACAGGAGATCAGCTCCTGAATCGGCCAAAAGTGTGGCTGAAGTTCGTCGGAAACAACGACCCGTGTGCAACAGGGGTTCTGGAAGTTTAAGAAATGTTGCTGTTTCTCGTGGGATACTGCCAATTTTATTAGCACCCATAGGCTGTCTAACACACTTTTCGTTGCGAAATTGTAGAAAAAATTGATTGATTGGAGTGTTAGGCGGGCGCAAGGCTTGATATTTCTCAACAATTGTTACGTATTCCTTGCGAATGACGAAGTTGCGGTCTCTTTTTGTCTTTGTGTTAGGTTAATTAATTAAAAGTAAGTCATCTGAATTTTTCTCAATGTTTTTGACATAGAGAGTAAAGAGTATTGTAGTAGATAAATTAATAAAATTGATATGCATCCATAATTACGCCTATCAACATCTACTAAGTAGATACGTATTAGATCATGTTAAGTAGTTGATTAATATACCTAAGTAGAAACTGAATGTGCAACTGACTTACTTTTGCCGCCAAATATACGGAATCAGGTGCTTCTTTAAGAAACTTTTCAATTTTAGATGCTGTGAAAACCTCAGATTTTTTTGGTTTATTATTAGATGAGGCTCTTTTTAAAAATGCCACTAATTTAGGATAGGTGCGTTATGTATGTCTTTTTTCATCTTTATTTTTGCTTTAGTATGAATACGTACTCCATAGAGTGCTTGATTTCCTGGTCTCGGATAATTCAATAAAATATGCCAGCAAAACGTTTTCTGAGAAAGTTTTGGTTCCTTTAGCTAGTTACCACGTGTTAAACATACTCGTATCGTACTGTTTCAAATACTTCTCGCGTGATTTTTGAGGGAGAAAGCTCATTTGCGCATTTTTAACAGTTTCTGTCAATTCTATTGGCGTCAAATAAACTTCCTCGTCGCTATAATCAGTGCTTTTAGGTTTTTCACTTGTTTTCAAGTTTCTTGTTTTTAACCAAAGGCTTTAACAATATGACCTGAAAAGAAAATGGCGCGCGCAAAGCAAATTAAAAAAAACTACACCAAAAAGGTTCCGAGTCTGAGTTTTTTTACAAATTAAAAAAGGTAGTATGCTAAATTCGGCACCATGGAGGTAGAAGTAAATAGGTTTAATGATGTTTTGAATTTACAAACTTAGTGCACACGATGTTCTAAATTCAATTCACTTTATCTTCTAGCGCATAAAAACGGCTTTTGTACTCAGATACCGAAGAGCAAAAATACTCTTTATGAGATGGGGGGTTGAAAAATACTTTGTTTAAAGAAGCGGAGTGAAATTATAAAGCTGGAAGAAGACAAGTTCAGGGAGTTGGAAATGCTACGCAACATAACATGTCGTTGCGGGTATGTTGATGTGTACAAACATATAAAAGAGATAGTCAAAGTTTCACTAACGATCGCGCCTTGTTAGTAAACAACTCTGTGGCCCTGGTGAAAAGGGCCTGATTTTGTCGAAAATGAGTTAAGTATACCAAAGTGATCAGAAAAAAATGCTCTATTGTTTGGTGAAAACGGATATTAGCTATCTCTAAAAATAAAGAAATTACTTTGTGTAAAAGGGTCCGACTGACACCAAAATAAATACAAATTCGTTTATAATCACTCTTGTATTTATTTAAACTGAAAAATATAGTTTTTAATTTGAGTTTTTGAATCTAAATTAACATAAATTACCCATTTTTTTTATTTGGTAGGTTTTTATCAATAAACAATGCCTGGTCCTTAAAAATTGTTTAGTAGCTCCAATATTACTAGACATAAATCCGATTTCACCAAAATAAATTTCTCGGGGACGTGCGTCGTCCCCCACACATCAGGACCCGAGGTGGTGGCGCGTAGTGTTCCAGGCGCACCCCAGCGTAGGTGTGAGATGGAACACCGGGGTGGTTTTCAGTCAGCAGGAGTCTGACAGACCCCTCCGCCCCACCCAGGGTGGAGGACATCCAATGATGATTTTCCACCCCGGAACAAGAAAAAAACCGTAATTTAAGTTTGGGTAGGTTAGATAGGTAGGGTAGGGTAGGCTGTTGACGGGAGCGAAGCCGCGGGCACGGCTAGTATAAAATAAAAAAGTAGCTCATAGCTGTTTCCTAACTCTTTGTTCGTTTCAAACTTACCTACTTAAAACCACAAGTGGAATTTCAAAATGTCTTAGAAGATATACAGAATTTGGGAGCCTATTTACTTGTGGAAGTTTTATTTGTTTAGTCCCGATTTTGTGATGAGTTGTGTGTTCATGAACCCGTTAGTCAGAGTTATACCCTCATGGATTGATTATTATTATTATGGTAAGAAAGTGGCTATTAAAAATTTGATTTAATCCAAGTTTAAAAATATTCAGGCTGCACTTGTTCTGTTATTTTTCAATATTCTCTTCTATTTCTTGCCTATGCTCTCATCAGCTCCTTAGTCAGTTTTTGATGTCCTTAAAAGATACGACTGTCATATCATCCGTCACTTTTTATGAACTAACGGTAATTCATAAGAAAAGTAGTCGCTATACATGTTATTTTTTTATTATTATTATTTATGGGCTCGCGCTTGGCCACTATCTAACCTGATGGTTAGCGATGATTTGGTCGACGGTGAAAGACGCTTGCCTAGAAATAAACTATTCACTCTTGACTTAAAGACCCCCAGATTGAAGCTGCCGGGAAACACAGATTCCGGCAGGGAATTCCACTCCTTAGCTGTACGCATAATATAAACGTTTGGTGCGTATGGGTGGGATGTCCACCATGTACCGATGACGCATCGCCGTGCGTCTTGTAGTCCGATGATGGAACGGGCTAGGAGGAATTAGTTCATGCAATTCCATCGCACACTCCCCGAAATGGTTATGAACTAACGGTAGTGCATAACCATAGATATAATAAACAAAACACAACAAACAAAACAAAAAAACAAAACTGTATTTTATATTTCTATGTGCATAACTCATAGCTCCAATTGGACGGTAGTACTTGACGTAAAATATTCACTTGCAACACTTTCTAACTGTATCATTCGGTCAATCGATTCATTCTTTACTGACTTTAGTAACATTTAAATAATTCACCACTAAAATAGAATAACATAAAAATTTAACAAAATGCAACTGTGGTTCTTGAGAATCCAACGCCATGTTTCTTCGTTGTGTAAACAAACTAGTTTTTATTACATTTTATTATTGTTGAGTGTTGTTTGTTTGGAATTGCTTGTCTAAACGTCGCCTACACATATTGTTTTATCGTAACAAAGAAATTATTGAATGAATTAAAATTTACACTATTTATCAATAATCGATTGAAAAATACTTTTATCCCTATTTATTAACATATATACAATTGAATATTATAAAATAAAATCAAACCTTTATACAAATACAAAAGGAAGACGGAAAAGAGCTTTGTGCATCAAAAAATACGTCCACATCGATGTCAATGGGAAACGTGCCCAGAACGCTGGCAGCATTGCCACGTTGGATGGCAAATGGCTGATTCTCTGGCCGAAGAAAAGGCCAGCCCTCTGGTCACGTAAAGAGTCGCTTTGTGCTAATTTCTCTTTCTCGTAATAAAGTGTTTTTTGGCATTGAGGTAATAATGTTTTTGGTGAATATGTGTGTGAATTCGACACATTGTGATAAAGTTTTATGGCGCGGGTGAAAGATAAGCGATTGAAAATTATAAAATTGACTAGTTGCTACTGTATTTCATCACTGCGAGATGAGGTCAGTTTTATTTGCTTATTGAATAGTATTTATAGTTAGGTAAAGTCATAAATAAGCCAGAAAGGTATAATAATATACCATGATTAATCATCATCATTTCAGCCGAAAGACGTCCACTGCTGGACATAGGCCTCCCGCAGGCGTCGCCACATTGACCGATCCCGTGCGTCTCGCATCCAGCGCCTTCCCGCAACCTAAACCAGGTCATCGGTCCATCTAGTAGGAGGCCTTCCAACGTATCATCTTCCGGTTCGCGGTCGCCATTCCAGAACTTTTCGGCCCCATCGGCCATCCGTTCTGCGAGCAATGTGCCCTGCCTACTGCCACTTAAGTTTAGCAATTCTCCGGGCTATGTCGGTAACTTTAGTTCTCCTATTTTTGATATCATCATTTCTGACGTGATCACGCAAGGAAATTCCGAGCATAGCCCTCTCCATTGCCCTTTGGGTGACTTTAAGCTTTCTGATAAGGCCCATTGTGAGCGACCACGTCTCGGTCCCATAGGTGATCACTGGCAACACACACTGTTTGTCTTGAGACACTGCGGTAAATTGGACGAGAAGATACTACGCAACTTCCCGAACGCCGCCCAGCCGAGTCGAATTCGACGGTTGACCTCTTTCTCGAAGTTGGACCTACCCAACTGGACCGTTTGTCCCAGGTAGACATAATCATCTACAACTTCGAGTGTAGAGTCTCCGATCTTGATAGGAGTGGGTGCTACATGGGCATTCACCATGACCTTGGTTTTGTCCATGTTCATTTTAAGACCCACTCTTTCGGAAGCTCTACTGAGGTCATCGAGCATTTTACTGAGGCTCTCCATGGTCTCAGCCATGACCACTATGTCGTCGGCAAACCGAAGGTGAGTGATGTACTCGCCATTAACGTTGATGCCTAGGCCCCTCCAGTCCAGAACCTTGAATACATCCTCTAGCGCGGCAGTAAACAGTTTTGGAGAAATGACGTCTCCCTGTCTCACGGCACGCTGGAGAAGGATTGGTTTCGAGGTCTGATCCTGAAGACGGACTGACATGGTGGCGTTTTTGTACAAACACTTCAACACCTCAATGTACCGGTAGTCGATCTGGCACCGTTGGAGAGACTGCAGTACAGCCCAAGTCTCGATCGAATCGAAGGCTTTCTCGTAGTCCACAAACGCTAAACAGAGAGGCAGGTTATACTCTTCGGTCTTCTGTATAACCTGCCGCAGCGTATGTATGTGGTCTACGGTGCTAAAGCCTTTGCCATGATTAATGGCTAAAAATAAATATAAAAAAAAGACGCAGTCGGCGCTCGGTCTTGCCGCGCGCATAAGAGGATATTCCTCTTTATTAAATGATGTAACATTGTCATCATCTTTTAACATTACACTCATCCAGATTAATATCAGAAGAGCTGCTTACATTATTAGTTAGTTCGTTATCTCGTCCACTTAACTAAACTTCACGTTTTAGCAGTCGGTCTATAATATACTCCAGGAGAACCGGACGAACCGGAATATTTAAATAGAACTTACCTCAATTTTGAAGAAGCGTTATCGTGAGCTTCAATTTAAATGCATCGTTGTATATAAAGTCATTAGGAACTCTTTGGTTTTGTGCTTCAGGGGTTTTTATTTCAATTAAGGGACATTCAGATTAAGTTTATTTTTGCTGGTTTGTTTTATAGCTCCTTATATTCTCAGCTCCTACTTTAAAATTAAATATGTAGACCCATTCTGAAAATCACCTTGAAGGGCTCGATTCAGACTCAATGATAACGGAAAAAACCTCAATTAATATCAATAAATTCTAAAAATCATTTTTCTTTTAAGCTTCGAGAAAAGCTCATGCATACTGACTGACTGCGCTACCACGGGGAGATAGTGCAGTTATGTAGGACTCCAACCCACTAAAACTCTAGGGTGTCCACCTGCGCCGCTTTTGGCGGTCACGCGTTAGCACTCACCGCGAACCCGCTGCAGCTGGTCCGTCACCGCTGACCCTCCTCTGGGGTGTAGCCCCATCACCGGCGCACCCGAATACATTGCACGCCGTGACCACCCCAGGGACCAAACCTGCACATGGGCGCCAGACGACCCCGTGTATGGCACCCTTGGTCACCCCGTGACGGGTCAGATCAGTAGCCCCGCCACCTACCACTTTTCGGCCGCAGGGGATAGGGACCTCCCCTGCGGCCTCACCGCGTCCACCATCAGACGGTGGCGACTCCGTCCAAGCCAGTAAGGAGAGGGATGCACCGCAATACCGGCACTACTTCCCCGCCGCGGCCTTCAACTCTCAGCCGCGATATCGAATGGGACCTGGGATGCGATACGACATCGCAGCCTGTCTCAATTGCGATGTCGCCTCTGTTACCAAGCGGCACCGAAACCTACTTGTTGCCCGCTACGTCGTCGGCTTAATCACAAAAGCCCTGACAAGCGAGCCCTACTCGAGTTCCTCTTCGCTTCACCGTGTGTGACCAAGCTACGGCTACTGAGCCCCTCCTCGACAATGCGGGAGCCCACCGGGGGGGAAATCCTACTATTCCTATCCTACTAATATTCTACTAATTACATACTAATATCCTACTAATATCCTACTAATATCCTACTAATATCCTACTAATATCCTACTAATATCCTACTAATATCCTACTAATATCCTACTAATATCCTACTAATATCCTACTAATATCCTACTAATATCCTACTAATATCCTACTAATATCCTACTAATATCCTACTAATATCCTACTAATATCCTACTAATATCATACTAATATTATAAAGGCAAAAGTTTGTGAGTGTGTGTGTTTATTACTTCTTCCCGCTCAAACGGTTGAACAGATCTGGATGAAATTTGTTTTTTTTTTTCTGGATGAGATAGATTATACTCCGGAATCGCACATTGAAAACGGTATGAGAAAACGTTGTCTCATATCGTTTTGAATTTTCGGTTGTATCTTTCTGTACTTGCAAAGATCATGTAAAAACCAACTGCAAGCTGACAAACTGCTACGGTGAACGACTTTGTTATTGTTCTAGTCCTAATTACTGTGCCTACTTAGGTAATTTCAACATCTTTATCTTCGAACATTATCATTACTAACTTTTCTAATATGTCACTTGGCAGTTCTAATCTTACAATATGAACAGTTTCCCATTCTCCCAGACAATTGAAGTGTAGTAGTACTACCAAATACATCTGGCAGACATCCAAACATGTAATATAAAGAATGGTATTATGTTGCTCAGTAGAGACATAAAATACTTCATAAGGGAGACAATTTGCCGTATCTACGGTACCACCAATTCTCCGAGATGAATTACTATGTACAATATTTTTTTAACTGATTGTTATCCACAGAGAACTTATTCAGTGCATATTCACTTACATTGTTTTATGTTCACGGGTTTAATTAGGCAAGCTTTAGGTCTTCTTGCTAAACTGTTTCTTTCTCCTTGTTTTGGCTAGCTGCAATCAAACGGAAGATTCTGTGACGGGCAGAATTTTTGAACAAAAATGGCATCGATTGCGTAAGTCACCCGTTTCTCTTGTATGGAAACGCACCCTGCGACCCATACGTTCTCAAATGATGTCTTATTTTCTTATTTTTGGGCATGCGTTAGCTGTTTGCCAGCTACTCAGTCGAATAACGCGATATAAGATAAAAGAATTCTAAAATCTACAGCACCTACATATAAGTAGCTTGAAAAGAGCAGATTACTTTCGGGTTTTATATAAGCAGTCCCTGTACTCTAAACGAACCCTGTAATTATTGTTTATGCTAACGCTGCACCTACTTACCAGTTCTCATTATGAAACAGGGACGTTCAACCAAAAACGTTAATGACTACGTATATGGAAATTTGATTGCAAATTACACACATGTATCAGATATTTTCTAATTAAAGCTTAACCCGGAGCCGTTGTTCGGAATCGCGAATGCAATTTGTAGAATTTGTTTGCGGTTGTTAAAAAAAATTGGGTCATCTGGTAATCCGGTGATCTCATAATGATTGTCGGCATCAAGGTTTTGCATAATTACGAGTATAATCTGGTAGGTTACTTATCTTACGAAATGAGATTTTTTGTGTTTTTCCAACAGAGCTGCGCTAAGATATATTTGAAAAACACTGCCTAGCTACACCGCACATTTATGGTGGAAAAGCACCCTAAATGGCTTCTTTATGAAGATCCCAATTATTCTATATTTTTTTATAGATTAATGTCAGATGTTAGTTATCATTCTCATAACTTTGTCCAAGACAGAACTGGGCTTTCCAAGACTACTAAAGCTAAGTTATCTTGATGTTCTTGGTTGACAAACTAGAGATTCTTGTTGGTTTCAATTTACAAAAAACGTGGGTTGATCTGTAAATCCGTACGTAAGTTTATCAAATTATCCAGGATTGGACTCGCGCATCGAGTTTTCCGTCATCATCATCATATCAGCCGGAAGACGTCTACTGCTGGACATAGGCGTTCCCCCAAGCGTCACCACATTGACCGTTTGGGAGGCCTTCCAACGCAACGTGTTTTGTTGTCGAGTGTTCCGTACCATCATATAAATATTTAGGACCACATCCTTTACATACAGTCCTTCAAAATTAGGATAGTTGGACAGGCGGACAGATGGCAGGGCGAGCAGGTGGTCAGTACTTTACCATTATGTATTTTTTGATTTTTGAAAAAGTGTACTATTTAGAGACATCGTTCTTTTTTTTCTGTAATCTTTACATAAACTTCTATCACATAGAATAATTCCAGATTTTTCTCTATGCAAAATTTGGAGATAAGGGGTGGAACGGTATTTTTTATACATTTTTCGTCAAAAGTGAAGGCGGCTTAAAAATTAATAATTAGATTATGTGCAAATAGCGCCCTTTCATATGATAACGCACATAGTAGCCCCTTTTTTAATTTTTAAAACACTCTTTCGGTATCAATAAAATTTAATTTAATTTTCTCTTGCAATATTTTTTTTTAATAACTAACTAACTTTCTTATTTGCAAAATAGTAAGGCAAACGTCATCTAAACTATTCCAAACTTCAAGTTAATAGCATTAGTAGTTCTTGAGATATCCAGCTGTGACAGATGGACAGACAGACTGAGTCGCACCATAGAGGTTCCTTTTTACCATTTGTGTACGGAACCCTATAAAGAACCTAAAAGATTTTCACTTAAGTCGTCAAAATATAAATCCACGTGAACTACGTACTTCTTAATACAAAATCCTATCAACTTAGTTGCAATGTTTGGGCGCACGGTTGGCGCAGTGGTTGAGCGATTGACTGCTGCGCTGCGTGTCGCGGGTTCGATTCCCGCACGGAACAAATATTTGTATGACCTAAAAATAGTTTTTTCGGCTCTGGGTGTTTATGTATGTGAGTTTATATGTTTGTAAACGCACCCACGATACAGGAAGAAATTCCTAGTGTGGGGCAACGTCCCTTAAAAAAAAATGCATTATACACTTCAACCCACATGTTTTTATTAAATTGTATTTGCATAAAATGGTTAACCGAACCATGTCGAGAGCTCATTAAAAGTCCGAACACAACTTTTATCCTACGAGCCCGTTACGAACGAGGACCGGATTATAGATTACATAGGTAGTACACGTAACTAAGAAGACCGAAACTTCACCAAAGAAAAAGTGACCAAGGATCTTTAAAAGTAAAGTTGAATTTTCAGTGAAGGTTGGTTTATCTGGGAAACCACGAAAGTCCGTCAGCAAATATCAAGGGTACGGTCACGTCGTTGTTGATGTGTTCCGGTACATGAGAAGGAGCCGGGCGCCATTTTACAATGGTGTCGGGTTACAACTAGATAAGAAGGAAGTTGTGTGTGCCGGTGAAGATAGCTTCGCGTTATTTTGAGGTCTGTTTCAAGGGGTTTGTTTTTAGTATCTTGTTTTGATGTTTAAAAATCAAATAGGAACAAAACAGACTTAAATCTCTGGTAGCTTTTTCTTGGCAGTATATAGCACATCATAGTAATCCTGCTTGAAAACGAATTTATTATAAGAAGGTAGAAGTGCTGTATCAAAATGTTTCTTGTATTACGGATTTAACTACTGGACAAGGACAGTTGAGACTACTTGACATGTAGTGTCAAAAAAATATTTATTTAATACTTTAAGCACACAAATGTACAGAGGCGGACTTAATGCCTTAGGCATTTTCTACCAGTCAACCTTTGGGTGATGCAGAGATAAATAGTGGTAGGTGCAATCACGATAGTCAATTGATTTAAATATGTATACAATACATAAATATGAGCTAGAAATAATGAATAAATACAATATAATTTACACAATAAATAATGAATGGAATATAGAAATTTACTTAACATACTGATCGGGAACCAAATAGCAGATGAACACAATTCGTTGTTATAACAAAAGTGTTACCTGGTGATACTTTTGGCCTAATGCTTCAGTCTCTTGTAACATAAAATCGATATAATAAAATAAAGGGTATTGATAGCAAGTCGCCAAATAGCAAATCGCCAATATTTATACTGTTCCCAAAATTTCACTTTTAACAAATTATATTTTACAAAATTTTAATCCTACGCCAATATTAAGAGGATCATTGGATCAGCACACAGCTAATACCACTCAACTGTTTGGCGATAAAATAATATAGTATTTTTTTAGGGTTCCGTAGTCAGCAACGAACCCTTATAGTTTAGCCATGTCCGTCTGTCCGTCCGTCCACAGCTTAGCTCAGCCATGCTATTCTCTAAGAGACAATTTCTTGGCTGTGCTCATCGACGAGCTCGTCAGTGAGACAGCTTAGAAATCGACCGATCGTGCAGCGCTGATTTAAACGGTATTCTCTAACGCGGTTATGTTCGTCGACGAACTGTAGGCTGACATCTCCCGTCACATTTTCGTAAACGAATTAGAGCTTGAAACAAAATCTTTAAATTATAATCGATAAATCTCGACTGAGAGTTTTATGTTCCTAAAATGTATAATACAGGTCTACTTTTATGTATTTTAAGTAATAGAGTGAAAGTACAAACGATTCCATAGTTATAAGAGTTTAAATAATGCATTTTTATTAATACATCTTAAGGCTGAATGACAATTCCATTGCCTATTTCGTAAGTAAAAGCAACGCTCTGTGAGCTGTGACGCTGTCACCATACTCAAAATCGCAACCGACTATATTTTTATTTGATAATTTTTGTTTATATTTAAAACTATTTTCAAGTTTGAAATTTTTAATGATTTCACAACGATTTATTTTAACATTCTGTGGATATGTGAAATGTGAGTATTATTATATAATATATGTACAGTGACAATGTGACAATATTATTGTTGTCCAAGAAATATATAATATGTTTATCTTTAGATAAAATATAACAGTACTGCGTTGAAATACATTTACAGGATGTAAAATCAGGGCCATCTTGACGTATGGACAAAATAAAATGGATATCCAGCCGAACACAAAACAAGTGGGGAGGTTTTTAGAAACGTCTTACTAGTTATGTTATTTTTTTATATTTCACTAACTTGTTTATATTTCGTATTACTATTTGACGACCTGTAGTTCCTCATAGGAGAGTTGCCTCAATTGCCTCTACATGTAAGTTTAGCTTAATTGTTGGTTCAGTGTAAGAATTGCTCTAGATAATTAAATAGTGTTCTCACTGTTAATTCCCAGGCTGGAACAAGTTGTTGGGGTTTTTAACAATAGCCAAAACCATATCAATTAACCTGCAATACTAAAATGTGTAACCTATAATATATATTCCTTCAGAAAGAGAGAGCTGAATTGATGTTGTTATACATTAGTATCCTGCATATCTTTTTACCTGTAAATAATAATTTGTTGCATGTTTATGTTCACAGCTCCTTGTAGGCGTCGTTTGCTAACGGTACGAGGCTATCTAATCCAACGCTCATTTCACAAACACCATTCACAAATGGAGATTAACTAAATGTTTTTTCGCTATTGAAGAGAGGCGCTTGGAAAACCAGCAACTCCTTATTGCCAACCAGTGGACGATGTTGGATATGTATCAGGAAATAAGAGAGTCTTGGTCAAGAGAGACCTAAGCACTGCACTAAGTTGAATACATGGAACATGATTTTAATATTTATTTTTTATACACACAGATATTATGTTTAGTTTATGAGAGATGTTAAGAAATTGTAATACAAATTTAAGTGAAAGTACTGAAAGATTATCACTACTATTGGCATAAGTTACTTAAATTATACTAACTTAGTGATAAAAGATTCTAAAAAAATACTTGAGATTAGAAACTAAAAGGGTATTTATTATAGAATAAAATTTTATTACTGGAAAATATTTCAATAAATAAATCTTGAGTTTTGTCATTTTAAGTTTTTTTTATTACTCAAAATATATATTACTAGCTTTTACCCGCGGCTTCGCTCGCAGTGAAGCCATTTCTTTTTATTATTATTATAAAAAGTATCCTATGTTACTTCTAATACCTCAAAGAATATATGTACAAAATTTCATGATGATCTGTTCAGTAGTTTTTGCGTGAAAGCGTAACAAACAAACTTACATTCACATTTATAATATTAGTAAGGATGTATAATTATTTTCCATACTAAATATATTATTCCGTTTTGCAGTCTTAATGCACATGTTTGCTTGTACAAATAAGAATTAGGCCAATTAAGATTCAGCATGTAGCTGGAAGGCAGGTTATGAAGGTTGCGGGGTTCCGCTGGATGCGAGACGCACAGAACAGGTCAATGTGGTGACGCTTGAGGGAGGCCTATGTCCAGCAGAGGACGTCTTTGGGCTAATATGATGATGAAGCCGGACCAATAAAAATGTTTCACATCGCAATAAATCTTACTTAATATTGAATGTCCTCAAATATATTTATGACTCATAATTTTAATAATAAAAGCTACTAATTAACCTGTGAAATCCAAACTAATATAATAAATGCGTAAGTAACTCTGTCTGTTACCTTTTCATGCTTAAACCGGTGAACCGATTTAGATGAAATTTGATGTGGAAACAGTTTCGAGACCGTAGGTAACTATTCTATTTCCTACATAGGATAATTTTTATCATGGAAATCTTTCGGTGGGGTGGAAGTTTGAATGGTGAAATAATAGTTTCTCTAATAAGGCGGCCCATGTACCTTCAATATTATTGCCTGATATAAAAAATGGCTAGTCGAAGTACTAATGCTACACAGACGTAGTTGTGGGCAACAGTTAGTTACATAATATATAAGTTTACATTCATATGAAACATAAATTGCCTATACGCTAAGAGCTAAATTGTTTTCCAATATGTTATTTAATCCTGAGAAAGCCTGAAACTATGGATAAAGTCAATATCCCGGGGATATTGTTTTCAACGTTGCTAATCCTCTCGTCTGTTAGAATCATTAATTTTCTTAGCTTCTTCTAATAAAAGTAAATTTAAATAACCGAGCTGCCATTTTTTTAATTAATCGAAATAATTTATTTTATAACGAGCCCCTGCCAGCAGCTTCATCTTATCCCAAGGGTGCATTATGTCGGGATGAAAAGTAGGCTATATGCTATTCCAGACTATAATCTCTATGCAAAATTGCATCCAGATCCGCCCGGGGGTGATTGAGTAACAAACATACATCCACACACACATCTACTATATCGAAACTTTCACATAAACTTTTACAATATGAGTAAGATTAAAATCCGAGAAGAATTACGCGCAAAAATAGTGGCTTTTGGATTTGACACGTAAAAACGAGGCTGTAAGTCAGGCTGCGAGCGTCTTCGACGCTGTTTTTTCTTACGGAATACCAAAATGTATGAAGAACTGTCAACTTGCTCGACATTGAGTAGTTCAAACTCACGGCCGTCACAGCTTAGAGCGCTAGTGTCGCTATTCGCGGCTTAGCGAATACCAAACTGTAGATTCGTCGCTGGCACAGCACTGCGCTCAAGGCTGTTTCCTTAGAGAATAGCACCCCAGAGACTCTTAATACTAGAAAGCTATAATTTGGCATTAATATACATTTCGCATCAAAGATGGCCGATAGATGCAAACCATCGGGAAGTCAGAATGTATTCCCTTAGGTTAAGACATCGTGTGTGGGCAGGTCGGTGGGTACAATCGTGAAAATGAAATCACACAAATTATTCGATACACTGGGTTTATTCAAATAGTCAAAACTCACAGTTACAATCTTGCTTACTAATATTACGGATCGACAGTGACTCTACGACTCAGCCTTAAGGTGGATAGTACTTAACCGCCATATTCTGCTGTCCCAACCACGCAAGAGGTTAGAATCATATTGAATGGAGAAAAGCTGGACTATGTAAATCAAACAGTTTTCCTAGGAATCACTCTAGACGATAAATTACAACGGGGGCCTCACATCACTTGCGGGGCGGCTGAGCTCGCTTATTCTGTAAGAAAGATAAGACAGTTAACGGATGTAGAAACCGCGCGTTTGTTCTGTTTTAGTTACTTTCACAGCAGTATGTCATACGGCATTTTACTGTGGGGTCGGGCGGCTGACATTGAATCAATATTTATATTACAAAAGAGAGCTGTCAGAGCCATATACTCGAATAAGTTAAGTAACCGAGAATCTCTTAGGGAGCTATTTAAAATGATTAATATTAGGGGTCATTTTCCAGTACAAATTGGCAATTTTATACTTTAGTATGAAATTGCCGATTTGTACTGGAAAATTGAAATTAGTTTCGTTTTTAATTCAACATATTTATTTAAACAAAATAATTACCATTATTATCTATACATTGCTGCCATTTAATAGGAAGAACGATACGACGTCTTTGCGATAGAACTCTGGTGATCTAGATTCGACAAACTGTGTGAAAGCATTTTGTACTGTCTCCTGAGAAGAAAACCATTTTATCACGTAGAAAATTTTCCAAATCACGAGAAAAATGGTAGTCCGTTGGAGCAAACTTTGGCGAATACGGAGGGTGACGAATAGTTTCTAATTGCATTCCCTGTAGAGTTAAAACGGTTTCTCGTGCTGTATGGGGCCTTGCGTTATCATGGAGCAATAATGGTGAAGATCGATTCATGAGTCGGGGCTGTTTCACTGCTAGTTTTGCTAGACCAGATCGGAGAAAGCTATAATGAATAACACCATGCTGAGGCCACCAAACAGTTACCATTACCTTTTTGTTGGTAAGCTTTGCTTTAGAACACTGTTGCGGCGTATGACCTGGGATCAGCCATTGCAGTTTTCGCTTACGGTTATCGTAAAGAATCCAATTTTCATCACATGTCACAATTCGATCCAATATTCCTTCATTTCTGTATCGATTCAACAAGGCAACATAAGTTTCAACACGCATTTCTTTCTGCAGATCAGTCAAATCATGAGGCACCCATTTTTCATATTTTTTTATTTTATAGATTTGATGCAAATGAGTAAATATTGTTGGTAAGGTAACGTTAATCCATGCCGCTAATTTCTGGGTAGTTTGACTCAGATCGGCTTCCACCATCTCTTTCAATTCATTATTATTCACCTGTGTGGGCGGTCTTTCACGTGGTTCGTTCTTCAAATCAAAGTTTCCATCACGTAAGCATTGAAACTAAAATCGCACGGTGCGTTCATTAGCAGTTCCCTCTCCAAACATACGAGTAACATTGATATTGCGAGCAGTTTCTGCCCCGATAGTTCACGGCCCCCACGTCGAAACTAGTATTCAAAAATTTACTCGAATTATCGAATTATCCATCTTTCTTGTCTAAGCTGAATAAAGAAAACAACTGAAAGTCGATAATCAAATGTTGCACATTTTTTAAAAGAAGAACATCATAGGTACAATGAAAAAAAGTTTCACTGAAAAATCTCAAACCATGAAGGTTCTATGTCAATTCGAAGTACCTATTACAATGAAATGGCAATTTCATACGTTAACCCCTATTATTATGAGTTTCTTGCCAAATCATTTATGAAAATATTATGTATGTAAGGAAAAATATAAATATCTTTAAATTTAGTGATACACACAATTGTAATACTAGAAATAAAGATAAGTTAGATCAACCATCTTATAGATTAGCTAAAGTAAACACATCTTTCATGAGGTACTGTGTAAATTATATAACAAAATACCTTATGAGATATTAAAACTAAATGAAAGAAAACTTAAAACAATAGAAAAAAAAACACTAAAAAACAATATAAGCAAGCATATTACAAATAAGATTCTGGTCCTGCTCCATAGGGCAATCTTTACTGTAAACAAAATCAAACTGGTTAATTTGTATTACATTCATAATATAATATAATAATAATTATAGTAACGCTTTATTTTTATTTATTTTTTCTACTCTTTTTGATTATTAAAATTTACTCGCACACTGTTCCGTTGTTGTTGAATTAGGTAATTTACCTATGTTTGCAATATTTGTAAGTATGTGAGAACCTTGTTCCTATTTATTAAGTGAAGGTATATATTTTAATATTGTAAAAGCTTATTTTTTTAAAAAGAGTATGTATGGAGTTTCTTGTGCGTTCTTCTCCATAACAAGCTACTTTTCCGAATGCACGGTAGTATCCATTTTTATTACTTGTAAATTTTAATTGTTTACGTTCAAAAGTGCCGCTTAATGCCCTAATTGAAATAAATATATTTGACTTTGACTTTAGAAAAAGCGCGCCAAAGCGTAGTTGTGGGTACTTGTGATATACACATTAAGCATTAAATGGAAAATTTTTGTTAGAGTAAATGTTCATTCCCCCCATAATATAAATAACGAAATTAAAAGCGAAACTATCACAGCTAAGTAGGCTTTACACATTTACGAGTAATAGTCGACCAACTTATAAAAGTAAAAAATTATATATTGATATACGGGGACAATAGTTTTCGAACAGTAAAGTTAATTTTGTCCCTTCGCTAGAGCAATGTTCGGTGCTTTCATTATTTACGAACGTTAGTAATAATAATGAAGTTGGTGTATGTAGCTATTTATACGGAACCCTCTGTGCACGACTCAGACTCGTACTTTGCGGTTTTTTATTAAGTCGATTTTGTAATCTTCCATCTCCAATGCTGGAAGTTTTTAGACTACTTTTTTCTGATTAAATCCGTTGCGGGCTCTTTGAGAAATTAACTTTTCTTTGTTCACAGCTATTTCCTGGCACTTATTTTAAAAAAGGACAAGTTCTGTTATAATTGTTGTTGTAATTTAAATTTTCTCAAAGCGAGAATTTTTATGAGGACTACAGAAATTATCTTAGTAATAAATAAAAAAATATTTTAAGGCAAATAAAATTTGACGTTTAATTTTCACCGAGCCGGCAACGTCGTGTTGCGTGGTTGAATGCCGTAATTACCAAAGCAATTAAAAAGCCAATGTAATTCTTGTTTCGGGCAATCATGGGATTAACAACTTCGTTGTCGCTTCAATTTCCTGTGACACATTCTAGAATGCGCTCCAATGCAGCTCAATGCGTGCCAGTAAGTGTAAATAATAGAATACTTGTTTTGGACAATCATGAGATAAACTACTTCACGATCGCTTCAATTTCCTGTGACACATTCCAGAATGCGCGCCGATGTGGCCCAATGCGTGCCAGTAAGTGCAAATAGTAGAATATAAGAAAGTTTAACCATCGAACTTTGTCTAAAACTGATGTAAAAAGGGTGCTCTGTGAAGGTTGACTGGTAGAAAATATTTAAAATATTTATTTAATATTTAAATCCGCTGCCGCGACACGTCGAGGTATGGCGGACAGAGCTCCGGCGGGATCTCACGGTGAAATGGCGTCAGCGACTATCGCAACCCAGTGCTGGGCACGCCACCATAATGGCGGTAAGTCCCCTCCTTGAGGCGTGGCTGGAAAGACCTCACGACGTCCTTACCTTCCGCATGACGCAGGTCCTCACCGGACATGGCAAGTTCGGGAGGTTCCTGCATCGGATCCAAGCGGAAGAGACCGGGTGCCGCCACTGTGCGAAACGCCCGGAGGACACGGTGGAGCACACAGTCGAGGTGTGCCCTGCTTGGGCGGAGCACCGCCGTGCCCTCGTGGGGGCGATCGGCGGCGGAGACCTCTCGCGCCGGGCCTTGGTTCAGGCCATGGTCCGGAGCGAGGAGGAGTGGCAGGCGGTCGCCTCCTTCTGCGAAGCAGTAATGCTAGCAAAGGAGGAGGCCGACCGCATCAGGCAACGGCGCCCTCGCCGCCGCCGCCGGGATCCCAATCCCGATATCCAGCCACCGTAGACGCGGGCTCGTGGACAGCGAGCCATGGGTAGCTCGCTGTCCGATCGTCCGGTAACTACCCGGACCGAGCCAAGGCGTCGACGGCGCGCACTGTTCCCGAGCGCCTCAAGGAGTTGTCAGCAAAGAGAGGGGCCCAGCTGGGTCGAAGCCTACCGGGGTTCGGGGTTATCCGAAAGGAAGCTAGAGCCCCGGTATGAAGGCTAGAAGGAACGGCGCGGGGTTTTTAGTCAGTACAAGTCTGACACTATCTCCCGCTCCACCCAAGAGCGGGATTTGTCATAAGATGATTTTCCCCGTCGACAAAAAAAAAAAAAAAAACCCGTTTCTATACATTTATGTACCATTTTTATTTACGATCAGTTAGGTACAGTAAGCCCAATTATTCTCAGAAGGAAGTCGTTTACGAGAATGGGCTTGAGTAAATAAATTAGACCAATTAAAATGCTAATGACGCATAATGATTTCTTATCGTTCCAATTTCGGACAGGCCTTGTCCAAAGGCTACCTCGTACCAGTAGGTAAAGGCAGATAAATTATTTGTTTACCTCTTTTGAAAACTAAATTCCATTCACACTTTAATTGAAAAGGCATTTTTTTTTTTGCAATTAATTTCTCGTTGTTTTGCAAGTGTAACAACTTCCACGTTAAGTTGCTGTTCCGGTTAGTTGAGTGTTGAGTTGAGTATTCTCCTCAGTGTAACGCCGTATTGTAAACATCATCCAGAACTTATAAAATAACTGTGGACTCCTAGACAAATCATATAGAGAGAAGAAGAAGAACACGCAATTATGTGGACGGTTGGTCGTCAAAGTCAAAGTCAACATTTTATTGCGAACTAAGTGTACAATGTTGATGTTATTTTATGTTGTTACTTAAGACTTAGCAGCCTTTTACAAGCATTGCAATTTTCATCCTAAATTAGCGTCTTAGGGCGGAATTGTATTAAATGTGTAATTTTTTATACAATACATATATAATTATTTTCTTTTTCGAATTCCTTACCTATAAAACTCTTAACCAACCAAAACAACACACACATACGTATTACATCCATACATATTGCATCAATACATATTTATATTCATTAGTTCCCTTGACGAAAAACAAGATGGCGCTGTATTTGAACCCTTAAAAAAAGCGGAATTGTCTATCTATACCCAGTATAATATAACCTTTGACTAATTCCGCGTTACTGCCACGCAAATTCATAATGTATAACTACAACCGCGCGCACAGCGCACGCAAACATGGCGCCGCACTAACAGATTAGTTGAAACATCTATAAGTACCGTTTCCGTTGATATCAACCGATTTTTTTTATGATAAACATACAAACGCATAAGCTTTTCCCCAAATTACCAAACTGCCTACCCCATGGTTAAGCCGATGGTCCCCACGAGTATCGTTATAGGCGACAAAGAGATTAGATAAGAGTGATGACCAATTTGGACCACCTGTGAGGTAACAAGAACGCACTTTGATCACAAACCGAATGAAAAGGTACGTGTGTACTACGGCAATCAGTCTCCGACAACCTTTGTTGAGGTTTACCCTAACGCCCATTTCCCTCAGAGGGTATTTTCCTCCTAATATCAGAACAGCGATAAATTATCTGGGTCAAAAATAGGTCAGTGATAATGAATGATTAACTAGACATCATTAAGGAAATTGCGTCCTTCTTCATCACTATTCATCAGCAAAACTTCCGGAAGACATAAAAGTAATTGAACATCAAATAAAATATTCATAAAGGTAAAGATTGCAAGCTTGTTTTCCGTACAAAAAAAAACAAAATCAAGGCAAATGCTCTTTGACACAAACCCAGGGTTGAGGAATAAGGGGATATTTAGACATGTTGAAAAAACGGTATGAATGATAGGTGAAAACTGAATTACGTTGCTCCGAGCCCTTTTTGTGCGTAAAGTATTTTATCAGTGTCTCTTATTGTAACCGTCTTTACCTAAGCGAGAAAATTTTCTAAGGGCAGATTTTGTTTTTTTGTACCTTTAAAAACTACACGCAAAAGATAGAACTCTTGGGAGAAGTCCACTTACTTGTTCCTTATAAAAATTCAATCTTTTTAATCTTTTACAAAACTTCATAGAAAGGATATAACGATATTGATTTTTCAACAATTAACTTGGATTCGAGAGGATTTCTAATTATAAATCAAAGGCCAAAATCTCAAAATCAAAACCTACAAGGAAAATGCTTTGCTAATTGTCTTTAAGAACATAATCGGAACCTGTTCGGGCTTTTGGATATCGAGATAACGGTTAAGTACCAGGCTAAGTAGGTACTTCCCAATTGCGAATTGTCATTGTCTTCTAGAAATCTTAACCAAGAACTTTATTTCTACGTACTAACTGATAGTAGATCAAAACGAAATAGAGATTTAATAGAGGTAAAGATCTTCGTCAAGGTTCGAAGGCGGAAAGAATCATCATAATCATCACTTCAGTTGAAAGACGTCCACCGCTGAAAATAAGCCTCCCACAAGTTAAGTCAAGTTGGTTCATCTACCAACCATCAATGGAATGAAGAAGAAAAACAAAATCGAATGATCACGGGGCAAACTATAATGCAGAGACATATATTTTCAGCTTTGTCAGTGAGAGCTTACTTGTAGAATTAAAGATTAAAAGAGAGATACATTTATTTGCTCAAATACGTGTATACATGCAAGAATAAACATTACGTGCATGCAGGATAACATCAAAAAAATAATTCAACAGTGAATTCAAACACAATAATTAAGAAATGTCAGCAGTAAAAATGTACTAAATAAATATTTTATCAATCTATCTGTCTGTCTATCTATACAAAAATGTATGCCAGATCTTTGTAAAATTATCAAATAAATGACAACTGAAAATGTAAGTATGTCAAATCTATGTATTCAAATCAATCATTCATCAAAAGTCAAAATATCAATATTAATCTATGTCAAAATAAATGATTCTCCAAAAAATTCGTTAATAGTATAGTAGGCATTTTTATTTAGAAACTTTTTTGTTTCTTCAATTGAACGTTATTAAGCTCCCTCCAACTTTTGGATAACATATGAATAGACGGATCCATGCAGACACTTTTGTGTATACGTGCCGTCCTAATTCTAAGTAGAAAAAGCTGACCATAATCACGCCTGTTTCTAGGCAATATGTCTGCCATAGATTTAGATAGATCAATTAAAATTTCAAATTATAGTGTGTCCGGCACTGCCCAGGCTAGCTCGTACTGAGCGAGTCAGTCTGGGGCGTCCTTAGAGAATTTTCCATGCCTGCAAAAAAAAAAAACTGTGTTGTCAAGTCCGGGACCGGTCATTGTTGTGCCCCAAGTGTCACCACAATGACCGGTCCCGGATCTTGTCTCATGTAGATATAATTATGTCTCATTAATTCTTGGTGTAAAATAATCTTACTCTAAATGCAGAAAAAACCGACTATGTAATTACGAAGTAAAAATAAATGTTGGTTTTACAATCTCAAAATATAACCTAACCATAGCACAATTTTGAGCTTAGTCAGAAGCGATAATCGCTTCTTAACTGCCATATGATTCTTATCTTTTGATTATGCAATCAATTCGAAACTTAACCACGATGTTGAGCCATTAGAAACTTAACAACTGTATTATTAAGATATACTTTTCATAAAACCAATTAAAATAGCCAGCTTCGTTGAATTTAGTCGCAATTCAATAATCTAACAATATCTAACAATTAAATATCGCACATTTTGCCGCAAATTTTGATAAGCCCAATCATGCGACAAAGAGGAATTTAATTTTCATTTCAACAAAATGTCCTACAATCGCCACAGCGGAAATTAAAATATGAATCCCAGATATTATTCATAAGAATAATTAGTATTTGGATGAGTTTGGATTAAAGAGATATTTGCATTGTTAATACAGAAAAAAAAATCAGCGGCCATTCGGCAGGAAGGACAGTTTCATTTTCGAGTTTTAAAATCCAATTACATCGGGTCTTTGTTTTCAATAATGACGATCTTGAACCAAATGGATATTGCAAGATTCCGTAATTTGCATTTATATGGCAAAAGCAAGGAAAGCTGTTGCGAACAACAGTATCAGTATCTGCGGACCTACCTTCAGCATCATTTTCAATACCAGCGCCATTCGACGCTGATTATTAATGCTGAAGTAAAACCTTCTATATGATGGAGGGGTACTTAAAAGTCAAGGATGCACGGAGAATCCCATGGGGGTACGCTGAAACTACAGAACGCCACATGCTCCGAGTTAGTATTCACGGAGCATTAACAGTAATAAAGTCAAAAACTAAGAGGTACTTAAAATCAGCATTCTGCAGCTGATGTCAATTATAAAATATTGGCATTTGCATCAGCGGATGTGAAAAAAATGTGCATCAGCAACAATCCTGGTACAGTGCGTGCCACGAAAAATGAGACTTGACCGCGCCACCCGCGCTCTGCCCTCCGTCCCCATGATGCCAAGTCCCTTCCCGCACTTAGACGTGATACTGCTAAAAAGACCTATAAATCGTCGACTGTGCAAGTCAAACCACGTAGTGTGTCAAGTCTCATCTTTCGTGGCAAGCTCTGTACCTAGGCTAGCTCGATGAGAGTTGCCGAAGATGAAGTTGAACGGATTAAAACTCGCATGAAACAAGACATGCCAATGTGCCTATAGGAGGGTGGCCGGAACATTTGGATCTAAAAGAAAACTTTGGTCCCTCGTATCGTGGGAATCCAAATCATCCCCATGTATGTTACGCGACTATACATAGTTTTCGAGTTATGAATCTTTTTCTGAATTTTTGAGAACTTTCGACCAGACCAACTTAAAAAAATCGAAATAAAAGTAGAAGACTTTGTCGAGAACAACTTGAACAGTTCCAAAAACAATCTGCTAAATTGACAAAATGTATGACTTAAATTTTCAACTTAAAATTAAAAATCTTAACAGGTGGCTTCATAGTTCCTTAATAATAATAATAATAATCATTTTATTTCAATCCACATTAAGATCATAATTTATATACAAAAGTCATAAAAAAAGCAAATAAAAATCAATGAACAATAATCAATTAGTCCGACCGTAATTTCTAAGTTACAACTGTGACTACATTAAGAATACAACAATGCTTAATGTAGTAACTGTAGTTAATGTTAATAGGCCTCAAGAACGCGCCAGATTAAAAATAAAAAAGTTAAATCACCGAAGGTACATTTTCCACTTTAGACCTAAATTTTCATAACTTTCATCACAGTTACAAAGCTGATTATTTTATGCATAAAAGTACTACTCATAAAGATACAATTGCGAAAAAAAATCCCGAAAAAGTGTTCTATTTTTTTTACCCGACTGTCAAAGGAGGGTAATGTGTTTATCAATCTATGTATGTATGTATGTTTGTTCCTATATGGCGTTTCAGAGACCAAACGCTTTGGCTGATTTTGATGATTCTTACGTCAATCGATTTGTCTTAACCTTGCAAGTGTCACTGGCTACATTAAAATTGGAAAATAGACAAGTAAAATTTCAAAATTTAAAAAACCCCGACACATTTTTATTTCATGCTACATAATTTATTTAGTGCGTAGTAGATATACTTCGATCGGCAATCTATTGAACACATAATTATGACACGATATCTTGCGAAAACACCCCGATTCAAACAGTAAAACACCCATAACTTTTGAACGGCTGAACCGATTTTATTCAAACATGGCTAAGAACACTCTCAACAAAATCACCTTTCAAACAAAAAATAAACTAAATCAAAATCGGTTCATCTGTTTAGGAGCTATGATGCCACAGACAGACACACATATACACAGATACACAGAAACACACGTCAAACTTATAACACCCCTCTTTTTCCATCGGGGGTTAAAACTGGCGGATTTTGGGCGCCGTGTTATGGGGTCCAATATTTTTTCTTCCAAACCCATCGTATGCGGTTTCAAAATAAAGGGTTTTAAGGGGTGATTTAAAAAATATATAACATTTATATATAATAATTGGAAAAAAAAATAAACTGTAGATTGCCGCAACCATAGGCTGATAGATGCCGTCACGTCTCTCTCCGTACCTGCATAGCATCAGAGGATACCAGATGACGTGGCGTCTGTCAAGACTGTAGCCGGCGAGTCGGAGTTTCACCAGTTGCTCCGTGAGTATCTGGAGGTGACCCAACCTGCAGGTACTGCGCGTGAACCTAAGCACATTACGGTACATTATATTAATACTGACCCTTGACCTCCGGTATCAAGTAGGCCTAGGCGACTAGATCAAGACCGTTTGAAAATAGGCAAAAAGGAGTTCGAAGAAATGCTGGCCAACGGCACGACCAGGCGATCAGATACTCCATGGTCTTCAGCTCTGCATTTGGTCAGGAAGAAGGATAATAGATGGAGGCCGTGCGGCGACTACCGCGCGCACCACTCCTGACAGATACCCGGTGAGACATATCCAGGATTTCTCGCATCTGATCTCCGGCAGCACTATATTTTCTAAAAAAGACATGGTCAAAGCTTATAATCAGGTACCCATTTATGAGCCCCACAAACCAAAGACGGCGATAACCACACCGTTCGGCTTATTTGAATTGCCGTACATGACCTTCCGGTTTGAGGAATGCGGCGCAGACGTTCCAGAGGTTTACGGATGAGGTACTTGCTGGGTTTGATGAGTTCTGTTTCTGATATTTGGTGATATTTTGTGTTTTTCCCCCACTTTAGCGGGGCGAACATGGGCGTACCCATGATAAATTATGTCATGTCTTACGATTTGACATAAATGCAAGCACGGGTCAAACATGTGACTTATTTTAAAGGCGTGACATGTCTTTCTTGTTGCTGCCCGGCCTACTGTGACATGGCTTGAGTGACATTTTATCGCAGTTTGGGCGATAAAGCCATTTTGTCTTAAATGCTAGCTGGGCGGCGTGAGAAAATTTCTTGACTTGTGACATAACTTCTTGACGTTTATTTTGGACTAAATACAAAAAAAAATCCTTCTAATTACTGCACCAAATGCCATTATTATAATATTAATTAATTTTGTGTGTGTGGTGGTTAATGCTCGTGCCCTCTCCGTATGAGAAGAAGCCTGTTTTCCCTGCAGTGTGACAGTTATAGGATTATTAATAAATTTATATTATTATCTCTCTCTCCACTCCACAAAGCCATGTCACAGTAGGCCGTGCTCGCTGGGAATAGCTGCACAAAATGCACCTGCGACGGCTGCTAGATCGCCTAAGAGAGTATGGGGTATTGGTGAATTCAGCGAGGTGTGTCTGGGGACAGCCAGAGGTAATATTTCTCGGCTTCAGTGTTTCCGCTTCCGGTACCTGCCCACTCGACGCTAAGATACTGGCTATCCAGGACTTTCCAGTACCACAAACTGTGAAGGAGCTACGAAGATTTCTGAGTATTCCAAATTTTATAGACTCTTTATACCAAACGCAGCTAAGGCACAGGCACCGCTTAATTCATAACGCTATACTGGCTGGAAGCAAAGCTACGAAGAACCAACCGGTTGAAATGACGCAGACACAGTTAGAAGCTTTTTCCGAATGCAAGAAAGCACTTTTCAATGCTACGCTTTTAGTTCACTCGCTTACTAACGCCGAGCTTTCTATGGCAACGCATGCATCAGATGTATCAATAGGAGCCGTGCTACGAAATGATGAGCAGTGGAAACAACTGTTTTTTTTTTTCTAAAAAAACTAAGCCCAGCGCAAAAGAAATACAGCCCCTACAACCGCGAACTGCTGGCGGTGTACGAAGCCATCAGGTATTTTCGTCACATGGTGGAGGCCTAGCACTTTGTCTTTTTCGCAGACCATCGCCCGCTAATGTACGTCTTTACAAGACCGAAGGAAAACTGTTCACCAAGGCAGTACAGGCATTTCGACTACATAGCTCAATACACAACGGACATACGCTATATACCTGGTCCCGAGAATGTGGTCGCGGATACATTGTCCCGAATAGAGGAGGTTCGAGTTCCTAAAGGAATTGATTATCAGACGTTTGCACGATGTCAGAACACCGATCCAGAACTACAAAGTTTCCTTAAAAGTGGATCCTCGCTTAGACTCGAAAAGTTTAGGAAACCTGGTACAGACATCGAAGTCTACTGTGACGTTACGGTTACACCGCCACGACCGTATATTACGCCAATATTTCGTCGGCAAGCGTTCGATTCGCAGCACAACTTAAGTCACCCCGGCAACACAGCTACAGTGCGACTGGTGGCACAGAGATACGTTTGGCCAGGGATATGCAAACAATGTAGAGAGTGGTCGCGTAAATGCCTAAGGTGTCAAGGCCGTTAAGTGACACGGCATACCCTTGCTCCTCTTTTCCAATTTCCTGTTACAACATCAAGGTTCTCCCATATCCACCTTGATATCGTCGGCCCTTTACCAATCTCTTATGATTACAGGTATTGTCTCACTGTCGTTGACAGATTCAACAGGTGGCCTGAGGCGTACCCCATCAAAGACATCACGGCTGAGACCTACGCTACAGCGCTGGTGTCCGGCTGGTTCGCCAGATTCGGTTGTCCGCTCAAAATAACAACTGATCGTGGCACTCAGTTCCAGTCACACCTCTTACCATGGTTGGTGCGCACCACTACTGCACAACCGCCTACTACCCTGCGAATGTTATGGTCAAATGTTTACACCGACACATGAAGGAGAGGATAGTATAGATGGACCGCTTCTCCGCACTTAGACTGACATTTGGTCCGTTGGGCGTGCAGGCCGCCTCTCTGTGAGAGTGAATGGGCCGTAATCCACCACGCGGGCCCAGTGCGGGTTGGTGGATGTCATATGTCTTCGAATGTTTGGTTCTAAGACATGCCGGCTTCCTCACGATGTTTTCATTCACCGTTTTGGGAGCAATAGTGATTAAATAAACTACACAAAGTAAAGCGCCTGCCTGGTTTCGTACCCACGACAACTTGTAAGTCATTGCCATTACCACTGGGCCATCACTGCTCACCGACACATGAAAGCAGCCATCATGTGTCACTCTACTCTGCAATGGACTGAAGCTCTTCCACTAGTACTCTGGTAGTCTGGGCATACGAAATGCATGGACATCGAAGCATCTCCAGCAGAGTTGCGGTGTCTATGGTGGTCTACGGTGAAAAACTACGACTACGAGGGCAATTCATCGCACCAATAGAATACTACAAGTCATCTGAAGTCACCGACCTTGCAACGCGCTTACGAAGTCACATGGCCAACCTCAAGCCTAGGCCTGCATCCTGTCACAGAAAAGGTCCATTCTACTTACGACATAGTCGAACTCAGCGAATCAACTCTTGTGTTCTTGCGGCAGAACGTTCGAAGACCGCTAGAACCACCGTATAAGAACGCCCGTACAAGGTCATACAGCGCCAACCCAAATATTACAAGCTCGACGTACGTGGTAAAGAAGTTAGCGTCAGCGTTGATCGGCTGAAGCCAGCTCACGTCATGCAGGAAGCACACGATCAACCACCACTGGTACCTGAGCCACCAGTAATAGCTCCAGCTTCCTGCAAAAGAAGAAGAGAGGAAGGCGAGGTCCGGACGTCGGGTGCACTTCCCAGATTATTACCGCCCGCAGTAGCGGTCTAAGCGGGGGCGTTATGTGGCACCGTCCGTGGTCAGAAGACTCACCTGTTTGGGGCGCACGTATTTCGCATCTTCGTCGACCGCCCGCGCACCTGCTAAGCCCGCACGCCCCGCGCCAGCGCTGGGTAAATAAACCGCGATCGCTCGGTCATCAGCACCAGTCGCCAGCCTGCTCCGACGGCGAATGCACGCGCTAATTGTTTTAATATTGTAATTACGTTTCACAACCTAGCTTACCTAAAGTCTCAGTTTCCTTCTAATTCTTGATTCTGTACCTTCCTATTTCTTGTTCTTTCTTATGTTTCAAACTGAAAATCTATTCTATTAAAACTTCTATCTTCAACTTGAAAATCGATCTCCGAGTAACAACAAAGTTATAAATAAAAAAGTTAATTAAAAAAAAAAAAACCGACTGTTTAAGAAGCGAACTGAAAAGAAGTTAACAAGAAGAATATCATGCTATGCAGTCAGAGGATACATCTGGTTTTGGTCAGCCAGCTCGCGAATATGTATCCTACGACTGCACAATATGATTCTTCTTCTTGTTTACGACGCAGCATAGGCGCAGGCGCAGTCGGGTTTTTTGTTTAGATTGTTTTTAAGTCGGCCAGATCGAAAATTCTCAAAAAATCGTAAGCCGATAACTATGAAAAGTCGCGGCAAATATATGGGGGTGATTCGGATACCCTACGACACGAGGTACTAAATATTTTTTTTTGAACTTCTATGTTTCGGCTGTGTCTATAGGCGTAGGTTGTTTACGAACCTTAAACTCTTTCTACGACCATCTATATTTTTTATTTGAAATACAGTACTCTTTAGACATGTCTCGAAGTTCTATTGAGAGCTGAGAAGTCTGTGCTTAAATCCATAGAGGAAAGTAATAGGTAGGTCGTTTGACATAAAACGATTTTTACTGGATTTGTTAAACAGTCGTTTTTTTCTATATTTATAATTCTCTGCTTTAAAAATACCTACTTAAGTTCGTAAATAGTCATCAAAATAAATAGTATTTTTGAGGTACCTTCCAATTTCAGTGTAATAAAACAACAAACGATGAGTGATTGTTCGACGAAAAATGATCACTCGAAACAAGATTTCAACCCAAATGCTCAACAGGATTTCAGGCAAGAATTTAAGAAAGAACTCGAAGAAGTGTTTAAGCATGACTTCAAACAAGATTTTGAACAAGACTTCAAACAAGATTTTGAACAAGATTTTAAACAGGACTTTAGAAAGGATTTCTGAATCTGTGTCATCTGTGCAATATAATTCTTTGGTAATAAATAATTAGATAAGTAACTTGTTAGTGGGAATTATTATTTTGTACCTATTTATTAAAAACAATGCCATTTTGTATGGCTTTCATCGTTATGACCAATATGAAAAAAATATTCTGCGCAATATAATTCTTTGGTAATAAATTATTAGATAAGTAACTTGTTAGTGGTAATTATTATTTTGCATCGAAATACTAAAAACGTTGCTGTTTTGTACGGCTTTCATCTTTAGGGCCAATATGAGAAAAATCTATTTCAAAGCCTAGCCTTTTCTCTATTAATTTAGGCTCGGCCTCTGGATGTAGATGAATAGCATTATTTTACGTAAAGTTTTACATTCGTATCTGACATGCATAATTCAGTTATTTCTTTTCGGGGTAGGTAGTCGACTTCTAGTCTACGTGGATGCAGCTAACTCAAACGGAAACTCTCAAACAATTTATTTCAATTAAATCTTTAAGGTTATTTTGAATTGTCAAGCAAGAAAATGAAGCTAGTTGCACATTCGCTAGCGTCAATAGGTCTCTATGGGGATTTTTATTATTTACAAGTATTTGTTTAGGTGCATCATTCTTGTTGCAAAATTACATATATTTAAGAACGATGTAAGAAGACGTGTACGTAAAAGCGTCTAGAGTAAATCAAACAACTTCACAACAATAAGTAATTAAAACTTGCCCGAGGCAGCCAACTTATGACCAATCCGAACTGATGGCGCCCGTTCACGAACATAACGCATGGATTGGCACCACTCAGCCCAACAATTATGAAGTGAATCAAATGAGCCTGCATTTGTGTCACCATCAGAGAAACATTGAGAGAGCATGACATACTGAGTTTATACAATAGAAATATATTCATATAGTCTTCAGCAGGTCAAACTGAATACAAGTATTTACCATGAACCGTCTACCGACTTCCATAATCGAGAAATTTTAACAAAAACACAATAGGTTCGTCATTGGTTGAATCACAAGATCTAACAAATACATAGTTTGTGAAACTAGTACCTACATTCAAAATTGCACACACTTGTGAAAGCAACATTTTGCTCACAAAAATACTGTAGGCTTAAATGATTTGGTTCAGGGATCCAGCTAAAAGTAACGTTTTAATTATAGCCCAAAATAAAGAGTAAGTAACAGATAACTCGATCGACATCAAAAGTCTAGTTGTTCATACTTTGTTATTATTTTTCTTAATTATCGCTCGGTTCTATGATAATGACTTATGAATAACGGCAAACTAGCGTCTGCTGACGTAACTAGTAGGTATTAAAATATATTTTTAAGACCTATGTGTCCTGTAAGAATAGAATAATATTATGTAAGCAGTAGTTCCATGATCGTAATGCAGGCAATTCTTTCTTAAAATGGCGCTTTAAATACCAGATGTAGTACAAAACTCCTGGAAGAAAATTAATCTTAATCATTACTAATATTATAGAGGTCAAATTTTATGTGTCTTTAAATTATGTGTTTTATGTGTCTTTAAGGTATGTGTATGTTTGTATGGGTTATTTCTGAAAGTAACGATCCGATTCGATGATCCGACGTAGTTTACTTTGTTTTTAACCGACTTCCCAAAAAGGAGGAGTTTATCAATTCGACAGTTTTTTTTTATGTGTATTGCCTAAGAACTTTATACTAGGTGGATCGATTTTGATGATTCGTTTATTAAGCTGGAGCTTTTTGCAAGCTGGAGCTTGTTATGTAAATTTCATCAAGACCTGATGAAGAATTTCGGAGATATACATCAGAACTCTTCAATAAATAACGGCAAATCACTCGGGATAGCTGCAATCGCATGTCTGTTTATTGTTTACACCATTTCATAATATAACATCACACTGGTACGCTCTACAGGGGTACGCAGATGTCATCCTGGTATACTCTCAGTTCACCGGGTTTGTTTAAGTATCATGTTATTGGGTTAATCTTTTATGGCATTACTTTGGGCATTGTAGGTACCTATCCTATAGAATCGGCCCATTATATACCACAACTAAAAAGAGAAAAATTAAAAAAAAAATACAACCGACTAGCGACTTCCAAAAGTAAAAAAGTAACTTTGTAAAAAGTTTTTTTTAAATTTACTTTCTGAGAAATTGCCTGCAGTTATTTTATTTGTTGAAATTGAATCTCAGAAAATGGACCATGTAGTTTTTTTTTTTAGATATTCGGTATTGTTACCTTCCGAGGTAAAACTACCTATAGTGCAATAAAACAAACTTGAGAAAAAATGGCAGTTTGTTTTTCGCTAGGGCAGCCGAGTTGTTCGTATACATGGGCAGAGTTCGTATATATTTAAAATATAGTCGCACCTTTCCGTTACACTCTGTATTTGTCAGTATGCCTTTTTTGTTAACGCTTTACGCCGCAACACACGTGTGTAGACCATGACCTGAATTAGGACACAGGATACTTTAGATCTTATCTTATTTAATCAACATAATGACTAATAACTACTTGTGAATATATATCTACATAATTACAAATCACTATCTAGATAGATTTTTATACCGGTTGAATATTCCCTTGGGATAAGATAAGAAAACAGTTTTAATGCGGGCGAAGCCACAGGCAGAAGCTAGCTGCCAATAAATATTTCACACATGATTAGTAAACGTACGGATTCCTATCACTAACATCTACCTATGCTCGGGGTTCGTCAGTGGGAGTTTTTAGGTAATCAAAAAGGAAAGCCGTGCAAGTGCGGATACCTTTTAGGGCGTTTATGCGCTCACACGTATTATATTGCCATTGGTATTCGTGGTAATTTATAAGCATAAGTTCGTAGAAAGTCATGAATCTTAAAAATACGAATTGAATACGAGTCAGTGCAGAAACGCCCTTAGTATCATCAACCTGAGACTCGCATTCTGCGCCCTGTCTCAAATAATATTGACAGCACGTGCCTTAATTGACGCTGATTATACCTGAATAGATGGTATTTTTATTTAACTATTAAATTATTTATTAATCATTCTTGCAGTAATTTCTCACTCAATATTTTTTTTTTCATCATTCTGTTTTATAGGCGCATAGAATGGCTTGTAGCATGTAAATGAAAGGTTTTATCAATAAAAGCCTGGATTTATTTAAAGGCAAACATTTATGCAGTAACCATTTTAAGAAACATATGTACCTACAGAAAAAAACCCTGTCGAAATTTGCTCCCGTACATTAAATTAGACACCCATTTTATAAGATTCCTGCACAAAGACATGGGATTAACATTATTGATCTCCGCTTCAGGCATTAGTGAATCACCTACTGTTCCTGATCTTACAAATATAGAAAATAGAAATCTCTTACACAGGTTGAAGAATCGACTCATAATCTAGAACTTAAGATAGAAGATAAAAACACTGATACACAAATAGGAGAGCACTTTATGCTAAGTGGTGAACTAAAAATATAATTAGAAAAACTTTTTTACAAAACAAATACTACCGACTTCCAAATTACATAGTGAAAGATAAATTTATTTTTGGAAGTCGGTGTCTTTCGTAGGCACCCTTTTTTGCATTATGGACACCGACTTCCAAAATATTTTTTTTTTTCACTTTGTAGTTTTCTTATTTGGAAGTCGGTAGTATTTTTTTGTAAAAAAAGATTTTTATTTTTCACTTCTTAGTTTTACCTACCTAAAAGGCAAGTTGTTTAGTAAGTTACCTTAAAGCCAGAATAAAAAACCTGATTATCATGAAACTTGAACATAACCGGTGAAATGAGAGATCTGTAGACCCGTGTATTTGGCGTTATTTATTGAAGAGTTCTGCTGTATATCTTCGAAGTTCATCATCAGACCTTCATCACATTAAAATCAGACCAATAACGTATTCTCCTTTCAAACAAAAAAAGAATTTTCAAAATCGGTCCACAAATGACAGAGATATCAGTGAACAAACACAAAAAAAAACTTTTTCGTTTTTTTCTCCCTCCTCGTTTTTGGTAAGTCAGTTAAAAAGTAGTAACAAACGAAAGTGTACAAATGGAATCAATTCATAGTGTACAAGTTAAGAAAGAAGATGAAAACACTGATATACAAATAGGAGAGCACATTATGCTAAGTGGTGAACTAAAAACAGATTTATTTGTTTTTAAACATATGAAAGTGTACAAATAGAATCAAATCATGATTCATCATCTTGAAGTTAAGAAAGAAGCTGACACAGAACAACAAGACGAAACAAACGAAACTAAGCAAAGCTCAACAGATGGGGATGAAAAATCAGAGGACGAAATATCTCAAATGTCAATTGATGAGTTTTTAAAGCACAACCAAGGACTTGAAGAAGAAATAAGAAAGGAACTAAAAAAGAAAAACATACCACAGGCACCAATTATAATGGCAACACAAAGAAGCAAAGAAATTCAAACTGATAGTGTAATTGTCTTTGATATACCCAAAAACAATAAGATAAATACAAACAAGGTTTCTGTCAAATTTTACGATGTGGCAAGAATGCGGGCAGGCTACCAATAAAGCTATTAAAACCTGACCATCGCATTGCACTTGTAGAATTGCTTGTGAACAATATATTTTGTATTTGTATATTTTTATTTGTAATATTTGTATTTTTAATATTTGTATTTGTAATTTTTGTATATATTTTTTATCAATTTATTTTTCTTTTTCTTTTTTAAAGCAGCATTAATAAAAAGAAAAACTTACTTAGTTAACCTTCTAGTTACCCTGGAGTCCTATTATAATACATGAAAAAGTCAAAATTCCTGTACAACAGTAAATCGTTTTTCCAAAAGTTTACTGTTGAAATGTGTTGTTTATGCAACCTTTAAAAAAAATATGCTGTTACTCTACGAAAATTACTAGTTCCTTTTTGTGATGAAAATTCTAGTGCAGACGGACGCATCTCTGCTGGGAGCAAAGTTTTTGATCGCTATTCAAAAAATCTATTTACGAATATTTTTTTATTGCATTGTATTTTTCCACTTGTGGTTGCAGTATATGATAATATTCACAACGTATTTTAGATTTGCCATGAATATTTATTGACTATACGCACAAAACCTTAAATGTTTTCACCACTAATGTAAAAAGTATTTACTTAGTACATTGGGGGTGAATTAAGCGATTTAAAATAAAAAGAATGTCCTAATTATACAATATTAGGTGCCCGGCTTCGCCCTGGTTAATGCTTACTACTTCTTTGTGATTCTGATTTGCTAGTAGTTAGAGAGTGACCACACACGATTCCATCCCCGGTTTTTTTTGAATTGGGGATTCTGATCACCTGGTCAGTTGTGGAAAATCTGACTCCCAGACGGTCTTAGAGTGAATAAAAATTACCGTACAAACTTTCATCCCCTATTTCACCCCTCTAAGGGATGTATTTCGAAAAATCCTATCTTAAATGACACCTACAGTATAAAATGAATATCCTCTCAAATATTCAAACTTCTATCAATAGTGGCCCAGCCTAGGCTTTGATATGTTAGTCGGGACATCGTCTTTTATAAATATGTATAGATTTGAACGATTCTGAGCAATATTTTCACGAAAAACTCAAATAATGATCCTACCAATCAGCCGGTAATGATCAAAGTCACTTTTCAGATGATAACACCGATGAGGAGAAAGGTATATTTGCATAATATCTGAACACGAGTCTAATAAACGTTGAAACTAAACTAACTCACTCAATTTCAAGGAAATAAATGGCTAAGATTGTTGATTAAAAAAGTTTTGTTTTTTTTATGAAAATCTAAGAGAAAATTAGATCACATTTTTTCAAGTTAGTGCAGAAAAGTACATTTTTATGTTTTTGTTTTATTAATAAAAAGGTAAGTTTAAAACAATATACATTGTAAATAGAAAAATATATTTTTTGACTCATTTTACACCTGCCCGTACCCTGACGTGTCAAAACTATTATAGTTCGACTAGTAAAAAGGGACAGATCATATACATCTGTCCCTTACGCAAACTCAAAATAAAAAACAAGATCAAGAAAACCGACTTTTCCAAGTTTGTGATTTTATTATTATTTTTCTCAGGGTTTTTGGAACACAACTAATAATCGTACCAAGTTTAATCAAAATCGGAAAGATTTCATAACAGAAGAAAGAAAAATTACTTAGAAGGCAATTTTTTTTTAAAGGTGATTGTTAGTTATAGGAGATGTTCTATGTCTATGTCATTGCAAAATGAACTCTCTGGAAAAAGGTATTGAATGACTTAATATTAATAAAAAACAAAATATATTCGAACTCATTTCATTTTCTCACTTCAGCATAGTTCGTCATCCACAACGATTCGATTCCATCCCGAAACGAATGATTGTAGTTTTATAAGGTTCGATTACGTAGGAAGAATACTGCACTTATTTTGCAATACCCATTAATAATAATTTGGTAACTAGTGTTCTCACCAAAGAACCTAACAAAACCACAACCATTCGATTCGAGATGGACGAACCAACCAACATAGTTCTCATAAGATATATCTGAGGTAGTCTTTTGAAGAAAGCGTCACACAGGTTTGAGTTGACCTGTCTCCGGACACTGCTTATTGAACGGTCTGCAGTGCAAGCTTTAATTAAACTCAATTCAGAACTTTAAGCAGCTCAATTATCAATCAGTAATGATATCTCAAATCTAAGGATAACGGAAGCCGTTGCGTAGGCGGTGGAGAGAAAAAATATCATCTTAAAATTGGAACTATTGGAAATCAAGGAGCCTATTTGATCAAGACAACAGTTTTACGGGTTTGGCACCTTTTTGGCGATGGTTTTGTGGTTTATCGGTGATGTGGGAGCAAACACATAAAACAAGGGTTAAGTTTCATGTGCTTACGAATGTGGAGGTTCCAACACTTGCAAAGGCGGTGGTAAATGCCGATACAATCTTAATCTGAACTCTCTCGCTATTCTATGCACCTTCTCCGAGCTCCATCATACTTTTAGACCAGTCAAATTCTCCAAATTGACGCACCAAATTTGCACGTTTCACGTAGTTTTTTCCTCAATAATGTTCGCTTCTACTGACAAGAGACAATTTCCAAACTAGTACTAGCATTTAGGTACGCGTTATATCAGCCCGAAGCGCTTTTAAGGCATCCCATGTTAGCCCGCTTAAACGAGTTCTAGGTAAAACGATTTCAAAGTTTGAAATTGCTTAGGACTAGACCAGCACCTACATCTAGATAATACGTAATTTTGTATGGATTCTGTCTGCGTGTAAAATGTTTAATTTTCTCAGACATAATCTCTTTAGGTAACTAGGATAAGTAACAGTGAGACGGGGTCGCGGCAGATCACGAAGAATATAGTGGGACAAGCTACACAAATTCCTCCAGAACTGGAAGGAACAAGCGCGGACTCGTGAAATGTGGGAAGGAGGCTATCCCCCAGGAGTGAGACAGAACAGGCCAGCAAAAAAAGTACTGATATTCAAAACTGAAGCTATCATATTCTTTTTGGTCTATAGGTGTTTACTTAGTTGTTTATATTAACATTAAATCAAAATACAAACAAGAAAAGCAGTATAAAAATTTAATTTAAAATTTAAAAAATCTCGACGCAAAAACCTCTAAAAAGCAAAAATAAGCCTCGTAGTCGCGTCGGGGAATCGCTAAGTAAATAAAATAAGCTGCTGTAAACGTTGTCGGTTCCCCGACGCGAGTATGAGGCTTGTTTTTTGCTTTTGTAAAGGTTTTTGTGTCGGGGGATTTTTTTATGACTCTCTCTCTCTTGCCTAGCCTTTTCCCAACTATATTGGGGTCGTCTTCCAGTCTTACCGGATTCAGCTGAGCACTAAGTGTTTTACGTGGAGTGACTGCCTATCTGACCTCCACAACCCAGTAACTGGGTAACACGGTACCCTTTTGGCAAGACTGGTGTCAGATCTCAAGCTTCTGACTACCCGTAAAGAACAACATCTAACATCTTTTTATGACTGTAAAAGTTTTTTACTTAGCGGTTCCCCAACGCGACTACGAGGCATATTTTTGTGAGGCGAAAAAACCCAGATTCAAAGAGTTAAATGCGGATAACTTTTGAACGCGTCGACTGATTTTCGAACAAAATCAAAATCGATTCATCCGTTCGGGAGCTACGATGCCATAGACAGACACACAAACACAGACACGTCAAACTTATAACGCCCCATCGTTTTTGCGTCGGGGGTTAAAAGGTATACGTATTTGGCTTCTGGCGGAATATTCTATAAAAAATCTTACCGTGTAAACTTAAGTAAAATAAAGTGAGCTTGAAGTGAAGTAGTCGAAAGTGGCGACGCTTGGGGGAGGCCCATGTCCAACCGTGGATGCCTTTTGGATGAAATAATGTTGGTGAATCGACTTTAGTAGTTGACCGCAGTGGCGGATCAAGGATTGTCGTTTGGGAAGGGCATCACCCCGCTGAGGGTAGGTTTTAGCAAAGTTAATAAATGTACTTACCTTAGCTAGTAAAATGCGTGCATTAAAGTTGAATGAGAATAATATCAAGTTAACTTTAAGATTTGTCACGTAATAACTCAGATGCTTTTATTAATAATTTATAACTATAATTAAATCAATTATTAACTATTATCAATTTTTTAATCAAATGTTTTTCAATTATTAACTATTATCAAATTTATCAAATGTTTTATTATTTTTTCATAATTAAATAAGTATATGTTTGTTCTTATTAACTTATCAGTTTTACATATATAATTCAATGAATTAACCAAAAATTTAATTTGTATTTGTTGTGTTCACCTTTAAGTGACAGGTTTACACAGAATGATGTTTTATGTAAGTTTTTTTTGCAAATGTTTAGTTGGTGTACCTATCAATAGATAAAATAAAATGCTTTGGCGCCCCTTAGAACTCCCTTCCTGGATTGGCTACTATTTGGCCGTATCTAAATGGACTCAGGGCCGATTTCTGAATTGAGTATGTTGTTGTTATATTCGCACGCTTAATAAGAAACTGACCGATTACGGTTCAGGTCCAAAAAACAAAATTTCTTCTAAATATCATTTCTCTATCAATAATCAGTTCAACAACTATTCCTACAATACAATATTTAATTATTAATATGCTTTTTCACTAAGTTATAAGCCATTATGTAAGTCAAGACAACATTTTTTTTAGTTAGGTCAGTACCTATATTATTAAGCGTGCGATATGTTGTTGTTGTGTGTTCAAAGATATCAGTTTAGCTAATTTATGATAATCCATAATATGGGATGCGAAGATCAAAGAACCGGTTGATGTGGGGAGGCTTAGAGAAAGGTCTATGTCTTTTTTTTATTATGATGATAATTCGAAATTTTTGTGCTTCTTTAAGAGGACAGGTGGATTAACTAATCATAATCAAGATGATCAATAACCCCCGAATTCTGATTTAGAATTTGAACTTGAGTAAGTATTTGTCAAACTCTTCTTCAACCTGAAATATTGCCTAAATTTCGCATTAAAGTAGAGTTTGACAAGTCAAATACTCAATCCGAAAACCGGCCCTACATGCCACCAAATGTAGCTTCAAACTATTGCTATTGTTATTCTGTAGTAAACAACATTATAAATCATGTCTATTATGAGTTTTCAAATGGAACCCTAGCAGGCAAAGTTTTGCGCAGAACGTAGCTATTTATATACTTAATTAAATCCTGTAGCTTATTCTACTTGTACGATTTTATAATCGTTCAAGCATCTATGGCATAACTTGTAGCACAATATTTCAAATGAGGCGAACTGCCAAATTCCTAGAAAAAGTTGGGAAAAAGTAGCCTCGCCACTGAAATAGTGACCTTTATCTTATATCATTATGGACCTAATGGTGAGCTATTACGGTCCACTACAAGGCAAACTTATCTAGAAGTAATCTGTTCACTCCTGACTTAAAGATCCGTAATATTTTTGTCTAATTTCTTAATTTCTGCCTTAGTAAACTTCTAATTTCCTCTTTTAATTTCCCTGTTAAGAATGTCACGTAGCTTCACGCATGCGCGATGCTAGCACCCTTTCTGTGAAGCCAGTTTATACCGAAGTGCGCCTGAATGCGGACAGCGGTATTTCGACTTTCGAGCCGTTAGACTCAGTACGACTACGAAATTCGTATTTAAAAAAAGAATATCTATAGTAATTTCAAGTTTTTTTAAAAGTGATGTTTTTTTTTTTGATAAATCACAACTTTGGAATAAGGTTTAAAACATTGTTAAAGTGATTTGAAACTGTGTGACTATTGTGTTTCGTATGCAAAATATTATTTTTGTGTTCCAAGTTTGAGGTGTATTGTATAAAACTTTTATGGAAATTGGTAAGTTCGTTGTTAATATTGTAAAAGCATTACTGATTCTATTGAACGTTGTACTTTAGAACTTTGAACGTGACTAGGCATTTGTTCATTATACTTGTAAAAGTTTTTATTAGTTACTGCTAGTTCAAAAAAATCTTACGGGAAATATAGTGAAAAATAATGAAACTTATTGATGTATTTTTGTTCTTCAGCACGCGAATTATAGGTCTACACATTTTTGTGGGTTTATAAAAAATAATTGGTTAAATTAGGTATAATTAAACTAGTTACATACCTACTAACTTCTTGCCGAGGAGAAGATTTGTTATTACATCGAATTATTTAATAACTTGTTTGAAAAGTAATAATTAAACATCAAGCTTTAGGAATTTAACAGGATTTCAATAAAATAATTCAATGAGTTAAAGTAAATCACTTTCTACCTATTTTAAAAGGCTTAATAAATTTCTCTCTTTTAATTAATGTATACAAAGTGAAGGAGTGAATCTAAATTTGGATTAGACAAGAATTTGAGGAAGCTTTTTAAGTAAATAAGTAAGTTGTAACTTTATTGTTTTGAAGTTAGAGCCGCAATTCGTTTAGATAATTAATTGGAGTTAATCAGTTAATAATATAAATTCAAGCGAGTTCTCTACTTATGTAATCATTAGGTGATCATCAGTAGGTATGTTGATTTATTTTTAAAACAATGGTGTAAATGTGTACATACTTAAAAACTAAACAAAAATAAACTTTACAAACTTATACTAGAACTAACTACTTACACTTTATATAAAAGAAAGGTAAACTTAGGCGTCGAAGTACTCCGCCACATCGCTATCATCCGGGAACGTGCCCAGAAGGTAGGGTATCATTAGGTAGGGTTTATAATCTTGAAATACTGAAAGCTAACTAGGCCGATTTCAAAATTGGTATTTGAAGTTATGAACAGGTCAAACCTTCCTTTTTTATCCTATAGTTTGTCAGGTTTTCAGGTTGAAGTAGAGTTTGAAAACTAGGTTCGTATCTTCAAATTCTTAATTCAAAAATAGGAGGAAAAAAGAAGTAAGTAATAGACCACTGAGCATTAATTTTTTCCTGCCCATTTCAAGGTATTAGACATTAAAGATGATGTTAAAAAACTGCGTAATTATCAAACATTATTTTTATATAATAAAGAACATAATGATATAACGGTTAATTGTCATAACTGTTAAAAAGGGCCTAATTTATGACTGTACTAAAAATAAAATAAAATTTTATGTCGAATTTCAGTTGAAAGTCGTTATGACTACAGCATTATGGTTATGAAGAGGAATAACTTTTGCTTTTTAACGATTTTACATTTGACCGACCGACTTGAAAAAGGGGAACTTAATTTATCGGTACTTTTATTTTATCCGACGTAAGCCCAGTTTTGGAATGAAAATTATCTCGTAATTAATGTGGCAAATTCTCAATCGCGCGTTTGTTACTGTGATTGATTGCATTAATTTTAAACAGTTAATTGCATCACTGATTTTCGATGTGTCGAGAATTTCTTTCTTCTTCTCGTCGTATACATGATACAAATTTATTTTTGCCCGTAAATGTAGATATTTCGAGTATTCAGCTTCGTAACTAGTATTGCTTTCTTGAAACCGGGTGTAATTACTCGTCTTATTAAACTTAGGCAAGTCTCTAACCTGTTATTACAAGTGTGTATTTTTAGTATATATTTGAAATAGTATCTGAGTACTTATTATACAAAAAAAGTAAATTTCATCCAAAGAAAAAAACATTATCTTAAAAGCGATATTACCTTTTCAAAACATGTTTTGTTTTCATACACGATACAGCAACCGACAATGAATGCGTATAACTACTTACCTGCCTATTCATGGGTGCTGTAAACACCAATAAAAGGCATGTCTGTCGGCTGGGATGCCTTTTTGCTAATTACGCCATTCCGCCATCACTGACTCGCTTGTCAAGCGATGTAATTAAACCTATAAACATTCTTTGTAGCTGTTCATTAATTAGGCCTGATCAGTAGCGATCGTTTCAGGGTAAAATATGATGTATCAACGTGTAGTATGTAATTCCCTGAAAGAGTCTCCGTTCCGCGAAACTGGAAACTGGAAACAAACACGACAAAGAGTGAGTGTTTCTAGTGAGGGTCTTGAAGGTGTTATTCTTTCAGCGATGACGATGGTCAAAATTCTAAAGTGTAAGGAATTGATTTTATGATATTATAGAGCTTGACTTTTTTTCGGTATGGTGACGAGGCAATGATAGAATGTCACTTATCTAATTCCTCTGGAGTCTTCAAGGAGTCGAGAATTAATTGTACTTACAAACAATAAACATAGGTTTTATTTGTGAGGATTTGTTATCGGGAAAAACTATTGAAATTTTAAGACACAATAAATTTATTGTGCCAAGTGTTCACCATAGTCAACTACAAATCATCACTCACCATGACTAGAGATGGTAGTATTTCCTTCCCATACAATATGTAGAGAATAATAGGCACTAAAACCTTCCTCCTTTTCCAGCTAGTTCAAGAATACCAAACTTCTATTAATTTAGTACAAACCAGTTTTCACATTTTCAGCCACTTTTTAAAGCTCCATGAATGAAATGTGCGGCTGGAATAAAAGTTGCTTAAAAAACCTAAAAGTTCCTACATTGTACCCGCTGTCAATTTGTGTAGAGACCGTGGACGAAGTTAAGCTCATCCCCTTTGTTACGTGTAATCGGGAGAATCAATTACGTTCCGCATAATCGATCATGTGGCTAGTAGACTATGTCGATACTTGAAATCTAATCTTAGATTATATATTGTATTTGTACTGTATTTTGTTCTTTATGAAAAATGTTAGGAATTTTTCGATAAAAATGTTTTATATGTTTCCATGATTTTTTATGAGGTAAATTCGGAAATTTTAAATTTTAGTGTAGGTACTTAAAATATGAAAAAAATATTGTTCATCATAGGTTTCATCAATAATGTATTTGGACAAACAAAAGAAAAAAAAAACTAATTACTTATTATTATTTGGTAAAAATGCCTGTGTCAAAATTTTATTTACCTTTCTCGGAAAAAAGTGCCTCTGCCAAAATTCTTTTTAAATCTATTCTTTATTTTAAAAGACATATTTTTAATAACTGCAGTCATAAATTACATGTTGTTTTATTACACAGCTGTCAAATACCTTTATTTAATTTCATAAGTAGCTATTCTTCTTAAAAACTATTTTTGCTTCAAATTTAAGATAATTGACAATGGCTGTTTTTCCAAATATTTCCTTTTCGACAAAATCGATTAGGTTCTGATCATGTGGTGAGTTGATTTGAGCAATTTTTAGATTATTTAGTACTCTGTTTTGTACTGGATTTCGTTCGAGAGATTTTTAAATATAAAAATGAAAGGTATTTTTTGATGAAAATGTGTTGGCTGGTATTTAGGTTAGTTTTTTTTTTTGTAAAACCTGGGTTTATAAAGAGCAGTTAATTGAAATATGAAATATGAATTAATACGGTTCATATATATTTCAAAACTATGCCTATACAAGAAGAGTTATTTGAAATATCTCGTTTTATTCTTTCTAAAACTGGATGAATTCTTATTAGGCAAGGAGTATATTGTAGGAAAGGATCATAGTAGGTCGATCAGTAGATTCTAAGTAATTTGGTGGTTTATCTAAATATTATGATTTAATAGATTGGATTCTGATAGGGGTTACTAGTGAAGTTGCTTCTAACAATATACCTACAGGTTCTTAGAACAAAAAAGTAGAATAGCTACGAAATTGATGACGCTTTCCACTTCAAGGATCTAATTTTCCAAGCATGACAGCTACATTTTGTTCCTACGCTACCTTACAAAAAATACACGACCTTAAAATCCCGGCACCCATATTTTTCATAGAAAAACATACAAGCCTAATTTACAAGAAGGATGAAAATAACGAAATGGCCGTCTGGTTTTCTTCGTAAAAATATTTTTTTTTCGGCTTGCTCTTGACCACTATCTCAGTTATGCTATAAAAAAAAATGTGAATTTAACTTTTTTATATACAACTTTTTAGTTATCCTTTAAAACATATAAGTGGTTATTATTTTTACTTCATTTTGATACCCCACTCGATGGGTATGGAATAACAAAAAATTGGGACCCCTACCATTATGGCGTCCAAAACCATCATTTTTCTTTTTTTTGAAACTCACTTCTCTAAGAACACTTGGGTGGTAAACACGTATCTAACGAAGGTTATATAAATTTGTCTAGCGGTTTGAAAGATACGAGGTAATAAGGTATATTACATACAAGATACGCACGAAAAACTTAACCCCTATTTTGCAGTCGGGTAAAAAGGTCTTGTTACAAGATTCTATACTGGCAAAATAGTTGAAACCGACTAAATTGGCTTAGTTTAGTTTCGACGGGCTGTTGCCTTTTGGCTTAAAAAAATATTTTATAATTAATTTTGTGTATAAGACAAATATGGACCATTTCTTTTTATTTATTTGCTCCGCATAAAAAATTACTACGACACAGAGCGATAGTGTAGCATTATCTAATAGGAGTGAAATATTTGTAATTGGATGAGTACTTTCAGAGATTACCTCCAAACAAATAATTACATACCTATAGGAAGCTCCTTGACATAAGCCTTCGTGTAACCGCATTGGTCAAGTGACATATTAAGCAAGTCCAGTACCCTCTGTTTTGGCAGCCCGCTAATAAATGAACCCGTCAGTTTCCCTTTGCTATACTAATAACTTTAGTACCACTACACTAATGGTCAACATTGTGGCACTGAACTATTAGATAGGCCCTTGACACACAAACAGTTCCTATGTTGGTACAAACAGAAGGAGTTGTTTGTACCAACATAGGAACTGTTTGTGTCCTAATTACTACGGAAATCAAAGTCCTACATCATCTTCTTCTTCTTTTCGAGCAGGTAATAAATGTTCATGTTTAATTAAATGGAATGTGCCCAGTAGTTGACATCAGGCGTATACTAATTAAACTCCACCAGGAGGGACACGATTCGAACAGGAGCGACGCGTTCGCACTAGGTGTCGGTGGGGTCCACAAACCCCTATTTCGCTTGATTATGCTTGTAACACCTGCAATCTTCTTCGTATTGGTGTTTCGCAAAATGATAAAAACAAGATATACCAAAGACAGCGACTTCCGAAACGAAAGTTATTTTTGCATTTTTTTGTGTTTTGCTCTGGAAGTCGGTATTTGGGTTGCGGGGCAATGAAGAGGCTGACAAGTTAGCGAAATACGCAGCTAAACACGGTAAAGAAACTTGTTTTAGTGTGGAGTATTCAGAGTATTTGCCTAAATTTAAAAATATTTGCTATGGCCTTTGGAAAGAACACTTTAACAGACGATCACTGGAAGTTGGGATATGGTACAAAACAATCCAATGTCAGCCTCTTCGTGTGCCTTGGTTCATATATAGTAATTTAAGCAGAAAATTTGTTGTTACTGCTCATAGACTCAGATCTGGACATATTCCATGTAATAAATTTGCATTCATGATGAGGAAAACTACTTCGCCCAACTGTGAACAATGTGGGGTCGTGGAAGACTTGCAACATTTATTGGTGGAATGTGTCCGATATGAGTCAGTTAGAAATAATGTTATATCAGTCTTGAATTTGAACAAAACTGACGTAGGTATTTTTCATAAAATCTTGTCCCTACCGAATGGAGTCGATGCGAAAGTTTTGTTTGAATTTATGGCCCATTTATGATTGTTTTATGTATGTTTAGGGTATGATGGGACTGACATACGCTATGCGTAAAAGTTCCTTTAAAAATAAAGAATAAAAAAATAAAAATAAAAAGTCGGTATTCGTTTTTGTAAAAAAGTTTAAATAAACAATATTATTTTGGGTGCGTAGGTAAGAAAGCTTCCAAGTATCCTAAATTTGGTAAGAATGAAATTAACTCTTACTCATAAATTCGTAATGAGGAATTTAAAAATAAGAATTAACTTGTAAGTCAAGGATAAATCTTCCTGTATTGTAATTTAAATCACGAAAAGCATAAAAAATCTAGACATTTTCCAACAATTTATGTATAGCTTTATAAACTTATTAATCCATAGCTTTTTATAGCAACTTCACTTTCGTGGCTATCCTACAATAACCATTATACCCGTATAAAAAGTTGTCAGGGATAGCGTTGCTTTTTATCACTAAATAAATTTCATTATTGGTGTTCCAGAGATCATCTCCTGAACACTAAAATAATTATACCGTATTAAAACTTTTGATGTTCTTTCTCCCGATACCAATATTTCATAGAATTCTAAGATTTAAAGCAATCTCCGGTCAATTCCACCTCTTCCTTTGTAATATTGAATTGATCCTAGATTTGAATAGCACGCAGCTGTGACAATTTAATTATAAAACGTTCATCCATAGCTTTAAAGACCCGACCCTTTTTCAATTCGATGGCTTTTGATATTTTAGCAAAAAGATAAAGCGTTTTATGAATCATTTATGGTTTCACCGGACAGGTATGAACCGTCAATGCAACAACAATGCGCCATTTCATTTTCATAGATATTGTGTTAAACCCGTTGTCGTATTATCTTGTCACGTTTGTCTGTGAGAGAGCATCCAAAAATTATTGTAACATTTCTATTTGAACGCATTATCGCAATATGTTCATTTGTGAGCACCTTCATTAAATGTAAGTCTTTATTATCTATACTTATATTATTAAGAGGAAAGATTTTTTTATTTGTTTGTTTATACCGAATAGACTCCGAAACTACTGGACCGATTTAAAAAATTCTTTCACTAATAGAAAGCTAAATTATTCCTGAGTGACATAGGCTATTTTTAATCCCGATAACGGGTCCTGTGTGGTGGTCCACGGGAGCGAAGCCACGTGGAACAGCTAGTCTTATATAAGTGGATCAAACGTGACATTGCATTCGAATACATGTGACATCCACCAACCCGCATTGGGCCCGCGTGGTGGATTACGACCCATTCCCTCTCACAGGGAGCAGGTCTGTGTCCCAGCAGTGGGAACATTAAAAAGGCTGATGATGAAGTGGATCACGAAAATTCGCCTCCCATATATTATCTAGTGACATTAAACCTAGCAATTTTATACTCATTGTAGCAAATGAGCTCTTGGTAAAGGGTGAATTCAAAGAACTATCAGCGTGTTTAGTGCTGGCATCAAAAGGGACACAAGTAACGTTTATCAGCGATAACGATTGTCAAAATCAAAAATGTTTGGTATTGACATGTTATTTCTAATCTCAGTTGATTAGAAATAACATGTCAAAAAGGAGAAGGTTCTTAATTCGAATGTGTTTTTTTTTGTATGTTAGCTATGCAATTACTCCGCCAATTGCGGGCCAGTGATTTTGATATTTTCATCAACAATGCAATCATCATCATTTTTCGACGCCATATTTTAATTTAGTATATTTTGAGATTTAGTTAGTGAGTAGTTTTTTGTTTAAGTGTACATGTTGCTATATATGTGTAACTAAGTATTTAATACACTGTAAATACTTTCATCTATGTTAATTAATCGAACAAATGAGTTCATTTTACTTTAGAACCGAATATATATGCTCCCATTTGCACTCAGAATCTATCATTTTGTGAAGTGGGACTAATGAAGAAGACCATAGACCGTCACTGGAACTCCTTAATGATAAGTTTGTCACAGGTTGATATCTCAAATAGTTAACCTACTATGATGAACAATATACTTATAAATAAATGGTACTGATGAAACTGGTACCATCGAATTGAGCCGATGATGATGCCGGAAGGTAGGCCTAGACACTGAAACTCCGAAATACAACAATGTATCCTAATCGCGTTTCGGCTTATTGGAATTGTCATGAGGTTTACTTTGGTTATAAATGATTTTCATAGTAATTTGAGGTACCAAAACTAAAATGAGGAAAATAACAAAAAAAATAAACCGACATCCAAAAAAAACGCAACAAAGCGAAAAATAACTTTCTTTTCCTAAGTCGGTGTCTATAGGTACCTATTATTTATATTAAAATGTTTTTATTTTTCATTTCACATCACCTCAGCTTTATTTTATAAGTAAATATTTTAAGGAAAAAGAAGATCTTTTATAGTATTTTTATCGGCACATTATTTAGTGTAACTGTTGCAGAACTCTTATAGTTTTATTCTTACGTAATTTATAAAAGGGTCAGTGTTCTGTCTAAATAGGTATAATAGCTTCATGACATGCCCAGTGGTCTGTCAAACGATTTCCTTGGACAAAATTAATGGGGTAAATTCTGAGCGCGTTGCTTTGGTGTCGGTCACGCAAAAACTTTCCCTCTCTTAGGTACTTTGTTTTTGCTCGCTGTCCCACACAAACGATTATCGCGGGGACTAATGTACGTTTCGTTCTCGCCTATAAGCAGTGGATACTGCGTAAAATAAATTGTAATGTCTTTATTTTCGTATCAAGCCTTTGATCCAGCTGTAGCGAGAGGATATAGAAATTGTATCGATTCGGTCGTTTATTTTGGGTGTTTTTATGTGAAACTGAATCCTATCTGAAGTTCTAATTGATTTTAACCATATACGTATGTACAACAATCTTATGTCTCACTTTATTTTATATTATTCCATCACAACTCAAGAAAATAAGGTCCAAAATAACAATTACAGAACTGTTTTTGGAAGAGATACCAAAAGCTATTAAAAGTCAACGAAAGCAATTCACGAACAAACTCATAAAAATAAGTTACACCCAAAGCATAATAAGTAATAACATTATAAATAACCTTTCTTACATAATTTCGTTTATTCCCGCTCTTCAATCTGCGAACGACCATCTTCGCGATTATTTCCTTCCCACTGAAGTTACGACAAAGAAAAATTCTCCATGCCGCAAAGTGGTTTTGACGCGGAGTCATTTGTGGCCAAAATGTCTTGGCATCTTAACAATCAGAACAATTGTTACGCAACCCCTGGGGTACGTTGCCTAAATTTTCTTGTATAAGTAGGGTGTTGTAAATGGCAAGTGGTACTACTACTACAATCTGGGGACAAATAATTTTAATTGGGAAATGGGACTTGGTCACCATTGAATTTTTTATACTTCTGTGGCGTGTTTGGAGCTTTAGTTACAGAACTTGTCAACAGATGTCACTACGAATCTCAACAGTGCTTCTATTTTTGTTGGTTTTCTAAAAGCACGTCTCGTATTGAAAGCATTGGTGGCCTAGTGGTAACAGCCGCGACTTACAAGTTGTAGGTCGTGAGTTCAAACTCAAGCAGGCACTTTACTTTGTGTGATTACGGCGTGTCTTAGAACCAAAAATTCGAAGACATGTGATATCCACCAACCCGCATTGGGCCCGCGTGGTGGTTTACGGCACATTCCCTCTGTCACTGAGGGGAGGCCTGTGTCCCAGCAGTGGAAACATTAAAAGGCTGATGATAATGATGATGACGTGTCTTATTGGCATCTTTCATCGAAAGGAAAATAAACAGGGACTTAGCAATTGTAGTATAAACCTTATTTGTTGCTACTATAAGAATTTGACTTCTTTTGTCTCAAGCGAGACCAACCTTTGGATATCTCATTATTATAGTGAAATTATTGGTCTGTTTTGTCAGATAATCCAGACGTCTTTTGTAATGTAATTCGTATATCTAGTCCAATTACCGTTTGCCGATTAGGTTTAGAAAGATGTTATCTAAGTAGCAATCGATGGAGACCTAGATACAATCTTTGACGGAGATTTGTGGTTTATGGAATTCATGATAAGATTACCTACATAAAAGCGTAACTGATTCATAGTTTTCATTTTTGTTAACAACATAACATCACGCCTTTGTCCCCCGAAGTGTTCGACAGAGGAGTAGGGTATCGATGGTACATTTTAAATAAAAATAAAAAAACTACCGTGCTCATATTATCAACTCGGTATGTGTGTATACTATATATAAGTTAGTTTTCGGTAAAAAAATCCCATTAATAATTGTATATTAACCTTCTTAAACCTTTCTCAATGATTATAAAGTACTATTCCTCTTTATTGACATTAAATTAAATAAATTCGGTAGTTTTTCTATATTACTTGTATATTCTGATGTAAACTCATTGAAATTGTGTATTGCTTTGTTCATATCTACTGGAAGTTAATTAAAATCAACTCATTGGGTATGATTGGAAATAGTTAAACCGACAATTTTAATGAGTCTGGTAAATATCGGTTCAAAATGTATCTCGTGCGTTTGTATCCGCTTTTGCGTTAACTCAAATTCAAATAGTTTATTTTAATTAAACCATTATTTCAATAAAACCATCAAAGAGATTGACTGAAAAATATAGCTGCATAAATAAGCCGTAAGCCGTATCTACTAATTCGGGCTTATCTTACGTTAGATTCATTTAGCTTTATAATCCTTATTTTCCACTTAATTATCAGTAATGTGATAAACTATTATAAATTAATTAATTAGGCATCAAAATTAAACACCGGCAGATATTATCAAAGTCTAAGCAGATATTCTGCAAATGACATACTAATTACTGAACCAATTAATAATATGGCACAATGTTTTAGCTTCAAAAGCAATAATTTAGAATATTTGTTAGATTTCAGTTTAGTTTTTTGGGGATAAATTAAAAACTGCTTTGATGATTAAATACAGCACTGAAGATTATTTTTTAGATTTTAAAATTTATTTCTTCGTTCTGGCCATTAATACAGCTGTAATCTTTTGGGATCTGGGTTAATGTATTTGAACGATTTATCTTCTTAAAATTTCATTGAAATATATTTACATAATCATAATACAAGTAAACTACTCACTAACTAAACCTCAAAAAATATACTAAACTAAAATATGGCGTCGAAAAACTCCTCCACATCGTTGTCCACTGGTAATGTACCCAAAAGACTGGCAGCATTGCCACGTTGTATGGCAATGCTTATTCTCTGGTCAAGGTAAAAGCCAGCCCTTGGGTCACGCGAAGTGTCAACTAGGCATTTGGATAGATCTTTAAACAAAGCGTGAGCACTCGGACCCCACGGACCAAGAGTTATCTTCTTCATCTTTAGTTAGTTTATCTTCTTGGTGTAAATTTCACAAATGGCGGGTAGTGACGTAACTGAACGATCTAAAATGGCTAGAAGCGAGATCCTTAGCGGAATGTTGTTGTTTTTTAATGTGAAAATTTTCATTCGGTGGCAATAAAACGCCGGAGTATTAATGAAGCCTCACATTTGAATCATTTATGGGCTTTTTAATGTTTCAGTATAAGTCCCGGTTAACTTTTCTGACAGCGAATTTGGGATCATTTGTTTCTCATTTTTAACTGTTTTTAAGGGAGATAGGGCCTATCTGGACACACTGAGAATGATTCTCAGTGTTATATTTAAAAGCTTAAGAGGAAATGTTAAATGCGGGTAGAGAGCTGCGACTGAATTTCCTTAGTAAAAAGTTATAATACGAGATTTAGCTCTCGTCTATTTCCTCCTCCAGTAATAGAAAAATTTAAAGGATATTCCATAAATTCAATAAAAAATATATATGTTGTGTCTTTATGTTTTTCTTTATAACCCCCGACGGAAAAAGTGTGGTGTTAGAAGTTTGACGTGTGTACCTGTGTGTTTATTTATTAGTGTGCTTGTGTATATAAATTGCGGAAAGAAGAGTGTCTTCTATACTGTGAATTTTAATTTCGCAGACTAAACTGACAACTGCCAATGACCTTATTTTTTTAATGTTGTAAACGCGGAGTCAATCATTAGTGATTCATCGAATCGATGTGACATGACTCCTCAATATAATTTTAATAATTGGTGTAAATAAATGTTTTATGAATATTAACGTGATATATTTAAATATAACAGTATTCATACATTTGAATACTGTTATATTTAAATATATTACGTACATAAGTATTATTTAACAACAAATATGAAATCAGCAATAAAATAAATGCGATCAATAAAATGAAGTCTGTCATAAATGAGTAGAAACTAAATAAAGGCCGTTAGTTTCTTAACAAATATATTATTTTGCCGTAAAATAGTTCGATTTTCATTTTACTTCGATTATCGATCAATTTTCGATCACTCAGGATAGTCAGAATACGACACTATTTTTATATAATGAGAAAGTGACAACCCCCAAAATGTCAGTTTAATCTACGAAATTAAAAATCACAGTATACTAGATAAATTATGTAGCATGAAATCAAAATGTGTCAGGGGTTTTTCTTTTTTTTTAATTTTACTTGTGTCATTTATAGATGTCAAATTTGTACACTAGGCCTCTGTTGACAGCGCAATTTTTTGCATTTATTGAGGGTTCTAGTGCTTCTAAAGAAAATGTATCATCAAGAAGGAAAACATAGGTAGTGGTATATACACACACAGTATATTATACATCTTTCTTTTTCAGTTTATGTAATACCTTTAAAATTTGGTCCAATATTGAAGGAGGAAATAGGCGAGCGCCAAATCTCGAATTATGATTTTCAGACGGCCGTCTCCGTTCAACTAAACATTCCTAAAAAAATTCATAAGTTCAAACAAAAGTATTTTTCATTACAGAAAATTCTACGTGGCTTCGCCAGCACGAACATTTTGGTGTAGTGTAGACGGTATTTTAATAAACCGCAGATGCCTCTAGTGTTAAATTTAGTAACAGTTGAGAGTAACTTTGTCAAGGTACTCGTAGTAAGGAAAGTTTTCATCAAATTATTCACTGCTACACTTAGTAAGTTATTTATGGGACGTCTTTGTGCAAACTTGGATATGAATATGTTATATAATTTCTTCCTTCTTTTCACATTTTCTCTGCACTCTTAGGTAATTTAATACTACTTACTTATGATAACAACTTTTGTTAGACCAGTTCCGGTAATTTGAGTAACTTTTTGTTATATAATCTAAACTAATATCAAAAAGGGTAAAACATGTGTGATTGTCGAAGTTTATCTTTGAGAGTTCTGATCCAATAACCAAAATATTCTTTTATTCATACAATCAATCTGCCTAGCCTTTTCCCAACTATATTGGGGTCGGCTTCCAGTCTTACCGGATTCAGCTGAGCACTAGTGTTTTACGTGGAGCGACTGCCTATCTGACCTCCACAACCCAGTAACTGGGTAACAAGGTACCCCTTGGCAAGACTGGTGTCAGATCTCAAGCTTCTGACTACCTGTAACGACTGTCAAAGTTCTTCAAATGACAGCCGGGACCAACGGCTTAGCGTGCTTTCCGAGGCACGGAGGAAACTCGGTATGTTGAAAATGGTCACCTATCCACGGACCGACCTCGTCAAGCGTTGCTTAACCTTGAAGATCGACCCATGCGGCTGTTATTATTTAGCCACGAGCTCCTCATATTCTTTTATTCATACATTGAAAACTAAACTATAGCTGAATGTCATAGGACACATTTTTCAGGATTGTACGACAGCTATTACAGAAAACCGGTTCCTGTGGAAACCACGAGAGCGAAGCCGTAAAATAAAATTATTCGTTAAAAACAAAACTTCTTCTTGTTTTAAAACAAACTTCATTTATTATTATTATTTATTTACTATAGCTTTTTTCGTATTTTTCTCAATAAACCTTTTCATTTGATATCCATATCCTGGAAGTGCACAATAAATAACTAGTCCGCCATCTTGGTCCATCCGCCATATTGGATTAAGAATGACGTCACTTAGCCAATCGTGCATTGTCATGCAAATAAAACGTTTATGCAAAACTTAATCTTAAATGTTGGAGGGTAACTGCTTTAAAATTCAGTTGCTAGATTTGACCCGAACACACTTACATACATTCAATGCAAGTTAAATAAAAGCTCGTAAAAAGGTTGGTAGGTTACATTCTTACCTTTTTATGATGCTGTCAATTGATAATTGGTTTTAAATGTTAGTCATATTTCGAACGCGATTCAATATTTGTAGATATTTTTGTTTCGGTTTTTTTTTTCATTCCTGTAAAAGCCATCGCCAGGCGAAAAATATTGGTAAAATAATATTATTTTCAATTCTATCCTTTAATAAAGCCCCTATATTATTTCGACTGATAAAGACAATAGCGAAGCCTTAGTTATAATATTACATAATATTATACAATTACACATAAGTGGCTCAGTTCCCTGACTTATGAAGGCCTTGAACATCTGGTAAAAATCTAAAAAAGAAAAGAAAACTACACACAACACTTACATTCACGCTAATATACACACACTCGTATGCAAAAGTAATGATATAATTAATGCTTCAGATTATTTTATTTTTATGTTTTGTATATTTTGCTGGTATATTCTAAGTAGTTTGTATATTTTTTATATTGTTTTTCCACAAAATAGGGTTCCGTACCTCGAAAGTTAAAAAAGGAACCCTTATAAGATCACTCTCTTGTCCGTCTGTCCGTCTATCTGTCCGTGTCCACCGATTTTCTCAGGCAAAGTTTGACCTGGCAAGTTGAATTGAATTGAATTTATACCAGATACTGAGGTCTAATTGTCCCTATTAGGTGTATAAAAATCAAGGTCCTGAGTCAACACAACAAAAAGATATGGGCAAACTAAGATTTGAATAAAACTTGCAAGCACCAAAATTTACTTTAATTTTCAACTTTTTTATTTTAACCAAAACTGACAATTCTAGTCAACCGGAAGTACCCTATAGGTTTTGGGTTGAATACCAATTTGGTAGTTCCCGTTGACCTAAAACACGAAATTTGGCTAAAAGTAAGGTCTTACAGCACAAATAAAGAAAAAATTCCAAAAAATAAAAAATGTTAAAATTAAAGAGTGTCCCCATACATACATAGTTGACGCCACTCTGGGTACGGAACCCTTCGTGCGTGAGTGCGACTCGCACTTGGCTGGTTTTTTATTTCTTATTAATATGTATGCCTGGAACGCTGTCGTCTCCCTTCTTGGAGGTGGGCGCTGATAGCCGCGCCACAGTACTCCATACTTATGCGGCTGTTAACGAACTCAAACTTTTGTAAACAGTTTCTTGTTCCAATAAATATATTTGAATATTTAATTTGATATTTCGTAATTGCTAACTTACACAATAATGTTGAACATTGAAGTTAAAACAAAAGGCATTGATTGCTTTAGTCCATACAAAATTATTATATACTCTTTTACATTAAATTAAATTATCGGATAGGGAATAAATGACATTCAACAATTTCGGCTAGCAAAATGGAATTCATTGAATTGCTATTAGTTATTTAAGTTCAAATTGATATCAATTCGATCGAACTCTGTATTGGGGCAGTTTGCCAATCAGTAATTGAATTCATATCGCTTGAGAACTTTTCTAGGGACCTTTTAAGGTAATTTAAAAAAAAAAACTGTCTAAAGTTTGCAGTAAAAGCCGTAAATCGTGTCAGCGATTTTTATTATAAAGGACTTTACAGTAAAGGCATGTTCAATTAACATTTCAAATTTTATGTATAGAGTAAAATCTACTTATTGCGTTCCTCGGAAAGCACGTAAAACCATTTGTCCCGGCTTTCACTGATAGATTTTTGACAAAATATTTTTTTTTACTAATCCAAAAAAAAGAACTACATTTGAATTGCCAAACAAAAAGCAAAGATGAAATTATTTGCACATTTGCAAGCGTCAGTAGGTCTCTATGGAGAAGAACGTCACTCGTTACCGCCAATCAGATGATTTAATAACCATTTCTTTCACACGGTATCGCGTTATCTTGTTACTGGATCCAGTTAAAAATATGTTGGTATATACTCTACCTATCACGTTAAATTTTAGCATTACAGCAATATTCCAAGGCCATTTTGTGCCATCGTTAGGGCCATGTCTGTCAGCCTTTGGTAATCGGGGTCCTTATTTCATATAACGAGTACCCTTAACTTAGGGTAGGCTTACAAAGAACATCTGTATTTCCAGGAATCGTCGCTACTAGATGTGGTTTTTACACCGTATTTACAGTACCGTTTTAACGGATCCGTCGCTACTGGGGGGAATGTTCACACCACATTTATTCAGTGTACCACTAACTTTCAAGCAAAACGGATCAGTATTTTAATACTGTTGTGTGTGTGAACTCGCTAATACAACTACCTACGCCTTTGCCAAATAAAAACGTATACGATAAAGCGGACCTGTAAAACGGACTGCTGTACATTTTGTCGGATCGGTATTTGTTACTGGATCTGGTATATTGACATATGTGTGAACTCGCTCATACAACTACATACGTCAACGCCGAATAAAAACGTACAAGATAAAGTGGACCTGTAAAACGGACCTCTTTGCGAACAAGCACTTAGACGTCCCTGAAACCTTCGATTATTAAATGATTTTCCGACTAATATTATGGAATAAGCGCAAAAATTGCTAAATTACATAAATGTTACATGCGCTTACTACCATTACGTACATTTTCAAGACTTTATTCACACTATGTGTCCGTTCCATATCAATGTTTACAAAGACTTAGAAATATATACAAAGGTCGAACCACGCTATCATTTTGCATCCACGATTTAAAATCACATCGAAGAAGTGTCAAAGATCATTCAGCCATTTGCCAGATGGCTTAACCCATCTAGACAAGTTACCGACCGATGGGATCTTATCGAAATCGTAAAAGTGTCGTCACATAGAATTTTCCCGTAAAGACCCCGTGATCATCGTTTCGAGGGAAACGTATTTGTCTTGTCATGTCAGCAAACACTTCTTGATCTTCCTATAAACGTGACGAGTGAAAAGTTGTTTTTTTTCGGCAAAATTTGGGTAATTTAAATTTGTAAGAGTGTGTATCCATGTTTCTAAGACGTATTTTTTTTCTGTTATAAGGAAAAACTCGAAAGAAAATGTGAAGAGTAATCCCAATCAGGAAGTGTTTGATCCTTTTTTGACGTTTGTATTGGATGGTGTAGTATATTTTGGGATATTAAAGTGCTTATTCGAGTTTATTTTTATCTTTTCTTTACGAATCACTTTCGATTTATTAGAAAACACATTTCTTTATTAATTTTCGATGCATAAGTCTGTACCAAAAATGGTTTCGAAAGTGATTGAATGATAAGGTAGTCAGTCTACAGCTGCATACTTAGATAAACTATTCTTATTTTAAATATAGAATGATGAGTGATTCATAATGCACCATAAACTTATTAATACTCGTGGAGGTGTATAGCCAGCCACTACAAGTAAAGCCTCTACAGTCCCTAATTTCTTGTAGCAGATGTATTACTTTTCATCAAAGATAGCATTAATAGTACAAGTGCCTAAGACCAAAACCATGTCACATCGTTTTACGATTAAAACCGTATAAAATCGATAGACTAGATGAATCTGAACCCGGCTATCTGGGCAGTACCGGCCAGAAACGTCATTTCTGCAAAGTCAAAAAACAAAAATCAGACGGTTTTATTAAAGTATGTCTATTATAATAAATGTACATAATGTTTCGTAACTTTGTTATGTTTTCAGACATTCTGCGCGACACATGTGGCCTGAGCGCATTCTCAAAAATGTTAAAAAAATTAACCGACTTGTCTCATTCTTTCCAAATTTTGATTTTCCCATTTTTTTTTAAATCTTTTGTTTGGTTGCCGAGATTACCAAAATATTGTTTTCAGACATTTTAAATGTCACCTATAACTCCGAAAATAAAAATAACGCTTCGGAGTCACTTCAAAATGGTTTCAATATATAGAATGGTCACACTTTCTTCTGAAAAAGTATTTATTATATTAAACAATGTTTACTTGAAAACATTGATTTTCAGACGGTTTTCCATGGGTTTTTTGCCTCATTTTTAATGTTCTCAAATGGTCTCCTGAAAATTGTGTAATCAGGATATAAAATCTATCGTTCAAGTATATTCTAAAAAATCAGACAGATTGTTTGAAACACCTCGGAAATTTATTGATTATGAAATTTAAAAACGGTCAAACGTGATGCGAAAAATCTCTAAAATCAATATTTTTGTGTTCAAAATAACCAAATGTATCGATTGTTTCCGGTTTTGGCCGTAAAAAGATGAGACAAAAATTTTGGTCATTAGCGCTCGTACTATAATCATTTTTTCAAAGCTGAAGTAGATACACTTTTACAACCATTACGATCCCAATTAAAAATGATTTCCTGACATACCACAGACTGTACTTACATAAATATAGGACCTGAACTGAGTTTAACGGAGCAAACTAGGTGATAACGAGGGGACAAATTGCAGAGGAGGACATGTCAGTATGTTGCTATGTACTAGGGTATCATATGAGCAAAGGAAATTAGAACATTGTTTCTGTTGTTATGAGATTCTATCAAGATTAGTATCACTACGTAAACTTTGAATACAGGATTGATTGGAAAAGCCGTAGTAATGTAGGTTTAATAAAACTAGTAAGTTATTTGCAGTTATCTTAAATACTAGACCAGGGGTTACCAAATGGCGGACCACGGTCCACATCTGGACCGCTGACCTATTTTGTGTGGACCCTAAGTAAACAGTACAATATAATATACTTGTGTTACTTGAGTATGTTATTTAACCATTTATCCCGCGCTTTATTTTTTACTGCCGTCGATTTGACAACAGACCAGCGTGAAGCGCAAGATCGTCATTCGCTGCGGTGAAAAATAAATTTCGATAAACATGTCCAAAATTTAATAACAATACCCTAACTTTAATCCAAACTTCAGACGGATAGTTCAAGGCGAAAACACGTGAAATTAATATTGGAAAAAAAAACATTGAAACATTGAAATATTCAGGTATCCTTGATAGTAGGTGGCTTTAAATCTTACGAACCGCGACGGTCATATTATTGAAAAAATTGGATCTCCAATAAAAGTAATTGGTGACCCCTGCTCTAGGCTTAAAGGATCAGGTCGGTTAATTGACCTAAACTTTTTCCTCCCGTTTTGGGAACTTTTTCCTCCAGTCTAACCGGAAGCAGCTGAATACCAGTGGGTGAATACCAGATTCATAGGGAAGGAGGAACTACTTATCTGGGCTCTAGTTCAGATAGTTAGTATCACAGTTATATATCTTAATAAGATATCTTCTGGTTCTTTTTCTGGGAGATTAGAAGACTAACGTGAGGCCGAAAACGCACTGGCAGGCGGCTTGCTTAGCGCCTAAACCCTAGCGAGTCGCCTGACGAGTAGCGAAGTAGAATCAACTTAATACAATTTTCCTAACCCGCCGCATTGAGCACTATTCGACTCGCGAAGATGCGAAGACGCCAAGCGCGCAATGCGGCTAATTTAGGTGGCAGGCGCTAAGCAAACTTGGCCTAACAGTTTTCGCCCAAACAATACATTTCAATGACGGTGTTAACGTTATTTTGATAGTCATTTTTTGATAACCATTTTAGATTAGTCATACCTCTATTACAGTAAAGCTATACCAACACTTACCTCGCATAAAGCATAGTCAACTTCTAAAAATATTCAAATTCCTAGCAGTCACCCCTTTATTGCAGTTTCGACTTTATCAAAGGTTCTGTATGCTGAAGCGAGCGACACTGACGTTCAATCTAATTGACTATTCCCCGAACTGTTGCTCTTGTACTCGTACAGATATTTCAATTCTTGAATTGATATAAATGTGTTAGAAATTGCGAAACCTTTCAGTTACGCAGTGGTTATATAGCGGAGTGTTTCATTCTGCAAATTTATTGGTAATCGGTGTAAACTAGGTGTATACTTCGGGTTAAGCCTGAGTTAATTAGGACCCAGTTTTAACCCAATTTACTTGTACCTTAGCCACATAAAAAAACTTTTCCAATTGGCCACACTTTGGGTTAAAACTGGGTCATAATTAACCCAAAGTATGGCCATTTGGAAGAGTTATTTGTTTGGAGAGGTAGAAATAAATTATGTTAGTTTTTGTTTAAACCGATGTTATCAAACGATGTATTAACAATTTTTTTTAATATTTTTCATAAAACCAAACGATCCCTTTTGAAATAACATCAAATCCATTAAACCATAATCCCTCCTATACAAATAACATATATTACCAAAAAGGCCGCATGAAACCCCTTTACGATATATCGCTCCCCGGGGATCCAAAATGAAATATATTCGTATTTCATCACGATTCGAAAGGCCCAATAATTTCGTTAAAAGTTCTAACCACGGGCGTGAAGCTGCAAAAGTGACCGAACATCACATATATCAAACTATTGAGCACGTTCATCTAACTACGAGTATTTGCATAGTGTCTCTAGCGCTCCTGCTTTTCTAAATGCATTTTCACTCTGCGGAGCTAATTCTAAGCTGTGTTACATTAATTGTGACTGCGACTATCATACATAGACTGTGATTGCTAAGATGTTGGTAATGTTACGAAGGAGTTACTTAAATTGTTTGTGTGCAAGAACCGTTACGAAAACGACACGTTGGAACGGAAGACGATACGTTGGAAGGCCTTCCGCTAGGTGGACCGATGACCTGGTTAAGTTTGCGGGAAGGCGCTCGATGCGAGATGCACGGGAAAGGTCAGTGTGGCGACGCCTGGGGGAGGCCTATGTCCAGCAGTGGACGTCTTTCAGCTGAAATGATGATGCAGAACCGTTTACATAAAATATTTCACTCATTTCTTTGAGTGGAAGAATGTAGCTTGCTAGTTACAATTTAGTGTGAGTCTCATAGGCTCTTTTTGTCCTAAAAATATGCACAGTTCCTGTAGGATTAGCTACGGGAGCGAGACCACAGGCAAGTGCTGTATTGTTGAAAATTGGTTGAAAGGAAAGTTAGATCATCAAAGTCATTTTCCTTTCCTTATCGTTAGGAAACGGGTTTTGGTATATAAGATATTCTAACAACTTAATAATATTGTAAATTTCTATAAGCGATTGAATCGGATCAGTTTGCCTCTATATTAGTTAAGATGTCCTATGTGTATTGTATAGGCATACCAATTAAGGTTGCGGTACCATTCTCCGATAACCTAATACACAAGATCAATAAGCGTAACACGACGCGGTACACAGTGACCATTGAACGTGTTCATCTGTTCAATAATGGGCCGGCACGGAGCGCTTTCCGCATGATCTAATGCATTGGCTACGGGCAAATTGCCGTAGTCTCGTGCTTGGTCTCATACTTTGTGAAGGTAGATTATACTCAGATTGAAATTGCTGCTTATGTTAGGTAGAGAATACTTGGACAAAAAAAAAACATTAAGTTACTTTTTAGAAAATGCGGTTTACTGTTCTTGTTATTTAAGGGCCAGCTCAAAGGTGTGCTCTTTCTACAAGGTTTGATTTAGTTTCACCTATCCCGATATATGTAATCAAATCTTTAGCCCACATCCCAGTGTTCGATTGAGCTGAAATTTGGCACACACGTTGCTTTCTCGCAATTTCAATATAAAAGCTTCTTTAAAAAACTTTTTTTCATAAAATTGCTTGTTTGAGATAGTAATACAATATACCTACAACTTGTATACTACACAAAAAGCGTTTCGGTGTGAGCTGAATGAGTAACATGTGATTGTAATCGCACTCACGATACAGGAGAAATTTCTAGTGTGTAAGACGTTTAAAAAAAGAAAAAAAAGAAAAGAAAGCTGACTCTAATCATCACAAAAAAATATTCACAGAGCACAGAATCATAATGCCGATGCCGTCAGAATCTTGAGACGGCTGTAGGTGCGTAGTTATAAAATTCATGGCACCGAAAGTGCAGTTAGTTTCTATAGGTAAGTTATTTTGTTGAAGTGTGAGTCAATCAAGACACGCTTTGCTGTGATATTGTGGACCATACCGCCTCTAGCAAAGGCGCCCCTTGCTCTGTAAAAATATACGTAATCATCTCTTTTACGTGGGTATTCGTAGTCATTTAGATAATTAATCCCTCAGTGGCTTCCACCACCCTTCTTAGAAGATAGTAATTCTTGGAAGGACGTGGTCAATATTAGCTAAAGTAACTTTTGTTGTGTTGTCGGAAGCTATAAGGAAACAGATTATGTCGTGATTGCGTCAGTCAGCAACCTTGAAAGATAAATCATTAATTTAAGACCGAGTCGATGCATAAACATCCTCAAACACATTTGTCTAGTTAAGAAAACGTAACTGCAGCTCTAATTATCTCAAGAAAAGGACTCATTATCCCGGCTGCAATTATAAAAATATACTACGAAACTACAATGCAGGGACTGTAGAGCGGGCAGAGTATAAGTTGGGTGAAGTCGCAGAATTAACCTCATTATATCGCAGACAAAGTCTGGACTATGAATATTCACATTCCAATAACCGTCGCAGTTTCTTTGTTCTGTAGATTTATTGCTATATAATTGTTGTAGGAGAAGTTTCTCTTTGTTACAGTTTGGCGAAGTTATTATGTACAGCGTTAGTTATAGTCCAAATTCGTACCAAGGTGAAATTCGTAAAACAGCTCTTGTTTGTTATTTGTTTTACTTTTTTATTAGTTGAATACGTAGTTACTTGCTGGTTTCTTTGACTAATTAGGTGGTTACTATAGTCTTTTCAATTTTATTTATTTATCATACTTATTTGGTGCCGATGTCGATAATTCTGCCAATATCAAATTTTTATGGAAAATCGTGTTGTTACTGTTACGTTAAGGTGCTGTTAGTATCAAAATTTTACCATTTTGGCAGATTGACTGTAAGTCAGATTATCCTGTACTTGAGTTATTCAATATTATGACTATTTTCTCAACCTTTTTGGTTAAGGGTCTCGCCTCAAGCTATAAGTACTTGATAATCTTTGGTTTAAATTTGATTTGTAGACGGACTACGTTTCAACTGGAATCCAACTGCAAATTTGCAGTTTATGTGCAGTTGACATACATAACACATCTGAACAACTGCAACGAAACTGTTAACCGACAGCGCAGTCCACTTAAAAGCAGTCCGTCTGTCTGCGTTAGTGATAATATAATCAATCAAATTCTTTTTGTGATTTCTATGAAACCTCTACTTTGAGATGAAGCGTATAAATACGACATTCAAACTAGCTGTAGGACACTTCAAGATTATTCTTCGCTCAGTAATAAAGCTCTTTCGGGCTCTGTTGAAATAAATCAAATAAATCCGAGTCTTCCTACAGCTTTCACCCCTCTTTGCTTGAGTAAATTCAACGGTCAGATTATTGACTCTGTCACCAACTTAGCTTGAATTTCGACGCTATTTTATAATATTGACTAAGCAAAGATTTGAGATATTTTTGGTGAAAATTATTTGTATGCCCAGGGACCTTTTAAAAAATACCCGACAGATGACAATCCGGCAATATTGAATGTATCTTTTATTGCTGCTTTACTTACCAGCACCAGTCGCAAAAATGTGACAATTTGTTTAATTTTTTGACAAATATATAATATGTAATATACAATACAATTTGTTATATTAAATAACGAGTTTGATGTAAACAATGTCGCGGATAAAAGCTAGTATATTTATACTATCGATTATAACAATATTTGTATTAATCGAAGAATTTAATTTGTGTTCCTTCTTTTCAAATTATTTGTAAAACATACTTGCTCTTTCATTTAACCTTAGACATTGGCAGAATCAGAATAGTCAACATTGGCTTTGCTTGCCATATAAAAAACATAGAACAGAATAGAAATAACGGTCTAAGTAGTAAAGTAACATATTTAAGTTATTAAAAACTATTTTATTTTATTTCACATAGACCTACATGGGCACTGATAAAAAGAATCTATTTAAGGCACCCTTTTCAAATTCACCCATCCAAACTAAACCAAATGTCTTTACCGTCACTGAACACAAATTCGTAGCGTCCGAAATTGCTAGTAAAGTGTGACTAAAATATCGTCTGCAAGAAATTAGAAGGCAGTTCAATTAAATTCTAAGTCGTAGACACAGCTGAAAGTGACTATTTAGTATGAAAAACGCATTTAATTAAACACGGGGTTGTATGAGTTAAGCAAATAACGCTTTTATTAGGCTTACACTCCGAACTTGATATTGCGTGGATACTCGTTGCCTTAGGGTACGTAGTATATATGTACACATAGCTTGGAACTGTACGTTCTACATATAGGAAATGGATTGGGCTTTTCCTTTATGTGTGCGACGTGAACACTAACAGACTTATCTGTCAGATCAGACTTATGTGAGGGAGATAAAGCGATCGTGCGGCTAGTAGTTGCCTTTTCAACCGGCTTTCCAAAAAGGAGGAGGTTCTATGTTCGACGGTATGTTCTGTTTTTTAGTTTGTTCACCGATTTTTCCGTCAATTGTAGACCAATTTTGTTTTTTTTTCGAGTAATATGTGCTCGAATGGGACCACCATTTAAATTTGGTGAAGAACTTCGGAGATATAGAACATATCTCTACAGTAAATATATGACGGAAAATCTCTCGGAATTGTTGCTCTCGGATCGCATGTCTGTCATAACAGATCTATATAATTCATCCTGGTACACGCTCATTCCACCGGCTACGTTCAAGTTTCATGTTATTCGGGTAATTTATTCTGGCATCACTTTGGGCATTATAGGTACCTTACTATTGAACTTATCCTGTATGTACTACAACTATTTGTTAAAATGTTACTAGCTTCAATTTTTTGTTAAAAAGATTTTTCTCTAGTATTCTGATTTTGTGATTTCTTAGGATTGAAGAGCCTCCTTCGTCACTTCAAAGAAGCGCAGAGTCGAAATACTGGCCACACAGTCACTTTGTCTATTTCTAAAAAGCGCTTCATTTTAGAGGGTATTATTCAGTCCCTTCTCTATGTCTATGATTTTTCAGTATTCGGTATGTGAGCAGACTATGGATTGAAATAGAATTGAAAAAGTTCAACTCGTAACCTACAGCATAGTGGAAAAAGCCGCTCTTTCACAGAGAAGAAGCCCAAGCCTCAGTTTTGGATATATAGTAGGCTGATAATATACGCGAATCTACCTTTGGCACAAGTTTGTAAAGAAAGGGTAGGTAGTCCAAAAATATAACACGGAATATCGCGCTGGCAGCGAACAGAGGCCCTAGCGGACCAGCGACATTCTATCATCGAAAGCGTGGCGTTAACGATTGTCAAAAAGGCAAAATTTTATGGGTTTAACAACCGATATCGAAAAATCACGTGATCCATTTCGACAATCGCCTTCGCTGACATCGAATGCCACTTGTCTAGAGTCTCTGAGTACTATTGCTAATAATATTCGAGCAGAAGTTTCATCTGTCATAGCCATAGTTTGAATTTGATGATTCATTGTGTTTTTTGTGTACATCTTTCGTTGGAAGTCCTGAATAAATAAATATATCACAAGCTGTTAATTGTATAAGTAAACCGATACTCTCTGACACGTTTATTTTCTATGGAAAGCTTTGATAGTGCAGACTATTAAAATTACCTAAATACTCGAATTTAAAAATCAATTCAATTCAAATCGAATTTAGTAAGTATTACTAATATAATAGAATTTAATTTATTGTACATCATAAAAGTTATACACATGTACAAGAAAATCTTATTTATACGGGTACAAAGGCGGTCTTATCGCTGACAGCGATATCTACCAGACAACCTTTGGATGGACTGAAAAAACTTAGAATAAAAAAGACTGCGGTGTACTGCTACTACATTAAAACCTAAATATATACAAAATTCTATAATAAATACTATTCATAAACTTATATATAAACATGCATACATATTATGACATGATATTCATAGAAAGAGAGAGAAATAAAAAGGGTTGAATAAAGATGAAAGAGATTAGATCTAAATAGAAAATGAAAGGAAATGGTTTTTAACAAGGTTTTTAAAAGAAACCAGTGACTGGGCTTATCTTACTGACAACGGCAACTCATTCCACAACCGCACAGTCTGGACTGTAAACGATTTGTCGTAAAACTTAGTGGTAGGCATCAAAAGTTTCAAATTCTCTGATGATCTCAAGTGTCTAGAATGTGTGTCATGAAGGAACTTAAAGCATTATTTAAGATAAGGGGTTGTAGAAATAAACATAATACTGTGGAATAATGATAAAATATAGGCATTCCGGCGAAAGCGGGTTGGCAGCCACTTGAGCTTAATTCGAAATTCAGAAACATTATCATCATCTCTTCGTAAACCAAATATGAATCTAAAACTAAAGTTCTGGAGTCGCTCAAGCTCATCTAGCTGCACTTCAGTTGGGTCTAAATAACTGACATCGGCATAATCGCGGATTTGGAGAAGGAGGGATTAGGCGAGTGCAGTTTTGATGGCGGTTGGAAGGAAATCGCGCATTCTGCGCAAAGACCCCGCAGACAGAAACATCTTGCAGCTAACTTCCTGCCGCTAAGGACCCCACGAAAAGCCCTTATGAACTAAAATACCCAGATTTTTCACTGAGTCAAATAACTGCATATTGCAATAACAATTGGATATTATACTCTATAAGGAGGGCCTAGACATTTTCTGGACATTAACACAGGGTTTCCCTAGACTCCCTAGACTCCAGAGGAGCTTTAATAAATTGAAAAAAAATCTACTCGTAGTTAGTAGATTAGTTTATTAGCTAATTATTCCAAAAAAAAATGTTGTTTTTCAGCATCCCAACGACTACTTGTGATTCAAATTTAAAAAAAAATTATCACATTTTGTTTTCATTTTTAGTTCCTATTAGAATAACATTATTGACACTATTTGTACTAATTATTTTGAGTAAAAATTAAAAAAAAACCTGTAGTAAATGGATTAAGCTCGCCTTTGTACATAAGTTGTACTTTTTTAATTGTATAACTTTGTTTTGTATGCAATATAGAATATGAAAATAGTTTTAAGTCCTTTTTAAGTCAACCTTAGTGGAGAGAAAACAATTCTTTTTACCCGGCTGCAAGGAAAGATTTGTGTTTTTCGCGCGTATCTTGCATGTTTGTATGTATGTATGTTATATACTTTATTACCTCATATCTTTCAAACCACTTGACGGATTTTTATAATTAAGACATCGTTAGATAGGTCTAGGCCGCCCAAGTTTTCTTAGATAAGTGCCGTTAAAAAAAGGAACCTGGCGGAATTTGGGTGCCATATAATTGTTGGGGTTGCAATTTCTTTTTTCTTCGAAACAGAACGAGTGGAGTATCAAAATGAAGAGTGTTTAGAGGTGATTACAAAAATATATATCACTTATATGTTTAAAAGTTATCCTGAAAAAGAAATATAGCTAGAAAGTTGTAATTCAAAAAAGTTAATGAAATCAAAAAACTCGATTACAAAGATGTAAACAAGAAGAAAATCGTAGTTTTGGTCAGCCGGCTTGCAAATATGTATCATCCGACTGCACATCATGATTTTCTTCTTGTTTACATTTTTGCTGTCGGGTTTTTAAATTTTTCCTTATTATAGTAGTGCCCGCCGAAATGTCTCAGTGATCTGAGATAGTGAAAGTAATGCGAAACCATGAACATTTTTTACGGCAATCTATTAAGGGATGCGTACCCGGCTTAAAGTAAATTAAATATAAAACGGAACCCTTATTCTGCCTTATAGAATCGTCGGAGCGAATAGTTCAGTTAAGCCAGATTTGTCTCACAATTGATACCATTGTTCTGCTATCCGTACTCCTTTCTATATATTCAGATAGAGTTTCAGTTACAATGTTTATAAGATGATACACTTGTTCGCCAATAATAAGGGAAATAATGTTATGTAAAGTAAAACTGTAAAAAAATTGAGCAAAAAAACTAATCTGAACTTATGTTTATGCTTATAGTGATGGAATATCGCTGTCATAGGTTTTTTTGTCTTGGAAAAGTGCGCAGTACTTGCTGTATAGACTACCACTACGTAGGAAAAGGTAGTCAGATTTTATAACTGAAATTCTTTATTATTTTAGGGTTCTTTCAATTTAGACGTTTGGTGTCGGACTGCTGCGGTGCCGCAGCGGTGTTTGTGTCGTACAGCGCTCTTGGTGCATAAAATGTATGGAAAAGATCAACTGGTCGTGCGCAGTACGACACCAAACGTCTCAATTGAAAGAACCTGATATCTCTTAAAACGTAACAAGCGCGTCTTATATTTTTTCCTCGTCTTCAACCTACCTGATATTTGTCACAATATATTGGCATTGGAGTCCATAATACAATCAGCCGCCATGACATGAGAAACCCTGGATTATTGTCAATAGATAACAAAATTGACAGTTATTGATCGAGTTGAGTCAGCTGGACTTACATAGAAGACATAACTTGGATTATAGGGGTTAACATTATTTTCAAATCCAGTGTTGCAACTAGTATTAAAATTATCTCATAACATACATACATAAATTCACGCCTTTTTCCCATGGAGGTAGGCAGAAACAGAACGCCACCTGTTACGAACCTTATATAGTTCTTTTGCTTCCCTAACGTTCATAAATCTAGTCATACATGCCGGTTATGAGTACTGTGCTCCTGGCATTTCTAAATAATTTCACCAATAAGGTCGTATGTCTCATTAATTTATTCATAAACCTAATATGTAGTAGAGAGAGACTACAATAATTAAAACCTAAATGTAAGACGTGCACAGTTCTTTTCGCTATTTAAACACAACCACAGATAATATAATACTAGCATACAGATGCCTCATCACATGCAAAGAAAGCGCGCCGAAATAACTAGCGTTTTTCTTCTGACTAAACCAATTATTTTTTGTACATCGTTCACTATCGTTCACGTTCGGTTCCGTTCCATGGCGATCTATCTATAGATAGTGTTAGCAACGACTTGTAAGTAAAAGGGTTTACTAATATGCACGTTTTTACAGTTTCATTGCACCAAAATGTGTTACAATACAAAATTAAACAATCAAGTGGAATGCCTCAGTAATTTAAAACCACGGCATCTATTGGCATCAATTTTAAATGGTTCGTTGAAGTAATCTTTGAAATGTGAATTAAGAGCCCAATATTCCATAATTTTGTGCTTAGGAGTGTTGATTAAACAAGAACATACAATATTTATGTTCAATGCCAGAAAATGTTAATTTTACACACAATTCAATAACAACTCGATGCATGTCGCGTCATCTAGTGTGATTTATTTAGATCAAATTTTCTTTCTTAGCGCTGGGACCCCGTGACACTACATACAAAAGAACATACCTACATCAATGTATAGTAAGTACAAAGTCTTGTGGAGCCTTACACTCGAATAAAGAGGGTAATGTTTTCCTACGAGCGTTGTTTGTTCAGGAATGCGTGTAGGCTTTGTACTCATCTTGTGACATCCGGTGGAATTGTGTTCTCAAAGAAAACATCAACATCCTTAACTTGGTTGATGTGCTTGGCAGGATTTACTAGGGCTTTTACCCTTAATAGTGGGCTGTTTATGAAGTTGTGACAGATTATGAAAAGGACGCTATAAAATAGGAGTTTTTATAGGTCAGAAAACAAACATTCCCGAAGTCAGACACCCCGTTCGGATTTAGAAGGTTTGTCAGTAAAACAAATGAACGGATAAATTCCTAAATGGATCTCCATACCGAAATGTATAACGTGATTTGTTTTGAATCAGTTTTTGAATTTCGAATAAGAATTTTTTGAAAGGTTTATCTTTTACTCAACTGTTTTTAAACGGTCCGACAAGAGAAACTTGAAAGCCAATTTGTTTTTATATTCTCGGGTGTGCTTTTAAATTATAACTTTTGCTGCGACATAATTTCTTTGTTAATTAACTTTTTAACTTGCCTGGACTGAAACAAAAAAAATCAAGATTATAACTAAATAGGCAATTTAAAAGACAGCTGCTTCAACCAAGACAGTTCAAAGTCATAAAACTGTGTCTGATGAAAAGATCTAGGTATTTCCCACGTCATAATTCCGCGACAGATGACTCATATTGGTCATAGTTCAAGTGCCTAAGATAAAAACCTGATATTGTCATCCTTTTGCAAGAATAACGGTTATAACCGAATACATGAATTCTGATGTTATAACACTTATGTGACCGGGCCACAAAGGAAACTGTACGACCGAGCACTGGCCGATAAATCTTTCTTTTTTATGAGAAACTATAAATTACTGAGCCTTTCACCGTCCATGGTCATTCCTGTCTAACTGATCCCTGGACCTTGGGAACAAGAAATAGTAGGAGCGAAAGAAATTAAGAACAGTTACTGAAGCAATAAAAAGTAACGGCTACCGAAGTACAATTAAGGGGTATTACACACACGTGATGACATTGCCAACTTCGAAGGTCCCTAACGTTCGCGACAAGTCATTTACTTTATGATCTCGGTATATCGAGGAAATTAGATGAGATTATAGTAATTACGTTCCGGAGATTTTGAAAGTAGTTATAAGTTTCAATGTTATGCGCACCTGCCTTTTGGCTTTTCGAAATTAATGTCAGGCTGAATAAGCAGTTTTGGTCTGGGTTTTGGCTTTTTAACTGTGGTAGTCATATTGAGGAACTCGACAGTGGAAGAGAAATTATAACTCAAGAACCATGATTTTGTTGAAAAGCACTTTTCTTATTTATCGAGGTTACAATATCTGTTTTATTGAATTACTTGACTTAAGATCCTATGTCCTCTAGCAGGGGCAGAGAGCGCCCACTGTAGTCCTCCATCGCGACTGGTTTTGAACCTGTTTCTATAGTGTAAAAATATTATATTTAAAAGTTATCGTAAAGTAAAAAGTTTCCCCATAATAATCTCATTGAAGTTTGGTGCTAACAATTTTAATCAGTAACTCTGTGAAGCTACACATAATGAAGGTTGATTTTAAAGACAGCCTATCACTTAATATTAAAAGCATACAATTTTTATGAAGTCTCTAAGCCATTTAAACACTAATAAAAAGGTGAAAAATGTTTTTTTTTTTTTTTGAAAGAGTTTATATTGTTTTCTAGGAAAACGTGAAGATTTTTAACTTCTTAACGTCACTTCAATGCTTACCCAACATCTTAAGAAAAACATCTACAAACTGGTTGCAACGGCTGTTCCTTCGCAAGTTGTTGGGATCCTAAGAGAAATGTACTATTGTCACTAGTAAGGCACTTTAGCAATTCAATTTAGTAAGTTTTTTGTTTAGTTTGACTTTAAGCGGATGGAAAACATCCTTTGTGCGAAGTTACTGCGTTTCTTGTTGCTTTGTGAGAAAAACGGGTAGAGAATTAACTGGCTTGTTTTCTTTTTTTATTTATAATTGTCAAATTTGTACACTAGACCTCTCTTGAAAGCGCAATTTTGAGCATCTTCTGAAGGCTGTAGTGCTTCTACAGATAATATATCATCAAAAAGAAAAACATAGGGCCACAGTATCTATCATTATTTTTCAGTTTATGGAATATCTTTTAAATTGGTTCATATTGGAGAAGGAAATACGAGACTACTACACTCGAGACTACTCGCACTACGCGAGAGCCAAACCATGAATTAAGATTTTTTTCTTAGGAAATTCAGTCGGATGTCTGCGACCGCATTTCCTCATAATATTAGTGCAGTGCGATAAAGTCGTGAAAACATAGTAAAAAGACAGTCTGTTAAGTACCGGTATAGTGTAAAACAAGTTTATAAGTCAAGTGTCCATAGCCATACTAAGACGTAGTAGTGGCAAGATGAAGTGTAAGTGAAGCCACTCGTCTCCTTAAGAGAACAAGCTTACATACATTTGAGTCAAAGCTAAACTTACTTAGCTAGGAGTGATTCGTGTTCCTGAATCTACTCTCCTCCTAACACGGCTGTAATGATGCAGAAAATTAGCCCATCAAAGTGATTAATAGACTTGTTTTTCCACAAAATTAATTGAACGAAGTTGATGTTTAAAACTCACAAGTCCTGTATAAAAAGCGTGTTTATTAGACCCACAAAAAGGCTCCCGTAAATCTACAGCTCATCAATTCCGATGTGGGGCTTCATTTGTCAGTAGCACAGCCTAACCTATTGGAACTCTATTAGACCCGACAACCCCCCACATGAATAATGTAGGTGTACCATATTCTTGTTCAATAAATTGTAGAGGTGGACTGACACTCCCGACTACGGGACTGAGCCGACTAGTAGGACACATTTATAGTCGTTGACTAGTTGAAGATTAGTTGGCTAAGGTTGCCAACTAGTTGGAACTCAATGAGCTTCAATAAAACAGGAAATTTAAAAAAGCCTGAATTGAATCGTTGGATCGAATAGTCGGGAAAGCTACCCTTCTGAACACAAATAAATAACCGGAGACTAGTCGGCAATCTAGTCGACCATTTGATCTTCGAATAGTCGTCTAGTGCGACAAGTCCATAGGCGGCCCATCCCTTATAAATAGTAATTTTACTCTCCTGTATCCTGTATGTGACCTTCGGTTTTTTTTCATTACTGTTCGTTATTTCAGTTGAAGGTTAAAAGTAATATTCGAAGCCATCCGTCTAGAATTCTCTTCCATCAGATAACAATGTCGAGTCTGGCGAAATGAACACAAAAATATGTCGACTACATATAGAATTGTCGAGTAACAAATGGTTCAGTTTGAACTATTCATTTCATTTGTAAAAATGGGTCTACTTAAATTGGTTATTGTATGTATTTTTAAATTATTATCATCAGTTCTTTAGCCTGTGGAATACGGTTTTTGCGATAAAACCATGACACATTTAACGACAGCTTTTCTATCAGCCTAATTGGAAAAGAGAAAAGAGTGGATGCACTTTCATTTTGTACCTATTGACACTTTAGAAGCGGCTTTGAGATAGAGCCGTTGTGACATTTTTTTATAGCGTGTTGGCGAACGATAATGTCGATCGTCGAAATCGAGTAATTTCCTACTGCAGAGTAACGGCCACTAACTGACTTTGCCACACACGTTTGAAAGCCACTTCTCGTACTTATAACATTTAAAATCTAATCGCAAATTTAATTTGGCAACAAACAATGTGAAAACTCTAGAAAAATGTAGGGAAATTAGAATTAGATATTTTTGAAAGCTTCAGGCTTAGATTAGAATGCAAACGATCTTTTTAAAATACAGGAATTTCTCCTCCGTTTTCTCTCCGAACCCTTGCTTATTCCATAGAGGCCCCAAGCTTAAAATATTCTTGCAGTTACATAAAATGGTACATATACAGATAGGAAAGAAACATCGGTAGGTTAGACAAATAGGTAGACACAAACAATTTCCCTGAAGCAATAGTATGACAATGTACGCAGTAACTGGAATCTCGATCGTCAAAAGCCGTTCATATTCAGTCTACAAACTGTTGCTAACATGTATTTGATTTATCGCCTATTGGCATGTTTGACAGATGTCAATAGTGTAAATGTTGACACAGTATGTTTTTGTATTTGGAACACAAATACGGAAGCGGAGAGTATGAACTGTCAAATATGTGTTCAAAATCATATGAATATGTTATTTATTGTTCAGATTTTTGTGAGCGAATTATTCAAAATTCGAGATGTAATGAAATAAATAAACTATGTACAAGTGCATCTAATGTATGTTAATAAAATACAATAATTTTTCGGCATGCGTCAATAAAATTTCTATTAAATGTACAAAGTGTATTGTTATGTTTTGCGCGGATGTAACGCGTATTTTCTGCTATTTGCATTTTTTGTTCTATTTTATGGCACGATTATTTTAATACCTGGTGAAAAAATATATTTTCTTACTTGACTCTTTCTTTGTACATTGTTACTTTTATTTACTAAGGTAGAAGTTTGCAAATTGATGAGACTGATATAAGAAAAAAACTAGCTTGTACGTTCAACCGCCAAGTAAAAAATAAATTTCCATCAGATTTATAATATTATTTAGGATCGTACACCGCATTTTATGAAAATTAAATACTGTGTTCTAAATAGTGTGCTGTGGATTACCGCATGTGTTTCAGAAGTTAACATACCTACTAACTTGAAACAGTTAAACCACTTCTAACTGGCGAACAGTAAAAAAGGGAATTCGCTTTAAAACCTGAAATTTAAGTGGGTCATGTGTATTTTACTAGTGACTAATTAAAACCGGTTTCTCTTTAGAATTTCTTTTCAAAATAAGGGGGAAAACGTACACGTGCCTTTATATATTCCGGTCACGTTACAAGAAAGAAATAATTTTCATTCTTTTTTGTATTTGTGGTGTGAAGGAACAATGTTTTCTACTAACATGTTCATTTCAGAATACTGACAAGGGCTTGAAGACTTGAAGAACAATTTTTGTAATAAGTAAATGACAAGCTCTTTTTCTTTTCAATCCATAAATACAGTTATTACTTTCCTGATTCATGATTGATTTGTTTTTGTTTTTCAGCAAAATAACAAAGTGACCTTTAGGAGTTAACACAAAAATGGTTTCGAGATTAGCCCGAAGTTTAAATGAAAATCGATTAATTTTCATGAAAAATGAAATTAATATTGAAATGATTACTTTTCCGTGGTAAATAGAAAGGTAAGGTAAATGTACGCAAGGGTAATTTTGAAATATACAATAAAAATGATGACGGGATACGAAACAACAAAATTCTAATTAGGCCGACAGATATTTTTTTCTTATTCATATCGATAAAAATTCACCAAGATAATGTCATCAATGTTCGGGAATGGGGGCTTGTGACGTAACTTCTTTGTAAAAAGTGTACCAAGGCATGACGTCATGCGATATTTTAATTTTTTGTTAACGTGCCAAAAGAAAAATACGTGCCAAATATTTTTTGGAAATCTAACTGATGAACTAAAAATATTTTTAGTAATCATCCCTGTTGCTTTGTCGTTTCTATCTCTGTATGTACACCAACAACAATATGACACCTTTCCGTTATGTGGTAGTGTTATATTGTTTATTATTTTGTAAATGGATTGTTGAAATCACAAAATGTTGAGGATTATTGAAATAGAGAGATATTTTCCAGTTAGTGAAAAATCCAATTAAGCTGAAACGGAATTTGATACACTTGCCTAAATTGTTAATCCCCAAAATCAGCAATATTTTAAAAGGTATTTTCTCCTATACCTAGTAGACTTAAATAAAATCCTGTTTTAATTGAACCTCAGCTGCTCATTGGCTGGTCGAGGTACAATAGGATAGTAAGTGATAATCCCAGTTTCTCGACTCGCTTTGTTTCAGACTTGTTTTATACGGATTATTGAATCAGCACTAACACGGAACCCATTCAAATACGTTCGGAAGCTAAATTAGCTTCAGAAGACAAAGGAGTTTTGTAATGCCTTTTTTGGAAAGCACTTATTTTAAAGTGTTTCTGTTTTGGGAATTGGATTTAAATAGGTGCTTTATTTGCGTCGTAGGTTTGTTTTCACTGACTATTTGTTGAATCTTATCCCTTTTTTACTGTATTCTGAGTTGTTTCCTCCTGAGGTCCTCGAGTCGACCTTCTTCAATCCAATTCACAGTTTATAGCTTGCGATTTATTGACTTTAATCGAGGTTGTTGACAATGGGAGTCAACGAACTTCAGAATCACGAAGATCTTTAATCTATACCAATGACATGCTTGCTAACGGAAAGTTCAGAGTATGATATTTCACTGTATTTGAAAAAGGAATTCCGAAATGGCGCCTCTCGCTGCTTCAGAAAAATTATATTATTCAATAAAATCAGACGTGACCTTGATTCGGAGTGTAACGCAAACGCAAGAGTGAAAGATAGCTCAATACCGAAGAGCCGCAGGCGGCAGCAAGTGTTACCTAGCTGCCGCCTGCGGCTCTGCCCACGTGGACTCATTAGTTCGCCCAATCCTACTCTCCTACTACCTAATATTATAAATGTGAAAGTTTGTGATTTAATCAAGTAAAAACGGCAACATATTTTTTCATAACCTGCTTTAAACTCAGTATAATGATCCCTTAGGGTAATAAAAACACTTTTCACGTTGGTGAATCCATGGGCAGAAGCTAGTGCTAGTGTCTTTATAAATTATTACAGGCTGCATTTCTGAGAGTAGCTCGTGAAATAATAACAGCCGCACGGATAGATCATCAAGCATGAGCAAAGCTTGACGAAGTTGGTCCGTGGATGGGTAACCGTTTTAACATACCGAGTTTGCTCCGTGCCTCGGAAAGAAATTTAAGCCGTTGGTCCCGGCTGTCATTTGAATATCTTTGACAGTCGTTACGGGTACGCACAGTCTAGCAAAAAGGTACCGTATTACCCAGTTACTGGGGTGTGGAGGTCAGATAGGCAGTCACTCCATGTAAAACACTGGTACACAACCGAATCCGGTAAGACTGGAAGCCGACCCCAACATAGTTGGGAAAAAGGATAGGCAGATAGGCTGCATTTCTGAAAAGATTCATTCAAATCCGCTCAGCAGTGTTTGGGTGAAAGAGTAACAATCATCTACCCATATTTACAAACTTTCACATTGTGATATAAAAAGTAATAAATAATAAAATGTTTTATTCGTTAATAAAAGTTGGTTTAACAATATTGAGGTTGGCTTCTCCTTTTAAGTGTGAAAACATTTGTGCCAGGAGAGGCCGCTCTCCCGTAACTTGGTTACATTTATGTATCATCATAGTAACTTATCTTAAATCTATTTGATTAAATCAACAGCACAATTTACTAAATGTATTTGAGTGCACACGCAATTGTGCGCACGTATGTGTGGAAGTGCGAGTTAGAGTGTGCGTGTGTGTGCAAGTGTGAGTGTGAGTTAGGGTGCGCGTGTGTGTGCAAGTATGAGTTAGGATGTGCGTGTGTGTGAGTGTGTAAATATGTGTGAGCAAGTATATAACGCGATACTTATTTATTTATTTAATATTTTATACATAAATTCATTATTTAAATTTACACACAAGCGCATACATTACATACAAATCGTTATTACTTAATAATATGAACAATCATATTTTCAGTATCTACATACTATTTAGAGTTTTTATCCAGTCTGTCACCATCTGTTTACATTCCAAGGTAGTTTTTGAATATATTTTAAGAAATTTATTAATGGAGTTATATAGATGCGAAGACTGATTAGAATATTGGTGTCTAGCGAAGTATGTTCTATATGCATGTGTTTTAGCTATTATGTCATTTCGTCTTTTTTTTTAATTGTGTGGGATCAACTGTTAGCGACTTATGTTTTTTTTATAAAAGTGGGAAGTAAGGTTATGTATGTTACCTAAGCAATTTGTTTGTATTTTCATGTACATATAACAAAGAGATATTTGATATTTTTACCATAAATTCGCTTTTAAAAAATGCTTAGATGGGTGCTTCATGTTACGTGAATAGATAAAATAAGAAAGGAGTATATAAGCGAAGTCTGAAAGCGGCACCGGTGATTGAAAAGTTGTGTGGAAATCGGTTGTCATGGTACGGACATGAATGTGTTGCGGAGGAAAGAGAAAAATGTCGTAAGGAAAATTTGGAGTATGAATGTGGATGCATATCAAAGGGAAAGCCAAAGAAACCATAGATTGATTGCTGTGAAGGATGATAATAATAAAAGGCCCTATTAGCAACTAAACTGATTCATCTTCATCAGCCTATAGCAGACCTCTATTGGACATAGGCCTCTCCAATTGCACGCCATGCGATTCTATTTTCGTCAACTGTCATCCAGGTGCTACCAGCCACACACCGTTTGTGTATGTATTTATAGGGTTCCTAACGGCAAGAATTTATCTAAATTTGTCGATAGACTGTTGACGCCGTTTTTTTATTGATTTTTGCTTTTTTTAGCTGGAGATTTTAACATTGATATATTAAAACGAAACAATAATCTACTATTAAATTTAAGTTTAAAACTAGCACTTAACGAACCTACTCGAATGAAGAGCAAAAGAAGCATAAAAAATTTTGCGCACAATTTCAATAAGCCCTGCAAAGCCTTGGTATTAGAATTCGCCTTATTAGACCACATAGCGCAACTTCTTAAATTCCCTGTTAACAAATTGTACACCATAAATAAGTGGCGTATACACAGACGTGATTATAGAGAAGAAAAATTATCTAGGTTGATAAATATCTCTGTAAATGATAATCATTTAAAATGTTTATCATTTACAGAGGTGTGTATAAATAAATATAAAGCTGAAAACTCCGATACAACATATCGGACGTTTTTAGACTTATTTACATTGCTTTATGACCTATGCTTCCCCTATATTAGGACAACAGTAAATATAAAAACATAGTAAACTGGATATCACGTGGTATTAAGATTTGCAGCAAAAAGAAACGTCAACTACTGTACAATATAGGATAAAGCTTAGCCAGAACAATTAAAATCGTCTTAAAAATTACGCCATGAGAACAAAAAAAAAGCTGACTAAGCGAGCTCAAAATAATTATAAAACCTACGAATAAATCTAAAACTACCTAACAAATAATTAAAAATAGCAAATTAAATATACCAAAGCCTTGTACAGATAAAATAAAAACTACGAATAAAACTATTACAGATCAAAAGTACATAGTAATGGTTTAATAACTATTTTGTAGACAAAATTCAACCTATTGTTAATTCTGGAACAAGAGTGACGCAACATATTTTGAGTAAGAGAGATTCGATGTTTATGGCATCCGGATGACATACTTAAAATTATATATACACTCAAATATGCAAACAGTGGCTTTGATGGTTTTACCACAAAATACTTAAATCTGTGGCAATCGTCATATGCTCACCTTTAAGTTACATCATTAATTTGTGTATCAGTTCGGGTATATATCCAACAGCACTAAAACATCCGTCGTAAAGCCGCTGTTTAAGAAGGACAGCAAAGAGTTCTTGGTAAATTATAGACCGATATCGCTCATATCTATTATATACAAAATTTTTCAAAAATATTTTGCCGTACAGCTTAACTCATATTTAGAACGGAATAAGATCCTCTGCGATGAGCAAAAAGGTTTTAGACAAAAAAAAGACTATTAACATGGCAATTTATGATTTCTTGCATACAATGATGACGAAAAAAAATAAAATAAAAATAAAAATAAACCGGTATGCGGTATATTCTGTTTTATAACTCAGGCGTTTGATTATGTTCAACACAGTATTTTACTTAAAAAAACTCGAAGCATATGGAATTAGAGGTAATGTACTAAAACTTTTTGAGTCATATCTTCAGCACAGAAAGCAAATAACGGAAGTCAATAGGATAAACATAAATACTAAACGACAAGAGTTACTTCGGTCGCAAGAGCGTTACTTTGTGGATGGTGTACCTCAGGGAAGTGTTTTGGGACCTCTCTTATTTACATTATATATTAATGACCTGCCGAAGTCCACAGTGCAGCCGATGAGCCTCTTTGCTGATGATAGTGTAGTGACAATTGAGTGTAAAACAGAATGAGATATAAATACGAAATTAACAATTCTCTGACTGCAAATATAGAATGGCTAAACAATAATAACCTAAAAATAAATTGTGCTAAGACAAAAATCATGCACTTTAGTCAACGATCCTTGACATTCATAAATAATCTTGACATAAATTACAATGATAATAACGTTAGGTTAGATTAGTTTTAGAAAAAAGTTTTAGGTTAGATTAGTTAATACAATGTTAAGTACTTTGACAAGAAGTTAATTCGGACGGTGCATGTCGAGATTGTGACTATCAAAATAAGTACCTCAGCCTATGCTCTGTACACACTCGCTGCAGTAGTTAGTGTTGATGCTCTGCTCACCACATACTACGGTCTAGTGGAATCCAGCTTATGGTACGGCATCATCTTTTGGAGTTAACCAGTTCCCTATCAACTCGATTGATAGGGAACTGGTTTTCAAAACTCAAAAGAGGTGCATTCGGTCGATGTTTAAAATTGAAAGAACTACGAGATGCGAGCCTTATTTTCTAAAATACAAAATCTTGACATATATATTGTCTATTGTCTTGCCTATTTATATTAGAAAATGCCATGTTCTTCATAACTAACCCTCTTTTGTTTTCTCCCATGGCAGATTTATTTCCTCGTAACAGACGATACAATACACAAATTTGTCAACATCAGCTAATTAGAATTTTATGTATTCTTTATTCTATTGTTAATATTAGCATGCCATTATTTAAGGCAAACATGATCACTAACATATTGGCAATTTGTTGTGTGTACTGTACTCATGTTTCAGCAAATAAAGATTGTATTGAATTGAGGGCGTCCTACCTTATGTTTACCAGTTCGCGGTCTCCACTCAAGAACACGTTTACCCAACGGTCGTTGGTTCTACGACTTATAGGGTCGGCCCGTTGCCACTTCAGCTTGTTTATTCTGTGAAACTGATGAGCAGCTTCTTAATACAATTTCTCCATAGAGTATGGTTATCATTCCTTAAGCTAATCACACATGGTTCAAAAGTTTTTATAAATAGCTTGAAAGCGGGTGATTCTTGAGATGAAGACTAACTTACAAGTATGGAAGAAGACGATATGTTGCACTGCCACCAAATAAATTGTGTTAAAGGCAAAATAATTTTGTTTCTTGTATAATTTTTTGTCTAGCCGTTGCTGTTGCACTGCTAGGTAATGGCCTCCCCAAAGTCCTTCATAACATTCTTTGCCCGTTCCGTCTCAAACCAGCCCGATACGATAAACAAAATTAAAAGTATTGTTTTTACTTTAGACACGTTTTCGTTGTAGGCAGGCAAACAATGTAGCTTTTAAATCATTATAATACCAGCCTTAATTACTACAGAGAGATTCATGAGCAAACCTATTTTCTTCATTTATTCGAAATAAAGACGACTTATAACGAAGATAAATGACTAAAGGGAATAGATTAGACGTTTAATACTGTTCCTAAGGCAAGGGCTAGTTGTGGATGTTTCACTGGAAGGCGTTATTAGATTCTTGAAATTCTGCGTATTTGCCTTATGCGAGCGGAGGGACGAAGATAATGTTTAAAATTAATATTATAAATAGGTAAATTATATATAATATTAACAGCAGTGTGTTCTGCTAGAGGCAATCTTTGAGAGTACTCATCCGATTATGCAAATTCTTATAGGTACTGATAGCAAAATATAGGTTAAACTTTTAACCTTCAACGGAAAAAGATTGAAGTTATAAGTTTGACGTGTGAATATCTGTCTGTGTATTTACGTTTCTGTTTTTGTCATCATAGCTCCTAAACGGATGGACCGATTTTGTTTTAGTTTTTTTTTTTGTTTGAAATGTTACTTTATTGGGTGTTTTAGCTATTTTTGATAAAATAAGTAAATTTAAAAAATTCGACTGCACAGCATGGTTTTCTTCTTGTTTACGTCCTTTTATTTCGCTTTTTAAGCAATCGGGTTTTTTACATTTTGAATTAAATTTCTTTACAAAATTATCTAAAAAGTTATAAACTTTTTAGATAATTTTATTTTTCGAATTAGGTACATTTAAACATAAAAGTATAATATATTTTTGATACCCTACCACATTATTTTGATACCCTACACGATAGGTTCGAAAGAAAATAAGTGGGTCCCCACAATATGGCGCCCAAAAACCGTTTTTCAATTTCCTATTTTAATGTAGCCAGTGACACTCACACACAAGATCAAGGCGAATCGATTGACGTACGAATTATCAAAATCGGCCAACGCGTTTCGTCTCTGGCACGCCACATAGGAACAAACATACATACATACAACAGACTGATAAACACATTACCCTCCTTCGGCAGTCGGATAAAATCGGTTAAACCAAATTTATGAGCATTTTACTTTTTGAATCGGGGTATTTTCGCAAGATATCGTGTTATACTCGTAATTACGTGTTTGGATGGATTATTGATGGAAGCTTGTTTAGCATAAGCATGTTCTAATATTGTATGTCGTTTTGTGATAAATAAACACTTATTCTTTCTTTCTTTCTTTTACTACTAGATAAATTATGTAGTTTTTGAGTCGGGGTTTTTAATTTTACATATAATTTATTAGTTCAGGGGTGAAGGTAAGTATGTAGTAAATAATTATAAAAAAACTAGTCATTACTTGCTGCTTCGCTCCCGTGGCCTATCTTATAGAAATCTTGCATTTTTACTAGCTTTTATTTACTTTCACCTGTCCCGCAGGCTTATTACGTAAAAAAACATATCATCGCTTCCAATTAGATGACATAGTGGTCAAGCGCGAGCCTATCAATAATAAAAAGAAAAACAAAAAGGAACAGCAAACAGCAATCATCGCGCAATCAAAGCTTTATGTCTTAAAAGTTATCATTCATATAGTGTAGGTGTGGTAGGTCTTACACAATCGTTTGGTAGTAATTAACTGTTTGTCAAATGCACTTATTTCTAAAACTTCTGTATTGTATAGTGTGTTTGTAATCAAATCTTATAAAAAATTGTTTTGTTTTTTTATTAAAGCTTGGGCCGATATATAAAGCCAGTGTAACTAAGCGATATCATAGCTTTCTTATCAGTGCAAACATCTTCTTTGACAGAAAATATTTTTTATACTATTTGTCAAGTCATTTCTTACCCAAATAACAAAAACCTATACCATCAATTTCTCAGAAATCACGGTAATTAATTTTACTTGGACCGTTTGCTTCAACCGGTCTGACTGACTTAGACTTAAACCTAGAATGATTGTGATTCTAAGCTCAAAATAATGATGAAGGAATAATGTATTCAACTGTCTTTCATTTATTTAAATGTAATTAGGTTCCCTTTTATTCTTAAGACTTTTTGAGATATATATTTTGACTTTATTATCATACTTACCATATAGTTACACCATTGAGGCTACTAACAAAGGGAGAAGAAGACAGGGAGGGTAATCGGACAGTGCCGGCATCAACCTAAGCTCCGTTTTTTGATCATTGTTTATTAATATTTTATTCATGTTTACTGTGCTGAAAACTAACGCAATAGTGAAAGTGTTTTACAATAACGCTGAGAAAGTGTACGCAAATAATTCTAAAAGTGAATACCGATGATAAACATTGAAACGATACTTCCAGTGTATGTTCTCCGCCATAAAAGTGCGTAGTTACAATGTCTAACAAGTGACTTATTTGTAAAACTTGATGTGAAACTGGCTAAAAGCAGTTAGTGAAATATTTTTTAAACTTACCATAAGAACTGTCTCTGTCTTAAGACATCCTGCGCACATACCAACACTCGAGTATCGCTCCACAAAACAATTCTACCCTACGCCACGAAAATGAATTGCGCGAGTTGTAAACAACAAATAGTTCGAGGAGAATTACTCAAATGTACCACTACCGTTGCATGAACATGACTTCATCCAACTATGTTGAAAATTAGAGTAAAATTACTCTTTCTTGGTGCTGCCCATCGTGCAAAAATACAAAGATTAGAACTGACGCCACCCCAGTTAGGAGACAATTACCAACGACACTCGACGACACGATAATGTCCATTGATGACCAAATACAAGACGACCAAAGCATATAGCACTGGGCAATACCGAAGAATACGACTGATCCCTGACTTTTATTGACAACCCTACAATTACATCACCGATCCCATTGACTCAAGAAACTATTACGTTAAGAAAAATTAGTGAACTACTCGAGACAAAATTAGAATTATCAGATCATCTTAACAAAAATCAGAAATACAGTTCAATTAGAAATCAATAAAGCTGTATCAAAACTTCAGCAAGAATTTAGTAACAGAACCGAACAGATTTCGCTGGAACAAACGAAGATAAATACTAGCATTACCCACATAAAGGAAAAAATACAAAAACTTGGCATAGAAAACGAAAAACTTAAAACTGATATAGCCGAGCTACAGAAAAAGAGTATGCATACGAAAGTGAATGATATCATTATGAACGACACCTCCAAACTAATAGTTATCCACGGCCTTAACGAATATTACAACGAAACAGAAACAGACTTAGAAGATTCGGTAATATACGCGTTTCAAGATACATTAAATGTTGATCTTACTGGGTACATCAAAGAGATTAATCGTATTGGACGAAACGGACATAAACGACCACTGACGGTAAAACTGATCAGTAAAAGAATGTCCAAATATATACTAGAAAACACGGGATATTTGAAAAAATTAGGCTTATGTATATCAGGATTCCTTGATAAAGACATCTTACAGAAAAGAAAGAAACAAACAGGAGAAAAGTCTTTCCTACATGATGTGACTACCGTGTCATTTATCCTAAATTAATTATCAGATATAATATTTATATTTAAATAACCACGTGCAGGCATAGCAAGAAAGGCATTCATTATAAAAAAACACCTTAAGATGCCGACATCTGGCAGCTATTAACGTTGGACTGGTCGTCGCCGGGCGCGCAGACAACAAGACAAAGAAATTGACCATTTTACGATAACACGTGTGGAGTTTTGTATAGAAGAGGTTCGCTTTAATGGCCAACCTAAAACAATGGAGAGATGGGCCAAGAGGCTGCAAGCCGTGAACAGAGTACCGTGGTATTTTTTAGAAATCGCAGGCGCCCGAGGGGCAAGGGTAGGAGAGGCGGAGTCCAGGTAGCTAGCAGAAAGAACGAAGGATGTTGGGAGACGAGACACTGAGCTTTAGGCAGGGAAACAGGACGGACTGATTTTGAGAGATCAAGAGAAGTCGGGTTATAGGGTATTACTTTGGAACCAATAATTGAAAGTCGTGTCGTTGTAAATATCGTAGTAACGAGTTTAACTATTAAGTTAATTATAATTTAGTCTTATTTCGTAATAGTATTGTGTGAGTGAGTGCCGGAATGTTTGGGTGAGTTTTAATCTTTATATAACTTAGGTAGGGACAAATCACTAATGTACACTTTATTCTGGCATGGCGAGAACTTGTAATTATCTCCTAATCCACACCTCGACAGATATTTGTCACTAGCATTTGGTCTAGGGAAGCGGTGAAGTCTTCCTTTACACTTACAAGCGCTAATTTCATCAATTGTTACACTCTACAACTACCAATTTGATTATGGGCCATTATTGAGAGTTAACTGACATAACACACATGGAAGGCGGAACCGCTAATATTCACTATTTGTATAAAATAGGCTAAATGGCCTCCCTTAATTGGGAACGTAGGACAACCAATTGTTTGTTGACAAATACTGGTCCCTATAGAAGGTCTGGCTCAGAACACTTTGCGTAATACTTGCTGTCGCTCAGATCCAGGGAGGGGGGTAGGCTTCACACGGTAGGCTTCACAAAGAACCCCAACTACATCGTCTAAGGACGCTTAGGGAACGTGTCTCGTTAAAACTAACCCACGCCGTTTTGTAGGCAGCTCAAAATCGTCACTATTTAGCGAGACATGACTTTGGATGGGTACCGCTCCTTAGCGGTCCCGAAAATCCACGCAATGGGTAGATTAAGGAAATGAGAAGCGACGAATAAATCCGCTCCGACGTACAGCAAGTTTTGGCAATGAATTCTGCACCAGACCGAGTCTGCGCTACGCCTGCATAGTATTGTATTGTGTTAATAAATGTTGTGTAGATCGAGGGTGAGCTATTTATAGTGCGCGTCCAGTAATTCTGGGAGCATGTCTTGTTCAATGGCAGAGGCGCTTAGGCACAAACTGTCCTCTGTCTTAGGATTGAATAAGACATGTTTAAGTTTAGGGAAACATGTATTGCTTGGACCGTTGCGTAGCCTTCCCTAAGGCCTCGTGTTCTAGGTCCAGCATTACACGTACGACGTGCCTGCTGTACAGACAGTCTCACGTCACTCGGGTGGGAAATCTAGACTAATATCAATGAACTCATTAACGTAAATCAAGTAAACGTATTTAACAACGCAAGCGTAGCGTTCCTTCCTATTTCCTTCCGTTAGGTAAATAATGCAATTTGCAAACCTTTATCTAGTTAACTTCATATATCACAATTGTTTTACCTATAAAGCCCTTATGGCTAACAGACAGAAATGTGTGCTGGGAGTTTGTTTCATCATTTCTTCTTACCAGCTATTGCACATAGGAAATGATGGCGGGTTGGGCGCTTTTGGGGCTGTCTTTAGGAGAGTTGATCTAATCAACTGCAGTTACTTCTAGAGTTAAAACTCTCTGACAAATTATTTAATTGTATTTGTATTAATTCTTGAATGTATATTCACTACCCGTGACCACTATTCGGTCTTTGATGTAATACTCTATACATTAGTGTAAAGGGTTTCTCACACAAGATTCAGTTAATTATAACAATTTAGTTTATATCCCCTTAGTTACGTTTTATCCTTCTAAACCACTTCCAAGTTATAAATTTATAACTGTGAATTCCAAAACAAAACAATACATAATTTGGTATTCACTAGATATATTCGGAAGAGAACCATCCAGTCAATGGTGCGAGGTTCATTGGACAGCGCGGAATGGCGGGGCGCTGTCTCTCTTTCATCAAAAGAGCCGACTTTAACTGTAAATCTAGGGCACGTTTAGGAAAAACGAAATTTTGATCAGCCTAGGGTCGGTTAGGAACCATCACATTTGGTGGCCGTGACCAGGATTCTCGTCATTAAATGTACTGATTAACGTCAGTGCAACGAGAAAGAACTAGAAAGGGTTACTATAAACAACACAACGTAAGTTAAGTTTCTATTATTCGTTAGGCACAAAAAGAGTTACCACGGTTAAAAATATTATAGGTAATAATATCGTATGTATTTACGACAAAATAACACAACGTAATTTTAGGGTTACTTAGAATTGCTAGACGATAAAAAGTACAACGACTGAATAGTTAACGCTCGCAATATGTTAGTTGAATTTGACGACTGCATGTAACGGGTTCGAGTCCCGTATGAATTATTTAGTTAAGAATATACATGGATTCTATTGTCAGGGATTTGGGTTCAATTCCCATCTGATATACTGGCTGATGAGAGATAACAATCTCGTGTCTGTGCTACTGTGGGTTTTAATCCCATAAACATTTAGATAATTTAAGTATGGTTTCATTTATTCGGTTCCAAAGTTAACGTAATGATGGGTTCGACCCCCTGTAAATGTGAGTTCGATTTTATGTTAAAGTAAATGAAAGAATTATTGTTGGTTCCAAAAGCTGAAAAATAATCATGGGTTCGATTCCCTACAAACGTGAGTTTTTGTGTCTGACAGATTGTGCAAATCATACATAGCAAGTACTGTCGCCGGAATCTATGATTATGGGATCATTTAGAAAAAAAACCCGTGTACAGATGACCACAGCTGCGTTCTTTTTTGCGTCGACCCTAGCCAAATGACTCCGTCGTTTTTTTTATTAAAACAAAGGACTGACCGGAACAGAAAAAAAAAGAGTCACCCGATACTGAGTTAAAACCCCAATCTTAATATACATGAAACAATAGATTTTTCAAACCTTTTGTCCTAGCCGTTACTAAGAAGTATGTTTTAGAAAGTTGCCATTTTACGACACTAAAGCGGTTGTAGGCCTTTAGCTGTAATAACAAACTAAAGTGTGAGATTCATGATTTTAAACATCAGGTACTAGGCAGTCCGCGGTGTCAATCAAACATAAACCTTATCACATGAAAAATACGGTTCTAAATAATAGTTACTTATTTCGCAGCCAGTCGACCGACCGGCGCATGGTCTTTTCGCTTGCCCATACGGCGCCGGCGATCGCGCCGCCGCGCGTCATGTTTGAATGCCATGTGCCATGCTTAATTTGGTCGAGTCATGTGTAATGCTACAGTACGCATTACTTGCGCGAGTCTAGTTATAACCCCAATCATAATATACATGAACAATGTGCTAATTGCAAGTAAGCCTCGCACATTAAGGGCCTCGTTCACCATCTCAAAGTAAAGCGTTGATTAGTTATGTCCAAGTTAACGCTAAGTGGCACGTAAAAGCTACGAATAACTTTTGTTAATTTCACAAACATAAATAGAGCTTCGGGTAACAACTTACTGGTTAAGTGAATGCCTTTACAAATCTTGCGTTACATACGTTCAATAACGCCACGCCAGATGTCTATAGTCATTTGTACTTTTTTTTTTAGGGTATGCGTCGTGCCGTGCGCATCACCTTTTGTTCCTTTCCTTCTTTTACATTTATGGTGTTTTTGCGTCTCATTTGGTATGCATGTGATTTTAATGTGTTACTTTATTTAGGATAAAGTAAAAAGGAGAGAACTAAATTATGTATTGTTCAGAAGTTATTAGTAAATACCACTTGAATAATGAAACTAATAACCGCTTGAATAATGAAAAAAATACCAAGGATCTTTCGAGCACTTGGGTTATTGCATAATACAATAGACGAAATCTAGAAAACAAAAATATAGTATCATCTAGATCCGTAAAATAATCAACACTGCATTTAAATACACCAATCCTAGGTATTCATTGCGTCGTAGAATGTTCTAATTCATCCAATTGATGATCAATCAAGTCAAATAAATTTCATTTTATTGATAAGCTGTAAAATAATCAACACAAAATGACAACGGACAACTTTTAACTAAACGCGCTAATGGGCAGATGTCGTGACAAGTAAGTTATGGGTCAGTTAATCTTATAATGAGTGCTACTCGAACGTCGTGAAATTCACACACGTGGTTACGTTTGACTTTGACTGGCGGTTAGCCTACTCGACACTTAGAATGCAGATGACGAGGCCCTAAGGGTTTCATATGATTTTTTTATTGAAAACAGTCTTGTTCAATATTCTTAAGCTCAATATCATTTAACTTTATAGGCAATCACACTACAGAATAGTCCGATCAATCTAGTTAGGTAATTTAATTGGGTAAGGACACAATAATTCGCATAAAGTTAAAATTTTATAGTTAAAAGAAGTTACGAAGTAGTTCAAATGATACGTTTTTTTTGTAACGTCCTTCTTTTATTACAAAATAAAGTTGCGTATTTGAGTGTACGGAGAAAACTGAGCACATATTCTTAGTTATATGTATAGTACTGGTTCCTTAGATATACAAACGTGAAGGTGACTATTTAAATTACCTAATAGGTACTTTAACATAATATAGAAAGATTCACTAAATACTGCTGACTCGACAGAGTATGCCATGTTTTAAGAGGATAGATACTTGTGTGGACTTATTTCAAATTCCAGGATACCCGAGTCATCACATAGCTACCACTACTCTATGTCTAGACCAACGGTGTGTTCTTGGCCCAGAGCTTCATCCAGGTGATTGACACCAGCTGAAACCGGCAGATGCTGTTGCGTGACTCTAGTCCCTAAGATAAGTCCTGTGTTTTTTAACGCGACGCCTTAACGGCCGCGATACCTGAATCAGGTGTGAAACAATAGAAAAACAATTGTTTTCTAATTATGACTCATGAGCTCATAACCGATAATTGGAACTATGGCTAGTTACCAATAAGAAAAGTTATGAAAGTTATCTTGTCAAAATTGTTACAATCTGAGGGGGGCATGATTCTGACTTTCCAATGCGTATCCCCGTTAGCAAGATAAACCTATGGTGCATAGAATAAAATTTATTTTGGAAAATCTGAGGTGGTTACAGTTTACATATGACTTTCAAACCTTTGTTGGATTATTTGGAGTCTCTGGCCTCTTAAAATCAGTTGGATATAACTCTCAAACTCATGTTAGAATTCTAATACTTTGTTTAATTTTAAAGGTTGATGTACCTACACACTGGTACTCAGCTAAATCCGACAAGATTGGAAGCCGACCTCAATATAGTTGAGAAAAGGCTAGGCAGGCAGATTTATGTACCTAACCTTCTAATACTTGTTCGGTTTCAGAAATGCTTACCTCTTAAGGTCAGAGGGGGGCTATTCCATCTTATTGGTATACAATTCTAATAAGCACACGAATGAACTGTTTCAGCTACTCCTGAAAACGAATTTGGCTGCTGACTGGGCATTAAGGTGCTTAAGTAGAGATCGCCATCCAGCGCAACTGCGATAGGCTGAGCTTAGAACGAGAGGGTACCATAGGTAGTACTAATAGGAGAGAATCTGGTATGTAAATTTAAATAATAAGCATGCTCAGGTCTTTTGAGATCTTTTCTAACAAGATTATTGTAGCGTTTGAAAGCTACGAAGACTCTGGTGTGTAAAACTAAGCAAAAGCATACCTACAGGTCTATTGAAATTAGTTACTTGATAATGAAATGGATTAGCGTCATTATAAATGATTTATTCAGATACAGCCATTACGTATCAACTGATAGAAGGTAATACGAGACTGTGATAGCTGATATTAAACTATGAACATGCACAGATTTAAACGAACTTTGTTACTTGAATATGACAAGAGATTATATACCTTTCGAAATAAGCAGTGACTCGAACGTAGGTGTGAATGTATATGTTACTGCGAGATACTACAAAATAATAGTAGATATTGAATCTTATTGGATTAAAGATCCAACTAGAATAATTATAACTAGCACGGCTCTGTGAACCTAGCACTAGGGTACGAGGTTATAATCTAGGACTGTTTTATGAGGCAACAGAGATCATCCTATTGTGAAAGCTCATCCGCTGTACTACGTCACGCGTCTGATTTTCAGAGGGGGGAATGTGACTACCGTGTCATTTATCCTAAATTAATTATCAGATATAATATTTATATTTAAATAACCACGTGCAGGCATAGCAAGAAAGGCATTCATTATAAAAAAACACCTTAAGATGCCGACATCTGGCAGCTATTAACGTTGGACTGGTCGTCGCCGGGCGCGCAGACAACAAGACAAAGAAATTGACCATTTTACGATAACACGTGTGGAGTTTTGTATAGAAGAGGTTCGCTTTAATGGCCAACCTAAAACAATGGAGAGATGGGCCAAGAGGCTGCAAGCCGTGAACAGAGTACCGTGGTATTTTTTAGAAATCGCAGGCGCCCGAGGGGCAAGGGTAGGAGAGGCGGAGTCCAGGTAGCTAGCAGAAAGAACGAAGGATGTTGGGAGACGAGACACTGAGCTTTAGGCAGGGAAACAGGACGGACTGATTTTGAGAGATCAAGAGAAGTCGGGTTATAGGGTATTACTTTGGAACCAATAATTGAAAGTCGTGTCGTTGTAAATATCGTAGTAACGAGTTTAACTATTAAGTTAATTATAATTTAGTCTTATTTCGTAATAGTATTGTGTGAGTGAGTGCCGGAATGTTTGGGTGAGTTTTAATCTTTATATAACTTAGGTAGGGACAAATCACTAATGTACACTTTATTCTGGCATGGCGAGAACTTGTAATTATCTCCTAATCCACACCTCGACAGATATTTGTCACTAGCATTTGGTCTAGGGAAGCGGTGAAGTCTTCCTTTACACTTACAAGCGCTAATTTCATCAATTGTTACACTCTACAACTACCAATTTGATTATGGGCCATTATTGAGAGTTAACTGACATAACACACATGGAAGGCGGAACCGCTAATATTCACTATTTGTATAAAATAGGCTAAATGGCCTCCCTTAATTGGGAACGTAGGACAACCAATTGTTTGTTGACAAATACTGGTCCCTATAGAAGGTCTGGCTCAGAACACTTTGCGTAATACTTGCTGTCGCTCAGATCCAGGGAGGGGGGTAGGCTTCACACGGTAGGCTTCACAAAGAACCCCAACTACATCGTCTAAGGACGCTTAGGGAACGTGTCTCGTTAAAACTAACCCACGCCGTTTTGTAGGCAGCTCAAAATCGTCACTATTTAGCGAGACATGACTTTGGATGGGTACCGCTCCTTAGCGGTCCCGAAAATCCACGCAATGGGTAGATTAAGGAAATGAGAAGCGACGAATAAATCCGCTCCGACGTACAGCAAGTTTTGGCAATGAATTCTGCACCAGACCGAGTCTGCGCTACGCCTGCATAGTATTGTATTGTGTTAATAAATGTTGTGTAGATCGAGGGTGAGCTATTTATAGTGCGCGTCCAGTAATTCTGGGAGCATGTCTTGTTCAATGGCAGAGGCGCTTAGGCACAAACTGTCCTCTGTCTTAGGATTGAATAAGACATGTTTAAGTTTAGGGAAACATGTATTGCTTGGACCGTTGCGTAGCCTTCCCTAAGGCCTCGTGTTCTAGGTCCAGCATTACACGTACGACGTGCCTGCTGTACAGACAGTCTCACGTCACTCGGGTGGGAAATCTAGACTAATATCAATGAACTCATTAACGTAAATCAAGTAAACGTATTTAACAACGCAAGCGTAGCGTTCCTTCCTATTTCCTTCCGTTAGGTAAATAATGCAATTTGCAAACCTTTATCTAGTTAACTTCATATATCACAATTGTTTTACCTATAAAGCCCTTATGGCTAACAGACAGAAATGTGTGCTGGGAGTTTGTTTCATCATTTCTTCTTACCAGCTATTGCACATAGGAAATGATGGCGGGTTGGGCGCTTTTGGGGCTGTCTTTAGGAGAGTTGATCTAATCAACTGCAGTTACTTCTAGAGTTAAAACTCTCTGACAAATTATTTAATTGTATTTGTATTAATTCTTGAATGTATATTCACTACCCGTGACCACTATTCGGTCTTTGATGTAATACTCTATACATTAGTGTAAAGGGTTTCTCACACAAGATTCAGTTAATTATAACAATTTAGTTTATATCCCCTTAGTTACGTTTTATCCTTCTAAACCACTTCCAAGTTATAAATTTATAACTGTGAATTCCAAAACAAAACAATACATAATTTGGTATTCACTAGATATATTCGGAAGAGAACCATCCAGTCAATGGTGCGAGGTTCATTGGACAGCGCGGAATGGCGGGGCGCTGTCTCTCTTTCATCAAAAGAGCCGACTTTAACTGTAAATCTAGGGCACGTTTAGGAAAAACGAAATTTTGATCAGCCTAGGGTCGGTTAGGAACCATCACAATGAAACCACAAAATCTCACTCTTAAGTTGACTATACCGCAAGGACATCACAAATACAGAACCACGATTAATTTTATTAAAAATAAAGATTACTGTTAACTCGTTAAGTAAAATGACATAAATAATTAATTGACGCACAATATAGTATGGACATTTTAAGTATTAATTTTATTAAATAGTAAATCAAATAAACTAATTGTAATAAATACAAAATTTTAATCGAATAAATAAATAAGTAAATATAATACATAATGTAAACAATGTAGTGTAATACATTATGGATTTTATTAGTTAGATAGTTTATTAATATCAGATTTTAATAATTGTTCTTTTTTATTTTTTTATTTTGTACTCCTACCACTGTTGTGTCCTTTTTAACCCAAAGGTTGACTGGTAGAGAATGCCTTGCTGCATTAAGTCCGCCTATGTATCACCATTGTACATGAAGTTTAAATAAATAAATAAATTTAACATACACACAGAAAGACACACACATATTAGTACATTTAATCACATAAAACCAGATAGATGGCAAATAGATGACTGAAATGTGAATTATACAGGGTGTTTGGAAGGGAGCTGTACATACGCCTAGGGTAGAAACTAGGGATAGTCTGCTACCTACCCCCGCCCATTATATTGACCTTGGCCTCAAGGTTTTTTTTTAATTTATTATTATTTTTTATTTGACTTTTTTATGATTTTTTGACTAAAACTACCTGTAGCTCAAAATCTATCCATGGGACCGGTCGGCTAATGGTCTTGTTTTAATCGTTAGAGTCTTAGGGTCCTGCAAAAAATTATTTTACACCAGAAAATTGTGGAGAAGAAAAGTTATGGGGCCTGAAGTACCGTAGTAAGGTAAAGAAATAATTTTAAGGGCAACTTTCTATGGGGTTTAAAAAAAAACTAACAGGGTTGGAGTTCTTCTGATTTTTTTAAAACATCCTCAGTCCATGCCCTTTCTAACGATATGCTAAAAGTGTAATTATCACTTTTAGTTTTAAAGTTATTAATTAATTTCCGCAACTAGGGCACTTCAAGCAAAAATTTCAACTAATGAAAATTAAATGTGTTCGATCGTAAAAGGATGGCAAATGAAACAAAAAATTTGGTAATGACTAATGTCATTAAATTACAAATTTTAATTAATTACTAATTTTAATTAATTACAAATTTTGTTCAAATTGATGACCATTGACCTGTAAACATGCTCGGCACCTCTTCCTCATCTCCACGGTCACCGTTCTAAGCAGCAGTTCCTCGCGCATTGTATCGAATGCGGCGTGGATCCTGTTAATTAGAACCTCCCTTGTTGGTACTTCTTCTGCGTACACCAACTCTTTCGCCCTTCCCCAGACGTAGAAGTCGAGTGGGGTAAGGTCAGGCGACCTTGGGGGCCAGGGAATTGGCCCACCCCGACCAATCCAAGAATTAGGAAAGCAGTTGTCCAGAAGCTCCCTCACTGCTAGGCTCCAATGAGCAGGACAGCCGTCGTGCTGGAAGACTATGGGCCGATCTTCGTCAAACACTTCTTCCCCTAAATCAGGCAAATCGTTTTCGAGGAAATCTAAGTAGTTTTGCCCGTTTAGGTTGTCTGGCAAAAAGTGCGGCCCTATCAACCGATTACCGATGACGCCTGCCCATACGTTCACGGAGAACCTTTGTTGAAAACCTCTGTGCCTCTTGACTCTCGGGTTTTGATCTCTGGGTGCCCAGTGATGGAGATTGTGGTAATTTACAATTCCTTCCTTGTCAAACTTGGACTCGTCAGTCCAGAGAATACTCCGTAAAAAATTAATATCTTCCACGTCCGTATGGAGCAAGTGGCGGCAAAACTCCACCCTTCTTGCATAGTCGTTATCCTCTAATAGTGTATCTATGTGTAATAATCTTTAATTTTCATTAGTTGAAATTTTTGCTTGAAGTGCCCTAGTTGCGGAAATTAATTAATAACTTTAAAACTAAAAGTGATAATTACACTTTTAGCATATCGTTAGAAAGGGCATGGACTGAGGATGTTTTAAAAAAATCAGAAGAACTCCAACCCTGTTAGTTTTTTTTTAAACCCCATAGAAAGTTGCCCTTAAAATTATTTCTTTACCTTACTACGGTACTTCAGGCCCCATAACTTTTCTTCTCCACAATTTTCTGGTGTAAAATAATTTTTTGCAGGACCCTAAGACTCTAACGATTAAAACAAGACCATTAGCCGACCGGTCCCATGGATAGATTTTGAGCTACAGGTAGTTTTAGTCAAAAAATCATAAAAAAGTCAAATAAAAAATAATAATAAATTAAAAAAAAACCTTGAGGCCAAGGTCAATATAATGGGCGGGGGTAGGTAGCAGACTATCCCTAGTTTCTACCCTAGGCGTATGTACAGCTCCCTTCCAAACACCCTGTATATATAGGAAAATTTTTAAGCGCTAATTCCTCTCTCCTAGACACTGACTGTATGTAGAATGTTGCTGTGCCCGACAGGATCCATAATTACTTATATTTACCACCTACAGTACATTATGGATGCAATAAATTGAATTTGAATTTGAACAATCCTGAAACAATGCACAGTTCCTGTAGGTTGCTGGAAAATTCTTGATTCTTGTCTAAGACTAGCTTTACAAGAAGGTATAAGTAACAAATCAAATCAATCTATACTTCATGAAGTAGCCTACCTGCTTTATAAAGTATAGATTGATAGATGACGTCAACGTTTTAAAATGTTATCCATAACAATATTACACATGCGAAAGTAACTCTGTCTGTCTGTCTGTCTATTACCTTTTCTCGCTACACCACCAAAACTTAGATGAAATTTGGTAAGGTGATAGTTTGAGACCCTGGGAAGGACAAAGGTTAGTTTTTATATGAGAATTTGGTTCCTTAACATATTTCCGACATTCACACTTGCAGAAAATTAAAATCATTTCTTTATTACAAGTACATATTTTTGATAAATCATGTTTTTAAATTGAATTATTTGACAATTGATTTTCAGTAAATTCTCGTTCAATTTTCTCATAATTGTAAATGTTAATTAGCTTCTACATGTATTACTAACACCAATTTATAAGTATTTTTTATTAATGGACTGTATTTTTTATTAGTGGACTGTAAATTGTCTAAATCTAAACTATAATAATATTATTAAGAGGTAAAGTTTATTATTATTATTATATACTTTATTGTACACCACTTAAATAATTACAGGACAAAACATTATAAAGATCAGTGTACAATGGGCGGTCTTATCGCACAAGGCAATCTCTTCCAGACAACCTTTGGATCAGTGTACAAAAACTATATTAAATAATATTACTTAGATACAACATAAAATACATACATACAAATAAAATAATATACTAATACATATAAAAAAATAGGGCAGAGAAAGGAGAAGAATAGGGGTTCCCTATCCATTTGCATAAAATTTTAAGACCTAATATATCTTAGCATAATTTTGTTTGGCATAATTATATTTACGCATAATATAATTACGCATAACAGCTTACGCATAATTTTAATAAGCATAATTTCTCTAACCATAATAATGATTAAGCAGAATATTCTAAAGCATAAATTTATTAAGCATAAAGTTCTAAAGCATAACTTTTTTAAGCATAATATCCTAAAGCATAAATTTATTAACACATACAGCATGCAAGCAAGCATACAGCATGCAAGCAAGCATACAGCATGCAAGCAAGCATGCAAGCAAGCATGCAGCAAACAAGCAAGCATGCAGCATGCAAGCAAGCATGCAGCATGCAAGCAAGCATGCAGCATGCAAGCAAGCATGCAGCATTCAAGCGAGCAGGCAACATGCAGCAGGCAGGGTTTCTGTCTCGGCTCCGGCGCTGCGGGCTTCCGGCGGCCCCACGCGTGCTAATCGTCGCAGACGGCTTTCGCTCACCACCGCAGCTTCGGCTTGTTGGCCGGCTTCGCCGGCCAGCCTCAGCCGCGGCGCCTCGCTCGCAGCCGCCTGCTCCTCAGCCCGTGGGCCGCCTCGCCCCTACGCGCCTACGCGATTTTAAATTACACTCTAGGGGTAGGACAAACAAGACTACGTAGAGTCGGTTTTGCAGCAATTCGGTTCTGTCACTAACTTTTGTTGCACATCATATTAAATTTTTAACCAACAATATTATTTAATTGTTACAGAAACTATAGCAAATTCGTTTGATCAGAATTATGTATAGGGCACTACGAGTTCAGCACCACCATTTCCACCCAAAGTCTGGAGTACGTATCTACTAGAAAAGGAAAATAGACCTAGGACACAAAATCATGCAGAGGCATGGCACAATTGATTAGCACATTTTGTGGGAAAACACCATCCTGGATTTAAGTTTTTGGCAAAAAGATCGTTCAAGAAATAAAACATCAAACCATTGAAATAGATAAACTGGATGTCGGAAAATCACTTATACCAAAAAAAAAGAAAAAATACACGGACAAAACCAAAAGAATTGAAAAAAAAAAAATTATAAAAAAGATGAATATACTTCGAAACTAGCATATTTACAAGCAAATTGCTAAAAATATACACCTAAAATAAACAATTATACATAATTAAGGACCACTGTTTCAATCAGTTAACTTCTTTGTGAGGAATAACCGCCATATTTATTTCTCATAATAGAAGTTAACTGATTGACATATTTTTTTATACAAAAACTGCCAAAACATCTAATATATTCTTCAGATAAAAGTTATCTTGCGATTGAAAAATCGTTTAAGTTACATAATGTTATGTATAATAAATCATTTGCATGAAAATTGTTTTTGTTATTTATATTAATTGTATGCCTAAATATTATTATGCTAATAGTCATTAGGCCTACTAACGTTATGCTAATAGTCATTAGGCCTACTAACGTTATGCGAATCAAATTTATGCCAAAACAAATTAGTCTTTAAGATGATTATGCCAACATAAAATGTATGCCTAAAAAAAATATGCCAAAGTATTATTATGCCAAAACAAATTGTGCCAAAATCGTTATGCCGAAGTATATTAGGCTAAAGAACATTATGCGAAAAGAAGGGATCCCAAGAATAGGAGGTTGAGGTTGAGGTTGTAGGGGATAATCTCTTGATCTAATGAACCGATTTAGATGAAATTTGGCATGGAGATAGTTTGAGACTTAGACCCTTGGAAGGATACAAAATAGTTTGTATTGCCTTGGCATGGTAAAACACTTTTTAAGTGGATGAAGCCGCGGGCAGAATAAAGCTGTAAGATCAACGATACGCTAATAAGGCACAAACAAGGTTCTACAACATTAAGGAATTTATGGAACATAAAAACATTTGTGCATAGTATTCATTAATGTATTGTAAATAAATTGATGATATTTGTATGTAATAATAATGTGAGAATAATATGGTAATAATAATTTATTAATAATATAATAATATTTCTGTAAAATGGTGACATTTAAACATAAATAATTTGCACGCTTGCTTGCGAGCAGAATACAATGACTTTAAGATCTTCCCTTGTAAACTATATATTTTCTTTCAAATAAACAATTTGAATTTGAAGGAGAACAAAGTAAATGGTGGTGGATAGTTATTATGAGTACCATATATAAATCCTACACAAAAAACTTTTACAACGCTTTGCCAGCTCCAGATTACATTTGAAAAATGGCAAAGATAGCATATATTTCACCAGGCGGCTCGTTGCCAACTTTTCAATTTTCATTTTCCAATTATTTCACTATCTAGTCAAAGATACGGCTGTAGAACAAAAATCATTCATTTTACTATATACTTTAAGAATTAAAGAGCTACTAAGAATATCCTATATAATTTCATGAAGATCACTAATTAGGAGTGCTAATAACTCATTAAGAATTGCAAATAAGGTCTTATTTAAAAGCCTTACAGGAAAATGAGTTTACGATTTTAAGAGGTTTAAAAGGTGAGTTTAAAGCTTAATGCCTGAATTATACCAAAGTCTAATAGTATAGTATTATTAACTAGTCTAATTAGTGAATACGGATGTTTCCTGAGTAGAAAAATCATAATTCTATTTATTCTGTCAGTGAGATTATCAAATAATATTGAACCCGTATTTTTTGCTTTATCAAATTGACAAAGATAAAGCGCATCAAAGTTCAGGAATGGTGGCTTGTGACGTCACTTTGTCAGTATAAGGTGTAGCACACCATGACGTCACGCGATATTTCAACGCACTCATCATCATCATCATCAGCCTTTTTAATGTTCCAACTGCTGGGACACAGGCCTCCTATCATAATGAGGAAATGGGCTTTGCCTGCACAAGAAGAAAATACTTCTTCATATTTCCAACAGAATGGATAAGTAACAACTAGGATAAAAATCCCATGTCATAATCCAGGTCATGGTCTACGGTCTACGAGTATGCCATTTTGCCAGTTTGATCCAAACCTAAACTACCTATGAAATGTGAGTGTGTTGAGAGTCAGTTTACATTCATAAGCACTTCTGGCCTTAAAGTCACTCTGTATTTCGCTTCACCATCATTATCATCAACCTTTTTATGTTACCATTGCTTATCATTCTAATGGAATAAAATACTTCAAATAATTCTTGTGCGGGCAAAGCAGGAATATAATTGGAATTAAAACGAGTATAAGTAACGTTAGACGTTAGACACATCTTCTCTGGACATAATGTCTTGACTATTATGTACCTGCTCTGTCTTTTTTCTCGACCTACGTTGTCCCACTGTTAGTTCTTCTCCATAGCCTTTCACTCTTCCTGGTTACGATTTATTTGGCCAATGCCCTGCAAACGCCTCTAAGGGGATCCCTTCTTTTCGCATAATTTTCTTTGTCCTAATATACTTCGGCATAACGATATTGGCACAATTTGTTTTCGCATAATAATACTTCGGCATAATTTTTTTAGGCATACATTTTATGTTGGCATAATCATCTTAAAGACTAATTTGGTTTGGCATAAATTTGATTCGCATAACGTTAGTAGGCCTAATGACTATTAGCATAACGTAAGTAGGCCTAATGACTATTAGTATAATAATATTTAGGCATACAATTAATATAAATAACAAATACAATTTTCATGCAAATGATTTATTGTACATAACATTATGTAACTTAAACGATTTTTATTTAAGTTACATAATGTTATGATATTTATAACTTTTATCTGAAGAATATATTAGATGTTTTGACAGTTTTTGTATAAAAAAATATGTCAATCAGTTAACTTCTATTATGCGAAATAAATATGGCGGTTATTCCTCAGATAGAAGTTAACTGATTGAAACAGTGGTCCTTAATTATGTATAATTATTTATTTTAGGTGTATATTTTTAGCAATTGCTTGTAAATATGCTAGTTTAGAAGTATACTCATCTTTTTTACTAATAATTTTTTCAATTCTTTTGGTTTTGTCCGTGTATTTTTTATTTTTTTTTGGTATAAGTGATGTTCCGACATCCAGTTTATCTATTTCAATGGTTTGATGTTTTCTTTCTTGAACGACCTTTTTTGCCAAAAAATAAAATCCAGGATGGTGTTTTCCCACAAAATGTGCAAATCTATTGTGCCATGCCTCTGCATGATTTTGTGTCCTAGGTCTATTTTCCTTTTCTAGTAGATACGTACTCCAGACTTTGGGTGGAAATGGTGGTGGTGAACTTGTAGTGCCCCATACATAATTCTGATCAAACCAATTTGCTATAGTTTCTGTAACAATTAAATAATATTGTTGGGTAAAAATTTAATATGATGTGCAACAAAAGTTAGTGACAGAACCGAACTGCTGCAAAACCGACTCTACGTAGTCTTGTTTGTCCTACCCCTAGAGTGTAATTTAAAATCGCGTAGGCGCGTAGGGGCGAGGCGGCCCACGGGCTGAGGAGCAGGCGGCTGCGAGCGAGGCGCCGCGGCTGAGGCTGGCCGGCGAAGCCGACCAACAAGCCGAAGCTGCGGTGGTGAGCGAAAGCCGTCTGCGACGATTAGCACGCGTGGGGCCGCCGGAGGCCCGCAGCGCCGGAGCCGAGACAGAAACCCTGCCTGCTGCATGTTGCCTGCTCGCTTGAATGCTGCATGCTGCATGCTTGCTTGCATGCTGCATGCTTGCTTGCATGCTGCATGTTTGCTTGCATGCTGCATGCTTGCCTGTTTGCTGCATGCTTGCTTGCATGCTTGCTTGCATGCTGTATGCTTGCTTGCATGCTACATGTGTAAATAAATTTATGCTTTAGGATATTATGCTTAAAAAAGTTATGCTTTAGAACTTTATGCTTAATAAATTTATGCTTTAGAATATTATGCTTAATCATTATTATGGTTAGAGAAATTATGCTTAAAAAAATTATGCGTAAGCTGTTATGCGTAATTATATTATGCGAAAATGTAATTATGCCAAACAAAATTATGCTTAGATATATTAGGTCTTAAAATTTTATGCAAATGGATAGGGAACCGCCTCTAAGTCATCACGCCAGCGTTCCCTAGGCAACCCTCGGCTTTGACGCCTATTTTCTACCCCTACTAGGTGGCGACTCTGGCTCAATCTTCTTTGTGCACTCTGGCACAATCGATATCTAGAGCTATCCAGATGGCCACAAACTTGAGTGGAATTGAATCGACGCGTAATAAAGAAGAGAATTGCCTTATTTACTATTACTAAGTTGCAAGAAATAGAACTATTACAAGAAAAAAAATACCTCTAGTCTTGTTCAGAAAATTACTTGGCCTCAAGCACTTTAAAATAATGAGCAGCCTTTTTATCCTTACTTAAATTGATTAGGTGAATGATTTAATTTTCCTTGATAACAATCACCAATTAAGTTATAATTATTGTTCAGCGTTTCACTATACTTAATAATAACTTTAGTGCTGACTCGTAGTAAGAACTTTGAGATGGCGTTTTGAGATTGTCGCACCAAATGGTTTCTAAAGAAAATATATTTTTAGTGAATGTTTATTTATTTATTTATTATTGAGAGGCTCTCGCTTGACCACTATCTTACCTGATTTGTTGTTTGTTGTTTTTTCGATCATTTCCTTCTGGTTTGAATGTAATTTTCTGTAATTGTCTTTTGGCTATGAATATGTTTGCTTAAAGTTTATTTACGTCATTAGTTGAACAGTCAGGTTCCAAATGTATTACCACTTAGGGCTAATGCGGTAGGGTCTAGTTTAATTTTTATTCCAGCTGCACTTCTTGTAAGACCTTTATATCAACTTAAAAAAAAGTAGAACGTTCTCAATCCGATCCATACTATCCGTATATGTTTAGTAAATAAATAATGTGAGCTTCTCTCCCTCTAGATACATTGCCGAATGTATAACATACAATCCCTTGTAACCACACCCCTGTGGTTACCTAAATCCATCTCTGCTAACATCGAGGAATATAGAGACTTTTTTATATTTTCCATAAATAGAATATTTTATATTTTAAACACAAAATTGTATCCGAAAATATCGCAAAGCTAATAGAATTTCAGAAAACTCTATTTCTGGATGCCATGCCCCAGTTCTGATTCATTTGTGGATAACTAGATTTTTTCTGACATCCAAAAACGTGTTAAAGCTTATATGAATAACATAGATTCCAAGTATTGGGAATTCATTCATCATTTATTGAATAACATACAGGTAGCAGAATATTACCAGAATTACTTAGAAAGAAGAATTATGAGTAGGTGGATATAAAAATGTAATCTTCTTTTTGAACAAATTACCAAAAAGGTGGAGGTACTATATTCGACTTTATGTTCACCGATTTCTCTGTGAATAGTGGACCGATTTTGAAATTCTTTTTTGTTTGAAAGAGTATGTTTCGAAATTGGTCCCATTTTCATTTGGTGAAGATCTGATTCAGATGAAGAATTTTGTAGATATACAAAATAACTCTTCAGTAAATGACGGCAAGTCTCTCAGGATTGCTGCAATAGCATGTCTGTTTATTGTTTATACCATTTCATAACATAACATTACGACAGTACGCTCTTAAGGGGTACGCAGATGTATACAGTTCACCCTGATACACTCTCATTTCACCGGTTATGTTCAAGATTATTGTTTTTTTTTTATATTTTTGGGTAATCTATTCTGGCATTATAGGAACATTACTAAAGGCAAGTTGCCTATTAGATACAACTAAAAAGTGAAAGAATACTTTTAAAAAAATAATACTACCGACTTCGAAATAAGAAAACTACAAAGTGAAAAATAACTTTATTTTTGGAAGTCGGTGTCTTTGGTAGGTACCAGTTTTTTGCGTAATGGACACCGACTTCCGAAAATGAAGTTATTTTTCACTTTGTAGTTTTCTTATTTGGAAGAAAATAGTATTTTATTGCAAAAAAGTTTTTTTCACTTTTTCGAAATTGAGATTTTGTTGGGCCAACAGTTCGCTTATTTCCAGGCATTGTTACTTTGGCTGTATATTTTTGGGGCACAGAAGGCTGGATAGGAGGTGAATCATAGCTTATGACTCAGCACATTGCACTGTGCTGCCAGTCTAATGAAAGATCCCTACTTTGCGAGGTTCGTAGGTACTCGGATTTTGTGGTGGTTAAGATATGTTCAAATGCTGATGAATGACCTGATTAGTCTCGATACACTTTTGTATATATTACACTTTTCCTTAATTTAATTTTGTTTTAATTTGAATTTCCTTTAATTTTATTTTATTTTAATTTTATCCTTTGATTTTATTTTTTTTGTTTTAAATTCTTATTTTATTTTATTTTATACGACTTAATATGACAATTAGTTAATGTTATTTTCTGGTATGAATTTGTAAATGAGTACTTGGTGTGCCTTGTTCAATAAACAACCTAAATGGTGTCGAATATCGGAACCGAACTAATTAATGTAACATAAACTGAAAGCCACACAAATGTATAAAGAGGTTCTGTTACACATTAGATTAATTAGTTTACGATAATATAAAGAATTTAGAACATAATAAAAATTATACCATTACCAGTGTGACACAGATATTATTGTACGCATTATAAAACTGAATGCATCAAGTTCATCGCGATTAAGCGTTAAAAATGCGGGCGAGAACTTATAGTACGCGGTCTAATGCGCCAAGCACCCAGTGCAGGTGATAATGAAGATGATGATGATGAGGACTTCCTTTTCCCCACTTAGACTCTCATTCGGTCCGTTGTGCGTGGGGTTCTGGCTAACAAAGCTAGCCTAGCTCCGCTAAAAAGCACAGAAACTGCCTGGGAGCTTCACGCCTGCAGTGAGTTTACGAAAATTTTATAACGTTCGTTTCACTTCGCTACAAGCCAGATGACTCATCACGAAACTAAGTAGGTACTGCTACACGCGTAGCATTACATACCTGTATTGCTACGCCAGTAGTAGAAGGTAGCATTGTAGCATTACGTAGCCGCGTTGCTTTGCGTAGTAGCGTAGCATTACGTAGTAGCGAAGCATTTCGTAGCAGCGTAGCATGGACTGTGATATGATATATTTTAATGCAATGCGCATTTTCGAACGAAGATGTCTGGAATATCCTAAAAAAGCTGCATTTGGAAGCTAGTGCTTCAGAAAAAGGAGTCGTAGCTCGCGCGTTACCGCATTTGCAACACCAGGTTTGAGTGACTCGATTTGCTCAGTAGGTACAGCATTCTTGATTATATAAATCTTAACTAGTATTACAAAGAGGTAATGTTGTTTGTTTGTTTATACGAAGCAATCTCGGTAAGCAGTCCAGAGATTACTTCTGATTTTCAAAATTCTTTCAATCTGATATCAAGCTTCGTACCATACCATATACAGTATACTAAAATACGCAAAATACGCGCTTGGTCGTGGAGTTGTGGATACCAGCCCGTTTTAACCTAACCTTTTAACCTACAGTGTACGAGCACTTTGCCCGCGATTACGTTCGCGTGATCTGTATTTTATCCTACAGATGACTATTTAGTTTCACATCCTTAAAGGTTGAATTTCCAAAATCCCTTCTTAGTGCTCCCTTACATCATGAAAAGAAGCCCAGTACCGTATTTAAAAAAAAAAATTATAACAGTGACAAAGGATTCCTAAATTTTTTTTTAGGAGTAATTTTGAAAAATTAATTATGACCAACTTTACTTAGGTTAGTATTTACGCCAAGTTAAAAATATGTAAGCTCAAAAAAAATCCACCTTTTCACTTCCTTAGGGGTAGAATTTCGAAAAACCAATAAATACAACCAAAAGAGTAAATGTTTAATTTACACCCACACACACAGTGTCACACTAAAAAGCGTAGAAGTTTCACACAAACTTTCAACCCCCTTTTTACCTCCTTAGGGGTGGAATTTCCAAAAACGAATAAATACATGATTTTTTTTTATCAACCAAGAGCGTAAATCTCAAATTTCATGTGTCCAACTTACAACCGGTAGAAATTTCATACAAACTTTCAACACTTTTTCTACCCCTTTAGGGGTGGAATTGCCAAAAACCAATAAATTCATAAATTGTTTTTATCAACCCACAGCGTGAATCTAAAATTTTACGTGTTTAACTTACAATCTGCAGAAATCTCATACAAACTTTCAACCCCCTTGTTGCCTTCTTACGGGTGGAATTTCCAAAAACCAGTAAATTCATAAATTCTTTTTATCAATCAAGAGCGTAAATGTAAAATTTCACGTGTCCAATTTACAAACTGAAGAAATTTCATACAAACTTTCAAACCTCCTTTTATCCCCTTAGGAGAGGAATTTCCAAAAATTCTTTCTTTATGCGCAATTACGTCATTCCAGAAACTTCCCTGCCAAATTTTATCTTTTTACGTCAAGCGGTTTGTAATACTTCGTGATGATACCTTTCGCTTTTAAATATTCTGGCATAATGCACGTAACTTGTGTATTAACTGATAACATTATGAAATAAATAACAAATATAACGGAAACAGTCATTTAAAATACGGAGTTTCCACATCTATGACTACAAATGGCATATAATATATCATTTTTGTGACGGCATGTGGTTTCCATGAATTTTTAACACGTCATCTGTCGCACTATTTTCATAATGGTCAAATGGAATTGAAAAGTATGGGCGAGCTTTGCGGGATTTACTCGAGATGTGTTCCCTAGTGGATAAAATTCAGGATTTTCCTAGGATGATAATTATGTGTACAAGTATCAAAGGACGGTCCTTAGTTTTATCCCTCTGGAAAAGTATAATTAAGATTGCGATGTTGTTATTATGATTCAGTAGAAAATCAAGTGACTAGACCATAGAAAAAAGTTCGAACCCCTTTTATGAAAACTGATTAGTAATTAATCCAGTGATTTTCTCAGAAACAGCACACACATAATGGTTTTAGCAAAAGTCTTTTAATGGAAATCACGAATTGACTAACGTAAGCAAAGTTGATTGAAATTCGCTCAATCGAATCAAATTTTACGTATCACTTTTAAATTTTCAATATTTAAGTTCTTATTCATTAAGGTTGCGGGACCTTTACTGTCGATATGATTTTCATATTAAAATTATGAATTTTTCGAATTGACTCAGGCGTCCTGATTTCAATCCATTTTATTCTGATTTTCAGTACATAAAATTAGTAAAATATATTTTTTACACTAAGATTACAGTTCTTTGAATTCAGAAGTTGTGGCAAGCCTATAATTAATTAAATAACTGGTGACTCATTCCAAGTATATAAAAGCAGAAAAAGTTGATTACTTTCATCAAAGAATTTGTGCTCTATATATATTGAGTTGGCATGCTAGTCTGTTTTATGTTTATCATACACACATAAACTCATGCCTTTTTCCCAAGTGGGTAGGCAGAAACTACAGAACGCCACGTGCTATGACCCTAACATACTTCTTTTGCTTCACTCACGCTCATACATCTAGTCATACACGCACGCCGATTATGAGTACTGCGCACCTGCCCTTTCTGAAGAACATCACCAATAAGGTTGTCTGGACATCAAAACTGAAAAGCAATAAGATAGATATTCTCAAAAAAGCAAAAGTCTATGAATAGAGACTACGAATTGACTAACGCAAGTAAAGTTGATTGATATTCATGGAATCGAGTCTGAATATTTATAACTGATAAATGATTTTCATTACTAACGTTCTTATTAAAAAAGGTTAAAAATTGTGTCAGTACGATATGGAAAATTCTTAATATTTTCAAATTATAAATTTTCGGAATTGACTCAGCAGGTTAATGCTTTCCGATTTCAATAAGTTTTACTTTCAATCAATCAATCAAATCAAATCAATCAAAATTTCTTTATTCAAGCAGGCTTTTATTTACAGTAAGTACATAAATTGAGTAAAAAGATAAATAAGATAACAGTTCCTTGAATTTAGCTGTTGCGTTCAGCCTATAATTAATAACTGGGTTAATCATTACCAAGAATTCAAAGAAAAAAATAAGTCTAGTCATTACTTTTAGAAAAAGTTGATTACTTTCATCAAAGAGCTCTGTTCTACTATAAAGTATTGCGTGTTATTCTACGGTAGCTTTTTTCTACGGTAGTTTATAATCATCCAATTATTTCTTTTGCTTTGAAGCTAACTATTTAGAATCATAGTTATTGCGTCACGGAAGGCTTATTATAGCTTGACCTGCTTGTAAGACCGTTGGTTATTAGTTTATTTTTACCCGACTTGGTTAAAAGTTGGTTTATGTTTATGCGTTGGGTTTTCTTTGTTGCAACAAAGTGCACCGTTTTACGTTCAGTTTTACCGCTACGCTTGCGGGATTTCTGCTCACACGGAACAAAATATTGCGTTCAAAAGTTTCTGTTTTAGTGGAGGTCTACCAACGTGAAGTAAGTGTTTCTATTCCGAAATGTTTTCCAGTGGTTTCCAAACTTCCCAACCAGCCAGCCACTCGAAATTCTAAATTATAGGGTAGGCAATCACGATATATTTAGTAAATTCATACCCTCCACGTCCTGACACTCATTTAGCCTGGTAAATTTATTTTCATTATTTATTTCGTCTGTGAGTCTTTGCTTGCTTTAAAACACTCAGGTTAGGTGGCAATGGTTTGTTAACTTTACTTTTTATGTAGCTCCATAGAAAAACATCAGCAAGCGTTAAATCTGTGGTATTTGGTCTGCCATATCACGTCAAGTATGCTTTGGGCTGACATATCAGGAATTATCGGGCCTTACTTTCTTGCGTGTGATTGAAGATTTTAGCTACAGGATAATTGAGTTACAGAGGATAACTGGAAAACACAGCTTTGGAAGAAGAAATGAAGCTGTTTATTTTAACTTAAAATAGGATATTGCCGCGGGTTCATTCACGTAACATATCTCACGGGAACTGAAACTGAATCAAAAACAAATTCTTTATTTCAATTAGGCTATTAAGCGGCACTTTTTAAAGTGAAAAATTTAAATTTTAAATAATAATAATTGATTCTACTTACTCTTTAAAAATAAAGTTTTGCAATATTTACATACATAATTATATCTACATATCAATTCGTATAAGTGTGGACGATGTACCCAGTATAATAAAATAAAAATAAAAAAGCCTTTTATTTCCCTTAGATTTTATAGACACAGAACACACACACACACACAGATCGCAGATCTATGTACATATTATAATGTATTTCTAAGTATCTATAAAAATAACAGTTTTTATATAAAAGTTATGGGTACTAAAGAAAGATTATAAAAAATAGATATAAGAAATAATTCTTATATCTATTTATTATAATCTAAAGTCTATCTTTCTTTAGTACCTATAACTGTTATATGAAAACTGTTATTTTTAATAATTTTATTCTTAAATTAGTTCTAAGTATTTTTTTTGTATTTCATATAAAACAATTATCTCTTGCACCAAAAACTTTTATACTTAACATAGTTTACATATTTTATTATAATTTCTTAATCCTAAGGTAGTTTTTAGTTTTAAAAGTTAGATATTATTATATTCTATAATTTAAGGTAAGTAAGATGAGCTTATTACAAATGTTTTTCTTTCCTTAATAATATTACAGAAAAAATAATTAATTTAATCTACAAGAACCCTTCCGCGGGTGAAAGCCTCCTTCAAAGAATCCCAATGTTTAATATCTAGGGCTGATTTCATCCAGCCTGGGCCAGTTGTTCTGGCTATTTCACCTTCCCATCTCATAAGCGGTCTGCCCCTGTATCGTTTCCCACTTGGGCCCTTCCACGATGTCAACCTTATGGTCCATCGTTCATCAGGTACACAGGCACCCAGTATAACACTACTTTATTACGTAAATATAGGTATAAAATATTACAAGCACTCACAGGTAAATTCATTCATTTCATAAATAGGAACATGGTTCTCACATACTCTACACAAACATTGCAAGCATATGTAAATTACCTAATTCAACAACAACGGTATAATATAACGGAAAAACAGAGCTTTGGAAGAAGAAATGAAGCAATTTATCTTAACTTAAAATAGGATTTTGCCGCAGCTTCGCTCCCGTGACCTAACTCACAGGAACTGAGACTGAATGACAAGTAAAGTAGCCGAAGACACTTAGTGATAGTGTAACTTTCTATTAGTGACTGGATTTTTGTATTCGCGTGCGTCATCATCCTCATCATCATCAATATCTTTCCAACCAGAAGGCGTCCACTGCTGGACATAGATCTCTCCCAAGCGTAGCCACACTGATTGGTCGTGTTCGTCTCGCATCCACCGGACTCCCCCAGCTTTGACTAAGTCGTAGCTCCACCTTGATTAAGGCCTTCCAACGTTGTCGTCTTCCGGTACGCGTTCGCCACTCCATAACTTTTCAGCCCCAACTACCAACCGTTCTGTTTGCAATGTGCCTCTAGCAGTGGACGTCTTTCGGCTGAAATGATGATAGTGATGATGATTATAAAAACATACAACTCAAGTGAATCACAACGATGTTCAAATGGTCGCCTCTTTACCGTCTATAGATTTTCAGCAGCTTTCTTACCTGAATCTAGTCGATAACCTAGATATTTCTTAGGTAACCTTTTGCCTTAAAATCTACTGAATCCTAATATATATGGTATAACGTTCGACCCAGCGTGCAAATTGACGTCGGCTGTTAGTAATGACGGTTCGTACCGCTTCTTTCACGAGAGTTGTCTTTTTAGGAACCGGGCCAACTGCGCGAATTTCAAATGTGAATGTACTGCTGTATAGACTTCGGACACTAACTGTTTTTATTACTTTGTTTACAATCTGGACTGGACTGCTAGTAGGTATTTCAAGGGGTCAAGATATAAAAAGAGAGTAAGATATCTCAAAATGTGTTTCTACATCAACTTCAAGGTATATACTATACCTACCTAACTAAGATCAGGTCAGGAAACTTTTTTTACCTACTCTGTTTTTCACATCAACTAGAGGGAATAACATTATTGAAGTTCATAAATATGAGGGCACCGAACATTGCTCTAATGATAAGATTAACAGAATTGAGGGCAAAAGTTAAATTTGCCTTAGGAAAACTGTAGTTTCCATACATCGACATAAGTTGCGGTCAGTTTACCAACAGCAATTTATAAGTTAATAATATATTTTTGATATAGGTACAAATTTATAGTTTTTGGATTTTTTCATTTACTTGTGCTATAAGGCATTGCTTCTTGCTAAATTTCCTGATTCTAGGTCAACGGGAAGTACTCTGTAGATTTTGATTCCCTTGTGAGTTTAAAATATACGTCATTAACGGTTGTATGACTTGATTGCCTTGATCTAGAATTTTTCACAGCTGCAAGAGATTGCATACTTGAGTATACAATATAAATTTCAACTCGATACTTCCACGAGTTCCAGAGATAAAGGGTGACCCGAGATAGGAAACAAAGTGAGCCTATATGGCGGTTTTTTTCCTTTTGAGGTACGGTATCCTAAAAACAAACTAGCCTTTGAGGACTTAGATATGCACACAGAATAGATTTAGGGCAAACAACAGCCATACAAATAGCCCTTTCTTTAATCAAAGGTTCAGCTTTTTTTTACACGGTCTATATACGAACACTGGAGCCAGTTAATCAACTGTCGCTCTTCAAACTATTGCATCTTATTGATATGCGAGCCACCTACCACAATTTACATAACATGGCTATCTCAGTAATTATAAACTTGGCTCTCGGTATCCGTTCAATTGTTAGAATAGTACCGATATCGCAATTGTGTACTAAGCATAGAACAATTGGAGTTAGGATAGGTTACATGTTCAATTTAGAAACTTAGATTAGGTAAAGTTCTGTGGGTTAGCGACGAAATATTCTGTCACCGAAATTTCTGTATTCTCTCACTTTAGGGCCACCGAAAACTAGGTGGCTAGTAGAAGATAGAACTTTGTCACAACTGGTAGCAAAAATGTGCTCAATAAACAAAGACTCTGAATTTTCTGTTGTGTATGCACAAAAAATTACACACTGCATTTAGGGCTGAAATAATTTGATTCATTGTTCTATTAAAATCTGTCAAACATAAGAAAATTTCAGAGACACGTTGAGGCTTCAAACACGTTTGCGTTTAGCGATAAAACGTTTAAGTTATTTGTGATGAAAGTGGACTTAAAATTAAGCTAAGAGCATTTTGCTCTCAGATCTTTATCAATGTAGAAACGACACCAATAAGAAACTGAATATTAAACTACAAAAAAATCTCACTCTCACAGCAATGCTATTTGTCTCTTCGAATATTCATATATTTCTTCCACTTTTTACACAGTAATGATGCAATACGAAACAGCTCCTTTTTTTTTTTCCGTTGTTATGGCGACTGAGTCGATTGAATGGGAGGAAATTGCTTTAAAAGAATATGAATATAGCTAGGAAAAACTGATGACTTTATTGGTATTCTTGGGCTCAACATGATTGAAATTGACTACGTAATATTTCGATAGCACGTTTCAATTTCATTTCACTTTTTTTTTTTTTTTATTGATTGGATCGCGCCTGACCACTATCTCACCTAATGGTAAGCGATGATGTGGTCGACGATGTAGCATGCTTACCTAGAAGAAACCTATTCACTCTTGACTTAAAGACTCCCAGGTTGTAGCTATCAGGGAATACAGATTCTGGCAGGAAATGCCACTCCTTAGCTGTACGCATAATAAAAGTATTCCCAAATCGTTTGGTGAATATGGTAATAAAACGCTACTGTTGATAGAATTTCACTGCCTCTTGTTAGAAAAGCTACTATTTAAAACTATCATATCGTCTCACTGCTTTTTAGATGGCTTCGTTTTGGATGTTCAAGGCTCCAGAGCCTTGAACATCGTCGCCGAGTTGCCAGCTTGTCGGTTTTTTATCGGTTACATTTCGGGGAGTGTGCGATGGAATTGCATGATTTAATTCCGCCCAGCCCGTTCCATCATCGGAAAACCAGACGCACGGCGAAGCGCCACCGGTACATGGTGGACATCCCACCCATACGCACAAAACGTTATGGGGACACTTTTATTATGTGTGCAACTAAGGAGTGGAATTTCCTGCCGGAGTCTGTGTTTCCCGATAGCTGCAATCTAGGGGTCTTTAAGTCAAGAGTGAGTAGGTTACTTCTAGGCAAGCGTGCTTCACCGTCGACAACATCATCGCTTACCATCAGGTGAGATAGTGGTCAAACGCGAGCCTATTGACAATAAAAAAAAAATAAAAAAGATACTAGAGTATTTAATAACAGCGGCAAACAAACACAAAGTAAATTCCAAAAGTGCTTAATTTTTCCAAATTTTGTAAGTACAAGGAAACTTTCTATTGATTCGTAATAACTGAGAATAAAATAACACTCAAGTTATCAAAGAAATGGTCGATTCTATTTCTCGAAGTTGCCTTTTGTTAAAGTTTACCTCAGTAATATCTTTAGAAGATAGTTGAGACGGAGTTCGGAGTATACACCTAATGCGGAGGAGAAAAATACTTCTATTAGGTTCAATTTAAAATCGAGGCGAATTTCCTGTTTTCCTAAAGTTGTTTTCGAACTGTTGATAGGGCTGTAAAAACGTCGCATTGTTTGTTCTTTTTGAGTGGATAAATACAGCATAAAGGGTGCTAATAGACCATCTTGTTTTGCGGTTATTATAGCTTATTATGAGGGACTTACATACCTATGTTATTTTCCGACACACATTTTTTTTTTATCTTAGTTAGTTCACAGTAAGTAGATATAACTACAGATAAGCGAAACCCAACCTTTAAAAAACAGAGCCAGGGCTTTTCCCATTTCAAATTCTGGCTATGCTGGTAAATGACAAAAGCTTTGCCTGAGACTTCAGTTGTGAGGCTTTCCATTGGAACCGTACCTTTTCCCGGTAAAAACTAGCGTATGATACTCAACGCCAGCGAGCCTTTCAACAAAAGAGTTTTTGGTATTGAATCAGTATTTGTAGATACTACCTTTTGTAAACAAATAATGTTAGCTCTTTATTACATTAATCCCGATCTACCTAGCCTTTTCCCAACTGTATTGGCCTGGCTTTCAATCTTACTGGATTATACAAGGATCAACTGCCTATCTGACCTTCACAAACCAGTTACTGTGTATCACAATACTCCTTGGTAAGACTATCTGACCATCACAACCCAGTAACTGGGTACCACAATACTACTTGGTAAGACTGGTGTCCAACTATTTAGACTAATATTAAGATTTCCTGGCAACTAACTATCTGTAACCAGTGTCAAACATCTACAAATTATAGCCGGAACCAAAAGTTACAAACGTTGCTTATCCTTGAAGATCGACCCATGAGGCTGTTATTATTCAGCCACGACGTCTTCCTACCACTTTATTATAATTTAATTAATACATACTTAGATATATCTAAGACAATGGCACTAATCTTACCAATACTATAAATGCGAAAGTTTGAATGGATGTTTGTTTGTTACTCAATCACGCTAAAACGGCTGAACAGATCTAGATGAAATTTGGCACAGAGATATATTATAGTCTGGAATAGCTCATAGGTTATTTTTAATCCCGGTATAATGTTCCCTTGGGCTGATAAAACACTTTTAACGCGGGCGAAGCCGCTGTCAGAAGCCAGTTTTATAAATGCGATAGTTTGAATGGATGTTTGATTGTTACTTAATCACGCCAGAACGGTTGAACGGATCTGGATGACATTGTGTACAGAGATATGTTATAGTCTGGAATAGCATATAGGCTACATTTTATACCTTTATAATGTTCCCTTGGGATGATAAAACACTTTTCAAGCGGGCGAAGCCGCTGGCAGAAGCTAGTAATATCTAATTTCAAGCCAATCAATAATGCCAGAGGGCGGAAACTCCCGATAGTACGTAATGACGTTTCCTCCCCATTAGATATGACATTATGACACATCATTAGTAATTAACTGTTCGGTACTTGTGTGCTAATATTGTTATTGTATCAACAGAAGACAGGAACAGATGACAGGTAACATGTCTTTAACGAGCTTATTGGTAGGAAGGTTTATTTTGTGGACAAAGTTGTTGCTTAGACATTTTTACTTCCGTTTTATGTATAGAACGGGATTTTATCGACCATTTTTTTTCTGTATTGAAGTTATTCTAGGTTAGCAAAGACGTAAGTTAGGCAAAAATCAATACTTGAAATAGAACAACAAATTATCTGCCTATCCAGATCCCGATCTTTTGACGAATTCTTCCAACAAAATAAAACTTTTTTTACAGAAAATACAACCGGCTTCTAAATAAAAACAATACAATCTGAGAAATAATTTCTTTTCGGAAGTGGGTTTTCCTGTTTTCTTTTCTTCGTTTTTTGACACTGACTGCCGAAAAAGAAGTTATTTTACACTTTGTAGTGTTTTTATTTAAATATCGGTTGTATATTTTTGTAAAAAAGTTATTTATTTTTCACTTTTTATTTGTGGTACCTGATACTCAAGTTATACAGTAAGATACCTGTAATGCCAGAATAGATTACTTGAATATCATGAAACTTGAACATAACCGGTGAAATAAGTGTTCCAAGGTGATTTTACACATCTGTGTATCCATTGAGAACGTACTGGCATGATATGGTGATATGATATGAGCTATTATGATATGGTATAAACAATAAACAGACATGCCATAGATAGTAGTTCTGAGAGATTTGCTGTCATTTATTGAAGAGTTCTGTTGTATATCTCCGAAGTTCTTCATCAGGTCTTCGCCAAATTTAAATGGAACCATTTTGGGCACATACTCTTTTAAATAAAAAAAAGTATTTTCAAAATCGGTCTACTGAGAAATCGGTGAACACAAAAAAAAAGGTTGATCATAGAAGCTTCTGCTTTTTGGAAAGTCGTTTAAAATGTGCTGAGCAGTGGCTCGAGACTAGTGATATTTTATTAAAGAAAACTTATTGGAATTATCAAACGCTATAGAAATGTCATGTGGTCTATCCCTTACAATCATGTTGGCCTTTCGACCATCTCCATCGCTGAGATCGAATGAAACTTTGTCTAGAGTCTGAGCTCTTTTTAAGGTTCCGTACCCAAAGGCTAAAAACGGGACCCTATTAATAAGACTCCACTGCCCGTCTGTCTATCTGCCTGTCACCAAGCTGTATCTCATGAACCGTGATAGCTAGACAGTTGAAAAATTCACAGATGATGTATTTCTGTTGCTGCTATAACAACAAATAACAGAATGAAATAATTATTTAAGTGGGGCTCCCATACAACAAACGTAATTTTTTGCCGTTTTTGCGATAATGTAGGGCACCCTTCGTGCGGGAATCCGACTAGCACTTGTTTTATTTTTTCTTTTTATAGTTGATTTTGGATAAATCGTGTCTTCGACTTAGGCCTGAAAACTTTTGGATTGTAATAAAAAAATCAGGCAGTATTTTTTTCTATTTATAGATGAAAGGTAGATCGAATTTTAGTGTAGGTAGTAAGTAAGTTCTTCGTTCTTGAAGCTGTATAAGTGTATCTTAAGAAGATTATCAACTTTTTATGCTTAAGAGACTTTTTCGTAGGTAAACACGTCCCGTCTTTAATTTTGGTATAAAAAATCTTATTATGGACTTTCTCAATGAAATACAAAAATATCTTGCGGCTTGGAGGCGATTGATTGCCAAAGCTGCCCGTAAATTTTGCTATAGGTACCTACTTCTTATACTATTTTTATTTTATGTTGTCCCGGCTTAAGTTCGTTCTGCAAGCGAGCAACTGCATGGTAACGTTGTTCTCGATAGAATCGGAAATATTTTGTTTTACAATCCTTTGATTAAAAGTTAAGTAATGGATGTGTTGAATATTAATCACTAAATATTTAAGCTCCTCTAACGTTTCTTCGAGTTACTCACTAGAAATTATGAACAAATAATACCGACTTAATATTAAATTCATCATCACAATGTTTTCCTTCAACGTTTTGAGAGCAATGATGATGGAATAATTTACACAAAGTAAAGCGCTTGCCTGGGTTCAAACTAGGGCATGCATTTCGAAATTTCTTAGTTTCAAAATTTCGGACCATATTTGCATGTTTATTAATTTCGAAATAGACACCCCTAAAATTCAAAATTTCGTAACTTGATTTAATTGAAATATTAGTAACTGGGCGACCGAGCTCTGCCTGGTTAAAAAAAGAGAAAACGACGTTTTCTAAAAATAAGACCTAGCTGGATCGATTTATCGCCCCCGAAACCAATACACACAGCATACTAAATTTCATGAAAATCGTTGGAGCCATTTGCGAGATTCAGATTAAATATATATATATATATATATATATATATATATATATATATATATCCAAGAATTGCTCGTTTACAGCTGTTATTTTTAATACAATTTTTTTTTATTGATACCAAAAGAGGATCATCTGAAAATGATTCGGAATATGACTTTAAAGCTAATTAGACCGTTGTGCCACCGTGTGATCGTTAGTGCAAACATTATAATAAAAGAAACGCTGACCATGGGTTTAAATAACTATAAAGTAGTTAAAGAAGAACTTGGCCAATAAAAAAAACCGCGCTTTATAAGAATAGTTCAAGCAGTTCGATTGCGGCAAGAATTACCTATAGTATTACCAACGTTTAAGAAAATGGTAAAGGAGCATTACCTTTCACTATAGTTTTTAGTCTTTTCCTTTCTCTGTCATATATTCAATTTTTATTAGTATATTAGATATGTAGTATAGTGTATATGTATTTTACTGTGAGTTAGTGTGGTATTTTTACTTCACTAAAACCAAACCGGTGATCATCATCAGCACTTCTTAAAATACCAAATCCCTGGGGAGACTGTGCGACTTAGATGAAATTTGCTATGGAGATAGTTTGAGATCCTAGGAAGAACATAGGCTACTTTTTTATGCATAAAAAACGAAGAGGGAGAAATGGAAGGTTAGTTTTGTATGCAAGTTTGGCTATGGCTATGGCTTAAACCGCTTAATCGATTAAGATTAAGTTCGGTGTGGAGATAGTTTGAGACCCTGGGCAGGACATATGCTACTTCTTTTTCATAAAACACCCAAAAGAGACACGGGGCCGATATTGATGAAAACTAAAACTGCAACTTTGGATATTTTTCTCACCCTGTATAACGACAACCAGAATTGATTGACAAAATCATATATATACTAGCTTCTGCTAGCGGCTTCGCCCGCGTGAATGTCGAAAATTATCCCGAGGGAACATATTTCCTGGGATCAAAAGTATCATATGTGCTATTCCTGACTATAATCTATCTCTGTGCCAAATTTCATCCAGATCCGTCCAGCCGTTTGAGTGTGAAGAAGTAACAAATATACAAACACACACACACACACACATACTCACAAACTTTCACTTTTATAATATTAGTGTGATCGTATGTGTCAGATCTTGTCATGATTTGTTTACTTAAAATGGGACACAAGTACTTTGTTCGGTATTGTGCATGTGCATAGTCTAGTTTCAGGGATGGTATCGATATGGTCCATGCCGTCCATGGAGAGCGACAGTGATCGTTCGGACATGGCTGTGACATGACACATACTGGCCTAGAAACTTCTCAGTGTTTCCTTTTAAGTCCAAAGTAGTACTTAGTACCATAGTTATAGTAATTGACTCAGTAACGAATTAGAACTGTGTAGAATTTACAGGAGATATTTCTCTACTACTCTAGTTTACCCGTATCCTAAGCCCACGACTATAATTATGACACCTTTACGTCACTAAGTAGGTCAAATCAAGTTCCTATATACCTAGATCTGACATATATGCATTGTGTGCTGTACATGTTTTTGTTTAGTCCATTTAGTTAGGAAGAATTGAAAATATTCAAGTGTTTTTAAGTTTTTGTTGTGCACTTTTGTTAACTGTCCTAATTTTGTAAATCTCATAATGGTGTAAATGTTAAGCTCGCTCTTTTACTTATGTTGTCTTTTGTATTTGTATATCTGTGTTTTGTGTACAATAAATAATAAATATTTATACATATGTGAAGTATTAAACTAACGAAGACAAGTCGTCTTCTCTGACATCCTAATTGTTTTTCTGATTAATTTTTAGAACTATATAATTCAAAAAAATTCCGACCACGTTTATCAAGAATTCAAAATGATTTCTGATTATTTTAATTACGTTCATTCACAATTTGCTTAATCACTTTTCAAAGTACTTTTAACTGCTCCTAATTCTAGTTTCGCGTGTTTACAATCGAATTAATCTGCAAATTCATTACAAAGAGCTACACTATTATTGTGCGGTTTATATATTGTAATGGCGTGAGTTATTACCAAGTCATTATAGGGATTAATCAAAATAGTTAGCCTTTTATTATGTAGATAATTGGTTTACTAGGTATAATGTAGGTATTGAATTGCTTTTGTTAAAGGCAATAGATAATAATTTTTGGGTAATAATTTATTTGAACATATAACAGGTGGTCTTAATTGATTTAGTGTTGAGGTCTTGATAGAAGAGCAGAATAACAAATATGTAGATACGTAATGTTATTTAACACACAAATATTCTCAAGACCATTCCAAGTTGAGACCTTCAACTCGACTCCACCTCGAATCACGAAATTGACAGTTATATTATAGTTTGTTAATTATGTCAAAAAATTAAGGTACTTTCTATAAATGTAAGTATATTTTAATCAGGCAACGCAGGCATCTCATATTTTTTCACTAGTTAGTATAAGGTATATATTTTTCTTTTAGAGTCAGTACGCAACTTTCAACTAATAACTACTCATTTTCAACATTTACGAAATTTTTTAACACCCAAAAATTGCAAAAAGAAAATTGAAATTATTTTCTATTAGAATAATATCAAAATATTATATAAATCTTACTAGGGCAAGTTTAAACCTTCGGAGACTTACCCTAATGAATATTCATATAACAAAAAATAAAGGTTACAATAAAATACATTTCTAAAGAACACAAGCATTCATTATCCCAGAGGACATAAATAAAACCAAAGGAAATTAAAAGAAAAACATTTTTAAAGGAAAAGTTTTTAGTAAACAATGTTTTAAGTACGATAATAAAGTCAAAACAGAAAAATATATTACTCAGAAAGCTTTACAAATGAAGAAGAACCTAATTACATTTAAGGAAAATGAAATATAGAATAAAATAAATTATTCCTTCATCATTATTTTGAGCTTAGTTTCAGAAATCATTATATTCTAGGTTTAAGTAAGTCGGACCGTTTGAGGCATTCCACCCGCCTTAATCAGAATTAATTGCCCTGATTTCTGAGAAATTGTTGGGTGTAGGTAGGTAGTGTTTCTGTGGATGTGAAATAATTATCAATTAAAGACTTCTTCTGAATCGGATCAGTACTTTCAGGGATTACCTTTTAGAAACAATTTTCTAAATTAAAACTGGCTTGTTCCGCGGATTTGCACCATATATTTTATTCCGGGGTTGAAAGCCATTACAGTCAGACTGTAGTGTAATTTTCTCTCCGTAAAAAAATTGAATCGTATCAGCACTTGCAGAGATTACCTTTTGAAGCTGCAAACAACCAATTTAACTTTTTTATAAAAAAAAACTACTAACTAGTTCAATTTTTTATTAGTAGTACTATAATACTACTAATAAAAAACTTAACTATTTTAAAAGATCTTTCCAGCTGACGTAAATAATAATATAATAAGAAAAGGAAGAAATTACCAGAATATGGAGACATGATAAGGTTTAGGTCGTGCTTATAATTTTCACCACTACAGGTGTTATGCCTAATCATCTCCACCATAGCCTCAAACTAATAGACTTAAAAGATTCAATCTATATTACACTTCAAAAAGCCGCAATTTTGAACACCTATAGAATAATGAGGAAGTTCATGGTAATTGAAGAAAATGATTCATCATAAAAATTCTCTCGCTCGCTACATTAACTTGGCTTTGTCTCGTTAATGTAGCTCAAGCTAGCCAAAGAGCTAAGAAACAGTCCGTGTTAACCAAAAATTTATTTTTAAGATGACTACATTGGTCCAATGTTTAGTAAAAAGCTTATCATCTAATGGTTAGTAAACTTATTCTAGGTGATATTATAATAGTAGGTATACATAATCATTAAAATTTAAATCGTAATAAAATCAAAAAAAATAAAATTTAGAGATACAGAGTAATATAAAGTTAATGTACCAATGCGTAATCTTACAAAACAATACGCCGACTTAATGTCAACCGTATAATATGTTAGCAAGTCTACGATTCCGATTGGAATCTCAAGGCAAGCAAAACTTTTCTGCCAACAATAATATCAGCAGAAAGATAAAACAAAATGTAACCCTTGCCAACATGTGAAAACACCGCTGTATAATCCACTCTAGCAATCCGTTCTGTAAAACCAGACAGGCTTAAGTAATATATCGTCTTACGCGATGTTCGTCCTGATTAATCGTTCATGCATCAGGTAGTATGCGACAATGGGCTGGCGTAGCGAAACGTATAAATGTATCAACGGAAAATAACTTAAGCTTTTGTGTGTGGAAAATGCGACACAATGCGATATGACGAGGAAATATTATCTCTAAAATTGGGATGTGTCATAAACAAATACAGAATTTGAAAATTATTAGTTTTTCCTTGCGTATAGATAAGTTGTTGCTGCGGGCCGGATGCGAAGATCAGAGGACTGGTCAATGCAGCGATGCTTATGGAGGCCTATGTCCAGCAGTGGACGTATTTTGCCTGAATTTATGATGATGTAAGTAAGGGTTTACTCAGGGTAAAGCCAAGAAGAGACAAGTTTCAAAGACTTTGACTTTACGTTTGCAATTCTGGTTCGAACTGTGCATCCAATTTTAGAAGAGCTAATGATTCACATCAAAAACTCTACGGGCAGGTATAAATTTCACGAATTCTCACTAACCAGTCCTAGTCTTTGGGCTATTGCCCGCTGAAAACCGTTTCGTATTCGTCAAAATAGTATTGACGTTCCATCGCTTCGCGTCTCACAGTTTCGCTTCACATCACTCACTCATGCGTAAGGAACGATTTGTCAAAACCGAAATAAACATGTGCTATTAAGTGCCTCTGGGTACAAGAGAACGTGTCCACAATTTCTAAAAGCTTTCCTTTATTTGCGAACAGTATCATTAGCAACAATATACGGGCGCGGACGCAAATATATTGCTGTGAGCGTCTTTATTGCTTCCTGTGATAAATGGAGATAAGTATGAGACTTGGAGTCTGATGGTGCAGACCACAGAACACTAAGATGCCTTGCGTTGACTGCTAGAGACGGCATTGTCAAAATACTCTCACTATTGTCATTCCATACAAACCAAGCGATTCATTGAATGTAACCATTTACTCATAGAAATTGACGGCCGTTAACAATTCTGATTATAGCTCTGCCGAAACTAGTGTTAAGCGCAATTTCGTGGCTACAATAAATTCTTTTTGCTGTCATCGATTCGCTCGCGTTCCATCAATATTATATATGGTTTCAATCACATGTTTGAAGGTGGAACACGCTTGTAACCTATTCACTCTTGACTTAAAGACACCCGGGTGGTAGCTACCAACACAGACTCCGACTCGTTAGTCACTTCCGTCTGTTCCGTGATCTGTTGTGTAGACTGTAGTGTAAAATGTACTGCGTTTGTAAATACGGAAGCTTTTACTCTGATTTGGGAGTTAATCGACTGTTTCTCGCCCCCCCTTTGCACAATGTATTGTGAAAGGGTTTAGTACCCGGTGCATAAATTACAATCAGGTAATATAAAAGTTACACGCCACATTTTAAGTTTTCCACCTAAATCAATCAATAAATAAGCAGGTTTGGTTTATGAATGTGTGGTGTACAACTTGGTCTAAAAGTTTGACTGTTGGTGAACAATGAGTCTAGCTAATTCATCGGTAAACTGTTGGTCAACTAATACATGCCAGTCAATGCACTACGTTCATTAATGGCTGTAAACTTGACACTTCGTCAATGTTAGGATTAGCTTCCTGTCTAACCAGATACAGCTAAAGCCTGTCTGATTGTTTCTGATATCGGGAGCCTAAGATGTACCATTCTTAGTGAAATTTTAGATGGCTCGACGCGAGTCGACATAGACGAAATGCGATGCAAATTTCACTTGAAATCTTCTTAGAGAAGTCAAATTTAAAAAAATCCCGACACATTTTTATTTCATGCTACATTAATTATCTAATAGTCGATCGACCGTCTATTGATACGTAATTATTATGACACGAAATCTTGCAAAAACACCACGATTCAAACAGTAAAGCACCCATAACTTTTGAACGGCTAAACCGATTTTCATCCAACGTAGCTAAGAACTCTCGATAAATTCACATTTCAAATAAAAAGGAACGAAATTAATATCGGTTCATCCGCTTAGAATCTATTATGCCACAACAAATACACAAATCCGCAAACACACGTCAAACTTATGAGACCCCTCTTTCTTCCGTCGGGGGATAAAAAACGCGCGCGGATCACCTTTCGATACAATTTAAACCTTTCAGATGCAAATTTCCATCAGGAAGGTCTCTTACACGTTTGGCAGTTTCTCTATAAAGCTTCATTTGACATATTCGTACTATTACGTGTGCGTAAATTCTCATTTGACGATTGTGTCTTCCCATAGCAAGTTCCACTCACAGTAGATAAAGTAGAATCTTCAAGAAAAGCGTGCACAATACAAAGTGAAGTGGGCTTGATTTATTTAGTTGTTTGCGAGAGAGTTGAGATGTGCATGTAGCGCACGTTCATTTACTGTCGTTTCTAACTTTACTTTTAAGTAGGGTTGACAAAACAAACTGGATTTAGAATAGAAAATAATGATTACAAAAAAAAAACTTTCTTGTCCGAAGTCGGCGTCTTTGGTACCTATTGTTTTTTATTTTTCGGCACCGACTTCGGAAAATGAAGTTTTTTTTGCTTTGTAGTGTTTTGGAAGTCGGTTTAATTTTAATGTTAAAAAGTTTTCTATTTTTCCTTTTCAGTTTTGGTAATTACTTCATATTACCATGAAAATCATTTGTAGTCAGTCTCATAACGATTCGAATAAGCCCAAACACGACAAGGGTACCAACATTGTTTTATAACGCAGTTTCAGTGCCTACCTTCCGGCTTCATTCGCAGTTCGGTGACAACCATTTTCATCAGAACCATTTATTTTTATGTATTTGCTTCATCATAGTCGACTGCTTGCTTCTTCAACTATTCAAGGTATCTTGTGGCTATTTGTGGTTTTCTTCACCGAATGATATTTTCTGAGTGCAAATGCTTGCCATGATAAAAATACCAAAGTCACTATATGTTTGCCTCGATTTCCATGGGTTTCCTTCATTATTTTCTGACTTGATAACAATGGGACCACTTCGGGAGTAACCCTTACAAATGCAAAAATAATTTTGAAAATCGGTTACCAATTGACGGAGAAATCGATGAACATACATAAAAAAACATAAAGTCGAAAACAGAACCTGTTTATTGGGAGGTTGGTTAATGAAGACTACCTAATGTTTTACTATAGGTAACAATGGACCTGTATTCCTCGTAGAAGGATAAAGAGGTATAAAATATTTTTTCCAAGGACATAGAGGTATAAAATGGTTTTTCACAACACTCCTAGTAGGCTCCACAATTTCACCTGCAAATATTTGATCGATGATGGAGCACACTTCTCAAAACGTAACCTATTCACTTAACTTGAATGCCTCCGGGTTATTACTACCGTATTATAAGGTTATAATTACTGTGTTACCATTAAACATGGTGTATTTAATCTCATAAATGTTATATGACAAAGTGCTAACCATAGCAGAGCTACTGAGAGTTTTCAATTTTGTTTCCTTAACGCAAATCTATCTGACCGATTAAACCCAGGACATCACATCTAGTCGCATATGTGACCACTGAAACACATAGCTGGATGTGTTTTGTTTCAACAACTCAATAGTAAAGAAATCCATAGCATAGGCAGGTAATCCCACCGACCGATTTGAGGCAATCGGAAACCAACGGTTTGTAGGCAAAAAAACACAAAAGCGTTTGTTTGAGTTAAACCGTTCGTCAGCAATACTAGTGTTCATGCAAAAATCAATCACGAGAGTGCAGGGAATAACGCTTTCATATAGATTTTTTCGTTGCCGCTGCCGTGAGCAAACCACAGCAAAGGGAGTTGAACAACAGATCGGTTTTGCGGAATTATTTTCTGTGTGCACAACAGCTGAACTGGTACAGGTAGGTTCATACAATGCATAGAAAATAATTTCTAAAACCAATCTGTTTTTATTTGGGTTTTGTTTTGACAGAAGAGCTGATGTTTACCCAATTATACAAAAATGTGCGGCAGAAATGTTTTACCGTTGATGTTCACATGTTTTCTTTTTTTTTTGCAGATTGAACCGAAGTCCCTTAGAGCGATACATGGATTTATTTAAAAAGGTAAGCTTTATTATTTGATAAATTTAGATGGCAAAGTTATTTCTCTCGAAAACAACAAATGAGAAAAAAGGAACAATATTCGTCAATCAAAGAAAACCCAAAAACCGAAAGTCAGCATTTACTAACTGGGCGACTATCGGAATATCGGAGCATTTAAAAACCGTTGCGAATGTGTCGTAGTCGTAAGTCAACTCCGACAAACCCGTACTAAATCCCGGTTTAGACATCCCTACCTACTCTTTTGGTGTATTTACACATCACGGTTGGAACGTGCCCGGATTGTCACCGCCTGTCAATGCGTTGCAATTGCAACCGCACAAATCGCACAAAATGTATCCAACAATATTTATTCACGTCAACCGCGACGGGCTTTGTCAATAACGGGATGTGTGAATTGGCTTTTAATCTTTTGAATTATTAGTTCGTTTCCGTGTTGATGGTGGAAGGATTATAGGTAATAACCTGGTGTGAACCTGTTGGCTTTTCACCCTAAGGAATGTAGTGACGAAAATCAATATCTCCTTTACAAAGTAGACAAAAAACTTTTTACAAAAAAATACTACCGACTTCCAAATAAAAAAACTACAAAGTGAAAAATAACTTTATTTTTGGCAATTGGTGTCTTTCATAGGTACCAATTTTGCGTTATGGACGCCGACTTCCAAAAATAAAGTTGTTGTTCACTTTGTAGTTTTTTTATTTGGAAGTCGGTAGTATTTTTTTTGTAAAAAGTGTTTTTATTTTTCACTTTTTAGTTGGACTTACCTAATAGGCAAGTTGTATAACGCCAGAATAGATTTCCCGAATATCGTGCAATATGAACATAACCGTTGAAATGAGAGACCTGCGTACACCTTAAGAGCGTACTGGCATGAAAGTATGTTATGAAATGGTATAAACAATAAACAAACATGCGATTGCAGCAATCCTGAGAGCTTTACCCTTATTTATTGAAAAGTTATGTTGTATATCTTCGAAGTTCTAATTCGATAAAGAATTTTCTAAATCGGTCCACAATTGACGGAGATATTGGTGAACTTACATAAAAAAAAACATACATAATGTCGAACATAGAACCTCCTTCTTTTTGGGAAGTCGGTTAAAAAAGAACAATATTGCACTGTATACTCATATTAATAATCCAATAAATCCATTATAAATATACATAACTGTACCCGCCTAAGCTGGCGCTACAGGGCAAAGATTTCTCAAACAGCGAAGATACGAGCATTGATCACCACGTTTGCTTAAATCCATTACCTAATATATTATTCTTCCCTCCCACGTCCTCAAAGGCAGTTTATCTTAATGTGTTTGTACATAAAGCCATTATTATTTGACACTGACTCCATAAAAAGGTCTTTCACCCCTGAAAAACATCGAAGCTGATAAGATTAGAAATCTTTCCATCATAGATGGCCGCGGGCTAAAGTTATAATAAAATCACTTCAGGAAATGAGCAAAATCATGATCCTATTGGTCGAAGATCGGTTCGTACTATCGTATTATAATTTGTTCAGCCATTTTATTTAAATTTCGGTCTACAGGGATTTAAGAAGTTGACTATTTACGAACGACACTGAAGTTTCAGAAGTAGGGGTAAATCTTGAAAAGTTTAATATTAAAATAGGGATTGGCAAAATAATAAAAGAGTATCAATATTAGTTAGGCAGATACTATGTAGAAAACCTAACTAATATTTACGAAACCCGTATAAAAATCATATTCTGCTGGAAATCACAATTTTAACAATACCCATTATCTTCTCAATCCTTTACAAATAAAATTAATATTTTATTATGGTTCTTTGTACATCGAAACCGGTCGAGGTATCGCTACATTACCAAATATTATTTTAGGATTGTATTTCGGCGTAAACTGAGGTTACGTTTGAAAGGAAACTTTGCCTCGATGTTTTTTGCCACTTTCCGTTTTCTGAATGAAATAAATGTAAACGCAAAGCGACTGCGCCGCTTAATTTAACTAATTGAATACCTACCGTCCGAGGGGTAAAAAGTTTAACTGAAAAGAGATTCGTATTGGCTGCCCTTGCCAACCCGCTTTACTGTGGAAAGCGGGTTCCGCGCAATCCAGGCCCACACTAATTAAGTGTCACTCAGGATTTTAGCTTCTGGAGGAATACTAAGTATTTGCGGAATTTTTATAAAAAATAAATAAAAATATAAAAATAAAATAAAATTCGTTTATTTCAGACCAGGCATTGTCCATACTTTGTTAGTAAACAATTATCTTAAGACTAAGTTAGTAGCAATTTAATAAAAAAAGTACAACGATAAAACAGATATTTATAATAGATTAAAAATAATTAACTTGAACTAAATGGAATTAAATTAAATTAAACGGACTTCATTGAATTAAATTGAATTGAATTAAACTAAATTGCATTAAAAAAAGTATATATAAATAAATAAAATAAATAAATAAATTGTAATTAAATTGAATTAAATTAAATGATAATGTCAATATAAAAACATAAAAAAAAAATACAATTCTTAGTCCCCTTAAGGATCTAACCGGTATTAAAAACACCTTTTCGTATACGCAAGTAAGAATCCTTAAAATGGAATCCAAGGTAAATTTTACCTTAATAAAAATTCGGGACAAGAAGATATTTTGAGAGTCTGCTTAAGTATTCGGATATTCCATTATGTTTTTACAAAAAAAGAGAGAATTTTATGCTGCCAATATTTAAATGGGTTAAAGAAATAACATTTTTGCAAAGGTTTTTCCTGAAATTCACAAAGGATGAAGTTTCTTTTTTGGTATCAGTATTGGCTGTATCATAATTAATTTAAAGGCGGTACTTGCTTCTGCCAACAGCTTTGCCCACGTGAAGTTAAAAATGATCCCAAGGGAACATATTCCCGGCATTAAATGTATCCTATGAGCTATTTCAGACTAGAATCTATCTTTGTGCCAAATTTCATCCAGACCAGTTGAATAGTTTTTGCTCGAAAGAGTAACAAACATACAAACACACACAAACTTTCGCCTCAATAATGTAAGTGTGATTATTGTTACGTTTTACTAACTAAATATGAAATGTTTAACTTTTCAATAAAGCTTTTTAGTATTCCTATTCAAAGCTGAAGTGAACTTTATTTAGAAACTGCAAAAACAAAAAATACTTAAATATCAATCTACAGTTCTCGCTAGAATTTAACGTGTTACGTTTGTGCACTTATTACGGAATATAGTGTTTAATGCTGACTTTCCGTTTCGAGGAATAATAGTTTCTCTTAATGTATAAATAAGAGAAATGCCCATTTCACGGAACGTACGAGTGTTAAAAGGTAATTAATCTGCTTGAAATAAAAAGTTAGGGTTCTTTATAAAACTTTACAAAATGACAACTAATCGAGTCGTGAGATGGTCAGTCAAAGCCTTAGATGTATAATTATAGACTTAATCCAAGGTAAAAGTACTTTTGTAATCGGATAAAAAGTTCCTTAGATTACGTTCAAGTATAAGTTCAGACAGCAACAACAACACAGTAAAATAAAACACACGATATAACATTATTTTATGTTATATTATAATGATAGTTTAGATGTTGATTCCCAGCACTGCCGAACAGGTAAAATGATTCAAAAATGAGTGTTTAAAAGGTAATAAATATTTTTAGCTAGAATTTATGAGCATACCCTTCTTCTTCACAATCATCCACTATTTTACGATGCACATAAAATGCATACCTAGCTCCATCCACTAGTTATGGCTGAAGTTCTTAATAAAGACGAATGAATAGAATCTTTACTGGATTTATTTACGATCTTTCAAGTTTAATTTGACTATGATGCGTATTGATGACGACTGAATCGATTTTGTAAGTTTTTATGATGGCTTGGTTTATATAGGCTCACGGTCAGATGAAATTTTTTCATAGAAATTGTTCTTACGGAAATATATCCGAAAATGCGTACTCATATTGTAAATACCTGCTAGTTACGGTTTCAAGCCTAAACCGCTAAACAATTATGATGAATTTTGGTAAAGTGATAGATTGGACTTTTGAAAAGGACACAGGATACTTTTTATCCTGGGAGTAACTACGTTCCTTTGGGATAAATTAAGACTTTCTCACGAGCGAAGCCAGTCCCAGAAGTATAATTTTTTTATAAAAAGTGTTGTTGCATTGTTGTCGTATTGTGGAAGCGCACATCGACTTATTCACTGAAAGCAGTGAATAAAAAGCACTTTTAATCACTATTTTGCTATTTGAATTTAGAACACACCCATCCATCTCAATGCTTTAGAGGTTGCTGATAGTGTGAGGTTTCTTGTGGAATGAAAGGCGAATAAGAACAGGAATCAATATGATATTTATTTTCATAATTCATTGCTTATATATTACCGTAGGGTAGCATACGAATAGTGGTGGTACTGTGGAGCTATACGTCCAATGGTTGCGATCCAGGCTGAGGATACCGGCGGAGGATGACGTAGCAAACGTGCGCGGTGCGACACGTAAATACACTCGGCTCGGTCTCCAAGCCTCAGTGTCCGATGGTCATCGACGCAGGGATGTTGTCGCGTTCGTTCGGCGCGGCGGCGCGGGCGCGCTAAGTCGAGTGACTCAGTACGCTGCGCGCTGTGCCGGCGACCGCACATGTGATGCGCTCGTATGATGTTTATAATGTGTGGGTCACTACATTATTCCCCCCTCAGCAAAGCGTACAGGAGGTTTTGATGTTCTGCCGGATTTTGTGACGTAGCTGTAGGTGACAGGTGCTTCATCTGCTTGCTCCTCTTGGCACTGGAATGCAGGCTTCAGCCGATCAATGGATATATTTGACCTTCTATTCTCCAACTGAACGGTGAAGTACTTATCTGTACGATCTATGACGCGATACGGACCGTTGTAGGTAGGTGTTAACGGTTTGCGCACGGCGTCGTTGCGAATGTAAACATGTGTTGTTTTGTACAGATCGCCGTGAATGAAAACAGCTGTGCTTTTGTTTGCTTCGCGCTGCACCTGTGCTTTTTTCAATGCTTCGCTAAGATGGCTCATGAAGTGCGATGATGTGTTGCATGTTGTTATTGCTTCTCCGTAGAATTCACCAGGTAGGCGTAGCGTTCTCCCGAATAATAATTCCGCAGTACTGGCGCCGATGTCTGTCTTGTATGCGGCGCGAAGTCCGAGTAGTACAGTGGGTAACTCGTACGTCCAGTTCGCTGTATTTAATCTAGCGGTGAGTGAAGCTTTGAGTGTGCGATGCCAGCGTTCTACCAAACCGTTCGATTGGGGGTGGTACGCTGTTGTTCGTACGTGCTGGATTCCCATGCGATGCATCAGCTTATTAAATAGTTCGGATTCGAACTGTCTGCCTTGGTCTGTTGTTATGGTCGCGGGGCAACCGTATCTTGCTATCCATGTTTCGTACAGCGTATTTGCGACTTTTTCTGCCGTCATGTCCTCGATTGGCTGGGCTTCTGGCCACTTCGTTGCTCTGTCGATCATCGTTAGTATATAACGGCAGTTGTTTGACGTTGGTAAGGGACCGACTAAGTCGATGTGCAGATGACTTAAGCGGTCTACTGGCGTGAAACTGGATACTGGTGCCTTGGTGTGACGATGAACCTTCACTCGCTGACATTGGTCGCAAGCTCTTGCCCACTGTGTGACTTCTTTTTTCATGGTCAACCAGAAATAACGTGAAGTAATTAATCTTCTGGTCGCTCTTACGCCGGGGTGGTTAAGGTCGTGTATCGCTTGATAAGCTTGCTTTCTGTATTGTAGCGGTAAGTACGGGCGTGGGCCTTTTGTTGACATCTCGCATGTGACTTGGGTAGCGGAACCGGGCAGTGCTATTCGCTTGAAAATATAACGGTCGCTTTCCATGAGTTGTTTTAGTTCTTCATCTTGTTTCTGAGACTTTGCTAACTCGTCGTAATTTATTGGTGTTGGACATGAGATTGTGTCCACCCGAGACATGGCGTCGGCGACACAGTTATCCTTGCCTGATACGTGCTTGATATCTGTGACGAACTGGCTGATATATTCTAAATATCTTGTGCGCCTCGGAGTTTCGTCTTTGTAGTTCGCTCGCAGTGCGGTGGTAAGAGGTTTGTGGTCTGTCAATATGGTGACGTCACGGCCTTCTATTGTCCGGCGAAAGTGACGTACTGCCATGTATATAGCCGTTAGCTCTCTGTCATACGTGCTGTATTTCCTTTGAGCGTCGTTGAACTTTTTTGAAAAAAATCCAAGCGGTCTCCAACGGCCTTGTATCTTTTGTTGAAGTACCGCCCCCGCGCAAGTATCGGATGCGTCGGTCATAAGCACGAACGATAATGTTGATGATGGGTATGACAACAATACGGCGCTGGTGATGTCTTCTTTGCATTTTTCAAACGCCTTAATCGCTGTCTCGCTCCACATAATTTTAGTTTTGTCGTTTTTTTTCGAATCTTTTAGGTAAGCGTTGAGTTCTTTTTGATATTCGGCGGCGTGTGGGGTATTCTCACGATAAAAATTTATCATTCCCAGGAATCGACGTAATTGTTGGATTGTTTCTGGGCGAGGGTATGATTTAATGGCTTCGATCTTTTCGTCAGTTGGCTTAATTCCTTCGGTGTTTATGGTGTAGCCAAGAAAGTTGAGTGTTTGTTGGCCAAATGTACACTTAGCTACATTTAGTTGTAACCCATGATCGTTAAGCCTTCTGAAAACATACTCTAGTTCTTTTCTGTGCTGTTCTTTAGTCTCAGAAGCCACTAAAATGTCGTCGACAAATGGGAAAACAGGTAGTCCCCGTAGAACGTTATCGATGTGTCGTTGGAACGTTTGCCCAGCGTTGCGCAAACCGAAACACATCCTCGGGAATTCGAATAACCCGAATGGTGTGATAACGGCAGTCTTCTGAATATCTTCTTCGCGGGTCCTCACTTGATAATAGGCCTTTTTCATATCTATTATGGAGAAGTATTTTTTTCCTAGCAGGTTGTAGGTAAAATCATGCAGTCTTGGAATGGGGTACCGGTCTGGCACGGTTACCGCATTGAGACGACGATAATCTCCACAGACTCTGTATTTGCCGTCCTTCTTGAGGACAAGGTGTATTGGACTGGCCCAGGGACTCTTCGACGGCCGACAAATGCCTTGTTCAATCATGGCGTCAAATTCTGCCTTGGCTGCCTTGTACTTGTGCGGTGGCAGCGGTCGTGATTTCGCATATAATGGCGGGCCGGTAGTCTGTATGTGGTGTTCCACTTCGCTGTCACAGAGCTTCAAGTTTGGTCGGGTGATGTCTGGGTACTTGGCGAGTAGATCGTGGTATGGCTGCTGGTCATCTACGGTGTTGATGCTGGAGTCTGAAGTAGACGTTACGTAGCCGACAACGGACAGGCCTGTTTTTTTGTCGATTAACCTTCGTCCGTGTATGTCTACCGTCAGTTTGTTTTTGTGTAAAAAATCGGCTCCCAATATCGGTCTAGTCACTTCTGCGACAACGAAATTGCACATATACGGTCGACGTAATCCGATGTTCAACGTCATAGTGCGTTCGCCATATGAGGGTATTCGTGAACCATTGGCGGCGTAGAGATATTCGCTCGGCGTAATTTTTTCTTTACGTACCCTCTTGACAGGTAATACCGAGACGTTCGCGCCGGTGTCGATGAGGAAATGCAGCCCAGTTCCCAACTCTTTTATGAACAGACGGTGTTGGGTTATATCGTTGACTTCGGCTCCCGTCGTAGCTAAAGTCGGGGCTAGTTTTCCTGGTTCGTATTCATCTTACTCACAAAGTTACAGGGCCTTTGACAGCGAAACGCTTCCTTGCCGAACTTGCGATGGAAATAGCAAATCGTTGCGTCGCGATTCGTGGACTTGGAACGAGATCTTGAGCGGTATCTGCCTCGCTGCGGCCCACGGTGGTAGTTGCGCGATCTGTCCATTTTCAACGCAGCGACCTCTCTCGTAAGCGCCTCGATCATGTTAAAAATACGATCGTTAGACGATGATGTCGGCGATTGTGACGCGGTGCTAGCGTGACTGCAGGAACACACGGAATTTACCTCTTTAGTCTGCTCACTCATCTTATCTGCCATCGCCGCTAGCGAGTCTAATTTGGATGCTTCGCTGACCGCCAATACAGCTCTCGTCGATGAGGGTAGGTGGCTCATCCACAACATTCTGAGGGTTTCATCGGGCATCTTGTCACGGGCCAAATCACCCATACGCCGCAGCAGCTGAGAAGGACGCCGGTCGCCTAGTTCAACCTCGTTGAGCAGTTTTTGTAGCTGCTTATTCTCGGACTCCTCGTAGACGGATAATAATCGGGTCTTTAGCGCTTCAAATCTACCCGTCCTGGCCGACGATAATATGATATCGCTAATTTGTTCGACGTCTACCTTGTCGAGTTGGGCCACAGCAAGTCCGAACTTCGATTCTTCGCCTAGTTTCTGGTTCGCCACCATGGTTTCGAATTGCGCGAACCATAATCTGGGTTTGTCGCGCCAGAATGGAGGTATCCGAGACTTGACGGAGATCATCTCAACATCTTCTTCAGACAGCGTTGTTCGCGGCACTTGACTTGCGTTCTCCATAATTATTTTTTTAAATCACGTCGGGGTCACCAATTTAGAGGTTGCTGATAGTGTGAGGTTTCTTGTGGAATGAAAGGCGAATAAGAACAGGAATCAATATGATATTTATTTTCATAATTCATTGCTTATATATTACCGTAGGGTAGCATACGAATAGTGGTGGTACTGTGGAGCTATACGTCCAATGGTTGCGATCCAGGCTGAGGATACCGGCGGAGGATGACGTAGCAAACGTGCGCGGTGCGACACGTAAATACACTCGGCTCGGTCTCCAAGCCTCAGTGTCCGATGGTCATCGACGCAGGGATGTTGTCGCGTTCGTTCGGCGCGGCGGCGCGGGCGCGCTAAGTCGAGTGACTCAGTACGCTGCGCGCTGTGCCGGCGACCGCACATGTGATGCGCTCGTATGATGTTTATAATGTGTGGGTCACTACAATGCTATACAACCTCCTTGCGCAAAAAATACTCGATACAAACTCCTTGTGCAAAGAATACTTGACAAACTAACTCCTTGTGTTTTTCGCTTAAATCTTTATTTTCTCGTAGTCATGGTATAAAGTATAGTATGCAACTCTCGAATAAAACGGATTTATATCGAGGGCCATGAATTACTCGCGTCGCTCAGGCTTCTAACACTTGAATCATATCATAATCATTCCCTACGGTCGTGATTCAGTTGTTAGAATCCTTCAGTTTCTCGTGATTCATCTATGGCTTTCGCTTCAAATTCGTCCTTTTTGCACTAGTTGCATAATATACTCTTTTACCACTGTTTATACAAACAGTTTTTCGAAACAGATTGTTGTCAAAAACGATTGACTGTTGTTGACTTTGCGTTGATTGAGACATAGAAAATTAGCAACGTAAAATTCGTTAGTAGATACAGCAAAAATGTCATAAGTTTTAATACCAAAATTTTATCGAGTTCCGCGCACATAACAATGTAGGGATCAACTCGGACATATGTATGTCAGAGCTTATCCCTTGTAGAAGTTGCTAATATTTATGAGTACCTACTTTCCTCGCTAAAATAACCAATGAAAAGATGACACTGTGTGAAATAAAAAAAATATTCAAAGGGTACCATTACAATTAGCTAAAGAAAATTAAATAAATGAATAAAGCATAAAATCAATTTATATAATTAAGCTAATTATATATATCGTCTTAACTTTTGGTCTGTGGGTCTGTTACTGGGTTGTGGAGGTCAGATGGGCAGTTGATCTATTTAAAATATTGACAGTCAACTGCACCCTAGACTAGAAGCAGACCCAAACGTCAGAATAGGATAAAAATACTTGTATTAGCCACATACACAACACAACAGCAGCAAACACAGTAAAAGTCAAGAATTAGTTATAAAAAAAATTAAACCGACTTCCAAAATAAAACAAATTCACAAAAATAATTAATTATTTTATTAACTAATTTATTTTTTTAATTTTGCCTTTGATATATTTTGCTTTGGAAGTCGGTTTACTTTTGTTTAAAAAAAAACATTCAGTCAAATTAAGAACCTTCTCTTTAGTCAGTTGAAAAGTACAAAGACATAATGCGTTGAGCGTGTCTACACCAAAAGAATTACCAACTCAGCAGGCTAGGCGTGAAACATACAGCGCTGGTTTGTATACAGTTGGCAAAAAGCTCGGCAGAATAGCTATTCTCAACAGCCTGCTAATTAACTAACTAGCAGGCTGTTGATTGTAGGCACTTAAACTGTTACCATTTCTATCAAATCTCATCATACTACTTTGGTTCAGAAAACAAAGGTTGAGACGGTTTTTTAGAGATTTTAATTAAAGCAAGCGTCAGTCTTGAACTGACTTCACAAACAGTGCAGAAAATAAGGATGTTTACAAAAAAATACCTATTTAGCCCGTCAGTTAGATAAACTGAAAATATTGGACACGTATTTTTTGTTTCGCCAAGTATTTAAAAAATTGCGACGATACAGTGCGTTGAAATATCGTGTGACTTCGCGGTGTTCTAGTAGCGTAGTACTGAACTTCGATGGACTTTGTCTTTGTCATTTTTTATTTATTTGATAAAGCGAGCAACCGAGAAATGCTCATGCCCTGTACTACGACGGGGAGATAGTGCAGTTATTTGGAACTTCAACCCACTAAAATTCCACGGTGTCCTCCTGTGCCACGTATGACGGGAATACGGGCAAGCGTAAGCAGTCATCCGCGAATCCGCCACGGCTGTTTATCACCGGACCCTCTTCTGGGGAGTACTCCCCATGAGCGGTGCACCAGAAAACATTGCACGCCGTGACCACCCCAGGGACCAAATCAGCACATGGGTGCCAGACGGACTCCGTGGATGGCACCTTTGGTCCCACTGGTGGATGGTTTAGGTCAGTTGCCGCCGCCTACCACTTTTCGGCCGCAGGTGATAGGGAGAGCGGCCAACGCTATACCGACATTCTTCCTCCCCTGTGGTCACACCGCATCCTTTATCAGACGGTGGCGACCCTGTCCTGACCGTGGCAGGTAGGGAGAGCTGCGCACCGCAATAACGGCACTCTTCTTCTGCCGTGGCCTGCAACACTCAGCCGCGATGCCTCCCATACGACATTACGGCCCGCCTCAGTTGCGATGTCGCCCAAGTTGGCATATCGGCAAAAGCCCTGACGAGCGGCCCCTCCTCGGGTTTTTCTTCACTTCACCGTGTGTGACCAAACCACAGCTATTGAGTGGAGGCGGAGGGCCGCCTCGACAATGCGGGAATCCACCGGGGGTAGTTGACTCATATAATTCAACATATAATTATTATGACGAATAAATATTATGCCTTAAACATTATGTAACTCCAAATTATTCCAAAAGGCATAGAAAAGGAAAGGAAAAGAAAAAAGCGAAAGGTATAAGTTATTTCTAGCTAAGCGTATCTTACCGTCGACCACATCATCGCTTACCAACAGGTGAGATGGTGGTCAAGCGCGAGCCAAAAAAAAAAACAAATTTGACCAAAACACAGTTATGCTAACCTTTGCATTATGCTAAAGTATTACTATGGTGATAAAAGTTATGCGAAACGTTTTCGCATGATGCTTTTCTGATGAATATGCCAAACAATATTATAAAATTTTATGCCAAGAGGGGGATTCCCTTGCTACAGCTGAACTTCTGCCTAACCCTTTGGGGAATACGGGCGTGATATTAAGTGTATCATAATCATCATATGCCTTTTAATGTTCCCAGTGCTGGGAATGGGCCGTAATGCATCACGCGGGCCCAATGCCCAATGCAATGTTAAGTGTATGTAATATATTTATAACCGATAACACATTTTTTTCTTTTTGTGAAAGCACGACTCTACTTACATGAATAAACTGAGCTACCTGCGGCTTCACCCGCGAAAATTCAGAAATTATCTTAAAGGCACATAATATAGGACGTAGGTTGTAGGTACTTCCTACAGGGATAGACAGTATCTAATGTCTTAATCCAGGTCATGATCTCGAAGTGTTCTAATTAGTTTAGCTGTTGGGTCTGTTTGATTAACAAACATACAGACTTTCACATTTTATATTTATATTAATAGAATAAGATAGAAAGATAGGATTGGGACGACAGGTTATGAAATTACCAGTTCTATTTTAAACTCCAAAAGTGACGGCCGCAGGTTTATTTACATTATCGAACTAGCTTCTCTTTTATTTGTTCTCAAAATTTTACTCAACCTGTCTAACAAACTATGTTAAACCGTATATAACAAAAGCTGGTGCAATGTATTCAATCAGAAATCATTGTTTGTGTGCATACCTATTCTGTACTCAAATACTAATTTATCTCCCTTGCCAAAATAGAGCAGTAATTTATTCGAGCAGTTGAACTACCAGCGTGAACATTACAACTAATCTTCGTTTGCAGTTCGCGAATAGAAAGTCACAATGCATAGTTATAGTCAGGCTAAATAGACATCAAGCTAGTATTTGCTTACAACATCTTGTGCAAGATCTATAGGTTCCCATGAGCTAGGAGGAATGTTTAAGCAATACCTTGTGCTTTTTATGTCTTGGCGACTTTTCACCTAATAACTGGCGTAGACAGCACAAACAGGTTCAGTTAAACAACGTTCTTAATATCCTTCGGCAAACTTCGTGTTTACAACTATTTTATTAATATCTCTTGGCAAACATTGTTTCGTCAGTCGTCTGACGGATCGGATTTCTATCCCGCTATGCCCTTTGCACTTAGTGCAAACCGGACTCTCTCAATCAACTTGGAAGTCCAATACAAAGCCGCCGACTGATGCAACACAAAGTTTGCCGAAGGAAATTAAGGAAATAGTTGTACTGTACTTATATACTCCGTTTTTAGTGTTTACGGAGATTTAATCTATGAATAATGTTTTTCCTACAGATAATTTATTATAGTAAATGCTAAGCTTGCATCGTTGCAAGCCTTTACATAAGGTGAAACTGATGTCGTGGTGAGGGTCGCAGGAATTTGCTGATACGACCAATATAGATCAGGTTAAAGTGGTAACGCTTTAGGAATACTTATATCCAGCAGCGGACATATTTTAGCCAATATGAAGATTATGAGAGCTATTGTCCACTTATTTGATTGGTTATTGTAGTGTACATATTCATTACTGTGGTTTCTTAGTCGTGTACTCTGATACATTTGACTAACCATTGTTATTAACATGAAGGTCAATGTAGGTCAGTACATTGACCTTCATGTTAATAACAAATGGGACATCAAAGCGACGGATCAGTAACCTGACGCAGCTTATGAATGATTCCTAACTAATATACACTTGATAATTTAATCCTCAATGCGGTTCTTGTGAGCTGAGGATTAATGCAAGATGCCATTTAATCAGTGAAGTAATGCTTAACTTACCCAGGGAAGTTAGCAAAATTTTTAGAAATTAAATTATCGTCGAATATCATTATCATCTTCATGCCATTATCCCTTGTTATTTGAGGCAGTAGAAAGGTTTTTATCCGACTTCAAAAAGGAGAACTATTTACTAAGGATTCAGAACTTTTTACTAGGTGAACCGATTTTGATGATTCTTTTATTATTTGTCATGTTGTCCCATTTAAATTTCATCAAGATCTGGTGAAGAACCTCGGAGATATACATAAGAACATTTCAATAAGAACGGCAAATCACTCGGGATAGCTGCAATCGCATGTCTGTTTATTGCTTACACCATTTCATCGTATCACACTGGTACACTTTAAAGGGGTACGCAGTTGTGAACAGTTCACCCTGGTATACTCTCATTCTACCGGTTTTGTTTAAGTTTCATGTTATTGGGTTAATCTATTCTGGCATCACATTGGCCATTATAGATACCTAACCTTTAGAACTGGTCCATTATGTACCACAACTAAAGAGTGAGAAAAAAAACTTTTTTATAAAAAATACAACCGACTTCCAAAATCCGAAGTCAGCTGTATTTTTTTGTAAAAAAGATTTTGTTCCAATTTTTCCTGTTAATCGTGCCGCTAATATGCACAAACTTTTATTTTATGTCATTTTACACACAATGAATCAATATTCTATGGCCTTCCGTTTCCTCTTTCCCTCTTTATCCACTGCCGTAAACAATGACTAAGAATTACTATTTTGATATATCTGTCATGGACCAAGTGATTAATTAGTGCACTATGTATAATGCTCGGGCATTATGAATTTATTCAAATCTCATTATGGTCATTATGAATATTGCTACGTAACGGTTGGGCAATTCGAAAATGATGATCAACAAATTAGTCCAAGAGCGAGCGAAGCGAGCTCAGGAGCTTAGGGCACCGCGAAACGGATAGTTTAGGCTTGAAGGGGATGACGAGAACAGCGAGGGCGTCATCACCACGTCATCACGTTAGGTTACTTTAGAACCTGCACACAGAAATAGGACAGAATAGGAGCGCCGCGCAGCGGTGCCCCTTCGACTTTGCTGCTTATATAGTAATCGTACTTATCTTTTCTATATATGATATAAAATATTTATTAAAAAAACACAATATCTCTTTATTACCCAGCCAATTATGTGATGGACAGTAATCAAAAAGCCCGATCAATTTAATCATTTCAATCGTTTTTAGCATTTTGTTGCTCATATTGGGAATTTTTCAAATTGCCTGGGCTTTATGAATAATGCCGTATTAATCACTTGGTGCATAAGATATCCACCACTTAGCTATGACATTTCCGATTTTAATTACAAACACGTGGTACACTGGATATTGCGACACTAAAATAAACCATTCCTTTTCAAACACCACAGAAAACATATCAAAGCAGTATCAGATTGGTCTCGTATCGGCTTTCGCAGTATGAATACCTGAGTAACAAGTGAACTGCGAAAGATTTCAATGCAAAGTGCAACGTTGCGAAAGGCACGTAGTTATCTGCTAATGTAGACCGCATCGCGATCGTTTGCGTTTCGCTACGTTGCGTTGCGTTGTAGCAACAGATAAAGCAGCTCATACGGATCGTGGAAATGCAAACTCATGTTATTTTGCCTCTGATTGCTAACGATTATACTAACATGCATTTTCGGGATCGATATACTAGTTTTGTACATTAAATGAAGGCCCTATTCATTCCTAGGTAATTTTATTATTTCTAGAACTCAAATAACCAGAATTGCCTTGATCAAAACTTTCAAAACTGAAGTCACATGCATTTTACGCTACAGCTAACCCTTATTAGAATCTTCCAACGCCTGTTGAAATAGGTCGAATCGACCCTTATTGTTTTTCTCGTCAGCAAAATGTTCTCCAGATTTTTCGGCCAGTCAACGCCTTTGAATTCAAGTGCCTAGGGAAATAAACAAAGTTAAATGACTTGGCTTGTCAAATTTTGAGTTTGCCGTCAATGCCAGATTTAGGTCGGCTTGTTTTTCAAGTTACTCACAGTCCTCACAGGGTTTATTGAATTGGTTGAAGAAAATGGTAAACTCGTTTTGAACGACAAAAATTCGATTAGGAGGAATTGTGTTCGTCCTGTTAACGAGATTTTGTGCAATAAAATAACAAACGATTCTTTTTGTATGTATCGGAACGCTTCCTAAGAATTGGTAGGTATGGTATTCAAAATTATGGGAATGAGATTAAATGTGTTACATCCAATTTTCACAATTGATTTTTTTGACACGTTTCCTATCGGATATTTTATTGGCAAGACACAAAAACATTGAATTGAATCGAAGTTTGGTGTAAATTATATTTGAATAAATTGAAATATTTATATTAGATATGTAGATTGATAGTTTTGCCTTTTATTTGTTTCCTTAAACATAATGAAATCGGAAAATAAAAATGTTGTTTTCAAAATAGGTTCATAGAAAGTAGAGTGAAATTTAATTATTTCAAAAAGGCCAAGGTAATTAATAAAGAGTTTTATCTGTATTATGCAGAGATTGGTTCATTTGTCAGTTAAACTATTTAAGAAGTCGTTAGACTTTGGCAACTATTGACATAATAGCTGGTGGCATCCGATAATATTTACTACACAAATAAATTAAAAACTGTTTAAAAAATAGTATCAAAATATTTTGAAAAATTTTTTTTAATTCAAGCATAAATTCTTCAAAAAGTGTTAAGTTTTTAAACTTTTAAGATCTAATTACGCCCTGACTTTGGTTTTCTTTGAAGTTGATCTGTAAATATATAAAAGGTCTGTTTTATAGATTAACTATATAAGATGACGCGACGGCTAATCGATGAGATGAATTACTCGGGAATCTTGTATGACATTTCAAGGTTTTTTTTTAATCGGACGGTGGTAATCAAATTTAGTTTGTTGCTAATTAATAACAGTTCGTTAAGTAATGCTTGCCAAGGTCGGTCTTTGAGATTTTTCCGTGGCTCAGAAAGTACGTTACGCCGTTGGTCCCGGCTGTCATTTGAAGATCTTTGACAGACGTTCTGGTAGTCAGAAGCCAGAAAATCTGCCACTAGTCTTGCCAAGGAGTTCTGTGTTACCCAGTTACTGGGTTATGGAGGTCGGATGGGTATCCATGTAAAATACTGGTACACACGATTCAGATACTTGAACAGTGGAGCTCCATATTCGATAGATGGCGTTGTGCATTTGAAGTAATTTTTTGAATGGCGGTGTTAAGATTCTCCGCGAAAGAATGACCCTAAAAAAAATCGGTAGGTAGGTAGGAAGGTAAGTAGGGTAGGGTAGACAGTTGACGGGAGCGAAGCCGCGGGCACAGCTAGTTAATAAATAAAACCGATTAATTGAATCACATACAGCTTACCTACAAATTCCTAACAGCTGAAACCTTCCCTCCGTCTGCAAAAAGACGAATAACTAACAGCTATTAAAGTAACTTCTTGATCATTATGACCGGTACTTTAAAGGGTACTGCTCACAAACGATCCTAATGTGCAAATAACTCTGGTAACAAATTCCTTCATCTGTAATGGAGCTCAAACTGAAAGCCATTACAGAAATACGAGGGAAAAAGAACTCCTTTTGAAAAACTTATCAAGTAACTACTGATGATTTCTTTGCCTTTCTTATTTACATTTTTATATTACGAGCATAGTTTTACCGTTGTGTGTCACGCAAACTAAATTGGTAACCAAATCACGGTATATTTCTTTTAATAGAGCGCTTGAAACCTGATTAGCAATCTTTCCGCTTTCTTGCGTTTACGGCTGCCCCAGATAGAGTATTATTCCTATAAGCTGATAAGAATATTAACTTGTGAGACTAGGGAGCTAAAGAATAGCATTCAAGCTAAGTGTATATTGAAGAGATGAGTTCCTGTGACAGTCGTAAAAGAGGTCTGAAAGAAATGGTCTCTGTTGTATATCAGTGTAGGTACTCGAAGCTAGACGAAGAGGGCTGTCCGTTAGTCATAAAAGTGTTTATTTCGTTTATCAACTGCGAATACGATATGGAACTTACGAGTATTTATACTTAAATACTGTGAAAAAAGCAAACATTGATGTCATAATGAGTGACATAGATTTAAAAAGTTTTAGATAGCACATGGCTTTGGATTTTAGACTGACTCATGAAATAAAACAGCATCTGATGGACACAATTTCATTACAAGGAGGTGATATAAATGACAAATACGTATTTATACATATAAATTAAACTCGTCCAAATGCCCTAAATATGCAAATATCACAGAACCAAATGCCAAAAACACTAGGAATATTCAACAGCACTGAACCGGCGACCTTTCTTCAGATATATTGTCTCTTCAACGGAATTTTAAGACTTCCAGCGTTCATTAAATGGGACGGGTTGCTAGATAGTGATAGAATTCCAAGATACTAGCGTCGCGACGTACTAAAACGGGACAGTTTAGTAACCTGTCTGCGTGACCTTTGCTTGAAAACAAATTCAGCCAGCGTTTATTTGATGCGTTTAAAGTTTAGTTGGTCGCAGTCGTATTTTAGTTTTAATTTTATTTTACTGCGGTGTAGACTCGGTTTTCGGTATATGGCGATACATTTTTAAGTTTTGGTTGTATTTGTGAACTACAGTATGTTTCAACTGAAGACAATTTTCTTAAAAAGCCAGCGTGTGTGTACAAAAATAAATTAATTGATAAAAAACGTGTTTTTATTTGGAAGTCGGTCGTATTCTCTTGTAAAAAAAAATATATTTTTCACCTTTTATTTGTGGTAGATATTTGTAATGCCCACAGTTATATCAGAATAGATTACCCGAATAACATGAAACTTGAAAACAACTGGTGAAATAAGAGTATACCAGAGTAAACTGTACACATCTGCTTACCCCTTTAAAGCGCACCGGCGTGATGTTATGTTCATATCATAAACAACAAGCATACGTGGTGTAAAAAATAAACATACATGCGATTGCAGCAATCCCGAAAGATTTGCCGGCATTTATTGAACAGTTATGTTGTATATCTCCAAAGTTTTTGAATTTTACCACATGAGAAGGAACAGATTTCAAATAAAAAAAAATAATCATCAAAATCGGTTCATTTAGTAAAAAGTTTAAAGGTTACAAACACAAAAATAAAAAAAATACAGTCGAATTGAGAACCTCCTCTTTTTTGAAGTCGGTTAAAAAACTCGATTGGTGCAAAAATAACGTCCTACATAAACTATGCTTCCACCACTTTGAGAGGACGCCCAAAAGGTAAAACCCATGTCTAGCTAGACACTGCGATAAGATCAAATTTAACGCCCCTGTTTGGTACAGGTAGTAACCGTGCAGTTCAAACCGTAGCTCAACATATATTCATGACTCTGAAAAAGCCCTGGAAATTCTCGACACCGAACTAAATTACTAGGCAATGAGTTTCCAGCACAAACATTACATTTTCGTTTCTGTGAACCAAAAACCACCAGCAAATAAACTGTGAACGTAGAACAATTATTTTGACCAAATGCGCTCTTTAAGCTAATTTTGTCTGGTTTACGTAACTCTTGTTACGTTGCTAGTGTGTTGATGTGCTCGTAATAATTAACTCTCCAACTTATCTGACCATTGGTTAGGCCAACAATTGATGAAAAAATTCATTTTTACGTAATTTTAAACCATCGGTTTAACCATTAGTTGATTTAACTACGAATAAAAAAACTGAGCCTTAGTAAGGACACACAAAAGGTACCTAAGGCCTTTGTCCAGCAAAGGACTGTGATAAGCTCAATTTAAGGTTCCTGTACCAAAGCTGTTCAGTTCAAACCCTAGTGTACTTAAGTGCAGTAGTGGGACTCATATCTTTCGCAAGTCGAATCCCATTTGGTCCGTTGTGCTTGGTGTTTCTGCCTAACATTTGTAGCCTCGCTCCACCTAGTTCAAAATCCTAGCCATGAAATCTGAGAGCCAGAAGAATCATGACTCTGTAAAAGCCCCGGAAAATCTCGTCACCGAACTAAATTACTTGGCAATGAGTTTTCAGCACACACAGTACATTTTCGTTTCTGTGAACCGAAAACCACCAGCAAATAAACTTTGAACCTAGAACAATCATTATGACCAAATGCGCTCGCTAAGCTAATGTTGTCTAGTTTACGTAACCCTTGTTACGTTGGTAGTGCGTTCATGTGTTTGTTTTCTGTTACGAGATGGTTGAAGTTTGGTTTAGTGGGTATTTAGAGAATTAGATATTGGAAGAGCCCTTCGGATCTTAAAATAGTTATTTAGATATTTAGGTAAACAATAGGCGTATTTTGATAAGTGTATTTTTTATATGCAAACCCGCCTGTCAGCTAACGTCCCTTTCTCAACCATTACTCTTTTTAATTTATGTAATATTGTTTGCTTCTATGTCATTTACTTTTCATCATCATTATATCAACCGAAAGACGTCCACTGCTGGACATAGCCCAAGCGCCCCCCCAAGTGTCACCATATTGACAGGTCCCGTGTGGATGTAATTTACTTTTAAATATAAATAAATATCCCTATGGAAATTAATCAAAGCCTTTGAGTTGGTTAGCAGTCTACCACCAGCAAAACCTTTACAGTACCTTTATATAGTATGTAAATTTTGTGATTGGTAGGTAGTCCTATGGAAAATGGGTATAGTTTGTAGTAGTGTAAAAAGTAGCACACGTATTTTGTGTAAATTGTAACAAAACAAAATGCTTTATCAAATAATAGACGCGTTAACCTATATTGGCTCTACAAGATCTTACTAAGCACACGCCACCGAGGGACTATGTTGTGAGTTTATCCTTACTATTATTTTCACTTGCCTTCCTCATGATCATTTCAGACGAAAAACGTCCACAGCTTGGCACCTGCCTCTGCTAACCGTCGCCACATCGAAGGGTCCTGTGCTTTTCGCTCAAGCAAACCTCCGTAGCCCTCACCACCTCATCGATTCATCTTGTGGGAGGCCTTCCATCGCCGTCATCCGGCTAGCCGTACATTAACCCAAATTGTGTTTCGTTCGTTGTTGGGTTCTAATCGTATAAATTCTCTTATTTTGAAAGTCTAAATTACTCACAAATGACTTACCACCTCTGTTCATACAATTCGAATGACCTCAAAAGCACACCAACACACTAATTTTGAAAATCAAATCAATTGAACGTTGAATTATGATTTCCCGCAACCAATTTGCTCGGTTTTGTACCTGGTAATGAGCGTTGTGGCGACCAAAAGCCGTGGTAAGCTGTTGAAATAACCATGTGTAGGAACTACTGTTGCAAGGGTAATATGGCTGTATGTGAATATAGGTAAAGATTATGTTGGAACTGATTTTCTGATAAGAGTTGGAGTCCATTAAAAATAGTCATCAACTCAACTCCAATGTTTAGAACCCTTTATGAAAATTGCCAAGTACTTACAGGGAGACAACTATACCTGCTCAATCTCATATTGAAACATAATGAGAAGACAGCGGTAAATCACGCTAACAAACATAAGAGAACTATCAGTAATGTATGTAGCACAGTCAAATGTAAGACCGCATCCGCTCGACGGCAACATCAATACCTATCGACTTATTGATATAATAAATAAAACTTCATCCTCAACTTCAACTCACTAACAAAAAATAAAACTAAATTCATGGCTTTAAACACCTGATTACCAACAGACGGAAAACTTAATCAAAGAACAATACTCGAGATGATTAATACTTAGGCAGGCAAACCAAGTCTCATTATATTATATAACCCAAGTCCAACCAACCATGATCACTCACACCACATACCAAGCAAACACACATACACACAACACACTCATATTTTCACACCTATGCATAAACACTCGCACACACCACACAAGAGCACGTATGTATTATATTTTGTTTGTTATTATTCTTTTTTTCTATTTCTAATGCAGGATGAATCAAGACACTGACTCCTGTAGCACAGGTCTCACCTAGCACAGGAGTCAGGGTTTCAAATGGAAATGTATAACTTCTTTTCTCTGTGTCAATAAAAAATATTTATTTCATTATTATAGTGTACATTTGGCCCATGAATACTCAACCCATACATACTCTAAGATAATAAAAATAAAATCGCTCCACTTGTAGCTCTAGATAAAGTGACATTAAAATTGTTATCGTTGATAGAACTTCGCTCTTTCTAGCGCCCGACTTATAAGTCGACGTGAACACTGAAGGACACTGAAGTGAACGAGAGCTACTATGAAATAAAGTAGAAGGTAGAATCACGACAGCAGAATATTTTAACAACAACGAACATGACAACAATGCAACAACAAGATGGACAACAACGTTAATTATGGTCTAATCATCATCATCAATCAATTATCATCAAGTAATACATATAATAAATCTGTGGAAAATTCGTTTTAGTACACCGAAAATATTAAAAAAAATAGTAGGCGGTGTGTTAAAGGATAACCAACAGTACACATTTCCAGCAGTTTTGGATATTTTGTCTGTTTATTTGTTTAGTTCTGCACGCATGACGTAAAATGTACGAAACCAATGTAACTTGAAGTATTACTTATTTTTTTGTTTCGTCGCAATCGGTTCACTCTATCCAAAGATATATGAATTAATAGTGTTCAAGAAGTAAAATATTGCAACGCCCGCAATTCAGATACTCGGACAGTTGAACTCCATATTCGATAGATGGCGTTCTTCATTTGACGTCATTATCTGAATGGTGGTGTTAAGATACTCCGCGGAAGAATGAATCTGGAAAAAAAAATTGTGGGTAGGTAGAGTAGGTGGGTAGGTAACTTAGAGTAGGCAGGTGGCGGAAGCCAAGCCACGGGCACAGCTAGTAATTAATAAAACAAAAAAATATACAAAAGTACACACAGAACGGAATACTCGCAAACAGAAAAAAAATGAGGGATAGAAAAAAATAAGATAGAGATATATCCGATGACCCGGGCGAGAATACAAGCGCACTCACTCTCATAGTTTCATATGCCATAAAAATTGTACTTATACGAAAAGCAAAGACTTGTAAAACCGTAAGGTTCTTTAAAAGAACCACGGTAAAGCAAATGTTATTTCTATTACGTGCTGTTTAGAAATAAAACGTTAATAGTTTCTAGCTAATTAGATCTCAGAATAGTTGAGTATAATAATATAATGTGATACATAATCTCACTTTTGAATACAGAAAAGGGGGGTGACCACAAGCTCTTAGAGTAAGGTTATTTTGATATTTATTTTATTAATTTTAAGAAAACTTACAGCTAATACATACAAGTAGTCAGGAGTAACATGTAGAAGAAGGCCAATTACAAGTTTCCACTTATATAAACTTATGTATAAAATTGAGAAGACGGCATTGACAACGTGAGAGATAAACATGGAAAGAAGCATTATAAGGGATTAAACAAAAATACATTTCACAACAAATTTGTTAAACTTCAAAGAAAAAGTTATTTAACATTTTTTTAAGTTTCTGGACACTATTTGTAAATAGATCAAGCTCAACATCACGGCACACCATATTGAACATTCGGCACACTCTTTAAATATATGAATATCGCGTAAGTGACAGATGTATACAAGTCATATAAATCTGTCCCTTACACACACTCAAAATAATCTTACTCTAAGTACTTATGGTCACCCTTGGTTTCTCCTTTTTAACGTGTTCTTGTTTTCACTGATACCGAGAAAATGCGAAGTTTCTCAGCTCTTTTTAAGCAACCCTGGGGGCTTAAAGGTCTGTTTCAGAGTGTCTAGATATGAAACTTTAAAAGATTAACTTAGTAATCAAGAATATTTATTATAATATTAATTATGTGCCTGAATTTTTTCTGAATTATCTAGAACTTGTCCGTAGAGTTAATAATGGCGTCTTCTTCATCTACTCCCTCGAGGTCATAACTGAAGGTAAGAATATTGAGGGTATAATTTGGGACATAAAGTAACTACTAACTACGTTCCTACGAAAACTTTGAAAATATGTGTACCACGGTGTCTATGCTTTTTTTTTTTGTTAGCTCGCGCTTGAATACTTTCTCACCTGCACCTGTAGCCGACTTGACAATCTACAATCGATAACGCTAGTACAGACACATCTGAACGTAAGTCACGTGGCCAGACCATGCAAATAGAAGGCGTTAACGATTGTAGAAAGATATTCGATACGATACGTTTGTAACTTGGCTTGGGGAGCTGGTGGTAAGCGAAAAAATGGTCGATGAAGTGGTGGTGGTGAATCTTGATTAAATATTATGTACAGGTAAACTGTTTTTTGGTATTATAATTTTGGTAGTGGAATTTAAGAGATTACCTCATATTTGTTGGAAGTAGGTACTGATCTCATAACCATAACTATTATAGTGATAGAAAGATACACTATCAATGATGGCTATTTTTTTTTACTGTGACATTCTAGAATGATTTTGATTTGATTTATTAATTCGAAATGTTTTTATAATTTTTTATCTGACATTCTAGACTTGCATTATTTTATTGACATTTGCACATATTAAATATGAAAATCAAGAATAATTATTTTGAACTGTGTTCTATATCAATACTTGCATGCCATTTATTTATTTATATACACTTTATTGTACACCATAATAAACAACAAATAAGAAACCTAATACTAAAAACATACAATGGGCGGCCTTATCGAATTTCTTCCAGGCAACCTGGGAGTGATCGCGGCAACATGGCCATCGCCCAAGGCAAACATGACGTTCCATTATCTTTTTATTTTAACAACACTTCATGCGGGCAGTTTGTTATGTATGTATGATACTCATGATTGAGCAAATAAACAATGATTTGATTTTTTATAAGCTTAATCTTATATCCAATGTCTTGTATCCAAGAAAAACGATTCCCGATTTGTCTAAACTGCCTAATAATAATGTGTGTGACATGACAATAACGACAATATTGTGAAGGTCTTGTTATAGAGGAAATATCAAACAGCTGCACTGAACTAAGCGGCCTAGGCAACTGCAAATTGATATTGCATTTGCACACCGTGACGGGTTCGTAATAACATTTTGCATTGCATCGCTTCAGGTCATCAAACGCTGGGGGCGTTTGCTGATGTGTTTTGGTAGATAAATTTTGTAACCCAAAATCATCACACATCATGATTTTACAGTACCTCTATGTTATTGAAGGGGAAAGTAGATTTATAAGTAAGACACGGTTCGCCATTGTGTATGTGCGTTTAAATGTTTGTAAACGAATCCACGATACAAGAAGAATATCCTAGTGTGGGTCAAAGTTTAAAAAAATACTAAGAAGTACTTGTTTCGTCTAAAAGCGAAGCTGCGGAAAAAGAATGTGCTAAAATTGAGAACTTGTTTTTTTCCGAAATATGTTTTAGACAAAAAAAAAACGGTACAAAAAAACGGACAAGTGCGAGTCGAACTAGCGCACGGAGGGTTCCGTACCATTATCGCAAAAAAACGGCAAAAAATCATGTTTGTTGTATGGGAAAAGTAGGGCCACTTAAATATTTATTTTATTTTGTTTTTAGTATTTGTTGTTATAGCGGCAACAGAAATACATCATCTGTGAAAATTTCAGCTGTCTAGCTGTTCATGAGATACAGCCGGGTGACAGACAGACACAGAAGGACCGCGGAGTCTTAGTAATAGGGTCCTGAACCCCAATGAATGATGAATGACGAGCATTATGACAGTTACCGCACTTTAAATCATGACATGACATCATGATGACTATATATCAATACGCTCTTACAACTGTCGCTTAGAGCGTTTTAATATGGAAACTTTGGAACATCGCACAAAGATCAATGATTGCCTCATTGATCTTTGTGCGATGTTCCAAAGTTGTTTGCCTCCAAGATCCTCCAACACCAAATTGATTGTCCAAGATTACTGGCCTTGCTTAGATTCAATGTTCCATCTAGGATCCCTCGCAAACCAATCACACCGCTCTGCCCACCTCTAAGAAGGACAGTTTTAGGTTCCAATTCTCCATACGCGAAACTGTCTAGAATTGTGAACAGGCTCAGTGACAGGATTGACTTTCACTATGATACCCAGCCTAAACAAAAACGTATTTTAAGTTTAATTAGTGATATTTAGTCTGTCTATTAGTATATCCACTTATTTTTTTTTTCTTTTCTATTTATCTTTTTTTTGTTAAGTTTTAAGTCTCAATTATTTTATTTTAGTTTAGTATTAAGTTTCTCTTTTATCTTTCTACGATATGCGGTGTTTACCTTTAAGTAATGTTTGCATTGTTATAAGTTTACTTTAAAAACTGTTATTGCATGCTTGGATGTAAAACATTGTTGGTAGACCTAATAAATAAATAAGTCTCATGTAATAAAAGGAGAACCAAATTATTATGTAGTGATACTTTATCCAAATTAACGTCATCGATTAAAGATTTTACTTATAAGTTTACCATGCAAACAAACCAGTATATTGTGTGACTTATTTCAGGGAGAAAAATAATGTTCTAAGAAAGAAAATTACCCAGGTATGTAGCGGCATCTATTATGAGCAAGAAGAACAATTTAAAAACTTCCAACTGAGTTCTCCATAATAGTTTCACTTTAATATTACGGTACTTTAAAAAAGATATTCCTGTCCACTTAAGTAACCAGATATTAAAGGAAGCAAAAGTAGTTTGATGTACTTAGTGGAACATCGTTTATAATGAGAAAGTATAGTTGTTGTTGAATGATGAATGCTAAGCAAACTATGAGGATCTTTCTTCTTTGTGCTAGAGAAGACTGAAATTATAGACTAACTTTTTACTAACCGAGTTATATTCATTTAACATTGTCTGCTTCTTGAACTTTATTGACATTAAAATGCCAAGGATGGTAAAGCTCTAAGGTATAGGTCAAGTTTTATGAAACGAAACTGTCTACACGTAGTCATATTCTTTCCCTATTACATAATGTGCTCTTTACTCTTTCCAACCCTCTTTACCTTAAGAAACGTTTTCAGTTTCTCCGTGATTCCCACACGAAATTTCTAAGGTCATCACTCATCAATCTTCTTAACTTACGATTTCAAATGTCCATACCAGGTTGCCTGGCAGGAATCGCGGAATGCGATGAGGCAGCCCATTTTTTTGTTTTAGTTTTAAGCTTACTTTTACTAGCGTATTTTATGGTGTACAATAAAGAAAATAACCAATAAAAAAATAAATACAAATTTTGCTGGGTGTCCTAAAATGTATGCAAGATTTATTTATAACTAGCTTCTTTGCCCGCATGAAAAGTCTTCTTTTATCTATCCCAAAATAAAATACGATCGATTTAAATGCAGTGTGTTACCTGATCCAGGATATGGTCTACGCAGGTGCCAAGTTTTATCTAAATTCGTTCAGTCGTTGAGGCGTGAAAAGGTAACAGACAGAGTTTATTCGCATTTATAATACTAACGCAAAACATGTCTGTCTAAAATTTTCACATTTAGACCAGTGACCAGACAACGCTTTTAAATTTCAACCTAAACTCAAAGCCTTTAAATTACTACGAACAAATCCAACATAACAACATCATATTAACAAAGATACATGTACAACAGGCTCCTAAAATCGTGTTTATTTTAAATTTTATTTGTATTTCAGCGGCTATTTCCAACGACGTGAGGCATGAATTAATAAGCTGTAACACGGAGTCGTGATTCAATGGAGTGCTATCTAGTGCTAAATGCTTTTTTTCATTAAATAAGCTCTGTTTTGTGAGATCATCATCATCATCATCATCATTTCAGCTGAAAGACGTCCACTGCTGGACGTAGAGCTCCCCCAGGCGTCGCCACATTGACCGATCCCGTGCGTCTCGCATCTAGCACCTTCCCGGAACCTTACCCAGGTCATCGGTCCACCTAGTGGGAGGCCTTCCAACGTATCGTCTTCCGGTTCACGGTCGCCATTCCAGAACTTTTCGGCCCCATCGGCCATCCGTTCTGCGAGCAATGTGCCCTGCCCACTGCCACTTAAGTTTGGCAATTCTCTGGGCTCTGTCGGTAACTTTGGTTCTCTGCAGATATCATAATTTCTGACGTGATCACGCAAGGAAATGCCGAGCATAGCCCTCTCCATTGCCCTTTGGGTGACTTTAAGCTTTCTGATAAGGCCCATTGTGAGATGAGTTAAGGCAATTCGCCTATTATCTGCCAAGACGCGCCAAGAGAAACGCATGGGCACTATCTACCTATTTTCGAAGCGCTTTGTCTGTTTTTTCATCCAGGTATTGTTAAATAAATAATCTAATATCCGATTGAGAATCGAAATCATGTGAGACGCAACCTCGGTTTTTTATACTTTATCATGTATTACCGCAGAATATCGTTGAAAGGAGTCTTTGATCGTTTCAGTCAGATACCATTTTAAAAGTCGCATAATATTTTGGAAAAGAAAAAAAAGATCAAAAACCTTGGAGACTAGCTTATTGAAAAGTACCGACATTAGTACATTAATAACACTCCATTCACTCTGTACTCTGTGACTTCACCAAATAACGTGAATCCTTGATGACAGGCCTTGGGTAGCCCTTGTAAGTTTCTAATTGAGCGTCCGCTAAAATTGAAGCGAAAATTCATTTCTGTTTTACTTGACCTTTTGGATCATTCATTTCATTTTACACTGAATTACCTAGTTTCGAACTAATGTTTGACTTTAAGTGGTTAAGTAACTAGCTTAGTTATTGGCTAAACTATGTCTAGGTTTAGTTGGTAGTTTCATGTTTACCTTTATAAGTATGCCGTCATGTTTATATTAACTTCAGGGGTTTGCTTTGCCGATAATCAAGTCTTTAGAGGCTTGAAAGGCGTTCGTAATATTTATTTGTATATTCGATTTCAGTTCGTTCTTGTTTCGATATAGTTTTAAAGAAATATAATATTGATTCAATATAATAAAGTTAGTAAGACACCAATCTACCTAATTGCATAAAAACCTTGAATCGTTTTAATTAGAGCAAGACACTTATTGACGCTTTTCTGAAATAAGCCAACATGGTTTGAATAACTTCTTAAAGGAGGGGTACCCTTTCGTATCAGATTGTCTCTGTACCTACCAACCCGGGCCCGCAATTGGTTCATAGATATTCAGATCGGTCACTGTAGAAGTGTAATGTCTGTTCCTCCACAGTTCACATCTCTGGTCTGACGCGCTGTTCTCCGAGCAGCTCGTAAATCTCGGAAAACTTTAAATTTGTCCACTAAACTCAATATATGTTTTTGTGCCTTTCCTCAGTGAAACTATTAAGGTAGACATTAAGGGTATTTACACACTGCATCCAATCTTAATCCGAATCCGTGATCCGAGAGTCCATCCAAATTGGAAATGTACTGATTTCAGACGGAGGAGTTCGGATACAGTGCGTAATCTCCCCTACAAGAAGTACTACGGCTACTTCGGACCAAAATTTCTCTGATTCGGATCGGATACAGTGCGTAACCGCTTTTAGACAGCTTTTGGTGTCAGAAAAATCATATTTGTTTAAGGAAGTAAAAAATGTAGATTTAAAAAGATATTCAGCGTGCCTAAATCACACACATTTTCTTTTGTTTTATTTTTCATTTCTTGGTAGTCCTAATAGTAAAGACAATCCCACGGATCCTCAAGAAAATATAGTTAAATTTTAAATTATTGTTTATTAGTAAAAGTAAAAATAAATATACGAAATGGCTTTTAATTTAGTAAACCACAACAACTTTAATTGTCCAGTTTAAGCTATAAATGCTCGGTTTTGTAAGCTGTACTCATGTTCAAGCTTTAAGCCGAACTTTACTACGTATATAAGTTGCAATACATACAACATACATTTAGAAACTTTGCCAAAATCCAGCTTTAGTGTAACTAGCTCTCTAGTTAACTGAATTCTCTAACAAGCCTATCGCCTGAACGTAAAACGGGTGCTGTGAACAGAGTAATCGGATTAGGAAACATTTAGTCGGGAAAAAAGCTCATTTCTGACTCATTCATTAATATTTTCACAAAAAAAAACTTAATTAGATTTTTTGTTCCATTATTTAAAAGTTTTATTTTAAGTATTTTTTTGGAACAAAGTAGGCTGGGTAGGAACGTATTTTGTTAAAAAGAGCCTTTTTCGTATAAAAAATTATATTCCCATTATGATCGTAAAAACAACTTTTGTGTTTTAGCAATTTAATAGCTTTGTCATGCGATATTTTCTAGAGTTTACTCGTAAACTCGTTAACTTAGGCTTTTATTATAAAAACTGTTTTTAGGTGTAATGCCTTCGAGATATAATTAAAATGAGTGTTTCATTAAAAATATTGTTCAGACATAATTCCTTACACCATATTATGTTTATTTATCTTTTTTTTATAATCATTAATCAGAATTACGATCATCGATCTTTTTTGTTGAACATCAACCTTACTTAAAATTAAACTTTAAATCAAACAAAAAAACAGATACAAATATCAAAGTTTCTTCAGATTTTGAATATTATAATCGAATGAGCCTGTAGTTAGTTCTTGTTGTGGTAATCATTCAAAAACTGTCTGGTACATATAAACACCTACTATTTAAGCATAAAAACGAAAGAAAGTTCAACGCTAAAGTCGTTTTATCGGATTTATTTCTAAACTTTCAGAACTAATCACAAACGAATATGTTTACTACCAAAGTAAGATGAAATCTATAAAACAACTATTTCAGGACTTGTAGGTAGGTACTGAAACTTTTATTATTATGTAACTAACTTCGTAAAAAGAATACGAGTTGGAGAAAGAAATACTTATTTTGGCATCTTTTCCTTGTAGGAATAAATAATATTAAAAATCGATTACAAGTAACTTGCGAAACTTTCAGGGCCTAAGTTGAATTATCGAAATGGAATGCTTTTCATACAATTATTTAGACTGTGCTCTTTATGTGAAGTATTGATAAGGAAATTGTATTCTGTTTCTTCTTCTTTTTTTCGAGAGAGGATGTGACCACTTCTGGTGTCAAATTGAATACAGCCGCCTCTGGTAACCAGCTATATAAGTCCGGGTTTCCTCACGATGTTTTCTTTCACCGTTGCCTGCGATGGCCAAGATAAACTTAGAAAGAACATATGAATTTGCAAAAGACACATTGGTACTTGTCCGGATCTGAACCCACGACTTTAAGTACTAATGGCGGGGTCTTAGCCACTGGGTCACCACGACATTTAATTCTGTTTCTTAAAAAATAATACAATATTTTTAGGACGAAATAAATTACAATACAAAATCACTCATAAACCGTATTTTAAATAAAGTCAAGAGAAAATGCTTTATCACGTAACATTTTGAAAGGAAGAAACCTTAAAGTAATTAAATATGACAAAGAATAATTAAATGAATCAAACAGGAAGGTAAGAAAAACAAAAGGAAGGAAAATTGGATTAAAAGCCATAGAATGAATAATATAAATAAGTGCTAATATAATTTTATCTTCGACGACAAACTCAACTTTGCTGCCTGAATTTTAATTTTTAGTTATATAATTGAATCGATGTGTTATATTTTACCCGACTGCCGAAGGAGGGTAATGTGTTTATCAGCCTATGTATGTATGTACGTTTGTTCCTTTGTGGCGTTCTAAAGACCAAACGCGTTGGCCGATATTGATGATTCTTAAGGTCAATCGATTCGTCTTAACCTTGCGAGTCACTGGTTACATTAAAATAGAAAAATGGCGGATTTTGGGCGCCATATTTTTTTTCTTACAAACCCATGGTGTGGGGTATCAAAACAAAGGGTTTTAAGAGGTGATTTCAGAAATATAAAATACTTATATGTTTGAATGTAACAAATTAGAAAAAAAATAACGAAAAAATTATAGATAAAAAAAGTTAATTCATGGTGTGCAGTCGGAGGATACATATTCGCGAGCTGGCTGAACAAACCCAGATGTATCCTTCGACTGCACAGCATGATTTTCTTCTTGTTTACGTCTTTTTAGTTCGCTTCATAAGCTGTCGAATTTTTTTGATTTTTTGAATTAACTTTTTTTGTTGTAATCAATGAACATACTTAAAGGTTTTATCTTAAAAAAAACATAACCCAAGGTCATATTTTTTAAAATTGATTATCATACAGTTATAGAGGAGTTAAAGAAAATGGAGTAAAAACTGAGCTTTTCATAATATTATTGCACCGCTTGCAAAGTTACATGCTAGGCTTTTGCCTGTATCTTGGGCAACAAAACTTTCCGGACACACATACGCAACGCATGTCAAATAGATTCTAAAAAAAAGTGGTTCATATTTATACTAGGAACTCTACATGCATTGTTCTATGATGGTATTCAGATTGATATCACTTTGACAGAGTTCGGGGCCTTCGTTACGATAAAAGAATGGTGAAGGAGCATTTCTTTTCTTTGTAACTATTCTTCTCCTTTCTCTGCCCTATTTTTTTATATGTATTAGTATATTATTTTATTTGTATGTATGTATTTTATGTTGTATCTGAGTAATATTATTTAATATAGTTTTTGTACACTGACAGCCCTATGTCTATCTCCTCTCGTTCTGTCCATCCAAAGGTTGTCTGGAAGAGATTGCCTTGTGCGATAAGACCGCCCATTGTACACTGATCTTTATAATGTTTTGTCCTGTAATTATTTAAGTGGTGTACAATAAAGTATATAATAATAATAATAAAGACAAAACAGCCCTTTGTCGGGACCAATTCTTTGAACTGACACTGTTACTAAGAATTTTCTAACAGAAAATTTCAGTCACGTTTTGTTTGACCCAGGATTCGTAGCCAGTGGACCGTGTGATCAATGTTATGTTTAAGGATTTTTCCAGTAAAGACAAAGCCATTATAAACGTCACAGCTGAATTGTATGGTACAAGGTTCATGCGGTATGTACAAACAAAATTCAGGTGGCTTATTCTATTGAAACTCCATAATCAATATTAAATTGTTACTACGGGCTTGCGCCAGCATTGTTTTAACCTAGTCACAGCTGTAATAAAACGTAATATGTGGCTTAGCTTTTACTATTCATCCATCATCATCATCTCCCTGCCCTTGTCCCATATTACTTGGGGTCGGCGCAACAAAACATAACCATAAAGATTCTTCCATATCAACCACAAAATAGCAAAGTTGTTCTATGCAAACTTGAGTTGTCTGTTTGTCTAATCTCAACCACATGTGAGGAAAAAATATCCTTTCCCCTTTTGCCAATCCTTTAGTCGGCTTTTAAAACCCCTACGAGAGGATATAGTTTAGCTTACAACACCCTGAAGCTACGTCTTTTTCTTCGGAATCCATGCTCGTAATCGGCTTTGTATTTGTGTGCTTCAGTAGAATATCTGAGACATGTTCCATTTTTATGAATCAACTTTCTGCTGTGTTGTTTGGGTCCCCTTTGTCCCAACACCTGTACACGATATCAGAATACCGAATTTGTTAAGAACGAACATTTTTTTTTTCTCTTTTGTAAAGGAGATCCCTTTAGTGCTAGTGTTGGCATAATCTAATGCATATTTTATTTCAGTCCTTTGTACCATGTGTATGTAGTTTGCACTCGCAGAAAAACTCACTCACAGAATCTGGTATGTTCGTATACAAAAGTTACAACCGACTTCCAAACAAAAACACTACAAAGTAAAAAATAACTTCAATTTCTGAAGTCGGTGTTCCTGTTTACGTTTCTTCGTTTTTTGACACCGACTTCCGAAATTAAAGTATTTTTTTACTTTATAGTGTTTTTGTTTGGAAGTCGGTTGTAATTTTTATATAAAAGCTTTTTATTTTTCACTTTTTAGTTGTGGTACATAATGTACCAGTTCTATAGGCTAGGTACCTACGCGTATAGTGCCCAAAGAGAAGCCAGAATAGATGAACCCAATAACATGAAACTTAAACAAAACCGGTGCAATGAGAGTATACCAGGGTGAACTGTTCACACCTGCGTATCCCTTTAGAGCGTACCAGTGTGATGTTATGGTATGAAATGGTGTAAACAATAAACAGACATGCGATTGCATCTATCCCGAGTGTTTTACCGTCAATTATTGAAGAGTTCTGATGTATTTCTCCGAAGTTCTTCATCAGATCTTGATGAAGAAGAAGCACCAGCTTTTAAATAAAAAAAATAATCATCAAAATCGGTTCACCCAATAAAAAGTTATAAGGTAACAAACATAAAAAAAATACAGTCGAATTGATAACCTCCTCCTTTTTGCGAAGTCGGTTAAAAAACAAGTCGAGTCTTTAAGTCAAGAGTGAATAGATTTCTTCTAGGCAAGCGTGTTTCATCGGCTACCACATCATCACTTACCATCAGGTGAGACCGTGGTCAAGCGTGAGCCTATCAATAATAATAAAAAAATAAACTCACAATTTTCTTTTTATCAAATTATATTTTTGGTACGATCGTAGCCTGCCTGACATAATATGACATCCGTCAACTTTATTAGGTCCTCGTGGTGGATTACGGCCTGCTTCGCCTCACAGAGAGGAAGACTGTGTCACAGAATTGGGGATGTTGTAGGCTTAACTATTTTTTTTGCTTTTGCTATGTCAAGATTTAAATTTCGGGCCTGCGCGGTAGTATTGCACTGATGATATGTTCCACCCTTTAATCTACGTTAAGAAGCCCTGTTAATGAATTTACTAGACAGTCATTTCCCAGAACCAGATGCTCTCGTATTAGAGAGAGATCGTTAAGCACGCTGCGAGTATACAAGCGACTGGAGAAAGATTGCTATAACTTTTAACCGATTTTCCCCTCGAAAATTTTAGCTTTTTCCATGTGTTGCGTTATAAAACAATTTTCCCTCGACAAGCTCCTGAAAGATACACATTTTCGTAATAATGGGGTCACGGACATAGACGTGAATAATGTAAACGGTTAGCACTAAGAGCTCACTCATTATTAACTACCTGTTTAGTTAAGTGACGGCAAGCGGAGTGGTCGAGGTTGATCTCTTAGTTTATTAGGAAAGGTAGATTATGTCTTCGTAAGCTACCTTAATGAAACCTTTGTTGGGTGTGATTGTTAGTGTTGAGTTTATGATGTGAAAAGTTTTTTTTTTAAAGTGTAAAGAGATTTCTTAATTTTACTTCAGTATTAGTGTGTTTCCAAATTAATTGGCTTGAACAATCAGATATACGTTAAGTTTTTTAATTTAAGCCAGCTAAAGAACTAAGAAGCATAAAATAAGGTATGGTGAGTCTGCAAAGGATTTTTTTAAATTTTGTGATTGAGGGAAATATCGGTGTCAGCGCCAATATCCATGTTTATGAGAATTTGGCGCACAATAATTTTCCTTGAAAATAATTTTCAAGTTTTAAGTACTGAAAATACAAACTTTTAACTTACAACAACGGTATTAGGTTTCTTGGACGAAGTTCCCTGTAAAACATAATTATTGACAGTAATAGTGCTAACACATGTCCGGATTTGGTACAGCCGGACTAACTCCGCCCACAAATCCGTTCTCGCTTACACACGCTCGGATATGGTACGGCCGGACTAACTCTGCCCACAAATCCTAGTGTTGCCGTATTTAGAACATTATTTTCCATTTTCTATTTATGACTAAGTTGAATGTAATAATATCGGAAGTCAATAACCGAAATCAGTAAATCATCCAAAAAATCGGGGACTTTTTCAACGCTGGTCGAAATTGATACGGCCCAACCAACCGACAACCACACGACCGGATTTGGTACGGAGCCGACCATATCCGATGTGTAAACAAGCGGACCGAGGTGGACTCAAATAATAATAGTGTCCGGCAGACCAATCTACACACGCTCGGATATGGTACAGGGGGACTAACTCCACCCACAAATCCGTGGTCCGGCGGTACCAAATCCGGACGTGTGTTAGCACTATAAAGAACAGCCTTGGCGAAACGTTTAGTAGAGTAAAATAATAGTATGCCTACATTAGTTTAACGTTTTGGAAATACTCCGTACAGCTAAGGAGTGGAATACCCTGCCGGAGTGTGCGTTTCCCGAAAGCTAAAACCTCGGGGTCTTTAGGGCAAGAGTGAATAGGTTAATTCTACCATATTTATCTACTGAACGAGATCTTAACAACGATACCCCACTCGATGGGGCAGGTCAATGTTTTTTTTTTCCAAAAAAATATTATTTGATAATTTCTATGGCTTTAAATTAACAAGATGCTTATATTGTGAAAATTTGAAGACTGTAGCTCCAACCTTTTGGCTGTAAAACCTGTGTGACAGACGACGGACAGACAGACAGATGGACATACAAACGGAAAGACAGACACGTGAGTGGCAGTAATAGGGCTGCGTTTGGATCTTTCCGGTACGGAACCCTAACAAAAGTTTGTATATTTCTTTATTTATGCGGAAGAATATAATTTTGTATGTGAAACAGGATTATTGTATTATGAAAATGTTTAGTTCACCATCTTTTTACGCTGATTCTAATTTATTTGGGATATTTCTTCTTCTTCCATAAAACATAGCATATAATACAGCTTTATTAGCCGTTATCTGAATAGTCACTTATTTTCTAGCCATATAATTGTTTACGTTGTCCATCTATCGTTTCTTTGATCTTTCTCTGGCCTATTTTAATAGTAGTTTTTGCAACGGTCATATAATAGAGGTTATTAAAACACGAGCGTGGGTTGTGGGGTGAAGCCGAGTGTGATAATAAAATCACGCGAGTGTTTTAATACCTAATTATATGCCGTTGCATACACTATTTTATCTTCACTCATACAGTTGAAATAAAACAAAAGTGGAAACGGAAAAATATGTGGTATGGTGGGCTACTTAGATTTTCATTGCGCGTGACTGCGCAGCGCTCGCATCCATAGACAATGACACTACAATGAACCCCTAAGCGCCAATAAATTAAAATGTAAAAGTGTGATATAAAAATTAAAAAGTTATTTTATGATGCAGTTGTTTGAAAATCGAAGGAAAATGTTGCACTGTAATGGTTTTTTTCTTTTAATTTTATGTAGCCACGAATATAAAGTACGTGTTTATACAATATGTTTTGAATTCATATTTGGAACTCTATGTTGTGAGTGTAGATAAAAGCTTTTATTTAACTTGCAATGCATGTACTTGTATCTATGTAAAGTGTTCGGGTCAAATCTTGCAACTGAATTTTAAAACGGTTATCCTCCACCGATTAAGATAAAATTATGCATACACGTTAAGTTTAGATGACAATGCATGGTTAGCTAAGTGACGTTATTCTAAATCTAATATGGCGGACGGCCCAAGATGGTGGACTAGTTATTTTTTGTGCACTGCCACGATATGTGTATCAAATGAAAGGGTTTGCTGAGAAAAATACGAAAAAAGCTTGTTTAATTTTTTTTTTTAATTGAATGTCTTTATTTATGAATGAAAATGTATATGTATAAGAAAATCCTAAACTAATACACACAGATTCGCAAAAAAAAACTAAACCAGTCTCCTGGGATTGCCTATTATGTCCTGTGTATTCACATGATCAGAACTTCACGTAAATATAAAAGCGAGTACAAAAGTTGAATGTAAATTTAGGTACATAAAAATGACGTAACAAGCAGGCGTAGCATCGTAGCTGCATCTCGTAGCACGTGTCTACGAAAGCGCTACGAAAGTGCTTTGCAATTTCAATTGTTGAGTTTCGTAGCAAATAAGTTCTCAACAAAATTTGCTTATAAGAATTCAATGATTCATAACGTTTGTGTTGACTAGTAACTGAATGCTCCAAAACAATATTAAAATATTGGTGGTGAATAAGAATAGTTGTGGGAAAAATAATGGGCCTCTATGCACACACAGATTGGCAATCTTATCTAAACCAATTCCTTGATATACTTTTTCTGTTCCAGAATTCGCTCTTTCTCAAATCCATTTAAATATATAGGAGAAAACAAAAAATTGAAATTAACGTTACGGACATAGACATGACGCAACAAGCGGCTTAGCATCATAGCATCTCGTAGCACGTGTCTACGAAATAGCTACGAAAGTGCTACGACATTTCAATTGTTGAGTTTCGTAGCGAATAAGTGAATAAGTTCGTAACAAAACTTTATTATAATAATTCTGAGGTTCGCAACGTTTGTGTTGACTAGTATCTGAATCCCCAAAACAAAATAAAATGCTCGGTGTTGAGTGTAATCCCGTTTGGGGACTGCGGAGAGATTGGCTCGGTCCACCTCATGAAAAAATATTGAAAGTTTATGTCCACAACGATGTTAGGACTGAGCTTCGTTTAAATAATAAAAGCTCTGTGAATATTGTACTTGTTTTGGGCGGGCTTTTATTTTGTTGCGTTTATATTGATTTTTACGAGAATGAAAAAAGAGTTCCATTTTTAAACCATTTATTTACGGACGCTTTGAACCTGTATTCAATCAATCAGGGCATCAGTCATTTCAATGCTTGTAATACATTTCCATACGACCTATTCTCTCTTGCAACCGGTTGCAGACCAACAGTTAAGGAAATTGATTTAGCTTAGCTCGCATAGCTGTTATTTTTCAAACTTGTATGCAGATCTTAAACTGCGCTCAACTACACAATCTCCGTTCTACTCAATCCAGTTGCTTACCCTGCAATCAAAGTGAGTTTCAATTTCCAAAGGATGGTACTATCCAAATGAGAACCGTCAAATACATCTTGAAAAAAGTTCTTAAAAATGTTCAAAAAAAGGTCACTCTAATCCTAGACTACATAAAACAATTATTATGCAGCTAAAAACTCTGGATAATGTACTCTTCAATTAGGACTACTGTGATTTTTTTATAATTACTTTGCGGAACATTAAGACTTCTCATGAAAAATGCTGTGTCATAAAAAATGTGGTACCGCAGCACGAAATGATGTAAAGGAAAGTTTACAACTTATGTTGCGTACTATCCAAAATGGCAATACTTGTTAAACAAACTATGACAAAAGATTTTTTTTCTGTTACAAAAATAGTTTTAATTTATGGAGTTTCTGTGGCTTTTGCACCAATCACATGCCTGAAAATCTCTCATTTGAAAGCTTTGGTTTTCCAGTTACAGAAATCCATATCGATATGTCCAAAACATAAAATTAATTTTATTTTATCGCTTCTCTTTCATTTGGTTCTAGAAACAAATTCAGTACTACAGATAGAAAAATAGTAAACTTGAAATATCCTCCTAACGTGTTTCAAATCAAGTCACAGTGTTGCCTCGTAGAAGTTTTTGAAATAAAACCTTTTGACTTTTGCGTTATTTTATAGAACCCGGTTTTACACACCAATGATGCTGAAAATGACGGAGAAACTATGTAATATTAAATACAAAAATAAATTGGCGCCATTTTTCCCATGGAGGTAGGCAGAAATTAATGTCACCTGGCAACACAACATTTAGTTTAAGATATTACTGTCACTGTCACTTATATCATGTCGCTGTACGGAGAGTATTACACTGTCATATTTCTATGACCATACATAGGATCACCATGTAAAAATCATCATCATCATATTTTTATCACAGACAATATGATTCATAATTATGTAATCATAATTATTTATATTACACTATCATATAATATGACTCATAGATCTGTGGTCATATATGATAGTATAATGCGCCTACAAGAATACAATATACGGAGCACACGTTTCCAATCTGCATTTTTCATTTATATTAAGCCCAAATAAACAAACCTGTCAACACCACCTGCCGCGATCCTTACACACCCTTTTTTCTTTGTTTACGTTCAACTACTATTATTTATATTTTAATGCATCTTTATTGACATAGTTATTTTGCAAAGAAATTACAAAACAACATAAATCATATGTACAGTACTGTCAAATTATTGATTTATCTATACATATAAAAGAAAGTCGTGTTAGTTACACTATTTATAACTCAAGAACCGCTGAACCGATTTGGCTGAAAATTGGTGGGGAGGTAGCTTAAAACCAGGAGACGCACATAGAATATTTTTTATCCTTTTTATTCTATTTTTTTCTTTTTTTCATATCGTTTCATTCGTCATTACGGTCGGCCAGATCTCTTACTTTTACCATTAATAATTAGGGTAGGGTAGGTAGGGTAGGTAGGGCAGGATAGGTTGGGTAGGATAGGGTAGGTAGGTTAGGGTAGGTAGCGTAGGGTAGGTAGGGTAGGGTGGGTAGGCAGTGCCCGTGGCTTCGCTCCCCATGACGGGAGCGAAGCCACGGGCACAGCTAGCTAATTTATAAAACAAGCTCATTTATCCATCGCGATAATGCAATCGCCGACTTCTTGCGTCTTCGGCCGCATCCACATCAGTTTTGTCTAGGTACGGCTGCTCCATCGTCGAAGCCGAATAACTTGACAATTAGTTTAAATTTATGTCTTGTGCTACGAATAAAAATGCTAGTGGCACGGATTATTGAGATGATGATGCTATTATTTATTTGTTAATCACTTTACTAAAACAAATGTTCAGGAATTTTCTGCCAGTCAAAGTCAATGTAGAGATAAAAAAGGACAGCGGTTTTTTTACCCTATTTACCCGAGCCATAATAAATTATCCATTTACGCACAGCCTTTTTGTCCAGTCATCCGCCTTTACGGCGGGGCCTTCACACCCCTCCCTCAGTGGAGTCTGCTTCAGCAGATCCTGGGCCGCTCCGCAGTGGTTGGTTTTTGCCTGGAGGATGCGATGTTCGATTTTGTGCATTAATCGGACATCGCACCCCCCTCGTCCACAGCCGCCGTGGTCCCAGCTTCTGGATCGGGGGTGGCAGCGACAGGCCGGGTCGGCGCCTGCACTTTGCCTCTCTTAGGGGGTCTGTGGTCATTTACACTTTGGCAGGATTAGACAGAGATGTACCTATTAGTAAACCCAAATTTAGGTTTAAGTTCTATGTAATATACCGCACTTCGACCCATTGGGATCTTTTGTGGTCCCCTAGATAACCTCCTCCTCCCCAATCTAGTTGAAAGCTTTGTTCATGAGTTTTACAACGAGACTAAGAGATATGAGCCTATGGTTTTCTGCTCTTAGATATCCAGCCCCTAGAAGACTCATTCGCTTACAAGCTAGTGCATCGCATGTACAGAGAAGGTGCTTCATGCGTTCCGTATGTTCCCCACACAACCAGCACAGGGGTGTCACGGTTATAAATATCTTCATGAATATGTCGTTCATTCCAAAGTGGCCAGTAAAGACCCCAAGCAGGTAGCGGATTTGCCCCCTGCTCATATTCCAAATAAATTCCCGTGCTTTGAAAGTAGTGTCCAGGCATTTCTTGGAGTGTTCCAGACCAGTATAAGACAGCCAATGTATTTGTTGTCTATGTAATAAGAAAGTTAATTTGAATTTATGAAATTTTGTTTAATTTTAATGATATTTTTTGCATGCGTGAATTGGTGCGACACAGCGTATTAACTTGATACCTGTACATTTATTATTATTAGTAACTATATTGTATACAATATTCCGCTAGATGTATTTTCCACTGTCTCATTGACCATGTTCGCAAACGCTATTGCTGAGCTCGAGGACTGTGGTTTGACTCCACATTTCGGCAGTGTTATTGGAAATTTTTAATCAGGAATTTCTCAGTATTAGAAATCTGGGTTTGTGCCCAGTTGGTGGCAAAAGACTTTTTCAAATACAAATTGAAATGTTTATTGCTCAACATAGTTACTAATAATAATAAATGTACAGGTATCAAGTTAATACGCTGTGTCGCACCAATTCACGCATGCAAAAAATATCATTAAAATTAAACAAAATTTCATAAATTCAAATTAACTTTCTTATTACATAGACAACAAATACATTGGCTGTCTGTCAGTTTTATTTGTAAAACGGCAGTACTCATTGTTGAGCTTACATATATGTAAGCTCAACAATGAGTACTGCCGTTTTACAAATAAAACTACAGCAAGTCTGCAACCACAAAACACGGTTTTTATTTCGTATTTTATTTAAATTTTAACACCCGCATCTCCCGGTCGTATCTACCGCGACCACGGTTTAATGTATGTTCGCGGAAATGTCGTTCCATTTCAGGTGGTGACCATAATAAACAGAAAATAAAAGAAAAATTGGATAAAATTATTCTAGTTATTCTGTACACGTTATTATGGAGGAGTAATTGTAGAAATGAAATGGCTATAAATAGTACTGTTGGAAAAATGGGAAATGTTTTCCAAAGTCAACTTTTGGCTAGCGTAGCTCCAAAAAGTAGCCAAGTAACTGGGTATATCCAGTACCTAATAAATAAGACGGCTAACAGCCCAAACCAAAACGGATGTCCTAAGATTTGGTTTGGCTTCTTGGGGAACAGCGCATTTTCTCAACATGGAAATACTTGCATAACATAACATTTCGCCTAAGAGGTATTCCCCTAAGGGCTATCCAAAGATGTACCGATAGTACACCCACATTTCACCAGTAAATTAAATAGATTAAAAATCTCCCTATCCAATGAGTCATATATGACTCACGTGATTGTTTAACTATTGCGTCTGCTGAGTAACAGGTTCACTGTCCACATAGCTAACAATAGTTAAACAATCACTTGAGTGAAATTGCATTTCAGTATCTACTAACAATCTTTTCTGCCTTCAGCAATTTAAGGGTGCTTACAGTCCGTTAAAATAATATTCACTGTACTATACTTTTACGCACAACCAAGTCAGGGAGAAAGTTAAACTTACCGAGAACCCGGAAAATGATTGCAGAAAATGATATAACGATACCCAAGTACCCGACTCTCGATATAACTTGCGATAATCGGCAACATTAATCGAATATTCGGCAAAGAGGATGATAAGCGATAACATTATTGTTTCCTTGTTATTTTTGGGTAACTTATTCGAACCTTTGGTTACGTAAGGGAAGCACTTATTTGATTACACGACGAATTGTTTGCCAGGGCTCCTCATTTTGTTCAACGTTTGTTTTTTGTTTACGAGAGAATTCGATTTGTTTTTAAACGGGATTAGAGTCAGCCTGTTAGGTGGGTACTTACTTTGTGTCATTGAGAGGGTATTGTTTTACTTATAAAGCTTTTAATCCGGCAGATGTTTCAATTTGTGATAATGATATATTAGCTAACGCGTCTTTTTGTTTTCGTCGCTTTTGTTATTTCAAGGCTTTTTTTTTCTTTTCTTTTTTCCAATGCCATGTTAATTATTTTTATCTTGTGTCTTCAGAGTTCAGATAGTCTTAGTACAATCAGATATTTCTATTGTTTATTTTCTATTCAAGGTATTAACTAATTCCCATGTATATATATACGGTATACAATCTGTTAATCTTGATAACTTATGTCATTGACATAGGTCCACAAACGTCAATTTTCTTCAACAAGTCAAGTATCCCGAAAATGAGGAAGAAGCGGACACATGAAATAATACTTCATAGAAGCGAGTTTTTCCTTCTTCCTTTGTTAATTAACGTCTTTCGTAACTTGCCTTAGTTATATCCTTTTCGTGTTCCTCTAATCTTCATCATCGGTCGTTTGGAAGATTTTTATCAGTAAATTGGTACTTCTAACTAGTGTTACTTAATTTATTTATTCAGGCAAGTCTTCTATAATTGGTTATCGCGTCTTTTATAAATTGATCCTCACAATATTAAGCTTATCCAGTAAGACTAGCATCCCACTTATTTTACAAATGTCAAAGTTTGTGCAGCTGGATGTTTTGGTAATCTTTCACGCAAAAACTACATAACGAATTAAAAAAAGACACGGTTGGCGCAGATGTATTTGTATGACCTACAAATAGTTGTTCCGGGTCTGGCTGTTTGTCGAGGTATGTGAGTTTATTTTTTTGTACATGCACCCACGATACCGGCGAAATTCCTTGTAAAGGGCAACGGTTTATAAGAAAAATAAAGGCTTTACGCTAAGCTTTACGCGTTCAGAATAACACATAGGCTATAAATATATAAAGATATTTAGAGAATTTGAAGCCGCCGGCGGCTGCTAGTATAATAATATAATACCCTTTCAGTGATCCAAAGTCAAGGCCCTTCAATCCTGGATTGAGTAACAAACAACTCACACGAAATTAGAAATAAAATATTCAAGCTTGTTTCTCTGATCTTCGAAAAGGGCTTTTCCTTGAGAATTATCAATTCATATAATAAATCTGTAGAAAAGTCGTTTTTGTACATCGAACATATTTCCAAACAAAATAGTCAGGGTGTTAAAGCATTACCAACAGAACCCATTTCCAGCATTTTTGGAATTTTTGTCTGTTTATCTGTTTATTTGTGCACGCATCACGTAAAATGTACGAAACCAATATAGATAACTTTTGTACATAAAATTGTGCGAAACTTGAAATATAACTTGGTTTTTGTTTCACCGCAATCGGTTCACTCTATCAAAAGTTAGATGAATTTAAAGTGTTCAAGAAGTAAAATACCGCAATATATAACGCAATTTCTCGCAGATACTCGGACTGCTGATCTCCATATTTGATAGATGGCGTTGTGCATTTCGCATCATTTTCTGAATGGCGGTTTTAAGATTTTCCGCAGAAGAATGACCATAGAAAAAAATGGTAGGTAGTCCAGGTCCCCAAATCCCGACCGCCGCGCCCCGTTGCGTCGTGCGTGCAGTGAACCAGGGGGTCAAGTCTGTATGTCGAATCAACGATATACCTTCAAGAGCTATTTCAAGTGTGGCTAGATTACAAATAAAAAAAAATGATGTTTTATGAGATTTTAGGCCTCTAATCATACATACAAACTAATGTCCATAATGACATGAAATGTCCAATGTGGTTCGTAATTTCGCTGCCGCTATTGCCCTTTCGAATAGCCTAATGTAAACGTGGCGGCCTACTACACATAAAGTTGCAAGTTCGAGTTCCAGTTATGGATAGGTTTTATTAACCGACTTTCCAAAAAGGAGATTGGTCTATGTTCTTCGACATAATGTTTATTTTTTTTTGTTTATGTTCACCGATATCTCCGTCAATTGTGGACCAATTTTGAAAATTATTTTATTTGGAAGTGTTTGTTCCCAAATTGGTTCCATTTTAATTTGGTGATGGGTTTTTTGGTTTGGTTTTTGGTTTGGTGATGTACAATTTCGGAGGTATACAATAGAACTCTTCAATAAATGACGGCTAATCTCGCGGGTTTGCTGCAATCGCATGTCTGTTTATTGTTTATACCACTTCATAACATAACATTACGCCGGTGCGTTCTAAAGCTAAGCAGATGTGTACAGTTCACTCTGGTACACTCTAATTTCACCAGTTGTGTTCAACTTTCACGTTATTCGGGTAATCTATTATGGCATAACTGTGGGCATTATAAATATGTAACACAAATATAAAGTGAAAATTATTTAATTTTTACAAAAAATACGACCGACTTCCAAATTAATTTATTTTGGTACACACACGCTAGCTTTTTAAGAAAATTATCTTCAACTGAAACATACTGTAGTTCACAAATACTTCCAAAACTTAAAAATGTGTCTCCATATACTGAAAACCGAGTCCTCACCGCAGTAACATAAAATTAAAACTAAAATACGACTGCGACCAACTAAACTTTAAACGCATCAAATAAACGCTGGCTGAATTTATTTTCAAGCAAAGGTCGCGCAGACAGGTTACTAAACTGTCCCGTTTTAGCACGTCGCGACGCGAGTATCTTGGAATTCTATCACTATCTAGCAACCCGTCCCATTTAATGAACGCTGGAAGTCTTAAAATTCCGTTGAAGAGACAACATATCTGAAGAAAGGTCGCCGGTTCAGTGATGAATATTCCTAGTGTTTTTGGCATTTGGTTCTGTGATATTTTCAAATTGGTGGGCATTTGGACGAGTTTAATTTATACGTGTGCAAACGTATTTGTCATTTATATGACCTCCCTGTAATAAAATTGTGTCCATCAGATGCTATTTTATTTCATGAGGCAGTCTAAAATCTGAAGTCATGTGCTTTCAAAACTTTTTAAAACAATCTTACGCATTATGGCATCGCTGTTTGCTTTTTTCACAGAATTTAAGTATAAACGCCAGTACGCTCTAAAGGGGTACGCAGATGTGTACAGTTTACCGTGGTACATCCTCATTTCACCGGCAATGTTCAAGTTTCATGATATTCGGGTAATCAATTCTGACATTATAGGTACCTTACTTAAAAACTTGCCTATTAGGTACAACTAAGAAGTGAAAAAAAAGGTTTTTTTCAAGAAAAAACTGAAAAAAAAGTTTTTTTTATATTTTCGTTTGGGTGTGGTGTTCTGGAGCGCTACTAGATGGCGCGCAGCAAATATGTCCTTACTTTTTTTGAATGTTGTAGATATTCTTCTCTCTAGAGTAAATATTTCTGTGCAGTGATTGCTCGATCTAGGTAGGTAGAAAGGTAGGTAAGTCCAGGTAAGTAGGGTAGGTACAGGTAGGTAGGTAAGTAGGGTAGGATAGTTAACGGGAGCGAAGCCGCGGACACAGCTAGTCTGGAGTAAAAAAGCTTATATAAAAAATAGCTGATACATCATTGTAATAATTACATTTCTGTAGATCGATTTCGGGCTTTATACAGACTTAGTTCGTGGAAGAGGCTTTAGGTAGATAAAAGTAATATGAAACTCTGTAGGTGGTACTAAATAATAATATAACTTTCGTAATATCTAAGAAGATTTTAGGAACTAGTCTTTTTTCAGGGTATCCAAAAATAGGAAGCTATTAGTAGATATAGGCTAGGTGCTAGGTAGGTAACGTGATCTTAAATAAATTTAAATATACTTAGGCCCGTATTCAATTGCTCACACTTGACTCAAACTTAAAAATGGTCATATCTACTAATCAACTGCCAACCACAACTCTCGAGTTTGGTACATGTTTGTTCAGTTTGGCATATGTGTACTCCTTAGAGCAAGAGCCCAGACGCCCCAGACGTTACTGAATTTTTTTTACACAAAATGTGTGGTTAATACGCAAAATATTGAATGCAAATGCGAGTCCAAGTTAGAAAGTACGAGTACGTTCCAAGTACACGCTAAAACTGATGAATTCCACAGATTTTATGATAAAAGGAGTTTGGTAACGTTTGGGGCATCTAGGATCTTGGATTTGAGCACGTTAATGTAAAATAACGAGGCAACCAATCACAACTGTCCATTGGCAGTTTGAGTTGAGTTGAGCATGTTCTGGAATGCCGGCCCTAAATGACCAAATTAAGTAAGGAAAGATAACTACGTCTTGGACAGTTTATATTCTCTCTGTATAATCATCATTCTCCACAGCCTGAATTTTCTCAATGCTTATTTCTTAGGTCTCTCGTACTGGTACTTATGCCAATATGCATGCTCTTGCGCCACACTCATCTAGGTTCTGCGAAGGCAACAATGTCGTCATCTCGCAGCCGGACGACCAGCCTCGCTGTATAATTTCTTGCAATTTATCGTTTTATGATAATCGAGAAATGGTTCGGGTAGGATGTGACTGTTAAGATTTCCAAAAGCCATAATTAGCACGTGTCTATCTAAAAGTTTATATCTGAGAATAGTTTAACTCAAAATTAACACCCTCGTGATGAAATATATAGTAAATCGTAACGTATCTGTAAAAAAATCGACAAAAACATCCTACCCAAGTTGCATCAAGCAAAATATTTCTTCTATTTCTACTTCTTTCTATAACTATAATGAAATAAAAATAAGTTCCTAAATAGAAATAAATAAAAAGAAAAGTTATATGTTTTAAAAAAAAACCTAGCACACTACGAAAGTCTTTACACAGATGGAAACCTTAACTATTGCTGAAAGTCGTAGGTTTTTTTTAATGTGGAATAAACATGGTTACAATAATTTTCACCGGGAATAAGTATAAGTAAAAATGTTTCTTTAACAAGCTTTTTGAACGGAAAGGTACTAAATGTAATATCATTTGTCAGTACACATTCAATGGGCTCAAACTCGATGGTGCTATCTTGTATTGTTGAGGAGTTGGTATGGCCACCTGCCGGCTCCATCATTAGAACAGCTTCAAGGCACCATATTATTTCAAAGTTACATAAGTGCGCAAAGTTTCATCTTAATCGGATCCCAAGAAGTGATTTGAAAACCGATTACTAGTTCCGGACACACATACAATGAAATTCAAAATAAAGCTTTTAAAAAAGGAATTAAAAATGTATCATGCAGCTAAACATTTGAGAGGATTACAATAATTGAAATAAAAACAGAGGCAAAAAAAAACTAAACTTAACGTTGAAGATGCCTGAAAATTCAGTATGTTTTTAATAAGATTTCATTACACGTCTTTTCAAGTCGCGAAACGTCTCTTGCAGAGTAGATTGTTCTTATGTAAATACAGTGCGTGCTTATTACAGTGAGGATATACTACTAACTGTTGCTTGCTATCCAGTCGCTTTTTCCATATTTATAAACTAGTAAGCTATATCGGTTGCATTTTTGTTTCCTAAAATATCAAACTACGACTTTTGTTTTCAGAGTGTTATTTCAACTGTTTTGAAATTTGTATCTTGGACAGTAATCTGGAAGGTAATTAGCAGGGAGAAGGAAAAATACTTTCCTTTGGGAGACTAAGTTTAATGGAGTCGGTAAAGTCCCACCCACTGTGGTTTACATTTAGGCAAAAATTTGCTTTTTTTTTAAAATAATTTATTTTGTTTAAAGATTTTTCTCCAACTAAGCAGTAAACAATTGCTGGTTCAAACTAAACCGAGAGGTAATATTTTTCGTTTGTAACAGGTAATGTCCCGATTATACAAATTCTTTCACTTACAAAATGCCACACTATCGTTTAGTGTCTAAAGCTACCTCTATTCCCGTAAAAAACACGTTTCTAACGGGTTAGACTACGGAATCAAAGCTACGAGAGATAGTGAGACAATGGTCAAGCCCGAGCCTATAAAACATTAAAAAATCTAGTAAATTATAATATCTAACCACAGAATTTGTCAGTCTGTCATTAGTCAAAATTTAACTTGGGCTGCTTATCAGATTAAGGGATTATCTAAAAATTTATTTAAAAAAATATACGGCTAGATTTTTAGTACTAAGTTAGTCACATAAACGCAGTAGCAAAGCTCTCTTTAATAAAACCTTTTTTCAGTACATCGACAATATTTTTTCCGGTATTTATTCACAGATGAAAAATATGCCAGAAAGTTTTGGATACGAACTTTTTGCTGACAAATTCACAGATCACATACCTACTGCAAAAATATTTTATTTATGAACTTGTATATCGTTGAATTCCGAAATGCTTACAAATATGCGATTGAGAAAATGCAAAAAGTGAAAAGCATGAAAGTTACCTGTTCAGATGCTATCTTGTCCATTTTGATTGAGAAGGAGACTTATTGGCATCGGCAAAGGAAGCTAGCGGTTTATTTTTGAACGAAAAATAAAAAAAAAGTATTTAACAAAGGTACCTACCTACTTTCTTTTTTGATGGAAATTTTCTATCTAACTCTGACCAAACTGAGGCAAGTCCCGCGTGGCATGCAGAACGATTGCATTCGTTGATACTATCTACTTACTTGTAAAAAAAGACATATACCAACAAATAAATTGATCCATATGTTAAAAGCGACACGTAACATCAAAGTGTAGACAGAACCTTGGCAGAGTCCTCGTCTTCGCAGAGCTTGGCTAGCGCTTCGACCGTCTTGACGAATTTGTCCACCAACGGCTCGTGTTTGTTGAAGGTTTCTAACTGACACAAATGATCACGTAAATTAATATTAGTATTAATCAAAAAAGTGTTATCGAGCTTTAAAGTTGAAACACGCTAAAATTAACCAACTAACTTTAATTAAGAACATTGAAAACCAATCAAGAACATTGAAGTGAATCCCAATCGCAAGATGTTCCAGTTTTATTCATTTTTACGACCATCGTGACATTTCGACGGAGAGTATTATACTACTATCCAAAATTAGTAACAAGGGATATTTAAGGACAAGTAAAGCACTCAATAACTTTGTAATGGCTGGCTAAACGGTCGTGGCGAACTCTGCTTAACAGCTGTGGAACACATAAAAAAAGTAACATTCAAGTCTTACTCGATCGCTTGTTCGCATCATAAATTGCTGAAAAATTAAAAAGTGAAAATATGTGTAGTTAATGGTAGGCGTTTAGCAGTCGTAATTCCTCCTTGATAATTAAGGAGAAAAAGATAGTTTAATATTAACTCGCTGTGTTTTTATTTGTTTCTATACATTTTTTTTATCTGAAGCTTAAGTGTCTAGCCGAGCCATACGTGCTCAGCTAGTGAACTTTCATAAATTATGATGGTGGATGGTTCATAAATGCAGTAGGTGAATGTAGGTAACTATGACATAGTTGCAGAAAGCTATTTTATTTAACTCACTGTGGATAATACTTACTTAGTAAGGTCCTCTCATCTCTGCAGATTTAATATTCATTTAATTTATATATTCTTCACAAGTTTCCATAAATTAATTAATATATATCTTTGAGAATCTCTCATTTTACTGGTTAATTACATCATAATATGCAGGGTTTTTTAAACCTACTCAAAAGAGCACAACATTACATTATGTTAGACTGTTGACAGCCTTTGTTTCTCGAAGAGACTAGCAAAGCAAGCCGAAGTAAATTAATTTATAAAACTTCATGTGTCTTTTAATTAATTCTGTCTAGGTCGCAAGATTAACTTTTCTAGTGTGACAAAAGTGCAGGCAATGATTTGGCTTGTGAAATTAATTACTGTTTAGCTTCATTATTTTATTATTTTTAAGTTAATCTTAAGAAGCAGATTTTTCATAAAATGTTTTGAAATTGCCTCGTTGGTTCGGTTCCCAGGTAGGGCAAAATATTATTGAGTTTCCAACGGGCATTTCTCACTAACAAAGCAATCCCTTGCCTGATGAATGGCAATATCCTTCTCCCATATTACACCCCCATTAAAACATGACTGGTGATATGTGGTTGCTGGTACAAATAAATACATCTCTGCCTAACCCTGTGGGTAGTACAGGCGTAATGTTATTGTTTAGTTTATCTTGTGTTACTTAATAAAAGCAGATTTTCACAAATCACATCTCATCACACTATCACACTTAATACTATAAAGCGAAAGATTGTGAGTATGTGTGTGTGTTTGTATGTTTGTTACTTCTTCACTCTCAAACGGCTGGGTGGATCTCGATGAAATTTTGCACAGAGATAGGTTATAGTCTGAAATAGCACATAAGCTAAGTCACGGGTAACAGCTAGTATATCTCCTATAAATTAGTCCCTTTACCATATATCTTGTTCTGAGACTATAACCATGAATTATGTGCCCATTAAGCCGAAGCATTTCCAAAGTGGACGTAAAGTTCATCGACCTATTAATGACCTCAGCAGCTGTGGCCGCGGGTACTGTTTTAAATTAATTTTCGGGGATGAAAAATATTTTTTCTTCTTTTTCCAGGTGCCAAACTTAATTAATAAAAAAACTAATAAAAATATTACTATTTTTTTGAATGTATAGCGAAAATATTATAGTTTTTATATATATTGTATCCGAGTGAACAAAAATCACGTATCTAATTATATAATATATATATATATATACTATCCATCTATCTTAAGCCAGAGAATAAGCGTGTGAAAGAGGAAACTTATTCCATGAGTACGTACCGGGATATTCTAATCCAGGCGTTTTCCTTTTGATTGATTAACAAACTTCCAAACATCCAGACTTTCATATTTTGAGCATTACTAGGAAGTATTATAGGAAGTTTTGGAACTGTACGGTGAGTTTGCCAAATCAAACAGCAATACAATAAACTTTCTTTGAAAAAAAAATTCTTAAAATTGCCATCCTGCAAACTTCATGTGAATTTAAGGCCCGTACTTCAGATGCTCATTATCGGCTCAAACTAAATTGGCCACACCTACCATTCAACTGCCAATCAATCACAACGCTCGAGTTTGGTATATGATTCTTCAGCTTGACATGATATTATTATGTTTACTCAATAGAGCAGACGCCCCAGACGTTACTGAATTCTTTCTTCACAAAATGTGCTAGCAAGTACGAGTACAATCCAAATACGTGCTAACACTACTCAATGCCACAGATTTCGAGTTAAAATATATCGTTTCGGTAACGTTTGGGGCGTCTAGGATTTTGGACTTGAGCACGTAATTGTCAAAAAAAACATGCCAAAAAATCGCAACTGTCCATATCCAGTTTGAGTTGAGTTGAGCAAGAACATGAGCATCTAAAATACCGGCCGTAGTCTGTACTGTCACCAGTTGTTACTCGGAATTCTTTGCAAAGCATCGAACTTTCCGAGACTCGATTGTTTGCAGAAGCTCTAACGTAAATATAAATTGAATTTTGTAAGTGAAATATAATTTACCATTGAAACTTGTATATACCCGTCGTTGACACAGTTTCTCTTGTAGACTTAAAAAAAATTGTGAACTGAATTTGAACCATAATAACATAATTTTGTAAGTGGTCTATATTGTTTCCAGACATACTGTTTTTATATAAATTGCGAGAACAATATTTGCAAGTATCAGTATGTGTTTTTGCCATTCCATACGTACATTATTTTTAACTACATCTCAAAAATACAATTCGTTAAATAACTTTAACTATCTTGGTCGTCCAATTTATCTAGTTTCTGTGTGTATACAACTTTATTATTCTTGTTTCAAACAAATCTTGAAGAAAAAGGAATAGCTAAAACTTCAGTAGTAATTTGATTCACCTACATCTTTCTTTGACTGAAAGGAAATTGTTCAGCATTTTTTCGAATCCAATCTCATTCACGTAATCACTTTGGTTTGCGTGACAAGCCGTAGTTCTGGCAATATTTGTAGTATTTTTAAGGTTCTGTTGAAAAAGGAATCTCATTAGGGAAGTTCTTTTGTCTATCTAACTTCATTGGCAAGTGAGACGCTCTTTCCTTTCAGATAGTCCGACCGTTTGTTCGTTTTCCTGTGAGTTTTCAGTATTCAGTTCCGTTTCGTTTGTCTTTGTTGCTCAAGGCTAGTCCAACTTTGTTTTACATAATATTTGGTTGAAAAATATACCAGAATTCTTTGGAAGCCTTGAAACTTTGCTGACAAAGTTTTACAATAGTTAGAATTAAGTATGTGGCACAAACAAGAGATAGGAATCTAAAAAAAAATATTTGAAACTATTGGATACCTATCTTAAAAAGTTTATAAGAACGAGCTTCCTTTAGTTTAAGAAGTTAAGTAAAAACAAAACTATTTTGTTAATCTAAAAAAACCCGAGTATTTGTAAAGTGAAATTCATTTACTTTATGTTTTAACCACAGTCATAGAGAAGCTTCGAAAAAATGCTAAACGAGAAATCCCTTTGTTATGTTAAGAAAAGTATGATATATAAAAACTATTTTTTGATTCAGAGATCCGTTTGCGTAAAATTAAGCTTTAGAGTCAAGTGTCTCCCTGCCAGCGAAATTATTGCTTTTGCATACTCGAAAAAAATCGTATAACGAAGTACAAAGTATATAAAACGAAATTAAAAGGAAAAGTATCATAGCTAAGTATGCTTTACAAGTTTACGAGTAATAGTCGACTAACTTATAAAATGTACTTGGAACAGTAAAAATGTTGTACAAATGCCATTGAAAAATTACTTAAATAACGTTGATAGTTGTGTAAAACAGATAGCTGATGAACCATGTTAAAATAAACAAAAATAAAATAATCTTTAATAATAATGATTTCTAAATTAATAATCTTTTTGGCATGTGCACGGGGAAACTATTTTGTGTTAATGCAGAAGTATTTTCGACGTTGTGTAATTTAAAGTTAAACTAGATACGATTGCCAAGTAAATTCCGCTACCCGACTATAGATGGCGGTATTCTTAGTAGTCGCAATTAAAAACTTAATTGCGTTTGTCGTTTTTTTCAATTTCTATAGAAAAAGAAACCAGGAGCATGCGTGCGAGGATTCAGAAACGAACCATAACATTCCCCGTGGCTCTAACGCGCGCTCGTATCGGCTCCTTTTGCAGTTGACATCCTTCATATAGCTTGTTTGTTCCTATAATTAAATAATTTTTGAAAATACTTGTCGCATCATGGCTGGCCGATACATGCAAACCATCGGGAAGTCAGGAATCACACCAAATCGTGTGTGGGCAGGTCGGTGGGTACAGTCGTGAAAATGAAATAACACTAATTATTCGATACACTGGGTTTTATTTAAATAGTTCACAGTTACAAGCTTGCTTATTACGGATCGTTACTGATTCTACGAAGTCTTAGCTCCAAGCCGGTCAGTACTCAACTCCTATATTCTGCTGTCCCCACCTCGCAAGTCGTTAGAGAAAGCGCGCAACAGCGTATTTGTTCTTAATGTACCGACAGGTGGCGTGCTCGTGATTTGTTTTGACGTCCGTACTATTGACTAAACCCGACATACTCATACTAAAATATTTGTTTTCGGTTTGTAAATATTTGGAGATTTTAACGAAGACTATCTTCGTTACGGCAATACTGCAGTATTCAAATTATTAAGTGACGCTGGTTATGGCTATGCGAGCAAAACTATACCAACATGGTTTAGCTCTTAGTCTGCAATCAGTTTAAGACCTGCTTGTGGAGATTAATATAGTTTTTTTTTTTTATTTCTTTGTATCAGATTTTTTGAAATTTTATTTATAGTCGACAAGTTGAAAATACATCGAGTGTATTTTTCCAGGTTCGGTGTTTGTGTTATTTTAAAACTGTTTTTGTAAAAGTACCCACGATACGTAGCTTTCTGGAAAAATCCTTTTGTGGGCTGCGTTTTAAAAAGATAAAAGGTATGGCATCATTAGTCTCTCACATGAAAAAGGCAGCCAAAACTAATTTTAAATTTCGATATACATTCTGACGATAGTCCTTATGGACAACTGAACTGATATTCGAAGTATGTATCTTCTCAAATACTGTTGATAAAAAAAAACCTGTGTTAGCAACAATGTTGAAATGAGGCCACATGCCAATACGTGTGTCAATGAAGGCAAAAGTCGTGGCTAAAAGACAATAACAAACTTTCGACCTCATATTTTTTCGAAACGTAAATAACTAATTACAATATTTACCTTAGTATAGGTACGCTGACTGCTATGAAAGTACCTGTAAATTGTTTTTTTATTAGTTTCTTATTTTTACTCAAAAGAACACCTAACCAGTCAAAATCAGTCCAATTACAGAATTTCTTGAATAAAAACCTGAACAGAACTTCCAGACAAAAAAAAACTTGTACCTCCAAGCTAGTTTTTATTCTTGTAGCTTTATAGGTGCAAATTGTTCAAAGTGACTTAAATAAACTGCGCGGCAAGGTAATTGCGACTAATTACGGTATTATATTAGTTTTGACATAATAGCCCGCACTAACGTTTATAGTGCACGTTGAATTGAAAATTTACAACTGTGTTAGACGTAATTTTCTTTGGCATTTAATTTTTTTCGCGAACTTAATAATGGACAAATGATTTATGTTGCATGCACGTGAATAGTTTTGTGTAAATAAGTTTGTTAGGTCAATGAGTGAGATGGAACTTAATGACCTGCATTTTTGCTTTGTTGATAAAACCACAAGTTTTGTTCCTACCAATTTGCTAAGCCATATCCCAACTTTGTTGAGATGGCTGCAGCTGTGTACCAGTATTTTACATGAGGCAACTGTCTATCTGACCTCCACAACCCAGTTACTGGGTAGTACCTCTTGCCTAGACTGGCGTCTGATTTTATGGCATCTCACTACCGTAACGATAGTCAAATACCTTCAAATGACATCCGGGATCAACAGCTTGGCGACCTTTACAAGGCACAGAGAAGTTTAGTTCTGATCACCCATCCTCGGACCGAACTCGGCGAGCGTTGATTAACCTTGACGAACGACCCGTGCGGCTATTATATTGCCAGGAGCTCCTCGCTATTTCTGCTATTGTAAACATATATAATTACAACAGCCACTGTCCCTATGTGTGTCATAAAGCTGAAATTAAGTCTAGGGACGCTCCGTTGTTTGCTTGTCTCCTTAGCATACAATAGGTATTGATTATTATGTGGAGTATGACGAGGGTACATTTCAAGAGGATGGGTTCAAAGCTACGTTTTGTAGTCTATGTCTGTCAGAGGAGCGGTGTATTCTTGACAACTGAAGACTGAATTGGATTTGTAGAAGACGCTGGGCGCTTGTCTTTGTTTTGTATTTGCTTGAGCATTAAACCATCATAACATTTTTTTTGTTTTGGCCTCTAATGGGTGCAAGTCACTGGCAATCTGCGCACTGGCGGTTTTTAAAAATATTGTCTTTCGGCCCAATTTTATTATGAATTTCGAATGAATGACAAAAGATGAACGAGTTGCTTTTTTTCAAAACTAGAACTAGGCCTTTACCTAGGTCAAAGCACAAAGTATGTAAGCGGCGGTGCGTACTTTTAATTCAATTTTGTTATCAAAGGCTATTTATTACCTAGGCTAGTATCTGAACTTTACGCACCAACAGTACTGAGAGAATACTAGATAAATAAAGTACTATTATTTCTGGAAACTAAATGCTTTGCGTTTTCCTTTGAAACTTATATAGTATTTATTTTGTCTTAAGACATCAAAACACTATTTCTATCTTATCTTACAAACATTTTTATATAAACAAATACAGGCTGAAGTATCTGTGGAAGTGTTTCACAAATATACATTTTTCTTGTATTAAATATATTTTCTTTCGCCTGGAATTATATCAATATTTCTAGAATTGCTTTTTGTCGCAGTGTCGAGTTATAAGTGTTTTATAATAGCGATCGGGTGCCAGCTGACATAAAAATGCTCATTCGAAATAAAAACGTTCAGTTTTGTGACAAAAACGACAGCTTTAGGTGTTTCTGTTTGAATTATTAACGAAGGAAATACGACAAACTATGTCATGTGGGCAAACTTTCATGAAACTACCGCACTCACCTTGAATTCCTGAAGACCGCACTGTAAGCGACGACCCTCACAAAGAAGTTACAAACCAAAAAGTTTCTAACTCCACAGGACAAACTTAAATAAAGCCCAATCTTTTGTTAGCTATCAGATTTATTATTTTCATTGTTCTCTGAAGCCAGTTTTGTTTGAAAAACCTCATTAGCCACAATATGATAAACGGATTGGAAATTCGTGCAGTTCCAAATCAGATTATTGACCGTTATAGAACGTGTTTAAACTTCGAATAGCTGTTCCAACTATGGAAATGGAATGCCTCTGTGGAACGATAATATCTATGCTATTGTTTCACTTTTGAATTAAACTCTTGAATGTGAACTCTAACAGGAGATAATGTGTAGATAGTGTTGTGCATATTCTGTGTAGATAGGTGTCACTTATGTAATAAGCAGTAAGGATTCACTTATGAAGAAACCAGATTTATTTTACACTGGAAAGTAGGAGACGTGTGTCTTGCCAAATCAATGAACTTTTAAGAAATTTCATGTCAGTTACTGTTTTGTTTTCTTTTTTTCTGCTGATTTTGAAGAATATGTAAATAGTGTCGTTTAATCGCCATTAGATATCGATACCTATCATCGCGGAAGACTCAGGAAAAAAAAGGCTGGATGAGTTTGAAACCTATCGACAGGATTGGTCCACAATTTCCCAAATGCAGGAGGAATGCAAAGAACAAAGGATGGTCTTTGCCCTGAGGTGAGACAGAACAGGTTGAAAATAAAGCAAATGATACATGTTTGCGGAGCTTTGGTACCTAAACTAATTTTACTCTGTTATATTCGTAGTTTGATTTCACCAACATGCATGGTGCATATGCATGCAACAATGCCGGTGTCACCTCTCTATGAGCAAAAGCCTTTGTCCTGGAAAGTGAACATTTATAGGCTTGTATGTGTAATGGCGTGCATGAAACGGTCATGTATCTGAATTTATATCCACTGCCAAGTACAGAATCGAATGCGAATGGGTAGGTAATATAAATTAATCTCAAATTCTAAGCGTACTGCTTTACACAGGTATAGTACACGCGTATATAATATAAAGCAGTGCGTCCGAAATTGGTATTTTGATTGGTAGTAGCATTTGCAAATCGAATGATTTAGAAAATAGCAAACCCAAGATAACAGTCTTATCATTTATACACAGAAGAAAGGAGCTCGTAATTAAGTAATACCTAATACCTACCCACATGGATCAAGCTGCAAGGTTAAGCAACGCTTGTCCTTGGATGAGTGACCATCTGTTAAAAACCGAGCGTCGATAGTTGAAAACAAAACAGGAGCGGACGAAGTATATGCTACTAAAATCATTTGTGTCACCGTTCTCGCTACACAATACATTTCGCTTCAGCTGTTTAATACCAGCTATAATACTGAGATATGTATTTATAGATTCATTCATACATACATACACTCACATTATGAATGTTTCGTATACAAGAACCAGGAACCGTTGTGACGCAGTCTCGTTGAAAGCTTCAGAAGTTCAGTACGAAGCCTCAGCAATGAAGCAAGCAAGCTTTTCTACATAAAAATGATATTTCATTAATGCAATACAAACTAATATTAAACTAGTAACTGTGTGTCTGTATAATTTTTGTTACATATTCACGCCTAAACCACTGAACCAATTTGATCAATTTTGTTATAGAGACACGTATTATCCCGGGAGCCCCCTTGAGATAATTTCCGGCAACTACAAAGACGAAGGCGTTAGCAAAAGCTAGTTAATGTGTAAACTAAGCCTAAGGACTTTGGTTCCTTTTAATAAATAAACTCAGCCATTCATTCAACCGGAAAAACGGAAATATCTTGACGTAACTATTCAGGACACCCTTATTTGTGTCTCAAAAATCCGATTTCTTAACAGAAACATTGCCCGCTGTAAACATCAAATTATCGTCGCCCGAAGAAATCTCTAACAAAATAATTAAGCTTCCTTATTAACGTTTTTATCGGGGTCATGATACCGAAGTTGTTAACAGGAAATTCGCTGAAACCGCAACGGATTTAAATGAATCGATTAATAATACAAATACTATTGATTGGACCTCTGTTCGGCTACAAAACAATTTTAAAGTTCGCCGTTCAGCTGACCGCAATCAGAAGAACGGAGTTTGGAACTTCATGGCTGTCGGAGGCTGCCAACCTCGGGGAACTTGTCCTTATCAAAGTACTCGCAGTTCCTCTGAGATAAATGAGATTCTCTCTTCTTCTTTAATCGCTTTGTCACTTAAGTGTGCGGAGATTTATTTTCAAAGCGAGCACCAAAATATTAATTTGGGTTACTTCCTTAGACGTATAGAGGAAATGAAAACGCTTTGTGGCGTTATTTCAGAGGATATAATATATCGTGTTTAGGCGGGTGCTAATTCTTTATTACATTCTTATGGATCGCGTCGGTTGCCTCAATTAGGCAGTACCTTTTACTGTCGGGATTTGCTTTGCTTTTAAGCCATTAGTTGCCGTTATAATACTGTAATGTTACATTATGTACCTATATAATAGCCAAAATATGTATATTGTAATTCTAAATTAAGTGTGTATGTATTTCGAGTCTGCAAATATTGGCCAGGTGCCAGTTTAGAAGCACTTGTATTGACAAAAAATGTACCAATGGAATTGCCCATTGGTACATTTTGCGAATACTTACTTTAAGATACGTAATCGCTGATCGAATGTCGCTTAGTTTACTGTTTAACTTAGTCTGAGTCTATAATTTCTGACTCGTTAAGTAAGTTTCTTTGTTTATATTGAAAGCTTTTTCTTAAAAAAAACTCTTCAAAGATTATAATTCGATTTTTCCAGTTCTGCCGGTTTTCGTGGCAAAGGCTCTAATGTTAAGCCTTAATTGCATGTCACACAAAAAACAAAGTGATTTTAGACAGCGATCACACTACATACCTATACACAGAGTACATACCTATTCAATTCTTTATAAAATAGTCCACTAAAAATGAATTGTATTTATATGACTTAAATCGTTTTAATGTAATTCAATGCATTTTGAAGCACCTTTCAAACAGAGACTTTGTAGTCTATTGTGAATATTGTGCCACAAGAGCAACTACCAAATAACTGATTTACAGTTTCGTAGAATTTATTAATTTAACAGCGAAAACACATTTTGAATAAAAATATAAAAAAGTAGCAGTTAGGGACGAACTTTAAAGGTAGATAAAGAAATAATAGGAAAATGTTTCAGCATTGTTTTTAAAATATAATAGTTTTGAGTGACGAAAAGCGGGAAAAACTGCATAAGTGACCTATTGTTAACCCAGTTGTTTTGCCCGTTTTCATTTATTTATTTAGTTATGTACACACAAAACACTTAACAGAGAAAAAAATATTACAAATAGAAGGTTTACAAAGGTGCTGCTTAATTCAATAGAAATTTCTTCCAGTAGACGTTTTTTTTATTTTATTTTATTTTGTTTACGGGTGGAAACCTTCAAAAGGCACCTGGACTTTTGGGGAAAAAGACCAGGTAGGGTAGGGAAAAACCACCCCGATGATCACCATCAGCACGTAGAAGAGGCCCCGTGACCTCTCAAAAGACCACCCCGGAGCCCCCTCTGTGCAACGCCTGTTAGGGCACATCCCTGGGGTCTTCCAGCAGACCTGCGACAGGAAAGCTCCATATTCTTTTTTCGCAATCATTTGTCTTTTAACTAAAATATATGCTGATGTAACCTGAAATTTGATAAGAAAGTTCTTTACACAAAGTGACTTTTGATTCATTAGCAATATTTCCCTTTTTTTTTAATAAAAAGAAATTATTTGTCCAGTAAATTTATTTTCTTACAAGTCATCGAAACGTAAAGAACAAAAACGGTTTTTTACGACTTTATGATGTTCTTTCTCCAATGCAACGTTGTTTCAATTTAGTCCTCAATATTAAGTATGAGGCTTTATCAAAAGAGGTTTTTTTTCTGCCTAGCTTTATTTCTGCTAGCTATGAATTCGGCAGTGCATTGGTATTTTCTCAATAATTACAATTCCATTTCATTGTATTTTCGCGGTAAACATTTCGACATAAAGTAACTTAAGTCGAATTACGTAAGTTACTTATGTTAAATTGTTTTCCACGAAAATCCGGACCGTAAGCTGCTTTTCAATAAGAGTAAGTTTATTTTCATAAGTAAAACGATATTGTTTATTAAAAACTCGAGTAATAAAATATGTTACCACATTCAATTTGGCGAGCTTTTTCCGAATATGTTGGACTTAGCTCCCAGTCTAACCGGATGGAGCTGACTAACAGTATTTTATATGGATCAACTGCCTATCTGACCGCCATAGCCCAGTTCCTGCAAGCTGACGATTTATGACTGACTACCTTAACAACTGACAATGTTCTACAAGTGACAATCCCACCGCACTATTCCCAAACCCTTCCAACTCTCGAAAGCCAGAATCAAAAGTGACGACCAACAGAAAAGTGCCAAGGCAATGAAGCTCGACGAAGTCCCGGATAATGAATTTAACTGTCTTGGATCCCGCAACGAAATTAATAAGAAAAAAATTAAGGAGGAGTTGGAAAACATAATTTCCACTCCAAGTGGCAGCCGGGACCAAAGGTTTAACATGCTTTTCGAAGCCGGGACGGATACCGCGATAGTTTTCATACCGAGGTATGTAAAGGATGGTCACCACGAACCGACCATGGCAAGCGTTGCTTAACCTTGAAGATTGACCCGTGCAGCTCTTATAATCAGGCCACAAGCACCTTATCAGGCCCCTTATAATATTTCACTAATCTACATAAATATTGAAAATACCTATCAGAATATTGTTTATGGATTTAGGTACGGATCGTATTCGAATCCATATAAATTTACTGTATGTAAATGATGAATAGGCTTACCTTGTGTATCTTATGAGGAATCCCATATACAATCGAGGATATATTAATATAGTTTCTGATCAAAGACAACATATAGATTCAGAATACCTATAACATAAACCAGGTTATTAATTGCTATTGTCTACTTGACATCATATGAATAATATTACTGAATGATAGAGCAATGAATCGACGCATCCGTCGTCAGCGTCTGTTACAGCGTCAGTAGTACTGATAAAATTCAATAATGAGGATTTTAATGGTGGAAGCAGTGAGATGTAAGCGCCAGCCACATTGTTAAATTGGCGTCAAAGTCACAATGACGACATAAGTTGCGTACCTCTTGTAAAGGAAAGTAACTCTTGCAAAAGTAGCACCAACTGGTGGCGTGAAGTTTCTCGAAAACCATCTTTTCCATTTAGCAAGTTATTAGCACACAATGTCAATCAAAATCATTTTATCTTCGCTATTCAAAGTAGTCTGTGTTTGATTTGAGACACAGAATTAACGGTGCTCCGCTTGGTTTTTATGGAAAAAATTCAGTACCGCCTCGAGCAGAATTCGTTTCCGTGCTCTGTGCCTACGAGTACTGAATGAATAAATCAATCATTCGTTCATTCATAAGAAGACTGATTTATGATGAAGATTAATTATTGTTATTTGTTTCTGTAAAGTGCATACCATATAGAGAGAGTGTGATTAAAAAGTATTCACCTATGACGAAGTTAAAACTGACGTAATTTCCTGATCATTTTGTGAATAAATTTCATGCCAGTATTCCATAAAAGGTTACGCAGAGAGCCTTATTATACACCAGTGATATAATCCACGTAATATGAGCTTATTCCCATCAACCTTTTAAATGTAGATTCCAGGCCGGATTTGAAAAATTCCAGATTGTAAAAACATAATACGCCTTCTTTTCATAATTGCTTATGCGGGAGTGTTTTTATTTGCCTATTTTAAACATTTCGCGGTTCAACTGCCTTATATTACCTGTATTCCCCGAGGGGTAAGGTAGAAGTATATTTACAGTACCTACACCCACGTATCATTAGTTATGTTTTAACAGTGTAACAATTTTATGAATACTAGATAAGGTTAGCATAATTTATCCGACCAACGGTTTACTTTCCCTCCGTTTATTATCTCGAAATAATAGCAAATAGATTTAATGTTGCCTGTTTTTTCCGCACGAATTATGTATCTGCTTCTTCTACGTGCTTAGGAAGGTACGTAGATTCTTTCAACCTTAACCAGGTCATCGGTCCACCTAGTGGGAGGTCTTCCAACGCATCGTCTTCGGGTTCGTGGTGGCCATTCCAGAACTTTTCGGCCCCATCGGCCATCCGTTCTGCGAGCAATGTGCCCTGCCTACTGCCATTTAGGTTTCACAATTCTTCGGGCTATATCGGTAATTTTGGTTCACCTGCGGATATCTACATTTCTGACGTGATTACGCAAGGAATCTCTCCATTGCGCTGTGTGTGACTTTAAGCTTCCTGATAAGGTCCATTGTGAGCGACCATGTCTTGGTCCCATATGTGATCACTGGCAACACACACTGGTCATAGAATTTTGTCATGAGACACTGCGGTAAAATGGACGAGAAGATACCGCGGAACTTCCCGAACGGCGCCGCCCACCCTGAGACTGCGGTCACTCTCCCCAATAGAGCAAGTTACCGGATTTGAAGCCCTCTCTTCGGACTTCAGGTAACCCTACATTACTCCATCGTAATCTGCTTAATTCCTCTTCGGTGGTTCAGTGATCTTCTCGTTGGTCCGAAGTGTGCGCGTGTTGTACGTTGCCAGGTCAGTCGTCGGTGTTTGTTGGGGTAGCTGGATCTCGTCCGGAGATTCTTAGCACCCTTTGCCATCCCGTTACCTCGACCGCTACCGTAGTCGAGGGTAGGCATGCTGCCGGGCACTGGGGGCCATTTTTTATTTGCGCATACATGGGAGGCGATTATGGCGACCCCCCAGGTTGCCATAATCGCCACGCTTGGCAGGCGGGTTGGCGATCGCAGTATGGTTGTTATAAATGCACAGAGAAAGCTGCTGCCCATTCTCTGGTTTGTCCCTTAGTCGTCACTTTCGACACCCACGGGAAGGCACCATACGGAACAAAGTATCTATCTACGTATAAAAGCGTTCCTACTTCCCGATACATAAACTTCGCTACCGGTGACTCGGCCCAAACTTCCAAAGTATGTCATAATTCCTCGGAATTTTTGTCAAAATAATGACATTATAGTGTTCGCATGATTGGTTTTTATTTATTTTTCTACCCTATTTCCTACAGTTTGTTTACGAGTCTTTTCGTGGTATTGGAATTGTTATTTTTTCGTGCTTAACGAACATTAGTAAAGACAAATAAATCAGTTTACGCGTAGGCATAAGAATTATTCGATATTGATAAATCTTTTTGCTGGACGATTAATTTTTGTTTATAAGGTATAGGCGCCCTACATTTGTTGGCTACACAAAAGATAAACAATATTTAGAACTAATATGATAAAATATGTGTACCCTATATCAGATACTGACTGAAACCCTGTGTTACTAATGGAAAAGAAAATTGTAATTGAATATTTTCACAAAAAACTTTATTACAAAAAATACTACCGTCTTCCAAATAAACACTACAAAGTGAAAAATTACTTTCTTTTTGGCAGTTGGTCTCTTTGGCAGGTACCAATTTTATTCGTTATGGACACCGACTACGTACCCCTTTAGCGCGTACTGTCATGATTTTATGTTATGAAATGGTATAAACAATAAACAGACATGCGATTGCAGCAATCCCGAGAGATTTGTTATCATTTATTGAAGAGTTCTGTTGTATATCTCCAAAGTTCTTGTTCAGATCTTTATCAAATAAAAACGGCACCAATTTGGGGACATACTCTTTCGAACAAAAAAATAATTTTCAAATCGGTCCACAATTAACGGAGAAATCGGTGAATATATACAAAAACAAACAAAAAAGTCGAATATAAAACCTCCTCCTTTATGGAATGTCGGTTAAAAATGAGCTCCTTGTATTCTCTAGTCCGTATTCAATTTACTGACTATTGTGTTCATTTACTGCTATGTTTTCATACTGAAATTGTTCTCCGTAACTTTCTCACAAAATTTGTAAAAAGGGCAATAAACCTCCCAAATAGAATTTTACCTCATAAAAAAATAAACCAAAACTTTTCCATCTTTACAGATAAACCACAAACTTCGGTAATTACGTCCCCCCCAACGCGTCGCAGTGCGTAACGACGAATCGGATTTTCTTCGGTACGCCCAGACAAGACTGCAGCACCGATGAGGCTTGTGAACCATGAGTGCTTGGTGTTGCATCGCGATCATGATGTCCACTATCAGTACCAGTGTGCTTACACCGGCTCCGCAGAAGACTGAGGCTAAGGAAGCTTATGGTAAGAATCACCTAGATAATATTCAAAGACGTTTTGAAGGAAAATTTGTCAATAATAAAGTAGTCACCATGACAACGAATAAACCCTCAATTAATGTCTATAAATAGTCGTCATGAAAACTGAACAAAAAATTTCTCTATTTCAATCAATAATTTGCATACTATCAATTTTGATACCATACTGTCAATTTGATTTAGAGAGACTGAATCGAGTAGAGAAAATGCCTTAGAATATAGGGGTTAGCTTTGTCTTTTAAGCATGGCTTAGCGGTCATTGCCCTGTCCTGTTATAGGCGTATATATTCCCCAATGTTAACGCAGTACAGGCCGTGCGCCCGCTCGGTACCAGAATATCAATATTGAACCTTCTTTTGGACAGTTTTGTTTGCAATATATTCATTGTTTCACATAATTATGCTATTTCAGTTATGAAAAAATTCTAGCCATCAATTTTTCTGTGTAAAAATGTTTTAAACATCCAAGTCGTTTTTGTGTTATATCACGTATAATTATATCAATGTATATCATATTTATATCAATATCGTGTTGTTAATTTTTTTTTTTAAAGCAAAACTATTTGTTAAACGAAAAAATCATGTTTCACAAATATGTATACGAATCAATAATAAATATCTTATTTTTCAAACCTTTTGGTTGAAAAAAGGTGGAAGGCGGAAGGCCCTGAAAACTAAACTATCTATATATCTTAGTAAAAAGGATCACGAAATATTTCGATTTACGAACGGGTTTTTGTCTTCACTTCCGCTTTGTTAACTACGCGTATCACTAAATGGAAGGTTAGTTTACAATTAACGCTGTGGCTGTGCTAAAACGCAACAGCTATTAATATATAGTATAGCTATTAGTATCGAGTTGTTAATATGCAGGAAAATAAATCACAGGCCAAGAAATTAATACAAATGTATAAGATCTTTATTGATGAAAGGAGGTCAGTCTTACATCAATTCTCGTTTAGGATTACTCTTTAAACATCGTACAACCGGACATCTCGTCTTTATCTGGGTCCCTCAACCCAGCTTAATTACTCGCAGTTACACTGTCTAATTACTCGCAGTTACACTGTCTTTTATAGTACATCAATTTTACAACTACAATTGCCATAAAAATGGTAATTCTTAAACTATTAACTAACTTCAGTAGAAAGTGTTCGCAACACCCGTGTAACTGAAGTTTTACAATTTCTTAAACCCTGCCATAAATTAAACGTAAATAAAAGTACATAAATGAGCCTACAAACTATTTTTCCAATTCTACATATCTTTTTTGTTTTCCATTTCTTATAAGAGCTAATTCAAAACCACGATGAGCCTTTGCAAAACTTAAAAATATTTACATAACCACGTAAGTAACACCGAAGTTGTTTAAAGATTTTGGCGATGCCACGTCGTGTCGAGTTTTGATTTTCATCCCTATACGTCTCGACACTAAACTCGTCTCGACCTAAAGTTCGACACCATACAACGACTGGCACTGCGAACTGGCAAATTTTGCAGTACCAGTCGTTAATTTGTGATTTTCGTAGATAGACGACAGTAGCAAGGTGTAGCGGATATGGCCCACAGGCATAACCACATTCAAGTAAATTCCCCGGTGAAAACATTATAGAGTCGGTCTCATTACCATGACTAATAGGCCTAAAGACAAACAACCCTATATAAATAAACACGTCAAACAACCATTATTAAATAACAAGCATTTATGGCCCAAATAAACAAAATGCCTAGTTAAGCACCCAACAATTCTAAGGAAATTTTAATAATAACACCAGCGACGCAGAAACGACTTCCAGTTGTTTTCGTTCTGATTAAATCCGCTCGTTTCTCATTTGGATCGTAAAAATAATGGAGTCAGTTCACGGACTAAATATTTGATTATAATTGACGAAATTTTTCATGAAGGTTCTTCTTTGAAATTCCTAACTACATCAGACGCCAAATTATGTATGGCGTGTTAATATAGTCTTGGCTTCGGTATGAGAAGGAGCCTTACAGATAAGACCCATGGGCATGAGGCATGAGCCAATTAAGTTCTAGGTTTCTACTTATTACCTTGTTTCATCGTAATCAAATTTTACAAGCTGAAATTGTTATGTGTCAAGTTTGACCCTGTATCATATTTTATGTTTTCACTTATTTTTCTTCTGCTTTTGCTAAGCAGAACTGTACTCTATTTTGTAGTACATTTTATTGACGTCATAAGTCTTCCTGATAGCTGATACTCCAACATTAATGTGTACTTTTTGATCATAAAGTTTTCCTAAACATCCGACATAAACTTTTCAGGACCGCCTACATAAAAGGGGTTTTCTGCAATCTCCGCAAAGTTATCCGATCTAGTGTATGCCTTTCGTTCATTGAACGCTGAGGCTCGAGAAACTTCTTTAAACATTTTCTTTGTAGCTCTCTTTTCATCATGTTTTAACTACTACAGTCGTGACAATCTAAGAAGTCCGATTTGACAGCTATAAAACATAGGTACAAGTATATACAGTGTATAAAATCATACTAATATTATAAATGTGAATATAAGTTTGTGTCTTACGCTTTCACGCAAAAACTACTGAACCGATCATCATGAAACTTTGTACATATATTCTTGGAGGTATTAGAAGTAACATAGGAGAAACTTTAATAAAAAAAAAAAAAAATGTCTTCACTGCGAGCGAAGCCGCGGGTAACAGCTAGTACTTAAAAATAATAAAACTTGATTCTTACGAATGATACTCGTTGTTATAGTGTATGGGTAAAATAGTATTTAATACTATTTAGTATTTAGTAGAAAGTTACCGTTACCGTGGCATGTAAAATAAGAAACTTCAATGGATTTCTTAGATTGTCACGATTATATTAAGTAGTATAAAGGTAATATGATTTTTTTTTATGACTGGATTGGCGAGATTTTAGTTGAAATTAAATTATTATCATCTGCCAAGCCTTGTGCCATACCAAAATGCTTCAGGTCGGTTCCCAGTCAAATTGAATGCAGCTGAATAGAACCTGTGTTTTACATGATGCCACTGCCAAAAATGTAGTAATAGGTATAGCATATTTGTCTTTTTTAGACACGTATCATGTACGTTTTGTACATGAGCTTAATTTAATTAGCCCTTCAAAATCGCTGACCTTTTTAATTTGAGTTCACTGTAAGGCTTCGTTCCAGGTCATTTAGTATCATTGCCTAAGCTAATGTATAATTAGGCAATGGAGGCCAATTTTTTAATGGTATTTAGAGGCATGCGATAGAGACTGCCACAATTTATAGATTTCGGTCCAGTTCCTGGAACGACAATTTAATGTGACAAATTGTCAAACGCGCGTTAACTGCTTTGATTGGTTCAGTGAATTACCATTAGCCTATCGGATCACTTGATGTTACGTATAATTTGAAACGCGTCGATAAATTAGTTGCTAAAAACCGGGAAGGGTAAAAGCTGGATAACTTTTTTTAATCACTCTATATCTCTTAGAACAAAAAGCAAAATATGGTACGGTACTTTATTTTTAATAATGGCCGGTACTTTGGATTTTTATTTACAATTTTATGAAAAGTAAAAACATTACCTTTAATCTGTCTTTAATATTGCCAGACTGTTAGCAATTTCTGCGGACCTCTCTGTATTTTGGGACATCTGTAGCTGCCTAATGCATGAAAATTACGATTAGTAGAGATGCTGCACCGAGAGGCATCTGTCCCACAAAAACTTTGATCGCATTTTGCCTGCCCATGCTATCATACAGAGACATGAGACACGGTCAACTTAGTGATAGTTGGAGAATTTTTCAAAAGATTAATAAAATAGCATGCGTTTCATCAGAGAAATTAGAGTAAGTAATTACAATCGGGGTAACTATACCCCTGGGGCCACTATACCCCTGGAACAACTATACCCCTGGGGCAACTATACCCCTGGGGCAACTTTCCTGGTTTTACGCTATTTGAACGGATGAAAATATTTATTTATTTTATGCATAATTGTACACCTTACAATCCAATTATAAAACTTAAAACTAATACATATACAATGGGCGGCCTTATCGCATTCCATGATATCTTCCAGGCAACCTGGTGTGGGCAGTAATTGTCTGGACATGAAATGGGGTTGTCATTGGTGCGACAATAACACTGTTAAAATACTATGTTATACTAGATACACAGATTAATACATATGCTATGTAATATATACATAAACACATAAATAATAAATATAATGGGAATAATAATAAATGATGAATGACTCTATTGATAATCACAATCCCTGTGTCTGTTTGAAATCGATCCACTAAGACGAAGACAGCTACAGGTAATGTTCCTTTACGAGTCTTGAACACAGGCAATGATTGAACACGTTTTATTGGATAACAGCAAACTTTAAAAAGAGTGCACCGTTTTCTACCTTGTTGGTCTAGTGGTTGCAAGCATAAGGTCCTGAGTTCGACTCCCGGGTCGGACAAAGTATTGTTGTTTTTCGTCTGGAATTACGCAGCCCGGAGTCTGGGCTTGGCGGTTTGGGGTCCGCGCAACACGTTTTCTTCATCCATACCGTCCTGTCCCCTGTCACGCTATCATTAACTCCCTTTTCTTTCATATCACCCCTCACACAGTCCATCCATCTTTTTTTTGGCCTTCCTCCTCTCCATCCATCCACATTTATATTCATAACTCTTTTAGTAACATGCGTTTCATCCCTCCTCATCACATGACCATTCCAGGACAAACGGTTTCCTTTCAACTTAAAACTGATAAATGTATTGGTTGGTTTCCTAGAAGCAATAGATTGGTCTCGAAAACTGTGCGGTTGAAAGTTTGCAATATTTACGTTTTCGCCAGGAAAGTGCCGTTGGGGTTATATTTTATTTATAGATTGCGAGCTAGAGAACCGCCTGCGGGTCCGCACGTTTAATAGATTAAGTAAAACCTTCCTTGGAAATGGTTTTAGTGTTGTGGAAAATACTGCTGTTATAAAATATCGTTTTCTTTTAGACTTTGAGAATTTACCAGATTGGATAAAAACGATTTTGGGCAAAACTTTGCTCCATTCCAATTAAATTTTAAAGAGAGATACTTACGCCACTCAGCATTTTTTTTAAATATGAGATATAATTGTATGTTTGTAATCTCTGGAAGACCATTCCGATTACAAAAATTATTTCATTAATAAGAGACTACGCTATCACTGAGTTTCGTAGGTTCTTTTGCTCCACAAAAAAATGCATGATTTCTACGGGCAAACCCAAACGAGCAAAGCCACGGGAAAAGCTAGTACTTTTTATAATATAGCGGTTGATTAATTAGAGATTTCTCAGTAGTTAACAAAGCATTTCAGTTCAATACAATTCTATTGCATTCACCAAGTAGTTAGCCATGTTGTAGTTCCTGGAAAGGCAGATATATCAAAAAATTCAAAAAACCGGACTGCTTAAGAAGCAAACTAAAAAGACGCACAGCATGAGTTTCTTCTTGTTTGCGTCTTTTAAGTTCGCTTCTTAAGCAGTCGGAATTTTTAAATTTTTGAATTAGCTTTTGTTTTATTTGTAACTGTCAATATGGCGCCTAAAATCCGCCATTTTTCTATTTTAATGGAAGCTCGCAAGGTTAAGATGAATCGATTGACCTTAGAATCATCAAAATGGACCGACGCTTTTTGTCTCTACAACGCCACATAGGAACAAACATACATAATTATATAGACCGATAAACACAGTACTCACCTTCGGTAGTCACGTAAAATATTCCTTTTGTATACACCTACTGAATTAAATCGGAGTATTTAAACTCTGTAAAATGACAATAAACCTCCAAGACTTCTATGCTAAGCTGTTGTTAGGCACACAATAATCTTGTTACCACGTATCTAACATCCAGCTACTTACCTACTTAATAGGAAGCCTTATGACTTAACTGAGGGCATTACTTGTATGTAATTTATACCACATTGTGTTTTTGTTATTGTACAAAATATTTCTTTGTTATATTGAAACAAACAGCGCCATAGTACGTTTTGATAACCTTTATGTAAATAAGATAGTAGGTATGAATTAATATTTCTGTCGATTTTTTATCGATAACATTTCGGAGAGTGTGCGATGGAATTGCATGAACTAATTCCTCCTAGCCCGTTCCATCATCAGCGTCATCATCAACTTACAAGACTTACTACGATGTGTCATCGGTACATGGTGGACATCCTACCCTGGATACGCGCCAAACGTTTTGGGAATACATTTATTATGCGTACAGCTAAGGAGTGGAATTCCCTGCCGGAGTCTGTATTTCCTGATAGCTACAACTGGGAGTCTTTAAGTCAAGAGTGAATAGATTTTTTCTAGGCAAGTGTGCTACATCGTCGACCACATCATCGCTTACTATCAGGTGAGATAGTGGTCAAGCGAACGCCTACCAATAATAGAAAAAATATAAAATTTGCTACACCTGCTTGTATGAACTACAACGACGAGCCACATGGGTCTATTTTAAAGGTTTAGGCGTGTCCGTGAATGGGTGACCAATCATTACATACCAATAAAGTGACTTCTCCGTGCAACACACTTAAAGCCGTTCGTACCAGCTTTAATTTGTAGATCTATCACAGCTGATACGGGTGAAAATCTGACCTGACGTACCTCACCTGAGTTACCTACTACAAGTTGCTAATGGGTTGTGGTGGTAAAAAGCTAGTCGTTCCATGTCAAATACTGATTCAACTGCATCAGTTAGACTTGAAGCCATCCCAACATTTAGTTTGAAAAACCGGCCAAGTGCGAGTAGGACTCGCGCACGAAGAAGAAGAAGAAAAAACGGCAAAAAATCACGTTTGTTGTATGGGAGCCCCACTTAATTTTTTTTTTTTTTTTTTTTTTATTTGCTGTTATAGCGGCAACAGAAATACATCATCTGTGAAAATATCAACTGTCTAGCTATCACGGCTCATGAGATACAGCCTGGTGACAGACAGACGGACAGTGGAGTCTTAGTAATAAGGTCCCGTTTTTAGCTTTTGGGTTCGGAACCCTAAAAAGCAGGTTGACTCGTATCAACTTCATTCTTTGTTAAGGGATTTTTTTAATTCAATTCAATTCATTTTTTTTACAATCTTTTTATTAACGAGCAATGTAAGTATGTATGTGTGTTTAGGTCAAATCTTGCAACTTAATATTAAAGCAGTTAGCCTCAACCGATTACGATGAAATTTTGCATACTCGTTTGGTTTGGATGACAATGCACGGTTAGGTAAAAAGCTTGTTAATTTTTTTTTAGGATTGTTGATGTTAACTTTTTTTTTTTGTAGAGTCTTATATTTCAGATAAATTTCAATCGTTAGTTGGCATAAAGATCATCCATATATATTTTTAAAATAATATAATAAGAATACAAGAAATAGACACACAACAAAAGAAACATTGAACAGGACTGCACTACTCGTACATGTAGTTTTGTCTAATGCTACATGAAGAAGCAATCTATTCTCCCTATAATAAGCTGCAGGACGCTGCTGGGGCTGCCCCGCGGCGTATCAAGGCCGCTAATCTTTTTCAATGTATCGCTTGAAAGTCATCCACTTCAGCGTCTGCAAACATACCTGATGCGCTACAAAAGCGTGGCAACCCTATCAACATCCTGAACGCGTTATTGTGTTGGACACGCAGTTTCACCTTAAAAGGCAGGCTGCACATATAAAAACACTGACAGTACGCCTTGAATAATTTTTATGAAACTGTCCACTCATGAGCATGTGACCTCAATCTCGCTTGATGGAAAGCGACAGATGAGTTCTACGAAGAATAATTCAATACACATTTTCCTACTATTTAGTATCTGAATACTAATACAAAACTATCGACATTGTGTCCATAGCATGCATTGACGACTAACATACACAACATGCCCGTGCACTTGAAGTGGATCGAGTTACTGAGGCAGTAGTTTATATGTCATCGCTTTTGACCACTTCATCGTACTCGTAATATTAGTAGTAGATCAGTATGTATAGTCACAATTTATAATATTTTATTATTCACGGAGCAATTCGAAAGTGGAACACCACGTTCCGTAAAGATTTGCTCGGAATATTAACTAACTACATTGTTTCAGGTTAGCTTCTCCAGTTCTTGGTACCGATATACCTAATATTATATGCAATTTAATAAAGGAGATCAATATGACTTCTGATTGATGTTTCTTCTTAAAAATCTTGAGAGAACAAGCGGTATCGAGAAGAATAATTCGTGACAATTCCAATAGCTTATGAACGTACGCTATCTCTTACTCAACATTCTTTCTTTTACAGATCGCCACTACTGGTACGCGCAAGCGCAGGAAACGTTGCAAAAACGACTGCAGTACGCAGCTGATAAAAATCCTGTCGCAAAGTAAGTACTACATTTTTCTTCAAATAATTATTTGTATTTGAAACAATTTCCTTAAAATAAAAAGATTTTAAAATTAGGCAATCGAAGAAAGTTTTTGATGATCTATTCTGGTATCCGATTAGAAATCGCATTGGCAAAATGACGATCTTCCATTCACAATATTACCCATTTAGGGGTGAATTTATCAACCTAGCGGCTAAGGCTGTGTCTGGCAGTAAAATGAAAATCCTATGTATAGTCAAAACCATTTAAAAAAAACTGTTCAAATACTGTCGTTACGAGTATAACCGATTTCAATTCCGACATTCCATCGTAATACCCAGTAGATCGTTTTAAGCGAAGTCGCTTGTACGGTTTGTACTAATTACAATAACATCTTGTTTTCCGATCAGTCGCTCCAAACACATTCATTGCAATTGCCCGAAGCTATGAAAATCCCGTCACGAGTACCCAGTTCGTTATGTGGCATGACCGACATTTTCACAAAAGCAATACTTAGGAGGAAATCTCGGTCAAGTTCGTATGTGGGCCACATCGGACTTTAAGTTTCCAAATGGCTGTGGGTTGACTTGTAAGAATGACAAAAACACTTTTTGGAGACACAGTCAAAACATATTTTTTTATTGTTGTCTTGTTTTTTTGGGACACATCTCCTAAAATGCGATTGTTGTAACTTTAAAAAAATAAAAAAATCCCGACTGTTTAAGAAGCGAAATGAAAAGAAGAAGACAATCATGCTGTGCAGTCGGAGGATACATATTAGCGAGCTGTGTGATCAAAACCTTTATTTATAACTTTTAGGTAACATTTTTTTTCGAGTTAGCTACATCTTAACAACAAGTGTTTTATGTTTTTAAAATCACCTCTTTAAACCTTTTATTTTGCTACCCCACACAATGGGTTCGGAAGGGGAAAAAATTTGGGCCCCCACAATATGGCTCCCAAAATCCGCCATTTTTTTATTTTCCTTTTACAATGTAGGCAGTGAGTGACACTCGCAAGGTTAAGACGAATCGATTGACGTAAGAATCATCAAAATAGGCCAACGTGTTTGGTGTCTGAAACGCCACATAGTATCATATATACATACATACATAGACTGATAAACACATTATATTACTTCGGCAGTCGGGTAAAAAGAGCCAACAAGACTGAGTTTACAAACTTTTACTTAGTTTCAACTGTCCGGGTATCTGTAATCAAATCTTGGAAGATAAAGACCCACTTACCAGTGTCCGATTGAACTGAAATTTTGCACACAATATGTTTATTTCACATGACAATGCAATAAATAATGTTAAAGCTACTTTTGAAAATAGCTTTTAAGTAAAAAAGCTTGTTTTGCAAGCATGTTTTTTACCCAACTGCCGAAGGAGGTTAATGTTGTTATCAGTTCCTATGTGGCGTTCTAGAGACCAAACACGTTGGCCAATTTTGATGCTTCTTACGTCAATCGATTCGTCTTAACCTTGCGAGTCTCACTGGCTACATTAAAACCGTAAAATAGAAAAAAGGCGGCTTTTGGGCACCATTTTGTGTGCGAAAAATGTTAACTAAATAGTGTATCTGAATTGGCTGCAATACCCTGCGCAGTAGCTATTTTTGTGTCAATGTTGAAGGTGAAGATAGCATTGTATAACTGTCTCTTTCACTCGACAACGTTTGTTGCATCGTCTTATCTCGCTTTCTCATAGAGAAATACAGTATACTCGATGACAGACTGCTTCTTGCGCAATGGTTTTCAGAGCCAACTTCAGAGACACAAAAATCCGCTGTGACTACTATAAGTGACTTATAAATCCTTAATGACGGAATTCTCATTTTCATCCGCCTCCACATGTTGACTTTCCTCTGGCCTCATTTCCTCTCGACAAAAGCCTAACTTTCGCACTTGTTTTGTTTATGCGAACAAACAAACTCGACCCCACTAGGATCCATGGGTCCAGATACAACATAGTACAAACAATACGTAACTACAGACAAATATTAGGTTCCTTGTTATACTAGTATGTATATGTAAATTGAATGTTATGTGCGCTTGAATTAATATTGTGAATACAAAGATTTTGGTATTCAGTTATTCTAGGTTTTGGAGACTGTTTTGATTCAAAGTACAGAAAGTAAACTACGTATCCAAATATCGCTCATTTTCGAATATAGAGGGTGGTTTTTCACTTGTAGGTTGTGCCTACCACCTGCCCAACATACTTTTTTTTTAAATCTATAGGCTCACGTAAAATCTTCAATAAGCTTCTAAGTTAAAATTTTTGATAAATATTTTTGACGGTTAAATGAAAAGGACTTTTTTCAGCAACTGAAAATGATATTTTTATAAATTAGTTTGAAACTTCTCATTTTCATACATCCTTGATAGGTAACAGGGGAAATAAAACACCATAAATTAGAAACGGCTTTGCAATTAAATGGTTTCGTAATTTAGTTATAACTACCCCCAATAGTCCTAGTAATAGGCTCTTTACTTTAAATGTAATTACGTTGAAAGGTAATAACCACCTATACGTAGTAGGTTCATAGCTATTACAAGGGTTTATTACGCAGACATTATTCAGAGGTAAAGTGAATTGCGGAATAATAGATATAAATGTTCTGTTATTTTAATCATTGTATTTTTTTACCCGACTGAATAGGCAGGGTTATGTTTTATCAGTCTATGTATGTATTTATGTTTGTTCCTTTGTGACGTTCTAGAAACCAAACGCGTTGGCCGATTGTTATGATTCTTACGTCAATCTATTAGTCTTAACCTTGCGAGTATCACTGGCTACATTAAAATTGTAAAATTTATAAGTGGGGGATTTTGCGCGCCATATTGTGGGGGCCCATTTTTTTTCTTTCGAACCCGTCGTGTATCAAAATAAAGGAGTTTAAGAGGTGATTTCAAAATTATATAACACTTACATGTTCAAATAGAAAAAAAAAACGAAAAAATATTTCCGTTAACATGTTATAATTAAAAAAAATACCTTACCTTTCGTAGTACCTTTTAGTTATTTTTTTGTAGCTAACGTCTACAAAAAAATAATGTAAAAGTTAGCAATGGTTGTAGAGGTAGACAGATGTAGTTGTAGGGAGGGACACTCACATTTTACAGTTTTAAAAAGAGGTCTAGACAAAGTATCAGTCTATCAACGATGGCGATGGTCAAAATGTAAGAGACTGATCATGCGACACCATACTTTTTTATTTGTTTAGTTGGTGTACCCGACTATGGCGAAGCCAAAAGGAAGGTTTATGATTTTAGCAGTCTATGTATGTATTTACGTAAGTTCCTCTATAGTCATTTTAATGTTTGCTGGGACACAAGACCTACACTTTTTGAAGAATGGGGCGTAATCCACCACGCGGACCCACTGCGGGTTGGTGGATGTCACATCTCTTCGAATTTTTCGTTCTAGGACATACCAGTTTCCTCACGATGTTTTCCTTCACCGTTTTGAGAGCAATAGTGATGAAAATAATTTAAACAAAGTAAAGCGCCTGCCTAAGTTCGAACCCATGAACTATAACTTGTAAGTCGCCGATACCACTGGGCCACCACTGCTCTCAATTTGGATGTTTATATAACATATATATTTTTTATGTATGTTCGGGGATAACTCCGTCATTTCTAAACGTATTTATAAAATTTTATATTTTATAATCTTTTTGTTCGAAAGAAATTTGTTTCTAAATGGTCCCACTTAAATTTGGTGAATATCTGATGAAGAACTTCGGAGATATACAACAGAACTCTTCAATAAGTGACGGCAAATCTCTCGGGATCGCAGCAACCGCATGTCTGTTTATTGTTTACACCATTTCATGACATACCATCATGCCAGTATGCTTTTAACGGGTACGCAGATGTGTACAGTTCACCCTGGTACAATCTCATTCCACTGGTTATGTTCAAGTTACATGCTATTCGGGCAATCTATTCTGGCATCACTGTGGGCATTATAGGTACCTCACTATTGAACTTGTCCATTATGTACCCATAATATATAATGTAAAAAAAAGTGAAAAATAAAAGAACATCTTGTTGATAGGTTGCTATGCTACCTAGTTTTTACGGTAGTTATGTACAATCAACCGTCAATCTTTTTAGATATTCTATCTGAACAAATACACTAAATTCCACCACTGCCACTCTGTATTATTATATTCCTATAGGTCATGTCCCAGACTACGAAATTTTCTGTCGCCAAATTAAACGGATTAGAAGATTATACGTCATGGAAATTCGCAATCAAAATGTTACTAATTCGCGAAAAACGTTTCAAGTACACGTCTTCACTACCGGAGAAAGATGATTCTGCAGAACTAGAAAAGGATCAGGAGGCTTTCACGTTGATATGTCTACACCTGGAGCCGCATCTGTATCCGTATGTGCAAAGTCTTTCTTACGCTAAGGAGGTGTGGGATGCGTTGGCAGCTATTTTCGAAGATAAAGGTATTGGCAGATGGGGGTGGAGAGGAGTTGAATCGCCAAGAACAATTACGATACCAGTCGTTGGTTGGTGCATTAAATTACCTAGCCTGTAACACGAGGCCCGACATCTCAGCAGCTGTGAGCTTCTTAGCTCAGTATAATTCATGTTGCCGATCGATACACATGAAGGCGGCTAAGCGAGTTCTACGCTATTTACAGAGTACTCGGAACTTAGGCCTTGTGTTTCGGAAATCAGTAGATAAATGTAACGGTAGTCATTATATTACAGGTTACGTAGATGCAGACTGGGGAGGAGACATTAAAGACAGGAAGTCTTATTCGGGATTCATTTTTAAGGTTGGAGCGAATATGATCTCTTGGGAATGCAGAAAACAAAACTGCGTGTCACTTTCGTCAAGTGAGTCTGAATACGTCAGTTTATCTGAAGCATCCAAGGAAGCTGTGTACCTGCAGAGGTTGGTGAGTCATGTGATTAAGAACATGAACTCGAAAATTGTCAAGTTGTTTGTAGACAACCAGAGCGCCATATCGATGGCGAACAATCCTGTTGCTTACCGGCGGACAAAACATATAGACATAAGGTATAATTTTGTTCGTCATTGTGTTAGTGAGGGTTTAATTCGGTTGGAGTACATCCCAACTGAAGACAATTTAGCCGATGCTTTAACCAAGCCATTGCCTCGCGTTAGGTTTGAGAGGTGTGTGTATGGTTTTGGTTTAGCCTTGAGTGCTTGAGCAGAGTTGAGCATGCTGTGGGTGAGTACATGATGGATGGTTGCTTGAGAGGAAGTGTTGATAGGTTGCTATGCTACCTAGTTTTTACGGTAGTTATGTACAATCAACCGTCAATCTTTTTAGATATTCTATCTGAACAAATACACTAAATTCCACCACTGCCACTCTGTATTATTATATTCCTATACATCTTTACAAAAAAAATACAATCAACTTCCAAATATAAACACTACAAAGTAAAAAATAACTTCAATTTCGAAAGGTTGTCTCAAAAAACGAAGAAACCAAAAAAGGAACAACGACTTCCGAAATTGAAGTTATTTTTTACTTTGTAGTGTTTTTATTTAGAAGTAGGTTGTATTTTTTTTGTGAAAAAGAATTTTATGATGAATAAGGTGTCAAGCAATTCGTTAACAAAGGCAAAAAAAACGGCTTACAGTTTTTAAACTTTTTGCATTCTACCAAAATGTCACAGTAGAGACTCCGGTCTCAAATTAACTGACAAATCTCCACAAACATGTTTGGTATCGACTGAAGATAATTCGTTAGGCTATTACCACTTCCAAGAAATCAGATTCCGATTCTTGGCACAATCTTTGTATTAGCTTCAATCCAGGCAGGTAAGTTCCAAATTCATAGAAACACACTGACTGGCCACTGTGAAACACCATAGTTACCTGATAACGTAGTTTTAATGAGTAATTATGGTCTATGGTCACATTTACTCATTAGGTCCATTACCATCAGTGTTGGGTGTAAATCGTCAGTCTGTCATTTGCTGGTAAATTAACAGTTTGCTTGAGGTAATTATTTGCCTAATAATGGCGGTGACAAATGTACAGCATGGTACCTGTGTCGAGTCATTGGCATGATTCGCAGGAATGTCACGTATTACGTAATTAACCTTAAATTTTCATAAGGTGTGACTCTCGAAGCGGCCATAAACATAAATATTTTGCTACCAATGAAAGAGTAGAAAACACTCCATCTTCGGGCTGAAACCTGAAAGAAAGCTTAGTATTTTTTTTTTTGTTATTTTTTTTTTAAGAATGTATATAGTTTTTCTACCCAATAACCATGTACTTGTAAGAAAAGCTTGAAATAAAGTAAAAATTTATTCCTTTCGTTATTTTTGGAATCATCTTTGAAAAGCGACAAAAAGTGTGTGAGCAATTTTACCAGCATGTGTAAAATATATATGAAATGATATAAATATGAATTTATGCCCCGTGTACTATCGCTCTAAATCAAATAGAATTCGAGAATGTTATTTTTAGCCATTATTATTTTACACGGGTAAGATTTTAGACTTTAGGTAAATCATCCAAGTCAAACTATTGCAAAACCAAAGTACAATCATAAAATATTCCGCAACAAGAAAAACTTTTCTTTTTCCCTTCAGCAGGTACAAAAGATTGATATGTAATTAATGATTCTGTTTACATACCTGCCACTCGAGCCTCTGGAGGACAAGTTAAGCCTCCCAAACCTTCACATTGGCCTACATTAGTCTTACGGAGCGTTGACACTGATAAATGTGATACAAAAAATAGGAAAAGGGGTTTATTGTTATACGGGATTTTTTGTTGTGTGTTACTGAATACTGGAAATTCTTATGCAAAACATGTATCCAACCAATTGATTAATACGACATTTTTCATAATGCCCAGACAATTTGAAAACTGCTCAATATAAGTAGGCAAGATGCTAAAAACTATTGAAATACTTAAATTGACCGCTGAATTCGCTCGCTTTGAACCTATCCGTGTCGGGATGCCCTAAGCTCCCGAGCTCGCTTCGCTCGCTCTTGGACTAATTCATTAACCATAATTATCAAATTGCCCAGCCGTTACGTACCTATATTTATAATGATATATACCAGATATATATATATACCAGACAATGTGATAAATATAGAAGTTAAAATCAGTATTCATTGCATTGCCCGATTTGACTTGAGTTGATTGATAATGCCCGGGCATTATACATAGTGCAGTGATTAATCACTTGATCACATATCTACTAGTTTTTTCTAGCGGCTTTGCACACGTGAATGTCGACGTAGAAACTATCTCTTGTGATCATTCTATAACTGTGACTTCACACAGGTCCTATTTGTCCGCTAAAGGAGCCGTGTTAGTATGTGAAAATCACAAATTACGAGGATCTTACAAGAACGTACTATAAGTATAAAAAGTTTTTTTGGTCTTTATTCAGGTGATGGCCAACTTATGTTTCATATTTCAAGCAAATGCGTTGGGACATGATAGACAAACAAATCGGTATTGGAAATATAAAATTAACGTAAGGGACTTATTGGCAATTTGAGTTAATGTCTCTTATGGTAATTATCATAAGGTAGATTTTAAATACCCCGTTCGTAAATTAATAGATATACTTAGATATCGAAATATTCAGATTTGTACATTTATAATATTAGTAGAATAGGACTAGATTGGTAAATGTGGGCATTGTTTGCCTTGCGGTTGTCAGTTCTAAGAAATAAATACAAAATATATCAATTACAATTTAACATACCTGCTATTGAATATACTATTATCAATAGCAGGTATTATTAAATTCAATGATTTGTTCCTTCAAGTTGTTATAAAAATTCACAACAGAGTCTTCCACGACGAATTTCTCAATAAATGTAAATAATATACAACAGAAGCTATCTTTAAGAAAGAACTGAAACAATAATAGTTTTCTGTTTTTTTTCCATTGGAAAAGTTCTAGATTTCAGAATAAAATTCTTTGAATAACAATCTCCTTTCTTTGCTTACGGTAAAAAGTTTTCTGTTTACAAAAACAATATGATTCAAATAAGCATTCCTTTTCAAATCGTTACACAATTTGTACAAACACACTTATGCATTATTCAAAAAAATATATGCTCGAAATAGCATATTTTTACATACAAAATGTTCTCTATCACAGTAATAGTCATAGTAAAAATATTCTCTTTTTTGTACAGGAACGTGATCCTAGTAGTGGGAGACGGTATGAGCCTGACAACGGCTACAGCCGCCAGGATTCTCAGAGGTCAGAGAAGAGGCCAATCCGGAGAAGACACAGACCTGGCGTGGGACACATTCCCTGCAGTCGCTTTGGCAAAGGTAAAGTAGGCATTCATTTAATATACATTTATTTATTAAAACTTTATGCACAAGTACAAAGGCGGACTTAATGTCTTGGGCATTTTCTTCCAGTCGACCTTAGTGTGGTGCAGAAATAAAATATGGCAGGCGCAACTAAATACAAAAAAAAACAAATAGAGAAAAGAAATATACATAAAAACAAATGAATATAGATTAAATATATGTCGCATCAAGGCTGGCCGATAGATGTAAACCATCGGGAAGTCAGGATGTATTCCCTTAGGTTAAAACATCGTGTATGGGCAGGTCGGTGGGTACAGTCGTGTAAATGAAATAACACAAATTATTCGATACACTGGGTTTATTTAAATAGTTCACAGTTACAATCTTGCTCACTAATATTACGGATCGATACTGATTCTACAACGTCTTAGCTCCAGGGCGGTCAGTACTCAACTCCTATATTCTGTGTCCCCACCACGCAAGTCATTAGAGAAAGCGCGCCACATCGTAGTTGTTCTTGATTTGCCGACAGGTGGCGTGCTCGTGATTTGTTTTGACGTCCGTACTATTGACTGAACCCGACATATTTATTTATTTATTTATTAAACTTTATGTACAAGTACAAAGGCGGACTTAATGCCTTAGGCATTTTCTACCAGTCGACCTTAGGGTGGTGCAGAGATGAAATATGGCAGGTGCAACTAAATAAAAAAATAAAAAATACAGTAAAGAAATATAAATACAACAATTTAACATATAGATATATAAAAAATATATACTTAGATACATACATACATAAAAAATATGTTATTGAGAAATCGAATCCAGCAAATTAACTCTGTGATGATTCTGCAAACTTCTTGCGAATGTGTTCGCGTGCCTTCAATTTAAAAGACAACCGACTGGTTGCCATCCTGATGTTCTGAGGGAGCGCATTCCAAAGGGAAATCGCCTGGACAAAGAAGGAGGAATGGATAAACCCAGAGCGGTGAGAGGGACATTGTAGAAGACGATTGTTGGCGGAACGAAGATTTTTACTGTGGGCAGAACAAAGGAATTGGACATGTGAAGTCAGATAAGAAGGAGAAGTGGGTTTATCAATAAAAGAAAACAGGGTAGTCAAGGCCCTCAGCACTCTACGCTGGCGAATTGGTAACCATTTCAAAAGACAACAACAACACAACATTGGTAACATATATATTCAGATACATTTAAATAATGTTGTTAAGAATTTGAATCCAAAAAATCGGCTCTGTAATGATTCTGCAATCTTCTTGTGAATGTGCTCGCGTGCCTTCAATTTGAATGACAACCAACTGGTAGCCATCTTCACGTTCTGAGGGACCGCGTTCCAAAGATAAAACGCCTAGACAAAGAGGACAGGATTTATCCATTCCTCCTGAATGGATAACTGAGCAAACTCCCCGTGGTAGCGCAGTATGCATGAGCATTTCAACAAGCTAAAAAAAATACCCTTTTTGCTAGTTGTGTTTATGTCTCATGTGATAGGAGGCCGGAGCCTATTGCCATCAAACGGGCATAAACTCCGGACTACTACTGAGAAATTCAGATGGAAAACCTAATAACCCTTTACTTAACCAGGGAAATGAATGCAGGACCACGCCGTCTTCCAGTTATATTATCAGAACTGGCCTTTACCCGCAGCTTCACCCGTGTTTAAAGTATTATATTATCCCAAGGGAACAAAAACTATCTCCATGCCAAATTTCATCTAAATCGGTTCAGTACATCCAGAGATTACCCCCTACAACCTCCCAGACTCACAAACTTTACCTCTTTATATTAGTACTAGTTTCTGCCCGCGGCTTCGCCCGCGTATACAATGTTTTATCATAAATATAATATTAGTAGTCAGTATAGATGTAAACCCTCAAGACGTCGGTTCAACAAGGGAAAATTATAGTTGAGTAATTTGTTGAAGCTATCTTATGTTTGGTGATTGCACTAAGTTGGCTTGTTTTCGTAGTCGCACTGGACTATCTTGTGTTGAGACAGAATACGAATTAACTCTAGGTAAGTGTTAAAATTATTATCTTTACACACCGTAACAGTTTTATTTATTTATTTTATTATTGATAGGCTCGTGCTTGACCACTACCTCAATAATAATAGTATAATAAATAATAATAACAGTATTTAATACCGTATTCAAATTAAAAATAATATTGAAAGGAAGTCAATATTAACTGTCGTCATGTTTAAAAGTTGCGATAAATATGAATAATTTTCTTAATTCGTCGAAATGACTTTAGCGATAATCGAGCCACAAGATTTTTTCGTAATTTCAGCCGCTACATCGACGGCTTTTTTTTTACTTTTCTTACTTAAAAATCTAGGCTGCTTATCCATTGAAAAAGAGCGAAGCGGAAGTGGAGAGTACGAAAAAATAACTGACAGAATTTAACCTTACCTTTTACTCCGTACCGCTCCTCCGATCTTTCCCGCTAACTTTTCTTCTTCATCCCGAGTCTATGAAAAACTCTTTATATATATTGGACCCAGTAGGTGGCCACGTCGATTGCAGCGTCAGTGGCGTGCATATGTTCTTCCAAAGTGCAGGTGTAGTAAGGGTTGGGCAGTGTTTGAATTTATTGTAATAAAAATACGTAATTAAAATACAAATACCTATTTGGTATTTGTAATTCAATAATTTCTAGAGGCTTCAAAAATTCAAAAATACTTTTGAACATAAATACATTTAACGATCTTACCGGATGCATACCGTAGAAAATAGCGCTCGATAGCTTTCGTAAGCAAAATAGCGACCGCCAAATATGTCAATCTATAAAGCTGGCAACAATGCACCTGAAGTGTACGTCAAATTGTCAAGTAACTTGTCATAACGTAACACCTGACTGTATTTTGTCATTTGTAATCTAAATAAAAATTGTTAAATAGCTACATTTTGCTATTTTTATAATAGCTGTATATATTATTTTAAATTTCAAATACACGACTTAGAAATATTTTGCATTTGGTATTTTAAATTCATGCAAGATAGTATTTTGTTATTTGTATTTTAATTAAAGCACGCAAAGCAAAGTATGTACTTTGCCCAGCTCTGGGTGCAGTGTATGGGCACATACTATTCTTCGCTAACTCGCTCCTCTCTTATGGAAACACAGCCTATGTACGATCATGTTACGGACTTATATGAATCGTGTCCATAATTCGATTTTTATGTATGTACTACCTCGGTCCTAACCAATTAACGTTTTTTAACTCTAATGCCGAGACTTTTCCATTAGCACGAAATTAATTGTGAAAAAACTTTTTGGGACCAAAAAAAAGCCGAGCTTTTAAGGAAATTGTGTAATAATTTTGGGATGATTTATGCCTCGGTTAGCGATATTTTTTTAAGGGATTGGAGAACCTTTAGAACTCAAACAGAATATTTTGTATCGGTCAATTTGATGTCAAACATCCAAATCTTGAGCAGTGGTGGCCCAGTGGTATCGGCCGCGACTTACAAGTTGTAGGTCGTGGGTTCGAGCCCAGGCAGGCGCTTTACTTTGAGTAAATTATTTCATCACCACTGCTCTCAAAACGGTGAAGGAAAACATCGTGAGGAAACCGGCAATGTCCTAGAACTAAAAAATCGAAGATATGTGACATCCACCAACCCGCACTGGGCCCGCGTGGTGGATTACGGCCCATTCCCTCACACAGAGAGGAGGCCTGTGTCCCAGCAGTGGGAACATTAATAGGCTGATGATGATGATGATGATCCAAATCTTTATAGGAAGCTAGCTTTACTCGTGGTATCGTTCCCTTAATCCATCCTTTAGGAACCGTCATCGTGATTAAAAGTGGCCAATGACACTCCAGTAATCAACTCTAGTAGAAGTGTTCTATCAGAAATATAATTTTCTCAATTGGATCAGTGCTGCCAGAGACTTTTAAAATCATTTAAATAAACAAAGATTTTATCTCTAAACTCAGTTATATTCAAATTGTGAACAAGAAGTGTTTAATGTTTCTAATTAATACCTTTCTTTTTAGTTCGTTACCAAGACTAAGTCCCAACAAACATTATACAAGAAACTAATTAAGTCCTTCTTGCTTACTTAAGTAGAGGATATAATAAAGGTTGTTTTTAAACAACATGTGAACGGAACGTAGCGGTATTAAGTACACTTTTATAATGAAGATTAAGTCAACAGCAGGAATGTATTAAATTTATAATGAGTGCAAATATAGTGAAGCAAGTTTAAGTGCTCTGTTTAAGGGTTGTTTATAGTTGCCTCACTTTCCGGGTTAATGTTTTGATGTATTATTAAGGCTCCCCCGCTGAAACAACTGAACAAACTGTTGTGTCTTCTGTGTCTACAGGATTTTTTTTGAAACCTGTTTGACCACATACCATGAAATCACATTCCACATAATAAATAAATTTTGACATTTTGATTTTTTGGAAAACAATAATTCTGAATCCACATCGGCATTGAATAAGCCCTGAGGGTACCATACTCTTAAACGAAATGCGGACAAAAGAAGAGGTCCATTACCTTAGCTATTCAGCATAATACGCGGTCCATTGTAATACCAAAAATTCCTCCTTTGAATATTTCAAGATCACAAATTGGTTTAATAATTTCATACCACCAAAATTTGAATTGATCAAATTCATTCAAAGATACAATTGTAGCAAACGTATAAAATCTACATGCATAATACATATCATCAGTGATAACATGCTAAACAGTGAAAATAGGACGCCATTTTTATTTTATCTTTCACGTGCCTTTATCACCAAGTTTTCTAATTTTTCCAGTCAATTTTCAGAGAACGTTTTGTATTCTCCTTTCACGTTTCATTTTTTCTTTTTATAGGACGATGCCCCGAAGGCTTTTGATGCTAATCAGGTTTAATATGAGAGAGAATATCGTTCGCTTGTACTCTGTTGTCATCTGTTTGTGTTCTGATGAAGGCTCACTGCCATTATAATCATTAAGTCAATAGTATGTATTCTACTTCCATCAAATCATGGTATATTATAATCACCTGTCGCGAGCTTTCTATCGAGAGACCAGGCTAGTTCCTGGCATCTCTTTCCCATTCTGTCTTTTCATAATATACACAATCTGTATATCGTTATATTTTTCCTGTCTTCATAATCCATATTCATATTCATACCTCCCTACTCTATTATCTTTCTCATAAAATGTTCTAAAATCTCACTGACGTCCTAATGAATCAATATTGTGGCACGACGGGATTACGGCTATATCGGTACAAACGAGTACGCTATTGCGGTCTCTGAGGGAAACCATAAGCGCTAAATGTTTACGAGATAACCTGTATTACGTAGTTTTATGGTATAAATTGTTTCAGTTTTCCACGTCTCTCAACACACTAACCCACTTTCTTTTGTTTACTTATAACTCGCGCTGCAAAACAATCCTATGATGAATATTTTCTTCTTATAACACATACTCGTAAGCATTTATGCCCATATGGCTTCCGGCATGTGAGTGTCCCATTGTTTTTCATGTGTGTCGTAAGCGACGATTAAAGGATTATTCTGGGACTGCAGCTACCTGTGAACAAATAACATTCTATTGTGATCACTGTCCCATCTGTGCCTGGTGGTATAACAATTTTGGAACGTAATGTTTCGAAGACTTTTATCTTCAAATGACACAGTGTGGGGTTCAGCACTTAAAGATGGTACTTCAAGATGGTTATACTTTGAAGCCAGTATGTGTGGTTGTGACTATATTGCCAAATAGTTGAGTTTAATCGTTTCAGTGAAGAACCGAATAATGACTTTTTGTGCGGCTAAAATTTAACTGTTGACTAAGTTTAGGTCAATATTTTTTTTTACATTTCGCAAGGTAAATAAAAAAAGGCATACCCAAGTAATAGACAGAAACAGATATTGTAAGAAGGAATATTAATTTATTTTGGAACTAAAATTGAACAGAGTTGTTTGATGCACATATATAAGACAAGACATATAAAGCCAATATAGACGAGGCACAAAGTTTGTCAATGCATACAATGATATCAGACCTGCTTCGTCGACGCCATAGTGTGCTATGCCATTGTTTGAAAATGCAATAGATGAGCAAGGACAGGCGTCCGTGACTCCTCCTTGTCTACGTCTAATTGCATCTAGGTGCACCAGACCTTACATTTTAAATTGAGATTCTATTGTTCACTACTTTAATTTATAATATTAGTTAATTTTCTATCCATCGCCACTACATCAACCATCAACTGGTAGCGTACCGTAACACAAGTACAGCTGCTTTTTAAATGTGATCATTTATGATAAAACTTTTTAACTAAAAATCAAACCGACTTCCAAAACAAAACACTACACAAAGAAAAACAAACTTTCTTTTCCGAATTCGGTAACGACTAAAGGAAAACAATGGGCACAAAAGATACCGACTCCGGAAAAGAAAGTTATTTTTCAGTTTGCAGAGCTTTTTTTGGAAGTCGGTTTGTTTTTTTTTTAAGTTATTTATTTATCTCTTTTTAGTTTTGATAGGTACCTCCAAATCCCATAAAAATCATGTATAGACAAAGTAAATCTCATGACGATTCCAATAAGCCCAAACACGTCTAGGATGCATTTTTTTATTTCGGAGTTCCAGTGCCTAGTTCGATGGTACTATTTTCATCAGTATTATTTATTTATAAGTATTTTATTTATTTATCCATTAATGTACACACACATAATAAAGAGACAAGAAGAAGGAACATAAAATAGGTACAAAGGTACGCTTATTTCAAAGAAATCTCTTCCAGCATACCTGCGAGAGGAGAGCTAATAAAAAAGATATGTAGACACCGTGTGTAGAGGGGCCATATAAAGAAAACATATCAAACAATTCCCTATAAAATAGAACAAAATATAACTAATTAATATATTCTCTCATATATTATATTAATGAGTTATATTTTATTCTATATGCATATCAATAAATTAAATACTATAATAATAAATACTAAATAATATAACAAATTAATAACAGGTAAATTCATTTTTTTCTTCACCATAGTCGTTTAACTACTCGAGAAATCTAATACCCGTGGTATATTTAGCATTAAGGAGTTCCATTGGCCATCTGTGGACTTCCTCACCAGTTCCACTTCACCAAATGATACTTTCTGAGTGCAAATGATTGCAATGTTGATGAAAATATCAAAATCGCTCTATGTATGCTTATAATATTTGAGGAGTTCCCTCGATTTCTTCAAGATTCCATCATCAGATCCTGACCGGAACCGGACCAATAAGGAAGTATACCCATTCAAACAAAAAAAGATCGGTTCAAGCGTCTTTGAGTAATCGGGGAAAATACATAAAAAAAAATGATTCCGACGAATTGAGAACCTCCTCCTTTTTTAGAATACGGGCAAAAAAAAAATATTCCGACGAATTAAGAACCTCCTCCTTTTTTGAAGTCGGTTAAAAAGGCCATGAAATAATTAGTTGCAATCGAATTTGAACTTTCTCATGTAAAACATAGAGTTTTATGTGCCCGAATTTGATCAAATTCAAATATAAATTATATCCATTTTTGTCACCAGACCTACAACATTGATGCTCAAACTGGAGAGTCTTCAGCCTGTGCAACTGCTCTCCTCTGTGGTGTGAAGGCTCGGTATGAGACCCTTGGTTTGGATGCTGGAGGCAGATTCAACAGCTGTGCTTCTACTATCAACTCCAAAGTCACGTCACTGGTGGACTGGGCACATGAAGCTGGTAAGCATTTTAATACTCGTACATTCGGATTGATTTCAAATTGAAGCTTTTTGTTACTATAAAATTAATCATAGACTCATGTATAGTTCTGAACATAACATAAAGATTTGAATAACATATAATGGATGAAATATTCATTTACAGTTTGACAAAAAATGTGGTTCAGTGTTTAAAAATAAACCTATAAAATCAAATTTATTCGAAAACGTAAACCTACCACGTTCCTCGGAAACAAAAAAGGGTTTATAGTTTCAAACTCCATAAAGTAGTTTAGTGGTATTAGTTACTGACCTATAGAAGGGTCAGTCCATTTAACCCTATATTTGTTATAACTAGAACCACTTGTTAACACTGTCAGCAAAGATTCAGTTAAGCTCCACTCTTAAGCCGGGGTCACGTAGTGGATAGTGGTATTATTGTATAATCTTGTTATCGCATCGGACGAATAAATAAAGTCCGATAGCGGAAAATTGTATGATTGCCTGCTTTATTGTTTACTAGCTTATTTTTCCGAGGCTTATACTCCCCGATGTGTACTTTTTTGTGGTTCACCAGTCTTGCCAAGGTTTACCGTGTTAACTAATGTCTTCGTTGTGGAGGTCAGAGAGGTGTTCGCTGCATGTTAAATACTGATAATTAATTTGAGAACCTTCCTAATGAATTGAATCTCACAATATGTTTAGTTGAATTTTATTCATTATGGTACATGGGTGTAAATAGATTAGTAATTTCTGACAGATTTCAAAGCTTGTTATTGGGTGCATTTGCATAGAATAAAAACAATCAAAAGACAGGTTTGTTTTTTGATAATTTTTCACTTTTAGCAATCAATAACATTCTTTTAATCGCCTATCCGGATGCATCTGATTATAATCAGATGCATCCGGATAGAGTGGGAGCCGATCCCAATATACTTGGGAACAGGTGAGGCAGATTGATTGAAGAGTAGCCAGTGGCACTTAGTGTAGCTTTTCGGGACCGAAAGAATTTTTATACCATTCCCCCTCTAAAAAGCTTATTTTATTCACTGAAAACAGTGAATAAAAAGCACTTTTAATCACTGTTTTGGTGTTTGAATTTAGAACACACCAATATATATTTGACCTCCATCTCAATGCAATACAACCTACTTGCGCATAAAATACTCGATACAAACTTCTTGTGCAAAGAATATTCGAATTTCAAACTCCTTCGTTGATTTAATTTTGAGTTTGTTTATATTTAGGATTTTGATAATGATTTTATTTTGGTCTAGGATGTTTAGTGAATACTTATTTGGATTGTAATTCATATATTAATGGCATTGGTGTTTAATTAATTATAATTATGTAACTTAACGGAGGTGGTCACTGGCCCCTGAAACACAGGTGCTGTTTAGGTAACTCAAACTCAAAGGCTCAGCTTCAATTTACAAAAAATGTGAAGCCCTAAGGTTTCTCATTTTCTGTAAATTTTGAAGGTAATAAACCATTTATTTATTTATTATTATTCCTTGTGCTTTTAGCTTATATCCTTCTTTTTCTCGAAGTCATGGTATAAAATATAGTATGCAACTCTTGAATAAAACGGATTTATATCGAGGGCCATGAATCACTCGCGTCGTTCAGGATTCTAACACTTGAATCACTCGCTATGCTCGTGATTCAATCATCATGAATCACTCCCTACGGTCGTGATTCAGTTGTTAGAATCCTTCACTTGTTCGTGATTCATCTATGGCCCTCGCTTTAAAACCGTCCTTTATTCACTAGTTGCATAATATACTATTGAAATCGGATTGGTATTTTCAGAGATTACTTACCACAAAATAAACATTTACATCTTTATAATATTAGTTTAAAACAGTAACAAAATAAAAGAAATAAATAAGGAGGTTTCTTTTTATGACACTTGCGAAAGTATAATTTGACTACCTACCTAAGTAGAATTGAGGGGTTCATTGAAAAACGTGCAAAGTCGATTGAATTTTTTCTCAGAAATATCTTCAATATCCAGTCACAGTATTCGGAATCTGACCTCTTTTGGCCCTGCCAACCTTTGCGCCTGTCACTAAAGAATTACGTCACAAAAGAATACTTTATTGTACTCTCCATAAGGAATACTGTGTATCTTTTGCCTTCAGAAGAAAACTATCCAATAACAATGATATTTACCCAAGGGAACACAGAAGACGAATAGATATCATTCATTTTTATCAAGTAGGTAACGTTTTCAATAATGTCTGTTATGTAATGTATCGCAAGGGATAGAATCAAATTGTTTCGTTCTTTTATTTATTTTAGACTAGCTTTCAACAGCGGTTTCGCCCGCGTGACAATAAAAGTTTATCCGACTGAAAGTACAGCCAGGATAAAAATTTCCTCATTCAGGATATGGTCCAGCCGTCGAGGCATGGTTGATTAAGAAACATCCAAACATACAGATTTTCACAGTTTCTATTTCTGTGTTTTCTCTCACAAACAGTACAGTAGACTACAAAGTGATAGATACAATGAATATGAAAGAAATAATAAAGAATATCAAATGCTCATTATTTGATAAAGGCCACACAAAATGTAACAGGAAAACATGGCTCCAAGAATTTTAACCAAGCCAAAGTTATTAGATTATTACGTCGAAACACAAATAGTTTCTGTATTTAAACAATTAATTTATCTGCAAGTTTACGAGTGGAATCCATTAAATGTAAAGGCTAATTGTGATTAAGATTAGAAATAAGTCTCCAATATTTTTGAATACATACATACACAAACTCACGCCTATTACCCATGGGGGTAGGCAGAAACAACAGAACGCCACCTTCTACGATCCTTACATACTTCTTTTGCTTCACTTACGTATTTTTTTAATGTGGATGGTTATACGGGTTGAGGAACATCAAAAAAACGGTTGGTGCATTGTTTGGGTGACTATTGAAATGACGGCAATTAAGAGCTGGATAAGAAGAAGAATACAGCTATGGCAGATGAAAACATACTGTGTCTATCTATCCATATATTATTATGTCTTTTTTTAATTAGTTTTCTTATTATCTACATTTTAGAATATTTTTTTATAAAATAAACTAAAAGTAAAACATTTAAAAGTATAAAAATATTCATATTTATATTTATTATTATTATAATTATGTATAAAAGCGAAAGGTCACTCACTCACTCATCATGAAATATCTAAAACTGCTTGACGTATAAAAATGAAATTTGGCAGGGAAGTTTCTCAAGTGACGTAAGTGCGCACTAAGAAAGGATTTTTGGAAATTCCACCCCTAAGGGCATAAAAGGTGGAAATTTGTTGGGCTTATATATTTGAAACTTGGCATAAATACTAACCTTGGTCAGAGAATAAGCATTGCCATACAACGTGGCAATGCTGCCAGTCTTTTGGGTACATTACCAGTGGACAACGATGTGGAGGAGTTTTTCGACGCCATATTTTAGTTTAGTATATTTTTTGAGGTTTAGTTAGTGAGTATTTTTTGGTTTAAGTGTATATATTTGTAGTCAATATTTAATTAAGTATTTTATACACTGTATATACTTTTACCTATGTAAATAAACTAACCTATTAAAATAGTAAAGGTTTTCATTAATAGTTTTTCAAAACTACTCCTAAAAGACGGTTTAGAGGTGTTAAAGATTTTTGAAGAATTTAACTGTAAAGGGCTTTTTTTAGTGTAGGGGAGCACTAATAAGGGTTTTAAATTCAACCTTTAATGGAGTGAATAAAAAAGTCATATGTGGAATAAAACACGGATCAAGTGAACAAAGTCGCGGGTGAAGTGCTAGTTCTAGATAAATGAGTATGAGGAGAGGAGGATGATGATGATGACAAATTAATATAATTCGACACTGTGGATCTAAATTCTAGTACGAGCTGATCCTCAGAATTAAAATTCCGACACTGTTTGTACCTGGTTAGATTAAAAAACAATTGGCATCTAGCTTCCAATTAAATTTTAATACTTCGAGAAATATAATGTGCACACAAACAATTTTGATGTCTCATACAGTTAAATCAAATCTTCCATATGAAATGTCCTGAGTCTCTGGTAAAATATGGGTGCTATAGTTACGTCGAGTGCCATTGTGTGGTGCATTCGCCTCGATGGACTGGCACTCAATGGGCAAGTGTGTGAACGTATCTCGGCCGTGCTATATATAGCTATAGCAAATGCTATATTGCTATTGTGAAGATAATGTTCGAGTTTATTACATTTCTGGAATACAAGTTTTGATTTTATGATAGTTCTATTTCTTGGAAACGACTTTAGTACCTTTGTACTTACCCAGAGTAATATTTTAGAGTTCATATATTTTATTGGAATGCTTTGTCAGATTCTATTTTTTTATGTAAGCCCGAGATCAGTTCAATGATTATTATGTTGGTATCATTACCTTCTTCCCGTCCTTATCTTACGGCACTTCGGGTCGGTGCAAGACATTTTGTTCTCTTCCTTCTATAACGACCGTCATGTTTCCATTCATCCCCTTTATATCTTGTAATTCCTCTCACGATCCATCCATTTGATAATGTCAATGTAAACGATAGAAATACGTAACAAAATATTTTCTTGAAACATAATAACAGGAAAAAAAATCTTAATCACTCAGAAACTTAAAATAGCATAGGTATTTCACCGCTATTTATTCTAGTTACCAAAACGACCTAAAATATCAACATTTATTCCTAAACCCTGCTATGTTTTGTGACTAAACAATTTCCATTTCGTTACGGCATACCACATTCACTAAACTCTTTAGATCATAATCGTAAACCTAGAAACGACTGAACGCTAACTTTATGGTTTTAAATAAACAGTTTAGCATCTACCAAATAGGCTTTCTTAAGTTCAATGTTCAAGGTTCTTACTTAAAATATGCTGTATTTTCTCTTTATATTCTTGCATTTATTATTTTTTAATGGCGGAGCTATGTTTATGAAAAGCCAAGAGATGCTCTTTATTTTAGATATTCTTACGATGATACTTTTACTTGCCTAATACAAGCCTGGTATTTCATTTTCCCATTTTGATTGCCCTCATTAACCTGCTCTCAAATTACAGTATGCAACAGAGTTCTACTCTACTGTTTTGTATTTTTTATACTAAGTTTAACAGACCGAATTAATTTACAATTTCTTTATATACATTCAGGGTGTGTATGATACCGACATGAAAAAAAATTTATCATGGATTCAATAAATGATTCAGGATCCTCTACTGTTAAAATATATCGTGGTGATTAACCCGATTTTTTTAAAAAAGATCTGTTTTTTTTTACTGTAATCAATTGTAAGTAAGTAGTAGATTTTTAATTATTCTCCGTTCCGGCGCAGTGCGTGTAGGTACTAGCCGGTGGCGTTAACCTTGATTGAGAACTTTAGGAAATCAGCTGATAGGTAGCACTTTTAAGTTTTATTTTCTTTGCAGTTTTTTTTTTTTTTGTGAAAATTGGTGTTAATGATTTTTTAAATAACTTTTTTTTAATAGGAAAAAACGTCTAGAATCATGTATGATTCAGTCATATTGTATTTTTTTCCGCGTCAGTGTCAGACACAAACTGTATTTTTCAACCATGAGATGTGTATAAATTTAATAGTACTATCAACCATAAATTTTTATCATCATTCTCTTCCCCTAATCCTATATCATAAAGTTATTAAAGTGTAAAATAAATTCAAAATCCATTGTCCAGGCAAATCCAGTGGCATCGTGACGACAGCGCGAATAACACACGCGACTCCTGCGGCTTTATACGCGCATGCCCCGTCCAGATACTGGGAAGACGACAGCAGAGTCCCCCCCACAGTGAGGAAAGACTGCAAGGACATAGCCATGCAGCTTGTTGAAAATGAGCCGGGAAGAAGTATAAATGTAAGTATTCCCTAAATAATGCCAAGAGCTCTAGATGAAGTAATATTCTAACAGCGATAATGATTGTAAAAAAGATATTCGCAAGCTGGCTAACCAAAAACAGATGTATCCTCCGACTGCACAGCACGATTTTCTTCTTGTTTAAGTTTTTTTGTTCGTTTCTGAAGCAATCGGGTTTTTTGATTTCTTGAATTAACTTTTTTTATTTAGAACATTTTAGTTAACATTTATTTTTTCGAATTAGGTACATTTAAACATGTAAGTGTTATATATTTTTGAAATTACCTCGTAAAAACCCTTTCTTTTAATACCTCAGACGATGGGTACGGAAGAAAAAAAAACTAGGCCTCCACAGTATTTATTATTTATTTATTTATTACATGATTTATTGTACACCATAAAATACATTAATAAAAATAAACTTAAGTCTAATACATATACAAAAGGCGGCCTTATCGCATACCGCGAACAATGTAGCAAATTATGTAGTTTAAAAAGCAGGAAATAAAAATGTGTCTTTTTATTTTTTTTTGCCTTGTATTGAAATCTGTATGGAATCACCTTTTGATCCCGAGTCACATAAAATTTGATCTAAGATTAAAACAAAACGTTTTTTACTGTCAAAAATCTCAAAAGAAGCGAGTATAAAAGCAGAAAAAGTCTCTGATATTTGCATCAAAATAAGCACATTTACGTATAATATCTTTTTGCATAATCTGCCCGTATAATTTCCATGCAAAATGCGCACTAATTTTCTAAAGTTCATGTCCTCGAAAATGTTTATGAAACAAAAAAGAGCGCAATGTTTTGTTAAATTAAAGCTTTGAGGCAGGGGCTTGAGATGTGTCTCAAGAAAAAGAAGAATTTTGCTTGAATTTTTAAAAAGGCCCCAGCAAAAGTAAAAATCTCCTACATAAATAGCTCTCGGGAGATGAGTTAAACTGAATCCTGAAATTGTGATAAAGCCCTTTTGTAAATTAGTGAGTGATGTTAATTAGTTACAAGTACTTACGCTGGCGTTGTCTGGCTTATCAGCGAGTTGCTCATTTCATTTATTTCAGTTGAACTTTATTCTGATGTTAATGTTCTGTCAGTGCATTTTTTGCCACAGTATTATAAACAGTAAAGATTAGAGACTTAAAAGGCGAAGAGAGAAACATTTATAAACATAGGAAGCTGTGCAAATAACGGTTAAAATCCTTTGAATAGGGATCTTGCTACCATGTGATGGACGGCAGGAAATTCTGGCATAATATATTAATCTAATTATTTAAGAATTATATCCATGTATCTACTATGAAATATCAAGTATAATGTATTTATTCAGTAAAGCTCACTTGCAAGCAAAATTTAACACAGAGTTAGTTGCTAACACGAGGTTAAATTGACAATATTGTATGACATAATTTCCGTTTAACCTCGTGTTAGCAACTCTGAGTTAGGATTTTCTTGCAAGTGAGCCTCAATGTAGTGTAAAAAAACTTGGCAGATATAAAAGTACCTTCTAACGTACATAGCTTAAACGACGTCAAATGCTACGAAAAAATATGTTTTTCTCTGAATTGCTATTGTATGAAATTCAATAAACAGACGAATATATTCAGAAAAAATACATACATATGGAAATGATAATATTAAACTTACTAAAATGTAAATGAAATGTCTAACAATACAGTTTCTTGGGAAATTTAATCAAAATTTATTCACTATGCATACTACATACACAGCAGCGTTCTGACTTATAGAATGACCGCTTTTGCGTTCTCTGGAATAAGCTGGACCGTTTACAACACTGTGCAAAACGAGCTACAGATTTCAGTAGAATCATCTTTGTTGTGTTTGTATCTATTGTGAAATAAGATTTTGCAACATTGCCTATGAATAGCTGAAAATTAATTTTAAATTTTGGGTTAAAGATAAATAATCAAAACAATTTCTTGTGTGTTCTTTTAGTTCTGTAATTTAGATTCAATAGTAATAAATTTTCATGCGGAGTAATTACTATCTGATTACTAATTTTATTTGAATAATAGATATATCTGTTAAAATCCTTTGAAAGAACAAAAATGTTTCACAATATATAAAAATATTTGCCAACAAAATATTCCTAACAAAATATACAAATGTTTACATAAATTATGCCTTCTTTTGGACAGGTTATAATGGGTGGTGGAAGAAGACATTTCCTGCCAACTGTTACCGCGGATCCAGAGCACCCAAACCGAGAAGGCAGAAGACTAGATGGTAGAAACTTAGCGGAAGATTGGGCAAGAGAAAAAAAAAGGCGGCGATTGCGTGCTCAATACATACACACGAGAGAACAACTTGCAAAGTTAGATCCAAGAACAGTGGATTACTTGTTAGGTAAGTTCAATGACAACATTATTTCGAATTCCTCAAAAATTACCTTTTCACTTGTCGTTCAATCATCGTTCCACCCTGTACTGAGACCAGACTCTTCTCTTTCAAGCCATGCTTTCCAGATCTATGCTAATCTCATTCCGATTTATCAAAATTTAATTATTTTCCCTAAATCCATAATTTCGTCGTATAAAACTATTTGTATAAAAGAGCACAGCAAAAAATTATATTGGACTAAGTGTAATCATAAAAGTGCACTTATTTCAAAGCAGTCATTCAAATTTAAATTGTGGCTAAATTCCGGTGAAGATGTTCGCGCAGATGGACGTTGAATCGCATAAATGCTTCTCTATTCAGAACCATTTGACCTGAAGATTCAATTTTAAGTACTATGCAAACGTGTCTGGTTCCACGATGCATTTCAATAAGCGTGAAAATCGATTCCTAGGCAATTCCAAACGCTCGGTTAGACTGTCAAGTGTTTTCGAAGCTATCTCTATCGATTTCGTAAATTAACTTAAGCTCTACCCAGAAGATTAAACTTAACTTTGTAGACTAGACATCTGCGCCCAATACTTCGTCATTTGTCACCGAAAATTCTGAACTATAAGAAAGAAAGCAAGAAGTCTAATGCGATCAAAAGCCGGCCTCTGATCTACATAATTCATGCCAAGGTCACAATATTGGAGAAAAATATAACCGAAGCGTAATAGCTGGGGTAGCTGATAGCCAAGAAAAAGTCAATCATGCTGGAAGGGTCTGTTTATAAGATGTGAATGAGATATAAATCATGATATTCGATACACGATACAGGGCAAAATGTAAGTCTATAAAAAGACCGAAGGGTAGCCGAAGCTCTTTCGTTATTGAAAATATTGTTCGTTTATTTTCGTCGTGCCGAACCAGTGTTAATCACAATCTATAAAGAAAAATATTGGTTGGGAACTAGTGGCGTTTTGTTGGTTTTATTCAGGTAAGATAATTAGATTTCCGCATGTATATTTTTCGTAAAAATTACAGCTCCATTTTATTACGAAGGTTAAAAAATATCAAAGGTAACCTTGCGATTATAATAGATACTGAAACTTCAAAATTATTAGGGCAAGGAAAATATTACTCGCACATTAAACTTTCACTTCCGGGAAAACTAACTAAAAACTCGTTATTATGTCTTTAAATTATGGCTTAAACCGTCAGTTTAAGAGCCATTACTTTTATGAAACTGCGTTTTTATACAAATTTTCTAAAACGGCTCACCTAGCGCCGGATTATTTAAGAAACTGGTCCCTTTTGTGTGCTTTGTTGGGTTGGTTTAAGGGTTAAAGCTTATTCAGCAATTTGAGTGTCCACAAAGCTTGTTTCGGGTCGCCTCCGTTTTAAACTGGTATACAATGAAGGAACATAAATTAAAATGTATAAATACACAGGTTAGTTTATAGTATTTGTTTTGATATTTTCTGTGACGATTTAGTGGCCTAATAACACATATTATCACACATATTTTTTAACTGTGGTACAGAGGACCTACTCGAAACTAGTTCAGTACAAACAGTTCAGTGTTACGTACTAGCTGTCGCCCGTGGGTCCCCCTGCGTGGTATTAGTACTTCTCCCAATATCTTTGTTTTATTTTGATACATAAGCTAAATTTCTGTAAAGATTCATTAAAATCAGTTTAACAGTTTTTCTTGAAAGAGTAACAAACATTCATCCATCCATCCATCCATCCACACAAATTTTCACGTTTATACTATTATACTACTATTATTAGGATAAAATCAATTGGAGCAGGTCATTTGGGGCTAAAAATACTCGTAGATATATAGTCTAACTGAAATTATTAAGCGAACCGAAGTTTAACGTCGGAAAGATCGATTGATGCGTTTAATTAAAATTGGACGTGATGAACATAGCGGTATTCTGCTTAATTTAAATTCTGGTACACCAAAGTAGGCATTTTGAATACTATTAAAGGTGTTGCTATGCATTTTCCCTAATCTCAGCTTAAAACAATTTTCGTCTAAGTAAGCTATTTCTAATCCTCCACTTACTAGAATGCCCGTAAATTTTAATAAAATTTTAGAAAGCAATCCAGTTTTGAACAGCACTTAACTTTGCCGGGATTCGGAAAAGATCAGGAAAAGATAAACGTAATGAATTTCCCGTGGAAAATTAATATACGAGAGACAACAGGGGTGTGGAAGTCAGCATTTGGTTTAAGAAAAGTTGGACCGAAAACGTTTCCGGTCCCTTTTGCGGAGTTTATGTAATATTTATGTTCACCGAGATTACGTTTACCAAGTTTACATTATGATCAGTGCGGCCTCGTTGTGTAATCCCATTTGAATCCTTTTTAATCTCACCCGCCCGACATAAAGTAGCATTTGCATTTCAAATATGGATTATGCTGTTACCAACATTCTTAATTCAAAAATTGTATTGTTAACCACGCTTCTTAGTATTTTAATTTATCTGTCACGAAATTAAGCACTCTGACTTACTGGACGGTACTCGTTTATGTTATGAGGACTTTATCGACTTCGTTACAAAAGTTTATCCGAGTGACTTCATCCCAGTTCTTCATGAGTAGGTATTAATACTTTTTTTGTTGAACGTATACGAAGCAAAAGGAGTAGCAATTGGCGTTCTGTGGTTTCTACCTACCCCGATGGCACTTTATGTTTGTTATGTTGTTGAACCTTATAATGTACGTGACAATAACATGCATTCGTCAGCAACAACGAAGCGTTAATTCCGAATAAAATTATACATTTAAATGGTGTTAAAGCGCTTAATGATGTTACTGCCTCGAAATGACCTCTTTTTGTGAATAAAAATAAAACTGCGAGACTCCGAGAGTTTAAAAAAAAACGTGTTCCATTTTCAAAATGCAGGTCTGTTCGAATACTCGCACATGGACTTCAACGCGGAGCGAGGAGCGGTCGCAGACGCGGAAGAGGGAGCGAGCGCGACTTCTGCTGTGAAAGCGGACGATCCGTCCTTAGCTGATATGACTAGAGCCGCCTTGTCAATACTAACCAAAAATGACAAAGGCTTTTTTCTACTTATCGAAGGTTCGATTCTTTTTGCGAATAATTTTTATTTTACTCGATAAATCTATAATATTCAGTGTTGTGAACTTTATTCTTTTTAGGTAAAAACTGGAGATTTTTTGCAGTGTAATATTTTTTTCCATTTTGTTTTAATACTTTATGTTTTGAGGATTTTAACAAAGGGAACTATATTTCTTGTCACCAAAATTTATATTTGTCATCAAGTTTTATCACCTAATAAATAGATCTATCGCCACGAAATATTTTCGTTCTCAGATAAACAAAAAGTGTTCCCAGGTGTGAATTATCAAATTAATGTTAATATATGTGTATAATAAGAGATGGATTACCAATAAAATTTTAGTGAATTAGATAAATATATAAACGTCGTTCTTATAATAATAGTTTTATTACTAAAATAATAGCTTTATGCTCAGAATGGTAGATCTGTCACCAAATAAATCGATTATCGATCCCTGACTGCGACTCCTTTTTATTTGTTACATTTTATTTCGTTCAGTTATTAAAATTTTAGTATTCGTTACCAATTTAATACATCAATTTATAATTTTAATGAAAATGTCAACATTAAAATGACAATGACAATGGTCAATGAATCGGTTTAAAAGCGAGCGAAGCGAGCTCGGGAGCTTAGGGCACCCCGTCTTGGACAGGTTAGGTTCGAAGGAGATGACGGGAGCTGAAGTGAGCGAGCAAAGCGAGCGAACTCAGCTCCCGTCATCTCCTTCGTGTTAGGTTACTTTAGACCCTGCATTCAGAAACAGGAGCCCCGCGCAGCGAGGCTCCGTCGACTCTGTTGCGACACTAATCTAACTTTATGAAATTTTCTATTGACATAATATATGATTTATTGGTGATCTCTTTAAATTAGTTTGCTTAAATACTTATTGGGACAAACCTATTATAATACATACAAAAACATTTATTTGGTACTAGACCCTATATCTCCATGATTTTAGGAGATGTATTGTGGAATTAATTTTATATTGTTTGCTGACTACATTTTGGTGACAAATCTACTATTTTGCGGGCAAACTCTATTATTTAAGAAACACGAAACTAATTAAATTGGCGATAGCTTAAATGATACCCTTTAACAAAACAAAGCTTCATTTTAACATTCTTGTTTTCATGCGTAGGTGGAAGAATAGATCACGCTCATCATTACAACAATCCATATAGAGCTCTTGACGAAACTTTGGAGTTAGAAACCGCACTGTTGGCAGCATTAGAGAGGGTTAATCCCGCTGAAACTTTGATCGTCGTCACCGCCGATCACGGTCATGTAATGACTTTCGGCGGGCAGGCGACGCCGAGAGGACACCCAGTTTTAGGTAACAAACTAAACAGAAAATTAAAATACATTCCATTCTAGCCAATTTCCTATTTAATATACAAGTTGAAATGTAGATAACAGAAGCCAAATATGTGTACAAACAAGCGACATTTGGCACAGACTACAAAAGTTGCTAATTGAAGTCGTGTGCCAAACGTTTTTCGTTTACATGATGTCCTCTAAACCGCATTGATGGCTATTGGCTCCGTTGAAATTACAGCTTAGAGTTCTGGAAATTAATTAAATATTGTTTTAACTTCGAGGTTTTTGCGGCTTTAGAAGTTCTTGTTCAGGGATTTGAGAGTTCTTCAAGAAGTTTCAAGTGTATTTTGTATTTAGGTGCGGATACCATGGTATCAGATATTGATGGCTTGCGGTATACTACTTTGCTCTATGGCACTGGGCCTGGTCATTCGGAACCCAGGGCTCTGCCGTTGAATACGACGGCATCTGCTGCTGCTTCGGCTGATGCTGTACATGCAGCTGCTGTGCCAAGGCAGTGGGCTACACACGGTGGAGAGGATGTGCCTATTTGGGCTCTAGGTAACATTTACTTCGAATATTAATCAGTTGCTAGAACATTACTTGATTTAAAATTGTAACGCGATCTCTTTTCTGTTACCCAGGTCCAATGGCGACGATATTGTTTACGGGGGTAGTGGAACAGAGCTACATCCCTCATGCCATTGCGTATGCCGCCTGCATCGCCCACCAGTCCCGTAGATGTCATGAAAAAGTCAACATTACACAACCACCGGTAAGCATCGAACAAAGACAAAAGAAGTTTTCCCAGTTCATGAATATTTCTATATGAGAATCAATATTTTATCATAAATAACTTTCATACAAAAGGAAAATTAGGGAAGTGTTCAAGTTTGTATCGTATTGTGTAGAAGTTTCGTGCCGTCACGTAACTATTGTTTCATAAATTGTCACATTTCTACACTAAAAGAAATCTTGGAACGCCTAATTCTGTAATAACTTTTTTGGCGACGAATAAATTACGTAAATAAAGTACATTTTTGACGGAAATGTTATTATTTATAGCAAGAAAAGCCTCCGAACTGCGTACCTCCAGAGGTCAGCAGCGTTTCAGCAGCGGACGAAACTAGAAGCGACGGGTCCAGCGGTCGTCGCATCGTAGTTGCGTCAAGTGTCATGGCGGACGAACGAGCGCCGCGTTCATCCGCCCCGCTTACACTTATCACTTCGCGCAACCTTATATCAAGGCTCATCGAATACATCACCCGCCTAAGTTTTGTTTGGTTTGTCTTTCAATTATAATTATTTATATGAATATGTAAATACTAAGAAAATAAACAGTACAGTCGGCAACGAAGTTTTGCTAGAAATAAGTTAACATTTCTAGCATAACTTCGTTGCTGCCTAAGTAATAATTGAGTGTAAAATATCTCTGTGGTGATGAAAAACATTTTGTACAGGAAACAATAATTGTGTAAATACGCCGATTGAAATGTAAATACATTAATTAACTGTAAATATAAAATTAAACTGATTGATATTTATTTAGTCTCATCATTAAATGGATTTTTAAAATGGTGTTGTTTTTATCCATCTCTTTGAGAGCATTGTTAAACCGATGCCTTTTAAGATGACATGGGATAAAGCTTTTTCTGTTGAGCAATTCGATAAGCCGTTGGATATAAATCAATCAAGTAAATTGGCTTTTCACCCCGCCTAACTCAATAAGAATCGAACCGAGGAATGAAAGAGGTCCGCATTTAACACGTGTGTTCTACTCCCAATAAATGGGTACCTTTGTATGATACTATATCAGTGCAGACAGATTCTAGCTAATCTATTTTATACCAATATTATAAAGAGGAAAGATTTTTTTGTTTGTTTGTGCCGAATAGGCTCCGAAACTACTGAATCAATTTAAAAAATTCTTTCACCTTTGGAAAGCTACATTAATCCCGAGTAACATCGGCTATAAATTATTTTCAAAAAAATTAGAGGTCCTTATGACAATAGTAATAATGTAACCTAAAGTAGCAAAATTTTTGTCTATAAAATTCATTATTTGGTAGTGGCAAGGTTGGTGGCTAGGTAGGTGGGTAGGTAGGTAGGGTAGACAGGTAGGTTATAGGCAGGTAGATAGCCAGTTGACGGGAGCGAAGCTGCGAGGGTCATTTAGTCTATTATAAAAATACAGATAGGCCGGTTTTAAATTGAGGGCTTCATTTATAAAAACTTTTTAATACTAATATGGGAAGTTTAAGCAGTGATGAGCAAAGTCTTAATTCAATTTGGGAGGTAATTTCAGCCTGTAATTTCACAGCTCAAAAACTAATCATTTAGTGATGAACTAATGCAGTAATTTCGGGGAGTGCGATGGAACTGCACAATTTGATTCCACCTAGCCCGTTCCATCATCGGACTACAAGACTAGTGGCGATGCATCATTGGTGTATGTTGCACATCCCACCCGTACGCACAAAGCGTTTTGGGAATACTTTTATTGTGAGTCAACTAAGGAGTGGAATTCCCTGCCGGAGTCTGTATTTCCTGATAGCTACAACCTGGGAGCCTATAAGTCAAGAGTGAATAGGTTACTTCTAGACATGCGTATCCCATCGTTGACCATATCATCACTTACCATCAGGTGAGATAGTGGTCAAACGGGAGCCTATCAATAATTATAATAAAGTACCGATTCGATTTATTATAACAATCGACTTTATCAATGAAGTAATTTTAATTGATACGTTGTCATTTTATTTTTGCTTAACATTTTGTATTGTTTGAAATCAAAACAAATAAAATTTATTGTATCCATAATGCACACACAGGCGGTAAATATTAATAAAAAAAAAGAAAATAAAATCATTAATAACTAATAAACAATACTGATTTCAAATTAAATAAACGGTCATAATATATTTGTAAAATAAATATTAAAGCAATAAATAGTAATATATGTAAAAGATAATATATAAGTATATAATTATATGCAACTATTGCGGAATGGAAAGGTAGTGTTCTTTCACTCTTCTTTTAAAAACTGCAAGTGTTTGACAGCCCCTAATGTCAGTCGGAAGAGAATTCTACAATCGCACAGCGTACCAAGTAAAAGAGTAGGAGTAGAAGTCAGTAGTGTGGGAAGGGATATAAAGGAGATTTTTAAGATGCGACCTGTAAAGCGCATTGGAAGGACGAAAACGGACGAGTAGGAAAAGCGTTCTCGAAGGTAGGAAGGTGTTTTAGGACTATGAGGAATGTTAAATAATAGACACAATATGCAAGAGTTTCTGCGAAGTCGAAAAGGGAGCTGCTTGAGTAACTTGCGAAAATCTGAAACGTGATCATACTTTTTAAGGTTGGTAACAAAACGAATACATGCATATTGCAAACGCTCAAGTTTATTTAAAAGCTCCTCGGTGGTATCCCAATAACAGGCGACGGCGTATTCGATAATGGGCTGAATGAGAGTTTGGGCAAGGGAAATTTTGATTTTCAAAAGCAAAAAGACTTATATCCAATACTATCTACTCACTTTTTTCAAATTTGAACCTTTACACCTTTACACTGCGATATTTACTGCTACGTTAATTCAATTTAACTGTGAATTTTAATTTATCGGAATAACGGAGCGAAAAGAATTAAAATCGCTTCACTATTATAAGCTTCAATGAAGTATTGCATTTTATTGTGTTTGGTTGCCAGTTAATAATTATGAATCTTCCTACGCGTGCATCTATAACAGGCTGGACGGAGATAAATATCTGTAAGTGTACCTCTGTCTGCTCGGCGAACACAGACATGATGTCTAATTCAAATTCTCTTTATTTATTTATTTATTTAATACTTCATGCACACAAGTGCAGAGGCGGACTTAATGCCTTAGGCATAATTCTATAGGTCTTTAATTTCGAATCAGTGTTTTATTTAATTAATCGTATCATAGTTTTTATAAATAAGTCTGTTAATGTTTAGGGTAGACTTGATCAGTCCAGCTTATGATTATTGTGGCTTGATTACCTTTGAAAACAAGCTTCTAATCTTTGTAATTTGGGTATTGTAGATAAGTTTTACTACTTACCTAGGTACTACCGCGTTCGCTCGACGACCCAAAATGTGTCTTGGCCTTGGATACGGGACATATTTAAGTTACTATTTTAGTGGGTAATAAATAAGACTTTAAAAGCTACAGGGAAAAGGAACAACGTTTATAAAATGTGCCAAACATTTAATATTCATAACGGTATCTGTTTTTATATGTAAGCGGGCTTTAACCATAAGAGGAAAATAACAAAATGTTATGCGAAGGTGAAATACCTTTTCTTGGTAAGGTAAAACCGCAAACCAACCCCATTATCAGCTAGGTAAAATATTAAACATTCTCTTATGCATCCACCGTATACTGAATTAAACAAGATTTATCGCGATTTTACTTTCATTTTGATATCCCATTTTATGGGTAAATGTTAAGCGTATAAGATTTACTGTGAACAAGTTGAATTCATACTTATAAATTCAAGAGTAACTCTGTCGGTCTGTCTGTCTGTTACTTTTTCAGGACTGAATGGATTTAGATTGTGACCATTTGTTTTGTGTAATTTGTTTTATGCCAGTAAATAAATCTGCCTAGCCTTTTCCCAACTATATTGGGGTCGGCTTCTAGTCTTACCGGATTCAGCTGAGCACTAGTGTTTTACGTGGAGCGACTGCCTATCTGACCTCCACAAACCAGTAACTGGGTAACACGGTACCCCTTGGCAAGACTGGTGTCAGATCTCAAGCTTCTGACTACCCGTAACGACTGTCAAAGATGTTCAAATGACAGCCGGGACCAACGGCTTAACGTGCTTTCCGAGACACGGAGGAAACTCGGTATGTTGAAATGGTCACCTATCCAAGGACCGACCTCGTCAAGCGTTGCTTAACCTTGAAGATCGACCCAATAAATAAAAAAATATAAAAATTGGCTCGTGGAGTAAGTTCCCTTGTAATGATTTCCAACACTCACGCGGCCGAAGCCGCTGGTAGAAGCTAGTATCTAGGTACATGATTTCCTAATATTATGTATCCAGTTAGACTGCGAAAAGTTTGGCAGACGATGAAGGAATTCTTGTAGTTAGAAGGAGAATCAAGTCGATATAGTTTGCCGAATTAGGTACAATAATTCACCTAATTTTACAATAACCCGAATGCCACCTTCCACAATTGGTTAGGGTTGTCACTAAAAGCGCGAATGCTATTGGTTGACATAAAGCGCGATAAAGCAATAATTGTAACACCGAAATAGACGTGACAGCGTTTGTGGCGCTTTCAGCGAGCCTCGTGTTCGCTTTGTTCCAAGATGAAAGCGCTTTACTAGGTGTGTTCAGCAGATTTATATCTAGGTAATAACGTGAAACCACGTCGGACTATCGCATTTATCTTGCGTGGGCCGCATTTGGTGTAATGAATAATATGTTGCGCGTGTGTGCTGTATTGGTGGCAATTCAAACCGAATTTCTAGTCGTGTTTGGCGGTTTGTCTTTACTTATTGATTCAATTGGCGAGCGTAGTGGAAATATCTGCATTACCCTTAAATCTCTAGCAACATATTAAGGTCTGTATTACAGAACCTCACTCGGAACTCAAGCATAATGTAGGGCTTAAAACTTAGATCAATATCTTTGGTTGAAACCATAAAAGGAATGTTCGAGTCTTGAGTAAGGTTCTATAATACGGGTCTTAGGCATTTGCCCCACCGCCGACGAGTAAGCCTTTAGCTGTCGACTAGTTTCTCGCTAAAGAAACGCATGTACATGCAAAAGATATAATATTCCGTGTCAATAAAAGAGACACATATACCAATAGTTGATCACTGGCTGTTCACACTGCCGTCGAGTACTTTCTCACCACAAGTTTGTCGCAGCGACAAAAGCTATCAAACTGGTCAGCGATACTCGCTCAGCGATTCTCGTTTGCTCGCTTTGTTGTTAGTACTCACGCTGAGAGATCAACTAGCGGTAATTTCTACCTACAGTGCGGCCGCCCCGAGCGAGTGGTGCGAGTAATCGCCCGTCGCACATAAACAATCACTTATAACCGAACGATAAAACTACACACTACACACACTCGGAACTACACACTCGATACTCGCTGCTCGCCAACTCGTTTTTAGTTTCTAGCTTTACTCACTACTCGCTGATCGTCGACGGTGGGACAAGTATTTTAATACAGATTTAAAATTATTGATCGCAGCATATCCTTCACCAACACTCAACCAAAAAACGAAGCAACGCTGACCATGTAAGTATGGGTTGAATATCCCAAAGTAAGTCGATAAGCCTTTTGTCACTGACGAGCACTCGTCAATGGGCTGACCTATTTGGGCCAGCAACCCAAATAACGACAACAAAGTACGTGTCGTTTTCATAAAAGTCGAAAATGACAAGCGCAGCTTTTGCATTTGCCTGACATTCAAGTTAAACAAAAATGCGTTCTGTGTTCACGTCAAAATTCATAACATTTTACTTTTATGGTTACAGTGTAGTAAAATTGTAACAACCACTTTATAAGCATTTTGACTCAAACGCCTGTTTTGCAACAAAATGCCAAGATTTGTTTGAGGAATGTACCATTGTATTTGTGATTTTTATTGTTTTGCGTATAAGATACATTGTTGCCTAATAACTTTGATCTCAATCTACATTATGGGAAACTCCATAAATCTCAATATTTCATGCTTTTAGATACAAAATCTGATATAGTAAAACAACTGTGTACTAAAATGTTCATTTCAAAATACACCTGTACAAAAAAAAAAAAAAACATTTATTTCAGGTCTTGAACCCATATCAGACAACATCTTTAAAATCACATATAGAAAAATACAAACAAATAAATACAATATAAGTACAACACATTAAATAAATTCAAATGCATATTCAATAATAATCTTATTATTTGCAATAGTCTCTTACGTGCGACACTATATGTAACTTGTCTGTCACAACAGTGTCACACATAAGGACAGTCCAACCTATTTGCTATCATACTCAGAACGGCATTGGAGCTGTCCCGCACTCTGCGCACAAGAGACGCGCAGAGTATAGAAATGCTCCTAAGTTGTATGAAGGCAGCTCATTCAAAAGCCACACAATTGCTGAGGGTGTATAAAGTATCGTAATCCTTTCTCCCGCGGTGTAGGATAACCACTAATGGCGCGTAACGAAGTCAACATAAGGAAAAAGATAACGGTAGGAACGTTATACCACCAGGAAAAAGGAAACTATACCAAATTTATTTTTCACACGTTTCTTGAGTTTAGTAACGCTCGTAACGGCACTGAAAGGAATTGCTTGCCTCTTTATGCTACATAACAAAGGTATTTGTACAGATTTCAAGAAACCTTATGTTGTAACCTTTTTCGGGGTTTTGAATACATATTTAATGTGTTTCGTTTTAGAAGTCTAGAGTCGGCTGATTTAATGTGTTGACGACGAAATACAACTGTTTAATTTAATATTTGTGTATGTTTTCGTACAATTTATGTGCCTGACTGTGAAATCATGTAAGTATCTACAATTGTAATTTTATTTGTCATGGCTACAAGTAGCGGATGTATTTTTAAGTTTATTTTGTAGCCTGTTTTTCTAGCAACTGCTAGAAAAACAGGTGTTAGACGGTCATTGGGCGTGGTTAGCTAGCCAAATCCTATAAAAATTAAGCAATTGTGATGATCAATGTTCGGCGTTTCTCCAACTGAGAAGAGGCTTTCGCTCTGAAGTGTACTAGGATAGTAACAGGATGAAATTCAAGCATATTAGCTTAATGCTGTCCAAAACTGAACACTTATCTAAATAATCCATGTGGATCTTTGAATCCAACAGACTAATGTTATTTATTTGAAACAAAAGACAATCACTTAGTAAAGCATAACAAAGGAAAGAGTATTTATTACAAGGTTGTTTAGTGGTACCCTTACTCAAAAGACTACAAGGGTATTTCTAACAAGATTTCTTAGTGCAAAAATCTCAGGCATTACTTTTGTATGAAGTACGTACCTACATTGTTACTTCTCTTTGTGTGTAAAACAATGTCTACTTACCTATATATTTAATATTTAGAAATATTTTCTTTTATTTCGCGATCTGAGTCTTATATAAGTAAGTAGATACCTACTTATATTTGATTGTGTTAAGTATTCTCCATTTTTCATATTTTCACTATGCCAATAAAAAGTATTCAGTAAATATTTCAAATGCGTAGTTACTTTTCGTAGAAATCACACGGTAGGATTCAAGTATTTGGAATCAATATAAAAATAAATAACGAGATGGGGTGTATAAATAAAACCTGAAAATTATGTAGATAAAATGGTCGAGAATATTATACTGTTTGAAACTAAGTCATTTCCGTAACTGGTCCATACAACTCACCATCTATCAAACTTTTTGAGCAGATACGCCATAATTTACAAGTGTAACGCTCAGTGTGGACGTCTACGGTCAGGGTAGCGAGCCGCAGGTAGAGAGACCACGCTTACAGATGGTCACCAGATGTGCGGCATGCGTCCCGCCCGGAGGCCCCAGGCCCGCTGGCCTGCTGGCCAGTACACATTCGATTCGAGTCGCACACGCTAGATAGATCAGCAGGCTTATTACGTATGAAACAGCAATCAGCAATAATTGCGCAGAGATTGTACAATCATCGCGCGATTATCGCTTTACGTCAAAAAATGGCCAGGCTTATTTTTGCGAAATAATTGTTCTTCAATCGCTAGTCCGCATTTTGTAGGAGCGATAGCCACACCATAATTATTTTATGACAGCACTGCTAACAATAAAAATCTGGTGAATAAAATATGCATTTATCACAAGGTGATCGCGATCATTTCGCATTACGCATGGTTTTTGACAGCAGAGCGAAAGCCATCGGCGTGCAATGTGGCTGTCAAATTGTGATTACTTTTTCCCTTGCTGTTGGTCGAATGCCAATCGCTCGCTGATGGCTGGAAGTACAGAAGTGTTTGAGTTTTTGTCGGCTTTTTTTGTATGTTATTTATTTTGTGGCTACCACAAATCCACAAATAAATAATTAATTAATATTATTATTATTTAATTATCCACAAATTATAATTCCTAGTGCATACTGTAATGACAAATTGGTTTAGTTCATATCTCAAATGTCTACGCAACTAGACAATTTGTTGAGTCATTGAAACAGACGTGATCTCGGTAAAATGGAGGAGATACCTAAATTTACTGTAATGTTGGCTACCTCAGCGAAGCTTGCCAAAAAGTTTGACACGCTGGGAATGTTTACTGCCAAATACTTACAAACACATTATTATGGAATGTGTTATGTCCGCAATATAAGTATATTTTATAAAAAATCAAAATCAAAATCAAAAACGTTTATTTCAAACAGACCAATTACAGGAACTTTTGAATTGTCAAAATGTCGGTCAGTCAAACAAACAAGTGAAGCTAAATTGCGCGTTCCAAGAAGTAGATCTCTATGGAGAAGAACGTGCAAAAAACTCCATGGACACTCTTTTAAATCATATGTGTTACATATAATGTTTGGTTACATACAGGGTGTCCCAGAAATCGACGTCAAGCCGTAAATGGGTGATAGACCAAGTTATAACAGTTCTCAGAAAAGTACGAAAAAAAATCTATCTCATGTTTTTAAAAAATTATGTTCACTTTAAAAATTTACTAAAAAAATCAATCCCTGTAATGGTTCTTTAACTCCAATTGCTACAAATCCCATAATTTATCTAATTTTTTTATTATTATGTAATCTTGAATAATGCTTGTGTAGATTTTTGCCTAAAATTTAAAGCCAACTCCTCCTACTTAGAAGAAAATTAAACTTTTTCAAAACCAAATTATTCAAATTTACTATTTCGCCCAACTTTAACTGACTGTACTGAAAAAAAAATGTACGTCGCTAGTTTGGCAAGTAACATGAAAAATTGGCGCATTTAATAAGGATTCAAAAATGGTGTAACACTTGCTAGATTACGTTTTCAATAATTGGTCAATTTTTTTTTTGTAAATAGCCTCGGTTTTTACACAAAATGTCCATACTTCCTTAAAATGACTTTAGCTTACCTAAAGCTTTGCTAAACTCCGTTTCTAGTTCGATAGAGACGTTACGTAATTTAAGAGCAAAGTTATGATAGTGACTCAACCTTTTTACTTTAAGTCAGGACCAGTTTTCTCATCTTAGAAAAAAAAAACAAATTATCAGATTTAATTTTTTTTATTACAATAAATGTTCAAACTGCCTTCCTTTGACTTGATGCAAGCACGACATCTTCTTAAAAAAAAATTAAATTCTTGTTGCTTCTATTATGTGAGCACAATGTAGATAATAATAAAAAAATATATTAAAAGATAGGAACTGAATTAAGCCACTGGCAGCTAAAAGATGACCAGTCTCATCTGACGGCACCCGTTCACGAGCATGACGCGTGCATCAACCCCACTCAGCTCAATCATTTTGAAGGGAACCGAATGACCCAATAACACGCGCCACCAACAGCGAGACATTTGAGTGAGCATAACAAACTCTCAACTGCCATGCTCGCAATGTCAAAATAAAAAAATAAAAAGTTGTAACCTAATAAAAAATATATAATATTCTTATTTCTATACGGCAAGCACCGGTGACGACTATTCTGCCAATGTCTAAAGTAAATTGGGAAACAAGTGTGTTAAACGATCTATTTCATAGCTCAAATACGAGGTGATGATGCCCATTTAGTGATGTCATATTGCGTTATCGATTCAATTTCTTATAAAAATCGACAATTACAAAGCAATTTTAATCGATTGTACGCATTGACATTTTAGTCATCCAATTTTCCGAATAGTTTTAATAAAGGCAGAAGCCCATAAATTGTTTTAGCTGAGATTGAATTCCTATGTCAATCAATGAAAAATATCTGGTTTAACTCAGTGCCATGTTCTGAATTAGTGTATGCAAAAATTTTTGTTCGAGAACGCCGAGAATAATAGATTTTCATTCATGAAATTTTGTAGGTCATGTCTGGGTAACTTTTAATAATGTGTTTAATAGGTAACATTCTTCAATTTCGTGGAAGTAAAAGGAAAATATGGCATAAGGGTTTCCCTTACCCAGTTATTTCAACATAAATTTGAAAATATACTCTTTGAAAAGAGTATATTTATTTATACTAAGCGACTATAACGTGTATCAAAAGGTCCTCGTCAACAACCAAGCTATATTTTTTTAGACTTGAATACTAGTTTTTTTGCCAATCATTAATTGAAAGTAAGTAATTCAATTATTTGTACTACACTAACTCCCTGCAAGGAACACCTACACTTAGACATAAATTGTATTGTTAATTCATTTTATTATAATAACAAATACAAAAGAGATTTATTTACTACAGTCACTGCTTGTCACTTGGCAGAATAATTGTAAGATGGCAACACAAAGCTCATAAAATTCAACGAAAAAATCAAATAACTTTCATTTACAATATATTTGTATACGTGGTGAACCAGTTGATGTTATACTTTGAAAAAACGTAGACAATTAATGGAATTTCTTTCGTATATAACTCACTTTCAGACGCTCAAATTTAAGTCAGCTGAGATTTCGCCATTGTTATTTTTCCAATTAATTATTTTATTATGTAAATAAAATGAAAATATCCAATATTAACTGCCATATTTACTGTTAAAAAACTTTACATAACGTTAAAAAAATAGCGTCCATGAAGTTTTTCATTTTCATAAGCTGGTTACTTAATCAAACATAAATTTTATAAATCATTGGACAGATATAACAGCTTCTGTTAAAAGTTACTGACAAATAAAAAGACTTGACTTAAAGGCCTCAGTAGCCAGGTCATTATATTGATCGCGCGATAATTGCACAATTATTGTTGCTTGCTTTTCCTTACGTAATAAGCCCGCGGGTATTCATGATTCTAGCTCATTCCCGCCAAAACTATTGTCGTAGCTTTAACTTTAGTTGTACGAGTAGTTTGTGATATACTGTAGTAAGAAAATTCATGTACAAAATGTTGTTGTAGAATAAAGTGTTTTATCGTGGCTTGAACTGAAATTCTTTTATTACGACACCTAGGTGTCGGCTAGGTTGGGTTCTTCACCGACCCTTATATAAATTTGTAAATGATAAATTTACAATAGAGACGATAGTGCATCAAAATCTGCCCTGGCACCACCGAGACTGTTACTGCTCAATCTTTTACAAATAAGTACTTTACGGCAAGACCTATTACAAGACCTTCAAGCATAGATGCCTGTCGTTCAAAAGCTAAACCTAGCTAGGTCAAATTGAACCTACGTATCAAAAATACCAGGCCAAAATATATAAATAAATATATTCCATACATTTTCTGTTTACTTTACCACGCATGTTGGCACAGAAACGGTGCCTTGTATAAGGCTTACAACCATAACATGGGGCTTATAAAAATTGTTTCTGTACACGAATCGCCGGCTCGAAGCCAACGAAAACCGTGTTATTGTGTTTTACATTCTTATACGGAGATAAAAAGATTTGTGTACAATCTGACTCGTGCAGATCGTAATGAAGTATTTTAGGCATGGGGTTATCAAGTTTAGTGATCATTTTATACGGTTCCTAGTAAAGACAGGCTGTATCTTGAAGTGTCAGTAAAGTAAAAGATACCAAGTGATATAAATATTTTGAAAATATTTGAACACAATCATTTAGTAGTCCATCAATCTATCAATAGCAAAATCTTACGGATTTACAGTTTTAATTTTTTTTCCGAAATACCGAAAAATCTCTACCTTGAAACAGATTTTTAAGCATCTCGTAATGAAAAAATCCTTTTCTAGTACTTTTTTTTACATCAAATTATTCGTGAATAGTTACTATTTTTTCATTACGAGATGCTTAAAAATCTGTTTCAAGGTAAAGATTTTTCGATATTTCGGAAAATTTTGTAAAACTGTAAATCTGTAAGATTTTGCTGAACATAATATATTGTGTTGTATTGATAGGTAGTGACCAAAGCTATCACCCCCTGCAGTATGTCGTGCTATTTACTGGACACCCTGTATATACTACAGCCGCGATTTTTTTCACATAGCCAACGGCAACCATTACGCTGGCAGGGAGCAAACTACACTTGACTCTAAGAATAATTAGGAATTTAAAGCTTAAGTACTTGGAAAATTATAAACATTATTCTTCAACATATGCGCATTTGAGTTTCTTGACCAAGGCTACTTGAAAATATTAAAATAATAACTTATCTAGTACTTTTTTTGTTTAGAAGCGACAAACGTACGTATCTCCTCAACTGACTGTGTATAGTGTAGGTATACTATTGAGCAGTGAGCACCCGCGCCGCTAAAACGCGTAGCGACAAGTTGGCGTTCTTGGAAGATTGTAACAATCGTGTGACAGAGACATAATGTCTATTAAGTATTGTAACTTAAGGGATACAATAAATGTTATTTGGTAATTATGATGCATAGACGATAAATTTGATGTTTTACATTATAGATATGCTTATGAATTGAATACTAATTATCAAAGCTTGTCGTGAGCGCGAACAGAGTGTGACGCACGAAGAACACCGATTTTGCTCACTTTTTTGACATTAGATTTTTGCATAAACAATATTAATAATTTTTTTAGATGTTTAATGTTGAAATTATGCACATATATAACTAAAGAAAAAATTGTATTTGGTCTTAAGACTGAATGTTTAATAGGTTAGGAATTAAGACCGTGTGACCGCTTTTGAGGGACCGGCAGGCTTATTACATATCTTTTGCAAGAGCAAAACGATAGCGATCAAAGGCTTTATGTCATAAAAGTCGGAATTACCTGCAGTGTAGGTATGGTAGGTCCTACACAATCGTTTGCTAATCGCTCGCTGTTTGTCAAAAGCTCTGATTTAAAAAAAAAACCGCCAACAACTCTAAAACTTCTGTATGGAAGAGCAATTATTGCGCAAAAATCGCTATCGTTTGGCTCTTGCAAAAGATACGTAATAAACCTGCCGGAAGAACTACCCGTTACCGTGTTACTTGGTAATGGCGGTCAGATAGGCAGATCTCTCCATTTAAATATACTGGTGCTTAGTTGCATCTGTTTAGATTGAAAACTAACTTTAATAGCGTAAGTAAAAAGTCTAGGCAGATTGCAGATTCATATTTCTGCCATGTTGATATAAAATTTTAGAGAACACATGAAAAAACACTCCAGACTCTTTATAAATTACAATATTTTAAACACAACATATAAAATAACAATAACCAAATAACATCATATTTAGACTTAAATATCATGTTATTTATTGACTAAAAAACACTATTGAATTCATAACGTTTTCCTTTATTTACATCAAAGAGTAGGTAGCACTTACCTACTCCTAAAACGTTTTTGTACGGTATCAGCGCCGAACTAAAAATTCTATTACGTTCATATATTTTTCAACATGTTTACCTTACCGGCCGTAAGTCGGTAGTACCAATAAATAGGTCGGGCGTGAGCACGATTCGAGGTTGAACTTTGTTTTATAGGGTTTAAGTTAGAGTATGAATGGCTATAGAGCGCTTCTATGATAGCTTGACAAGTCAACACAAGTGCAAAGAGATCTAAGCAAGACTTAATTACTGCCAGCGTATCGCTCGACTGTAGTAATGAAACCACATGCAATTTCATTGAAACTATAGGACAGAATTAAAGCATATGCACAATGCTTGCTCGCGAAAGTATTACATTTTGGTTTAGTTATTGGATTTTCAGCTCCTACGAATCCCGTAGCCAGCCTTAAGCAACCGATACCATCAGATATAAATGGAAAATTTTGCAATAAACAGAGCTCATATTTATTGATAGCCATTTAGCTCATCATATACATCAGTAGGTACACTTTTCATATTTACCATATAGTATATGGTCAATTGGTCAGGTTTTAGAAGAAAAGTTGTAATTTTTATGGTGCAAAAAAATTTTCATTGCTATAACTTGTCTAATAAATACTCTGAGGTTAATCGTCCAGACTAGACTTATATACCCCACGTGATATTCCCTGTATTTCCTCCTCATTGCTTGTTATAAACTTTGTAAGTAACAATAAAGATTTTTATTAGTTGTGAGTATCGGTTACTCACAGGTTACAGTCTGGAGAGCAATAAACTTTTCTAGGAATGCAGGTACCTACCTACTCAGTGTAAGTATTGAGGGATTACTTTCTTCAGTCTTGTTAATCCTATCCTGGCTTTAGTATTGTACTGAAAGAAAGATTTCCTTGTAACCAATGGATGCTTCTATTTCTTTTGATGGATAGTTTATACCTCTATACTTAATATTATAAATGTGAATGCAAGTTTGTTTGTTACGCTTTCACGCAAAAACTACTGAACCGATCATCATGAAACTTTGTACATATATTCTTGGAGGTATTAGAAGTAACATAGGATACTTTTTAATAATTAAAAAAAATATGGCTTCACTGCGAGCGAAGCCGCGGGTAAAAGCTAGTATAATATAAACAAATATAAAAACAAACTATTTATTTCCACAATCATACATACAATTTTTACATTGTAAATAACGCTCAATCTGTTTGAGGCAAGATTATGTGCGCTATCGATTTAGTTTTATTACGACTCCATTTAACGATTCGTTGATTCTAATTTACTTTTTACCACACCTATTCCAAACTGAGTTACAGTTTGCTACTATTATATTAGGATCAAAAGTGACTGCAGATGACTGTATTTTCACGAATAGATTGCCATCTGACCTCGAGCTCAATCATTGGAAATTCACCATCTATGAATATTTATCAAGTTATCTCAAAACTAGACTATTGGTCTGGAACTGGCCTATAATTTTGGGGTTTCGACTTCCCCAACCTATAACTTGATAAAAACCTAAAACTGCGACTGATAGCTAATTTATTATATACTAATATTATCTATTAAAACGCATTATATTTTACCTTGTCATTTTTTAGGCTGTATTCTTCTTAGAAGAAAAATATAAATTCATGGTCATAATATATGTGTGGAATAATATACTTATTCTCATAGTTGGCAAGTTTTCGGTGGTTATAGCTATACAAACCTTCCTGAAGCTGATAACGAGAAGAACTATGTCAGTCACCGTATTATAGCAGAAACCGTAAGTTTATCAATCGCGCATGATTGTAAATATATTACAAAAGGCAATGTCCCGACTACGACATATCAACGTCCAGCCTAAACCACTAATGAAAGAAGTTTGTATTTTGAAAGGTTATTGGTTTTATACTGTAGGAATCATTTAATATTTTTTTCGAAATGAATTGGAAATGGATGAAAGTTTGTTTGGTGATTTTTAATTACTCTAAGATAATTTGGGAGCTTAGTTATATTTTCCACAGCTGACCAGGAGACCAGAAACCTGAAGAAAAAAACCGAGGCTGGAATCATGAGTGGTGACTCTGAAACCACCAGGAAAACAGAAATATAAAGAAAAGAAGTATATCAGGGGATGGAATCATGTGTGGTAAAGTCTCTCAAACTACCAGGAAATCAGAATCATGAAGAAGTAGAAAATCACAAAATCTATATTAACCAGAGCGAAGCCAGGGTGGAGATAGCTGCCATTGTACGATAAATTGTGAACAGAGCTTTACACTACTGTATTTATAGGGGTGTCCTATTCAAAATCAAAAGCAGTTTGGTAGCCTCTACACTCGATCGCGCAATTCTCGGTAAACTTCAGCGATTCTCTTACTTGTTAAATTGTTTACAGCTCGGTCGCAACTTCGATGGAAGGTAGTGCACATTCAAAATTTCTAGTTGAGTTCATGCTACGATAGGTCGAATTGCAATCAGCCTATTTTGAAAGGCTTACTTTGGCTTTTAGAATCCATATCCTTGTAAGCCTGATACTCGAAACAATAGATTTTACAGTGCTTACATTGAAACAAAATCACTAATAAAAATACAAAAAAAAATATTAAATTTTCAATAACCAGGGGTGAAAAGAGACATCCCATTTAATCAACAAAAACATAACAGTGAGCCTATAGAATGGAAAAAAGCTTCATTTGAATAAAAGGTTGTTTTACTGGTCCTAACATACTTTTCCCATTAAAACACACTCCCACAGGGCCATAGGTGAGAGCGTGTTTGCCGAACTTATATCAAAACTAATACAGTAGACACGAAAACCCATATAGAATCTGCAGTAGAAAAACATCATCAATGTTTATCACTAGAGAGAAAAATTGTTTACTTATACGTCGTAAAAACGAGGGCAAGTCCATATCGGACGGTATTCGAGCTAGTGACGTCACGAAAATGAGCTTGATCCTCTTTTTGTGTCAAACGGTCTCGGCTATTTGTGAAAAAGGTTGTATCTCTTTATAAAGGTGACAGTTTAGTTGACGAAGATTTACGAGAAGCAAGACGCCGTGACCAAGGAAATTGTATAAGTGATTAACTTCTAGTCGGTTTTGAACCATCTACCACTAGGTAAATAGAGGACTGAGGATGCCGCTTTGTAAACTGCTTTTGATAAATTGTATGTAAGTTGATAAGAATGACATCAGGCGAAAGATTAGACGAAAAATACCCTTAAACGCAAACAAGCATTCAAACTTATGCCATAAAACGTAAAAATTGTTTGTTTGTTAGATGTAATCTCTCGAAGTAGGGATGCGATTACAAAAATTCTTTAACTGGCAGAAAGCGACTATCGCCGAGTGCTATGCTGGCAGTTAAAAAGGGAATACCTAAAAGTATACTTATTTACTAAAAAAAATGCAATTTTTTTATTAAGTGAGGCTTGCGCTTGTCCTGGAGCAGTGGTGGCCCAGTGGTATCGGCCGCGACTTACAAGTTGTAGGTCGTGGGTTCGAGCCCAGGCAGGCGCTTTACTTTGAGTCAATTATTTCATCACCACTGCTCTCAAAACGGTGAAGGAAAACATCGTGAGGGAACCGGCAATGTCCTAGAACTAAAAAATCGAAGATATGTGACATCCACCAACCCGCACTGGGCCCGCGTGGTGGATTACGGCCCATTCCCTCACACAGAGAGGAGGCCTGTGTCCCAGCAGTGGGAACATTAATAGGCTGATGATGATGATGCGCTTGTCCTCTATCATACCTGATGGTAAGCGATGATGTGGTCGACGGCATAGCATGCTTGCCTTGAAGTAACCTATTTACTACAGATTTAAAGACCCTTAGGTTGTAGCTTTCGGGAAACACAGACTCCGACAGGGAATTGCACTCCTTAGCTGTACCTAAGCATAATAAAAGTATTTCCAAAACGTGTAGTGCGTATGGGTGGGGTGACCTGCATGTACCTACCGATGTCCTATAAACTTTATTTTTTATTTTTTTTTGATGTGGGCAATCATCCAATAACTTCGCCCGCTCTGGGTGAAGCGGGAGGGTGTGTCAGACTTTTATTGGTTAAAACCTACCCGTGTTTCTTCAGTTGCTTGAGGCAAGGCCGCGGTAACTCTATTTTTTTATAATATAAAATTTAAATTTATCCGCGTCTCAGACTGGCATCAGCCCTAGCGGAGACCGTCAGTTTACGCTGACATCTCATTGAGGCGCGCGTGGTACACTACGCGCCATCGACTCGGGCCTGGTCCTTATCGAACGGTGCTGGAGCTACCCATTACTCGCCATCGGCAAGCCCGCGCCTTCGGTGGCTGGGAATCTGCTTGCGAGGCGTTTGGATCCCCTAGAGTGGGCTGGAGCCGTTTAAGGGCAGCCCCGGCCCGCTCCAGTTTTGGAGCTAACCGTTGGAAATGCTGCAATTGCTGGATCTTCTCGATGACTATCGCTACCCTGCGTGTCGTTATTTCGACAGATTAAGTTTTATTAGTCTGCCTAAAGAAAAAGAAAAAAAACTAACATATTGTAAAACTTTAACAAATTGAACCACATGCTGTTCTATGTTTAAGTTTCAACAACATACGCTAGATAGCTGGCCACGAATTTCTAAATTAGGTTTTTGTTCCCGCAAACTGTGACGAAACTTTCCTGACTTTATAGCTTAGGTTTTGTAGGTTTTGCAGTGTATGCTAGGACCTAAAGAGGACTAAATTATGTGCTTAGGTTACTGTGTTGATAAACCGCAAATAGTAGAACAGAACTGATCCTTTGACCCTTGAATTAAATATTAGTTCAGCAAGTTAGCCTTTTATGACTGGGTATTTTATTTTATTTTTATTTTATTAAAATAAGGAACACTAAACAACTAAATTATAGGATAAAACAATCGAAATATAAAATAGTTTTGTATACGTAATAATGCAGCCCACAGCACTGTTCACAGGTTAACAAGTATGAATAAATCTATAGGTCGCTAGAAAGTAGCCACTCATACATTACATAATTATCACACTCTCCCCAAAAAGCCTATCTGACAAAGTAAGTGTGATTGCGATATAACTGGCTAGGTACATACATATTTGTAATAAAATTAACATGGCGTCTTAAATTAAAAACAGTGTCGCAAACACACTCACCCCAGCCACAACAGCTCCCATGGGGATATGCGACGTATATAAAATTATATCCTAGTTTTATTTGGGAATAATAAGTGTTCTCATGGATTGATAATTAATATGAAATCAATGTCTCACTGTACCCCAATAGAAATTACATAAGATCGTTATTTATTCACATAAACGCATTATCATAGTTTTGACGAAAAATGTATCTACAAATTTTATTTATATCAGAATAAAACAGATCTTGACTGATGTCGCAAAATACTTAGGCAGTTGGATATCACGTATTATTACGAGTATCAACGCGAAGATTTGTGTAGATGTTTGTGAAGGTTTTTAAGCAAATAATAAATTGGTAATTTAGTATTAATAGTTTTATTTAAACCACACGTGATGATGTTACAGTTTTTTATATCACACACAGCGCCACACAAGTAAGCGGATAAAAGTTAAACTAATTTGAGTGCGTTCCATTTCTATCAGTTTGTTACTCTTTTACACTAAAATTACTGAACAGACATTGATGAAACGTTACAGTAAATATAGCTTCATACGTCTATATAATACATTAAGCTATAATTTATAAAGAAACTAGCTGCTGCGAGCAGCTTTCCCTGCGTGAATGTCGAAAATTCATCAAGGCAAGATACTCTCAGGATACAAAGTAGGGTAAAACTAGGATAGTTGCCCCAGGGGTAGTTGCCCTGATTGTGACTCTAGCTTCGCGAATGAATCACGTGCTATTTTATTGATCTATCAAAATACTCTCCAACTACCACTAACTTGACCGTGTCGCATGTCTCTGTGCGATAGCACGGGAAGGCAAAATTGCGATCGAAATCTTTGCTGGATAGATGTCCTGTTATTCGTCGGGGCATCTATCCTAAACGTAATTTACATGGTTGAGACAATTATACCCTATGTGGGACATATCTCCCAAAATAGAGAGGCCCGCAAAAATTACTAATACTATGGCAAAATTAATTATAATGTTTTTTAGTTTTCATAAATTTGTAGATACAAAACGCAATTACCGGCAAGTTTTACAAATAAAGTATTTTGTTTTTTGTACCGGGATATATAGAGTGATTTCAAAAAGTGTGGCAACAATCTGGCTCTTTTACTATATACTATGTTGTAATGAAAAACATGGCCCATCCGTGTGATAAGTTTTATCTGAATCCATATAGTAAAGACGAGAAAAGGGAAAGAAATAAAATAAAAACAGAATTACTTTCGCATTTATAATATTTTATTTTTTTATTTTATTTATTTATTTGATTAGGTTCACCAACAACTGTTTACACTTAATTATAACAAAAAATACATGCTTAAACTTGTCTTACAGTGCAACAATTACTTATAGGCAAACACCACATTCACAATTATGTAGAATCTAACAGCTAACTTACATAGTAATAAGCGCTAATTTTATTATTACAAGTGAGTGAGTACATGAAATTGATAACATTAATAAAATTGGTAAAATGTATTAAAAATTGGTTACAAAAAATTAAAATTGGTAAAAATTATACAATTAATAAAATTAGTAAAAAATAAAATTTAAATAAAAATTGGTAAATAAAAATTCATTCTATTAATAAAATTGGTTAAGATAGTAAAATATACAAAATTGCTAAACTAACATTATAAATAAAATTGAAAAACATTGACAAAAAAATTATTAAAAGTAAGTTAAGTATGGATTGGTGAAAGTAATCAACCCACGGCGGCGTAAGCCACTTTATTTTAATTATTTTGTTAACTTAATGAATATCTACAGGAATAACAAAAACATTAACCGAGTTCCAAAGCAAAACAATACAAAGCGAAAACTGACTTTCTTTTCCGAAGTCGGTGTCTATGTTACTTATTGTATTTTCGACACCAAGAGTGTTTTGGAAGTCGGTTTAATTTGTTTGCTCAAATTGCCCTGAAAATAATTTATTGACAAAGTACATCTCAAGACGATTCCAATTAATCCTAAACACGATTAGGATACCTTGTTTTATTTCGTAGTTCCAGTGCCTAACTTTCTGCTTCATCGTCAGGTCAGTTGTATAGTATAATTTCATTAGTACCAATTATTTATAAGTATTTGCTTCATCAATGTCGGTTAACTATTCGAGATACGAGTATCTTTACCCGTAACATTCTTACCACCAAGAAGTTCCAGTTTCCCTCTGTGGTCTTCTTCATCAGTTCCACCACCAAATGATAATTTCTGAGTACAAATGTTTGCATTGTTGATGAAAATTCCAAAATCACTATACGTACGCCTATAATATTTGAGGATATCCCTCGTTTTCTCCAGGATCACATCATTAGATTCTAACCTGATGACCATGAGGCCACCTGGAAAGTATACACTTTCAAAGAAAAGAAGAATTTTCCAAATCGGTCTAGGCGGCCTTGAGTAACTTATCAACATAATTAACGTTATACTCGTAACTGCCCACTGCTAGAAATAGCTAGCCCTTCTCCAAATGTTGTCACATCGTTCGGCCCTGTGCTTCTCGCATTCAGTTTACTATCGCCGCCCTCATCAGTTCATGAATCTACCTTGTAACCAGAAGCCCTTCTAACTCTGCGTATTTAGGATTTAATTTCAATGAAACTATGTTGATGGGGCCTAAAATTTCTGGGGCGGTGGCCGCGTACCCGAAGTTGCTGCATTGAAAGGCCTCCTGCTAGATAGACCTATGTCCTTAGATATGAGACGCACAGGACCGGTCAATATATGGCAACACTTGGGGAGACCTATGTTCAGCAGTGGACGTCTTTTAGCTGAAATGATGATGATGCACAAAAAATATCCAAGTTTAAAAATATCACATTTTGCTATTTAGCAAAGATTCAATTAAGCTAAATGTAGGCCTTTTAAAGATTTCAATTTTAGTAATCTTTCTTAAGTGTTTCAGCCTCATTCGCAAAGATGTTTTACCAACATGACAATCAGTCTTTACATAATACCAAAATGAAAACAAGTAAGTTAAGTAGGTTATTTTCTCAGCATTCAAGAAAAGCTTGAAATATGTTTCTTCATTGTTCGTCGTGTCGTTTAAACGGAATGGAATTTTCTAACAAAACACAACGCTATTCAAGGAATACTGAAAGTGTACGTTACTAAAACGTACAACATTGCTTCAAAGAGTTTTGCTAGCGCTTTGTCATGGCTTCGTCTGGATAACTTCAAAATTTTCTCATACAATCTTTAACATATCATAACACTCTATTTTTTTCATTTGCCTGTAGTAATTTATTTCTATGTATTTTATTCTTGTCTTCTTAAAAAATATAATGCTTATTTTAGTGGAATTCCCATCGGCAAAATCAAAAACACACAAAATCTTTCAAAATCCTACTTTACCCTTTTAGTTAATTATTTTTATTAAGAAAATACCAGCGAGAACTATCGTAGATTTGAATATATCCGATCGTAAAAGCTTACACTACTATTTCAGAAAATTATACTGTATTATAGTAGGTAAATTTACGATGTAAATGAAATAAAAATAAAAACTCTTTTATTTCCTGTAGATCTTTTACATTAAATAACTTAATTCTATATCTAGTAGACTTATTGATTTATATTATAATGTTTACTTATACAACTCTTTACTTTATGCTAGTATTATATTATCTGTGATTCTACTCATAACTTTATCTTTCTAGCATCTAGTAATTATTTATAGACATTTAAAAGCAATAAATATATATTTTGTTATGTTATGTTATTTTAGTTGGTTTGTTATGTTAATTGTTTTATTTTTGTGATAACAGTAATTACAATATATATATTCTTGTTCAAGAAAATTTTAATTTTATTCGATTCTACTCTATTCGTTTTATTTCTCCTGTCTACAAGAAACCCTAAGGATGGGTACAGGCCTCCTCCAAAGACATCCATTTTTCTTTCTCTCCTATTTCATTATGTTTGCCCCATTTCTCTGCGGTTTTCTTTGGAGGGTTTTGGTCATACTCTTCCACGGTGATCAGCCGGCTTGGAACATGTTTTTCATGTGATACTATTTCTTTTACTGAATATTATAGTTCTCTGAGAGGGGCTGGTGTGTTCGTTGCTATGCGTTCTTGATGTTGTCTTGAGTGTCCTTGATATTATTGTTTTCATTTACTAGGAATTTAAGCATTCCGGGTTTTACTACACCTTTCGAAAAGCTAGAAGACCTTTGAGCTGTGAGGGTGGTTAAGGTAGGTTAGGTTTCTTTTAATTTACTTGTGATCTCGGTTCGGTACAAGCATTTGAGTTATTTGCCGGTGACATTGAAAGATTCCGTTTCTTGGTGATATTTTTTTAATCATAATCATTTATTCATTTGCGAATATGGGTACAAAAGAAAAGATCTTATATAAACAATAGTGTCCATTAGCCATATCCTACCATAAAGCATGCAAATTTACAAAACTATACAGGTATCCCTTAAAACTAGAAATTAACAGTAAAAAGTATTATTAATGTATGTTGATAAATATCGTATGGTACATTATATAAGTTTATCCTGTAAATATTCAGTGACCGAATAATACGCTTTTTTTAGTAACAGTGTTTTTATATTGTTTTTAAATATATTTACATCACTTTTCTCCAAAAATGAATTTGGTAAATGGTTATATATGCGTGGAGCCATACATAATATACTTTTATTCGATAACGTTGTTTTATTGCTTGGTAAACATATATTGTATCTGTATCTTTTGCTATTTAACTTATTAAAGTAGTTTTTATTTTTCCTAACGAACATTATAACCTCTAATATATATATACATGGTAACGTAAGAATATTTAATTTCAAGAATAATGGTCTGCAGCTGTCAGTTACTTTAATACTAGTTACGGCTCTTATACATTTCTTCTGGGCTTTAAACACCGCTTCTTTATTAGTAGAATTACCCCAGTTTACAATGCTATCTAAAGTCATATTTATCTCAGGTTCCATGTGTGATTTATTATCTCCTGTGAAAAGTACTGTACTATCATCAGCAAATAGGATTGTGTTGTATTTTGTCGCTTTTGGAAGGTCATTGATGTATATTATAAAAAGAGGCGGACCCAATACACTTCCTTGTGGAACGCCAGATGTAACCTGTCTACATGAGGATGAATAAGTTATATTTTTTTTTACATAAATGGACATATCCTTGTTATTTGTGTTATTTGCGTTCTATTACTTAAGTAAGATTTAATCAGGTCATAAATGTTTCCTCTGACACCATAAGCGTATAATTTATTTAAGAGTATATTGTGATCCACATAATCGAAAGCCTTTGTGAGGTCCATAAACAATGCACACGTTTGTTTACCTCTATCCATGTGGGTTAATATGTTGTGGAGAAAATTATATACTGCTATATCAATTGTTTTATTTTTACGAAAGCCAATCTGTTCTTTGCAAAGTAAATTGTTTCTTTCGAAGTAATTATAAATACCATCATGGATCACTTTCTCGAATATCTTCGATATGACTGGTACAAGCGCTATTGGACGATAGCACCTCATGTCATTTTTATTATTTTTCTTAAATAAAGGTTTAATTATAGTTAATTTTAACTTTTCTGGGTAGACTCCATTTGCTATACTTAAATTTATTATATGACTAAGTATAATTGATAACTTAACGGCTACGTGTTTTATGACTTTTGTTGATATATTGTCATATCCAGTACTATTTGTGTTCTTTAGGGCTCTAATTATTTGATATATATCTTCTGGTATAGTTGGACGCATAAATATGGAGTTTTTTTCGAACGGGATTTTGCATCTTGAATGGTTTGGTATGGAATCTTTAGTTTTATCGATGAAGAAATTATTGAAATAGTTTGCAATCTGTTTAGGGTCAGTTATTATATTACCACCTACAGTAATCTGTTGTATTTGATCCTTTGGTATATTTAGTTTATTGGTATTTATAATCTTCCAAGCAGCTCGCGATTTATTTCGGGCAGTTTTTATGTAATTTTCATTGCGAGACTTTTGCGTTAACTTAATGATCTGATTTAATCGTGTGGATAAATTTAAGATTTTAGTTTTACTATTTTCTGTAGGATTTTTTCTGAAGTCCCATAAAAGTTGTCGCTTACGTTTACAGCAAAATCTAAGACCTTTTGTTATCCATCGAGGGCGAGATCTTGCTGATATTTTTATCGTTACAGTAGGGAAGCAGAGATTATAGAATAGGTGGAATAATTCATAAAACTCATCAAATGCTAGGTTTGGATCTGTATTGGCAAAAACGTTAGTGAAATGAAGAGAATTTATGCAATTTTCGAATTTACGAATGTTTTCTTTAGAGTAGTCTCTTTTTTCTATGTTCCATGATTTACAGAGGAAAATAGATTTGACTGGACATGTGAGCAACTGAGCAGTGTGATCAGAAAGCGCAAATTCAATTACCTTTGCGGAACATCCCTTTATATTAAATATAATATTATCAATGCATGTTTTGCTTGATAACCGTGTTGGTTCATTGATGCCTAATTTTAAGTTGTAACTGTGCAGAATTTGCACAAATTCAGCTGCATCGTAAGTTTTTTTAAGCAAATTTATATTAAAGTCGCCACAAATTACAACTTTCTTTTTACCGTAACAAAATCGACCAAGAAACGAGTCTAGTTTTCTAAAAAATATATTTATATCATTCGTATTTGGCCTTGGAGGTCTGTAGATGCATATGACGTATATTTTATGGTCCAGTAGCTCAATACCAGAGCACTCGATCATATTTTCAAGTGAGTAATTACAGAAATTTATTGGTGCATATTGAAGCGATTTTTCTATTAAGATACAAGACTTTTTTACGTGGATGTCGGTGTATTTTTTAATATGACAACTTTATCATATTTAATTATGGCTTTGTTTCCCTTCTCTCTTTCGGCTTGAACTTGTACTTGTAGTTCTCTTCTTTTTTTAGCAAAACAGACTCTTTATATAGTCTTCCTTTACGTAGTACATAGTGTCTTTTAAAGCTCCTTTATATTTGAGAATGTCGATCTTCTAGCCAAGTGTCGTGAAAGTAACGACAACCGGTCGTGGGTAAAAGAAGTGATACTTCTTTTCCCCAGTCTCCTTACGGTTTGCAAGTCTCTGCAGTGAATTTTCACCGGGAAATGTTTATGCACAAAATCTATTATGATGCTTTCCAAATTAGAGTAACATTTTTCGAATTACTCCAAACCAAAAAATACAAGGTTGCATTGTCTTGCTTGCTTTTCCAAATAGACTGTAGACAGAGTAGTCTTTGTTCTTGGTTGTCCATTCTAGACTTAAGAATTTCGGCATTTTCTTCGAAAAATTTGAATTTCTCTTCTAGGATATTGTTTATCATTGACGTTACTTTTTCTGCCACATCTTCTCCGCTTTTAAAAATCATTTTCTACTGATCCTCAAGATCCTTTTGAATTGAAAGTGCTGTCATAACCTGCTCTTTTTTTTTCAAGCATAACTAAAAGTTTTGTTGACGTTTGTTTATGATAGTATAAGTAGCGACCTCTTGCGGACCTTCTAAGAACTATATTAATTGACGTGACTTGGATGTTTTTTGCGAATAAAAGTAAGCTTAGGTATTTCCTTGGATTGCGTACGAAGTTTAGTGCGTTAATGTTTTTTTTCTGTTTCACTGTTAACACGTTTGCTGCCGTAATAACACTTAGTAAATTTGCTGATAGTTGAGTTTTTAGCACTGGTTGTTTTTTGCACTATTTATTGTTTATTTCAATAAAATTCAGTTTGCCCTTAACTTTTGAACACTGATCATAGTTTTCCAAGATAAACTGCACTTTAACTTTTCTTATTTCTATTTATTTGACGAAAAGATTAAGGAGACGATGTTGACAGTTATTTTTTCTTCGACCTTCCAAACTTACTAATAACCTAGAACTAATCAAAACTAATCAAAATATTACAAAATTGTGTCACACTCAGTACAATTACCCTGAATATCTATAATATAAATTTTTACGCATATTATACCCAACCATTTTGTTACTTTTATGGAGAATTGGCGGCCTTTGGAAAGCCAAGAGGATCATACGAAGCGGTTTCGCTACATTGATATACGGCCACTTCCTTTAGACGGAAAGCTGTCACACGACGTAAGGGTTTACGCAGATGGCAGATCTTTATTTCTATTATTTTAAAAGGTTATTAGAAGACTAGTGGCCTGCCCTTGCTTTGCCTGTGTCATAATAATTTATAGCATATAACCATCGGGCATAATGTACCTTTCAAATGTTGAAAGATTTTTTCATATATAGTGGTTCCAGACATTACCCTACACGTCTACAACAATTCTCAAAATTCAGGCTGACTCTATAATATTAGGTCAGACCCATGAAATTGCCATTTTTATGAAATAAGTTAACGTATTTTTTTCTATACTTTTTATTTCTATTAATCAAAGTAATCACCCATACAATCGATTCATCTGTGCCAACGCAGTGGCAGTTCGAAATTTTTAGAACGGAAGCGTTCGTTTGTAATGTTCGCTCAGTAAACGTCGTTGTTGATGTTGTGTGCCGTTTGTGCCGCATTGCTGCCACGGCGGTACTCATATTCCATAATTACTCGAATTTTTAACGTATCCATGATGTACGTTACGTGCGCCGCGTGCGCTCCATCTCTGTGACATCAACGAAACTGCTTAAATATTCTAGATAGAAATAAAAAAACTATACAGTGTAGATAATTTTGAGAAATCAAATACTACAGATTATCGAGAAGTCTAGATCTATCTTTGATTTCAGGTCACATAATTCCTTAAATACATATTTCTGCTCAAATGAAGTATGATATAGGGTGCAGGTCATTTTAAAAAAAATATCTTCATCCTAAAGCATCACAGAAATAATTATGGGCTACGGAACTATGTAATTAATAACATTTTAACAACGTTATATAATTAAAATCTTTTGGTTTAAAAAAATACTTCAGGAAAAGGCAATGTCTAAAAGAATGTCTCTCTAGTGTGTTGCACTCCTAACCCAATCCCGCCGCAGTAAGGGCTTTCCACAACGGGGTCAAGGTCGCTTATCGCCTTTGTGATCTCCGAGGCTACCTTTATTTAATGGCCACTTGATTTCAGGAATATCGGTTATTCATAAAGGACCTGTTTCCAATGAACTTTTGTCTTAATTTTAACAATGAACGTTCTGAATTAATGTTCTGGTGATAAGAAGAAGTCTATGCATTTATAGAATAAGGATGTAGCGAGATCGCTACTACCTCGTTCTTCAAACTTTCAAGCCATGAAAGCTATTATTTACGGGGTTTTTTAAAATTCAGCTCAGTCAGAAATATAACTGTTGTGTGTGGGAAAAGTTATAAGCCCGCCATCTTCGTATACATTTTTACCCGAATACAAGGAAAGGGTTTATTTATTTATTTATTTATTTATTATATACTTTATTGTACACCATAAGTAACATTTACAAAGGAAACTTAAAACTAAAAATACATACAATGGGCGGCCTTATCGCATTCCGCGATCTCTTCCAGATTCTCGATTCTCTTCCTTTTTCGCGCGTATCTTGTATGTTTGTATGTATGTAATATTCCTTTTTACCACAAATATTTCGTTAGATACGTCTTCACCACCCAAGTGTTCATAGATAGCCGAAGTTAAAAAAAAAACAAACATGGCGGTTATTGGGCGCCCAGTTTGGGGCGTAAGTCTCAATTTTTTATTTATTCCAATACCATCGAGTGGGGAATCAAGGGTTTTAAGAGGTGATTACAAAAATATATACCACTTACATGTTTAAAAGTAATTCGAAAGAAAAAAATATAACTAATGAAAAGTTGTAAATAAAATAGTTAAGTTAAAAATCAAAAACCCGACTGCTTCAGAAGCGAACTAAAAAGCTGTAAACAAGAAAAAAAAATGCTGTGCTGTCGGAGGATCAAGGGGTCAGCCAGTTTGCGAATATGTGTCCGGGGGACAAATATTATATTATATAGTTTGTTATAAATTCTTATAACTGCATAAAAATATACGTTCAAAATACATGATGTAGGTGGACGTAAAAACATAACGTTAATTTTTAATCCTCACCATGAAAAGGATTGCGGGTGTTGATTTTAATGGAGTGTCCCTTCACTCAGCGCAAATATCGGCAATCCCTCCCTTACATTTTTCTAGGGAATACATTTCCACAACTTTGACACAAACATAATGGAATGACAATGAGTTTCGCATCTACACGGATCTCTTCTATAGTCCTATGTACTTAGATGACGTTCATATATATCCGGGTGAGCGTAACATGACAAATTAAATCTTGCAAAGGCTTGCGTACATCAATATTAGGTACAGGCTCAAGGATTTAATGAAGGCTCAATGTCTGAGTAGGGTTTTATCTATTATTTCGTTTAATTGCTTCGTTTGCGAAAGTTTAAGAGAAAGAGGGATCGGTTTGGAAGGCTTCGAAGTTTTTATAGTTGTTGGAATTTTAATTTGTTTTTTGAACAGATGGCAATAAAATTGAGATAGAGTACTACCGAACTAGAGATCGAGTTTATAAAACTACTTCTAAATTATTAAACCATGTAAAAAATTAAAAATTCCAATACATACTAGGGTTCAGTGTATCTGTATAAGAATTTCTAGTGCACATTCTTCTAGACCCAGTTTAGTATGTGCATTATCTGTCAGTGAATCAATTTAAGACCTCTATTAAGTCGTTGGCTAACGTATGAGGATCTCGGTTAACAAGACTTACCTACTGCGAAACTGACAGTGTGATCTCATTTTCGTTGCAAGAACAGCATTACCGGCAACTGCGGCCGTAAACACGTGAGCGGAAACTTAGCGTGTTAGATAAAGTTTTGAGTCGAGGATGCTCGCGTCGTTTCGCTTAGCAGTCATTGTAATTCGCTTCGGCACATCTGCGGTTCTCCACTGAGTGTGGCGAAGATGTGGCATGTGTTCTGAGAATCAGTTAGAGAAGTTTTAAAAAAGGAATGACACTAACACAGATTGATCAAAGTGCATTTGACTTGTTCACACTTTGAAAGGGACATGACCGAGTAAAATACAATGGCGAAATCTTAGCTGACTTAAATTTGAGCGTCTGAAAGTGAATTACTTAAAAAAGAAATTCTATTAATTGACTACGTTTTTTCAAGTATAATAGGGCTGGTTCAAAACGGATGGAAAAAATCATAATAAATAATAAGTTATTTGATTGTTTAATTAATTCCTTCAGCTTAGTATTGCCATTATATATTTTATCTACTAAGTAACATGTAGTAATGTTAAGTAATAATATCATTATTGTATTTATTGCATGAAATGAGTTTACAGTACAGTTTATGTCTAATTGTAGATGTTCATTGCAGGTAGGCAAGAATATTGTAGTGTAGTAGAAATAAATGAATTACTTTCAATTAATGATTGGCAAAATGGCTAGTATCCAAGGCTAAAAAAATATAGCTTGGTTGTTGACGGCGACCTTTTGATACACGTCAAAGTCGGTAAGTTTAAATAAATATACTGTTTCCAAAGATTATATTACACATTTCATGGTGAAATAACTAGGTAAGGGAAATACTAATGCGATATTGCTCTTTTACTTCCACGAAATTCCACGAAATTGAGTAATATTACCTATTAAACACATTAATAAAAATTACCCAGACATAACCTACAAAAGTTTATAACTGAATATCTATTATTCTCGACATTCTCGTACAAAAATTCTAACAAATTCAGAACATCACCCTGAGTTAAACTGATCATCAACCAGATATTTTTCATTTAATGACGTAGGAATTTCATCTCAGCTAAAACAATGTATGGGCACCTGCCATTGTTCTTTATTTGTTTATTATTTATTTAGACTTCATGCATACAAACGTACAGAGGCGGACTTAATTTCATAGGCATTTTCTATCAGTCGACCGTTGAGTGATGCAGAGACAAATAGAGGTAGTGTGTGGTGGTGGGTGGTGCTGGTGGTTACGAGCTTTTATTTAACTAGCTACAAGTAGTTGGTTAGATAAAATGTGTGAATCAAATCTTGCAACTTGATTTTAAAATTGTTATCCGCAACTTATACAGCTGAAATTTTGCATACACTTTTAGTTTGGAACAGTAAGTAAAAAAGTAATTTTTTAAATTACATCAGTTTCATTTAGCGCACCTATGATGAGAGAGAGATGTGATTGTGTATAAAGGAAATAGCAAATGTAAAAAAAACTATGTCAAATCCATTGTAATTTGCATTCTTTTAAAAAGTAACAAGCTCTATTGAGCCACAAACATATTAACCGCATTTCTTGGCTGTTTTTTAAACAAACATCAGTCTGTAACCGGAAAAAAAAAATTGATTACTCATGTCAAACCAGAAAACGTAACTACCTAGACGAATGTTGCTACAGTATATCAAGAATTACTGGTCTTATTTTATAGTTCGTGTAACCTAGTTTATTTCCCAAAATGAGGCCAGTTTCACGGAATAAAGAAATAAAGCAACAGCAAACCGGAGTCGATGAGAAATGTACAAAAATATAGAGTTTTATGACGCCAGGTTGCCAAAAAGAAGCAATAAGGAAAGAAAAGCAAAAAATTGCAGCGAAGTATCACATATGATGAAATATCGCGGATGAGGGATAGAGGTAACAGACACGTTGCTACTAAAATAATAGGAACTGAGTTGACATTTTCAATCATAGCATAACATGACGCCTGTTTCCCCAAAGAGTTAAGCAGAGATGTACCTTAAGTACATCAACATTACTGTTATTTTTAAGTCCTCTGTAACAGAGAGAGGACCTTAAACAGATACTGAAAAACCTGTATGGAAAACCCAACAACTCTTCACAATCCGGTTATCGAACCCAATCTAAGAAAATACCGCCGTCAAGCTCTGCGGTAACGCTTACGAACATTATACCAACGTCATCTCTTGAGTTTAAAACCAATCTTTAGTATGGAAAGACGTTTTTTCAGTCAAATCGTCGATGCAAGTTACAAAAAAAATAATAATTGAAAAACCAAATCTTTGAACAGCATGTTAGCGGTCTGAAATCTAAATGTAAACACATACCAGAGCATTATTGGATTTCCCAGAAGACAAATAAATCTTAATATTCCACTAATATTGTTCCTTGAACCAAACTGTTATTCACTTTGTTACAAGAATTTTTTTTTTCGGAAATCTAAAAATATTTGATCCCGGAAAACTTAAAATAATTTTAAAGTATTTCCCAAAAAAATCTCAGACCTATGTGTCTTGCGCATCTATGCTCATCAAGTTCCAGCTTTGTAGCGGAATATCATTTTCACAGATAAATATAGCACTTATCATCTTTGTGTTCAAACTAACTTTCTATGTGTACCCAATACCTATGTATTAATTTTTGCAAAAGATTTTGTATATAAGGAAGGAGCTGTATCCGGTGAGACTGGAAGTCGACCCCAACATAGTTGGGAAAAGGCAAGGCAGATGATGAGATGATGATGATATTGTATATAAGGAACCGACTTTTGGAAATATTCATTACATACTCAACCTGCAATTGCGGCTCATTTTCAAACCCTGCGTATTCAACAATGGTGACTCCGAAGTGATAAACTCCAAGAAGCAAAAATCTAGCCGAGTACTTCAAAACCGAAATAAATAAAATAATAATAATAATCAGCGATGTCACCATGCCACATGACGAGAACCTCGTGAAAGCTGTGAAAGAGAAACAAATCAAGTATCTCGACTTAGCACACGAGGTTGTCGACATCTGGAATGTGGACTCGGCGATAATTGTGCCGACTGTCGTTACGGCCAACGGCCTGATGGCCAATAGCCTTGACGACCATCAGTAGAGGCTGTCATTGCGTCTTTAGATCAGGGGCCTGATACAGAAAGCACTATTCCTTGATACGGCTCGCATTGTGAGGAGGTTCCTGTCTCTGGAGCCCTAACCACCGGAAGCTTGGACCCTGTTCCCGATACCGGTACTCTATTTTAAATGTCTTCAAATTTTCTTTTTTAAATAATTAAAAAATGTATTAAATAAGAATGAAGATACACAAAGGAAATAATAATCACTATAAATCCATCGAAATGTGTACTAGCCTAGAAAGTGATCACAAGATGTCATCAAACCTCCAGCAGAAAAAGTAGAAGCAATTACACGAACTCATGACATGACGTCACACAAATCCTGCACCACGCAAGCAAAGTTCTTCTATCGCACCGGACGATTAGAACACATACAACAGTCCGACACTAACAGCTGGGCTGTTGCCCGGACTAGACACCCGTCTGGTCGGAGGATCCTCCCTTTTCAACCTCCAAAATATTACTAAAATTTCCACCATGCATTTAGGTGGAATATAGCCACATAATAACATCGATCAATTTGCCTAGTCTTTTTTCAACTATTTCGGGATCAGCTGAACACCAGTGTTGCATATGGAGCGATGTTACCTCCGACCTCCCGTCACTGGATACCACTATCTATATCCTTTGGCAAAATTGGAGTCACATTTTTATGAAAATTAGCTTAACGCGCTTTCCGATGCAAGGCTGTGTCAAGGTATATTATGAATGGTCACCCATCCACGAAACTACCTCAGAAAGCATTGAAGATTGATCCGTGCAGCTGATATTATTTAGCTACGACATCCACATAACATCTTACTATTAATAATGCAGATCATACAGTACTAACTATCCAATATTGAATTACAGCTGGGTAGTTAAGACCGAATGGGGACTGAGAGAACTTAATCGGTCCAATTCCCTAGAGAGTATGTTATTGCTTCTCGTTTACCCAGTTTAGCTGAGTGCTATACAATACTTCGTTAAACGATGTTAGATGAACTTGTAAAGTTATAATATTGTTTGGACTGAAGTCATTTAGAAAAACAATTCTGCTGAAAAAAGACGGATATCTGAGCCTTTGTGTAGCTTTTCTCGCGGCTTTGCTCCCGTGATAACTCTGGTGTGTTTTTTGCACCATGAACAGGTTTTCAAGGTCCGAAGGCAGGAACACCCAATGCACAACACAAAACACACGCACTGTTTTAATTAGTACAATATAATTTATTAGGTCATTTACAAAAATAATCTAAAACTATATAAGGTTTTCTAGGTAAAAAAACGATAGCGCGATCTATTTTCATTCTAACGACATCTAGGGAAGCGTCAGGTAAACTTTGGCACTTATGAAATATTAGACATACCGCCCATCAAAAGTAGCTCAAGGTACTCAACAACGGTGTAACTTTTTATCGGTAATATAATGTTTGAAGTCGAATTCGAACTTCCAGAGTTTATTTACTACAAACTTTACCTCTATATAACATTAGTACAAATTGTATTTAGACAAAACGTAATCCCGATATTATTCGGTTGACTATTCCAAACTAAGACCAATAAAAACTGAAATAAAATAACTCTTGTGGCCGTACTTCAAAACAAACTGCCCTAAGCGATGCTTTTATCTTTTAATCCCAACTACAATAAATTACATCATTTAATAATAACTTGCCTCGAGGTCTATGCAGTAGTCATTATTAGACTATGAAAAACTGATTAGTTGATTGCTCCTTTGTAGGTTCGAACGGGCACTAGAGAATTCATCTGCGAGATTGAATTTGCTTTGCAGATACCAAAATGTATGCATTCTAAGGACCAAAAGCTTTTTTCAACGGATTATGATCTATCGTTTGTTGTCTTGGTGTAAAACGTGTTATAATTGACTTATTTCAGTGTTTAAGGCCCAGTTCTTAGATCCGTAGTCAACTAAATTAATGGTTAAAAAATATTAATCAATGGTCAAATAAGTAACTCACCAATACATTTGTACGGTCTCATCACCGTATATATTTCTGCATACTGTCAACCTACTTTAGGCCAACGATGTGCTTCATAATTTGACTGTATAAAACATCATAACAAAGCAACCAACGTAGATAGTGATCTTATAGCCGTGTTGCTATCCAAACCAAGAGAGAGAAATAGTCGCCTTCCATCTAAGTTATACTGTAGTTTACTTAACTCAAATATATGTATCTAGTGGATCTAACTGTGACGTGTTTCTCTCCAACCAATAAACGGCGAATCGGTGTACGGACTTACGACCCGTACAGCATTTGCCCATTTGCCAAGCTAATAATTTGATAAAAATGCATTTTATCGAAGTTTAAAACCATTGCTTACATTTTTTAAACATTATTTGAGTTAATTATGGTAAAAAACAGGGCCTAAGTGCGACAAAAACTATGTAAATAGTTTATTCAATAGATGTTCAACCATTGAATAAAATAAATGAACGTTAAATATTTCTCTAGTTCGTATTTCATTCATTGACTCATTTTAATGGATTCTCATTTACAAATTAACACATTGTTTGAGTTAAAATAGCTATAATATAATTCTAGTTAAATATAAATTATACTGAATTTTATCTGAACTAAAGTTTAACAAAACGTAGCCTAAGTTTTATGCAATGTCATGCGGGCTCTTTTAACACGCAGTGTGCAAACGTTTGTCCTTTGTGAAATGCCTTTGCCCTAAAATATGGCATTCACTTTACCGCTTAATTATGCTTTTTAAAACAAACTCAAACTAAAATTATGTATTTTAATTAAAAATTAAGGCATTTTAATTTTTCGAGGAGTCTGACAATTCAAATTAACCTTTTTTTTTGTTGGTAAGTCATCCAATGACTTCTCCCGCTCTGGGTGAAGCGGCAGGGCGTGTCAGATTTTTACTTACTAGCCCACCCGTGATCCTTCAGTTGCTTGAGCCAGGGCCGCGGTAACTCTTTTTTAAATTTATTCGCGACCCAGATAGGCATCGGCCCTAGCGGACCCCGTCAGTTTTTGCTGACATCTCTTTGAGGCGCGCGTGGAACACTACGCGCCGTTGAATTGGGCCTGGTCCTTATCGGACAGCGAGCTACCCATTATTCGTCGTCCGCTAGCACATGTCTACGGTGGCCGGGAATCGGCTTGCGACTCCCGACCCCCAGGGCGTCTCCTGCAGTGGCTTGAGGCGTGAGGGGTCTCCGTTGCGCCTCCCTCATGCGTTCCGCCTCTTTTGCGAGTATTACTGTTTCGAAAGAGGTGACAGCTTCCCATGCCCTCTCGCCCCGTACCATGGCCTGAACTAGGGCCGGACGTGAAAGGTCGCCACCTCCGATGGCCTCCACGAGGACACGGCATTGTTCCACCCAAGCTTGGCAGACCTCCACCGTATGCTCTACCGTGTCCTCCGGGCGATTCGGGCGACACCCAGTCGTTTTCTCCCGCTTTATCTTGAACAGGAACCTCCCGAAACAGCCGTGTCCGCCGAGGACCTGCGTCAAGTGGAAGGTGAGGACGTCTAGAAACCTCTCAAGCCAGTCCTCAAAGAGGGGCCTTACCGCCGCTGATTCTGAAGCTGAATTCAAATGAACCTTGTTGCACATTCCAAAGCGTAGCAAGTCTATGGAGAAGAACGTGCAAGAACTTCCATGGATACGTACTCTTTTGAATAAGTAAATAATTACAAATTATTGGTTATGTGATTCTTGTTAGAAAATTGTAAGAACGATGTAGAAAGACAAACACGTTAAAAACTTATTTTACTTACAAACCAATGTATATTCAAATACGATCCTTTTCTCCTCCAAGGTTATTTTCGAAGTCTTTTTGTTACCCCCACGTGTTACATTGGATGTCGCCGACTTTTCCTCATAATTTCCTTTTATTTTATCTAACATCTTTAACGTGATGTAACCCAGAATTTATGAGCCTTTTACCTCCTCCGAAACATTTCGCTTCTTGTGGCTTTTCTTCCGGGTCATCTTGCCCCTTCCTCTCGCAAGGAAGCCATTCGCACGCCTTTACATTTTTTATGAAACAATCTAAAAGGTTGAGAATGTAACGTGATGACTGGCTGCCGAATAAAATCTTACCTTTGTTTGGTGGTTTTGTGTTTTTGTTGACCTCAGGAAATAACCTAAAAGCTACTGAAGATTATACATTTATTTTGTCTTTTAGTTGGTTATTTCTAATATTGAAAAGTCGCAGTCAAAGTCGTTTCAGTCGCAAATGTTGGGCTTTAATTGTGTTAGTCATTTAAATTTGATAACACCCCTTTAAAAATTAATAACAATAATTATTGTTATTCATTTTTAATTTAATATTTATTTTGTGCTCGTGCAAGAAAATAATTAAACTCAATGATGCAAACAATTTAATTACAAACGCAAAGCAAAATTATTAAATCTCGAAATAGGCCCTAATTAATTTATATTACACCGATTAATTTCAATAAGAACACAAAGGAAAATAAAACGAAGACGAACAATTTTTCTCAACTTATGCCGTCGGGGGTTGTACATAATTTTGATATATTTACGGCTGGATCAGGCGCCATTCATTGTGGTTCTATTGTTAGCAAGATTGTACGGGTATCATACCGGCAAATTGGATGTGCCAAGAGCCATAGATGGGGTAAGACGGAGGCGGCATATTTACCGCTTATTCTTATTGGTATTTCTATGATTTATGAGTTCGACCTTACATTGTATAGGCATCATAGTTCAGCATTATATTAGTGATCGACCTTAGCATTATGTTAGTGGTCTTCGAAATTGATTGAAGACCTTTTAGGATTTACGGTCGTGTAATAACTTAGTGAAGTTATTTCAGACATGAATTTAGAGGTTTGCGTTCTAATTTGATTTGATTTGTTCTACGTTTTTACCTAAGATTCTTTCCTTATTCATTTTCTTTCTTTCTTTGATACTAGTGTCTTTTTCTTTGTAAGTTGCTCTTAAATTGTAGAGTAAAATGCCGTATACAAATGTTTCTTTTTTATGTCTTAATGAAAAATCTTTGTCACCGTTACACCATCTTAACCAGCAAAGCTAACTATTTCATCAATTCGTCGCAGTAAATAAAAGGTAAATGAAATTGGCGTTGAATTCTGGCCAACTACTATCTATGATGAGATATGTGCCTTTTTTGGCCTTGCGCTGGGTCCTAACTTTTTATTTTTGTTTTGTTTTCGTCTGAACCTTTCGAGCGAAACACATTTTTTTCTTTTTAATGTTGGGCGAAAAGATTTTTATCTAAAAGTACCACAACCACACACCAGCACAGCACAGGCAGGACAGGCAGGCTGGCAGGCAGGTCTAGTAGAACCTTACCACCTTACCATTGTTATAGATTGGCTACCATACGAGTTCACTCTCACCTATATTTCCCCTATGGTATAATCAATTTTAGTGAACACGCCTCGGATATCAGAGATGATTCGGGGGTAAAATTATCTTGCGTGCTCGGCCGGATTATATTAAATCCATTGTCATGGCGTTAATTAATTCAGGACTTATTCAGAATCGTTTGTACCTTTTCTGAAACGTGACACTTTACGGGATACCAGATAATACGAATTTAATAAAGGTGCTGTTTTTCTCTGACGTCATTTTTAAATGTGTTACCATCTATGTCATTGTTGTATTTCTAACAATAAAAAAAAGATGCCCTTAATATGTTTAAACTTAACTGATCACACAAACACGATATATATATTACAGATACTTGTAAAATACATCTTTGGCTCTTCTTTTTAATCTGTTGCTTTTTTATTTTGCTTTCTTTTACAAGTTTTTGTCATCGCTATTCGTAGCGGTCCCCTGTGGCTCGACTAAATCAATCCACACGCTTCTATTGCTTATTTTTGCATCCAGTCCGGTCCACCAAGTAAAGAAAGAAAGAATATAAAGGAAAATATTTATTTGTGACCCGCACAGGACACACGAGAAATAAGCATAAAATTAAACAATAATAAAAATAAAAACCCACTGCGAGACCAAAAAGACTATCTCAGCAAAAATATCTCTTCATCTCTGTCTGTGTCTCCCTTGCTTCCTTTTACCTTCTAATGGGATCCATTCTGTTACCCTCTTTGTCCATCTAGAACTTTCCAATCCACACGCTCTATTTTTGGAAGTCGGTTTCCATAACGCAAAAAATGGTACCTAAGAAAGACACTGACTTCCAAAAATAAAGTAATTTTTCACTTTGTAGTTTTTATTTGGAAGTCTGTAGTATTTTTTGAAATGGTGGACTTTTTGATTTTCCTCATAGATTTTAGAAGTGTTACAAAATATGAGAAAATCCTATCTTTTCAATTTTTATTCACATATATTCAGTAAGTTTTTTGTTTTTAAATACGACTATGCAAGATAAGTAAAGGACCGAATTTTGACGTAGGTACGAAATATTTTCTGGTGGATGGATTTTATACCTACTATCTACATAGGTACCTTCTACCAACCTAACGAACGTACACGATGACGTTTATTGGAAAACATTGGACACGTCGGTTGGTAACTTGATGGATGGTGCAATATCGAATATACCAACATTATAACAAGGACGGTTCTCCTTAAAAAACCTTCACATTTTTCAGTCATTTGTCACGGTTATTTGGTGTCGTTAGTAAAATCGCTTTTTATGGTAAATTGAAACGTAAAAATTGTAAAAGGTTTCGTTAGTAAGTAGGTAATATTTCATAGGGACAGGTAGCGTTTAATTAATCAGCAAAATTCTAATTGTGAAAGTACTCTTGAACATTATCAAAATATTATACTTTCATGGCAATTGACATTTTATGATAAGACCTTAATGTGCCGAACAGCAGTGTTTTTTACCCAACTGCTGGAGGAGGGTAATGTGTTTATCAGTCTATGTATGTATGTTTGTTCCTATGTGGCATTCTAGAGACCAAACTCCTTGGCCGATTTTGATGATTTTTAGGTCAATCGATTCGTCTTATCCCTGCGAGTATCGCTGGCTGCATTCAAATTTGATAATAGAAAAATGGCGGAATTTTGGCGCCATATTGTGTGGGTGACCAAATTTTTTTTTCTTCCATACCTATCGTGTGGGGTATCAAAATAAAGCGTTTTAAGAGGTGGTTTCAAAAACATAAAACACTTATATGTTTAAATGTACAAAATTAAAAAAAAAACACAAAAAAGTTGTAAATAAAAAAAAATAATTAAAAAAATCTAAAAACCCGACTGCTAGAAACATGATTTTCTTTTTGTTTACGTCTTTTTAGTTCGCTTTTCAAGCAGTCGGGTTTTTAGGTTTTTTGAATTAACTTTTTTTATTCAATCTCTGGAAATCACCAATGTAGTTAAATCCGTAACGAAGCAAATTATACAAAAAAATAATAATAGAAAAACATTTTCAAGTTCATTAATACATACTCTACTAAGTGCCCTAATATGAAATTCATAACCAACAAAATTATTAGTCACAAATATTTCTTATCTGCGGCCAACTATCTCCCACCATTTCCAAAGACGAAGAAAATCTTTTATTACCATAATAACAGAAAATATTAACTTAATAACTCTGAAGGCCATTTCCATTCTACAAACACATGTAAAACTTGGCAAACACGACTATAAATATTAAAATGTATGATTTAAGGGTCAAAAGGGTCAAAAGTACAACAGAACGAAGGTAACCCTTTGTGTGCAATTTTTTATAGCGTCATTAAACAAATTGAACGGTTTTACTGTGCAAAATCTCGTGATAAGAGAGAGATAGATAATACTTATCCGAAATCAGTACTTTAAATTGACGCTGAATTCTTAAGTCTTTGTAGCACCAACACGCCACTTACGAACTAATGACATGACGTCACACAAATCCTGCTTCGTGCAAGCAAAGTTTTCGGCGTGATTTGAACACATACAACAGTCAGCCAATAACCAGGGCAGATGCCCGGATCAGACACAACCCCGGTCTGGTCGGAGGATCCTTCCTATGTGGATTTTCTATGGAGGGTTGTGGGACTCTACACCCTGTACCACCTACCCCCAAACTGATGACATTCGGAGATGAACATCAGCGCAGCTTTCATGCAGAGCTACTTCATCGTCACGTCATCATCACTTCCTCAAGCTTTCCCCACACTAGGAATTTCTTCCTGTATCGTGGGTGCGTTTACAAACATATAAACTCACATACACAACACCTAGAGCCGGAACAACTATCTGTAGGTCATACAAATATTTGTTCCGTGCGTGAATCGAACCCGCGACACGCAGCGCAGCAGTCAATCACTCAACCACTGCGCCAACCATGCTCCCAAATTATTCCCCGAAGGATAAGCAGATGAATACATAATATAGTACATCCACATTTCACTTTTTATGTTTTGGTCGATGGTCTCATAAGGGGTTATGAGACCATCGACCTATTCCAACTAGTCCCTGGGCCGATATTAAGTAATTCTTGATGGAAAAACCCATTAGCACTTAACCTAACCTGGGAATTGAATCAAAGACCTCATGCTCGCTGACGACCACCACACCAACGAGGCAGATGCTTATCAAAATACTTGTAATACGCGAACTGCAAACGGGGAGTGGTGAAAAAAATCAGGTAGAAGTTTCAGTCAAAATTCAGGATGAACATCGCTAATTACAAACTTTTTCAGCCCTACGAAAAAATCGCGTGCTTGTCGAGTAATTTCAAAAATAGTCGAACAGTCTTCCTTTAGCGATTATTAATTTCTACTACGGATTATCTCAAAATATCGCCTGGCTAGATTCATTCAGTTTCATTTCCATCAGATTATTACTTGGAGCCGTTTTTCCTTCTTTTTATTTTTACCTGCATTTACAGAAGGATATAACAGCAATTTTGTTGTTTAATTTTTGCTTATCCAATCTGATTTTAACACGAGTTACGAACTAATTAACGTACTAATTGGCAGTATATGTTGGTATTATTGCGAGTATAAGTCAGTATAATTGGGCGTATAAGGAGCAAATAAGTTTGTATTTCAATTTTGATTTTTAGACACCAGAACTCTTTCCAATTAATACCCAAGTGGGGACGGGATTGCGTTTTGGTGTTTTAGTTGATGACATGTGCTTAATTTAAAAGTTCAGCCAGCAGTTTCACCAGCGTGATAGTAGAATATTATCCCACGAAAAACACAACTACCGGAATAAAAAAAAAACAATTTCATAATCCAGTTTACGGTCTACTCGTATAAGTATGTCCAATATTGGACTATCTCAGATGCGTCAGCCATAGTGAAATGGTCTTTTGTGAAAACTATTGTTTATCTCTTTATGGTAAAACCAATAAAAAGCTGCATTTTAAATAAACAAAAACAACGTAAAAATCTGAGTGTTCCGGTGAATGGTAATGTGCAAGCTGCGACCACAGCGTTTCATCGTTATTCATTCAAAAAGGTTGCAAAAACGTATGGCCTGAATTGTGCTCTGTGCTGAAAGATGCAGGTCCGTAAATAGTTGTACATGGTAAATGTGTCGCATTGTGTGAATAAAATTTGTTTGTTGTGTTTTTCGTTAATGAAAAGGACGGTTTGAAATCTTTTCTCGTTCGTCTGTCTTTTTATCGTTTAATTTGTTTCTTGATTATTCTTTGAATCTACACGTTTCAATGTTTCAGGCTCACGACAATTTGGGTCGCGGATAAATTTGAAAGAGAGTTACCGCAGCCCTGGCTCAAGCAACTGAAGGAACACGGATGGGCTTTGGTCAGTAAAAGTCTGACACGCCCTCCCGCTTCACCCAGAGCGGGTGAAGTCATTGGATGATTTTCCAAAACAAAAAATAAGAAAATGACAGGCTCACGACAATGCGAAAACGTGTTTTCATTGAAATTGTTATAAAATCCACACATAATGGGCTAAAAATCGTGGATCAAACGAAATAGGGTGACAGTTGGGGTAATTTGCAGTGAAAAAAAACCGTAAAAAAATGTTTTAGTACTTTTGGACCAAATAACCCCAAATATCGCCCTGTATTGTTTGATCAAAGCAAAAAAATAACAAACAAAGCAAAAATAATTAACCTTTATATACAAAGCACCTGTTGTGGCAGACTTTATTGTCACTGTGAAAATCATCAGCTATAAGAAGGTAACTGACACGAGCCTCTAAGCAGTGTCAAGATGTCCATTTCCATTCACATTTGTGTCATTTTTCCTATCACTATTGCAAAGCTTTCGTTAAGAGAATGTCACCTGTCTAGAGCCTAACATCAGAATGGAGGAGAGATAGTGGCAGCGTATTTCGTCAAAGTTCCCGCTCGTGTAAACGCGCCCTAACGAATATTTTATAAATATTAACAAAAAAGGGAAATCATAAATTAAAAAGTAAATAACATGATCCTAAAATAAATATACTTGAATTTATTTAGGCTTCGAAATAAACAACACAATATCGAAAGTTAACGAGTTATAATTAAAGTTACCAACTGGCATTACATTTTGAATCCATGCTGTCTGTCAAATATTAGTCCGATAAAACCAAATTCGGACCTCAGTGCGTCATTTGGAAATTTTTTGATATATTCCAGCGAAATTTTGTAGGCCTTGCTCGGATTACTCGACCCTTGTTAAAGCTCGTTGACCAGCGGATACAGAGCAAATCAGACAATGTAGTGTATAGTATGCGATTCGAGAATGCTTCAGGTCGGCTTAATTTGGTAAAGAGGGTATTCCAATCATTATGATCAGAGGTATGACAAATTTGTGTGACTTTTGCGTAAATATTGTAGACCGTTCGACGATTGAGCACCATATCGCCAGCGTCATATCAGAATAGGATAGGTACATAAAATAACTACATTGTCTTAACCATCATCGCACGCGTGAAGGTCTAAATTTTTTCATACCTAATTCACGAATCAATGAATCTCATTGTTATCGCATTGTAAATCTTTCCAACCAGACTAGCCAGCTAGCCAACTTGTAATATTAATAAATACAACAAAATATGATTCGTTCCACAAATACAAGTGCTGACTCCCAACACCAGCAAATACACAAAATATCCAAATTTACAGCCACCTACGCTTTAGGTAGACGTATATCCTAATTTAATGTTGAGCTGTCCAGCGGGTACCTTCAACGACACACTCGAACAAGTAGCGAGGCTCGCTGACGTCACATGAACGTGTTAAAGGACGTCGAGCTGAAAAACGTGGCGGCTGGAGTGGCCTCGGGACGTGAAACGACCATTGTTTGCCGAATAGTGACGCCTGTCTATTCAAAGTTGCGTGTTTTTTAGCTGAAATGAGTCCCTTTCAGCAAAATCCAGTCGGATGCAAAGGCAGGGTTTTGTAGGTTTATGAGAAAGGACAGTTCCTTGTAGGGAGACGTTCGTCTGTTTTGACAAAGGAGTATTTTTATTTGTTGTTGTCGGTGTCTGTCTTGATTGGATGAGTTGAGATGATCGAACATGGTTTTCGTAGAGTATATGTATCACACTTGATATTCTGAATATTACTTGCGGCAAAGCTCGGTCTCTTCTGCTACATTATTTTCTAAATTGTAGATTTCGAAATCTAGTTACTGAAGAATGAAAGTAAAAATTGTCCTAGGAAAGAAATGATATCTCGTCGATTTTTCTAGCTACGGAATGTGTATTTGCAACCCTTTTACATATTATTATGAGCATAGAGAAAATTGAATATGGCTGGAGCTAGTCAAACAAAGCTAAACGTATATATGTACATGAGATATCTAACTAGTCAGATGAGATTTTCCGTTGCTAGGTTTTAGTTTATTCCTCTTGCGGGCTACTCAAAGAAGTTTTTACTACACAACACGAGTTGTTGCCACTGGACTGGAACATGACTTTTGACAGATAAACGAATGACGACGCGACAAAAAAAGCCTTGAACGAATACAACGTCATTTTTCATCCGATTTGTGTTATTGTAAATGTCTATTATTATATTTGTAATAATGCAAGGTTCACGTAACCTTCCATAACTGATTTTTATTTAATTTACATTATAACTTCGTGTTTATTTGTGATACTGAAGAATATAATTGGTGGAAGACTTTTATTTTTACACTACATGCCTACACCATGTAGGCAACACTCTTAAAACGAAGTTAACAGGCTTAATTAAGTTAAAGGTTCTCTTCAAGATAACAACGTGGTGACTCAAGTTGAGAGGACTTGGGACGCGGAACGACCAATGTTTTACGGATGACGCATTCAAAGTTGCGTTGCATTTGACACGACTGCGGCGAGGCGGAGTGTTGGTTTTCAGGGATGTAGCTACCTGCTCTATATTTGTCCGTACATACACTGGGTCAATAATATCTGCGTACCTATGTAGGTACAGGGCTGGACGAATGGAGACACGTTAATTGGAAGGCTTCAAAAATCTTTGAAATCTATGAAGAATACTTATAAGCTTAAAGTGTCTGTTATATAAAACTACACCGAGCACTTTCGTTGTCACTTGTCAGTATAATAGGGTAGTTGACAAAAAAAATATATTTAGTAATTAGATAGCCTAAAAATATTGGATACGATTTTTTTCTTTTACCACGTAAACAAAAAACTACGACGGTACTGTGCGTAAATTGAAATATCTTGTGACGTCATGGTGTACTATACTTTATACCGTCAAAGTGACATCACAAGCCCCCACTCCTGAACTTTGATGCGATTTATCTTTGTCAGTTTTTATATATTTGATAAAGCAAAAAATACGGGTCCAATATTATTTGATAATCTCACTGATGGACTAAATAGAATCATATTTTTTCTAACTAGAAAACATCCCTATTGAATTCAGTCAATAGAGCTCCACAATTCAAAATATCGGCATATTGATTACAGCATAAAATAATTATTCGGGACATAACGGTAGCACTTGTCCATCACATAAATTTGGACTTCTGAGAATCACTATTACTGATAAAATGTCTTCTGCCTAGGCTATTTTTTCTTATCTAGTACTGTGAAACTACTGAATATCGCCAGCAAGTTGATCAACCAGGCAGACTACCTATTTCTCACAAAAGCAACAAACAGGTATACATAGCATCCTTTTCGCTAACGTAAAGCCAGGTTTACAAGACTATCCTCAAAAACAAACGGTCTACTTAACTCCACAATCATTTAATCAGTAGGTTGTTTTATCTCCGTAGCCAGGGAAGTTAACTCTGCATTGTATATCACTTAATCCATACGCTCGTGCATGCAAGACCACGAACAATGAGAGTATACCTATTGTCTGTCGTACCGGATTCTTCGCTTTGATATTATGAATCCGTGCGCCACAGCATAGTTAGATGCAAAAGGCTGGCTCTATACAACTAAATGAAACTGGCACACGCACACATACGCGTACGTTGGGAGATCACAATCTGTTTTAAAAACAAATGACACTCGCTAGAGAGGTTGCAGCTTGTATTCGCTGTATGTAGACGCGTGTGCAAGTGTGCGTGCCATAGACCACGGAATAGCCATTCGCCGGCAACGTCTAGGGACGGCCGTATTAATACAATACGCTGATAGTGCGTTGGACTAATTACTTCTGTCAAGGATCACTTGTCAAAGCCGGCAGTTTCTTTACGTCATTTTCGTCATAGTGAGACGATGTGTTGACACGCTTGGTTTATATGAAAAGTTTTGATAATGTCGCTTCTGTCAGTAGCCTCCGAGGCGTTTCCTTGCTCTGTAGCTCATGCGTATAGATGGTTTTAAGGAGTTGATCTTCTGTACCTATATTATCATAGTTACGAAGCCGCGTGCGCTGTTTTTAAAGCTTAGTAACGTTGTTTATTACATTCTTGGAATAAAAGTGGCAACAACAGAGGATCGCGGGATACGGTCGGAGAAGACGCAAGGGAAATTACATTTGATTAAGTTTAAAATGTGTCCAGTGTTCTTGTCTGGAACGGAATTAAACTTTCTTCAGTTCTAGACGAAATACCTCTTTACAACTGTTTGAAGTTTCACTTAAGTAGGTACTGTTAATGTTGGACTTTAATTTTATTACTGCTGGGTTAAAGCTTTCAAGGACGAATGAGCTTTGATCGTGGTGAAATAATGCGATAAAATAAACTATAAACAGGTATAATTAATTCTTTCAATATTATTTGTTTTATATTACGTTTGTAAAAGGCAATCTGATAAGCTGATAGAAGACTAAACCGTTCCAAAGCATCAAAGGCAAATTTTTTATTCTGGAAAATGCACGATCCCTGTGGTGGCGTTTAAGAGCCCTGGGTGTGAAGCCACGGGGAAAACTGAGTGGCTGTTTAGCCACTAGGCTTTTCCCATGGCGTGTTTACGCAAGAGAGGGTGGGTCGACTTGGATGACTCCTTTTATAAATTGGAATGAAGTGGTATAAAATCGGGAATAATGGAAAGAATGGAGTGAGGCCTTTACTCAGTTAAGCGACAAAACAGAGTCTCACTACACTAGTAATGACTTGTTTGGATATTATCTCTACGAAGACCTAAATGCCACAAGTAGGTGACATCGTGGTTTTCGGATTTTATAAATCCAGCCAGAAATAACAAAATATAAAAGACAAGTTAGACTAATTGCTTTCGTAAACTTTATAATACTTAAGTTTCTCATTTTAAGTTGTAACTCCTAGTAATCTCTTCCTCCATCTGTTGTGTAAAACTGAAGGAGTGTTATTGATTTATCCTTGTCAGCGACTGAGTAAACTATTCCAACTTGCAAAACGTCAGATAAACAGCTTAGTGGAACTGATTTACGTCACAACTATATTCCTTGTTTACATTCTAGGGTTATGCGTACTATTCAGCTTAAAAACAGGTTATTTTTCGTGTAATAGTCAATTATTATTGATGAGCGCAGTGGTGACCCAGTGGTTTGCGATATTTGTAATTATGTGAGAACCATGTTCCTATTTATCAAATTAATGAATTAACCTGTTAGTGTTTGTAATTCTTTATATTTACATTTCTAGGTGCATCGGTCTCACGGATATGAATTAATGTAGGTATGTGAATATTGTAAAACACTTTTTTTAAAGAGTGGAGTTTCTTGTTCGTTCTTCCCCATAACAAAATACTTTTCCGAATGGACGGTAGAATCAATTATTATTACTTATTAATTTAAATTTTGACGTTCAAAAGTGCCGCTTAGTGGCCTTATTGAAATATAGAAATTTGACTTTGACTTTGAACGGCTGAAGGGATTCAAAATTTCGAACTCGGGTGGACCATGGCCTTAATTAGGACATGGGATAGGTACTTTTCATCATATTCCCAGTGGGTATTTTTTTTTAACTCTCGTGGTCCAGCTGCTGGCAAAAGGAAAAAATATTATAACCGGAAAAGAGATAATATAATTAAAGTGAATGAATTAGCTTAGTTATGTATGAACGTACATGAAACAAAAGGAGTATGCAAGGATCATAGAAGGTGGCGTTCTGTAGTTTTTGCTTAACGCTATGAATTAGATTAATAAATAAAATTCTGCATTCGGAGGCAACAACCCTATCAGCCTTAAAATTTAAACTTAAAATAACTATCCCATTGTGATTTCGTCTTCGCATAAGTAGGAACAATCGTATGTACGACGTTAAAATTTATGATTCTCAAGAGCTACATTTTCCATTCAAATCAAATCAAAAACTTCATGTTCTACAGCATGACACAAGTTATAGCTTGTAGGGACAAGTTGAGGGTCCAAGTCCCAAGTTCTGTCCAAGCTGTTCGGAGTCATGTTCAAGTTGTATTACAATGTCTAGTGTCCCTCTGCTTGCTTTCTTTTGTGAGCCTACCGTATTTCTATAACATATTTACCGTTTCATAGAACATTAGAATGCATGTTCTGTCTAATTGTATCAACAAGGAGGCAAGATGAGGTTTAATATTTTCTTGTACAACAGACATGTGTTCCGATTGCGAGATTTTTATACTTTTTTTTGCAATGCGTTTATTTTTAACAAAACATACGTTATTACGGAAGGGTTAGGTTACACACCTCTATGTGCCAACAACATTTCGCCAGTTTTGTAAGTCCCATGTCATAGGGGCGAGCCTATTGCCCTTAACTGGGTACAAATCCAGAATACGGAAACCCGCTTTTCAGAAATCCCAGATAGCAAAAAGAGAGAGGTGTCTTATGGGCAACCGGTTGGAACGGCGTTCCTTTAGTTTTTATATGTTTTATTGTAGATAGGCTTGCGCTTGACCATTATCTCACCTGATGGTAAGTGATATTGTGGTCCAAGGTGTAGCACGCTTGCTTAGAAGTAACCTATTCACTCTTGAAATATATACCCCGATATTGTAGCTATCGGGAAACACAGACCCCGGCAAGGAATTCCACTTCTTAGCTGTACGCATAATGAAAGTATATTCCAAAACGTTTAGTGCGTATGGATGGTGGTGCACCATGTACAAAAAGAAAATCAGATAGGTTTGTAGGACACACCAACATAGATACTGGTGTGCGTAAAATCATCGAATGTATTACTTCGCCTAATCATTATTGTTTGCTTCACACTATACGAAGCAAAGATTATGAAGCATAAATTTCACTATGTAATTAACTGGTCTCGTGGCATAGGTGTATAAGCATTCGCCTGGTAAATCAAATGTCTTAGGTTTGAGTCTCGCCACCACCTATTTTTTGCATAATTATAAACATTTTTTAATTTTATTGAACTCTTTTTGTAATTCACATGATAATAAGAATATTATGCGAGAAAAAATATTGGGCAGTAAAAATAAAAGCTCTCGATGTTGGTTCCTTTGGTTGAATGTTTTTGGGTGGCAATTTCGGCTTGGCAGCTGCAGGTTTTAGCTCGGTGCCTGTTCTTGTAATAGCTTTCATCATCATCATTCATCATCATTTCAGCCGAAAGACGTCCACTGCTGGACATAGGCCTCCCCCAGGCGTCGCCACATTGACAGATCCCGTGCGTCTCGCATCCAGCGCCTTCCCGCAACCTTAACCAGGTCATCGGTCCACCTAGTGGGAGGCCTTCCAACGTGTCGTCTTCCGGTTCGCGGTCGCCATTCCAGAACTTTTCGGCCCCATCGGCCATCCGTTCTGCGAGCAATGTGCCCTGCCCACTGCCACTTAAGTTTAGCAATTCTCCGGGCTATGTCGGTAACTTTAGTTCTCCTGCGGATATCATCATTTCTGACGTGATCACGCAAGGAAATTCCGAGCATAGCCCTCTCCATTGCCCTTTGGGTGACTTTAAGCTTTCTGATAAGGCCCATTGTGAGCGACCATGTCTCGGTCCCATAGGTGATCACTGGCAACACACACTGGTCAAAGACTTTTGTCTTGAGACACTGCGGTAAATTGGACGAGAAGATACCACGCAACTTCCCGAACGCCGCCCAGCCGAGTCGGATTCGACGGTTGACCTCTTTCTCGAAGTTGGACCTACCCAGCTGGATCGTTTGTCCCAGGTAGACATAATCGTCTACAACTTCGAGTGTAGAGTCTCCGATCTTGATAGGAGTGGGTGCTACATGGGCGTTCACCATGATCTTGGTTTTGTCCATGTTCATTTTAAGACCCACTCTTTCGGAAGCTTTACTGAGGTCATCGAGCATTTTACTGAGGCTTTCCATGGTCTCAGCCATGACCACTATGTCGTCGGCAAACCGAAGGTGAGTAATGTACTCGCCATTAACGTTGATGCCTAGGTCCCTCCAGTCCAGAACCTTGAATACATCCTCCAGCGCAGCAGTGAACAGTTTCGGAGAAATGACGTCTCCCTGTCTCACGCCACGCTGGAGAAGGATTGGTTTCGAGGTCTGATCCTGAAGACGGACTGACATGGTGGCGTTTTCGTACAAACACTTCAACACCTCAATGTACCGGTAGTCGATCTGGCACCGTTGGAGAGACTGCAGTACAGCCCAAGTCTCGATCGAATCGAAGGCTTTCTCGTAGTCCACAAACGCTAAACAGAGAGGCAGGTTATACTCTTCGGTCTTCTGTATAACCTGCCGCAGCGTATGTATGTGGTCTACGGTGCTAAAGCCTTTTCGGAATCCAGCTTGTTCGGGAGGCTGGAAATCATCAAACCTGCGCGCGAGACGATTCGTGATGACTCTTGAAAACAACTTGTAGACATGGCTAAGAAGTGAGATGGGCCTATAGTTCTTCAGCCGGGCATTGTCGCCCTTCTTGAAGAAAAGTACCACCACACCCCTGCACCATGCCTGTGGCGTTTTGCCCTCGAGTATGACGGAATCAAACAGCTTCTGAAGGGCCTTAAGGACCGGTTTTCCACCCGCCTTCAGGAGTTCAGCCGTGATTCCGTCATCACCCGGCGCCTTGTTGTTTTTAAGCTGTTTCAGAGCCATCCTAATCTCGTACAGGCTGACATCCGGGATATCTTCGGTATAGTGACGGGTCAATCTAGCTCTTGGATCGTTAGCTAGACTCGCAACGGGCTTGCTGACTGATGTGTACAACTGCCCATAGAATGTCTCGATCTCCCTCAGAAGCTCCGGTTTGGCGGATACGGTCCTGCCATCGTCGGTCTTCAGTTTCGTGAGCTGGCTCTGCCCAATAGCCAGATCCCTTGAAAAAACCTTGGAGCCTTTATTTCGCTCAATCGCGTCTTTAATACGCTCGGTATTAAAGCGGTGGAGGTCTCTTTTCAAGGATTTAGAGATCTGTCTATTGAGCTGCCGGTATTTGCACGCCTCATCTGAAGACTGCAGGATCATCTCACGCCTCTCCTTCATAAGCTTGAGGGTAGGATCAGAGATCTTTTTGTTTCTATCTGTACGACGGGTCTTGAAAAACTTAGACCCGACCGTATGGACAGCTTCCACGAACCCGTCACTATATTCGTCCACTGAGCTACCTAGGCACTCGAAACGATTCTGGAGTTCGAGCTGAAAGCTCTCGGGGTTTTGGACCTGGATCTGTGCTGGACGGAGCGTGGACTTCATCAGTCGAGACCTTTCAAGCTTAATATTAATGTTCAATGTGCCTCTTACCATGCGGTGATCGCTCCCGGTTTTTACCGAATTGATCACAGAGACATCATTGAACATTTGCTTCCTGGTTGACATGATGAAGTCAATCTCATTTTTTGTTGCACCATCGGGGCTCTGCCAGGTCCACCTCCTGTGTTCACGCTTTTTGAAGAAGGAGTTCATCATATAGAGGCCCTCCTTCTCCATAAAACTGGCCAGTAGGTGACCCCGGTGGTTCCGACGTCCAACTCCAAATTGCCCCACTTGCAGCTCATCCTCGTCTCGTTTGCCCAGTTTCGCGTTGAAGTCCCCCATGACAACGGTGAAGTGAGTTTTGAAACCATGCATGGCTCTGGAGATATCCTCATACATGGTCTCTACCTCGTCGTCGGGGTGTGCCGAGGTTGGGGCGTAGACCTGTATGACCTTCAGCGAATATCTTGAGCATATTCTGAGTATAAGGTACGCCACCCTGGTCGACACACTCTCGATCTTCACCACGTTGTTCACAAGGGACTTGTGGACGATAAACCCGACACCACCCTGGGACTGCCGGTCACCCTCTCGGAAATAGAGCAGGTTACCGGATTTGAGGATTATCGAGTCCTCCCCCTCTCTTCGGACTTCAGATAACCCTATAATACTCCATCGCAACCTGCTCAATTCCTCTTCGAGTTCGGTGATCTTCTCGTCGGTCCGAAGTGTGCGCGTGTTGTACGTTGCCAGGTCCAGTCGTCGGTGATTGTTGGGGTAGCCGGATCTCGTCCGGAGATTCTTTGCACCCCTTGCCATGCCGTAACCTCGACCGCTACCGTAGTCGAGGGTAGGCAGGCTGCCGGGTACTAGGGGCCATTTTTTATTTGTGCTTTTCATTGGGGGGGTTTTGCCATAATCGCCACGCTTGGCAGGCGGGTTGGCGATCGCAGTATGGTTGTTACAGAAGCACAGAGAACGCTGCTGCCCATTCTCTGGTTTGTCCCTTAGTCGCCTCTTACGACACCCACGGGAAGACATGGGATGGTGAAATTCTTAACGTCCGGCACCATACGGAACATGCTTATATGCAATACATGCAATAGCTTTCATGGATTTTAAATTGTCTTGGAGATCATTACCAAATAGTAAGTGATCACGTTTAAGGTCCTTTACATTATCCTTAATTTCTTTGTTAAGGCAGGACAGCAAAAAAATTCTCCTTGTTTGTGTCTCACTGTAATGTGTGACATAAAAGTCTGCCGGCATCACTAAGGGATTTTAATGTCCGATTTTTAAACTCCTCGTCGCGAGAGCCAGTTTGCAAGACAGCAGTGATTGTGTTGGCTACACAGGTAATGATTGATAATTTCAATACCTTCTGTTTGTCAGCCAATATATATCTCTCTTCAAGGCACCTTCATTAACTGCTGCTCTGATTTCAGGATTAAGTGTTGGAGCCTGAGCTAATTTTTAATTGCAGGGTACACTATAATTCTTCAATATATCCTTTTTTGTTTCATCCTTTAAGCCATTAACCAGAATATCAGTCCATCTGCTTACTTTCCGTACACGCATGTTCTTGAGGAGGTGCATCCGCGGAAGCGGGTGTGGAAGTAGCCTCGGGTACGACGGCACAAGCGCGCTCCAGCGCGGGGTCCAAAATTGCAGTCGGCGCGGACATCGGTTCATCGGGGAGCTTAGGGTGTGAAGTCGAATCGGATAGAATGCTAACTTCATATGGGGCTCCTGAATAAAATTAGACCGACAGTTTTTAATAAATTCGTGATACAAACTCACGGTTTGTACTCTAGAATTAAACATCAGTCTAATTTAAAAGTAGGTATAAATTCATGACATAACCTCCCGGATTATGTTCTAGTATAATACGCATAGTTACAAATTCTTGGTACAAACTCACGATTCGTACTCTGGAATTAGGTTTCAGTTTCACCCACAACATTGTAAATACAAATTCACGACATAATCTCTCGGATATGTTCTAGAATTTTTGTGCTACCTAATATACAGCGATCAACCTTACAGATTGAACTGAAGTATATTCCAGGTCGGTATTAGCCTTACAGACTAAACTCATAAGCACTAGGCACCAAATAAATGAAAATAAGTAGGTAGATAATTCAAACCATATGTTCCATGGCCGCGAGGTCTGGCTGGCGCCGGCGCCGCGCCGTCCGGCGAGGTTTTCATTATTCGAAATCTAAAATGTTAGGTACTGACCTTCGTTTTGCGGAGCCTCCTGCAAAGATTCTGGGTACTGATCATCACTATCATAATTCTGTTCGATCGAAGTAGCACTGGGCACCCGTTCCCGTTGCTTAAGCCGAACAAGAGACATCTTTATCTCCAATTTTCTCACTTTCCGAGCTAAATACTCCTCCTCGTCGTAGTATTTTCATTTTCCCATTATCGAAAAACTAATAAATACACTGAAGAAACACTATATTAATTTACGGAAAGGAAATTTAGTGCACGATGGCAATGACACAAAACGTGTATGAGATACCCACATTAGGGCGCATAGAATAATCTTTGAATTGTTGCTCTAAAATAGTGTAAGATGGCAGCACATATCCGTGCTACTACAAGTAATAAGTGTAATCTCGAAGGGCGAATCACTCAAGTTTAATAACTATATTATTGCACCAATCGAAATCTAAATATTATGTTGCGAAGCGTACCCGGTTTTGCCTGTGAATATCAGTTGTCAGTAAAATTTTCTTGGCTGGCCTACGACATTTCACACCAGTAGCATGCAAGTGGTTCCGTACAGTTTGTAATTTTACGCCATGTTTAGTCGCCGTGGAATGATTAGTGAGGAAGGGTTCAGCTCAGATCATGATTTTTAGTCAGATCACGGTGTCGCGCATTGGCATCTGTGTATCAAATACAGCCTTTGGTCCCGGCAGGCGAAGATCAATGCTTTCCGAATCTGCATGCCGGTGGATCCACAATTGCACAGTTCTAAAATGTTAACAATAATTAAATATTGTTACAAAAATCAACAATCAATAACATGTGTATTATTTAAACATATTAAACTTCTAAACATGGTAATATCATTTTGTTACTCACCGATATCATTAGACGCCTCGCAATTTCACTTATAACACTTAAACGTTTTGCTCATGCAAAACAATTACTTCAGCTTTTAAAAGTGTAGTTAAGTGATTCATAATGATTTACAAATAATAGCACTTCTCAAATGTCTAAAAACGTAACGAGCCCGATAATCAGTAGCATGAAGACGATGAACTTAAACTACTAACTTTTTTATTCGTCATTTTTATAGGGTAGACAGTTAATATATTCCAACTCAAATATAAAGAAATGAAGCAAACACTAATAAATGGGCATAGTAATACACCCGTTGATTTTACGCACACGAAACATCTATGTTGGTATGCCCTGCAGACCTACCTGATTTGCTTTGTGTACATGGTGGACCTCCCACTTATACGCACTAAACGATGGTGCATCACCGTAGTCTCTTGTAGTCCCATGATGAAACGGGCTTGGGGGAATAAGATCATGCAATTCCATTACACACTCCCCGAAATACAACCGATAAAAAACCGACAAACCGGCAACTCGGCGACGATGTTCAAGGCTCTGGAGCTTTGACTCAACTAGCGCCTCATTGCCGATGAGCCTCTTGGTCCGCTTTTTCGATCGACTCTAGTGCATCAAGCTGATTCAACTTAAGCAGCTGTTTTGGCGTGAAAAACTGTCTCACCTTCGAAAGGACCCCCAACTTTTTGGCAGCCAGTTGAGCTTTTGCCTCAATGTATGGGCCGAAATTGAGTGTCGATGTCAACGTTACGCCAATAAGCTCAAGACAGTCCGTTATCGGTACGGCTACACCTCAGAAAGATGGAGCCGGGTGAAATTGGCTCTTTTTAGCGGAGAAAAGACACGCCTGTGTTTTAGCGGCATTGAACTTGACCAGATTGACATCGCCCCATTTGGAGACTACCTTCAAGGAAAAGTTCAGACGCTCCACCATGGCCTCACGAAGAGACAGGAGCTCAGGCCCAGTAGCCCGTACGTTTGACAAAAATCGGTCAGCAACAGTGCTCTCGTCTACATACCCAAAGGTATCGAGTTTTAGCTGCTCATTTATGTGCAGCAAGCATAATGTCTCTGAGAGTACCGACCCCTGAGAGACCCTGTCATTAAAATACAATTGGTCCGATGAGCAGCCATCTATACCTATTCAAATGGAGCGATCCCTCAGGAAGTCTGCAATCCAATCATACAGACCACTGGGCAGACCGAATGAAGGAAGCTTACCAATAAGGCTTTCGTGCCAGACCCTATCAAAAGCCTTCGAGATGTTGAGGGAAACGGCAATCGCTTCCTCGTGTCTCTCGATGGCGTCACTCCATATGTGAATGGCATACGCTAGAAGATCCCCAGCAGTAGAACGATTTCGGCGGATGTCGTATTGGCGGTCACTAAGGATGTCGTTAGCTTCTAGATATGCCAGGAGCTTGCTATTAAGCCCGCATTCCATACTCTCACAGAGTATGGGCGTTCAACATCACACGTCACCTTTTTGGGCACGGGCTTTACATTGGCTTGCTTCCAAGCATCCGGCACTTTTCCAGTCTCATACGAAAGGCGAAACAGGTGAGTCAAGATCGGAGACAATTAAGTCGCATAGTTTCTAAGAACAATTGCCGGTATACCGTCGGGGCCGCTAGCTTTATTCACGTCAAGGTTGCGCAGCACCCTATGTAAATGTCCGACATACTCATCTCGCATCGATCAGAAGAAGGAGGGGGTGCGCTCCACCACGATTCAGACGCGAAGATTCCGCAAAAACAGAGGCAAACACCTTTGCTTTCTCCGCAGCGGAGTGGGCCAGCGACCCGTTGGGTTTCAGCAGTGGTGGTAATGAGGGACTGCAGAATTCAACCGATTTAGCCAGGGACCAAAACGCTTTACTACCTGCTGGGTAGGAAGCAAGTTTGGTCCCTATTCAGCTAATGTGGTCAAACCAAGCCCTTTGCAACATCTTCTTACAGGATTTGGAAGCCCTATTGTAGGCTTTCTTTCTGTGACCCACATCACTCGCCTTGCGCGTTCAAGCGTCGACCCACGCATGGTACGCCTCATGTTTAAGCGCATCGGCGCGTTAACACTCGGCGCTAAACCAAGGTCGGTCTTCGCTAGACATTGTTACGTCAGAGAACGCGATGTAGTACTCCATTCCGCGACGCAATACGTCCGTCATTGCGTCCGCAACCAACGTAGGGTCAGCCGAAAAAAATCAAGTAGGCTGCCAAGGATAGCATGCGAAGAAAGATCGCATCCCATCCCAATATGCTGACTTATACCGCCATACCCGCCGGGTGTCTCTTGGGCTGGGATCGGGCGGGGAGTAGATGGATACAGACTTCACCAGACAATGGTCAGAAGTACGCAAAAGTGGAGATACCAAAACCGAGTAAGGGTCTGGATCTGTTGTCAGCAGAAGGTCCAAGAAATTAGCCGTACGCGAATCAACATCCGGCACCCTTGTTGCCCCCTGGACCAGCTGAGTGAGATTTAACGGGAAGAGCACTCCTGGTGGTTGGCATTAAAGTCGCCCAGTATCACCAGTAGGGTGACAGGGTACCGTTGCTGAGCGTCATCAGCCGCCTCATTTAGATATTGTGTAAGCCCGGTTGTTTCCTGCTCACCGCTGTGCGACCGGTAAACACAAGCATAGATAATCTTATCCAGACCTGTGTCCACCAAGGCCCAGAGCGCTGAGTATCGAGAGTCTTCAAGGTTTCGGAGACGCCGAAAACAGATGTCGACACGTGTGTACATGCATAACCCCGAACGTGGCTTAAACTTGTGCTCCAGGGTAAACCCTGGGTAAGAAAGGTACGCCACGTCTGAAGGACATCCGATCTACTTCTCCGAAAGGAACAAAAGTGCTGGTGTATTGTTGTCTAGATGATGGTGGACTGCATCAAGGTTTGAGTGTAGAATTTTGATATTACAGAGGTGTATATTATGTGACAGTGAGTGCTGCCGCTGTACAGCATTTTTTTTTATCTTCCTTGCTATGATTGAGAGTGAAGAAGGGTTGAAGAGGAGAAGGAAGGTAGATGAAGTTCCACGCTGCCGACACACAGACACTCGCCGACAGGGCGCCATCATTGGGGGACTGGTCTGGAGACTGCGGGGACGCCCGAGCCCCCGGAATTGTCCATCGGGCACTACGTTAGGCTGGTAAGCCTGCAGTGAAACAGCTATCTTGACTAAACTCCTCTAGTGGCTACACTGAGCATCGTACCGGAACACGGCTAAGCCGTTTCGCGGTAAGTCTTTGCCCCGTGGGTGGTTGCAAGCCTTCGTCAGAAACCAGTTGGTGTCACCTGTTTTGCACCACCCGTGGACCACGTGTAGGGTATCAGAATGGGGTACACTCCTAAGGACGTGGGTGACTCAGCCCCTTTAACGCATACAGTTCGTACTAGACACAAACAGTATAACCTGGTTCATTAAACGAACGAATCTAAAATGGTACATATATAATGGTACCTAAAATGGTACATACATACAATGGCACTTATCATGTTCTCTCTGTGTGCAAGTGAGAGAACATGATAAGCACCGTCGTTTTAGATGCGTTTCTTTAATGAACCGGGTTTTGTCTAGTCAGCGCGTACTCGTAAGTTTTCGTATTTCTTCGTGCGCCTCCGGTTCTCTCCTCTCCGGTCTTCCTTTTGTGCAAATCTTCGCTTGTACTATCCAGCATGCAGTACGCTGTGCCTCGCACAATTTATCACGCAACAATTATTATTTATATTAATTTATAGTAATAAATAAGGGTATTTAAACGTTAAAATTATAAATATTTCTGCATATTCTCAAATTTGATGGCAAGTTAAATCAATTGAAAAATTTTAGTTTCCGAGGTGATCGGGAAAAGCCTCAAAAATCACTGCAAAAAGGTATCGGATTTTTGTGTTGTTTTTTTTTCATTGTTACACTTTTTTCGGTCTAGCTCCTCAGGCCGCAAACAAATCATAACTATAACGTGCGATAAGGAACTCCGTTCTAAAAACCAAATTACACTATGCCAAATCTCAAAATCGAACTTTGGACCTCATGCTTAAAATTGCAAAATAGGTACTAAATTCAAACCAACGTAGTCACCCGAACACCGAATGAAATCAAATGAACAAAGGCGAAAGTTTTAAAGTTATGCGGGCCCTAACACGAGGCTCTTGGGTGCACGTGGTGCAGTTAACCGAGCGCATGCCGATAACGACTACCATTATATCACTTACGTTTAATAAAGTCTGCAGGCTTTTTTGGTAGGAAGTGATGTCGCAGCTACCTTTACTTTAATGAAAATTTAAAGGCTCCAGCAGCCAGACATGACGGTAGTGACAATGTAGGTAACAAAGTTGCAACGAAAATCGTAGAATTTCCATGAAATATGGTCTTCACATCGTAACGTCCCCCAACCACTCACAAATGTTAGTATTACTTGCCATTTTTGTATGATTCCGTAAAATCATGTATGTAGGAGAAATAAAAAGTAAAATAAAAAAAGAAGTTGAAAATTGTACTTGTTTTTTTCGAATTTCTAATCAAAGAAGCCCTGCCACGATTTTGGTAAAGGTTCAATAAAGTACGTTCTATCTAGATCATCTATCGATCGAACATTCACACCCATGTGCACATGGAAATAGTGACCGTATTTCCATTAAGTATAATGTTCAATTTTAAACCTGCTACCTGCAAATTTGGTCGCTGAAAATCCAATTACGTTCCTGGAAATAGGACCCAAGCACCCGTTATATCAATGTCAATATTAGTGTGGTGCTGCATGCACCAACAACTAAAAACTCAATTTCCGGGCTGTTATTTGAATGGCCTACAGAAATTGATTCTGTCATGAAGCTTGTGCAAGAGGGCAAATGTTCTTGTAGAACTGGTACAAAAGATTCTTAAATCGAATTACTCTACCTTGCATATAAAAAAATGCACGAAAAAGGGATTCTATATGAATAGTTGAAGTTGAATTTTTACCTACCTACCTAAATAGAAATTACCTTTGTAATATATTGAAATTACCTTTGCTCCGATCGATTTGAGTTCCAATAACTTAAAGCGATTTATTGATAGGTAAATGTACTACCAATACCGGGAATTGGGCGTGGTAGCTTCCTGATTATAACAATGTCCAGTAAAATAGCTCTTTGGAGATTTATAATAATATTACGAGTATTTGGCATTATTTTGCATACTTTGGTCATATTTATAAGGGATAATATAATGACAGTTCGTTGCTATTACAGGTATAAATAGAGCCTTCAAGTTTGGTTTCTAGGATTCATAGAAGAAGAAAATAAAATGTTGTGTACCACTAAATTTGTGCTATATTATTATATTTTTCTTTTAAAATAGCACTGCAGATGTGCCACACTGATCTAAACATCCAATATACCGGCCCATGCTGGTGACCATTTTCTAGCAATTGGTCTGTTCACTTTTATTTAGTTCATAAGAATAATGATACAAAATCTACTCGGCCTTGGTTAGATAAAAAACCTTACTAAAGTATAAAACGATAAATATTTTTGCAGAATGTCAGAACTCTTATCATCTAGAAATATCTTCCCATCCCGACTTCAACAAAACCACTAGCGCAAATAAAAAAATAAATCATACTCTAATCATAATAAAAGCAACACAAGCCTTCTCCATATAAATGTACCATACTCGTAGCTGTAAAAGTAATGCAAAAAAAACATTTCATATCTACTAAAAGATGAACACAGCTAAAGCAACTTTATCAAAACGTTTTACTCCGAAAGGGTAAACATATATTTTATGGCGATACCATATTTTGTTGGCGGTAATTTAGTATTCAATCGTTGTGCTAACGTTGGGTAAAAATGCGTAAAATCTTCTAAAAAGAGTTTACGATCAATGCAACTACGCCTATTTTATAAAAGAGCGAGTGAAACTGGGATCGTGTAAACAACGCAGATGGTAAAAGGAAATAGGATAACATCGTGTATTCTTCAAAGATGTAGGCAGAGAGTATCTGTAACAACATCTACAATTCGCCATATAGTGATATTTTCAAAAAATTTAAACTACTTTCTTCAGCAGCAGAAATATTTCATATAATAATGCCAGACTTTGCACGTAGGGAATCGAGGCAAGTTAATGCGAAAAACTAACCAGTTTTTCGCATTTTTACAACGGTTACGACAGACGGGAATCGCAAACTGCTGTGAATGAACTGGGTGGCGACCTGCATGCACTAAGGTTAGGAGTTTTGCACAGTAGGTACCTTGCGTTATAGATGTCCAGAAAACCCTTCGATGTGACGGTTCGATTATCAGTGAGGTGTGAAAGAACACTAGCGACCGAATCGTCTTTAGTTATCTTCATTTGAAATATGTTGACAATATGTAGCTTTCTCGCACCTCAATTATAGCTAAAATCAGTGCAAACAATGTTTGTATAATCTAGACAAAAATCTTTGGGCTGTAGACAAACCAAAAGGCTCTAGACATTGTTTAACGTTTAAAATGGCTGTATCGTGGGCAATTTGCATGACATTTCGGTAGCGCAGACAAAGGCTCTACTAGACAAAGTGTCATTATGTCAGTGATGGTGATGGTCGCAATTTCAAAATGTCCGGGATGGATGGACATTTTGATAAGGCTTGTTGTTCCCATACGTTTTTTGATTTTCCAATCGCTACAACGACAATAGGTATGACAAATCATACTTGTCTCCGCTCCCTTTCAGTATCTAGCTTCAAAAAAGCCTATTTCTGGGTCCCATAGGCTTAATTTAAACAACAAACAAAACAAACCTCTTTGTTCAATTTTGAACGTGAAAAATTTAATTTAAAAGTAATAATAATTGATTCTACCATCCATTCGGAAAAGTAGGTTGTTATGGAAGAGGATGGCCAAGAAACTCCATACTTAGTCTTAAAAAAAGGTGTTTTACAACATTTATATACATACATTAATTCATATGCGTGAGGACGATGCACACAAACTAATACTACTATATTACGTGTAGAAACATGGATAAATAGGAACATGGTTCTCACATACTTACAAATATTGCAAACATAGGTAAATTACCTAATTCAGCAACAACGGAACAGTGTGCGAATTAATTTCTTAAACAAAAAAAAGAAGAAAAAATAAATAAAGCATTGCTATAATTGTGAATATAATATAAATTAGCCAGTTTCATTTTGTCTTCATTAAAGATTGCCCTATGGAGCAGGACCAGCATGTTTCCAAGCATTTTATCTTGAATATAATCATCTAATTGGTAATAATTATACTTATTTACAAAGTGTGCTTTTAACAAAAGTTTTAAATTTCATTAGTTTTTATATATCACAAGGTATTTTTTTATAGAATTTAACACAGTACCCCATGAAGGATGTGTGTACTTAAGCTAACCTATATGATGGTTGATCTAACTTATCTTTATTTCTAGTATTATAATTGTATCTATCACTAACTTTACTAAAAAGATGCATATTTAACATACATAATATTTTTATAAATGAATTGGCAAGAAACTGTCATCATCATACTCATATTATAAATGTGAATGTAAGTTTGTTTGTTACGCTTTCACGCAAAAACTACTGAACCGATCATCATGAAACTTTGTACATATATTCTTGGAGGTATGAGAAGTAACATAGGATACCACTTATTTAAAAAAAAAAAAAAAAAATATGGCTTCACTGCGAGCGAAGCCGCGTGTAAAAGCTAGTAATATATATTCTTTTAAATTGTTCCCTAAGAAATTCTCGGTGACATAACATATATAGGGCTCTGGCAGCTCTCTTTTGCAATATAAATATTGATTTAATGTCAGCCGACCCGCAAGAGATGTTATGTGAGGACCCCATTGTAATTTGTAACTGTTTGATTTATAAAGTCCAACTTTTCTCCATTCAATATGATGTCGCATTCGCTACTTCTTACATTCGGTAATGAGAATCTAATACATTTGTTTTTTTTTTTCAATTAGTACCAAATTGTTTGCCGTGAGCCAATGATGGACCTGATGAATAGCGTTATTCACATCATCAAGATTTTGTGATCGCCGATCTATTTTAAATATCAAAGATGTGTCCATCAGCAAAGAACACCATCTTCTTGGTTGATTTTGTGGTTAATCATTGGGATAAAACACTAAAGTAAACGAAAAAGAGGAATGGACCCTTTATCGACCCTTGGGAAAAGCCCATTGTCATTTCAGACCCTAGTGAGTTTACGCCGTTTACCTGAACTTTAACTTGTCTGGCTTTCAAATATGATCTTATTAACTCAAGGGCCGTATGCCTAATCCCATAGTGCTCGAGTTTCAACCAGCGTCAGTTGTGCAACGCCCTTTGGTGAAACCATACTGTTGGTCATGAAAGATGGAATGTTTGTTAAAATGACGCAAAGATTGGATGAGCATTAACTTTTCGAAGATTTTACTGAGAACCGGCAAAATTGACAATGGCCTATAATTATTTGCTTCTTTGCTATTCCCGGATTTAAACCATGGAACTACTTTACTGTGTTTCATAAGGTCCGGAAAATCGCCTTGATCGACACGAGTGTTAAATATGAAAGCTAAATAGGGCGCAATAGTTTCAATTATTGATTTACTTTTACCGATAATCCCCAAAGATCTTCCGTTGATTTGATTTTAAGATCTTTAAAATCTTTTAAAATAGCCTGGGGGTTTGTATATTGAAACTTTCTAAGTAAGGCAGTTGAGAGCGCGGCTGAGGAGTTTAAAGCTGCTGTAGTTTTAAGAGGAATATTAACAAAAAAGTTTTCAAATTCCTGAGCTAACTCTACATCTGGGCTCGATATGGGACCATGTGCAGTCACTAACTAAATTAAATTCAGTATTACGCTGTTTCTTTCTACCTGTTTCACTATTTATTATTTACCGGGTAGTTTTTATTTTATCGTCGCTAATTTTATATTATTGCTTATTTACAGCGGTTTAGCTATATTGGATGAAATTTTGAAGGTTTTTGAATACTTCGCAACATATTTATCAGAGATTGTATTATTCATATGTTACTTTAGGCCATAAAGTACATATAGCTTTTCGCTGATTTTACGAATGCCTGGAGTCAGTAAATACGAACTTGGTGTAAATACTTTTCGCTTTCAGCGGAAAAGTGTCATTAAATTACTTGTGTAGTACTTTACTTAACTCGGCATAGAACTCATTTGGGTTATCTTTATTAAAGTTTTGAACACATTATTTATTATGCAATCTATTTTTTATTTTTTTGTATTAGTACTACCAGAACAACGTATCCATTTTAACACTGTATAATATCAGTTGACTGCCGTGATGGTCGGGTGGTCGCAAATGCTACAGCTGAGCATGAGGTACTGGGTTCGATTCCCTGGTCGGGTAAATCCCCCCAGTGGGTGCCCGCACTGTCGAGTAGTCTCAGTAGCCGTGGCTTAGTCACCGACGGTGAAACGAAGAGGAAGCCGAGGAGGGGCCGCTTGTCAGGGCTTTTGCCGATAAGCTGACGACGTATAGCCGGCCAACAAGTAGGTTGCGGTGCCACTTGAACGACATTGTACAACTGCTGTCGTATATGAGGCTTAGCGGCTGAAGGTTGGAGGCCGCGGCGGGAGAGGAGTGCTGGTATTGCAGTGAGCCGCGCTCTCTACCTTCCACGGCTTGAACGGTGTCGCCACTGGCGGAAGCAGTGAGGATGCAGGGGAGGAAGAGTTTCGGTATAGCATTGGCCACTCTCCCTATCCCCTGCGGCTGAAAAATGGTAGGCGGCGGGGCCACTGAACTGACCCGTCACAAGGGGACCACGGGTGCCATACACGGGGTCGTCTGGCGCCCATGTGCTGGTTTGTTCCCTGGGGTGGTCACGGCGTGCATTGTTTTCTGGTGCGCCGGTGATGGGGGTACTCCCAGAGGAGGGTCCGGTGACGGAGAACCGCTACGGGTTCGCGGATGAGTGCTTACGCGTGTCTTTGTTCCCACCATAAGCGGCACATGAGTACACCGTACATTTTAGTGGGTTGGAGTCCAAAATAACTGCACTATCTCCCCTTGGTAGCGTAGTATGCATAAACATACAACCAAGAAAAAAAAGGCAAAGTGTTAATAGTTTTTCCATCTCATATTTCTCAGTAGCAGCCCGGAGTCTGCATTTATCTCCGGTTGGTAGCAATAGGCAATAAATGGGACACTAATACAACCGGCGGAATGTGGGTGTATTAAAGATGCACCTCTGCTAATCCTTCGTGGAATCCAAGCATGATGTTATTTTATCTACACTCACAACGTGTTCCAAATAAATAAAGAAAGCAAATAAGAATTCAAAAAATATTGTATAAACACGTACTTCATATTTGTGGATGGTGGAGGTACATTAAAAAAAAACCATTACAGTGAAATATTTTCCTTCGATTTTTCAACAACTCCATCATAAAATAACTTTTTAATTTTTAAAGCACTCTTTTACTTTGTATTGGCGCTTTATTTACTTTGTATTTTTTTTGTATTGGCGCGTATGAATTATATAGTAAAATAGTGTCATTGTTTATGGATGCGCGCGCTGCGCAGTCATGCGCAATTAGAATCTAAATTACCCGCCATAACACATATTTTTTACGTTTCAACTTTTGTTTTATTTCAACTGCATGCATGAAGATAAAATAGTTTATGCAACGGCATTTAATTAGGTATTAAAATACTCGCGTGACATTATTATTACACTCGGCTTCGCATCATGTGATAAACCCACGCTCGTGTTTTAATAACCCCTATTATATTATGACCGTTGCATAAACTACTATTGAATTGGTAGCACATCGCTACTTTACATACTCCACGGCACCAAGACCTAGGAATGAAAATACCAGAGTTTCGATAACCATTTGTCTAGATTACTGGAATACCGGTTGTGTTGCGAAGGTCGTGAGTTTAAATCTTCGGCAAGTTGACACTTTTGTGGTGGGTTTTATGTATCAACGTTGCAATTGTGACAATTTTTTAAGTTTCATGGTAAATGAAAATTCAAGTTTTAACATTACTTGATTTCAGGTTTTGTGACTTCTGTCAAATTAAAATGAAAGTTTAACACATCAAGAGGCAACGAGTAATGAGTCTAATGCTAGTAGTAAACGTCAGATGACATTTACATAGTTATTTTTCTACAGTCTAATAAAATTGTGATTGCTAATTGTGTACTGATCTCCGTTAACTATTTGCATCCTCCAATAGAAACACGATGAGTATTCCAATATAAACGAAACACGATTAGTTTTTCTACTGTTACGGCACAATTTGACACGACGGATAAACATGTGATATGCAGAAAAGGACGTTAGCCTTAAATTTCAATAACCGCTTCATCCTGAAGCTCCTCTCTTGTGCAAGTTTTTGTTGTTGTTCTTTGAGTTAAAGTATAAATATCACGGAGTTTAGTGTGCCTCTTGGCAAAAGGCCTCTGATAACGACTTTCATTGCTTTCGGTCCTTTGCAACTCATTTCCGATTGCAAAAGCCATGATGTTTGTAAAAAAAATGAGAGGAAAATTAGACACCCAAACTAGCTGGTGACCATACTGCAGTGTGACATAAGTACCTTCGTTAAGTAGTACTTATTGCCCACGTGTAGGAAACTCGGTGACCTATTTCTTGGAGAACCCTTCGACAGCTTTTCTGTAGTGATAACGAACTCTTGCATATTCCGTGTGAAGTTTACACCACACTCTTCAAATAAGTACAATTTCATTTCAAAACTCTTCTTGGACTTGTAACTATTTAGTCTTTTGTTTTTTTCACTTCGTTTCCTTGCGCGAATCGAACCCGTGACACGCAGAGCTGCCACTCGCTCAGCGACTGCGCCAACTGTACTGTCCTCGCCGTTAATGTAGTCCATGCTCTAATATAGGTTAGTTTATCTATAAATTTGTGTCTGGAGCTTGGGCCAAATTTACTGCCGCTGAGTGTTTTTTTTTTTTCAAAATTCCTGTTATGACATTAAGATTACAATAATATTTATATAGAATGGAATAAGTCCACAAAATTGCGCTACGATAACAGAAACATCAATACTCAAGAACCTTTTAACGTAAATGCATACTTTTCCTATAATCTTGCGAGTACACACGTCGGCACTTTGATTTAAGTCTAATTCCTTTGCACAAAATGTATCAGTTCGTCTACTTTCTCCCTCAGATAATTTAAACAGAGTGCTTTACCATAATGCGTTGCAATTCTGATAATGCTTTTAACATCAATATTTTTGGTTACCTAGTTATGTTTTATTTACTTAACCTTTTTGTCGCACAGCTGGTCAAAAACCTTCCACTCACATTCTCTATTGAACACAAAATCTTTTTATCATAAATATTAAACTGAAAGACAGTAACTTGTTTATTTATATTTATGACGAAAAAGATTTTACATGACATCATTTAAGTGTTGTATCAGACATCAATAATATTAAGTAGGTATTTGTTTAATTAATTGATAATTTACTATATTTTTAAAGTTAATTTATTATTTGACATCTAATTTTCAAGGTATATTATTTGATATCTAATTTTTTAAAGATATTTTAATAATTCACATGTAATTTTTATGTTTTAATTGTTTTAATTTAATTTTCAAATCATTTTTTGCATGTATTTTTCTTTAATCTATTATGTATGGTATATGTAAAAGAAGTATTTAATATAACATTTGCTGATTCATTGTTATTGTCATTTGCTAATGATATTTGTACGTTTCACGACAAAACAGGGAATCTAAGTAATATTGAACACACACCTATGTTTACAAATAAAGATTCTGATTTATGATTTTCTGAAAACACTAAAAAACAATGTATTACTTTTTCTGAAGTTGGCGTCTTCGTTACCTATTGTTTTTTTTTTAATTTTTGACTATGATTTCGAAAATTAAAGTTATTTTTCGCTTTGTAGTGTTTTGCTTTGGAAGTCGAATTATTTTTTTTGTAAAAAAGTTAATTATTTTTCTCTTTGTAGTTTTGGTAGGTACCTCAAATGACTATGAAAACCATTTATTGACAAAGTACATCTCACAAGGATTTCAATAAGCCCAAACACGATTAGAGATGCTTTGTTTTATTTTGGAATTCTGCCTACCTTCCTACTTCATCATCAGATCTGTTTATACTATTTTCATGAGTCCCACCTACCAATTATTTTTAAGTATTTGCTTCATCATAGTTGGTTAACTATTCGAGATATCTTATATACGTGACATACTTACGAGTATTACTAAGGAGTTCCAGTTTAACAAATGATACTTTCTGAGTACAAATGCTTCCATTGCTCATGAAAATATCAATATCGCTATACATATCCCTATAATATTTGAGAAGTAACCTCGATTTCTTCAGCATCCCATCATCAGATCCTGACCTGATGACCAAGGGACCAACTGGGAAGATGATCCAATGGTCATCAGGTATTTGGGGATACCGACGAAAATCCTTCTTTTTTTGAAGACGGTTAATAAAAATAGGGCAGCTTATGATGTACTTACTTACAAAGGCTGCCTCGTATTTTTTCAGGCAATTTATCTCCTACCTTCTTCAGCCAATTTAAATTCTTATGACAATGTTTGAACTTGAACGTAACGTGGCCATAAAACAAACTATCAATCTACCTAGCATTGGGGTTGGTTACCAGCTCAACCGGATTCAGCTGATTACCAGTGTGTTTCATGGAGCGACTGCCTATCTTACCTCCACAACCCAGTTACACGACAGATATCACGTTTAGGATAACACAGTACACGATTGCCCTTGGCAAGACTGGTGTCGGATCTCAGGCTTCTGACTACCCCTAAAGACTGTAAAGATCTTCTAATGACGGCCAGGGCCAATGGCTTAACGTCCGAAGCACGGAGGCAACTCGCTATGTAAAGATGGTTACCCATCTACGGACCGACCCCGGCAAGTGTTGCTTAACCTTGAAGATCGATCGGTGAGGCAGTTATTATTTAGCTACGAGCTCCTTGAGCCATAAAACACATGTTTTCTAAAACGTGTAGAATTCAATCTTGAGATCAAGTTGGGGATTTACTATGACTAAAAATATGTATAAGACGTCATGTGACTACCCACTGTAGATGTTAAGATAAAGTTAAGCCCCTTACCTCAAGTCATCGTGACTATATCCAAGACTAATAGGAATCTAATTAAACGTAGCGAACCGACAGCTTCGATGAAAATTGTATTACGTAATTGGTTATTGAACTGGCATAAAGTGAAGAACAAAATATGATCGTGAGGCTTTAGACGAAAATGATTGTTTATGTATACACGACTGCGTGGTGCTATGATTATCCAAACTTCTAAAATTTCAAGTATGTCTGTAAAGTTACCAAAATATCACGTATCCAATCCTTTACATTTTGAATTTCTACTAGTTATAATATCATTCATAACATATTTTTTCTTTTTTATTTTAATTCACAAAACTGATGTGCAATCACATGAACAAAATAAAGGTCCACCAGAAAAAGTCTCATTGACATCTACTAGATGTGAATCTTACATGCACTTATTCAAATAATAGTAAAAACACCTAAAATTTAGGAAATGTATAAAAAAGTTTAAATTAAATCAATATCAAAATTAAGTTAAAAACAATTAAAAAAAAAAAAACTATCAACACTAGTTAAATCGAATCACAAATAAAATTAAATCAAATTAAGTTAAAATTAAATTATTCACAAAATGAGATAAAAATTTCAATCAGATTAAAATATGAAAATAAATTAAAATAAAATCAAATGAAAAATAAAACACAATCAAATTACAAATCAATCAAAATCAGTATTATGATTCCATTAAAACCAAATTTAATCGTAATACAATGTTCTATGATTCAGTTTTGGTTTTATTCTGATTTAATTTTGATTCATTTGTAATTTGATTGTGTTTAAAAATTTAAACAAAATTGAAAACTTTAATCTGATTTAATTTTGATTGTTTTGTAATTAGATTGTGTTTAAAAATTTAACAAAACAAAAAGGAAATCAAATAATTTTTATAAACTTTACCTAGCCTCTTATCGTCGTTTTTGATTATAAACCTGCCGGGCGAGCACGGCCTCTGTGATAGGCTTATGTCACGCATTTCATCACGGTTTTTGCTCCCAAACCGTGATAAAAATGTGTGGCTCAAGCCTATCACAGCAGGCCGTGCCAGGTCACGAATGATATAATAAAGGGGAATTATAAAATGATCGAATAAAAAAAAACTTGAACGGTATGAATTTGAGTAAGCGAAAAATAAACTTAAGTAACGACAAATATTGATTAATAATAAAATCCAGAACGAGCTTACAAAAAGTGGGTTGTGATTAATCCATTTCAGATATTAAAATTCAAGCCGTGCGACTAAATTACTAAAAGAGCGACTGGAAATGCGCGGGAGTGCGGGTGTATTTGTGTTTTTAACGAATTAGTCCAAGAGCGAACGAAGAGAGCTCGGGAACTTATGGCACCCCGACACGGATAGGTTAGGTTCGAAAAAGGAGCCCCGAACCGAAAGTTTTATTTACAAGTGAAATATTATGAAGCTTCTCATTTTGTATTTTAAGTAACTCAAATTAATGTTTGTAAGTTGCCGTTCTGTTGATTTCTTGTCACTTGCAGTCAATCGCTGACTAAGTAATACTATAGCGTAAATTAATTATTTTTGTCACTTAAAACTTTAATTTACAGTCACGCGTTTAAATACCAATAGTACCACAAAAACATAGTCAATGTAAAAAGAACATTATCACTTAACTATGAGAAAATTCTCAAAAATGCTCTTAAAAGTAGGTATGTCCTACGAAGATACAGAGAAGTTATTACTTGTTCTAAAAAATATTTAAATTATTTTTTGATATGGGTTAACAATTTTACGTATTTTATTTATTTTGATATTTAAGAATCTATGTTAGAAAATAAGATTTTTCTATATTATTTACACCCTTAAAAATACCTAAGATGACTATCTTATATTTGATTCATTGCGATAGTAAAAAAAAAAATTGCACCGTTTCTAGTCTGAAACACAGGATTACCTTATTAAGGCACATAACACATGTGAAATTGACATACATTTAAGCAAAAAGATACTTATTGTACTATCCTAAGATTAAATAAACTTATTTTTAGTATCGGACGTGTTGTTTTCTCAGCACTTGACTAGTTTTAACTACATTCACGGACCAAAGCCAAGTTCATGCAGAGTGTTGTGAGTATTCAAGATGAGGGTGAGGTTTCCTCGACCTAGCTGCATGAATTTTCAAACTATTCTACAGGTATTTAAAATGGCAGCTATCTGTAGGTCTGTTTATGTAAACGGATTATTCTATTATTTATTAGTTTCAGGCTGTGGAGAAGATGATTGAGGATTACGCCTGTTGAGGAGAGAACTATTGGGACCACATAAACTTTTAATGTTATTATTATTTATACAAAATCCCTTTGAAGGGCGATTGAAAACATACTTACCCAATTAAAAACAGCAATTACGAATAATTAAGTTTATGGACCAAAACAAAAAAAAAATACAAATAATCCATGAAATTTCCAAGCACTTTTAGTATTTAAGAGTAAGCTAGCCATCAAATTATAATTTGTGAGCGACAAAAAAGTAAATCCTTTAAAGGCTTTTACCTCAAAACTGTTCAAGAAATTTTAGTCAAAAAATATGATAACCAATTTGATGAAAGTGATCCTGTTTGTAGAAACAGATTAGACTTTACTAACTATTATAATCTTCGTCATAATAAGATTGATTTATTTAATTTGTATCTCTTGGGCTTCCATAGACAGACGTGAGCGGAAAGAAACAAAGACAGAAAAAGTATTTAATTGTATACGATCACTAAACTGACATGCACCTTTACTTTACTTTTTTTGTTTTCGGAAGGAATACTTTCAACGGCGTCTGGACTTTTGGGTCAAAGACCAAGGAGGGTGGGGTCTACCTTACTAAAATCACACGGGTAATCACCATCAGCACATGAAAGAGGCCCCGTGACCACTTTTTAAGACCAACACATGTTAAAGCACATCCCTGGGGAGACTGCAAAACGAACTGACATGAATACCTTCAAATTAAATTTCCACGTGTTTTCATAGACACTGTGCTACTGATATGTTTACTTTGAACAGATTCTATAAAAAAATGTATTACAATTTTTATGAAAACTGTTGTAACAATATAAATAAAATAGCAAACTTTGAGTTATGCACAACTCCTCAATATTATTTACTATGCTATGAAAACGTGTGTATTGTGTAACAATTTCTATGAAATTGCCAGCTCAAATAATAAATTTCTAAATATTTCTTAGAAAGACGAAGCACCGAAAATCTGCTCCCGTAACTGAATTGAACACGAATACTTCACACAACTACTTAGAAATCATTTATAGAATTTCAATGCAACGCTTCGCTATTCAAATGTCTTGTAAAGTTAACGTAGGACTTATTTTTTTTTAAGTCAACTGAGAAACTCTATGGAAAGTGGCATTAAAATAAAGTGGTACTACAATTTGTGCTTAAGATTACTCAAGTAATTAATTTTAGGATTATCAAATCAATGGTTTATGTTAAGTATATCTTCTCGATTATGCAGAATTTAATTTTTTTAAGTATCTGAAATAAAAAAATGATTTTTCTTCTGATTAGTAATTGGCCTTAAACATAATCACTGTAAGTTGATATTGCCGGTTTCTGAATTTGGATATTTCAATCCCATTTTAATGCCAAAGTTTGGCAGGTTTACAGGTTAAAAAATAGACATAGAGAACTGAAATAAGCGTTTCCTGTGTAGCTGTCAAGTGAATACGATCAGAAAAGTGTGAGAGAGACAAAGTGATCGTGTGCCCAGGTATTGGTTTTGGTATTAGCCACACAATCGCTTTAATTTTATAACGGTAATGCTCAATTTCAAAAAAGTCATTTTAGTAAGTAATAAGCCTAATTGATTAGTTTTCCACCCTAATATATAATAAAACATATCTGGAGACAGTGCTTTTATAAAAAGCGTCTCCAGATATTTTTGCCAAAAAAAGAATCTGGAAAGTCAAAGATTTAAAGAAAATTGATCAAAATCACGTGAAATAAAGAGTTCAAGAAGACTAATGATACAGACGAAACAAAGCCCTCTCGCCCTATTAATAAGTACCTCCGTCATAATGGAAACTCTAAAAGGCTCATTTCTCTCTTTTTAAATGTCCAAACGGACTTTAGGTCATTAAACAATTCCTTATTTACATCGCAAATGCCCGCAAATTAAGTTCGTTTAAATACCGTTGTCGCTACAGACACTTCAAACGGAAATTCCACTTTACCAAATGGTTTATTCTACTTCCCTTTGTCCATTTTACGGTGTCTGAGTAAGTTGTTAAAAATATCCTTCTTTTCCTGTCATAATTGCTTCAACTAAAATGCAATATTAAAGAAATTATCGCGTTTTGAAACCATTTTACGTTTTTACGCGTTAAAAAGTTCCACTTCAGTCGTCGTTAACTAAGGTACACATTTTAATTTCAGAAAATGATGTCAGTATTTTTAAACGCTGTTTATGGTAACACTGAACCGACGGATTTTCATAAAAAAGCATATTTTTACGTAACCCTCCATATACTGGAACGCAAATTGTGGACGACCACAACTGCCTCGGAAATGTTTATTTGTTAAAACAACAAAAAAGAGTTGTCTAAAGTGCACTGAAAGCGTTTATGAATAAGCCTTCAATACTTGTTATTTGTGGAACAAAATCACGTTAAATTACTCTAAGTAGTAACTAAATAAGTTATTGGACATAACTTTAAAAAGACAGCATTGTGGAATTTTCTACTCCAGAATAATTCCGTACAGGTACATCTAGAGAAAATTTAATTCATTAGCTAGGTACACTGTGCTTCTTGACTGTACTCAAGTACGTACTATTGAATAGGGGAATGAGAATCTCGCACGCTCGTTCTCTCTTATGGGGTACAAGTTACGATGTCGTACGAAACTAAATGTAGTAAGTAAATTGATTGCAAATGTGGTCGTTGAGGACTCATCATTAGCCACATAGGCAAAGGTCCACTTACACAATATTATCACTGCTCGGTTCATAAACAGATAACATTTTTCTTCCTTTTTAGAGTTCCGTAAGCACACTCTCATTATCCCTTGTTAGTCGTTTCATAAGATAAATTAACTTAAAGGCCTACATCCGCTTTAGTGCCGTAAAACGTGACTTTCTAAAGCATACTCCTTAGTAACGGCTAGGTTAAATTTAAATAAAATATATATCTATAATTGTTTCATGTACATTATTTTTTAAACATGTTTTTTTCGTAAAACAAAGAATTTCGCTTTAAAAAAATAATTAGCAACACGATAATTTTCGCAACTTTTGGATACTCCTCCAAAACGACTTGGAAGTTAAAAAATATTTTGACACAGAAAAATTGATGGCTGGAATTTCGATATAACCGTCATAGCATATGTAAATCAAATAATATTTTGCAAACAAAACTGTTCAAAAGGAGGTTCAATATTGATATTTTGGCATCGAGCGGACGCACGGCCAGTACTGCGTTTACATTGGAGTGTATATATCGCCTTAATCCAAACCAACATAAGAGGTAATAAAACGATATAAAAAAAAAACAAAAGCAAATAAAATAAACTGTGCAGTCAGTGTAGTGCAGTGTATGTATTTACTATATACTCGTATAAGAACTAATTTATTTATAACTAGATAGACTTTATTCTGATTTTTTGTTATGGACACTTGTGTCTCGTATTTGTTTTTACTCATTTATTTTATTTATAAAAAGAACATGTTTGCTCCGTCACTTGCCCTTAAGGTTTCATTGTTTCGGCCTCACCCAGTCAACACCGGCTATCGCTGAAAACCAGCGCTGTGGCTCTGTCTTGCACGCGAGTCCAAGCATTATGCTGAGCGGTTACCGTTTTGCGTGGTTGTGACATACACTGTATTTGTCTTTAAGTTTATCCTTTGTTTCTTTTTATGGTATGCGTCGTGCCTGGTGAAAAAAAAGGTTTTTTTTTCTTTCAGTCATTGCATTTGCATTGCAAAAATTGCAAATGCGTTGTTTTATTGAGCACGGCTCTATATGGGTGGACTCTTGCATGGGCTGGATTATGTTGTCTTGTAATCTTAATAACTTAGCGTATGTTAACATTAATATTATGATTCTTCACATTTATTGTCTGTTCACGTATGATCCTCGATCCGTGCTTGCTAGTCGAAAAGTCAGCTAGGAAATTGTATGTGTTTAGGCATTCGCATATATTAAAGTTAGACTAGGTACATTTGTAACATTTTGTTGTGCCCGAAACACGACTATTGCGGTTACACACCAATTTTAGAACATTTTAGCTAAAAGCCCGCCCGCCGCTAAAGACTTTTCAATTATCTAAAAAAAAATATATTTATTCCAGAGGCTAAAACTAAACAAATGCTTTTAGGTTTTTAAATTAGTGTATAAAAAATGAATGTTACAACCAACCCGAACCAACAACTTTATTGAAAGTTATATATTTGAGCCGTTGGCGGTTGAAACCTTAGGTCCATGGGGTCCGAGTATTCATCGAGTATCTTGAGATGTAAGCAAACGGTTAGTCGACTCTTCACGTGACCAGAGGACTGGGCTTTTCCTTGGCCAGAGAATCAGCATTGCCATCCAACGTGGCAATGCTGCCAGCGTTCTGGGCACTTTTCACGTCGACAGCGATGTGGCCGAATTTTTTGACGCCCTATGACCCCTGCCCTTTTATAAGCGTTTGTAGTTTTATTTTATTTTTATTTAAGTGTAAGTATATGGAATAGGAAGATATCATTCTATAATTATTTGTTAAAGTAAACTTTCAGGAGTATGTAAAAAAATCCCAAACCCGTACTTGTCTTTTTAAATCGAATTCCAATGAAAATTTTACTTAATTTGATTATGAAAATCAAATAAAGTTCGAACACAAATATTTTATTCGCGCAAATACATAGTTACTTAACTACTCGTTTTAACTAATTAGTGAGGGAATGTTTTCAAATACAATTCGTTAGCAAACTACAATCCTTTCGGCGAATGCTTTGCATACGCAATTGTCAATCAGAATTATTTATGAAATACTTCAGTGCGAATTTAATTATTCAAAATAAGATCAAACGAGGTACTCAATTTTTAAAACTTTTTCGAATTTCAAGTGTATAGTATTGTTGAGATCTTCTTCAAAATATATTCCAAGAATTGATGATAAATATTTTTGAATACTTTCAATATTTTGAATGTTTGCAATATATTCGATAATCTCATAATGCTCCCGAGGTAAAATTGTAAAAAGATTTGTAATCTACTTTGTTAAACGTTAGTAGGTATTTTTTTGTGAAGCAAATCAACATTGCACTCTGTATTTTTAAATATTGTTGATCTAACTTTTTTTAACTGCGCAATCTAGATTTCTCTCAGAAATAGATGATGCTAATGATGCTGATAGAGGTGCAACAAGCATCATCTCAAGAGTATGGCATACAGATATACTTTTATCGCTCTCTAGAGCTTTCACCCCAGAGTAACCGTTTTCAGCAACTTGGATTTCAGTCGTAGAATTGTATCATATCATCCCTTTTATTAATATTGTGCTTTTACTTTGATATTATCCGGAGTGTATTTTCTTAGGCATCAGTCCATATTAGATTTTAGTCACGTACGTCTTCGTTCTAATAAACCCGGGCCGTAAATGTGCAGTCTACCTTCAATAACGAAAATAATTTTCCAAAAATAAACTACACAATTTAAATAATGTACTGAACTTGGAACTACTACTAAGACCCACTACATCGTTGTCATGCGGGATTTTAACGCTAAAGTGGGAATACAGAACTGCACCGAATCGGTAGTAGGACCCTACGGGTTTGGCAGCAGAAATCATAGGTTGCAAATACTTGTCAACTTCATAGTTAAGGACTTTTCGGAGGCTTGGGGAAGGGGCTTGTCGTAATGAATTCCTTTTTTAAGAAACAGCCCCAAAGCAAGTGGACGAGGCAAAGCCCCGACACTATGACCAAAAATGAGATAGACTTCATCATAACAGATAAAAAGCATATATTCAGGGATGTCTCAGTGATCAACAGGTTTGATACCGGCGGCGATCACAAACTTGTTCGAGGCTCTCTGAATATCAACTTCAAGCTTGAGAGAACTCGTTTGATGAAGTCTAGGCTCCGTCCAAACATGCTCCAAACTATGTAAGGATCTGAAGCGTTCCAGTCAGACCCGGAGATCCGGTTCGCTGTCGTGGAAACCACAGACGACGTTGACCAGACGCTCGACCAAAAGGTGCAAATTCTCAGGGAGGAAGGTACGAGATTTTGTAAGATGCGGCGTACGGGCCGGAAGTCTAAACTTTCGGAAGAGACTCTAAAGCTCATGACGGAGCGACGTGAAAATCCACCAGCCACTTCGTCAGAACAGCGGGCACTCAACAAAAAAATTAGGAAACTGGTACGACGCGATCTCCGACGTTCCAATACGCTCTCTATAGAGAAAGCGATTGAGCAAAACCGGGGATCAAAAGTGTTCTTCCAGGCACTTGGGAGGAGCCATCTGACGAAGCTGGCTAAATCGGGTTGGGATATTGTCGTTTCGAGGCCGGAGATTCTTTCGGAAGTTGAAAACTTCTACAGCCAACTGTACGCATCGCATGCATCTCGGCCTGATCCCGAAAATGAGGATTCTAGGGCCACCTTAACCCGCCATTTTACAAAAGAACTGCCTGAAGTAAGATGCCAAGATGAAATCGAGGCGGCTCTCAAACAGCTTAAAAATGTAAAAGCCCCGGGCGAGGACGGGATTACAACCGAGCTCCTGAAAGCGGGAGGACGCCCGGTATTGAAGGAGCTTGGGGAGCTCTTTAACTCTGTCCTGTTCTCTGGCAGAACTCCAGTGGCGTGGCAGAGGAGCGTGGTCGTTCTTTTCTTCAAAAAGGGTGACAAGACCCTTTTGAAGAATTACAGACCCATTTCGCTTCTTAGTCACGTTTATAAGTTGTTTTCGAGAGTCGTCACGAATCGTCTAGCGCGAAGACTCGACGAGTTTTAGTCACCGGAGCAGGCCGGGTCCCGAGGAGGATACAGCACCATAGACCACATCCACACAGTGAGGCAAACTATACAAAAATTGTTTAGTAACGCAGTGGAGGATATGTTTAAGACGCTGGACTGTGAAGGACGCGGCACTAATATAAACGGCGAGTACATCTCACTCTTGAGATTTGCGGATGACATCGTCATAATGGCAGAGTCGCTGCACGACTTGCAGCAGATGCTGGATGGCCTAGCTGATTCTTCTGCACGCATCGGTCTCCGGATGAACTTGGATAAAACCCAGGTTATATTCAATTCACACGTCATTCCGGGATCGATTGTGGTCAATGGCGGTGCTCTCAAAGTTGTTCGTGAATACGTCTACCTCGGGCAAACTCTGCAGTTTGGTAAGAACAACTTTGAGAAGGAGGCTAGCAGAAGAATACAGTTGGGCTGGGCAGCGTTTGGAAAACTTCGTGGAGTCTTCTCGTCGCGTATCCCACAAAGCCTGAAGACTAAAGACTTCAACCAGTGCGCCCTACCTGTTATGACCTACGGTGCCGAGACGTGGACACTACAATACGGTTGGTTCATCAGTTCAAAGTTGCTCAGCGAGCTATGGAAAGGGCCATGCTCGGAGTCTCTCTAAGGGATCGAATCCGAAACGAGGTGATCCGGCAGAGAACAAAAGTTGTTGACATAGCTCACAGAATAAGTAAGCTGAAGTGGCAATGGGCCGGCCATATAAGTTGTAGAACCGATGACCGTTGGGGTAAACGTGTTCTTGAGTGGAGACCGCGAACTGGTAAACGTAAGGTAGGACGACCTCAGGCTAGGTGGAGCGACGATCTTCGCAGGGTGGCTGGTAGCAGCTGGATGACAGTTGCCGAAAATCGAACCAAATAGCGTGCAATTGGAGAGGCCTATGTCCAGCAGTGGACTGTTATACTCTGATGATGATGACATAACTGGGCATTTTGTATGCAGAATTGTTTTAACAGAACCCTTCTTTAGAACAATGAGACCATTAAAAATGTTTAACAGAATAAACATTTTTAGGATTCAAATGAGGGTAAGGGAAAGCGGTTTTGGATTCAACACAATACTTTTCAAAAGCCTTCGGGCCCGCTTATCAAATTCTTGGCCGGATTGAGAGGAAATAATGATTTTTTCGGCCTCGTGGCAAGGGACAGAGATAAAAGGGACCGTAGCCTCAGGGCGAGTCAGTGGAAAATGATAAATTGTAGGCATATTCACATTTAACTATTGAGCAGTTCATTGTGATGAAATATAACGTTTCTAATGTATGTATGTCATGGTGGCCCAGTGGCTAAGACCTCGCCTCTCGTGCTTGAGGTCGTGAGTTCAAATCCGGGCAAGTACCAATGTGACTTTTTCAAATTCATATGTACTTTCTAAGTTTATCTTGGACATCACAGGCAACGGTGAAGGAAAACATCGTGAGGAAACTTGGACTTATATACTTAATGTAAGTCTGAAATCCTCTGCCAAGTCAGAGGCCTGTGGGGTTCCCAGAGGCGGTTAATTAACTCTGACACCAGAGGTGGTCACATCCTCACACGAAAAGAAGAAGAATGTATGTATTCCGTATTTTGCTATTCATACAGATAGGGGAGACCGGGGCAAGATGAAGTTCGGGGCAGCACGGGAAGTAAGCTTGTGTGCGTGAATAGTAATCGTGTTCGGAGCGGCAACAGCGCCATTTGCACGAACTTCACTCTCCGCTAGTGCGTCCAAGCAGAGCGAACAGGTTAGAACTCGTTTTTGCGTTGCAGAGAGAAAAAAGTGATATTGCAAGTGTTTTTACGCGATATTTGATTCGAAAACTGATGTACAGACATGTAAGTACCTGTGTTAATGTATTATTTCAATCCCGAGCTTATTATAGTAGTCCAAATCATTAAATTTAAAACAGATTTTTTTGCCGGTAAAGTTTGAGGTTAGAATTGCGTCATCTTTTTTACCTACGTGTGGATCGGGGCAAGATGATTGGGGCATAATGGGATACTATCCCGTTTTGCCCCGCCCTTGTGATTAAAATAACATTTTCTATGTACTGATAATATTTGTAAATTCTACTTAAATCAGGATCAAAAATATTTACCTATTTATTTATTTGTCTACAGATAAAATGGTTCGCAACTATAAACGAAAAACATGAAAGATATAAGTATTAAAGAAGGTAAAAATAAGAAAAAGACTGATAATCAAGTGACTGAAAAAGGTAAAAAACAAATAAAGAAACCTGAAAAAAAGACTGCAAAGAAGATTAAAAAGACAACTGACAAGGAAAACTTGCAGAAAAAGCGTCAAACCAAAAGGTGCAAAAAAGAAGTTTCTTTTTTGCACCTTTTGGTTTGACGCTTTTTGATGAATCGGAAGATAGTTCATCCCAAGAAGAGGATGATGACTGTGCTTGCATTTATTGTGGGTACTGATACTCAGATTCAACTGAAGGTTGGGTCATCTGCGGCGTGTGCCACGGTTGGGCGCATAATTCATGTGCCGGAGTAGATGAGGAAGACGAAGAGGCACACATTTGTGAACGCTGTCTACCCGATTAAAAAGCGTACTTGTTTTGCCCCACAGCGTTTCCCATCTTACCCCAGTTATGGGGCAAAACGGGAAATTAGCTGAGTTTATTTTTTCATTATTTGCCAAAAAAAGTTCTGTTATTTTGCATGCTACAACGTTTAATTATAAGAGAGAAATGTATAATGGTTACCTCTTTTGTTAAAGAATGTTATTAAAGAGTTTAATTTTCCTTGTATAACGAGTTTTGTCTTAGCTATCTCATCTTGCCCCAGTCTCCCCTATTTTGTAGAACGGTGAACTTTTTAAGGTGCCGAACTTACAAGAAAAAGAAGATCTATTACAGATCACTTTAATCCGTCACTGTGTAAATTCCACTATCCTGTGGTATGTCCAATGCAGTCAGTCAGTTATACTTCAGTTATAAAACAATTAAACACAATTGTTCGTGCGTCCCCATCTCAGTACTCTGTGTCGGCTGAACTCTTGTTTCTTGAGATTACTTTAAATCATGCCAAAATATTACGCGCGGTATTTTACTCCCATAATCTTCACATCAACTATTTTGACTCTTTGGAAAACTGTCCCTAAAAAAATTTTGCCCATTGCACGAGCACGTTGTTATAATGGGTGATCTTAATACGTGTCTAATTAGAAATGATTCTCGTTCAGTAAAAGTCCGTTCCCTCTTATTTTCTTTATATCACCTGTCACTCTAGATCCTATTGTCCGAACTTCTACTTTGAATGAACTTTCCGAATTGCCCAGACGGAATTGCCAAACATTTAATTTCAATTCAGTCTGTGATGACGATGTTAAAAAATCTATTTTTGCTTTTGCCTCCTCTGCTGTTGGTCATGACAATCTGTGTTCGCGAATGATAATTCCTATTCTCCCGCAACTCCTTCCCATTCTCGCTTATATTGTTAACTACTCTTTATTCACTGGCATATTTCTTTCAGCTTGGAAAAAGGCACACATAATTCCAGTCCCCAAAATAACCAATCCTTTTTTTTTATCTCATTTCAGACCCATCTCCATACAACCTACCATACTCTCTAAAGTTCTCGAGCATATTGTTCTTGGTAAAATTTCTAGATTCCTTTCGACTAAAAATTATCTGTCCTTTCCAATCTGGCTTCCGGACTGGGCACAGTACTGCAACAGCACTTCAGAAGGTCACTGATGACATCCGCTGGGCTATGGAGAATCTCTCACCGTGTTAGTGCTGCTTGACTTCAGTTGTGCATTTAACTCGGTGGATTTTGACATTCTGCTTGGGGTCCTTCAGTCTATTAACTTCTCTGCCTCTGCATTAACCTGGTTTGACTCTTATCTTCTTGGTCGCTCGCAGTGTGTTCGTCTTGAACAGATGTTCTCTGATTGGTGTGTTCTCACTGCTGGTGTTCTTCAGGGTGGCGTTCTCTCTCCACACAACACTGTTACGGTAATCAGATCCAAAGTTTCCGCAGACGATATGCAGCTTGACAGACTTAGCAATTGACGACATGAATCGTGACCTGGAGAATATTATTGAATGGGCTAGGTACTATGGATTAGATACCAACCCATCAAAGTCCCAGGCTATGATCATAGGCAGTCGCTACTATCGCACTACGATTGTAGTGTCTACTTTGACACCTTTTTTCCTTGACGGCTCAATCATCGCTTACACAGAAACAGCTAACTTGGTATCTTAATTGACAGTAATCTCTCTTGGCAAGCTCGAATAAGTGAGGTAAGTCGTAAGGTGCACATTTCCTTTCACTCGTTAAAATCCATTCAAAACCTTTTGCCCTTTAAAACCAAAATCTACCTTGCTCAAACTCTAATTCAGCCGATCATCGCTGTTATCTGGATGCCACGGAGGAGCTTTTGAATAAGCTTGAGCGCTTGCAAAATCTGTGCATCCGTTTTGTTTTTGGTCTGAGGAAATACGATGCAGTCTCTCAGTTCCGCAAGGATCTCAAGTGGCTCACTATCCATCTTCGCAGGAACACCGGAGTATTATGGCCCCTTTTCAACATCCTTTTTACCCTACGTACTCTGGATACCTGCGTGACCGCTTTTCCTTTACTCGCCCTGACGATGTCCAGTGTAGATCCCACCTAAAGCATCATCTTAAATTCCCCTCCCTAAATACTGATTTCTATTCCCACTCCCTCTGTTCATGCATTACGACTGTGGAATTCACTTCCACTTAAAATCCGTGACTCTAAAAGTGTATCTTTATTCAAGAAACAGGTCAAGGAACATTACCTTTCTCCGCCATCTTATAATTTAATTTACTAAATGTGTATATTTTAATCTTCTATATAATATATAGTTAAGGTATGTTCGATTATTATTATCGAATTGAGGGTAGTTGGTAAATCATCACTAAACTCGCGGTTCTATATATCCGTGGCGTGTAGTACGAATTAGAGCCCTGAGCTGGATGAACGTTTCTTCCTCACTTGTTGGATAGTGTCTCAAGCTAAACGTTTTAGCATATTTAGTGTTTGTGGACTCACTACCGTGTGGTGTGCGATCTTCAAGACCTTTGAACCCAGAGTACGTCTAGACTGCCTATTTGTGAAGTGCCGTGCACGCCGCAGGTCTTCTGTTGACCCGGGAGTTGAGACGAGGTAGGTGGTGTTCAATAACCTTCTTGGAGATAATAGGAACGAACGATTTCCACCCACAAATACTTTACATACACATTCTTAGGTTCATATGCCGCCAGCAAATATTTTCTTAAAAAAGGCTGGTCAAAAACCGAACAACCAGAGTGGTTCTTCGTAGCCGAATGGTATATGAACCCTAGCCGTGCTAGATAATTTTGTACCTAACTCGTAGTTAGTGTGATTACAGACGCTCTGTCCATTTGTCCCTTTTGATTCTGACCGTGTCAGTGTCATTTTAATTCTATGATAGTTTCATATTTTACACTTCATACACATACATATTTATAGATCGTTCATAATATTTGGTGTGTTGGTAATTAATTTGCAAAAACATTCGTATAAGTATTCCGTGTTCGTTCGTTTTACTTTGACCACGCCATCTGCGTCGTAGATAAAACAAAATAGCGCGACCGGTTACCCGAAGTAAACAAATGAAAGAAGTGGCTGAAGCGTGCCAAAGTAATGAATTAACAGAGTTAATTAATAAAAATCAACGAATTTTTGAGCGAATGCAAAATGCCTATGATCTATCAAAGGAAATTTCGGATCACGCATCGAAAGAATTATTTATGATGCACGTGGCTGATATTGATAATTTACGTACTTCTTTTGAAAGTCTTATCGTTGAAATTCTTGAAAAGGAACTTGAATATGACCCTAAGTCATTCCTTCGTAATCATGAATTGAAAAGTTTTGATGATTTATATTTCCGAGTTAGGTTATGTGCATCGAAATGTGAACCTTCTGGCTATGGTAATAAGGTTGAAGATACTTCGAGCTCTGTGCAGTCTAGACCAAGACTTCTTAAGTTAGAACTTTTTACATTTGATGGGGACATTGAAAATTTTAATACATTTTTCGAGACATTCTGTTCTTTGGTTCATAATCAGACAAGTATTCCAAAAATAGATAAATTTCTCTATCTATTGTCATGCACAAAAGGTTCTGCATTAAATTGTAAAGAGTGTGCCTATTTCTACGAATAACTACGAACTCGTTTGGCAAAGTCTTCTTGATAAATATCAAGATAACAGAATGTTAGCTGGTAGGTACTTAGATAAAATGTTAACCTTTTCGCCACTGCAAAGAGAATCAACTGATCATTTGAACTCATTTATAGAAACCTTTGACCATTCATACAAAGCTATAGAAGCGTTAAACATTGAGAATTTGAATATTTATATAATGTGTCATATTGCTTTGAGAGCTTTAGATCCTCATACACGTAAAATCTTTGAACAAAATATAAATCAAAAAACTATTCCAAATTTTTCAGATGTAATTAGTTTTGTCCAAAATCATATAAAAGTTTTAAGTCATTCTGCATCTTATTCATCGAGTTCAAGTGCACAGCAAACGAATCAGCGTAAACAATTACCGCCGCGCAATTACTTCAAGCTCAAAATTGTCATGTTTACATTGTGGAGAAAATCATATGATTTTTAGGTGTAATAAGTTTCGTTATCTAACTAATACACAACGCATAAGCCGTGCTAATGAATTAAATTTATGCCACAATTGTCTAAAACCGAATCATACGGTGTAAGACTGCAAAAGTGAATTTAGATGTTATGTTTGTAAGGAGCCGCATCATGTTCTATTACATCGGGATGCGAGCGATACTGGACCTAAAGCGGTTTGTTATACTGTTCCCACCGTAGTCGAACAAGCGCCCGCGACGGCGTCGTCATGCGAAATGCAAGCGTCCGCTGTCATCAATGATACTAATAATCATTTAGCATCCGCACTTAATATTATGCAGTCATATTGGGAACAGCAGCAGTATTGTACATGTGTTGGATTCATTTAACAACTACCAAGCTGTTCGTGTTTTAATAGATTCAGGTGCGCAGTCGAACTTTATTACACAAAATTGCTTTCAACGTTTAGGATTATCTGCTAAAAGGTGTCCTTATAATATTCTAGGCCTCGGTGGCGAATTAGTCAAGAATAATGGCATGGTATCATTAATTTTAAAGTCACGGTGTACGACTTCTTGTTTTGATTTAAATGCAGTAACTTTACCTTACCTGACTTCAGACATGCCTACCGTTAAAATACCTCAAAAAGTAGTTGATGATTTTAAAGATTTACATTTAGCCGATCCGTGGTTTTATAAAAAGTCGCCAATTGATATTATTTTGGCTGGTGGCATTTTTCCGTATATTTACGATGGAAAAAAGATGATAGTAAACCCCGATGTACCAGTCGCGTTAAGCAGCGTATTTGGTTATGTCGTAATGGGAAGACTAGAGATGCAATCCTCTAGCAATTGCAATTTTGTAGCATCTACAACATCGTTAGTATAGTATACTATCGAAGAACATAATTTAAATGAAACTCTCAAACGTTTTTGGGAAGTGGAATCTTTACCGTGTGAAGTTCCCATTGATCCGTTAGAGGAATTAGCGGAAAAAATATACATGGAAAAACTTTAACGTGATGAAATCGGTAGATATGTTTCCCCAATTTTATTGAACCCTGAGCATAAGGCGGTCGGTGATTCATATAATATTGCTCTTAAGCGACTTATACAGGTTGAGCGACGTCTGGCTCGTTCTCCAGACCTTCGTAAGGCCTACGTCGACTTTATGAAAGAGTACGAGTCACTTGGACACATGGTACCATACACTGGTACTGAACCTTCGGGTTATTTTGTCCCACACCATTGTGTGTTGCGTCCGTCTAGTACTACGACGCCCTTGCGTGTAGTGTTTGATGGATCCTCCAAAACAAGCTCTGGGATTTCGCTCAATGATACACTTTTGACCGGTAGAAAGCTACATCAAGATATTTTAAACATAATATTAAATTTTAGACATTACGATGTTTGTTTTACTGCTGACGTGTCAAAAATGTACCGAGGCGTGATCATAGATCCTGCTGATAGGAAGTACCAGCATATACTCTGGCGAGATAATCCTATGGACCCGGTTTGTATTTATGAGTTAACTCGGAATATTTATGGTCTTCGTAGTGCACCTTTTGTAGCTGTGCGTACGTTGCACCAGTTAGCCTCTGATGAGCTAGATCAAAGCATGCTGCATGGTGATGCGGAGCCAAGATCCAAGGCGGTTTACGTACTGGCCAAAGGCTTATACGTTGACGATGTCCTATGGTCTTGCCAGACCCTGGCAGAAGCTTGCACGTTGCAAGCTTCTGCCAAGATTTTATTTCCTTACTTAAGAGTGGTGGATTTGATTTAAGAAAGTGGGCTAGTAACTGTCCTGAGTTGCTAACAAGAATGCAAGCAGATCAAGTAAGCGTTCTGTGTTAAAACTACTCGCGAGTATATTTGACCCAGTAGGTTTTATCGCACCATGTACTTTTGTAGCAAAGTGCATAATGCAAGATCTTTGGAAAATCGGCCTTGGCTGGGATGATGACCCAGTGGAATAAGTTTATTGCCGAACTGCCAGTTTTAGGTAAATTGCGAATTGAGCGTAATGTTTTAATATCTCACTTCAATCAAGTGCAGATAATAGGATTCTGCGATGCGTCATCGCGTGGCTATGCAGCTTGTATCTACTTACGTAGTGAAGATAAGGAGGGTCACGTGAAAGTTAGGTTACTGATGAGTAAATCTAAGGTCGCGCCTCTAAATCCAATTTTGTCAATACCTAGGCTTGAGCTCGAGGCTGCGGTTCTATTATCGAAGCTAGTTAGTTTTGTCGTACAAAACTTAAACGATTTTAAGGTTTCTATTATTGCGTTTGGTGATTCAAACAACGTTTTAGCATGGCTGCAAACGCCAAATTATAAGTTAAAAACGTTTGTTGCTAACCGTGTTAGTCAAGTAATTGCCGTGGTGCCATCAAATTGTTGGTTTTACGTGAACAGCGAAACTAACACTGCCGATGTTTGCTCGCGCGGAGTAATGCCAGCTCGCTTCGTAAAAGATGCTACGGATTGGGTTCACGGTCCAACATGGCTTTATGAAAGGCAACAACAATGGCTGATGAAACCATTTTATGTAAAAGAAGGATTTACTATTCCTGATATTAAAACTAATTGTGATACGTTCGTTTTAACTACGTGTGACGATCAAAATATATCATTTAAAAATAGCCTAGAAGAAACATTTAATAAAATTTCATCTTTTAATAAATTGCAACGTCTTATGGCCTGGTGGCACAGGTATATGAATAACCTCAAGTCTAAGGCACCTGCTAGGACATATGGGCCTCTCAGTGCTTCAGAGCTAAAGAAAGCTCGCGATACAATAATTCGAGTGATACAATTAAATCATTTTCATAATGAAATCGAATCGTTGCTAAAAGATAAAAATAATAAAAACATTGCTTCCCTTCGTAAACTTTCACCCTTTGTAGATTCTTATAATTTCCTCAGGGTGGGGGTAGACTCGTGCATTCCGATCTACCTTATAACACTAAGCACCCTGTGCTTTTACCTAAATGTCACACGACTAATTTAATTATTGAATATTACCACAAGTTATATTTACATGTTGGGCCTCGTACCTTACAAGTCATACTGTGTAAAAATTATTGGATCATTAATGCTCGTAGAATGATTAGATCAGTTCTGTCAAAATGCAAGAATTGTTTTCGATGTCGACCTAGTTCAATTCAGCCTGCAATGGGTCCGTTACCCGCACCTAGATTAAGGCCTGGTAAAGTCTTCGACCACGTTGGTTGTGACTTGGGTGGCCCTTTCTTTGTGAAAGAGAGTTTGAGACGCAATGCAAAGGTCCATAAGTCATATTTATGCTTATTCGTGTGCTTTTCAACGAAGGCTGTACACTTAGAAGTTCTTACAGATTTAAGCTGCGATTGTTTTTTGGCGGCATTCGACCGCTTTGTAGCTCGCCGCGGACTTTGCAGTTGTTTATATTCTGATTGCAGCACCAATTTCATTGCAGCAGCTAAACATTTAAAAGAAGTTCCGAACTTCTGGAGTAGTAAAACTGGTGCTGATCAAATTTCTAACTGATTAACGTCACGTCATGTAGAATGGCGTAAGAACCCTCCTAACGCTGCGAGCATGGGCGGACTCTGGGAAGCAGGAATAAAATCTGCTAAACATCACTTCTATCGTGCATTAGGTGACATATCACTTACGTTTGAAGAATTAAGCACAATTTTCTGTAGGATTGAAGCCGTTTTAAATTCACGGCCTTTGTGTTCTTTGTCGGATAATCCAAACGAGTTCGAGTGTTGACCGCAGGTCATTTTCTTATAGGTCAGAGTTTATTAGCTGTGCCAGAATATGACTTTGAGGACGTTCCTCAAAATAGGTTGTCACGTTGGCAAGTCGTTCAGGAAGCTTCACAGTCCTTTTGGAGGCGTTGGTCAGATAACTATCTTCACCTCTTCAGCAGAGAGCGAAGTGGTTCTCAACTCCGCCTAACTTAATGGTTGGAGATTTAGTTTTACTGAAGTCACATTTAAATAAGCCTCTCCAATGGAATTTAGCCCGGATTGAGAAGGTGCATAGTGGTGTCGACAAAGTAAATCGCGTTTTAACCCTGTGAACTAAAAATGGATTAATCCAAAGACCAACAAATAAAGTTTGTCCATTACCCTATGCAATTTTACTTAATTACCTTCACAATATTATATAGATAGTTTTTTTAAGTTTTCTTTTCGTTTTTTTTCTGTACCGTGTACACTTTACATTTAGAACACACTCTGCATGTATAATCATAAATTTATTTATGTTTGAGTAACTTTATTTTTGTAACATATTCAACACTTATCATTCATTTATGGAAATCAATAATATTGATTTCGTTTGCGGGTATGTTCGATTCTGATTATCGAATTGAGGGTAGTTGGTAAATCATCACTAAATTCGCGGTTCTATATATCCGTGGCGTGTAGTACGAATTAGAGCTCTGAGCTGGATGAACGTTTCTTCCTCTCTTGTTGTGATCGTGTCTCAAGCTAAACGTTTTAGCATCTTTAGTGTTTGTGGACTCACTACCGTGTGGTGTGCGATCTTCAAGACCTTTGAACCCAGAGTACGTCTAGACTGCCTATCTGTGAAGTGCCGTGCACGCCACAGGTCTTCTGCTGACCCGGGAGTTGAGACGAGGTAGGTGGTGTTCAATTACCTTCTTGGAGATAGTAGGAACGAACGATTTCCACCCACAAATACTTTACATACACATTCTTAGGTTCATAAGCCGCCAGCAAATATTTTCTTAAAAAAGGTTGGTCAAAAACCGAACAAGGTACATGTGTTATTTATATATAATTAGTTAAGTTATAATAGACTATTTTAAAAGTTTCAACTTTCCTGTCGCAGGTCTGCTGGAAGAAATTTCTATTGAAATAAGCCGTACCTTTGTGCTCTTCTATCTGTATTCTCTTTTTCTCAGTTATTTGTTTTGTGTGTACTGTGAAGGGGTAACTCAGGGAAACTAATAATAAGCAAAAATTACTTTTAACTTATATTGACTCAACAACGTGCCTGCCCTCGGGCGGTTTGTACAGAAGTCCCAGCTAAACAAAAACTACACGCGTTCGACATATTTCAAATATTCTGTATTCGATTTCCTTCCAAACTTATAAGTCGCCAGTATTAGGTGTCAGCGGCCGAACAGGTTACTTGTCCTATGTGGAAAGCCTCTACATGAGCTACGCCCCTACGAATAGATGCGCAGAATCATGTGAAGCGCGGCTATTCTCAACTTTGGAAGGAAAATCACTCTTACCTAACACCTTTACCTAACGGAGGAATTAATCTTAGGTCCTTCCCTTACAAGGGGAAGGCTCAAGTCATGGCAAACGAATTACCGGATTCTCCGATATTTACTCTAACTTCAGCTAATAAGTGCACATGCATTAACAAGTCAACGCCGTCACGCTTGAACCTCCTTGCACAAAACCTCCGAAAAAGTAACAAGGCGGCCTCATACCTAACAGAAATGATGTGATAACTCACATCCACCCGGATGGGGTTTAATTATGTGAAATTCAAACGTGATACAATATTTCATCCTCAAGCATTTATCAGGCCAGAGAAGGAAAGGCTGGATCGCATCGAATCTTCTAAACCTATCTATATATATCTATAACTTTATCCAGAGCTTATCACACTTAACGTATTTAATATTATCAATAAGTTATTAACTGGACCAATGCCATAAACAGTCATCAACTGGACCAATGATGCCAAATCAACATCCTTTGCGAAGGCTATGCCCCGTATGCAAAGTCGGTTTCAGTTATGACCAATACCTCTCGCACTCTTGAAATGCTTATATCATCAATGCACTGGATTAAGCTCAGCCTAGTTGAATAAAAAAAACAAATATTGCTTCGATGCGTAGTCAGCATTGCCAGCCTTTTCTTCCCCCGGCAGCTTACATCAGCTCATGGAATTGGAAAATAATTTGTTTTAATCACATCGATACTAATTGCAGCAAAAATCATCGATAAATATATTTTCTGCTTGCCCATCCCTACTAACTATGACATGTCAAATCTGAAAAAAGTCTATCCTATATATATTTTTTAACATACCTACTTAGACATTGACGTTACATAACCTTGCCTACCAGTATCTACATTACCTTTAACTAGCCTACTCTAACATTAAACGGTTTTAGCCTATTTATATGTACAATATCCCTAAATCTCCTATTATTTAACTTTCTAATTACATAATTAACATCAGATAATCGCCTAGTTATTTGGTAGGGACCTTTATATAACCTACATAGTTTCAAACTCCTATTTATGGTCCGTCTGGGCGTGTAGAGCATTACCAACTGATTCGGCATAAACCTTCTGAACCTAGCTTTTCTATCATATCGCATTTTCTGTTTAACCTGTGCCTTTTTTATATTGGCCATGGCACATCGTGTCAGATTATTTCCTAGTTCATGACCTCTCACATAATCAATGTTATGATCTTCGCTATTTACTATCATGTCTGTCTGAAATAATGGTTCCCTAGCGTACAGCAACATATGGGGTGAAATTCTAGTGCTGGTCTGTTTGCTTGAATTATAAGCGAAACATACCAGTGGGACATAACTACACCAATTTCGCTGATCGGTGGAGACGTACATGGACAACATCTGACACATCGTTCGATTAAATCGTTCAACTAACCCATTTGTTGCTGGGTGGAACGCAGTGGTGAAGCGTGATTTGGCTCCGAAATACCTTACCGTTTCCTTTACCAAGTGGGACGTGAAAACTGACCCCCTATCCGATACTATTTGCTTAACTCCTCCAAAACGACAGAAAATCTCCTCTATCAAGAACTCACTGATCCTCTGCGCGGTCACCTTAGGCACTGCTCTGCACACTGCATACTTCGATGCATACTCTAAACTCACAATAATATACCTATTACCTCTCAGCGACTTTCTGAATGGACCTAAAACATCTATCCCAGTCTCTCCATCAAATGATTCACCACAACAGGTTGCAACTGTGCCACCTGGTTATCCTTCTTCCGCTCCTGGCACAGCATACAGCTTCTTACATATTTATCTATTACTTTCTCAGCATCCTTAATAAAGTACCTCGCTCTGAACTTAGCCAAAGTTTTCGCCAGACCTAAATGACCGCCTGACCATGGATCATCATGAAGTTCCCTCAACACCTCCTGCAATAAGCTTTTAGGAATGACCACCACCATTCTATCATCATTTAAAATTCTGATCTTCTTACACAAAATGCCGTCTACCACACTAAACCCTTTCACCACATTACACCCACTCACTGCTATCCTATCCAACCAATACCTACAATACTCATCTCCAAGCTGCTCATCTTTAACTCTAACTATCTCTATCCTATACAGCTGCATGCCATCGTCGGAGCCCTCTTCAGAATTTTTCTGGTCCTCATCTACTTGACCTAAAGGATTCCTACTCAAGAAATCTGCTATGACGTTGTCTCTTCCTGCACAATGAACAATGTCGAAGTCATACGCCTGGATGCACAGCGACCACCTAGCCAATCTTCCATTCATGTCCTTTCTACCTCTCAGCCAGCACAACGCCTTGTGATCAGTGACAACCTGGAACTTTAAACCCCACAGGAAATGTTTGAAATAATTCAACGCCCAGACTAAAGCAAGACACTCCTTCTCTGTTGTGGAATATTTCTTCTCTCCCTCACTCAGCTTCCTGGATGCATATGCTATAGGGAACATCACATCACTACCTTGCTTGAGACAGCAGCCAAGAGCCTCACCACTCGCGTACACATGTAACCTAGTGGTTAATAACTTACTACTAGAATAAAAATGCAAGATCGGGGGTGATTCCATAATTTTTATTATCTTCTGGAAGGCTTCTTCTTCATTCCTTCCCCAAATAAACTTGATGTTTTTTTTCAACAATTTTGTTAAAGGCAGAACTATTTCGGCAAAGTTACTAATAAATTTTCTATAGTAGGAAAACAAACCTAACACAGATTTAAACTGTTTTGCACTGGTTGGGGTCTTTAGTGTCTTTAATGACTGTAATTTCTTATTATCGGGCTTAACTCCTTCCCCGGAGATTTCATGACCCAAAACTGAAATTTTGTTATAACCAAAACTGCACTTACTCGGTTTCAGCGTAAGGTTTGCTTCCTTCAATCTACTCATGACTTCTTCTAACGATTCTAAAAACTCTGGGAAACTATTACCCCAAACTAGGATATTATCTACATAACAAATAGCCCTTTTATATTTAATGCCAGCTAATACCTTGTCCATTATCCTTTGGAAAACAGCTTGACTCGTTTTGAGCCCAAAAGGTAAAACATTGAATTCATACAACCCCGACGCAGTAATGAATGCTGTTTTATGTTTATCTTTCTCGCATAAACGATGCTGCCAGTAGCCTGAATTTAAGTCTAAGTCCGCAAAGTATCGCGCCCCTGATAAGTAAATCATCAGATCTTCTATGATTGGTAACGGGTAACTATCGGTTATGACCTTTTTATTAAGTTTACGATAATCAACACAGAACCTCCAGGACTGATCTGGCTTTTGTACTAGCACCACGGGTGAGGCGTATGCACTCCTTGACTCCCGGATGACACCATTCCTTAGCATCTCATCTATTTGCGTGTTTATTATGTCAAGTTGTTTTGGAGATACTCTATAGGGTGGATGATGGACTGGTATTTCATCTACAGTTCTAATAGTGATTTCTTCTACACTACAGCTGCCTAGCTCTGATGTTGAAAATGCGAAATTCTCTCCATAAGATGAAAGAAGTTTCGTAAGTGACTCTATTTCGCCCAGACTCAAGTTCGGATTTATATCAAGCTCCCTTTTTACATTACATTCTTTAGGTACAGTTGATATAAAGTTCTCATCAATACTATTCGCTAATCTCGAAAAATATACATAGTCATTCTTAGATACGGTATGTACACTTTTTCCTTCTAAAGATTCTTGGCCGTTTACGACGTTATTATTATTTTTTGTTTTGTCATGACAGCTCCAACAAACTAGAGGTTGTGAAAATGACGTAACGTTTTGTTCAGAGTATTTACAAAACTTAGCAGAAAATTTTCCTTTAAAAAATACACATTTCTTATTAAAGTCAATGATGGCCCCGTTTTTATATAAAAAGTCTTGGCCTAATATTAGACTTTGGTTAATGCCTTTCATCACAAAAAAGTCATTCGTTAAAACACACGAATCCACGATGAAGTTGATTCTTGTTTTGCCCATAATCGTTAGAAAAGAACCCGAAATGGATTTCACAAAATGTGTCGCGTCATGACTGGTTTGCTTCAAACCTAGCAGCACAACTAATTCTTCGGCGATGCAAGAGATGGAAGCACCTGTATCAACTAATGCGTCATACGATCGGTTACCTATACTAATTTTAATAAATGGAGTTTGATCACCGTGTTTATTGTTTTCAATCGGGAATTGCTCTTTCATGGACACAGCCCGCAACTCCTCATCCATCTTTATTGACTGTGTCCTGGTTCGTTTTGGGTGATCGGTAGGTAGTGGGCTTCTATATCTAGGGGCAATACGAGAGCGGTTAGTTCTGTTCTCGAAGCGCTGCCTTGGGCGAAAATCGTACCTCGGCGTGTGAAAGGATTCGCCATCGCCTTCCCGATGCGGAGTCGCGCCGGACGTGGTTGGACCAGGGCCTGCTGGTTTCCTAGAGATAGGGGACCTTCGGTCGTTAGAAGACGGCGTTTCGAAACGCACGCGCGGAGGCTGCACCGGCAAATTCATCCGTTCACTTGGCACACCACCAAATATCTCTTTCATTTGTACTAGTGTGTCATGCAGCTCTGTCCTGGAGCTGTATAGTTTCGTACCTAATTTATATTTGTAGTAGTTATTTACTCCTTTTAAAAACATTTTAATGAAAATTTTTTCATCGGTTATGCCTGCTTGCTGAGCATACTCCGACAGTCTAAAGAAAAAGGCATCTACTTCCTCTTGTCTGTCTTGTCGTGCGTTGTAAAATTTTTCGACAAAATCTATCCCCACCGAAAATTCCCTTTTGAGGCCATCGCAAATTTCTTTGAATGAAAGTCCGTCTTTATAGATGAATTTAAAATAAGCGAGTGCCGGGCCGTCCAGGTACGCTCCCAAAATGAGCCCTTAGTCCTGTTCTTGCCATTTATTTATAGCGGCGATAACCTTGAACTGCAAGAGGAAATCCTCGAAACTGGACTTTGTTCCGGTCCCGGTAAAAATTGGCTGTGCCATTTTTAATTAAAATAGACCACTTATCTTTATTTTCTCTGCGTTTGCTCGTCGGCTGGGGTTCTCGCCGACAGGACTTTCGTTCCTCGTAACGACGCGACGTACACTCGTTGATAGGGCTTCGCGCACTGTTCTCGCCGTGCACACGCGAAAATATGTTTTTTCGTATTTTTTCTTAGACTTTTACTTATTTACCCGGATTTTCATTATCTCCACCAATATGTGAAGGGGTAACTCAGGGAAACTAATAATAAGCAGAAATTACTTTTAACTTATATTGACTCAACAACGTGCCTGCCCTCGGGCGGTTTGTACAGAAGTCCCAGCTAAACAAAAACTACACGCGTTCGACATATTTCAAATATTCTGTATTCGATTTCCTTCCAAACTTATAAGTCGCCAGTATTAGGTGTCAGCGGCCGAACAGGTTGCTTGTCCTATGTGGAAAGCCTCTACAGTACATAAATAAATTTATCATAGTTTGATACTTAGATGAAAATAGATGACTGTTTAAATGGTTTATTCGGTGCAGTGGCCGAAATATCTTCGCTACAGCCCACAAGTCAACCCAAAGGTACATAGGGAATAGATAACTACAATGTTAATAAGGAAAATATTGAGCGCTATTCCTCTATCCTAGACACCGACTGTATCTAGAATTGAATTCCTACTTGAGTGCGAAAGCCGTGTTGCTGTGCCCAACAGAGACCATAATAGTTTCTGTAACTTATATTTACCAAATGTTACTTTATGAAAGCAATAAATTGCATTTGTATTTTTATTGTCATTTTAATTCTCAAGTCATGTTGAAATTGTTTGTATCGGGATCGAATTACTTAGGAACTTTGTTGACATAACGCTCCTGCAGGCAGACTGGAAGCGACAATATGGCAGCAATGCGACAACAATTTAAAATTTTTAGGGTTTCATAATCAAAGGATAAAAACGGGACCCTATTACTAAGGCTTCACGATCCGTCTGTCTATCTGTCCGTCTGTCACCAGGCTGTATCTCATGAATCATGATAGCTAGACAGTTAAAATTTCACTCAATTTCATCACAGATGATGTATTTCTGTTGCCGCTAAATACTAAAAACAGAATAGAATATGTATCTAAGTATAGGCTCCCATACAACAAACGTGTTTCTTTTGCCGTTTTTTTGCGATAATGGTACGGAACCCTTCGTGCGCGCGTCCGACTCGCACTTGGCCGGTTTTTCTTTCTAATTCGTAAGCTAAATATGTTGTTTGTTTTACATGGAATATAACTAGCCTTCGGGCAACTACTTTCAATAGATGTTGCGAGGCAAAATACTTGCATAGGTAAGGTCTTTCAGGTCTTGGAGGTTTATATATAATAAGTACCAGCAATTAAGATGGAATGGTACCTAGTTTCTGTTCCGGGAAATAGTATTCTATTCCTATATTATAGTCAAGTGAATACCCTTTCGATCCATACAATACAGTAGGATGTCTTATAGGATTATATTTAAGACCTTTGAACAGTTTCCATCTCTAGGTACTTGCAACATCTTACCACAATCAGTAATCTGGTAGATAAGCACGTTGATTACAGTATAATCTATATGGCATCATCTCCCGCAGTGGTAGGACTGGGTCATGTTAAACAGTCGACATTAACGGGTTACTGTGTTTGATGAGACACGGTTGAAACCACAATGATGTTCACACTACAGCAAATAGAATGATTACACGACTAATAATACGAAATATCTCAACGGTCAAGACCTAGATGAACGAATGTTCCCAGTTGTTTGAAAAATTTTATTTTAGAAGTAATGATAAACCAGAATTTAATATGGAATACTTCTACTAATCATAATACTACCACCGATTTCAAAATCCTTTCCTACACTAGTCTCCACGTTCACTTGGTCTAACTCAATCAAAGTGATTGTGACAGCTTGTTATTTATTGAAATTAATTTCCTCGAATCGAGAGATTTTTTTTTGTCGTTGTCAAGGTGACTAATTCAAGTGGAGTGAAAAAAAATCCTTCAAAATGATTTAATCGTTCAATGAATATACTCGTAGAACAGAAATAAAATTGGTACAAGATTATCTTCACAAAACAATACCTAACAAAAAAGGTGCGAAAAAAACGGTGAAAAGTTTCTCAGCCTGAAGACCCCTCCGACCTCAAATATTTTTAGCTCACAATCAGCTAACGAAGCAAAGTTTTAACCCCTAAGTATTGGACGCACCTTGTTTACAGCGAACCATCATTATTACTTTGATTGTTCGGAGTTTGACACCGGCTTTGCATTCGTAATATTCGCTGAGGTAACGTGGACCCAAGTTAATTAGGGGAGAATCCCAAGGGTTAAATGTTGCCAGTGTACGTTGCATTATTGATAGGAATGGCCATAAAACACGGAGAAATATTTGACACTGAAATTTATACTTTATGCTTGAATTTTCAAGGTTGCTTTTGGTTTTCAGAGAGACCATTTTGCGATTTATTTTTGTTTTAGTTGTAAAGTCAGACGAAATAATAAAGGTGGATATGTAAACTAGCCAAAAATCTACATAATATGGAATATTTACACATCCATACAAATTCCAAGCATAATGTATATATATTTTTTTTTAATGGCTCTGTCAGACGCTGTCTGCTTGGAAGGAGCTTTTTCTCCCCAGCACTTTTTTTTGCGTCATATTAAGGAGACATATGTATGTAGCTTGCTTAAAAGTTAAGTTCCTTGTCTAGACCACATAAAATTTTGCCCTCCTTTACAGAACATGGGAATGAAACTTCAAACTAAATATTTCATGGAATCGCTCATGTTTTTTGTAACTTGAATAAAAGAAGGTAATTTAATTCGGCAATCTCTTTCAATAGGTAGATTAACTTTATCTTGCAGAACCTAAGTGGAAAATTCTAGGTTGAGAACCAAGCCTTTGAAAAACTTTTGCGCCTTTGAAATTTGTGCACATAAATAAAAGAGAAAGTTACCCCATTAGGATCAGTTTCAAGTAATCAAGATAAGATTAAAAAGATCAATACCACTACAGATATCTTCGCTACGGACGGAATCAGACTTTACACCCGCGACGATGACGTCATGCCACCTCTGAAATTGTTGCCTACTCTGTAACTTGTTTGAGACGACTTCCCTTTGCTACGTATCAGTTTGTTTACCAAAAACAAAGCCAGTCAGTGTGAGCTGTGCATTGGTTTTGGTAGAGCTTTTTTTAATATTAAATTAACCTGGAATCCCGTTTGCTTGCGGATTACTCAAAATTAATTTGATAAAGGGACGATTGTTTGCGAGACAATATAAACAAGTAACATGTTACATACTGGCCTTCAGTTCTTCAAAGACGGAATAATTAATATTTGTTGAACTGTTGAAAGCTTTAGAGTTTTGATGATAGTAATAATTATTTCAGTACCATTTCACACTGCAGCGGAGCGCAAACTCCTAAGTAAATAGTCGTACAATTAGAAATTCTTGCTAGTTCCAAGAGACTTTGCTCTAAAATTGATAACTTTACCACATTGCTTGATGCTGCTTGGTACTTTAAAGATTAACAAGACGTGTCGTCAATGCATCGTCGTTAGGAATGCCTAATAGCGTGTTGTAAAGAGACTGAGTCACATATCTCCAGGGATGTAGTGAGTTTATCTACTTTTTATTCATGTATGTCGGCTTGCATCTTTATGTAACGTCAAGATTTCTGTAGCGCATATGCTGTGTCTTATAAAATGGGTTATGAATAATTAATAATACAAAAAAAAATTAGCACCGTTTTCCTTTGCTTTGATTTTTGTTTAAAAGTACCTACCTATACTAAGCCCATTTTACTTAAACTAGGAAGCACTTTAATGTACGCCGAAATATTATTGCTGTTAGTTTTTCAACCTCAGTGGTGAATCGAGTGTTTTTCCATTTAGGTGTCAAATATTGTTAGTTAAACGGTCATTAGCCCGTATTAAAAGAGACATTATAATTTAAAGAGTCTTTAACTTATTTACTTACAAAATATTTGCTGCATTTTCGAATAGTTCAACCTTATTGGAAACGAAAGGAATCTAACCCACTGCGACGCTCTTTTCCGATTTCAAAGTGTGGAGATCTACATTCGATTACTTGCGGGAAGGCATCTCGACGCGACACGCTTTGGGATTGTTTCCTGTTATAATATTAAGATGCTGTGAGAATATTTTATGCTTTGAATGACCTATTAAAAAATACAAGTGATTTCTGTTGGTGTAGTATCGAGAATTAATGATACTTTGTTTGTTTACTGCGGTTCGATAACTTCAATGCCCGGGTCAAAGAGTGCTTTTGGGTTTTGATTGCAGTTTTTAGTAAAACTTTGGAGTCATAATAATTGAAATAGCATGCATGGGATTAACCGATTTTGTGCCGTAATTACTGAAACTATTAAAAAACCATCGTGTCTCGCGATGATCCACGTTTTGGAATTCAGGGGTTAAACAAACCTTGTTATGGCTACTTATATCATGGGATACAAATTTAATGAATGAAACCCATTTATCTGTTCACTAAATGTTGTTTTAGACGTAATGGCTGAATATGTTATATCGAACGCAAATTAAATGGCTAGGCTGTTAACTGAATGCCACATTAAGCTAATTGGCTGCGACATATCTTTGAAGGTATTATGGATATATGGTATATGTAAAATGATGTGAAACATAATCCACTTTCTACGAAGATAATTTTCTATTTCACTGGCTGAAGAACAAACCCATGTTGAGCAGTTCATGTACCTATTTTCCTACTTTTTTGAGCTCTTGATCAACAAAATGAACTGTGTGTTCAGGCTTGAAGATACAGGTAATATAGCTAAGTAGTTCACGTGGAGTCGTAAAACTACAGTTTCATATCGCGTTAGATTACTCCATTTTATAGTGTACTGGTGTCGGAGGAAGTATTAATTGGCACAGCACTATGTCTGCTATATTTTCGATCACTTTTATTACCCGACTACGGCGAAGCAAAAGGGAGGGTTATGTTTTTTGACCGGTATGTGTGTATGTATGTATGTATATTTATCTGTTCCCTCACAATTTGTAAACTTCTCATCATAATTTGACAAATTGTGGTGTCGTTGGAAGCGTCTCGTTTGTCCACTGGTTCGAGGCTAAGTGATGTCACTAATAATTGTCTATGGCGTCCTTTAGAAGGAGGGGGGGTGGGGGAAGGTCAAGAGCAAAAAGCAAAATTATTTTTCGCTTCTTTTATCATGTGTGGTATTATTGAACAGGGATTTGAAAATGAAGGTAGGGTTTGTACATCATATTTTTGTGAAGCGCACCGTTTGCGAGACATATCCCGTCAAAGTCATTTTACCCGACTACGGCGTGGGCGTCGCAAAGTGTTAATGTATGAATTTATGTCCATTTGTTCCCTCTGGCTCTGCAAAAACCCCAAAAACTTTAAAAACAAATAAGTTCAATAACTAAAACCCGACTACTAAAAATCAAGACTACTAATCACGCTCTTAAAAGTATAAGACAAGAAAATATGCCCGTTAATTTTCCGTGGTCGTATGCTACTTTGCAGATTGTATTGTTTTGTCACGGTAGGTGGCATACGATCTTGTTTCATTCTTTTTAGAGCGTGGTTATTCATTAGTCGGGTTTTAGTTTTTGGACTTATTTTTTCACTTGTGCTGACAGCACTAGATCAAGTTACTACATTTTATGGCCGTTCATCCTACTGCAACAATCTTCCTAGCCTTTTCCCAACTATTTTAAGATCGTCTTCTAGTCTAACCGGATTCAGCTGGATACCAGCCAGCCAGGTTAGAGGCAGTATTTTACATGGAGCGACAGCCTATCTGTTTTCCACAATCCAGTAACTGGGTAATCGATAGTCCCAAGACTGGTTTCAAATGTCAGGCTTTTGACCATCTGTAACGAGTATCAAAGATCAACACTTGACAGCCGACAGCCGAACAGCTTAAATTATTAGGTTTAAGAACATCTTTTTTATGAAACATATTTTCTCTCACAGCGCCAGTGACAATCTCGACCTAGAAGTCGATGGGCCCTTATACCTGGCACATTCTTCGAGCAATATTGTGTTGTGTAAAGTTCGGCCGTTCAGAGAATGCCTTCCTGACACGTCGCGATTGAACTGACGACGTAACTTTGTAATGGCGTTGCAGTTACGATAAAAATATTTTTGCTGGTTGTTTACCGTTTTAACAATTGATGAGCATTAAAACAACATTATTATATCAATAATCAATGAATGTTATAATTTTGTGCCAAACTGAGTGTCAAATAACTTGGTATACAATATTTTTCTAAATCTATACTGCGCTATTACAAGGTTATGTCAGCGCTTTATATTTGTAGTGCTGTTAACAATAACAGGCAATAATAGTATCGTAATCTGTTCTTATATAGTTATACTTTATAAAATAATACGTTTTGTTTTTCTTTTTAAGAATTTGAAAATAATGGACTATAAGATAACTTTTATGAAATATAAAAATAAAACTACGACCAAACCGATCGCGCGAAAGAAAGTAGCATTTTTATATTTAGGTTGAAAATGGTAACCCCAAATGGCGTTACTAGCATTTTTATACTTAGATTAAAAATGGTAACCCCAAATGGCGTTATGGGCCGCCATTTTGTAACGCTAAAACAGTCGTCTGTTGTCGTTTCGTGCGCATAGACCACGTTCTTCAAGTGTTTTCGATCTGTTTTTATTTGATTACCCGGCTTTCGTTTAATGGACTGTTTCTGCTTTTCAAACTGACATCGGCGCGAAATCGGACTTCGATTGTGTTTTGTATTGCGTTCTTTTTACTTTTGGTGCATAATAATGCCTAAACGTGGACAAACATTGAAAAGTGGAGCCCGTGAGTTAATCATCAAGCTGCAAGATTACTTTGAGCGGGAGTGGCAAAATTGCGGACCCCTGGTACCTGTCGAACAAGTACAAGAATGCGTCTCTCAGGCGCTTGGAGTTAGCAAACGAACGATAACAAATATTAATAAAGAAAAGTTCGGCTCTATTGGCACGGAAGATAATATTTTACGTACTCCGAAGAAGAAACGTAGAACTAAACCCGTGACAGATATTGACACCTTTGACGCCGATGCAATCAGAAATCATTTAGATGGTTACTATTCCAGAAATGAATATCTCAACAGGAAGAAGCTTTTGGCATCGTTAAGAGAAGCTGGACTGTTTAGCGGGGGTAAAACTGCTTTAACCAAAATCTTAAAAGATATTGGTTTTTCGTATAAAAAAACAGACAAAAGAAAAATTTTATTAGAACGATACGACATAATTTTAAAACGGATAAGTTTTTTGGGAGAAGCAAAAAAATTGATAACTGGGATAATGTCGTGTTCATTGACGAGACATGGCTTAACGCCAATCATACGGTTTCCCGTACTTGAACGGATGATACACAAGCGTCGACGTCGAAAGTACCAATGGGTAAGGGGGCCCGTCTGATAATATGCCACGCAGGTTCTGCAAAATACGGCTTTGTGGAGAACGCGTTACTGGCATTTCAATCAAAAACCACAAATGACTACCACGAGGAAATGAATTCCACTACATTTAAAGAGTGGTTCCAGAACGTGCTTTTGCCCAACCTACCAGAGCCTTCTGTAATATTCATGGATAATGCCTCTTATCACTCGGTTCAAATACGGAAACCACCCACCCAAGCTAATAAAAAAGAAGAAATGGTGGCTTGGTTACAAGCAAAAGGCATTGACGCAAATATGCAGATGCTAAAAGCAGAGCTAAACAAATTAGTTAAAGAAAATAAAGCGGCAAATGTGCGATACGAAATCGATGAACTGGCTCTGGAGTACGGTCATCGCGTTCTAAGAATTCCACCGTATCATTGCCAATATAACGCGATCGAGCTAATCTGGGCTCAAATAAAAGGTTACGCCGCCCGCCACAATACTTCCCCGCCATTCAGCACGAAAAAGATGATGACCCTATTAAAAAAAGCCTGCGGGGAAGTCACAAGAGATGGGCATGAACTGGGCAAAGGTTGTTGAGAAGACTAAAAACCTGATTTTGGAACATTTTGACCGAGATATCAGGATTGATTCTGTTATTGATAATAATATAATTATACATGTAGGCGAAGATGATGATGAAGACACCACCTCCTCAAGCGAATCGGAGTCTGATTAATATTCTGTACGCACATTCAATTCAATGTACTTTATTGCATAGAAATACAGATTGTAACTTTGTAACAAAGAATAAATAAAACAATTTTATTATATTAATATTACCTTTTTTTGGTTTCCACTTAAATAACTAAAATATAAATTTTAAAGGATTCCGCCAATTTAAAACGAAAATAATCTTAAAAATAATGCGGCGGTTCATTTTGGAGGAACGGTAACGAACTCAGTGTTATGTTGTGCCCATTACTAGTCGTGACTAACTGATAGGTGTCAGGAACGCATTCCCTGAACAGCCGAACTTTAGTGACAAATATGTATATTGGAAAGTATTGAAAACAGTTATAATCGGTTAGTAAAAATTCCAACGTAGGATTGAAAAATACTAGATTTTTGTCAAACTTTTTGAATATGGCCAATATGCCAGCGCAAATAGCGCAGTTATTTTCATTGCGAGTTTTTACATAGGCACAAAAAATAGCTGTTATGTTTGTGTGTATTTGTATGTGTTTTTTGCCTGAATATTCTCTTTGTGGTTCTTGTGTGAAAAAGAGGCAGCAGTTTTTACTTACACATATCCGTCATATTCGCGAGTTGGCGAAGCATCTCTTTGACTAGGTACCTAATCTCTGTAAAACTGAGAGACTCTTGTACGATGTGAGGCTTGAATTTTTTAGTTTATTTCTTCTGAAATGTTTCGGAAAACTTTTGAAGATTTTAAAAAATTTTGTCACTCGAACTTTTCATGTTTTATTTACCGTTGGTATTATTAAGTTTTATCAAGTCTTGTATTTTTACAGTTTAGTTTTTCACTGGAATTCGTATTATAAATAAAGTGATATCAGCCCTTGGTAAATCATCAATCATAAAAAAGTAAACGATTAACATTTACTAGAATTTTCAGATACGCATGAATCAACCAAAAAAATTAAATAAGTGTATTATATCAGTTTCAACAATAAAAAACTATAATATATTACGTAAGATCAAATAAATTTCTGATATTTAGTCCAGACAAGTTTGATTAAAAAGATTTGAGTTTATCTTTTTGATCTTAATAATATGCTTTTCAAATAATGAAAACCAATAATATCGTGACATCTGTGTATTATAATAAATTGATTGCTTTAAAATCATTCATCATATTTTGATACCCCACACGATGGGTTTGGAAGAAAAAGAAAGACTGGTCCCCCACAATATGGCACCCAAAATCCGCCATTTTTAACCGACTTTCCAAAAAGGAGGAGGTTCTATGTTCGACTTCGAGTTTGTATTTATTTATTTTTTTGTATATTTTCACGGATATCTCCGTCATCTGTAGACCGATTTTGAAAATTCGTTTTTTTGTTTGTTAGAGTATTTTTTGAAATTGGTCCCATTTTTATTTAGTGATCTGATGAAGAACTTCAGAGATATACAACAGAACTCTTCAATAAATAACGGGAAATCTCTCGGGATTGCTGCAATCGCATTTCTGTTTATTGTTTATAACATTTCATAACATAACATCACGCCAGTACGCTCTTAATTTGAAACTTGATCATATGATATATGAGAGTGTACCAAGGTGAACTGTACACATCTGCGTACCCCACGCAGATGTGTACAGTTCACCTTGATACACTCTCATTTCACCGGTTATGATCAAGTTTCATGGCATTCGGATAATCTATTCTGGTATTATAAGTACCAGGCAAGTTGCTTAATAGGTACAACTAAAATGTGAAAAATAAAAAATCTTTTTTACAAAAAAAATACTACGTCCATAACGAAAAAAATAGGTTCCTACCAAAGACACCGACTTCGAAAAAGAAAGTTATTTTTCACTTTGTAGTGTTTTTAGTTGGAAGTCGGTAGTATTTTTTTTGTAAAAAAGATTTTTTATTTTATTTTCCAATTTTAATGTAGTGACACTCGTAAGAACAATTGACGTAAGAATCATGAAAATCAGCCAACGCGTTTGGTCATTTCCCTCCTTCGGCAATCGGGTTCTGTCTTGATGAGAGCTATTTAGTCTGACTTAAATAGTGGTTACGAACTATACTTTTAAAAGTGTTTTATTTATTAAAACTTCGTGCAACATGAAGGTGGTTGAGAGATAACGGCGCAGGTGCATCAGAAATAGAAAAAAATATTGAAGTAAAATTAAGGAATATATAGATAAAATAAACATACATATATCTTTCAAAATGTCGCTTTTCCCTTTTTGGCCTAGAAAATAATAATTAAAAAGGGGTAAGCGACATTTTTTGTGAAATCGACTTATATATATTATGGTACCCGAAAGTCATTAATGCTGGCGTGCCTTGCTATCCGACCAGTGCTCCTAATGCAGGATAGGCCATGGTGTCCGAGGCGGTCGACTGCTTCAACACATTGACAACGATGAGGAGCTCGGCTAGGAGCACCCAAACGCAGACATGTAGCGATCCGGAAGGTGTTGTCACTCAACAGAGTACCTATGTTGGCGGTAGTGCCCGTAGCCAGAGGCCCGATTCCCACTCTCCCATAGCCAGCAGGTGGGCACGCTTAGTAGTATTGGTGGTAGAGATGGTCTGTAACAGGTAAAATTAGATATCTGTTACACCTATTCCAGTTCCAGGGAAATAGCTGCTCCAAAATCCTGTTCCAAAATAACAGCCTGTTACATTGCAACAGCTACTAGTACCAATAAATAAAGCAGTGTCTCCAGATTCATTTTGTGAAATCGCCCCATACTTGATAAATTTTACTCAAAATAATGTCACTTTGATAAAATTTTCCCCATATTTTGTGAAGGAATTTTGAAAAAAAAAAGCTTAAAGTGAATATATGAAAAGTATACAATAGTAAAAGAACTAAAATTTGCGATAAAAGAGTTATTTATGTAGTTTAGGTACTTTTAATATGTACTTTATAAACTTGCCCGTAATAGTTCCATGCACATATTTGAAAATATTGTGAAAAAGAATGTCCAATATTAACCCATTTTTCTTTTTCCCAGATAGTAAGCACTTTTTCGCCAAAATTGGGCAATAATACCCAATGTGGATATACACTCACAGAGAAGAACCATAGATTATGTGTTTTTTGTTGCACGTTTGGATACACACACGATATTATAATAATTCTATTTTTACTTTTAGCACGACAATGTGATGTGCGGGTTTAAAATAAATATTTCACCATCATCTTTTTATTTTTACATTACATAAAATATTATAAATAAAATACAATCAATACATTATAAAGTCGATGGTTTACACATTTTTTTGTTCAATGGTAAGTTCATAATTTACGGGTGCATCCAAATGGAAAACAGTGACAGACAGAGAACAGACGCTTTCTCTTTCTATTACAATAAGTCAGAAGAGAAAATAGCTTTTTCCAGGCACAAACTGGTACAAGCGCAGAACATTTTTGTCTGTATCTCTTTCTAACAACGTAAACATCCCTAAACTAGACCAGAGAAGAGCTTGCTATGTTACACAGATACACACACACGTTACGCCAATGGTATGTGACTTGTGACCACGCGGAACAGATTGTGACTGTGACTGCGACTGTGACCGTTGTTGTGGGTCGTGGAACTTGTGGAACAGGCGAAAGAAGCAGGAACTGTTTTTTCAATTCATGGATATCTGTTCCATGTTGCTATTTTTAAATACCTGTTTTTTTAACTGTTTCGATACATGCGCTTCACTCCTAATTGGTGGACGTATCTATAAGTTTATCCCGTAACAACCTGCAGAGCGGCTCATCCCATTGTATCTTGGAAAAAAGGGATCTCGGGCAACGCCGTGTTCGGGCAAGCCAATTTCTAGGCATTTACTGCATCGGTCGAGTACGGCACTTCACAGTTAACCAGTTATGGCAACAAGATTTTTCTGGTTAACTTTTCAGTGCTGTGCACCGAAGACAAGAACGCTGGTAGGCTTATACTTGAAATTTTTTACGAAAACCAAAGCGAATTGGTAGTGTGGCTTGCAGCCACGCTTGGTCATCCAAGGCCACATTTAGGATAGATAGCGGGCAACGAATAATCTGGTCAATTTTGTCCAGAAGATTTTGTGATGCTTCCATAATGGCGAAGCGCGAAGAAAGTAGATGACATTTGGATCAAAACAACAATAACGAATGAGGGGTGATAGCCGAATGTATATTAATTTTAGAGAATCTGTCCGAAATATCGTTGAAATGTATTATTTTGGCGTCAATGAATAGATAAAAACTATCTTCCAAAATTGGGGAACCTAGGAGGTGCAGTGAACTTATTTCTACAATTTTGATCTCTGGTGCTATTGTATTGAATTTTTGAAGTGTAGATTATCGATATTGTCACAGATGAAAATTTCGCATTTCGGGTGGTTGACTTCTAGGCCAATGGACTAGAATTGCTGCTTCAGGAACTGGAAATCTTTCAAAACTGTATCTACGTCACCTCCTAGTATGCCATTATCTAGATACCAAACGTTGAATTTTAATTTAATTGTTTGATGATAGGATGAATATGTCAAACTGAAAATGACTGGCCGAGAGGGTCACCTTGCTGGCATCCTACTGCAGCTTCCAAAGGATTTTCTTTATATAATAATTTAGAAGGGTGCCTGTAGCCCTGCCAAATAAAACCGAAAAATTCAGGAAGTTCCTTTTTTATTTCCGCCAACATAGTGTCCCTGTTAACAGAACTAAAAGCGTTCTTAACGTGGTTGACGTTAAGGATGACTTCACCCATGTCACAATTTAAAAAAGTAGAAAGGGCATGTACAGCAGCCCCACCTACCCGCCACCGGCTCCCTTAGAGCCAAAGCCGTGCTGTAGGGGCTGGAACTTATTTGTGAGCCTTTTAACCCTAGATCACTAACCATTCGTACAATAGACGACGCGCACACAGCGCTTTCGCCATTTCGCCATCTTCCCGTGGCCCCCCCGCGCTCTTTTAATACCTTCCTGGATTGTGAAATTAGTGACCCGCAAGGACTCATTGCGGATGCACGATAATTAGGTGGACATAATTATATCGCGTAATCGTCGTCTCACAGACGAAACGTTAGTAATGCTGAAAGTTTTTTTTAGTAAAGTTGTACATAATTTTATGCTTCCGTTTATGTTTTTATTTGTTAGAAAATTTGATAACTTTCATTATTTACTAATGAATAATTACTGTTATGGTTTTAGGACGTGAATGCTATTAACCTATAATGTTTTTTTACATTTTATACTGAGTTTTATAAAAAAATTGTGTATTTTTCTTGTCTTCATTTTATTTATTTTCTATTTTAGATGGATTTGAGAAGTGTAGAATGCAAAATTGTGCAATGGTTAGCTGAATCGGAGACCGAATCATTATCCGACAATGAACCTCATTCATCCGATTCTGAGGAAGAGAATAATATTGAGATGGAAATACATGTCCCTTCTGAGGAAAGTGAAGAAGAAGAAGCTTCAGACTCTTCAGAGGACGAATAGTTAGTTTCACGTCGCGGGCGAAATCGAAGGTTAGTTTTGGATTCTGATGATGATGCACTAAACACGGATCAGGTGGAATCCAGCAGCAATACTCAATCACAAGTACCGCAATTACATCCGACAGTTATTCAGCCGAGCCAGCGTAACTTGTACGGTAAGAACCGACACAGATGGTCAACAAGGCCTCGTGACCCACGCACACGTACAAGTAGTCGTAATGTGCTACATATCGTACCTGGTCCTTCAGGATTGGCTAAAGAGGTCTCAGAGCCAAAGGGACTTTTTCAGCTTTTTGTGACGGAAGAAATGATCGATGCCGTCGTGCAATTTACGAATGCAGAGATTGATATAAAGAATAGTAAGTACAAACTTTCAAAATTCACTACTTCTCAGACGTCGGCAAATGAAGTTAAGGCTTTACTGGGGCTACTTATTCAATCTGCTGCCCTGAAAAGTAACCATTTGCCAACTCGAATGTTATTTGACACAAAAAGAAGTGCAAACACCTATAGGGGCTGCATGAGTGCTGAACGATTTGATTTCTTACTAAGATGCTTGAGATTTGACGATAAAAACACAAGGCAACAAAGAAGGGTAACTGACAAACTGGCTCCCATCAGGGATTTCTGGGAAAAATTCATTGATAATTGTAAACAATGGTACAAGCCAGGTTCATACGTTACGATAGATGAACAACTTCTTGGTTTTAAAGGACGCTGCCCCTTCAGGATGTACATCCCCAATAAACCGAACAAATATGGTTTGAAATTTGGTTATGATGGCGGATTGTAATACAAAATATATGTGCAACGCTATACCTTATCTAGGAAAAAACACTAACACCGGTAACGAACCATTGGCTAGTTATTTTGTCAAAGAGATCTCTAAACCCATACATGGATCAAATCGAAATATCACAATGGACAACTGGTTTACGTCAGTTACTCTGGCCACAGAATTGCTAAAACCACCTTATAAGCTGACAGTCGTGGGTACATTGCGAAGCAATAAACGTGAGATCCCGAAAGAAATGCAGAACAACAAAAATAGACTAGTAGGCACTTCGATGTTTGGCTTTGACAAAGATATGACTCTGGTATCACACAAACCAAAATCAAATAATGTCGTATACCTTCTATCTACGACCCATGACCAAACTGCTATTAGCAACAGCTCAAAAAAACCGGAAATTATTGAATTTTACAATTCTACAAAAGGAGCAGTCGATACAGTGGATCAGATGTGTTCAGTTATGAGCACAAGCCGTAAAACCAACCGATGACCGCTGTGCTTGTTTTACGGTATACTAAACATATCTATAATTAATGCCTATGTCCTAAACGTATCAAACGAGATTCGTAATAATAAAAAACCTAAAAAAAGAAGGGATTTTGCCTTAGCAATGGCATATGAACTTATGGCACCTTGGCTTCGGGAGCGATATAACACTGTGACTTTGCAGCGTAATTTGAAGCAAATAATCGGCGAAATTCTAAAAATTGATATTTATATATATTTATTGATATATATTGCCCAGCGAAAAAACGTCGCATGACCAAATATTTTTGCAAGGGCTGCAAGAGGGCCATTTGTGGCGAGCATACAGTTTCTATGTGTAATTCCTGCACTGATTAGAATATTTCTATTTTTTTTTTATTATATGATTCTTTAATAGCTTAATTACTGTCAACTTTAATTTGATTTAAGAAAATTAAACAGATTTTTAAAAATAATGTTTTTTTTTTCGTAGTCTCAGAGACGAAAGGTTAGTTATAGCGTTACTCGAAAATAAGGTTAGTGAGCTAGGGTTAAGAAGGTGGATGGAGGGCACAAAGGTGCACTATGAGGTTTGTGAAGCTTCCCATAGTTTATCTTCAGTCCCCGTTTGCCTTTAAAAAAGCGTGGCTGTGAGCAATGGGGATATCTCACCAGCTGAACATCAACGGATGTGCATCTGCTATAGGTTCCTGCCTCGCTACAGTCTGCATTGTTCATTAAAAGTAAAGTAAAGTAAAACTTACCCTAATATAAAACTATAAACACTATATTATTATACACTAGAACACACAAATAAAAAAAAAATAGAAAACACAAACGGAAATATCAAATTGTCACCTATGATTGTCACACAGAAACTGTCTTTTATGACGGCTGCGGGACGCAGGAGGCCTACACCCTTCGCAACCGTCGCCTTAGGAACGGGCGGGGTCGTCGCGTCGTTTTATCAGGTTTCTTTTTAACAGACTTACCAAAAAGGAGGAGGTTCTATGTTCGACTTCATATTTGTTTTTTTTTGTTTATGTTCACCGATATCTCCGTCAATTGTGGACCGATTTAGAAAATTATTTTTGACAGAACTCTTCAGTAAATAACGGCAAATCTCGGGATTGCTGCAATCGCATGTCTGTTTATTGATTATACTATTTCATAACATAACATCATGCCAGTACGGTCTGAAGGGGTACGCAGATCTCTCATTTCACCGGTTATGTTCAAGTTTCTATTCTGGGTTATCTATTCTGGCGTTAAAGTAACTTACTAAACAACTTTTCTATTAGGTAGGTACAACTAAAAAGTGAAATATAAAAAACATTTTTATAAAAAAATACTACCGACTTCCAAATAAGAAAACTACAAAGTGAAAAATATGGACACCGACTTCCAAAAATAAAGTTATTTTTCAATTTGAAGTTTTTTATTGTGGATGTATATTATAATTTCTATTCCCTTTTAATCAACTGATGCACTTTTGTTGGTGTGCACTTCAAATGATTTTTGAAAAAAAAATCATTAATCAAATTTTGCTTGTTATTATTATAAATATTATATATATTTACTCACGCACTCAAATTATTAAAATAGCAACACTTACATTCATTTCACATCATTCAATCAAATACACGAGGACCAATCCTTAACTCCCGCGCACACCCCTTCCTACTTCCTATTATACATTCCGCTCTTCAGTTGTCAAAAAGTCGCAACTCCGGAAACGCGTGTGCGCTCCCGTTTTCTCCCACTCTCAAAGAAAACTCAAGTATAAGTGTTGTGTGTGAAAAACAGACTCTGTGGGTGGCTTACCAGCATTCAACTATAGTGAAAACTACACTGCTAAAACTATCGAAGGACATTATTATTCAAAGCTCCAATTCCACACCCGTAAGTACCTACCTACTGCCTTTTTCCGCTGCGCCCACAAGTTCTGGTCCCTCTCGCCGAATAAAAAACATAATATACTCTCTCAATCACTCATCTAACCACACACAATACGCAAACGCTTTCCTCACACAATTATTATTTCGAAATTACGGCAGCCATTGTCGCATTTCGCACCGCATCCGTAACCTCGCTAAATCGCATCCAACGCACACTCTTTTCAATATTTAATTATTTGTTTATTCATATTTTGATATCCGCATATATATTTAACGCTTATTTCACGCATTTAAAAACATTTAACGCATCCACGCACGTTATATTATTACTAGATACCTATTCTCAAAATGGCGTCAACAAGACAACCAAAAAAGAAGACAGCCAGTGATGATGAACACGAGGTTTACTCAAAACTATCTCTTCTCGAAACTAAGATGGAGAATCTTTACCAGATTATGCAGAATATATACGATCTTAGCCTAAAGGTTTCCGATCCAACATTTCAATAACAATTTCCAGCACGCATTCAATCGGTAGATATTATTCGTCCAAATTTCATGGATACTCTGGACTCGTGTGTTATGGCTCGATTAGAAAATGATCCATCCGCAAAACCGAAATACGCCGCCTTACAATCCTTTGACGAACTGTATTGTTACGTAAAACATACAGCATCTACACTCACACAAAATAATTCTAGTAAAAACACTCAAGATAATTCTCATAAATATGATTAGAACCGCAAGTTACCGCCTCTCAAGTTAGTTTCTTTTGATAGTTCACCATGTAATTGGTCGCCATTTTACGAGAATTTTAAAAGTCTTATCCACGATAATCTGCATCTCTCAGACGCCGAAAAAGTTCAATATTTAATATGTTCTTTGTCCGGCAAAGCATTAACCGTTTGTTCAGGTATTACACCTACCGCTAATAATTATCTTATAATTTGGAATACTCTATTAGAAAAATACCAAGATACTCGAGTACAAGCTTCCATTTACGTACAACAAATAATTAACTATAAACCAAATCAATCTATCGATACATTCCTCGAACAATTTTACTCTGCAGAAGCCGCTTTACGCCGTTTAAATATTGACGATTTCTCAGATTTTATTATTACTCACGTCGCACTTACTAAACTCGATAAGGAGGTGAACTTGTTTGAGCAATCGCATAGACATATTCAAATACCTACATTCGATCATCTTTCTAAATTTCTTAAAGAACAAAGTAAAATACAAACGCTCCGTAATCCTAGCTCAAATACAAAACCTTTCTGGACTCAACGCTCCTCAAATAATTATAATAATAATACATCATATTCTAAAACTACTCGAGCATTCTTCGCAAATACTCATTCACCCGCAATACAAAAACGCTCATGTAAAATATGTAATGATCCTAATTCGCATCCTCTATATAAATGTTCATTTTTTGTTAATCAAGACCCGCGTCCTAGATTTGAACTAGTAAATAAACATCGTTTCTGTCGTAATTGCCTAGGATTTCATGATACTAAATTCTGTAAATCAATAAATACTTGTTCCATGTAGAAAACTTTCATAATATTTTCAAAACCGAACCGATGTCCCCGCGATCGGAAGTCGAACCTAACGCACCGCCGCTGAACCATCAGTGTGTCAACACGCAGCCCGCGCCCCGCGGCGCTCCCCTCACTACCGCTCTGCCTGCCGCGATCGTGTCGAATGTTTCTTCGGTCGCCGCCGCCGCTGATAAGTTTGCGCGCCAAAATTTAAATGATTTCGCGTTATCAATGACCGCTTCTACTTGTAATATCGATAGTAATAGTACTACAGTTTTATTACCTACTGCTTCTGTATACGTTTATAAAAATAAGAATCCAAATAAGGTTCGCGTGTTTCTAGATACAGGTTCAATGAGTAATTTTATCACAAAATCGTGTTGCGAACGCCTTAATTTAGTCATTACTCCTGATAACTCAACCATTCTTGGTATAGGCCAATCTAAAATATCTGCTATTGGATTTACGAAATTTAAAATATTTTCCCGCTTTGATTCACGCTGCTCGTATATTATCCATGCTCGCGTAATAGAAAATATTACCGACGGCTTACCTAGTCTACCTTTAGATACGTCAAAATTAATTCACTTACGCAACTTACCTATGGCTGATGATGCATTCCATTTACCGGCCGAGATCGATTGTCTAATTGGCAACGAGTTATTCCCGTTCCTATTAGGAAGTGGAAAGGTTACAATACCCAGTTCATCGGTCGTCGCTGTACAGACTACACTAGGTTACATTGCCATGGGTAGGGCAGATTGTGACAACCGCTTAGATGCTCGCACTACTATCTTCAAAAATAATAATACCTATAATAATAAATCTTTTTTCTGCGCTACCGCGTCTAACTCACTTAAAAATCTCACTCAACGCTTTTGGGAATTAGAAAACGTCCCTGATAAAGTTCACAGGAGCCCTGATGATGAGGCCTGTGACCTTATCTTTAACGCTACGCAATCACGAGATGGTACTGGCAGATATACTGTACAGTTACCGTTTAAAACTCCATAATCTGAATTAGGAAATTCTTACGCTATTGCTCACCGACGTCTCATAAATTTAGAAAAGAAATTAGACTTGCATCCCGATATTTGTAAAAATTATAACGCCACTATTCAAGACTACATAGATCAAGGATATCTGTTCAAAGTTGATAATCCCTCCTTTGAAATTTCGCATTATTATATTCCGCATCACGCTGTTTATCGCCCCGATAAACAGTCGTCTAAAATACGTATATAACTTGATGCTAGTTGTAAAACTTCATCAGGTAAATCTCTTAATGACATTTTATATATTGGTCCTAATTTACAAAGTAACATATTTGACTTACTCATAAATTTACGCATGTTCTCCGTCGCTGTAGCAGCTGACATTGAGAAGATGTATTTTCAATTGAAACTCGACTCTAAACATCACGCCTTTCGACGCATTTTATATAGGTTCGATAAAGCTAGTAAACTAGAAACTTACGAATTCAATAGGGTTTCTTTTGGTGTTTCAAGTTCGCCATACTTGGCTATGAGGGTGATTCGCCAACTTGCTGCTGAAAGTAAAGATCAGTACCCACTAACCGCATACGAGGCTGAAAATCATATGTATATGGACGATTATATATGTTCAATAGATGGAGTTGATAAAGCCGAGAAAACTCACCGCGAAATGGTCGCTATGTTTAAGTCCAGAGGTTTCAATCTTATAAAATGGGTCTCAAATAGTTCCCAATTAATGGTTAAAATCCCCGCTTCGCATAAAAATCCGCAAAATATTAATTTCGACACAGACGCTAATTCAAACGTGAAAATTGTAGGTATGCAGCGGAATCCTGTAGAAGACACCTTTCAATTTAAAATTAACGCTAGTTCTCTCATATGCACAAAACGCTCAATTCTCTCCGCAACCGCTCGTCTTTTCGACCCGTTAGGTCTTATCGCTCCTGTGACAGCATTTATGAAGTTACTCGTTCAAGAATGTTGGACACACGAACTTGACTGGGATAGTCCAGTACCTACGCATATTGAAAATAAGTGGAATCAATTCTACAACGAACTCACTTATCTCGAACAAATTAAAATCCCGTGTCATGTAGGTATAACTTCGGATACTCACGTGACACTCCTCGGTTTCGCAAACGGCTGCTATGGTGCAGCCGTATATTTAAGGGTTAGCGCTAATGATATAGATCACGTATCTGTTACTCTACTCACCTCGAAATCACGCGTCGCTTCACTCAATAAAATGCCGCTGGCTCGCCTGGAACTCTGCGCTGCACTCTTATTAGCTAATCTTCTCACCGCTGTAAAAGATACTCTAAGCAAACGCTGTCAAATTGACAATATTTACGCATTCTCTGATTCAACCGTAACACTAACGTGGATACACTTACCCGCATATAAATTTCACACATTTGTTGCAAATCGGATAACTGAAATAAATTCTAAATTACCCGCTAAACATTGGTTTCATATTAATGGACAAGAGAACCCCGCTGATATTGTTTCTCGTCCTATAACGCCGAAATTACTCTCAAAACTAGAATTTTGGTTTAACGCTCCTCATTGGTTCTCATCTCCCATATGGCAATGGCCTATTAAAACATTTGAAATTAATTCTAATAATTCGGCATTCATGGAAATGAAAACTACTACTCTATCCGCTAAGGTCATTCAACCTGAAACTACTCGTCCTATTCAAGAATTAATTGATCGCGTCTCTAGTTACTCAAAATAACTTCGCATCGTAGTATTTATTCTACGCTTTTCTAAACGTCTTAAATCTCATGGATCTATAACAGTCTCAGATTTAGATACCGCTGAAAATATGTCCAAAATTTACACTTTTCGGAAGATATGGTCAACTTAAAATTAAATAAACCAATAAATAAAAAAGTCTTAAAGCTCAATCCATTTATCGACTTTTCTAATATCTTACGAGTAGGTGGAAGATTAACTCACTCTCAACTCGATTACGGACAAAAGCATCCGATATTACTACCGCAAAAAGATCGCGTAACTAACCTCATAATTGGTTATTATCATATCGTTAATCTTCATACAGGTCCCGCTCTTTTATTATCTTCGATAAGACAAAAATTTTGGATAATTTCCGCTAGAAATTTAGTTAGACAAATAGTTCACAAATGTAATAAGTGTTTTAGACTCAATCCAAAAAATACTTACCCTCCAATGGTTGATCTGCCCGCTTTTCGAGTTTCAGACGTGAAACCATTTGTTCACACCGCTGTTGACTATGCTGGCCCTTTTTTCATAACTCATTTTCGCAAACGTGGAATCAAAAGCCAAAAGGCTTATATTTGTTTATTTGTATGTTTAACGACTAAAGCATTACACTTGGAACTTGTTTCTGATCTTAGTTCTGATTTATTTCTCGCCGCTTTTAAGCGCTTTATATCTCGCAGAGGTCCTGTTTCGCTAATATATAGCGATGGAGGTACCAATTTTATTGGAGCAAAACGTAAACTCAATGAAATTTACTCTCTCATACAGTCCAAATCGCATATTAATTATATTAGTCAACAGTTATTGTCTGAGCATCGCGTACAATTTAAACATAGTCCGCCTTATGGTCCGCATTTTAACGGACTCAGCGAAATAAGTGTTCGTTGTGTCAAAACTCATCTTTACAAAGTCATAGGATCTCAAATACTCACTTACGAAGAATTTAGTACTGTGCTTGTTCAAATCGAAAACTTGCTAAATAGCCGACCTCTATGTGTCTTGAATTCGGATCCTTCCGATATTACCGCATTAACGCCTAATCAATTTTTAAACATAACTCCACTTAAATTCTTACCCGCTGAAGATGTTACCGACATCGCTGATAATCGCTTATCACGCTATCAATTACTCAATAAAATAACAAATTCATTTTAGCAACACTGGAATAAAGAATATCTTACGTCTTTGCAAGAAAGAGAAAAATGGAACTCCCCCTCAAAACCTATCGAGTTAGGTACTATTGTCGTAATTAAAGACATTCACTCTCATCCTCTTAGTGGGCCTCTAGGGTTAGTAGATTGTGATTTATCCTGGAAAGGACAAAATCATAAGAACAGTTAAAGTAAAAACCGCGACTGGTTCATATATAAGGCCAGTAGTTCGGATTTGTCCGTTACCTTCGCAGTAAATTTAATATTACTCACTATTTTTTTAATATTGCTACTACTCTTATTCTCCTTTAATATCTTAATTCTTAAATTGTTTAGAGGAAACCTCTAGTCCGGGGGAGTTGTCTGCGCCATATTAAAAATATAAATTAAATATTATAAATATTTACTCACGCACTCAAATTATTGGAATAGCAACACTTACATTCATTTCACATCATTCAATCAAATACACGAGGACCAATCCTTAACTCCCGCGCACACCTCTTCCTACTTCCTATTATACATTCCGCTCTTCAGTTGTCAAAAAGTCGCAACTCCGGAAACGCGTGTGCGCTCCCGTTTTCTCCCGCTCTCAAAGAAAACTCAAGTATAAGTGTTGTGTCTGAAAAATAGCCACCCAGGCTTACCAGCATTCAACTATAGTGAAAACTCCACAGCTAAAACTATCGAAGGACGTTATTATTCAAAGCTCCAATTTCACACCCGTAAGTACCTACCTACTGCCTTTTTCCGCTGCGCCCACAGCTTGAATCTTTGTTTACGGTGAGATATTATGTGAGTTTCCTTGGACAACTTTGTGATAGCGAATTAACGCAACCAATCACCATTGTTATTTGTATTTACAGAATCCCAAAAATAACCGTGTTTTTTGAACGCTTGGAAAAATTATTAAAGTAACAAAAAAACATTGTGATATACGGCGATTCCCATATTGATACATTAAAATGTAATAATATATCCATAATTAAGAATGTATTCATTTTAATTTAAAGTACACATGCACCGACAACTTTGCTCGTAATCTTGGGAAATAAATATAAAGCTAACGTATTTGTATTTGCTTTCTCAGATCACACCTGTCAAATATTGAAATATCACATAAAAATAACCTAACTTATAAATTACTGCTACATAAAATGCTGAGATTTTTTTTTAGAAAATATGAACAAGTTTAGAGAATGCCTGCAAAACACTACTTTTTCAGACATTTATCAATGTGATGATCAGCTATGTTTTACCGTCTGTGCAATTTGGTACAATAAAAATAAGGTTACACAAACGAGCTCAATGGGTGTCAAGAGGAATCAGAGCCTGTAGTAAAAAAAGAACCTGTGGTACCTTACCGTCTAAACCGAAATGAGTCAAACAAAAGAAAACTTAAAACTTATAAAGCGAATAACCAAACGTGCTCAAAATACACATGAAATAAAATCTGCAGTTAACAAATAAAAAGCGACAAGGGAGATCATAATTTAGACCAAACCAAAACTACCGAAAAATACAGTTGAAAGAATAAAAATGGCAAGTAAAAATATAAAACTACCCTGTGACAAAGCTTATGTATTTAACGATTTTTTTATAGACAAAATTAAACCCATCTGAAATATGGGAACACAAATCGCGGTAAATATATCCGAATCGAGCAACTCTATGTTTATGGCGCCTAGCCACGAAGACGACATAAAACAAATAATAAAATCCTTAAAACATACTAAGAGTGTAGGTCATGATGGTATATCGACAGAAACGATGAAGTATGTGTCTGACAGCAATAGTGGTCATTTGAGCTACATAATTAATTTATGTATAACGCGAGGTATATATCCAACCAAACTTAAGACAGCAATAGTAAAACCTTTATTTAAAAAAAAATATAGAGACAAAACGGAATCCTACAGGCCTATTGCACTTACCGACATACTCAAATGTAGACAAAGTGTTTTTTTTTTTTTTTCTTTTCTACTTGGCGTCTCACAGTTCGGTCAAAGTGACCGGACACTGCTTAACCGGACTACCCTGTGGAGACTAAGCTATAGTATAACCTCCAGCCAGGCTTGCAAGAATTCTAAAGCTAAGCGATTGCGCTGAGGGCTACCCCAGTTGGGGTCGGACCTCGGCTCAGGGCGTCGCTGGGGGGACAACAACTAAGGCTGGATCTTAATAAAGTGATTCTACCATCCGTTCGAAAAAAGCCTACGTGGAGAAGAACGGACAAGAAACTCCGATTTACTAGCTTTATTCTAACTATTGCACAGCACGCGGGCTGGCTTGTAGATCTTGACGGGGACGTCGCGGCGGGCCTCGGCGGCGAGGACGGAACGAAGGCGGTCTGTGTTTTCTAAGTGTGCTGGTTTCTTTGTTGCTCTTTTGGAGCAGAGTAGTGGCGTCATCGGGGATGGAGAGAGTGAGCCTTGGACGGCGAACTTTGGAGATTTTGGAGGGTTCATAGCGGGAGGCCGCTTGAATTAAAGGGTTGTCTATTGTTTACCCGAAGATTATATACCATAATCATCATATTCCCGAATTTCATTTAACCGAATTTCATTTGCCCGAATGTTTTGTTTGCCCTAAAAGATATATGACATACTGTTAATTGCCCGAAACTTAGATACCATAAGATACGAGTGCCATACGTATTGTTTTTCATATTTTTAAGTGCCATAATAATTATCAAACCTAATATTTAAACGCCATAACGATTATTAGACATAACATTTAAAATATTCTATGCATGGTTGATGGTGGGCTTGGTCGACGGAGCCCCGCTTCGGGGCTCCGTCGACCAAGCTCCTACTTCGGGGCTCCTACTTCTGTGTGGTTTATAAAAAAATAATATCCGAGTCGGAGTGCCCTAAAATCCCGATTGCATCCAGTTTCTCCTGATATAACAACCGTTACATACCCAATGGCGATGGCAAATGATGTTATGGCATATGATAATTATGGCATGTGATAATTAGGACATGTGATAATTAGGACTTACAATGATTATGACAAATGATGTTATGGTAAGTGACTTTATGGGAAACAAAGCTTCTAGCACGTGACTAATATAGCAAATAAGAGTAGGGCAAATGAATATTACGTCGTATAATATAATGGCTATTGACTATTATGGCAAATGATATTAGGGTAAATAAAGTTTGGGCAAATGGCGGTATACCGAATTAAAGGGTTAGGGTGATTGACAGCAGAGTCGAAAAAGCGTTTTGCATTGCGTTTCTAAAACTGCTGGATTGTGGGGACTTTAAGATCGACATGGAGTTCCTGATTACGAATGTACCAGGTTGCTCCCGTGATCTTACGGAGGAATCGGTTTTGCAACCTGAAGCTTGTGAATATGATGGGGCTTTGCGTGTGCGAAGACAGCGCAGGCATAGGTCATGATGGGACGGATGACCATGGTGAAGGTGCCCAGCTTGCACTTAACATGAAGTACTTAACTACATGAAGTCTGCCTACAGCAAAGGCGGCCCGCGAGCGTGCCGCCTTAATGTGCTTGGCGAAAGTGAGATGATAGGTACTTGGCTTGCTCCTCTCAGTGGATCGGCTTATTTACGGTCAGGCCTTGAGAAGAGGACAGCCTGGCTTTTGTCGGGGTTGACTTCTATTCTCCCGAAACGGAACCACTTGGCCAAGGAGTTGGCGGCTCTCTGGAGTCTTAGGGCTATATTATTGGGACTTAGGCCCGAGTAATAGAGGGCTGTGTCGTCGGCGAATAGTGCCAACTGGCTCTCTTTACTTTTTGGGATATCGCTGGTGTACAGCGTGAAAGCTAGAGGGGATAATACGCAGCCTTGTTGGACTCCGGCTCGTATGGGGTGAGGGGAGGAGAGTTCTCCCTCGACACGATAGTGGAAAGTTCGGTCTGACAACCAGTCTCGTAAGATGAGCACGAGACGATCTGGCACGCCAAGTTTGTAAAGCTTATAAATTAAGCCATTGTGCCAGACTTTGTCGAACGCTTTCGCTATGTCGAAAAACAAGGCACCCGTCAACATACCACGCTGGAACCAAGATAGAAGATATTTTTGCTTAATGCAGTGTTGAAAATGGCCGTCATTAGCAACAATATATGTTGGGGGAGGAGTTTTAACACCTTATTGGTGATACCATCTAGGCCTGGGGCTTTTCTGGGGTGAAGCCTTTTGATGACCTCCGCTACTTCATCTGGGGTGACGGGAGGTAGTGGGTCATCAGGGTCTTCGACGGGAGGGAGGGAGGTCCTACGTGCGACTTCAGCGTCCACCATGTCTAGGTGAGCTTGGTCCACTGGTTGAGAGCTGGGTGTGCATTGAAGTTCGAGACTGTCAGCCAGGCATTCGGCTTTGTCAGAGACACAGAAAATTGGCATATGGTTTATTTAGACTTGCGCCAGTCATAGGAACGGACGCCATCGTTACTGCATATCATGGCAGGGCTGGTTCAATAAAAAGACATGAGGTTTTTTTTTTGGGGAAACTACGAATAGGGAACTTCTATTTAAAGCCCAAACAAGTACATCAGGGCAAGTTTTGGGTTGAAATGCCCAGACACCTGTAAACCTTTCTTTACTAAATACAATATACTAACTTTAACCTGAATTAAAATTATAATAATAATAATTTTAATAATTATTATATTTGCTTCATCATAGTTGGTTAACAATTCGAGATATCTTATATCCGTGACATACTTATCACTAAGGAGTTCCAGTGACACTCTGTGGTCTTCTTGATTTACGCAGACTTCTTTGACTTCGGATAAAAAATTGGAAATAAGTAATATACAGACACCTAACGGCGGGCAAGAAACATTAAAACACGAAACTCAGTCAAGTCATACTCAGAGAGTTATGATCTTTGCCGACCAATCTGGACATGATGTCCGAAACATTCTACAGTTTTATCTTGGGGAGAAATTTGCTGTGACATCATTTGTTAAACCGAATGCAACTACTGAAGAAGTACTGAAAACCTGCGTAAATACGTGTAAGGACTTTACCAAATCTGATTTTGTAATTATATTGGCAGGTTCAAATGACACAAACCCTATGGACTTTCAAACGTATCTACACCATACATTATGTCAATTAAAATTCACCAATGTTTTAGTCGGGCAAAATTACAAAAATAAGACCCTAAATGAAAAAAATGTCAACAATTTACTGAGGTATGTGTGTTATAATTGTAAGAATTCATCTTTTGTACATTTAGATAATGATTTTAATATGAAAACAAAATATATCACAAAGTTGAATGCTTGTAGGTTAATCCACAGGGAAATTTTGCATGTAAATTATAAAAGTAATTTTCAAAAATATACCGAAACTATATTTCAGAATAGAAATAAATGCACCAAGGATGTTGCTGTACAGACCTGTAGTCTGAATGATATTAGTGTACAAACGGACTCTAGTAATATAGTCACTCAAAATTTAGATGAGTTTTTTCGTGACAAAAAATGAGCCACGCTTAACAATTATTCATCAAAATATAGCCGGAGCCTTAAATAAACGTGACGAAATTTCGCTTTCCATATTAGATTTACTAAATAGCGAGATTAGCGTAGATGTACTGTGTCTTACTGAAACATTCTTGCTTGAAGGTACTGAAAAAAACTTTCGCTTAAAAGGTTTTACGACTGCAGCTTATTATTCAAGGAAAACTTCAAAAAGAGGGGGCGTTATTATTGTTATTAAAACCGAAATTGAATTTAAAATAATACAGGAAATACAAAAAATAAGCGAAACATGTGTATTTGAATGTTGTGGTTTAGAACTAGTTAAATACGGTATATTGTTAATATGTGTATATAGAACGCCTTCATCAAATGTAACGATCTTTCTTAATAAATTAGAAACTCTATTGAGGACGTTGTGTCGTAATACAAAAAAGAAAATTATTATATGTGGGGATACAAATATCGATATTTTAAAACAATCAAAGGAAAGTAGGGAATATAATTACTTGTTAAAAAGTTACAACATAAAACATGCCATCTTGACACCTACTAGAGTAACAGAAAAGACACAAACTTGCATTGATCATATCATAACCAACATAGAAATAGGGAGTGCAAAAATACATAATTTGGGGTTATCAGATCACTCAGCTCAATCGTATTCTTGGACTGTTACAAAAATATATCAACCAGTTTTAAAGTGGTGGTATCAATTTAAACGGGACTATAGTAATGATAATAAGGAAACATTTTTAAATTCAATCTCATGTCTGTCTTTTAGTGACGTATTTGAAGAAAACTCAACAAACGAAGCATTCCACAAATTTATCGATACATATCTGCTATTTTATAACTTATGTTTTCCTATCATTCGCGTAAAAGTTACAAATAAAGAATTAAACAAATTAAACTGGCTTTCTAAAGGTATAAAAATAAGTTGTAAGAATAAAAGTAAATTACACTATAAATTAAAATATAAAAAGAATGAATCTCATAAAAACAAGTACAAAAGCTATTGTAATTTATTGAAAAAATGCATATTAACGTCTCGGAAAAACAATAACACTAAATACATAAATAAAGCACAAAATAAGTGTAAGGCAGCGTGGAATGTAATAAAAAAGCATACTGGCACAGATTTAAAACGCTCCTGCACTACAAAAATTACTTTGGACAACGGTGACTGTACAAATCCTGATTCAATTGCAAATCATTTCAATAATTTTTTCATTAACACGGTTACAAATAGTAGCACTGATTATAAAAATTCAAGATGTAAGCAAATGGATCATATTGAATCAATCACTTATTCAATATTTTTGTACCCACTGGATAGTAGTGATCTTAAAAAAATTGTGATGTCTCTAAATGATTCCAAAGCTTGTGGTTATGATAATATTCGCACAGACATCATAAAACTGTCAGTCAATATAATTCTAGAGCCACTTCTACATATTGTTAATCTTTCTCTGGAACAAGGAATATTTCCCGATTTTTTAAAGAGATCAGTAGTGAAACCAATATTTAAAAAAGGGGATAGCACTCGAATGGACAACTACAGACCCGTGACTCTGATACCTATATTTTCTAAAATTTTTGAAAAAGCGTTTCATTACAAGTTAGCAAATTTCATTGAGAAGCATAAGATTATTAAGGACGAACAAAATGGGTTTCGTAAAAATAGAAATACATCTTTAGCAGCCTTTCAATTAATAAAAGAAATAACAGACTGTATTGATAAGAAAATACCTGTTACAGTTTTGTTCATGGATATGAGTAAAGCGTTTGATCACGTTTCTCATGAACGATTATTGGAAAAGGTTTCCAGATACGGAATCAGAGGAACTGCATATAACTGGCTGGAATCTTATTTGTCCGACAGAGTACAGTCAGTGGAAGTAAATAATTATAATGACCAAACTAAAGCGGTAGAATCATTCCAATCTTCGATTATGTTTAATAGATATGGTGTGCCACAGGGCAGTATTTTAGGGCCGCCATTGTTTTTGCTCTACATAAATGATTTCCCAGAAGTTATAAAGCATAAATGTGTACTGTTTGCCGACGATACTACAATCATAATCAAAGGAGAAGATAAAAATTCATACGAACAAGAAATAAACATTGCTCTTCAAAGAACTATAGAGTGGCTAGAGGCTAATAATTTAAAAGTTAATATTAATAAAACAAAATTTATGCAATTTCATACCTATCGATCAAAACCGTTGGCCCTAAATATATCTTATAAAGGGGTCGCCCTGTCAGAAACTGACTCTGTTAAGTTTCTTGGGATAAATTTAGATAAATTTTGCTCATGGAAAAATCATATAAATGACATTTGTCGTAAAATAAATAACTTTATATACCCTTTGAGGCGTATTAGTTGCGAGGTATCAAGAAATGCCGCAATAACGGCTTTCCATGGCTATATAACCTCCACTCTAAGGTATGGCATTATCCTATGGGGTCGTTGTGTGGAGATTGATCAAGCATTCGTAATGCAAAAAAAGTGTCTAAGAGCTATATTTGGGTTGAAGCAAACAGAGTCATGTCGTCCGTTCTTTAGAGAATATAAAATACTAACTCTACCATGTATTTATATATTAGAATCCTGTATATTTGTCTTCAAACATAAGACACTTTTTCAGCAAGCGACAAGCTACTATGCCCCACGATCTATGTATACTAATAAGTTATTCCAACCGAGGACGAATCTCACATTTACAAGTAACAACAGCTATATTATGTGTATAAAAGTGTATAACAAAATACCAAATTCTATAAAAACGTTACCATTTTCTAGATTTAAAATGAATTTGACGAGGTTTTTAATTGAGAAATGCTTTTATAGTATTCATGAGTTTTTAGATTATAAATTATAAGTTATGTAAATCGCACGTACATTTTCAACTATTATTATTATTGAGTGGCGAAACTCTCCTCTTAGTGACATTATTATTATTGACATTATTATTAGTGACATTATTATTATTGACATTATTATTATTGACATGTCCTTTATTAATTACATTTCTTATAAATTACATTTTTAAATATTTTTATAAAATAAATTTAAAACAAAAACATTTAAAAATATAAAAAATAGAGGCCAACCGGTATCGGGAACAGGGTCCAAGCTACCGGCGGTCAGGGCTCCAGAGAAAGGAACCTCCTAACAATGCGAGCCGTGTCCAGCAGTACTGCTTTCTGGATCAGGCCCTTGACCCAGCCGCCTAACGAGAGCCTCCTAAGGTGTTGGTCGAGGCTCGTGGCTATTAAGCCATTGGCCGACACGACTATCGGTACAATGATCGCTGTGTCCACATCCCACATGTCGACAACCTCGCGAGCCAAGTCAAGATACTTGATTTGCTTATCTTTCTCGGCTTTCACGAGGTTCCCGTCATGCGGGACGGTAATATCAACAATCATTGCACGCCTCTCGATTCGGTCCACCACCACAATATCAGGCTTATTGGCTACAATAGTCCTGTCAGTGATGATGGACCGATCCCAGTACAATGTGATACTGCCATTATCGAGAACTGGGTCGGGCACATACCTGTAGTACGGTACCTCCGATGCCACAAGAGTGTATTTCAGAGCAAGTTGCTGATGGATAATCCTGGCTACAAGGTTGTGCCTATGCAAGTACTCTTCGTTAGCTAGACGAGAACAACCAGAGATAATGTGGCGGATCGATTCACCCGGACGGTGACATGCCCGACAGATGTCAACCGTGCCATCCTTCACAATAAATCTCCGGTAGTTATTCGTCATGATAACTTCGTCCATAATTGCACAGACAAAACCTTCGGATTCCCCAAAGAGGTCACCGAAACGCAGCCAGGCTACGGACGCTGATTGATCTACATCGGGCCCATGTAGAGCCCGGAAAAAGCGTCCGTGAAGCTCCTTACTCTGCCATACTTCCCTGCGGTCTTTAGTATCAAGCACTACAGGCTTGCGCCAGTTCTCATTCGCCAAGGAGAGCGGGGTGAGTCCCTTGTCCACTGCTACTACATCTCGATGCATACCCACGTCGGTGTTTAGAAAGTATTCCCTGAGATTGCATATCTCGCGGTTGTGGAGGTTTTTGGCATTTAAAAAGCCACGGCCTCCACACTTCCGCGGGATATACAATCTCATGACCGATGATCGTGGGTGATGCATTCGATATGCAGTCAGCAGTGTGCGGACCCGCCTATCCAGGGCGTCAAGTTCCGTTTGAGTCCATTTGAGTATGCCGAAAGAGTACATCAGTACCGGCATGACCCAACCGTTGAAGGCGCGCACCTTGTTTCCGCCCGAAAGAAGGCTATTGAATACCTTCTTCAGGCGGCCAAAGAAGCGCTCCCTCAACGATTGCTTCATGTCAGTAGTGCTGATACCTAACGCTTCCGACATACCCAAATACTTATAGGTTTCGTTTGGAGAGAGGGATCTCAGGTTTATGGAACCCGTGACTTGAACTCCTACGGATTCCACAATCTCCCCTCGCTTTACATGCATGACCGCACATTTGTCCACACCAAACTCCATCCTGATGGCGCTACTAAAAGTTTCAGTTACTTTTAGTAGCTCCATCAGTTGAAGATTGTTGGGGGCAAAGAGCTTCAGGTCATCCATGTAAAGGAGGTGAGATATAACCTGACTACCTCTCTTCAATCGATAGCCCAGCCCTGAATTCTCCAACAGCTTGCTTAGAGGATTCAGGGCTAGACAAAACCAAAGAGGACTCAAACTATCGCCCTGGAATATACCTCGCTCGATCCTTACAGGTTCGCTATTCCTCTGGATATTTCGACATCCTGGATAGCGAAGGACTGTGCTCCATTGTCCCATACACGACATCAAGAAGCTGCGTAGAGTTGTATCTATTTTATACAATTCTAGCACCCTCATGAGCCATGTATGAGGAACCGAGTCATAGGCCTTCTTATAATCTATCCAACATGTCGACAGATCCTTTCGGGAACGCCGAACCTGTTGGCTAATGGCCATATCTATGAGGAGTAGCTCCTTAGTACCGCGGGACCCGTTCCTACATCCATTCTGAGAGGCCGACATGATCGAGTTATTATCGACGTGTTTATTAATTTTATCTCTCAAAATGGATGTAAGAACCTTATAGACCGTCGGTAAACATGTAATAGGTCTATAATTTTTGGGTTCCGCGGTGCTACCAGCCTTGTGGAGCAGGTGGGTAATTCCTGTTGTAAGGAACTTGGGTAGCGAACCAGACTCTAAGGCTGCCTGGTACTGAGATGCCAAACGAGCGTGCGACCTTTGTAGCCATTTTATCCAGAAGTTGTGCAGCCCGTCCGGCCCTGGAGATTTCCAGTTCGGCAACGGACGGACTGCACGGGCTACATCTTGGGGGCTGATCGTGATAGCCCCCATTTCTTGTATTGGATCGCACGCTCGCTCAACCTCCCGAGTCCATTCACCTTCGGTGTGACTGACAGGCACCGACCAGATGCTGCGCCAAAATGTGAGCATGGCTTCATCATCTGGCAGGGGCGTATCAGGCATATCAGTTATTACAATATTTGAATTTGAACGTAACACGGCTACAAAGACAAACAATCAATATACCTAGCTTTATCCAATTATGTTGGGGTTGGCTTCTAGTCCAACCGGATTCAGCTGAGTACCAGTGTTTAACATGGAACGACTGCCTATCTGATCTCCACAACCCAGTAACTGGGTAATACGACGCCCCTTGGCAAGACTGGTGTCAGATCTCAGGTTTCTGACTACCCATAAAGACTGTCAAAGATCTACAAATGACAGCCGGGAGCAACGGCTTAACCTGCTTTCCGAAGAACGGAGGCAACTCACTATGTAAATATACGACCGACCTCGACAAACGTTGCGAACCTTGAAGATCGATCGGTGTGGCAGTTATTATTTAGCCACGACCTCCTCGGGTCATAAAAACAAACATGTTTTCTAAAACGTGTACAGTTCAATCTTGATATCAAATTGGAGATTTACTAAAACTAAAAATATGTATAAGACGAAATATACCTACCTACTGTAGATGTTAAGATAAAGCTAAGCCCCTTAACTCAAGTCATCGTGACTAGATCCAAGACTAATAGGAATCTAACCAAACGTAGCGAACCGGCTGTTTCGGAGAAAATTGTAGTACGTAATTGGGTATTGAACAGGCATAATGTGAAGAACAATGCATGACCCTGAGGCACTAGACAAAAACGACTGTTTAAGTATACGCGATTGGTGCTATGATTATAAAAAAAATCTAAAATTTCAACTATGTCAATAACTTCACCGATTCAATCCCGATTCATTTTCTGCTAGTTATAGCATTTCACTTTGTCTAGCCTCTTATCGCCATATTATAGTTTTTTGAAAATAAACCAGCCGGGCGAGCACGGCCTATGTGATACGAAACGATGATAATAAAATGTGGCTCAAGCCTATCACAGCAGGCCATGCTCGCCCGCCAGGTCACTAATGATTAAATCAATAATATCATGAAAACAAAGACGATGTAAAATGAACATTATCACTTTTTTATTGTAACTCTAAAAAAATTCTCAAAGATTCTCTTAAAAGTAGGTATGTCCTACGAAAATACAGAGAGGTATTACTTATACTAAAATAGAAATCGTACATTATGTTTTATTATTATTTGATATGGGTTTATACTTTTACGTATTTTATTTATTTTGATATTTCAAAATCTGAGATGTTAGAAAATAAGATTTTTTAAATACTATCTACACCTTTAAAAAAATTACCTAAGATGACCTTGTATTTGAATAACTGTGATAAATAAAAAAAAAATAAAAAAAGATATGTACCATTTCTTGCCTGAAACACAAGATTACCCAGTTCAGGCACATAACATGTGTGAGGTGGACATAGATTTAAGCAAAACATTGTACTTATTGTTCAATCTTATAATTTCAAATAAACTTATTTTTGGTATCGTGTTTTCCCAGCACTTGACTAGTTGAAACCAGTCAAGTGCTGGGAAAACACGATACATTCACGGGTTACAGCTAAGAAAATTCAGCGTGTATTGTGTATTTAAGATGAGGGTGACTTTTCCTCGTTCAGCTGCATGAATTTTCGAACATATTATACAGCTATTTAATATGGAGGCTTTCTGTAGGTTTTGGACCAAAACAAAACAAATACTAAGATTCTTAGACATTTTCAAGCACTTTTAGTATTTAAGATTATGCTTACAAGCCATCAAATTATAATTTGAGATCGGCAAAAAAGTAATTCCTTTGTAGTTCACTTTCCACGAAACAGTTCAAGGAGTTTTAATCAAACGTGAATACCAATTTATTGAAAATGATCCTGTTTGAAGAAACAGACTAGTGTATATTAATAGTTATTTCTGCGTAATAATGTCATTAATTTATTTAATTAGTACCTCCTGGGCTTCCATAGATAGCCGCAAGCGAAAAGAAACAAAGGAAAAAAGTATTTTATTTTATACGATCACACAACTGACATGCATACCTTTTTTGTCTTCGGGAGGAAACTCTCAGGGCAGCTGCTGGAGGCTTGGGGTAAAGACCAAGGAGCGTGGGATGTTGACCTTAATAAAAGCACACGGGTGATCACCATCAGCAGATGGAAGAGGCCCCGTGACCATTTGATACCAATTGACTACACGGTTGGCGCAGAGGTTGAGCGATAGGATGCTGCGCTGCGTGTCGCGGGTTCGATTCCCGCACGGAACATATTTTTGTATGGCCTAGAGATAGTTGTTCCAGATCTGTCTTATGTATGTGAGTATAAATTTTTGTAAACGTATACGATACAGGAAGAAATTCCTAGTGTGGGGCAAAGTTTTTCAAAACAAAAAAAAATACATAAAAATCGAAACCCCCGTGCAACAGCTGTTAAAACACATCCTTTGATGGCAACACAAAGTCATTTTATTTATGTATTATCTGTAACATTATATTATCTGTGTAAAGAACTGACATACGTTCCCTTCTTTATATCCTGTGTCTTTGACCAACACGTTTCATGTAAGCGATAGTAAAATATTAATAAAACACGCAAATTGTATCAATTACCAGTCTACATCATATAGAGCCCATTTAAAAATAAAAAAGCTGAATCCAGATTTAACCGTTTAACACTGGGGAGATTGTAAAACGAACTGAAATGAACACCTTCAAATTATATTAACACGTGTTTTCATAGATACTGTACTACTGATATTTTTTTCCTAGAACAGATTCTATAAAAAATCGTGTAACAATTTTTATTAAATTATGCAAAATTTCTCAATATTACTCACCATGTTATGAAAATGTGTGTATTGAGTAACAATTTCCATGAAATTGCTGACTTAAATAATGTAGGACATTTTAATATTTCTATGAAAGATGAAGGTTGAACCGAGTCCGAAGGCGAAAATCGACTCCCGTAACAGAATTTAATACAAATAGTTCACACAACTACTAAGAAATCACATAAACAATTTCATTGCAACGATTCGCTATTCAAATGTCTTGTAAAGAGAGTTAACCTGAACTTAAATTTGTTTACGTCAGCTGTGAAACTCTATGCAAAGTAGCATTAAAATGAAGTGTTATTACAATTTGTGCTTAAGTTTATTCAAGTAATGAATGTTGGGATTGTCAAATCAATTGTTTATGTTAAGTATATCTACTCGATTATGCAGAATTTCAATGTTTTATAATGTGATTTTTAATTTCGTAGACTTAACAGACATTTGGGGGGTTGTCACTTTATCGTTACTTAAAAATAGTGACGTATCCTGACTATCCCGAGTGGTCGAAAGTTGATCGAAAATGGAACTATTTCACGGCAAAAGAATTAACATTGTTAAGAAACTACTACTTTTTATCGATCGTATTTATTAAATTGTTGATTTCATATGTAACACAATAAAAGTGTGTATGAATTTAATAATATTACGATTATTATTTTTAAAACATTTATTTACACCAATTAATTAAATTAAATTGATTAATCATGTCTTATCGATTCGATGAATCACATATGATTGAGCCCTACCTACAACACTATGCACCGCGCTTGCAACATTTTAAAAAAATAAGGTCATTTGTAGCTGTCAGTAGTCTACGAAATAAAAAATCACAGTATTGGTATCTGATTTAAAAGTGTTTTTTTTTTCTGATTGGTAATTAGTCTAAAACACAGTCACTGTTAGTTGATTTAAGGCTGGTTGGATATTTGAAGTTGAGAACGTTTCCAAACCCACTTTAACGTCAAAGTTTGACAGGTTTGCATGTTAAAAAATAGACATAGAGAACTAAAATAAATAAGCGTTTTCTGTCTAGTTGTCAAGTGAACAGGATCAGAAAAGTGTGAGAGAGACAAAGTGATCGTGTGGCCCTGTTCTTGGTTTTGGTATTAGCCACTCAATCGCTTTGAAGAGTAGTTAATTTTGTGACGGTAATGCTCAACTTCAAAAAAGTCACTTCACTAATTATTAAGCCTGATTGATACGCTTTACACCCCTAATGACTTCTCCCGCTCTGGGTGAAGCGGAAGGGCGTGTCAGACTTTTACTGACTAAAACCCACCCATGTTCCTTCAGTTGCTTGTGCCTGGGCCGCGGTAACTCTCTTTCAAATTTATCCGCGACCCAGACAAACATCGTCCCTAGCGGACCCCGTCAGTTTTGCTGACATCTCTTTGAGGCGCGCGTGGAACACTACACGCCGTCGACTCGGGCCTGGTCCTTATCGGACGGCGAGCTACCCATTACTCGCCGTCCGCAAGCCCGCGCCTACGGTGGCCGGAAATCGGCTTGCGACTCCCGACGCCCGGGGCGTCTCCTGCGGTGGCTAGGGGCGTGAGGGCGTCTCCGTTGCGCCTCCCTCACGCGTTCTGCCTCCTCCTTTGCGAGCATTACTGCTTCGCTGAAGGAGGCGACAGCTTCCCATGCCCTCTCGCTCCGTACCATGGCCTGAACCAAGGCCGGACGCGAGAGGTCGCCACCGCTGATCGCCTCCATGAGGACACGGCGGTGCTCGGCCCAAGCGGGGCAGACCTCCACCGTATGTTCTACCGTGTCCGCCGGGCGATCCACACAATGGTGACACCCGGGCGTTTCTTCCCGCCTTATCCTGTACAGGAACCTCCCGAAACAGCCGTGTCCGGTGAGGACCTGCGTCAGGCGGAAGGTGAGGACGCCGTGGCACCTCTCAAGCCACTCCTCAAAGAGGGGCCTTATCGCCGCAATTGTGGCGTGCCCAGCATTGGGTTGCAACAGTCGCTCTCCCCATGTCGCCATGAGATCCTGCCGGAGTTCTGTCCGCCAAGCCGCGATTTGTCTTGGCAGTGGGGTTTCGCCCCGGCGTTTCGCCTCCCCTCGCCACTCCCAAATTTGTGCGAGGACTTTTGCTTCTAGATCCCATGGCGGCAATCCGGCAAGGAGGCTCGCCGCTTCACTGGAGACCGTGCGGTATCCCCGGACCAGCCGGATGGCCATGACCATTTGGGACGCGTTCAACCAGCGGGCTGGTCGCCGCCTCAGGGAACGCGCCCACACCGGTGCACCGTAAAGGGCACGCTTTACACCCTAATACTGTTATTTAAAAAAAGCGTATTCAGATAATTTAGGCAAAAAGAATCTAGAAAAGCAAAGATTTAAAGTAAATTGGCCAAAATCACGCAAAATAAAGAGTTCAAGAATACTAATGAGACAGACGAAACAAAGCCATCTCGCCCTATTAATAAGTGCCTTCGTCATAAAGAAAACTCCAAAAGGCTTATTCCCCTCTTTTTTAATGTCCAAACGGACTTTAGGTCAATAAACAATTCCTTATTTACATCGCAAATGCCCGCAAATTAAGTTCGTTTAAATGCCGTTGTCGCTACAATCGTTTCAAACGGAAATTCCACTTTACCAAACGGTTTATTCTGCTTCCCTTTGTCCAGTTTACGGTGTCTGAGTAAATGTTGTTAAAAATATCCTTCTTTTCTCACCATAATTGCTTCAACTAAAATGCAATATTAAAGAAATTATCGCTATTATTTTTCACTTTCAAAAGTTCCACTTTACTCGACGTAAACTAAGGTACGCATTTTAATTTCAGAAAATGAAGCCAGCAGTTATAAACGCGGGACACACTCAACCGACGGTTTTTTTATAAAAACCGGCCAAGTGCGCGTGGCAGTAATAGGGTTCCAAAGTTGCATAATAATGCGGACTAAGAAGAGGGTTTTTTGTTGTTACATGAACATTACAACGATTTCAGCTGCTCACAATGTGTAAAAAGGGGCCCAAAAAAGACGATGCGAAGAAGGAGTTATAAAAACTTGTGTTACAATAGTATATTATGCAACTAGTGAATAAAGGACGGTTTTAAAGCGAGGGCCATAGATGAATCACGAACAAGTGAAGGATTCTAACAACTGAATCACGACCGTAGGGAGTGATTCATGATGATTGAATCACGAGCATAGCGAGTGATTCAAGTGTTAGAATCCTGAATGACGCGAGTGATTCATGGCCCTCGATATAAATCCGTTTTATTCAAGAGTTGCATACTATATTTTATACCATGACTTCGAGAAAAAGAAGGATTTAAGCCAAAAGCACAAAGAATAATAATAAATAAATAAATGGTTTATTACCTTCAAAATTTACAGAAAATGAGAAACCCTAGGGCTTCACATTTTTTGTAAATTGAACCTAAGCCTTTGAGTTTGAGTTACCTAAACAGCACCTGTGTTTCAGAGGCCAGTGACCACCTCCGTTAAGTTACATAATTATAATTAATTAAACACCAATGCAATTAATATTAGAATTACAATCCAAATAAGTATTCACTAAATATCCTAGACCAAAATAAAATCATTATCAAAATCCTAAATATAAACAAACTCAAAATTAAATCGACGAAGGAGTTTGAAATTCGAATATTCTTTGCACAAGAAGTTTGTATCGAGTATTTTATGCGCAAGTAGGTTGTATTGCATTGAGATGGAGCTCAAATATATATTGGTGTGTTCTAAATTCAAACAACAAAACAGTGATTAAAAGTGCTTTTTATTCACTGTTTTCAGTGAATAAAATAAGCTTTTTAGAGGGGGAATGGTATAAAAAATATTATCTATCTGAGTACCACCGCGGGTACAGGCAAGCGTTTGTAATAAAGATTTATAACCAGCTTCACTTAATAATTTGAATACTGCAGTATTGCCGTTACGGAGATAGTCTTCGTTAAGAAGTTTATAAATCGAAAACAAATATTTTAGTATGGGTATTTTCAAACAACCTACTCAACTACCAAAAAGTATAATCAAATTATTCAATGATAGGAATTAACAATCAACGTAAATAAGCTGCAATAAATAATCTATATAAAGGACTTCAATTACGAAAGGAGCCGATATGAGCGCGCGTTAGAGTCACGGGGAATAGTATGGTTCGTTCCTAGATCCTCGGACGCACGCTCCTTGATCCTCATGCACCTCTAATCTGAGGTATTCGCTATTTCGTTCTCGAAAGTTCTACGCTACTCAATTAGTGATGTGATCGGTTCAAATATTGATTTTATAGATGGATATCGACAAAAAAAAAGTAATTTAATATTTCTATAAGATAATATTATGAACAGGCCTGCCCGTCTCAATGAGCATAATTGAATTAGTACATCATTTCAAATTTATTTTATATATAAAAATTACAAACCTCCAAATAACAAAAAAAACTAGGTCTTATTTTTTCGAATTAAGTAATTGGGTATCTATCGATATCGGTTATATAAATAAAATTGCAATGTTTTATATTGCACTTATGTGACCAAGGTTGAGTAGTGGTAAATATCGACCTATGACACGAATGTAAACCTTACGGCAAATGCAATTAAGTTTATAATTGCGACGACTGAGAATACCGCCTTCTTTGATCGGGTAACTTTACTTGGCAATCGAATCTTATTTGACTTTAGATTACAAAACGTCGAAAATGCTTCTGCACTAACACAAAATAGACTCAACCACGCGCATGCGCCGTTGTTGGCAGTACCGGTCCGGCTACGGACCGGTACTGCCAACGACTCCGCCCACTCCAATGCATTATTCGAGCCTAAACATTTCTCATTTAAAAATCATTATTATTAAGGATGTTATTACTTTAGTTTTGTATATTTTTACATGGTTCATAAGCTTATATTTACTATCTGTTTAACATAGCTAACAACGTTATTTAAGTAATTTTGCAATGACATTTGTACTAAAATTTTACTGTTCTAAGCATATTTTATAAGTTGGTCGACTATTAATCGTAAACGTGTAAAGCCTGTTATGATTTAATTTTTTTATATTTTTACATGGTTCATAAGCATATATTTACTATGTTTTACACAGCTAACAAGGTTATTTAAGTAATTTTTCAATGGCATTTGTACAAAATTTTTACTGTTCCAAGTACATTTTATAAGGCGGTCGACTATTACTCGTAAACTTGTAAAGCCTACTTAGCGGTGATAGTTTTTCTTTTAATTTCGTTATATATACTACTGCCTCGATTTTTTTTCAGACAGGCAAGAGCAACCATTTCGCTGGCAGAGGGGGGGGGAGGAAGGCAACAAAAATTAGCTATTTAAAGCTTAATTTTACGCAAACGCATCTCTGAATCGAAAAATGGTTTAAACAAACCCGTAATATTTTTAAATGATCTATCCAACGATACCCCACACCACGTCTATAGAAGGAAACCCAAAAAAAAACTTGATTTTATTTTACCACTTTGTCGGAATTATTAATATGTATATCCATGCTAAATTATAGCTTTCTAGTACTTAGACACTCTGAGTTAAGCTGCGGACGGACAGACGGACAGAACGAAACTATAACGGTTCCTTGTTGACTTCGGAATCCTAAAAAGGCATATTTTTACGTAAATGTCCACATACTAAAACGCAAATCGTGGACGACTGCAACTGCCTGTTAAATGTTGATTTGTTAAAACAACTAAAGAGTTGTCTAAAGTGCACTGAAAGCGTTTATGAATAAGCCTTCAATGCATTTTATTTGTGAAACAAAATCACATTGAATTACTCTAAGATATACCTAAATAAGTTATTGGACATAATTCTGAAAAGGCACAAACCTTGTGGAATTTTCTACTCCAGAATAATTCCGTACAGGTACATCTAAATAAAATTTTATTCATTAGGTAGGTACACTGCACTTCTTGACTGTGCTCAAGTACGTTTTTTTTTGTTATAGGTTCACGCTTGACCACTATCTCACCTGATGGTAAGCGTTGATGTGGTCGACGGTGGAGCAAGCTTGCCTAGAAGTAACCTATTCACTCTTGACTTAAAGACCCCTAGATTGTAGATATCGGGAAACACAGACTCCGGCAGAGAATTCTACTCCTTAGCTGTACGCATAATAAAAGTATTCTCAAAACATTTAGTGCGTATGGATGGGATGTCCACCATGTACCAATGGCGCATCGCCGTACATGTGGTAGTCCGATGATGAAACGGGCTGGGCGGAATTAGATCATGCAATTCCATCGCAAACTCCCCGAAATGTAACCGATAAAAAACCGACAAGTTGGTTACTCGGCGACGGTGTTCAAGGCTCTGGAGCTTTGACTTAACCAGTGCCTCATCGTCAATAAGCCTCTTGGCCCGCTTTTCGATCGACTCCAGTGCATCAAGCTGGTATTTAGCAGATCCGTCCCAGAGATGAGAACAGTACTCCATGCATGTTCGAACTTGCGCTTGGTACAAGCTGAGCAGCTGTTCTGGCGTGATGTACCTTCTGACCTTTGCAAGGATCCCCAGCTTTTTGGCAGCCAGGAGAGCGTACTATTGAATAGGGGAATGAGAATCTCGCACGCTTGATCTCTCTTGTGGGGTACAAGTTACAATGTCGGATAAAACGAAATGTAGCAAGTAAATTGATTGCAATTGTGTTCGTTGAGGACCCATCGTTGGCCACATAGGGAAAAGTTAACTACTTACACAATTTTATCATTGCTCGGTTCATAAACAGACAACGTTTTCTTTTTTTCAGTGTTCTGTAAGCGTACTCTCATATTCCCTTGTTACTCGTGTCATACCATAAATTAACTTATACCAAACCAACAAAAGAGCTAATAAAACGATATCAGAGAAAACAAAAGCAAATAAAATAAACCGTTAATATGTATGCAGTCATTGCATTTGCATTGCAAAAATTGCAAATGCGTTACGTTATTGAGCACGGCCCTATGGGCACAGTCTCGTATGGGCATGGTCCCAAATGGGCACGTGTCGTTTTGAACTGGATTATGTTGTCTTGTTATTTTAATAACTTAGCGTATGTTAACTAACGTTAATATTATGATTTTGGACATTAGTCAGTTTACGTGTGATCCTCGATCTGTGCCTGCTAGTCGAGAAGTCAGTCTGGGTAATTGTATGTGTGTAGGCACTAGCATATATTAAAGTACAGTTGTAACATTTTCTTGTGCCCGAAACTCGGCTATTGCGGTTACACACAAACTTTAGAACATTTGAGCCAATAGCCCGCCCGCCGCTAAAGCCTTTTGATTTATCTATAAAAAATGATATTTTTACCAGATGCCAAAACCAAACAGATGTCAAGGTCTTTAAATTAGCGCATGAAAATGAATGTTACAACCGTCCCGAACCTATAGTATTTTTTTTTTATGAAGATCGTAATCAAATAAAAAAAAACATAAATATTTACACGCGCAACTAATACATATTTACTAAACTATCAACTAGTTAGTGAGAGATTTTTTCAAATACAATTCGTTAGCAAACTACAACATTTTCGGCGAATGCTTTACTTACGCAATCGTCAATCAGAATTATTTATGAAGACTTCGAATTTAGAATTAGGTATTCTAAATAAGATCGAACTAGGTACCCAATTTTTAAAACATTTTCGAATTTCAAGTGTAAAGTATTGCTGAGATCTTCTTCAAAATATTTCCCTTGAGTAAGTAGGTGATGAATATTTTTGAATGCTTTCAATAAATTGAATGTTTGCAATATATTCGATATTTTCATAATGTTCCCGAAGTGCGAACGGCGGCGACACTCCCTGTAGACTTTGTAAAATTGTAAAAACATTTGCAGTCTACATTGTTTAAATTTAGTAGGTGAGTTTTTAGTAGTGTGTAGTATATATTGTTGATGAAAGCTTTTTTGGTTGCCCAATCTAGATTTCTCTCTCAAGATGATTTATTTACTATGTATAAATGTACAGGCATACAGACATACTTTCATCGCTCTCTAGAGCTTTCACCCCAGAGTAACCGTTTTCAGCAACTTGGATTTCAGTCGTAGAATTGTATATATCATCCCTTTTATTAATATTGTGCTTTTACTTTGATATTATCCGGAGTATATTTGCTTAGGCATCAGTCCATATTAGATTTGAGTCACGTGCGTCGTCGTTCTAATAAACCTGGGCCGTAAATTTGCAGTCTACCTTCAATAACGAAAATATTTTTCAAAAAATTAACTGAACAATTTAAATAATGTACTCAACTGCGCATTTTTAATGATGGTTTGTTTTAACAGAACCCTTCTTCAATACAATAAGACCATTAAAAATGTTTAATAGAATAAACATTTTTAGGATTCAAATGAGGGTAACGGAAAGCGATTGTATTCAGCACAATACTTTTCAAAAGCCTTCGGGCTCGCTTATCAAATTCTTGCCCGCACTGAGAGAAAAGAATTTCAGTCAGTTATGCTCCAGTTATAAAACAATTAATTTATCATAGTTTGAGACTTAGATGACAATAAATAATTATTTGAATATGTTTTACTTGGTGCAATGGCCGAGATATCTTCGCTACAGCCCACAAGTCAACCCACAGATACATAGGGAATAGATAACTACACTGTTAATAAGGAAAATATGGAGTGCTATTCCTCTATCCTAGAAACTGACTGTATCTAGAATGGAATTTCTAATTGAATGCGAAAGCCGTGTTGCTGTGCCCGACAGGGTCCACATAATTGTTTCTGTAAATTATATTTACCAAATGTGTGTGCTTTATGGATACAATAAATTGAATTTGTATCTGATTTTTCAAGTCATGTTGAAATTGTTTGTATCGGGATCGAATTACTTCGTTTCTGCACTCTCTTTGTATATGAACTTTGTTGACATAACGCTCCTGCAGGCTCCTGGAAGCGCCAATATGACAGTGAGCGACAACAATTTTCATTTTTCTTTTTTATTCGAAGCCTGAATATTTTGTTTGTTTAACTTGGAAGATTACTAGCCTTCGGGAACCTACTTTTAGTAGATGTTGCGAGAAAAATACTTGCATTGGTTAGGTCTTTTAGTTTTGGAGGTTTATATATTATAAGCAACCAGTAATCAAAGATGGCTTAGTACCTTGTTTCTGTTCCGGGAAATAGTAATCTATTTCTATACTATAGTCAAGTAAATACCCTTTCGACCCATACAATACAGTAGGATATGTCTTATAGGATTATATTCAGACCTTTGAACAGTTTCCATCTCTAGATAGATGCAAAATCTTGCCGCAATCATTAATCTGGTAGATAAGCACGTTGATTACAGTATAATGTCCATGGCATCTTTTCCCGTAGTGGTTGGATTGGGTCATGTTAAACAGTGGGCATTAACGGGTTAATGTGTTGATGAGACACAGTTGAAACCACAATGATGTTTACTTGTAGTGTAAATACATGTAGCGCAAATAGAATAAATACACAACTAATGATAAAAGCCTTCTTTCGGGCGGAAGCAAGGTTACCGTAACCTTCAACGGTTGGGTCATGCCGGTATTGATGTACTCTTTCGGCACACTCAAATGGACTCAAACGGAACTTGACGCCCTGGATAGGCGGCTCCGTACACTGCTGACTGCTTATCGAATGCATCACAGACGATCGTCGGTCATGAGATTGTATAACCCGCGGAAGTGTGGAGGCCGAGGCTTTTTTAGTACCAAAAACCTCCACAACCGCGAGATTTGCAATCTCAGGGAATATTTTCTACACACCGACGTGGGTATGCATTGTGATGTAGTAGCAGTGGATAAGGGACTCACCCTGCTCTCCTTGGCGAATGAGAACTGGCGAAAGCCTGTAGTGCTTGACACTAACGACCGCAGGGAGGTATAGCAGACTAAGGAGCTTCACGGACGCTTTTACGGGCCCTACATGAGTCCGATGTAGACCAATCAGCGTCCGTAGCCTGGCTGCGTTTCGGCGACCTCTTTGGGGAAACCGAAGGTTTTGTCTGTGCAATTATGAACGAAGTTATCATGATGAATAACAACCAGAGATTTATTTTGAAGGATGTCACGGTTGACATCTGTCGGACATGTTACCGCCCGGGTGAATCGATCCGCCACATTATCTCTGGTTGATCTCGTCTAGCTAACGAAGAGTACTTGCATAGGCACAACCTTGTAGCTAGGATTATCCATCAGCAACTTGCTCTGAAATACACTCTTGTGGCATCGGAGGTACCGTACTACTGGTATGTGCCCGACCCAGTTCTCGAAAATGGCAATATCACGTTGTACTGGGATCGGTCCATCATCAATGACAGGACTATTGTAGCCAATAAGCCTGATATTGTGGTGGTGGACCGAATCGAGAGGCGTGCAAGGATTGTTGATATTACCGTCCCGCATGACGGGAAAGCTGAGAAAGAATTACAGATCAAGTATCTTGACTTGGCTCGCGAGTTTATCGACATGTGGGATGTGGACACATTGATCATTGTACCGATAGTCGTTTCAGTCAATGGCTTAAAAACCACGACCCTCAACCAACATCTTAGGAAGCTCTCTTTAGGCGGTTGGGTCAAGGGTCTGATCCAGAAAACAGTACTGCTGGACACGGCTCGTATTGTTAGGAGGTTCCTCTCTCTGGAGCCCCGAACACCGGTAGCTTTGGCCCTGTTCCCGATACCGGTGGGCCTCTATTTTTTATATATTTTTCAATGTTATTTTTGTATGTTTTTTAAAATATTTAAAAAGGTATTAAATAATAGTTAAGTTGAATAAAAGACATAATATTAGCAATAACTCAACAGTCAAGGCCTAGATGAACGAATGTTCCCAGTTGTAGCAAAATTTAATACTGGATAAAACAAATTTAATAACGGAAGAATTTAATACTGGATACTTCTAATAATCACAGCACTACCACCCATATCTAAATCCTTTCTTACACTTGACTACACTTAGACTTGGCCTTAATCGATCAAAATGATCGTTTCAGCTTGTTATTTATTGAAATTAATGTCCTCAAATCGAGAGAATTTTTTTTCTGAAGACTGAGAAATAATCCTTCAAAAAACTGTTTTTCAATAAATATAGAACTGAATAATGATTTATTACTAGATTCTCTTCACGAAACAGTACTTAACAAAAAAGGTGAGAAAAAAGTCTAACAAGTTTCTCAGTCTGAAAACTCCTCCGACCTCAAATATTTTTAGCTCACAATCAGATAACGAAGCAAAGTTTTATACACCAAGTATCGGAAGCACCTTGTTTACAGCGAAGTATCATTATTACTTTGATTGTTCGGAGTTTGACACCGACTTTGCATTCGTAATATTCGCAGTGGTAAAATTGCTAACGTGGACCCAAGTCGATTAAGGGCAGAATCCCAAGGGTTAAATGTTGACATTGTACGTTGCATTATTGATGGGAACGGTCATAAAACACAGAAGAATATTTAACAATGAAATTTAAACTTTTTTTTAAATTTTCAAGATAGGCTTTGGTTTTCAGAGGGACTATTTTGCCGTTTATTTGTGTTTTACTTGTGTAGTCAGACGCAATAATAAAGGTGGATATGTAAAATGGCCAAAAATCTACGTCATCACATCACATCATCAGCCTTATAATGTTTTCACTGCTGGGACACAGGCATTCTCTGTGAGAGAAGTAATAGGCCTTAATTCACCACGCGGGCCCAGTTCTGTTTAGTGAATGTCACACGTCTTCGATTTTTTGGTTCTAGGATATGCCGGTTTCCTCACGATGTTTTCCTTCACCGTTTTAAGCGCAGTGGTGATGAAATAATTTATACAAAGTAAAGCCCCTGCCTGGGTTCGAACTCACTACCTACGATATGTAAGTCGGGGCCTTTACCACTGAGTCACCACTGTTCCAAAAAAACAATACGTAATATGGAATTTTTATACATCCATAATGGTTCCGTATGGTGCCGGGCGTTAAGGTTCCGTATGGTGCCGGACGTTAAGAATTTCACCATCCCATGTCTTCCCGTGGGTGTCGTAATAGGCGACTAAGGGACAAACCAGAGAATGGGCAGCAGCGTTCTCTGTGCTTCTGTAACAACCATACTGCGATCGCCAACCCGCCTGCCAAGCGTGGCGATTATGGCAAAACCCCCCCAATGAAAAGCACAAATAAAAAATGGCCCCTAGTACCCGGCAGCCTGCCTACCCTCGACTACGGTAGCGGTCGAGGTTACAGCATGGCAAGGGGTGCAAAGAATCTCCGGACGAGATCCGGCTACCCCAACAATCACCGACGACTGGACCTGGCAACGTACAACACGCGCACACTTCGGACCGACGAGAAGATCACCGAACTCGAAGAGGAATTGAGCAGGTTGCGATGGAGTATTATAGGGTTATCTGAAGTCCGAAGAGAGGGGGAGGACTCGATAATCCTCAAATCCGGTAACCTGCTCTATTTCCGAGAGGATGACCGGCAGTCCCTGGGTGGTGTCGGGTTTATCGTCCACAAGTCCCTTGTGAACAACGTGGTGAAGATCGAGAGTGTGTCGACCAGGGTGGCGTACCTTATACTCAGAATATCCTCAAGATATTCGCTGAAGGTCATACAGGTCTACGCCCCAACCTCGGCACACCCCGACGACGAGGTAGAGACCATGTATGAGGATATCTCCAGAGCCATGCATGGTTTCAAAACTCACTTCACCGTTGTCATGGGGGACTTCAACGCGAAACTGGGCAAACGAGACGAGGATGAGCTCCAAGTGGGGCAATTTGGAGTTGGACGTCGGAACCACCGGGGTCACCTACTGGCCAGTTTTATGGAGAAGGAGGGCCTCTATATGATGAACTCCTTCTTCAAAAAGCGTGAACACAGGAAGTGGACCTGGCAGAGCCCCGATGGTGCAACAAAAAATGAGATTGACTTCATCATGTCAACCAGGAAGCAAATGTTCAATGATGTCTCTGTGATCAATTCGGTAAAAACCGGGAGCGATCACCGCATGGTAAGAGGCACATTGAACATTAATATTAAGCTTGAAAGGTCTCGACTGATGAAGTCCACGCTCCGTCCAGCACAGATCCAGGTCCAAAACCCCGAGAGCTTTCAGCTCGAACTCCAGAATCGTTTCGAGTGCCTAGGTAGCTCAGTGGACGAATATAGCGACGGGTTCGTGGAAGCTGTCCATACGGTCGGGTCTAAGTTTTTCAAGACCCGTCGTACAGATAGAAACAAAAAGATCTCTGATCCTACCCTCAAGCTTATGAAGGAGAGGCGTGAGATGATCCTGCAGTCTTTAGATGTGGCGTGCAAATACCGGCAGCTCAATAGACAGATCTCTAAATCTTTGAAAAGAGACCTCCGCCGCTTTAATACCGAGCGTATTAAAGACGCGATTGAGCGAAATAAAGGCTCCAAGGTTTTTTCAAGGGATCTGGCTATTGGGCAGAGCCAGCTCACGAAACTGAAGACCGACGATGGCAGGACCGTATCCGCCAAACCGGAGCTTCTGAGGGAGATCGAGACATTCTATGGGCAGTTGTACACATCAGTCAGCAAGCCCGTTGCGAGTCTAGCAAACGACCCAAGAGCTAGATTGACCCGTCACTATACCGAAGATATCCCGGATGTCAGCCTGTACGAGATTAGGATGGCTCTGAAACAGCTTAAAAACAACAAGGCGCCGGGTGATGACGGAATCACGGCTGAACTCCTGAAGGCGGGTGGAAAACCGGTCCTTAAGGCCCTTCAGAAGCTGTTTGATTCCGTCATACTCGAGGGCAAAACGCCACAGGCATGGTGCAGGGGTGTGGTGGTACTTTTCTTCAAGAAGGGCGACAATGCCCGGCTGAAGAACTATAGACCCATCTCACTTCTTAGCCATGTCTACAAGTTGTTTTCAAGAGTCATCACGAATCGTCTCGCGCGCAGGTTTGATGATTTCCAACCTCCCGAACAAGCCGGATTCCGAAAAGGCTTTAGCACCGTAGACCACATACATACGCAGCGGCAGGTTATACAGAAGACCGAAGAGTATAACCTGCCTCTCTGTTTAGCGTTTGTGGACTACGAGAAAGCCTTCGAGTCGATCGAGACTTGGGCTGTACTGCAGTCTGAAACTGTTCACTGCTGCGCTGGAGGATGTATTCAAGGTTCTGGACTGGAGGGGCCTAGGCATCAACGTTAATGGCGAGTACATCACTCACCTTCGGTTTGCCGACGACATAGTGGTCATGGCTGAGACCATAGAAAGCCTCAGTAAAATGCTCGATGACCTCAGTAAAGCTTCCGAAAGAGTGGGTCTTAAAATGAACATGGACAAAACCAAGATCATGGTGAACGCCCATGTAGCACCCACTCCTATCAAGATCGGAGACTCTACACTCGAAGTAGTTGTAGACGATTATGTCTACCTGGGACAAACGATCCAGTTGGGTAGGTCCAACTTCGAGAAAGAGGTCAACCGTCGAATCCGACTCGGCTGGGCGGCGTTCGGGAAGTTGCGTGGTATCTTCTCGTCCAATTTACCGCAGTGTCTCAAGACAAAAATCTTTGACCAGTGTGTGTTGCCAGTGATCACCTATGGGACCGAGACATGGTCGCTCACAATGGGCCTTATCAGAAAGCTTAAAGTCACCCAAAGGGCAATGGAGAGGGCTATGCTCGGAATTTCCTTGCGTGATCACGTCAGAAATGATGATATCCGCAGGAGAACTAAAGTTACTGACATAGCCCGGAGAATTGCTAAACTTAAGTGGCAGTGGGCAGGGCACATTGCTCGCAGAACGGATGGCCGATGGGGCCGAAAAGTTCTGGAATGGCGACCGCGAACCGGAAGACGATACGTTGGAAGGCCTCCCACTAGGTGGACCGATGACCTGGTTAAGGTTGCGGGAAGGCGCTGGATGCGAGACGCACGGGATCGGTCAATGTGGCGGCGCCTGGGGGAGGCCTATGTCCAGCAGCGGACGTCTTTCGGCTGAAATGATGATGATGATGATGATGATGATGATGATACATCCATAAAAATTTTCATGCATAATGTATATAATTTTATTTTTATTTAAAAGCTCTGTCAGATCCTGTCTGCTTGGAAGGTGCTTTTTCACTCCACCTCTTAATTTTCTAGTGTCATATTAAGGTGAAATATGAAGGTTGTTTGCTTAAAAGTTAAGTTCCTTTTCTAGAAAAAATGTTGCATAGTGATAAACTCTATATGAATGCTAAACATTTTTAAAGAAAGTTATGTCATCTGATTACGGCAACTTAGATTTGGAAAAATCAGATGCTTATTTTAAACATACTTAAATATGTCTCTCAGTCTTTTGAAAGTACAAGGAGATCAAATACTGAAACAACTTACATTGAAATTATAGTTAAATTTTGCCCTCCTTTACAGAACATGGGGCATCAAACTTCAAACTAAATATTTCATGGAATTTCTTAGGTTTTTGTGCCTTGAATAAAATAAGATAATTTAATTCAGCATTCTTTTTCAATAAGTAGATAACATTAATTTTACAGAACCTACGTGAACAATTGTAGGATGAGAACCAAAGCAAGACCTACCATTGTTTATGAAGACATACGAATTCAGGTATTTGAAAAAACTATTTTCGCAGCGCTATAAAAAATATTATGTGCCCATAAATAAAAGAGAAAGTTACCCCTTTGGGTTCAGTTTCAAGTAATCAAGATAAGAAAGATCAATACCACTGCAGATATCTTCGCTACGGACGGAATCAGACTTTACACCCGCGACGATGACGTCATGCCACTTCTGAGATTGTTGGCTACTCTATGACTTGTTTGAGACGAATTTCATTTGATACGTATCAGTATGTCTACCAAAAGCAAAGTAAGTCTGATTGCTGAAGCTGTGTGCTCGCACTGCAAAAACAAAGTAAGTCAGAGCGAGCTGTGTTTTGTTTTTGGTAGAGCTTTAAAAATTAAATCCCTTGACAATTTTTGCCTTTATATATAATTTATTGTTAACATGGAATCCCGTTTGATTGCGAATTACTCAAAATTTAATTGATAAAGAGACGATTGTTTGCGAGACAATATAAACAATCAACATGTTACATACTGGCCTTCAGTACAGTAGAATAATTAATATAATATTTGATGAACTGTTGAAAGCTTGAGAGTTTCGATGATAATAATAATTATTTCAATACGATTTCACACCGAGGCGGAGAGCAAACTCCTAAGTAAATAGTCGTACAATTAGAAATTCTCGCTAGTTCCTAAGAGACTTTGCTCTAAAATTGATAACTTTACCACATTTTTTAAAGCTGCTTGGTACCTTGAAGATTAACAAGGCGTGTCGTCAATGCATCGTCGTCGTTAGGAATGCATAGTATCGTGTTGTAACGAGACTGAGTCACATATCTTCAGGAATGTAGCGAGATGCTTATCTACTTTGTATTCATGTATACAAAAACATCTTGCATATTTGTGTACTGTCAAGATTTCTGTAACGAATATGCCGTGTCTTGTAAAATGAGTTATGAGTAATATTACATAATTATTTAATCAAACAAAAAGAAATGAGGAATGTTTTCCTTTGCTTAGAGTTTTAAGGTAAGTACCTAAGCACACAATTATTAACATTTAACTTAAACTAGGAAGCACTTTAATGCACGCTAAAATATTATCGCTCTGGTAGTTTATCAACCTCAGTGGTGATTTGGGTGTGGTTATATCTAAATTTCAAATATTGTTAGTTAAACGCTCATTCATGAAGATTCCATACATTTTAATGTTATTAATGTTCTTTTAATAATAACTGTATTATAAGAGACATTAAAATTTATAGAGTCTTTAACTTATTTACATACAAAATGTTTGCTGTATTTCCGAATAGTTCAACCTTATTGGAAACGAAAGGAATCTTACCCACTGCGACGCTTTTTTCCGCTTTCAAAGTGTAGAAATCTTCATTCGATTACTTGCGGGAAGGCATCTCGACGCGACACGCTTTGAGATTCTTTTCTGTTAGAATATCAAGATGTTGAGAGAATGTTTATGCTTTGAATGATCCATTTAAAGGTATAGTACAAAGTATACTGTCGGCGTTATATTAAAAAATGTTGCTTCGTTGGTTACTGCGGGTTCGCTAACTTCAAAGAGTGCTGTTGGGTTTTGAAAATAGTTTTCAGTAAAACTTTGGAGTCAGTATAATAAAAATAGCATGAATGAGACTAACCGGTTTTGTGCCTAATTCTTTTGCTTTGTAATTTAACTAATCATGAAACTATTTCTGTAATTAAAATACATATTTTAAATGTTATTGATCAACAGATCAAGATACAAGATATTAAGTTATCTTAGTTTAGTTATGGCTGCATCTTTAACTTACAACTTTACTTACCTTTGGCTTATCTTTTTTATTGTAAACCATAACATTGTGTGTTTTTTTTTACTTGAAGGTGCAATTAAACTATTTTATTATTATTATTTTATTGTCTCGCTTGGTTCCACGTTTTAGGCACTCAAGGGGTTGAACAAACAACAAAACATTATCTATACTATTAATATTATAAAGCTGAAGGGTTTGTTTGTTTGTTTGAAATCGCTAATCTCAGGAACTAGTGGTTGGAATTGAAAAATCTTTTTGTGTTGGAAATTCCATTTACCGAGGAAGGTTATATACCATCACGCTACGACCAATAGGAGCGTAGCATAGAGCTTTTTGAGAAAATCCGTTGCGTGCGCTACGTAAGCGGTTAAAGTTACGCAATAATCATGTATGTAATGTAAGTATGGTAGGGTAGGTAGGGTAAATGGGTAGGTAGGTAGTCAGTTGACGGGAGCCGCGTGAGACAGCTAGTAGGATATAAATTGCATGAATGAAACACATGTATCTGTTCACTAAATGTTGTTTTATACGCGATGGCTGAATATTTTATTTTGACCGCTAATTATAGCTCTAAGCTCTGTTAACTGAATGCGACATTCAGCTAGTTGGCTAGTTGGTTGTTTTCTATGAGGAAGGGTTTTATGGATAGATGATAAACACAATCACCACACTACGAAACACACACACATCCACTCACACCATCACACCACCACCATCTACATCCACTTTCTACGAAGATAATTTCCTACTTCACTTGCTTAAGAACAAACCCATGTTCAGCAGTTCACGTCCTCATTTTATTACTTTTTTGAGATCTTGATCAACAAAATTAACTGTGTGTTCAGACTTGAAGACTGAGTCAATATTGCTAAGTAGTTCACGTGGAGTCGTAAAACTACAGTTTGATATCGCGTTAGATTACTCTATTTTATAGTGTACTGGTGTCGGAGGAAGTATTAATTGACACAACAGTGTAGCACTATGTCTGCTACATTTTCGATCACTTTTATTTCACTTGTACAGATAGCTCTAGATCAAGTAATTACATATTGCGGCCGTTCATCCTATTGCAGCAATCTTCCTAGCCTTTTTCCAACTATATTGGGATCGTGTCCCAGTCTTACCGGATTTAGCTGGCTGGTAGCTAGCTGAATCCGGTTAGACACAGTAATTTTACACGGAGCGACAGCCTTTCTAATTTCCACAATCGAGTAACTAGGTAATTTGATAGTCCCAAAAATGGTTTTTGTTCTAACGACTGTCAAATATCTTCAAATGACAGCCGGGGCCAACAGTTTTACTTGCTTTCCGAAGCACGAAGGAGTATCGGTATGTAAACATTGACCCATGGAACAATCTCGGCAAAATTTAATTAATCTCAAAGACCGACCCGTCAGCTGTTATTATTTAACCGCGAGCTCCTCATCCTATTGCATGTGGATTTTTAAAACATTTTAAAATTTGTCTTTAAAATGAGTCTTTTTCTAACATATCTTCCTGTCACAGTACTTATTCTGTTATACTGTGCACAGATGACAGTCTATTCCTAAAAGTTGATGGCCTTACTAATGCCTGGCACATACAATTCCAATTTTAAACATTCTTCGAGTAATATTAGTTTGTGAAGTGACGGATATATATGAGACAGCCTAGATTTTTTGTCAGACTTTTTGAATATATGTATCTTCAAATAGCGCAGTTATTTTTGATATGAATCTTCGCATGGGCACAAAGAAATAGCTGTTATGTTTGTGTTTATTTATTTCAGAATATTCCCTTGTATTTTCCTCTTTGTGGTTCTTGTATGAAGAAGAGGCAGGAGTGTTTACTTACACATATCCGTCATATTCGCGAATTGGCGTGGCATCTCTTTGACCGCCTACTGTATGTAAAACTGAGAGACTCTTGTACGATTTGAGGCTCGAATTTTCGAGTTTATTCATTTCTTCTCAAATATTTCTGGAAACTTTTGGAGGTTTGTACATTTTTTGTCACTCGAACTTTCCGTGTTTTATTTATCGTTGGTATTATTAAGTTTTATAAAGTCTTTTATTTTTGTCAAAATCATTTTACAGTTTATTTTTTCACTGAAATTGGAAGATTAAATAAAGTCATATCAGCCCTTGGTAAATAAATCAACCATAAAACAGTAAACCTGTATAGATTAACATTTATTAGAATTTTCAGAAACGTATTATTAAACCATAATGAATTTAGTAGGTGTGTTACGTGAGTTTCAGTGATGAAAACAAACTATAAATATTATGTAACGTCAACAAATAGCTGATATTTAGTCTAGACGAGTTTGATTAAAAAGATTTCAGTTTATCTTTTTGATCCTCCTAATGTGCTTTTCAAATATTGAAAACCAATAATCTGTTTATGACAATCAATTGATTGCTATGAAGATAAATAAATTGCTTTAAGATTTTCTATCTCAGCAGGTATTAAAATATTAATACCCCAATGCAAGACTAGACTGGTGTAAAAATTTCGGGCTTCTAGATTTTTTAACTATCGGAACGAATTAAGATTGAGTTTAAACTTAAAATAAGTTATTCATTAAAAAATGTTTCTTTAAAACAAGCTTTTTTCGTATTTTTCTCAGCAAACCCTTTCATTTGATACCCATATCATGGCAGTGCACAAAAAATAACTAGTCCGCCATCTTGGACCGTCCACCATATTACATTTAGAATGACGTCACTTAGCTATCCATGCATTGTCATCCAAACTAAACGTGTATGCAAAATTTCATCTTAATCGGTGGAGGATAACTGCTTTAAAATTCAGTTGCAAGATTTGACCCGAACACACATACATTCAAACATTTTATACATACACTAGCTTTTGCCCGCGACTTCGTCCACGTAGAAGTCGATAATGGTTCTAATAGGATTTTTAATTGGTTGTTTACGGTATTAATTTAGTTATAACATTTCAATTATTGTGTGAAAATGTTTTAGAATACTTATAAAATATAACAATTATTATCATAATGTGGGGTTTTAAAGGTTAAATAAAAAAGAAAAGAAAATAGTATTTTTTTATATTTTATCAACACGGAGGTATTATCTTTTTACAACGAAATTGAAATATTACACCTACCGCAGTATTTCTTTGAAAACAATATTTTTTGTTTTTCCTTCGAGTGCTAGAATCACCAGGCTACTCTGTGCGCTTACTCTGGAGCATGCCACATACAACTTGCCGTGGGAGAAGCAGCTTTCCCTCAAGTCTACTCCCGCTACCTTAAGAGTTTGACCTTGAGCTTTGTTTATGGTTATTGCGAAGCAGACTTTGATGGGAAAATGTAATCTCTTGAATTCGAAGGGGTAATTTGCTGGTGTTAGGGGAATCCTAGAAATAAATACAGACTCTCCTCGAGAACAACTTGTCAGTATGGTTGCCTCAATTACATTGCTATGTAATGTTTTCACTTGCAATCTGGTGCCATTGCATAATTTTGGTGGATTTATATTGCGCAGCAACATAATTGGCGCGCCAACTATCAATTTTAATATGTGAGTTGGGAGACCGGGAGGCTTCAGTGTATTCAGGAACTCGACAGGATGATGAATGGCATCATCGATGTTTATCACTGAGTCGACAGATTTATTGATATTCAACCCCTTCGAATGATCTCAAAAGTATTTATGATAAATGATTTATTTCTGTAAGTAGGTTTGTACAAACACTTTTACATGTCGATCATATTTTTCAAACTAGATGAAGTCGGCGTTTCCTATCTGACTACTCTGAGAAGAAAGGCCGAAACAAACTCAGAGGTCACAGTCTCTTTTAAAGTCCAGACAAAATCTTGGTTAGATCATGTGAAGACCATGTAGACTGAAGTCTGAAATGGTCTTTTGAGGAAAGAACCAGCCAGATTGAGTGGACCTGTCCAGTCAGTGCACGCATTTGTCAATAACCGTGCAGCTCAACTCAGAAATTAAGGAGCTCAACGATTCCATATGATACCAAAGAAAGGACATTCGGGTAGGCCGCACAAACTACTCAAACTGCCAGACCATGATTAAAACTAACTTAGATAAATAAAAATTAAAAACAAACAAAAAGTATGATCCACATAGTCTTCACATTCACAACAATAAAAAAAAAATAAAGAACTTAAAATAAAATAATATAATACTTTAAAAAGTAAATATTCTTGTCATTGCAAGAAAACAAAAAAAGAAAAAAAAACAAAATTCATGGTGCAAAATATAAAAAAAAATCTAAATTAATTGGAGCAGCTCAATCCCAAGCCTGTTTGTCCTCAACGTAATCTTTAATTGTATAAAACGCTTTCTGGCACAACTTACGTTTAATGAATGTTTTGAATTTATTAAGACTTAGATCTTGTACGTGGCTTGGAAGCTTATTATAAAAGCGCACACATTGACATCTAAACGAGCCACCTATTTTCGTGAGCCTTGTTGCAGGTACTACAAATTTGTGTTTGTTCCTAGTATTTATGTTATGGATATCACTGTATTTTTTAAACAATTTTATATTTTTATGGGCGAATAAAAGATTTTCATAAATATACTGAGAAGGCACAGTCATTACATTAATCTCCTTAAATTTCTCTCTGAGAGAGTGTCTCGGGCTTAATTTATAAATTGATCGAACAGCTCTTTGGATGTCGGCGGCATTTCCCCACAACAGAATACCGTACGACATTACACTATGAAAATAGCTAAAATATACTAAACGGGCTGTCTCTATGTCAGTTAAATTACGAATTTTCCTAACAGCATATGCTGCGCAGCTTAGCTTTTTTGACAATTTATCTATATGTGGGCCCCACTGAAGCTTAGCATCCAAAGTTAAGCCTAAGAATACTGTGCTATTTTCAGAATTCAATTCTTCGCCCTTTACCAACACATCAGTTTTCACCTGCCTAACGTGAGGTAGGGTAAACTTAATGCATTTGGTTTTTTTTTCATTAAGTAGTAAATAATTAACATTGAACCAGTGAACTACTTTTGAGATCGCGCTATTTACATCGTCAGTAACCAGCTGCTGACGTTTAAGTTTAAACAAAAGTGAAGTATCATCCGCAAACAACACTATATCATGGTTATCCTTTATGAGGTATGGCAAGTCATTAATATAAATAAGAAACAAGAAAGGACCAAGAATCGAGCCCTGCGGGACGCCCATCGTTACTATAGATCCGGGAGATCTTTTTCCATTAACGTCAACGCTCTGAATCCTATTACTTAAGTATGAAGTAAGAAGATCCAGAGCGCTGTTCCGGATTCCGTAGTGGCGGAGTTTCCTGATTAGCGTTTCATGAAGAACACAATCAAATGCCTTGGACAAATCACAAAAGATTCCCAAGGCATCGCACTTATCTTCCCATGCATTATAAATATGTCCTAAAAGCTCAACACATCAGTAGTTGAACGACCCCTTGTAAAACCGAACTGTTTGCTTTGTAATAATTTATGTTTATTAAAAAATCTTTGCAATTGCTCTAAAATTAATTTCTCAAATATTTTACTAAACGTAGGTAGTACTGAAATAGGTCTATAATTTGTAGGGTCTGATGTACTACCTGATTTAAACAATGGTATTATTTTACTATTTTTCATAAGGTCAGGAAACTCCCCACAGTCGATACAATTATTAAAGATAATAGCTAAACTAGGTGCGACAATATCAATAATAGATTTAGCATCTTCTACAGAATGACCCCACAGATCTGCAGTCTTTTTAACATTTAAAGTGAAAATTATGAAAATATTTCATTTATGACTGAGGCTTATTCGTTTTTTGGTGCTAGGATGGCACGCTCGCATAACCATTCTGCAGGTTTATCGTGAATATTATTAATGTTTGGGTAAATTTTAGCTATAAGCTCTTCTACAGTGGAAACAATTGTACCTAACTCTGTAGGGAGAATTATATTATTATCCAGTTCCGGGCAGTCACCATTTCCTATTTTAAGCAACAGTTCTGAGAACTATCCGGCAGTAACATCTCCCTTCAGAAGGACTCTCATATTTTCGGTAAGGCTCAGTTTTGTCACTGAAGGCCACAAATGAGATCGCTTCACGCACGCTTTCACTTCATCCGCTCGCGTTCCTCTGGGCACTACTGGTAAAGTCTGCCGGAAATCGCCTGCTAACAATACAGTAACTCCTCCCATTTGACAATTATTATTCCTAATATCTTGTAAAGATCTATTTACGGCTTCGAAACCCTCTTTATGAGCCATAGTACTCTCATCCCAAACAATTAATTTCGTTTTGCGGAGTACTTCTGCCATATTACTTTGTTTGGGTATATTGCAGAATGGGGTTTCGGTTTGTATCAAATCGAGAGGAAGTTTAAACGCGCAGTGTGCAGTTTTATCTCCTTCCAGCAGCGTGGCAGCAATTCCGGACGATGCGACCGCTAAGGCGATATCACGATTGCTTCTCACTTTGGCCAACAGTAAATTTAATAGAAAAGTCTTGCCTGTTCCACCAGGAGCATCTAAAAAAAAGATATCACCTACACCTGCGTCGATACTGGAAAGTATTTTATAATAGATATGTCTTTGGTCATTTGTTAGAGAGCCTTCACTACTTGACACCACTTGTGCTAAGGAATTGACATCGTAACTTGTTTCCTTCAGGTTATTGTGTAAGCCTTCAGACCTTTGAGGCTGAGGCAACCCGTACTGCTGCAGGCTTTGTCCTCCTGATGCTAATACAGCTTCTCCTATTGTAACCAGACATTTATTGTAGATTTCATCTGCTTGATGTTCATCTATAATGCCAGAAAGCCTTTCCACTTGTCGTTTGTAGTCTTCTGATAGACTATCCCTGTATTTTACACAAAGACTTAGTGCGTCTGTAATCTGACAGAATGCCAGCATTATAGAAAAAAGTTCACGCATTTTAAATGGCGATTCGCATAAGGCTGCTTCCTCTAGGGCAGAATCCCAATGTTTGTCGTCCTCTAGCAAGCCAAGTTTCATGCAAGCTAATTGAAAAGTTGGTTGGAAGACACCGTTGACAGTCTTCAAGTCATCGAAGGTAGATGGACCCCTAACCTCGTGCAGAAGTAAGCGAAGATGGTAACACTTGGTGTTATTCGGGTGAACCGTGTACACTCTACCTAGAGCGTGTTCTTTCATTATTCCTGGCCAGCCATTTACGGGTTTTCCTCTTTTCCTTCTCACAAATTTATTGTTTTGCCATACAAAATATGAAGGCACTTCCGCATATAGAAGGGTTTTAGCAAAATCATCTATTTGACATAAATAAAAAAATGCTAACAGTGTCGTTTTTCGTGGGCTATTAACTTTGTCGGCGAGATTGTCGGAATTAAAATAGACTCGTTGGCCATTTTCAAGGTGGACAGCTAAATGTATGACTGCGGGAAACCTTTCATGTATGGAAAACCCTAAAATCCTCCAAACTGCCTCCGAACTACTCAAATAACGCCCACTCTCATATAATTTGACTTCGTCCTTTATGTTTTCTAGCACGAAAGCAGCCTGATCACTGCCCTTATTGATGTACTTACAAATGTACTTTATAGATTTAACAGAATTGCAAAATTCTACATTAATATGTGCCTTAAATGTCCGTGATAGAACCTTATTATAGGGAACCACCCATCTATTGTCAACTTCAATATCTTTTAATTTAAGTGTTAAGCCACCGTCAGCCGGAGATCGTCTTCTGTACTGTGGGTAACCATCGTCACCTGTGTATCTCTCAAAAATTGTCTGGGATATTTTTTGCTACATTTATTATCTTTCATGCAGGGAGAATTATTATTAAGGTTCCCACATGGACCGTGTATCATATTGTTTTTAATTATGTCGTATAAAATAGGATCTTCATTTGGATTTGGTATCTCAGCACATATAAGTTCATCCACCATGTCAGGCAAAATGCGGGTAACCATCAACAACAATATGTGTATGTGAGGCAGGCCCCGTTTCTGCCATTCGGTAGAGAACATGAAACAACGTACCTCTCCAAATATTTTTCCTTTGGTTAGAAGTGCCATTATTTTCTTAACTTTGAGGTGAAAAACCCTGGCTATTATGTCGTGTCTATCATAACTTTTTTGCCCAGGCAAAAGCATCGCCGTGATTTCATCCCATCGAGGATTGCAAGTAAATGTTAAAAAGAGATCGGGACGACCGTAGTGGCGCACATAAGTCATGGCGTCTTGTGTCCGCTCATGCATATAGCGTAGCCCCCAGTAAAATAAGAAGGCAGCACCACCTTTTGACCCAGCTGATCGGCTTCAATGTCCTGTCTCCCTATCGCATCTTGCAAGTGTATATAACTGTCCGCTCTAAGCTGAGCCTGATTGTTCCTAATATAACTCAACCTTTCCGTCTCGATTTTCGCAAATATGTCGACTAAAAACTGGCTAAACAGCGAACGAAAATATAGCAGATGATTTTCTTCTCCTTTCCTAATCATTATCCGGTAAAAATAAAAACTTGCAGCAGATACCATTTTTTTAAGCGGTTGTTTGGTCTTAGGATCGCACTGGGATATAGAAATGGAGTATCCATCCTCGCCGTAGCAAAACCAAAGTGGGTACTGTAATGCATCGTATGAGCGATGGATTTCACTTATTCGATGCAATGTATTATCATGGCTCTCAATTACAATATCCCGCTTAGAAAATTGCTGGCCAACAATAACTACAACTTCATTTGACGTAGGTTGATTATACCGTCCACTGTGGCCATTTGCAGGCTTTCTTTCAGCATTTATAACAACTTTAAATGTATTTGGCGAAGCAGATACTTTGTCCAGGGCTAGCTTTAACTCTCTTACGTATACATTATGAGTATGTAGCATTTCTTGTTATTGCCTTACCAAGGCAGGTTTTACATAAAGAAACTTATTGCATCTCAATTGGACTTCTCTATCGTCCTCACCAACAAAATATATCTGTAAGAACTTTGGTTCATTCAGGGGTGGCGGCAGCAAACTTCCAACCAAATGATACACCTGGCCCTGCACTTTGAATGTAGGCATAACACCATCCTGTATTATCTTTTTAGCTCCAAATGAGGTTATTTGATAACAACTATTATAACGCCGTATGCCAGCCATGAAGTGATCATGCTCAGGGTGGAGGTTTTTTATCAAACAGTAAAGAAGATCTGGAAGCTTTTGCAAAGGTTCGAGCTGGACCTTTCCTGAATCGCAGCACATTCCCAAAGATTCATCTTTGTATTTGAGAGTTTTACACCACTTGCATTCGATGTTCATCGGTCCCAAAACAACAGTATTATCACTATCGTATGCTATGATACTATCATAACTCAGGCCAGAAAAGGCTTTAGAATTCCAAGGTCGTAGACGTCTTTCAACTCGCTGTCCTTCATGATTTCGTTCATATCGTAACTGTGATACTCTGTACACTTCAAGGTGTTTGCGCCGATATTTACTTGAAGCCTGCTGATGTACCTCAGAGTGTTGATGTTGGTAGTCATCCACAGCCTGCCTGTGAATTTCAGGGTGTTTTTTTTGATAATTAGCTGCATGTTTTCTGATAATTAGCTGCATGTTTGATTAGAAGGTTCATTTTGATTATATTTCTTCCTTGCTTCCTTAAGTTGCAATTTTTTGACCACATTGGTAACCCTAGCCCTGCGTTTCTTCGCCTTATTTTTTTGTGACTTATTTCTCAAACTAATTTCATTTTGGACTGACTCTTAAATAGTGAATGTTGGAAATTCTATGCAATTATTCGTGGGCAAAGAAGAAATTAAATCTGAATCACATTCAGATTCAATAATTGTATAAGTAGGCGAATGAAAGTCTTGCACACTATTAGAAATTGGTGAAGGTTGAGTAAACGTCGGAGATACAGCCATTTCAATCCGTCGTTTTTTGGCTAATGGATGCTCATCAGTGTTATTATCGCAATCCGCATCAGCGTAGGCATCAAAGTGACCATTAGAAAGATTTTGGGAAAAACGTAACCTTTTGATAGGTTGGTCTTCTGTACCAAATTTGGCATACAGGTTGCTATTTCGATACACTTCAAATAGAAATGGGTGTATTTGACCGGCTGCAACTAACTCGCAGAAACCGCCATATGTAGAATGTTGTAACATATCTAATGTATACTCATCTTTTGTCCTATGATTGTTGCCTTGACGGTCATGAGACATAACAGCAAATTCATCCCAATTGTTCGTCACGTGACGCACAATTTCTTTACGGATATCCTTTGAGCGTTCTTGTGTGCCGTACAGCAAATAAGAAAGCGTACGAAAAAGGCATGCGCCATCCCCCACTATTGGTACAATAGTAAGGTTTATTAATTTCCCATTGACGTTCACCAGCTCTGCTCCCATTTAAAAAAATAGACACGGTCAAATTTTTAAATGTTAAGAGTATTTGGATTGCACCAAGCTTTTATGTGTGTTCAACCTTTTTTGATTAAATTCTGATTGGGTTTTCAAACATGTGTCTAAATGAATGTGTCAAAATAAAATGTTATATAAAATCAAAAGCACTAAGGAGTATTGATATCAACTTTGAAGCAAATCACCCCCAAAATACCTTTCTACCACCTTTTAACCCCTTTAGGGAAAAAATTCAATAAAATACAAAACACGTCTTCCATTAATTCTGTTAAAGATGTTTATTGCGAAATTTGAAGTAGATTGGACCAAGGAATCACATTGTCCCATACAAACTTTGCCCCCCATTTTCACCCTCTTAGGGGTAGAATTTCGGAAAATCCTTTCTTATCGGATGCCTACACCATAGAAAGAACACACCCTCCAAGTTTCAGGTATCTACGATCAGCGGTTTAGGCTGTGCGTTGATCCGTCAGTCAGTCATTCAGGACAAAGCATTTTATATGTATAGATTGCAAGTTAAATAAAAGCTTGTCTAATTACAAGCTCATTCGCTATTTATAGCAACAATGATGCAAACCATTCTCACCAATTAGAGAGAGGCCTCATTAGTGCGTTGCGTCGTCGCACCGTCAACGCTGCGTAGTTTTACATATATTTTTAGTGACATTCTACATCAGGCGTTGCATCGACGCACGTGACGTTTCAACGGATCGACGGTCGAGAGCTCCGGTGCAACAACGGACAGTGTTTGTTCCGATACACTGTCGAATCTAAAATCCACACTGGGATGTAGCAATGAAACAACGCAACTCACTAATGAGGCCTAAGAGCCGGTCTACACCGCGCGTTGTGCCAGCGTTACGTCGACGTAGCGCTGTCGGTGCGCCGACGCAACACAACGCACTAATGGGGCTTCTGTAAATCGACGCAGTGTCGGCGCTACGTCGACGCAACGCTGACGCAACGCGCTGTGTGGACCGGCTCTCAGCCTTACAGGACCCACCTATCTATCTATAGGTAGACTCTCGCAAAGAAACACGTGAGCTTACCTCACACACAATAAATTAATTTCCCGGTACTTATGTGAAGTGTTAACGATGACGTCATTAGTTTCGGGTCATTTAGGGTCTTAGTGCCGACCTTATCTTAGAGGCAGTAATGGCTGCTATAATAATATTACCTGCTAAATGGTAATGAGTTTTTATTAGCTCCATCAGTTTAATTGTGCTGAGGTAATGTGGATGAAAGGATCTTTTGTCTGTAGGTTTTAGTCATGACAATGTAAGTTGTATATCATAGGGCTTAATTTCATGAATTTACTTAAGTTGGTATGCTTTTTTTCTATGGAAGTAGGTTCTTCTTTTCGTGGTTGTTCGTGTTTGTAAGAGGATGCGCTGGTTGCGCAGCATCCTGGTTTTTTATTTAATGTTTATCTTGTTTAAATAAATTGTCACGTATATACGTGTTTACTTGATTTGCCTGAAAAGTTTTGGAATCGACTAAGGTTCGCGTTCTGATGCTAAACGAATGTAGTGTCGGAAACGCTTAAGCCACAATGTTGCATTCCGTGTTATGAGTGCATACGCATTTTTTTGTCATGTTGTGCTGTTCAAAACTTACAAATGTCTATTTTTTGCTCTCAATATGGAAAACTGTTTCAATAACACAATAGATTGAATGGATTTTATTGGACCTCTTTGTAAAGTAAACGTTATTTCACAAACGACATCCCACACTTTAGTCTTCCTTTTGTGTCTAGATTTATTTATTTCATTCTCTCTTGACACCATTCTAGTGTAAACTTATTATTTTTAATGATCAAACACAAAAGGAAAAACACTTTGATACGTTTTTTCTCTAACATTGTACGAGAATCAAATAAGTAAGGAAAGATTCTTTGGAAAAATATGGAATGGAAATGGGATATACTGGCAAACATACCACGTAGACCTGATTCCATTATTGTTTCGTATTCCTATCCAATTTATATGGATCTCTATAAATAGGCATCTGTCTGTGAGTACCTACTTTTATGAAGAGAGATATGGAAATCTGTGATTCTTACATTGTTGAGTGAGGTTGTGGCATACATTTATTTATTCTATCCTATATTCATCAAAGGATTCTAAGATCCAGGTAGGATCACTGAAATTAGTGTATAAAGTGGTTTCACCAGAAGATTAGTCACTTGTAATAATATTAACTAGATAATCATGACTATATTGCCTAGGCCATTCCCTAAAATAAATTTGATAAAGGCACATTGTTCGCCACGAATGGGTGTGTTATAGTCTGGCGCATGACACGAGTAAAAACAAGTAAACAGCTCTAGATTAGTTTATTATGAAATTGTAGCAGAAGATTCGATCACTGTAAATATTTTATGGTTGATCGAGGGGCATCGCCGAATAATAAATTCAAGGCCGGCGCCGAATTTCACATTGTAATGAATTTTTATTTTCTAAAGAAAGCCTTTGTAATCGTGGGGTACGCATAGGTGGCTTTAACGGGCGTAAATATTATTAATACATGCTTTTGAAAAGCCGGTTTCTAGTAATAAATTATCGGTGCATCACAGATGAAAAGAAAGTGGAGTGATACGATTGGTTGCACGCTGTAACACACTGACATAAAAAAGTTGCGATCATTTTCGTTCTAGAAACTGATCCTGTGAATCATGTTCCATTGCGACTTTAAAGTTTGGTCAGTTTATTTGAACAATAAAAAGCGAACTAAAAAGACGTAACCAAGAAGATAATCATGCCGTGCAATCGGAGGATACATATGCGCGAGCTTGTTGACCAAATCCAGAAGTATCCTCCGACTGAACAGCATGATTTTCTTCTTGTTTACGTCTTTTTAGTTCGCTTTTTAAGCAGTCGGGTTTTTTGTTATTTTTAAATATTTTTTTTATTTACAACTTTTTAGTTATTTTTTTAAATTAATTACTTTTAAACATATAAGTATTATATATTGTTGTAATCACCTCTTAAAACCCTTTATTTTGACACCCACACGATAGGTTTGGAAGGAAAATAAAGTTTGGGCCCCACAATATTCCGCCCAAAATTCCATTATTTTTCTATTTTCCAATTCTATTGTAGCCAGTGACACTTGCAGGGTTAAGACGAATCGATTGACGTAAGAATCATCAAAATCGGCCAAAGCGTTTGGTCTCTAGAACGCCACTTAGGAACAAACATACATACATAGACTGATAAACACATTACCCTCCTTCGGCAGTCGGGTAAAAAAGATCAAAAGGTCGTATTTATTAAATGTGATGCAAATGGGATACACGAGATTTATTGATTATATCCACTTACCCAGACAGCCTATAAGCGCAGACTTACTGATTACAGTACGTAAATCCTCTAAACAGTCTGGATTAATTTAAATACATCAGGCTAAGTAAATCATAATTTTGCCCAGAGAAACACATACGAATACGTTATCTACTCCTACATAAATTCGCCGTATAAATTAGATGAAACTTGAAATTTTAATCAAGAAAGGACACATTATCTTACTTGTAACTGTAATTTAGCATTTCGTAAAAGGGGCAACGACTTTCTAAATGCATTGAAGTTCTAGTTTGAGGTTTGCGTTTTAATAATTGATATGAGTAGTTTTAGTAATTAGTAATGAGACCCATTAAGTAGATGCTTTATACGTATTACACAAAATTGAAGTCTTAATAACAGCTATTTCAAAATATAAGGCATAAGGTACACACGGTCTTGGAGTATGCAATTACAATGGGGATCTATTTATTGAGTTTTGTCAGAACCACGAACTGACCATCAGAGGAACATTGTTTATTTGAGAAGACCACCACAAATTCTCCTGGAACTAACCTATTGGAGTCACCAAGAACCAGATCGATCATATTGCCACTAACTCCAAATGGCGTTCTTCATTGCTTGATGTCCGCAACCGTAGGGTCGCCGATATAGATAGTGACAATCATTTGGTATTTGGTGACGGTCGGCCCAAGGTAGCGGTAACCCACGCAACTGGAGAACCCGGCAAACTTGGGAGAAGATACGATGTGAGCAAACTTTTAACTAGGACACCCGTAAGGCGTTTCGGTTTGAGCTACGCAAAATGTTCTCTGGACTGGAGGATGCCACCGATTCAGTGGTCGAGGAGTGGACCCGCATTAAAAGGGCCTATACAGTGCGCAGCTCCGTGGTCCTTGGGCATTAAACCAACACATGTGCGCGAGGACTGGATGTCACGTCACACAGGGAGCCTTATTGAGGATATTCTATCAAAGTTTCACCTCAAACTTCTTGAGACCCGTGATGATGCCGAACGAGACGACCACAATGCTCAATATCGCCAGAAGCGAAAGACGATTTATCGCAGTACGCGTGCAGTTAGAAAGCGGTGGGCTGATGATGTTGCTGAACGTGGTCAACAAGCTGCGAACACAAGCAACTTAAAAGAGATGTATAGAGCCTAACCATGGCGTAAAACAGAAGGCTCAAGAAGAAGCCGCTGAAATCCAAATAGAAAAATAGCGAAATAAAATAGCTTATGTGACGTCGGAGGGGCGGCTGCAACGCTGGTGCCAGCAATTTGAGGAGGCCTATAGGAGGGGGCTGATTGTCAGCATATTTGACGCCTCACGCGCTGTAGATCGGTTCTACACCACCTCGACTTCTCAACATTGTGACTGAAGCGATCCTCTCTTTGAAAGCAGGCAAAGCACCAGACTCAACCTGATTCCTGCAGCAATGTTACAAGCTGACTTAGCTTCCGCCGGCAAAGTGCTCTAATTGAAAGGAAATGGACCGCTGAAGAGCTCTCGGACAACTGGAACAAGGGTATTTTACTTACTGTGTCCCGCCGGGTGAACACGGCCTCTGTGATAGGTTTGAGTCACGCATTTCATCACGGGTTTTTGCTCCCAAACTATGATAAAAATGTGGGACTCAAGTCTGTCACAGTTGGCCGTGCTCGCCCGGCAGGAAAGGTGATGACAGTAGTTGCGAAAACTGGAAGGGCATAACGTTGCTGTCAACTTGCTCTAAGGTCTTCTGTAAGATAATCCTTGATAGGCTGTCGAAGACCATGGAACATCTTCTGCGCGGGGAGCAGGCGGGTTTCCGTTCAAGCCGCTCATGTACGGACCAGATCAATACTCTTCGTATCATACTCGAGCAGGCAGCAGAATGGCGAAGGGAGATTTATCTTAGCTTCCTGAATTCGAATGGGCCTTTGATACTTTGAAGTGATCCAGCATCTGGTCTCGCCAGTTGGACATTGGAGTACCGTAAAAAGTAGTCCACCTATTGGAGAGCATTTACGGGAAATAATCTTGCAAGGTGACTCATGTCGACCTCATTTCGGAAGTCATCGCAGTGCACGCTGGTGTCCGCCAGGGCTGTCTTCTTTCCCTTTTATAGTTGTTTTCGATGGAATCATTTTGCGCATCAGTGATAGCCGGCGCGGCGGGATAGAATGACCAGGAAGTGGCGTAAACTGGGCTTAAAATTAAATCCGGAAGACTCAGTAGATGCTTACAGGTGTAAAGAATTCTACATCGATGTTAATCGGCACAGAGGTTGTGGAACGCGTTCAAAAATGCAGTTACCTCGGGAGCATCGTGTCAGAGACTGGAGGAACTAAAAAGGATATCACTTCACGGATCGCCAAAGCACGAGCTAGTGTCTCACAGCTGAGACCTGTGTGGCAATCGCAATAACTGACCCGATGGGTTAAACTCAAAATCTTCGAGTCCAATGTCAAATCCGTACTTCTCTACGGATGCGAAACGCCAAATCCAGATCTTCGTCAACCGATGTCTTCGTCGCATCCTCGAAATTGACCGGCCCGAGACCATCTCTAACGTAGATGCCATGAGAACCCGATCGAGCGCCAGATCAAACGTCGTAAATGGAGATGGATTGGTCACTCGCTCCAGAAGGATTCCGAATATATTCTTAAACAGGCCTTGGATTGAAAAAAAGGAAGCGAGGCCGTCCCCGTCAAACCTAGCGACACATCGTATTGACTGAAGCGACTTGTATCGGAATGACGTGGAAAGAGGTGAGCGTGAACCTAAAGACCGGTCGCGATTTAGGATTACTGTGGAAGCCCTCTGCCCCAGTTAGGGGACATAGGATCTAAAGTCAATGTTATCCATTTAACCCAAAGATGAAGTCTTAATTACACCTATTTCAAACTAGTGAAATTGATATATAAGGGCATGATAGGTATTGTTTAAATTACTGTCATAGCAATTGAATATTTTGATCTGATGAAAAAGATTTTTCTCAAACATGCTTGGAAATTTAAGCATTATTTTGACGACCTTCTTCGAGATAAAGCTAAATTGCTGTACTGGCCAAATACATGCGAGCAGCGGCCGGCAAAAGTTGTATGAAAATCCATATCTGTCTTAGTTTAGCAGCCAAATAAATTACATAGTAAACTTATAAGTAGCGTGTAAACCAACGAAAAACAGCTGCATTTTTATCTATTGCTCTATGTTAAGATCGTTGACAGACCCCATCAAAGCAAATTATAATTTACATTAAATTACATTGGGTTAAGCATAGTTATTGCAGGAAGGTGAGAAGTGCGGGAGGTAGGGCCGGACCTGTCGGACGCCCAGTTCGGATTTCGACGAGGGCGTTCGACGGTCGACGCCTTGGCCCTGCTGAAGGTCCAGGTGCAGGAGGCGGTGGAGTCGGGGGGCGGAGTGTTGGCGGTGTCATTCGACATCGCCAACGCCTTCAACTCCGTGCCCCACTCTACCATATTGGAGGCACTCCGATACCACGGAGTGCCCCAATATCTGCGGGTGATCCTGGCCAGCTACTTGGAGGACCGAGAGGTCCTCCTCGTGGACAAGACGGCCAGGATCAGGCGCTACGGCGCGGAGTCCGGTGTTCCGCAGGGGTCGGTTCTAGGCCCTCCCCTGTGGAACATCGGTTTTGACTGGCTCCTGCGAGGAGCCCTCCTCCAGGGCACGAGTGTCATCTGTTACGCAGATGACACTCTCCTCACTGCCCGGGGGAGGAGCTTTGGGGAGGCGGCCTGTTTGGCCTCGGCGGGCGGATCCTTGGTTGCAGAGAGGATCCGCCGCCTGGGATTGAGGGTGGCGCTGAACAAGACCGAGGCCGTGTTCTTCCACGGGCCTCGGCAGCGCTGCCCTCCAGATGCCCATATCGTCGTGGAGGGCGTCCGAATAGCGGTGAAGGCCCAGATGAAATATCTGGGCCTAGTGCTGGACAGCAGGTGGCGCTTCGGCCAGCACTTCAGCGGGCTGTCGACGCGCCTGCTGAAAGCCGCGGACGCCCTCTCATGGCTCCTCCCCAACCTCGGGGGGCCGAGCGGACGGTGCCGGCGACTGTATGCCGGCATCCTACGCAGCATGGCCCTGTACGGGGCGCCCATCTGGGCGGACTCCCTCCAGAGGAGGGAGAATGCAACCGCCATCCGCAGGCCACAAAGGGCCATTGCACAGCGGGTGGCGAGGGCGTACCGCTCAGTGGGCTTTTCGGCGGCGTGCGGTCTGGCCGGCACCCCTCCCTGGGAGTTGGAGGCATGGGTGCTCGCCAGAGTGTACGATTGGACGGTGCGGCGTAGGGCGCTGGGTGAGCGCCCCGCCATGGAGGAGCGGGAGGCCGTGCGGCGGGAGGCGAGGGACGCCATCGTCCTCCATTGGGCGGAGGACCTCGCCACCGCCGCCTTTGGACGCCGGACGCTGGACGCGCTCGGGCCAGTCCTGCAGGGCTGGCTCGAGCGGCCACATGGTTTCCTCTCGTTCCGTCTGGTGCAGGTGTTGTCCGGACATGGTTGTTTCGGAACGCACCTGCACCGGATCCGGAGGGAGGAAACCCCAGCGTGCCACCACTGCGGTGCGGTGGAGGACACGGCGCAGCACACCTTGGAGGTGTGCTCGGCTTGGGCTGAGCTGCGCCGTGCCCTGACCGATGTGATCGGGCGGGACCTCTCACTTCCCGGCGTGGTCTACTCCATGCTGGGGAGTGAGGAGGCCTGGGCGGCGGTTGCCTCCTTTTGCGAGGTCGTGATGTCGCAAAAGGAGGCGGCGGAGCGGGCGCGGGAGGACGATCCTCTCGCGCCGCCGCACCGCAGGCGAAGAAGGGGTGGGAGAAGGCGGTTGTACGATCGTCTCCTCCCACCTCCTGGTGGTGACTAGCGGGCGACAGGCGCGGGGGCGCCTTCGCTCGCATTGCACGAGTCACCACCCTCGTCGGGCGGGAACGGCCGAGCACTCGCGGTCGTTCCCGGGCCCCTCCACTGAGGGAGGGGCGTGAAGGCCCCGCTGTAAAGGCGGGCGGTCGTCGGCGGGGGACTGGACGTAAAGGCTCTGCCAGTTTCCCAGTCCTCCTCCAATTCAAGACGATGCGGGAGTGCCGCTGGGTTATTTTAGTGGGTATACCGGATTCATTCCGGGGAGTCCCACATACCCCCCCCATTCCCCCAATGGGTGGGTATGCGTAATGCATTTTTTCCCAGCGAGATAAAAAAAAAAAAAAAAAAAAAAAAAAAAAAAGGAAGGTGAGAAGTGGTAACCCAGTAGTTACGGCCCTGATTTACGAGTTGAATTAATCGAGTTCGAACCTAAGTCGGCGCTTTACTTTGTATTATTTATATAATCACTGCTGCTCTTAAAACAGTGAAAGAAAACATCGTGAGGAAACCGCCTTGATCTTAAAGTAAAGTTAAAAAAAAATTGACATCTACCAATCCGCACTATGTTCGCGTGGTAAATTGGATCTCCTAGGAGGATACAAGAGGGAGTGTCCCTCTCACAGAGAGGTTACTGTGAAACATTATAGATTGATACATTGTGAAATTTCCCTTCAGTATGCACCCGTCACAGTACTTTTATTACATACTTTCAGTGCTCAGCTAGAGAATTGATAGTAGATATCATGAGTATTAGATATCATGAACCAAGTAATTAATCAAGGCACTATGTATAATGCCTGGGCAATATAAATCAAGTCAAATCAAACCATGACAGGCAATGTAATGAATACCGATTTAAACTTAATTTTTTATCACATTGTCTGGTCATTATGAATATTGCTACATATCTGTTGGGCAATTCGATAATTATGAAACACAAGCTTCTGCCAGCGGCTTCGCCCGCGTGAATGTCGAAAATTATGCCAAGAGAACATATTATCGGGATAAAAAGTGTCCGATGTGCATTTCTAGAATATGATCTATCTCTGTGCCAAATTTCATCCAGATCCGTCCAGCCGTTTGACCGTGAAGAAGTAACAAACATACAAACACACACACTCACAAAGTTTCGCCTTTATATTAGTGTGATTAGTATGGATTTTTATTTTAAATATTCGGTCAGCAAAAAATATCTACGAAAAAGTTATTTTCACAGCAAAATTATATTATTTGACCAGCAGGGTAATAGAATCGGTTAGCATAAAATATTACTTGTAAGCGGTGCTGCTATTTTCAACGAATTTGTCCAAGGGCGAGCGAAGCGAGTTCGGGAGCTTAGGGCATCTCGACACGGATAAATAGGTTCGAAGTGAATGATGGTGAGTGGTGATGGTGGTGATTTGCTGACTGAATTTCCTAAGTAAAAAGTCATAATTCGAGGTTGGCTCTCGCCTATTTTCTCCTCCAATATTGGACCAATTTAAAAGATATTCCATAAACTGAAAAATAAAGTTATATACTGTTCCCCTATGTATTTTTTTTTTCATTGACAACGCAATTTTGAGGGTTCTAGGGCTTCTAAAGATGTATCATCAAAAAACAAAACATAGGGGCACATAATAAATCTTTCTTTTTCAGTTTATAAAATATAATTTAAATTGGTCCAATATTGGAAGAGGAAATAAGCGAGAGCCAAACCTCGAATGAGGACTTTTTACTTAGAAAATTCAGTCGGATGTCTGCGACCGAACTTCCTCTTAATCACTTGGTCCATAACTAACACGTTACATACAGCTGCTATAAACAACACACATTTTGTAAACTACATACATACAGAAAATATTTTACGCTATTCATACAGTGGCTAAACATTTTGACTGCTAAAATATTAACAATATTTTAGCTAGCAACTGATGCAAATATTCAGTTAAGCCACACAATTTACTATGCGGTCTAACTAAAACTATTGAAATTAGAGGCTTTGTGGCTCGACTAAATAACAACAAGGTCGACTGATCGAAGTCATCGGTAAGGTTAAAATACATAAATTTAATAGGGATATCATTCTTCATGAAAATCGAGTATTCAGAAGCTTCAAAGTCGGACCATATTTAATATCTATACTGACAATGCGACGTTTGTCTTAAACTGCCATAACTGGCACATTTTGCGAAACGTGCTGAGTTAACAAAAAACATACAAAATTGGGTACCTACCACCTGTCGCGTACCGGTTTTATTAAATAAAAATGCCGCTGCTGTGAGTGGTTTAGCGTCTGTCCAAATATATTAAAAATCGTATTTATGGATCGGGATTTTGAAAACAAATGAGACTCGTTCCATTTAACATGTTAAACTGACCTGCTTTTTTATATACAAATAGAAAAATTTGGTACATTAGCACTTGTTTTGACATTGTGCCCACTCATTGATAACCTAAGGCACATATTAATAAAAAGGTTTTCAATAAAGTGTTTTGGCCAAAGTTCACAGAGGTTTGGGCAAAAGAGTACCTAATTAATCGAATAACTATCCATTGGACGAAATCTTATTAATTACGTTCGGTTCAATTTTTATCAATGATACATCGGTCATGAATAGGCAATGAAAGGGTCCAATAGTTCATGAATTTAACATAAAACTGCAGGACTGGTACTGAAATGAGATCGATGAAATAAATCTGAAATAAATTAATGATAAAATGATGTATTAATGGATTGATACGTAAATGCCAAATAATCAAAGGAGACGGTGTCACAATTGACCAAGAAATCGATACGAACAATTTATATGGAAATCGATTTCTTAGAACAAACAAAATAACCATACACAAGTCAAATACCCCAAATCGATTATCAATGGGGTATTGGAGCTATAAGTTGACAAATTATGAATGAAAAATCATTATATAACTACAAAAAAAAAAATTGGCTCTTAGGGTGGAATTCACACGTGTCTCTGGTGAACAAACTCCTTATTCATAAAGCAGTATTAGTACTCTCGACATAATATATGGTATTGAACTTTGGGGCTCAGCATAAAATAGCAGTGTGGAAAATTTGCAGCGGTTTCAGAACTAATTACTTAAAAAAATATCAGACGGTCCTTGCTTCCTTGAAACCAGCGAACTGCTATTGTTTTTTGGGATATTTTTATTTATGGAAACCTGAAATTTCAGAAAGACAGACAGACAAACCGCGGCGTCTTAGTAATAGGGTCTCGTTTTTACCCTTTGTGTACGGAACCCTAAAAAGCAAGTGTATGTTGAGTATTTGATTTTTATTGTATTATTGTTACAATCTATATTATAGTCTTAACTATCGTTAATTTCTATTGGTATCATCAGTGTGTCAGTACAGTCGACAGCATGGCTGAATTTGGTTCAATAGTTAAGAAAATCCTTAATCGATACTGATTTTTCAAGTATACTTTGTTACCCTGCTCCGATACCGCATAGATTTAGGGTATGCGACTTACTCGTAAGTAGAGTGATTTCACTCGTTATAAGCAATCATTCCACATACAGTTAGTTGGTATATATTTCTAGGTTTTTGATTCATAAATTTTGGACCTTAAATTCAAATTAAAAGAATCCAATTAATTAAAAATAAAATAATTATGATATTGGAGGTTGATCTGGATTCATATTTTGCTTTTATAAATGGTTTATACAAACAATACTATGTTTAATTTGATTTCAAAAACATAAAGTATGACCACGAGAGTACGTTCAGCCGTTGTTCCTGGCTGTCATTGTAGATCTTAGACATTCGTTATATAAAACCGTCCTTTCCAAGTGGTATCGTTCTACCCAGTTACTGGGTTGTGCTGGTCAGATAGGCAGTTGCTACATGTTGAATGGAAACCAACTTCAACAAAGTTGGGAAAAGATTTGGCAGATTATTGATTTACTAGCTTTCCCACGCGGCTTCGCTCCCGTCAACTGGCTACCTACCGTAGAGTAGCTTAAGACTTGAGAGTTAACAAAAAATTGTCTCGAAAAGCAGCGTAGGTATTTAATGATGCGAAAAAAGCTAAACTTGGGCAAGAAAAGTGACTTGCCAAGAAAAGTTAAGCTTCGAGGAGTGAGGTATGCGGAGTTAATTTGCTGTGACGAATATTTAAACGACGATCTCTATTTTAAGGGTTCCGTACCGAAATTGTAAAAAGGAACCCTCGTGGTTGAAGGATTATGGGCATAAAAGAAACAAACATACGGGATGAACAGGGATTTATTTAACTCGAAAAAAAAACAATCGTACAGTAAGCAGCCATAAGCGAGAGAGAGTTAGAACTGTCAAATTCAATTGACACCTGTCTTACGTCAGACAGTGACACTGAAATGGCAGATTGGTTCTGTTTACCTTTTCAACAGTGGTGCGATTTAGCCTGTCACAGATGGATATTTCAAGAACGACTAATGCTGTCAACTTGGAATAGTTTTAGATGACGTTTGCTTAGCTATTTTGCAAAAAAGAAAGAAAACTTTTTTTTTGCAACAGCTACTGAACGGGTTGTTAAAAATTTAAAGTGGTGCTACTAGAGCATGTAAAGTATCATATGAAAAAAAAAAACAAAATGTCTCTAAATAACACAATTTTTCGGAAATGATCAACAAAATTATTCCTATTACTATCAACTTGATTTTGCGGTTTATTTATTTATTTATTTTTAGGGATAACAACAGCTGTCAACACTTAACTAGGTACTTATCTAGGATTACATGGGTAGCCAATTATAGTTATCCACGGCAGATACACAGGGTTGATGAATGTGCTAATTTAGACTAAAATTAACCTGTCAACATTAAAGTTGATTGGGCAGCTATGAAGCGATACGGAACCTTAAATTTGCGAAGTTCGATTCGCACTTGAACGGTTTTTTTTCTTTTTGTTTTAGAAATTCTTCAGTGGGTGACTTATTATACTTAGATGGCTTTTATGAAACGTTTGAATAATCTTTTGTGGATTTGTTTCTTTTTTATTATTTAATATCTCGTTAACGTTGAATGCTTAAAATAAATCATAAGGTGCCTTCAGAAACTTACGAACACCAAACTTATAATTATCTCCATTGGAAAATTCCTTTGTTTCATTTGAGACTCATAGAAGGCGTCTTTGGTTTTATTCATCATCATTATCAGCCTTTCTAGTGTTACCACGGCTGGACACAGGCCTTCTATCTGTGACAGGGAATGGGCCGTAATCCACCATGCAGGCCCAGTGCAGGTTGGTAAATGTCACATGTTTTCGAACTTTTGGTTCTAGGAAATAGCGGTTTCCTCACGAAGTTTTCCTTCACCGTTTTGTGAGCCACTGCTCACAAAACGGTGATCAGTGAATTATTTCATCAACACTGTGATGGAATAATTTACACAAAATGAAGCGCCTACCTGGGTTCGAATCCACTACCCACAAGTTGTAAGTCACGTTACCACTGGACCACCACTGCTCTGACTTTATTGTTTTAAAGTCAAGTCAGAACAGTGGTCACTTCAATTCATTAGTTTGATTATGTCGTTGTAAGTAATACGGATCGCATTATGCTCAATAATTCTGTGATGTACCTAACTTCCAAAAAATAACTGAACACTGGATGTTTCCATTTAACATTAACGAATCCATTTCATATTTATAACACGGAGAGAAATGTTTATACGTCTCACTTCATTTATTAAGGCACATCATCAAATATTCAATACACACAAAACACCGCACGTTTCGCATCGCGTTACGATCAAGCAAAACCTTTTATAGGTATTTTACAACCTTTTTAAAGCGTTATTTTTTATGTAAAAAAATAAAGAATGGGACTTTTTTGTTTTATGATCTCGAATATTTTGGTTGGGTTTTCAAAGCAGAAGCGGAGTGAATATTTACGAAGCAAACGGGTACCCGCAAACACGTGCATTGTAAGCTTAGCGCATAGCCTTAATTAAGTGCTTTACGAAGCACTTTAGGTATCAACATTGGCTCAAATGATTATAAGTGAATATATAGTTAATTTGACGGTTCTGAAAAACACGTTTCATGGTGGAATATCTTCCATGTAAACTTTTGAGCAGTGAGATTCTGGGTGAGGTTGACAAGTGCGTTGGAATTATAAAAAAAAAGAAAAGCCTATGCACAGCTGTAGAGAAGACGGGCTTTAGATGGTGATGATGTTAAATTGATATGATTTTAGTTAATTAAATTTTCATCGCCTCTTTAAGGCGTAACGTTTTAGCCAGTCTCAGGCTGAGAAACCCTACCACTTCTAACCTACTTGAAGACATAGGGCGTCTATGACTAAGTAAGTGTGTTAGTACAGTAAAGACAATGTACCTACTTAATCAGTCATACGTAATCAATGTATGTAAACTAATAAAGTATTTATTTCCATATACATTAAAGACTATTTAGTTGCAATTCCATTATATTTTAGGTTTTACCTATTAGACATTATTAGTAAAAGCAATAAAAAGCTTTGGTATCTTGATCTCTGGACACACAATCCTTCTTTGACAAAAACAGCGACGGAACAAAAGGCCATTTTAGACGATTTTATAATTTTTTTTGGGACAATCCCACCGCACTATTCCAAAAACCACTGCAACTCCTAAAAGCCAGAATCAACAATGGCGACCACTAGAAAAGTGCCGAGGCAATGAAGCTCAACGAAGTCCCGGAGAATGAATTTAACTGCCTTGGATCCCGCGATGAAAATTATCATAAAAGAATAACAGAGAAGTAGGAAAAATACAAATTTCCACTTCCCTCCATATCAAGCTGGAGACAGAACAAACAAGGCCAATAGGGTCGTTTAACCCAACTGGGATAAGCCCAGTTGCCTAGCACCACGGATAAAAATTAGCTTTTAATATTAATGGGTTCTAACATTCATCATTCATTCATTCATTTTTTTAAAATAATTTCATACGATTGTGTAAATCGGACATACTGCAGCGTTTAATCTTCCAATGAAGAGTCCAAAGCTTTGCAAAGCTCTACTGCAAATAATAGACAGACCGAACGGATATTGCCTCTAAAGCAAAGATAGCGAGATTGTCTGGTCAAAATATTAACAATATTCGAAGCCCAATTTATATGCAGAATAGAAACAGATGCTTGAATCCTTAACTTTGTATCGCAGACTTGTAGACTATTATACTTTCGCATTAATATGCCGAAAATACTATGACCCAGACACCATTTCCAGCCATTTACCCCCAAAATTAATTAAACTGTGTGCAAAAATATCATTATGTAGTTAGACTTAACAGTTAAATGTCGGATTATAAAATCAAACAACAACGCGATACTACTACAATTTTGAAAATCTTGATGTTTATCAATTAATTACTCCTTAGCGGAATTGGATGGTCTTATGTGCAAACTTATGTGCAAACATTCGCTCACACACATACTTCACTTAACCCAATTTTACCTACATTCACCATATCAGTTGTACACAACCCTATCAATATCACGAACTATTTAAAGACGGAGACCGGTAATAAAAACAACGTAAGAGAACTTTATACTTCAAAGTTGAGCTAGAAACTTGCTCAAGATTTGCAGCAAGCGATGATGCCCATGATTAGAGTACCCCGGATACTCCTAAAACTATTCCAACTTGGGGCAATAAAACAAGTCCACAAGTTTCCCAGTAGTAGCCAGATAGATAGGAATTGAAGAGTTCTAATTCTAAGGATTCTTGTCCGAGTGACGTAATGAATCTTAAGTTATTGGGTTAGGTAACGTACTGTGCTGTGCAGTGTTTGTAGTAGGTCCTGCAGATATTTTTAGAGTAAGGATTTTTAGGTAAGGAAAGGCGGTTTTCCCTAGTTTCAGGAATCGAAAAACTTTATTATTTTATTATTACTAGTAGCTCTGTAGTGCAGTATACCTCATTGGGCACTCGTTATAATGACACTTAAAGCGGGTGCCCAATATGGAAAACTTCAGGACAACATTTCGATATCTGGACATACGAAATAATTTTTGTCCAAGCTGAAACAGATACGCTTTGCTCGCTCTTCGCGTTCGCTCGGTCAACTATAGATAGGGTCGCGCTTGACCACTATCGCACCTGATGGTAAGCAATAATGTGGTCGACGGTGGAGCACGCTTGCCTAAAAGTAACCTATAGGTTCTGTATTCCAGAATAAAGGACGACGTAAGTAGGTATCTATTTTATCAGTCCAGGTGAGAAGCGTAATAGGTCTTTGGCTCTCGTGTGATACAAATATCTGCAGTCAGACTCCAGCTCTATTAATTACCGAGTTAGTACTTTTATTTAGAACTTTTATTTAAATTCCAAAAAAAGTGGCAAGGTACTCTCACGCTGCAGATGATATCCCATCAGAGATAAGGGTTTCCAAAGCAACCGTTACATTTTAGTAAGTACCCCGGTTACCCCGTTTGACGGTAGACATAGACATGCAAGGGTGAATAGGAACAAAACTTTAAAAGGAATTTTCTCGTTATTTAAAACGATATTTGCAGCATTTTATTAGTTACTCCAATAATACTCTTATGACTTTGAGATCATAAATGCCTGAGCCCAAGGACAACTTTTCTAGTTTTCGTAGACAGCCACTTAGGAGCCTCATTTGAAAAAGTAATACACCACTTACAACTATTAATCGATCCTTATAAATAAATTGGTCTTGCTTCAGCCACAGGCACGACCTATTTATAGATCAGAAAATACTTTCAAATCAACGGAGAGGTTTTCTTAAGTGCTAATAAGCTAGGCAATAAAATAAAGTCAATTTCTGCCGCGCTGCTGAGAGCTTTGCAATCAAAGATAGGCAGTCAGGAAAGCAGGCTTGATTTTAAATGGTACAAACAAGAGTTTATAAAGTGGTGACCTACTTTCGATACTGACTTTGACCTATCTGATAAGAATTCCTAATTTATAGGTACTGATAGGTACATTTCATTAATTGTGTCAAAGATTTAGAAGTAAACTAAATTAAAAATATTATAGCGTGTAAAGAGACCGACTTAAAGTCAAAAATTTAACATCAGCTCCTCGGAAAAAAATCGTCAAAAATAGACGCGTTGAGCTACGAGCGCGAAAAAGTTATCAGTGGAACTTTGCAGTGACAATCCATCAGGATTAGTGTGGGCAAGTGTGTACCTCACACACAAATATTTTTCGTATTCCAATGAATAGAGATAAGGAAACGGACAATGACCACTATTGCCATGCGATATAAACAAGTATCCTAATTGTATGGTTAGTTAGGGGCACACGGTTGGCGCAGTGGTTGAGCGATTGGCTGCTGCGCTGCGTGTCGCGGGTTCGATTCCCGCACGGAACAAATATTTGTATGACCTACAGACAGTTGTTCCGGCTCTTGGTGTTGTGTATGTGAGTTTATATGTTTGTATATGCACCCACGATACAGGAAGAAATTCCCAGTGTGGGCAACGATTTAAAAAAAAAAAATATATATAAAAAAGTAAACAATAATTTTATTTTTTATCAACGTGCGAGTTTTTGCGACCATTGTTCGAAATAAACACGTCATTTTGTAACACACCTGAAAACCCAATGTATGCACTGTGTACCAGTAATAAATCCAATTTGAAACACCAATAAAAGTCAATAACGTTATAAAAGTCATTCAGAAAAATTTACATTTTAAAGTCGGCGACAGATCGATAATAATTGGTTATTTCACCTTTTCGGTGATACAACACGGCATTCGGTGTAAATTTCTACTAGGGTTGTAACTTGGGTTACCATTTCCGAAATTTAAAAGTTCTGACAAAACTTTTTTTTAAAGTTTGGCCATCTTAGTTACGAAATGTAACAGTAAATTCTATTCGAAGTGTACTACTTGTTGTGCGTATATCAACTTTTTAGAGCTATTCAAATGGCTTCAGCAAGCAAACGATTTTGCAAATTCACGGACGTTTTGCGAACCAAATTCTCATTTTTAACAGATGACCGCAACATTAACGAAACAAACTGTACATTTTCGCCATCCAAAATCTAAGGGAAAAATCCAGACCAATAAGGCACGCACCAAGTCCGACAAGACGCCAAATTTCAGGACGAATCCGGATGGATGTTAATCCTTGTTGTAACAGAGTTTCGAGCCGTCTCAAGTGCGATATTTCCAAAAGAAATCGTATGTTTGCATACACATACACTTCTGCAAGTTTTTAGCGAAATTGTAAGTGTTTCTCTTATTATTTAGCTGCACTAGGTACAATTCCGTGCATCCGATGGGACAATATGAGAATTTATGGCCAACGTATGTCGTTAGCCGTGAGGCTAACGCACGCGTCTTTCGCAGACTTCGGAAGCGGTGCCATACATTTTCATACTCTGACTATTGTCGCACTAGCCGCGTACGTCAGCTGCACGCGATCGTTCGCGGCTGCAATCGGCCGCGATGCACGTAATTGTACCTTTACAAAACCGAAGAAATCCTATAATTCTGCCTTTGCATCCGCTAAATTGCCTTCATTACATCCCTAATTTCGAATGTATTCGATTTTAGTGCGACCAATACGTACTTATAAATTCAATTAAGACACTTTGGTTAACTCGATACTACTGTAATGCAATCTGAAAATAGGTCTGTTCAATCGGTATATCGTATGTAAGCTTTACTGGTTTATCAGTGAATGTAAATGAGGCGAAATACGTTGTGAGCCTGAAATGGACCGTAAACTTATGTTATGTTGTGTTAGGAAGAGCGCATAAAAGCATTATATTCAATACTGACCATCATATTCGGCCACTGTTTTGATAAGGACTGTAAACTGTTGCAGTGAATGGCTTTTGTATTACATTTCCATAATTATGATGCTTGGAAAGCGGATTGTATTGTTAGCATTATTTTTTTATCTGCATTTATACGTTTGTCATAAACATATTGGCTTGATTGCATGACAACAACCTCAATAATACATTCAAAGTTAAATCATTGTGCTATTTTTACCCATCAACACATCGAATGGTACAGTTACGTTTCAATAATTTCAATATACAAAAGCTTCGCCTAATTATGAGATATCGTAACCTCAAACTCAAATCGTTGCAGAATACGATACATTTTAAAATTAATTAAACCTCAGCCAATAATTGCCAACCCCTGTCTTTTTCCAGCACCGAATTGTCAAACAATACTGGTGGAAATGTTAATACACGACTCGAATGTATTCGTCTTAGAACAAACAAGAAGGCTCCTGAAACGGAATAGACAGATAGATACGGAAGGTCAGCTCCATACAACGAGCGAAAATCCACGCACACATAGACAGGAGACGCTTGACGTACAGCGAGTGCAAGACATTGCAACCGGCATTTGTTTGATATCGTCGTACGTACGCGTCTATGTGTGCGTGTGCCTGCATCCACTTATTGTGTGAAGTCGACCTTCTGTTTTTCTCTATTTTGGTATCCTGCCGTCGTCGGTGAAATGTAATTAAACGCTCTAAAGACGATGATTCCATTCATACGAACCCCTTTGTGGTTCAGGAGTGACGTTGATTTTACTTGTATAATAACATTTTAGGGAAGAATGTCTGATCTTGAATTCTGGAGTGTAAAAGAAAATGTATTGCTATTTTCATTTAAATAAGAAGCATGAAAAGATGTTGGCAGAATTTTCAGAGGACGAGACTAAAATAGTCCTTTTATTCACTTCATGAAAGGTTCAATCAAAAGATAAAACGTATTGCAGGATTTCCTGAAAAAATCTTGGATTATTTCTGTATTTAATAGAAAAAGATCCTTTCAAAATTTTTGAGCCTTGAAACTCACCAAAACATATTCACAAGGGAAAACATATTTTCTTTAATATTGTTGGTTGCCTTGAGTATAAACATAAACTGAAAACCTACAAGAATTCGTGACTGTGCGTTTCTCTTTTGTGAAGAAAATTAATGATCTATCCGATATGTAGAGCAGCTGTAATACGAATGACCTTGTACATCTCTCATCCTACTAATGTTATTGTGAAAGTTTGTGATTATATAAGGATGGAAAATTTCTGAATGAATTTAGGTGAAATATGGTACACAGATAGTTTATATATAACCCAAATTAACACATAGCATACCAGCACCCTAATTACGTGACAGTTTTGTCAGCTCGAAGCACGCACGCTCCCTTTAATTTTGGCAACGCAATAGTTTTTAATCAGTAGTTTTGAATTTATGACATTTTACAACATAAAAGTTTTGCATTTATGACATTGTATAACGTATTAACTTAAATTTATGACATTTAATAGGGTATTATTTTGACATTATGACATTGTATAAACTATTAATTTTAATTTATGACATTGTATAGGGTAATCATTTTGAATATATAACATTGAAATTTGAATTTATGACATTGTGTAATTTTAATAATAATTTTGCATGCCTAAATTGGTGCATCACAGTGGACTGCGCACTTGACATCTGGAAATGTATGAATAAATATATTTGAATTTTAATTTAGTATGTATCGTTTATTTTACGTTGTCGAGCCGACGGATTTTTCAACATATCAAAATCAAATTCAAGTTTTTTTTTGACAAATAAGTATTTACAGCAATATAATTGAAACCTGACTTCTGAGCTAGGTTAAAACCTGTGTTACAGAAGTCAGTGTCTTCTCCCCTTGTTGACACTTGTATACATTAGAAATGAAAATTAATAAAAACATATAAACATGAAGCAAGTCTTTCTAGTTACACAATTAGGGTGCAGGTATCAGGTTCCTTTGGGATATTTTAAACTATCACGCAGGCGAAGCCACGGGCGGCAGCTAGTATGAGATAAAATCTCAGATATCCCGGAATAAATTAGGTTATTTAATCGATAAACCATCAATTATGGAGCAATTGTGTTGTTATTGCTGGATCCCGATTTTACTCCTGAGACTTTAAAGGATTAGGATTTTCTTGTAGATTTCACCCGGAATTCTTGCATGGAATTTGTTACTAGGTAGGTATATATTCGTACAGAAATCTTCCTTGTTGTGCTTTACTTTCAATATCGCACCAACCACTATTTGTCTCCGCATTACCCAAAGGTCGACTGGTAGAAAATGCCTAAGGCATAAAATCCGCCTAGTACGTTTGTGTGCGTGAAGTATTAAATAAATAAATAAATAAAATATCAGGAAGCTTTCGTTTAGTTGATCAGCAAATATTATCATATGGATCGGATTATGGATTGTTAGAATTGATTTCTAATATTCACTTCCGATACTATTAAACGAACTATATTTGTAATCACGTAATCGAAAACGAATCTTACGATTTCGATAATATTTGCAATATAGTTTTCGGGGGTGAAAAATTGATCTAGCCAGGTATCATATTCGGAAAAACACGTTTCCTGGAAATAAAAAACTCATTTTTCAGCCGAACAGAGCTCGGTCGCCCTGGTAGGTACTATTAATTAACCAAGGTAATATTCGATTAATGGTTAATAACCATTGATTGAATATTACTTACTAGCTTTGGCCTGCGGCATCGCCCGCGTGTAAAATGTTCTATTATCCCGAGGGAACATTATACCGGGTTGGAAAGTATTGTATCGTAGTAGACACCAGACTATAATCTATCTCTGTAACAAATTTCATCTTGATCCCTTCAACCATTCTGGTGTGTGGGATTGAGTAACAAACATCCATCCATACATGATGGATGTATGTAAACTTTCACATAATATTATAATGATTTTTGTTGCATTATGATTGTAATGAGATTTTTGTTTTATTTCTTGCTTTTATAAACACAGTGGGTAACACAGTGGTCTAGTTTTCAAAAAAAAATTGTGTATTTTAATACACCGCTAAGGTGTGAAAACATTATTCATACTAGTCTTACAAATGCGGAAGTAACTTGTTTGTTTGTTTTTTTTCTTACGGTCTCACGGCTTAGCGACCGAACCAAAGTAGATGAAATTTGGTATGGGAGTTTATCTCGATAGTATGTTTTCTTGGGACGATAAAACACTTCTGACGCGGGCAGAAGCTTACGTATAGCTAAATTTTATTTCATTTTTTTAATCACTAATCTCCTTTTGCAGTGTGATAAAAGTCTTAATAGGATAAATATGTATAATCCCCACCACGTAAGTTGGCAAGAGCCGTTTGATGCGCAGAAGTCATTTTTGTGGTCTCTTTGGTAGTGAAGCGGGGCGCTGGGAACGTTTCAAGCGCGCGATTGGTTGGTCAGTTGATACAAGGATCGACTGACCAATCGCGTCGCGTCTACGTTCCGTTCGTTTACATGGTGGTTGGTCAGTTAAGTAGTTATCCCCACTACGCCAAAATTTTGCCAAGTTAAATGCCGGGGATTATATTTAGAGGATAAATCATAACGTAAGATTTTATATTAATAGGTGCACTTATTCACAGCTACAAAATTTGTCTAAAAATCATCATCTGCCTAGCCTTTTTCCCAACTATATTGGGGTCGGCTTCCAGTCTTACCGGATTCAGCTGAGTACCAGTGTTTTACATGGAGCGACTGCCTATCTGAACTCCACAACCCAGTAACTGGGTAACACGGCACCCCTTGGCAAAACAGGTGTCAGATCTCAAGCTTCTGACTACCCGTAACGATTGTCAAAGATCTTTTAAATGACAGCCGGGACCAACGGCTTAACGTGCTTGCCGAGGCACGGAGGAAAACTCGGTATGTTGAAATGGTCACCCATCCACGGACCGACCTCGTCAAGCGTTGCTTAAACTTGATGATCGACCCGTGCGGCTGTTATTATTTAGCTACGAGCTGTTCGTGGAAACATTATCTAAAAATAGTTTCAATAAAAAAACGCCTTATCACAAATTAAACAAAATTATACATCAAAACGATAAACTTCTCGCAACGTAGGCTGAATACTAAGTGGGTGATGTCGGTGAACGAACGAAGCCTCAAGCTTGAGCCAATCATTTTTTTTTTAAAGATCCCAGCTTAGTGCGTTACTAGCGTTACAGATGCCGCCGAATGATTAATTTAGAGACCCAGATTTTTTCTGAAAAAGGCTGAAAAACTGAAGTGCACTTAATATTTAATGAAATCAATCCATACTTATTATTATGAATGGTCTGTATGTATTTTTCTTACCTTTTCACGTTTTAATGGCTGAACGGATTTATATGCAACTTAGCACACGGGTAGGCCATGTCACCCTTATTCATTAATGTCATAAGACAATTTTTATTTAATGTGTTCCTTTGGGATAATGCCCGACTTTCATGCGGGTGAAACCGCTGGCAAAAAATTGTTTTATTATTATCTAGTGCTAGACAGTAGATAACAGCTGAAAAATAGGCTTCTTTTCATAACTTTATAAGCGAAATAACTTGAGACCTAATTCCTCTTAAATCTGATTGACTTTGAGGTTTAGTGAGAATTATTTTATTGCGATGAGAGCAAAATCAACACATAAAAACCAATTGATATAAAGTAAGCTTACAATAGAAAATCTAAAGATGTCAATATAAGATTACAATGTCTGATCTCTTAGGTCACTATTATAAGGTCGAATTTTCCTTTATAATTTTTAACATTAGTTCGACATTGCATCCTTGTACAGAATTTGATGAATGCCACATTAACACCAAACTCGTAGCCAATATCTTTAATTATGCTAAATACGCTAATAAGAAAAGGTTGCGTTTCCCGATAGGTTAGAATAACCTGGGTTATACTTACCTATCGGGCATCGGCACGGGGTTCCAGCGCTAACAAAGAAAATTTGGTTTAAATAAATGCCACTAGGTGGCGCGATATGCATCGATTTGTTATTGAATTGTGTGCAAAATTAACATTATCTAGAATTGATCATAGAAATTGTATTTTATTGTTTAATCAACTCTCCTTTCTTAATTCATATTTCATAGTTTATTTGACATCTTTTTGAAATGATCCGATTTAAGATTGATTCCAATAGATGGCTCGGTTTTAAAGATGGCATGGCCTCAGGCATGCCACTCGATTGTTTTAATTTGTATTGTAACACGTTTTGGTACAATGAAACTGTAAAAACGTGCAAAAAAATACTTCAAAACAAATCGTCCCTGTATTTAAAGAAAAATTGTCACGAACTAAGAAAACCCTTGTACTTGCAAGTCGCTGCTAACACCATCTATAGCCGTGGAAGGGAACCGAACGCGATCGAAGCAGTTATAAAAATAAATCAGCCTAATCAGACGAAAAATCTTAGTAACGTCGGCACAGCTTCTTTGTATGGGAATTGGCATCTGTATGCTATTATATTATCTGTAGTTTTGGCATCATCATCAACTACATCATCGCTTACCATCAAGTGAGAAAGCAGTCAAAGCCGTTCCTTCAAAAATTTTATAAATGTGTAAGTTTGTGAATATGATTTTAGTTACTCTTTCATGCAAAAACCACTGTACGGGTTACTCTTTCATTGCATTTATTTCTTTATATACATCAGAATTTTACATAGGCTGTCTACGCGAGCGGAGACGCGGGCGACATCTATAATTAGAAAATATCCATACATTAGAAATCGCTGCACAAATCAATCTCGATTTTAACTAAAGGATTAAATGAATCAATTTATCTACTGAGAAACGGTCACACTACACTTATGAACAATACTGTGAATAGCTCACGTAATCCATTAGACGGGACGATGATACGGGACATTATCAGGTCACGAAAAAACTCTTCTAAGAAAAAATAGCTTAGCGGAATAATGTTTTATTTATCACAAACTTTATTACACATAAACTTTATAGGGTATTTAGATCCGACCCAAGACTTTCTTTTCACTTAGAGCCAAGTCATACATAAGTCTTTGTTATAGTGACAATTTGAATCCTTGGGTTAAATCAAAAGGATTTGGTTGAAACTAATAGTACCCCGTGGACACATACGACGTTAGGCGTCCGAAAATAAATTCAAGTGGAAAGCAAACAGAGTTTTGTAAGTTCTAACTGTTGGCTGTCAATTTGCTAGATAGTTGGTGGAAAATTTTCGAAAATTTCAGGCATAAAATGAAAATGTAATCTTTCACAAATATTTGATTTTGTGAAATAAAACGACTTTTGACAGAAGTAGCGCCTGATTTTTGATCACACTCCATGTTTTGTTTTAGACATTACGTAAAATATCGTCTCGATCCGTATCAATCAAAGACTGTATGTATGCAAAAATCAAATCTCAAAAAAGAAAAATAGCTGTTTGCTACATTTTGTCGAGTTATGTGACCACAAATCTACAGAACAGCTGATTAAGACTGATATCTAATTGCTCACGGTGTTAAAAAATCACGTTGTATGAAAATAACTAGCCGTCCCCCGCAGCTTCGCTGTCGTCAACTGGCTACCTACCTACCTACCCTGCCCTACCCTATCCTACCTCATAGCTTGCAAACCACTTGACGGATTTGCATAACTAAGACATCGTTCGATAGGTCATGATCGCTCAAGTGTTATTAGATAAGTGACGTTTAAAAAAAAATAAACATGGTTGATTTTGGGTGCTATATTGTGGCATTTTTCTTCCAAACTCATCGTGTGGGGTATCAAAATGAAGAGGTTTTAGAGGTGATACTTATATGTTTAAGAGTGTTTACACACACCACAGATGTATATGTACGTGTAAGCAGTGGTTGCCTGTAATTGGGTCAGCATTACAGAAAAAAGATACTTTGTAAGTTTTATATTTTGTGTAAGATGCTATCGTTTTGTAACACTCGTTGGTGATCCTTAAATAAATAAACATGTTAAGACGATATACCTTCATATTAAAATATTTTATTAAAAAAAGAGTAATTCGTAAAAAAAATACAGCTAAAAAGTTGTAAATTAAAAAATATGATGAAATCAAAAAACCCGACTGCTTAAGAAGTGAATTAAAAAGATGTAAACAAGAAGAAAATCATGCTATGCAGTCGAAAGATACATATGGTTTTGGTTAGCGAGCTCGTAAATAATTATGTATGGAGGATACATAATTATTGTGCATAGCATGATTTTCTTCTTGTTTACATCTTTTTAGTTCGTTTCTTAAGCAGTCGGAATTTTTGATTGTATTAAACATTTTTTTAATTTATTTTTATTGGTCTAATACTATCTTCGCATTATTGCTTTTTTAATAAAACTGGTTTGGGGCAGATCGGTTGGATAGTTTCAATGTCTATACTGACATATGTAGAAGCATTTTTTGTGTTTTATATATAAGGATAAATTATTTGAATCATAATGCTTTAATGTGGCTTATTTGTAAGAGACATATATATAGTGTTATGGACTTTTTTTTTGACCTACTTAAAACCAATATCTTTGTAGTTCATGGTGCTTAAGTATAATGAGCCACTATCCCAGCGCATGCGGATAAAGCAACGTCGCGACTCACTTTACAAATGTCAATATCTAAGGCTAACCAAGAACTTTAACGTAATGCTATACAGCCATCTTCATGAATGTGGCTATTATACAAAAAACATAATGTTTCAAATCCAACTGATAATTCTAGAGATAAGCAGGTTCAAAAAACCAAACAAACTCTTTCGCTTTATTATATTAGTATATAAACAGATATTTTCAAAACACGGGATTTTAACGCGATGATTTCGATTATTTAAATACCCGTGTTAGATTATTTTTCAATTATGAAACGCGAAAGTTTTAAAGTTAATATTGGAATAATACTTATCATGATTCATGCTATAATTTCACACCAATAATGTGCCATCTGACATCATCAACGTCCCTTGTTTTGCCAAACTAGCTTAAGGCTGCCGATAACGAATGGGATCATCCCTTATCACACTAGACCCGTCCCATGGGGGCGATTAAGAGATTATTCCCTTATTAACCGGATAGGCAATACATCCGACTATGACAACTGGCTGGAAATGTAAACACACCTTAAAATTTACCAATAAAAAATCTTTTCTACAAAAAAGTAAAACTGTCTTCCAAATAAAAAGACTACAAAAGATTTAGTTTTTTCACTTTTTAGTTGTGCTACATAATGGACAAGTTCTATAATAAAGTACCTAAAATGCCAGTAGAGCTTCCGAAGTAGTGGGTCTTAAAATGAACATGGACAAAACCAAGGTCATGGTGAATGCCCATGTAGCACTCACTCCTATCAAGATGGAGACTCTACACTCGAAGTTGTAGACGATTATGTCTACCTGAGACAAACGGTCCAGCTGGGTAGGTCCAACTTCGAGAAAGAGGTCAACCGTCGAATGCGACTCGGCTGGGCGGCGTTCGGGAAGTTGCGTGGTATCCATCAGAGTCATCAGGAGGTATCGCACGATCTCCTACGAGGCTGTTGGTGTACTGGTCGGATCCTCACCCTGGGACCTGGAGGCGAAGGTACTCTCGTCACTGTATCGGTGGCGCGAGGAAGCGCGGGCGCGGGCCGAAGGGACATATGCAGCGACATATGGAGTTGCGTCGGTCTCAGCTTCGCGAGATCCTGGTGGCGGAATGGTGGGGCAGGCTTTCACGCCCTACCGCCAGCTTCGTTGCCATCGACGCGGTCCGGCCAGTGCTCGAGCGCTGCTCGGAAGGAGGCACGGCTCCCTGTCGTTTCGAGTGACGCAGGTGCTGTCGGGGTATGTTTGCTAGTAAGTACCTGTGTCGCATAAACAGGAAGCCGGACGCCCGGTGTCAACACTGCGTCGACTGCTGGGAGGACACGGTGCGACATACGCTCGCAGTATGCCGCTTGGGAGGAGCCACGCCGTGCCCTCATCCCTGAAGTGGGCAGTGACTTGTCGCTACCGGCCGTAGTCGAGTCTATGGTCGGCAGCGAGGAGTCCTGGGAAGTGGTGGTATCCTTCTGCGAAACAGTCATGTCGCAGAAGGAGCCTGCGCAGAGGGAGAGGGAGATTTTATTCGCTCACTCGATGCGCAGCAGATGCGCCGGGCGTCGGTGGAGGGCGGACAACGCCCTCTTCCAGCCCTAATGGGTCCAGAGGCGACGGACTCGGGGAAGACCACACATCACGACCCGAGATGGCGGCGCGTAGTGTTCCACGCACGCCCCTCTAAGACGTCGCGGGGAGTGTCAAATACCTCACTCTCCCCAAACCCGAGGATGAGGCCCGCAGAGGCGGGCTGGCACTATCCGGGGGTTGCGGAAGTATCTTTGTTTCCGCGACCCCCGGCGTAGGTGTGAGATGGAACACCGGGATGGTTTTTAGTCAGTAGGAGTCTGACAGACCCCTCCGCTCCCCCCAGGGCGGAGGACATCCATTAAGGGTTTTAAATGTCGATCTGTGGATGTTGGTTACCCATTCATTACTGACCGACAATTATTCTCCGTGCCTCAGAAAGTACATAAAGCTGGTTCCGTGTTATAGATAGTTCAACTCATCTTTGCGCGCGGTACTATGTGTGGGTAAGCATGTGTGCGTGGTTGTTTGCTCGGACGATGCCTGCCACGTCCACGCCGCGTCACGGTCACACAAATGCATAATGTATAATTACAAACGCACACACACATAGCGCTGAGAGTTGATCTGTCTTTACCTAGTTACTGGGTTGTAAAGGTCAGATAAGAAGTTACTCTAAAATAAGTTCTGCTATTCTGTTGTATCCGGTTAGACTAGCAGCCGACCCCAACATAGCAGGGAAAAGACAGTTTTTTTTTTTTAAACTTGGAACCCATTTACCATAAATCTAATAAATGTGCGAAAGAATAAGGTAATAGGTACGAGGTACAATGAGTAAGAAAAAACAATATGTCAAAGGCATCGGAATATACAGGGTGTTTGGAAGGGAGCTGTACATACGCCTAGGGTAGAAACTAGGGATAGTCTGCTACCTACCCCCGCCCATTATATTGACCTTGGCCTCAAGGTTTTTTTTTAATTTATTATTATTTTTTATTTGACTTTTTTATGATTTTTTGACTAAAACTACCTGTAGCTCAAAATCTATCCATGGGACCGGTCGGCTAATGGTCTTGTTTTAATCGTTAGAGTCTTAGGGTTCTGCAAAAAATTATTTTACACCAGAAAATTGTGGAGAAGAAAAGTTATGGGGCCTGAAGTACCGTAGTAAGGTAAAGAAATAATTTTAAGGGCAACTTTCTATGGGGTTTAAAAAAAAACTAACAGGGTTGGAGTTCTTCTGATTTTTTTAAAACATCCTCAGTCCATGCCCTTTCTAACGATATGCTAAAAGTGTAATTATCACTTTTAGTTTTAAAGTTATTAATTAATTTCCGCAACTAGGGCACTTCAAGCAAAAATTTCAACTAATGAAAATTAAATGTGTTCGATCGTAAAAGGATGGCAAATGAAACAAAAAATTTGGTAATGACTAATGTCATTAAATTACAAATTTTAATTAATTACTAATTTTAATTAATTACAAATTTTGTTCAAATTGATGACCATTGACCTGTAAACATGCTCGGCACTCTGAGGGAGAGCTCAGAGGGAGCTTCTGGACAACTGCTTTCCTAATTCTTGGATTGGTCGGGGTGGGCCAATTCCCTGGCCCCCAAGGTCGCCTGACCTTACCCCACTCGACTTCTACGTCTGGGGAAGGGCGAAAGAGTTGGTGTACGCAGAAGAAGTACCAACAAGGGAGGTTCTAATTAACAGGATCCACGCCGCATTCGATACAATGCGCGAGGAACTGCTGCTTAGAACGGTGACCGTGGAGATGAGGAAGAGGTGCCGAGCATGTTTACAGGTCAATGGTCATCAATTTGAACAAAATTTGTAATTAATTAAAATTAGTAATTAATTAAAATTTGTAATTTAATGACATTAGTCATTACCAAATTTTTTGTTTCATTTGCCATCCTTTTACGATCGAACACATTTAATTTTCATTAGTTGAAATTTTTGCTTGAAGTGCCCTAGTTGCGGAAATTAATTAATAACTTTAAAACTAAAAGTGATAATTACACTTTTAGCATATCGTTAGAAAGGGCATGGACTGAGGATGTTTTAAAAAAATCAGAAGAACTCCAACCCTGTTAGTTTTTTTTTAAACCCCATAGAAAGTTGCCCTTAAAATTATTTCTTTACCTTACTACGGTACTTCAGGCCCCATAACTTTTCTTCTCCACAATTTTCTGGTGTAAAATAATTTTTTGCAGGACCCTAAGACTCTAACGATTAAAACAAGACCAATCGCCGACCGGTCCCATGGATAGATTTTGAGCTACAGGTAGTTTTAGTCAAAAAATCATAAAAAAGTCAAATAAAAAATAATAATAAATTAAAAAAAAACCTTGAGGCCAAGGTCAATATAATGGGCGGGGGTAGGTAGCAGACTATCCCTAGTTTCTACCCTAGGCGTATGTACAGCTCCCTTCCAAACACCCTGTATATGTTATACGAATCAAATAAAAAAAAATTGGAATTAAATTCGACAAATCAAATTTTTATTACGACAAATGATTTTTGAATTGTGACAAAATCATGTCGGCACATACAAATCGCTGTAGCAATTCGATTAAAGGTCGAACCGGTGCTGATCTAATCCCGCTCATGTTATTACGGATCCGCACTTTTGAAGCGCTTTTCGCAAAAGGAATACTTGGTACTTTTTGAGGAAAAATGGTATGAGGAATCACTGAGCAATATTGTGTATGTGTATTTTGAAGCAATAAATATGTAAATGGAATTGAATAAACATGTATTTTTTGCCGTATAATTATCCTGAGAGCACAAAACAAAAACAAAATCAAGGTTTATGTCGGTATATACGTAAAGGCAGAAACTCGAGAATTCGACGTGCCACGATACATTACATAATTTTGTTTTAAGCTTACGTTTACGTAAATTTTCTTCCACGCGTGCCATTTGTAACCCCCAACGGAAAAATACGGTTTTTATAAGTTTGACATGTGTTGCTGTAAGTCTGTGGCATCATAGCTCCTAAACTGATGAACCGATTTTCATTTAGTTTTTTTTTGTTTGAAAGGTGACTTTGTCGAAAGTGTTCTTAGCTATGTTTGATAACAATCGGTTTAGCTGTTCAAAAGTTATCAGCATTTTACTCTTTGAATCTGGTTTTTTTGTAACTTGGTAAAAAGGTAAAAGGTTTGGTCACTAGTAAAAACTTGTTGTATGCAATACTGATCGTTTAATCAAGGAAATTGGATTAAACGATCTTGATACTGCTTTACTTTTGTCTTTAGTATTAAGGACTTAGCGTCCTACATACATTTTTCTACAAATAACAGTGCTTTTCAGGTAACATTTTAATGTATAAGCCATCACAGTTGTGAAGTTATCATAGTCTTAATTTAAACATAATATATTTAGCTCCAAATTGGCATTACGAAAATTGTGTGACATCATACAAAATTGTCGCACAAATACGTTTTTCCATCACATTAAAAGCAAAAAAAATAAAAATTAGGGTCCGAATAGATCCCAGTTTAGGTAAATTTAGAGCATATTTTAAGAAATTGCGGTATATATAATACTTTACAGGTACAGCAATTTTTTTTTTACCTAAATCAATAAATTTTTTAATTATTAGCTAAAATAAAAACAACACTTGCCGACTTTTTCATACATTTTGCACTCGCGGATCATCATTCCGCGTTTAGAAGCGCTCGTGGAAGGATGGGCGTATCGCACTCTCGCAAAAAATAAATACGTTAAAAGTAATAGAAAAGATTGTAGATGGCATGCGTGTGAGTACCGCCGCGCATCGTACCGTCATCGTCGTTTGTCTCGATCGAAAGGAGTTGATATTTTAACGGACATAAATAGTTTTTTCGAGATTCATATCTTTTTTCTTTATATTTTGTTTTTATTATATTAGAATGTGATTAAGAAATTATGTTGGGTACGATCGGGATTTGGATAGGTGGTTTTAAGCAGTTGTTGAGAATGTTGAGAAATGAATGGGTGGGTTTAAGCAGCTCTTAGTAATGTTAGGACTTGGATGAGTAAGGTTAAGCTGCCGGCGGTGAGGTTTGGAAGTGGATGGGTGGGAGGAGGGTTATGATTTTAACCGGTTTGTATGTATGTATATATGAAAAATCGGAGCCAAAACAAAACCCAAGATGGCGCCGACAAAAATTCAACAACCTTTCGTCATAGGTGTCATTTTCATGGTTTTTGGGGTGGCTTATATCGAATACTACTACCAAGTACAAGGCCAGTTACGGGTAACTGGTCAAGACATGTGTATATTCGCGGTAGGGACAGGTTTCGGAAAACTTAAATACTAATTTGGGAAAAGAGACGACTAGTTCTGAAATGAAAATATGGAAGGTCAATTAGTAAAATTATACAATAACTGTTTACTTTCAGAACTGGTTGACCCTCGATACCCGAGGTCTATGGCCCTAAGGGACCATAGCTTACACACACATAAAAATGCATTGAGTGAAAAAAACTAATGCCTAAAAGCTCTGGATGTAAATGGTACTACTCGGTGTACCTTTGTAACATGCCTTTATTAACCATTTTATAATTTTTTACTGATTACTGGTGTTTTAACTTTTATTGAAAATGCTGAACCTACACCAGTCTCAGTCTCACCAGTCTAAGATCATTCGGGAGTCGGAATTTCCTTACCAAAAATTAAAACTAAACACCCAGGCTAGTATGTCATTAGCCAGCTCATTATGTAATGCTTCAAACATTTTTGATAATAATATTTTATATGTTCAAGTCATTTTTTGATCCTTGTGACTGAAAATTATTTTGTTTTAGATATTTACTTATTTCACGTAGCGTTTTTTTTAATACCTACTTACTACAACAAAGTTTAACCTACTTTTTTTTCGGATGTTGGTGTCGGTACCTATTGATTTTCGGTTTTCGACACAGGAAAGTTATTGTTTTCTCTTTTTAGTTTTGGTTGGTACCCTATATTAGGTGTACTGCTTCTGTTTACCCTCTAAAACCGTACAAGCATGATGTTATATTATGGTATGGTGAAAACAATACACAATCATACGATCACTCATAATCGCAGGTCATTTGCTATTTGTTATTGAAGAGTTCTACTATCTATCGCCGAAGATCTATAAAAGTTATAAAACACATACATTTATCAACGAAAACCCGATCAATATCGGATCAGCAGTTTTTGAGAAAATCGCGGATACATACGAGTCGAATAGATAGTTCCTTTTTTTGAAGTCGGTTGAAAATACTACTTATCACAACGACGGTTCTAAGTAACAGTTACCAAATGCATTTTCAAAGTGAAAACCTTACTGAGTCAACTTCAATAAAATTAAAAATAATATCAAGGACCAATATTATTTCAGTGATGTATAAAATCTAGCGTTCAGTATTTTCAATTAGTGCGTACGCATAATGTTGCTGTGTACGACCAGATACCTAAATTTAAGTTCGTCGAAAATGTAACAGCGTCCTTAATGAACATGAATTAACTTAGGCATGTGGTCCTCAGGAAGCCGGGCAAGGACAGCTATACCACCCCCAAGGCGTACAGACCAATTGGTCTACTGCCGGTTCTGGGGAAGGTCCTGGAGAGGATGGTCGTAGCGCGTCTGAAATGGCAGCTTGTACCGCGGCTCAGTACTCGTCAGTTTGGCTTCATGCCCCAGAGGAGCACCGAGGACGCCCTCTATACGCTAATAGAGCACGTACAGGACAAGTTGAGGCTGAAGAAGCTAATTGTCCTGGTGTCGTTGGATATAGCGGGCGCCTTCGATAGCGCCTGGAGGCCAGTTATTAGGGCCAGACTGGCTGAGGAAAAGTGCCCGGTCAACGTCAGAAGGCTTATGGACAGCTACCTCGATGGTAGGAAGGTCAGGGTTCGGTATGCCGGTGAGGAATGCACTCGAGAGACTAGCAAGGGCTGCGTCCAGGGGTCGATCGGAGGTCCAATCCTGTGGAATCTGCTTCTCGACCCACTACTGCAGGACCTTGAGCAGCGTGGACTTTTCGTTCAGGCGTTTGCGGATGACATCGTCTTGGTCGTGGATGGGGACACGGCGACTGAAGTCTCGAGATCTGCCAATGCAGCCCTCGCCCATGTTCATGATTGGGGCGTCCGAAATAAGCTGAGGTTTGCACCGCACAAAACCTGTGCGATGACCATAACCAACAAGCTTAAGTACGACACTCCAATACTGAGCATGGCCGGGGTCGACATCGGTATGGTCAAGAAAATGAAGTTGCTGGGTCTAACCATAGACGAAAAGCTCACTTTTAATGAGCATGCCGCGAACGTCTGTAAGAGGGCAGCTGACATTTACAAGCAGCTGTCCCGAGCCGCAAAGGTGAGCTGGGGATTAAACACACAGGTCATTCACACAATTTACACGGCAACGATTGAGCCCATAGTTACATACGCAGCCGCCGCCTGGGCAACCGCTGCAAAGAAGTTGGGTATACAGAAGAGGTTAGGCTCTGTTCAAAGAGGATTCGCTCAGAAGCTCTGCAAATCTTACCGCACTGTCTCATTGAACTCGGCACTGGCCTTGTCTGGGATACTACCTCTAGACCTGCGCATACAGGAGGCAGCCGCCCTGTATGAAGCGAGGAGAGGGTCATCCCGGTTTCTGCCAGGAGACAGGGAGATCGAGGGTGCGGTGAGGTTTGCGGAAGCTCCTCATCCGGCTACGCAAATGCCCCTGGAATTCATATGCCTGGCAGACCAAGAGTTACTAGACAGTAACAATGTGCAGACGGTGCGAATATTCACCGACGGCAGCAAGATTGAGGGGAAGGTCGGAGCCGCATTATCCATTTGGGATAATGTAGGCGAAGTCCGGAACCTCAAGCTTAGCCTTGCCGCGTACTGCACAGTCTACCAGGCGGAACTCCTGGCCATTTGCAAAGCCACTGAAGTGATCCTCAAGCGGCAAGAGGCGAGCTATGATTTGTACAGCGACTCAATGTCCGCATTGCAGACGCTTGCAAACCATGGCTCTCTCCATCCCCTGGCAGTTCGCGCGCGCGCCAACCTGGTTCACGCCCTGGGCCAGAACAAAGCTGTGACTTTGTTCTGGATCAAGGCCCACGCGGGCCTGCCGGGGAATGAGCGAGCGGACGAGTTGGCAAGGAAGGCAGCATTGTCGTTACGGAGGAAGCCGGACTACGACCAGTGTCCGGTTTCATTTATCAAGCGACAGATCCGTTTGGAATCGCTTGATGAATGGAATCGAAGATATGTGTCGGGCGAGACCGCTTCCGTGACGAAAATGTTCCTTCCGGATGCAATAGCCGCCTTCCGTATTGTACAGCAGGTGCGGCCCGAAGGCGTCCTCACGCAAGTTTTGACACGGTGGGTTCTCTGAATACTTGAATCGCTTCAAGTGTAAGGAGAGTCCATCGTGCGTCTGCGATCCAGGCGTGGCAGAGACTGTCCAGCACATACTTATAGAGTGCCCGTTATTTATCAGGGAACGCTACCGACTTGAATGTGAGCTGGACAGGAAAATAACGAGGGAGAGCCTGCATGGGCTCATGGACAAGAAAACAAGGGAGAAGTTTCTGGAGTACTGCATTAGAGTAGGCACTGCGGTTATACGTCGGAACAAAACCTGAAGCGCACCGTGCTTCATTAGAATTTTGTGTAATATTTAAATGTAAGCACGGAATGCAGCCAGGACACGTATAGCCGGCAGTACCTCAGGTTAGTACCTAAGTTCTTATAATGTGTAAAATTACTGTGAATTTTTTTAATAACTGTGCTTGTGGGTTTAATCCCGATTTTTTTTTTTTTATATTTACACTATCAGCTGTGATAAATCACCTTGTACATCTGTGACATCTATAACAGCATTTTGGCTCAATTGGTGATATGGCACTTTTGTGCAGCCTGTGATATGTTGCACCTTTTATTGCACATTCTATTTTGTATTTACACATTCTGTTATTTTTATAAGAAATAAATCATGCCAGTAGAATAGATTAAGTGGGACTCTTACCCACAGAATGCAAGATGACGTATGAAAGAAAGATATAGTATGAAGAATGAAAGTACGAGAGGCATGAAAGATTGACCGGAACGACTGAGTTTGAGCACATAAGGCGCCAATTATGTTGGCGGGGATTAGAGTTAAGAAAAAAAAAAAAAAAAAAAAAAAAAAACTTAGGCATGTGTATGAAGATATAAGATTTTTTTTTATGCCATTACATTTTTGTTTTATATGAATAATCGGATTATAACAGTGAATCGATGACCAAAAGCTTCAACAATTTTCATGCTGATCAAAGAATCAAACGTGGAAGAATTAAAGCAGAAGTTGTTCTAAATACTAATCCTCATGAGTTTATCCTCCAAAGTTCAGCCAGCTGGTAAGAAACTTGCCACGCTTGGTTACAACCCACATAGTTTCATTAGAATTTTAGTATCATAACAAAGCTCACATCTCAGCTCTATAAAGTTAACTCCATGAATGCAATCATACTACATATTATATTTACTTCAAACTGACTATTGGATTTTTTGCATCCTAAGGCAACTCTTAATATACCTGGATACAAATAGGTCTAAGATAATAAGTCTACGTGTGTTTCAAACTTCTACATCCGTTCAGCGGTTAAAGCCTGATTGATGGACAAACATAAAATTTACAAACCAAAATCTATACATATAAAAGTGCATTCACACATCACGAAATACCGAAAACTGCTTGACGAATAAAGCTGAAATTTGCCAGGGAAACCTCCCTCAAGTTACGTAAGTGCGCACTAAGAAGGGATTTTTGGAAATAACACCCGTATGGGCTTAAAAATAGTAGAATTTTTTTTTTCCTCGTTGTGTAAGGTAAAACATCTGAAATTGTTGGTTTACGCTCTTGGTTAATAAAAAAACAATGAGTTTTTTTTTTTTAGATCGGAAATGCTACCCCTAAGGGAGTAAAAAAGGGGTTGAAAGTTGGTATAAAATTTCTACATTTTGTGAGTTGGACACCTGAACTTTTAGATTGATACTCTTAGTTGATAATAATAATTCATGTATTTATTGGTTTTCGGAAATTCCACCACTAAGAAGGAAAAATGAGGTTGAAATTTTGTGTGAAATTTCTACGCTTTTAAGTCACACACGTGAAATTAAAGATTTACGCTCTTGGTTGGTCAAAAGAATTCATGTATTTATTGGTTTTTAGAAATTCTATCCCTAAGGGGGTGAACAGGTGGAAATTCGTTGAGCATATTTGAAACTTGGCATAGATAGTAACCTAAGTAAATATGTATATAATAAAATTTTCACCACTACTCCTAAAATAGCGGTGTTAAAGATTTTTGAAGAATTTAACGGTACAAGGCTTCTTTTTACCCGACTGCCGAAGGAAAGCAATTATGATGTAGGGGAGCACTAAGGAAGCATTTTTGGAGTTTCAACCTTTTAAACGGGATACATTTATTTGTACGAAAAATCTTTGTCCTTTGGCAATATAATAAAGGTTGGCATCATTATTGTTTCGGCATTACCCTCAGAAGACGATTTAGGGAAGTAAAAGATTTTTTGAAGAATCAAATGGCACTAATTCGACCTCTACCTCGATTAACGAAGAATTAAGAACTACTGAACTGGACCGTTTGTCTCAGGTAAATAGTAAATAGTTGTGTAGTTAGTGTCGCGTAATTTACGCTGTATTAGATTTATATTTTTTGTCTCGTAATTTACGCAGCATTCGTTTTCATACTAAAGTAATTTTTGGTATACCCGGAATTATTCGACTCAAAAAACGCGACCAGTCTTCTGCTACTCTTCGGATCCAGTAGACTTGCGGCTCTCGCCAGGACATCAGTCCCACTTTTGCGAGGCCTTGCAGTAACGAGCTCGCCACTCCAGAACCTTTCTATCCCGTAGACCATCTGTTCAGCGAACAATCTGGCCTACTTAATGGAACCATAGCTTGGTCATTGTATGTGTCAGTTACCTCAGTTTTCCTGCATATCTACATATTTGTAATTCGTACCCACTCAGCAAATCATAGGGACATTCAATTTCCTGATGAGGCCCATTGTGAGTGACTACGTTTCAGTCTCATATTTCATCACTGGCATCATAAACTGTTCAAAGGATTTGCCTTGAAACACTGAGGTATGTGATGAGACGATAATGTATAACGTTCTCAAATGCCACTCAGCCGAGCCGGATACTATGAACACCTTCAGTAAAGTCACCGATCTTCACGATAATGAATATTACATTGGTATTTAATGTAAGATTCTTGCGGAAGCTCCACTGCACTGTCTCCTTCATAGTATTAGATGGTGAGTGGTGTACTCGCTATGGATTTTATTGTAAAGCCTCATGACTGGGGCCTTGATCGAATGACCGATGCGACAGTTGCCATGAGCCATGAGCCCTTTATTTAACTAAAACTCATCGGACACCGTTTGTGATCGCCATTCAAGTTTCGTAAATCCTAACTTAATCCCTAGATATCAATGATACACAATTTTTTTATTGATTTAACAATAGCTAGTTTTTGGCTGCCTCCACTAACTGCACAGGAAAAGACATCTGTAGAATAAAATACGGATCACGCGAACGAAGTCGCGGGCTAAGTGTTAGTTAAGTATATTTTCAAAAAATACACTAAAATACCGCCAGAGAATATATTTTTCTAGTCTACATTTTTTTTTGGTATTTTTTACAATGTCAAGAATATTTACAATTTAAAGTATAACATTATTTTATTTTAATTATTGTGAATGTGAAGACTATGTAGACCATTATTTTTTTTGTGTTTAATTCAATTTTTCTCAGTTAGTTTTAATCATGGTCTGGCAGTTAGAGTAATTTATGAGGCCAACCCGAATGACCTTTCTTTGGTATTATTCGTCGAATCGTTCTTTAAACTTAGAATTTAAGGAGCTCTTCTTAAATTCTAAGTTAGCTGCACGGTTATTGACAAATGCGTGCACTGACCAGATAGGTCCGCTCAATCTGACCGGTTCTTAACTCAAAAGACCATATCAGACACCAATCTACATGGTCTTCACATGATCGAACCAAGATTTTGTCTGGACTTTAAAAGAGACTGTGACCTCTGAGTTTGTTTCGGCCTTTCTTCTCAGATTAGTCAGATAGGGAACGCCGGCCTCGAATAGTTATAAAAAATATGATCGACATGTCAAAGTGTTTGTACAAACCAACTTACAGAAATAAAATCATTTATCTTTTATCAGGGTCATAACCAACTTGTGTTCCAAAGTTCATGCAAATCCGTTCAGTCGTAAAGCGCACCCCGCAAACTTCCTAAATTAAATATTTTTTATGAATAATTTACTCTAAAATAATGTCAGAGATAACAGTTCAAACTGCAGCTCACCTGAAATAAAAATGAAATAGAATTTAATGTTAAATCCAAGTTGTTCACGGACTGATTCGCACGGCTCGGAATTAATATGCAGAGCTGAATGCCAACCTTTACTTACGTAGATAGTGTGCGCGGAACATTATATTAACGGGCTTACTATAGGAATTGTTACTACCTGAGAATATTATAGAACTGGTTTGTTCTTCTCTAGCTTCGAGTTCTATTTTAGTTTCTGTAGGTGGCTTTTAATTACTGTTCAGTATTCTAAGACTGCCACTTTAGATCCTAGGGTCTAAGCCTAGATATTACGACTGTTGTATCTATCATATGACTTCATCGTAGTAAAATAAACACGTCATGCTCTCCTTAGTAATTGTACTTGGATCTTCAGACGCGTGATTATTTTTTTGCAAAAATTTTTCACAAATATTCAACAACAGCACTCCCTGATCTCATTCAAGCACCAAAAGTAGCAATTGCACTTAAATTAAGTTTGTTGCGTTTATTCAGCAATCCGTAGTTAGCAGCTAGCTGCTGCCTTATAAACTGACTTATATATCTGAGAAATGAAAGCTCTCAGCATAGCTGCATCGTTGAGAACTCCTTTTATAGTCTATGAAATAAAACCAAGTATAAGGCTCCATTAACCTTTTGTAAGTATTCTGTTTCCACAACAATAACACCTCCTTCATTATCACAATCTACCAAGCGATGGTACAAAGCAAACAAACCAAGCCTCTCTATGGACACGTCATAACATATTGATGCATTATTGTATCACAAGTCAACTCGTATTATTCCAACAAACTGCAAGTCACTCTAGGGACATTTTGTGTTCACCTGTTTTCGTATGCGACACGGGTTCTGCAGGTCATGAGCTTATCAATTTTTACGTAAGGTAAGGGTAGTGCGGAGAAGAAGAGTTTACATTTAGTTTCATGTACAATTACGCAATTTGTTTGATATTAAGGAATTATTTTTGTGTCATTTATAAATTTTGTGATTGTGTCATTGTTTGTTTGCTTTAATCTTTATTTATTTTATTTTAATTGAAAAACTTACAGCTTATTTTAAATCATGCTTGTAAAAACAATAATCTCACAGGACCGGTTGACGTCAGGAAGCTTGGGGCAGATTTAAGTCCAGCATTGGACGTAATCTCGTAAGTCGTCTAAAGGGGCAGGATCGGATGGTCTACCGCTGTTTTTTAATAAACAGAAAGCCGTTAATCGATGTATACCGTTGCAAACAATATTAAACATGTCTTTTGCCCAAGGATGCTTGCCTCAAGCATGGAAACTAGCAAATATAGCTATATAAGATAATGTTTAAAATCACCGCCATATATCCATACTGTCAACTTTTTAAAAAGTATTCGAGAGACTATTCGGTAGTCATTAAAATATACCCTCTGTTGCACAGCAATATTATAGAACAACAACATGGATTCGTCAAAAAGAGTTCTACTACACCCAAACTGGTATCTTTTTAACACCCGGCGGAAAAGAGGGGTGTTATAAGTTTGACGTGTGTTGCTATGTATCTATGTGTCTGTGTATCTGCGTGTCTGTCTGTGACATCATAGCTCCTAAACGGATGAACCGATTTTGATATAGTTTTTTTTTGTTTGAAAGGTGACTTTGTCAAGAGTGTTCTTAGCTAAGTTTGATTAAAATTGGTTCAGCCGTTCAATTGTTACCCGCATTTTACTCACATGGTTACTTCTAGGCAAGCGTGCTCCACCGTCGACTACATTATCACTTACCATCAGGTGAGATAGTGGTCAAGCGTGAGCCTATAACAAAAAATAAAAATAAAAAAAGTTTTTACGCAAGACGATGTCATAATTACGTGTTTTGATATATTGCCGATTGAAGGGTCTTCACTACTATGTATATTATTTGTAGTTTAAAAAGCATGAAATAAAAACTAAGTATATTTTTTTTTTAAACTTCGACTCAAAAAGCCTATGACTAATCCTAGGTACTTATAAGAATTAACTGTTTCTAAACATACGCATTAACAGTATTGCTTGTTGCTGTGAAGACATTCGTACCTTTCACTTCTACCGTCAGATTGTTTTTATTTTTATGTAAAGGCGAGTGGATGAGCATGCACTTAGCTTTGTTAATATTAATTATAATGCCACTATCATGTTCCCATTGAACTTGACTGTCAATATCATTTTGCATTGTTTGCTGTATAAGCTGCGTATTATTATAGCTGTAAACCAGGCAAGTACCATCAGCATACATAAATGCCTCAAACTTCTACAATACATTAGACATGCTATTGACGTGTATTATATATCCCAGAGGCCCGTATACAGAACCATTCAGAACACCGAATTTGATGTCGCTCCTTACAATTTCGGTTCCACTAACACGCACTTTGAGTGATCGATTTTCCAAGTACTTGCCAAACCACGCCTTATGCCACATGCAATCATAGCCTGTAACAAACCGTCGTGGTCCAGTGTATCAAATGCTTTTTTGAAGTTTATAAATATAACCATAACTATATTTTTTCATCAAGACGATTATTGACTTCGTATGTGAGTTTCTCCAATGCAGTAGCAGTACTTTTATTAAGCCTAAAACCGTGTTGTACACCATTTAAAATATTATTATTTTCTAAAAGAGTAGTAAGCTGCTTAACTATAACTTTTTCAACTATTTTGTTTAATCTATTTAAAATTGCTATACTCGTAGATCTATAATTGCTATAATACTGATGTGGTCCCTGTTAGTATATTGGCCTCAAAATTGTTTTTATAAGTTCCTCCGGATATTGAGATTTTTTTTACACTTATATTAATAAAATGAGTTACAGTTATAGTTAAAACCAGTTTTTAGATAGAACGCGTTTTGCCTAGTTAGAACTAGTTTTAACTCAATGCCTTTGTTAAAACTAGAATTAACTAATGCTCAAAATTTAATATCAGTTAAATGCCCAATATGAGTAGACAATGTGATAAAAACTATTATAACGTTGACATTTGTTTTAATATAGAATAGGTAAGTACTATTACTAGCCCTGCGCAGCGGGTTTCCTATTTCTGTCTGCAGGGTCTAAAGTCAGGGTGCCCTAAGCCACCGAGCTCGCTTCGCTCGCTCTTGGATTAATTCATTGATTGAATGCCCGGGCATTATACACAGTGCTCTGATTAATCACTTGGTCCATGATTAGTTTCTCTTGTGATAGTTTTAGCTAAAGGTCGGAGTGACAACTAGTTTTATCTGAAAATCAAATATGTATATCAGAGGTAAATTCTAGTTTTGGCTAGGTATTTCTAGTTCTAACAAAGGCATTTAGTAAAAACTAGTTTTAACTAGAAAAAACGAGTTCTAACGAATAACGGGTTTTACCTTTGATTGAACTTTGATAAACTCGGCTCGCTCTACAACTTACCATGATATGAACATATGATTGTAATCTCACATTCTCCAAAGTGGTCAAAGTTCGATTTCCATCCAAGTTGCACTTACTCTGAACTAACTCCAGTTTGTGGAATGTACTTAATATATTCAGATGTAATTTGAGCTGTTAACTAATCTCGCCTCGATCCCTCATTAGTGATTGTATTAATTTCATATCAGACAGTTACGACAGATTTGCAATAAATTGATTGGGGATAATTTATTGGCGGCTTTTCACCAAATTTAGTCTGACAACACCAAAATGCTTGGATTTTTGTAGTGAACAAATAAAGATGAATCATGTGTAAATCTTCGCATATTTAAGTATCTTGTTCAGTAGTTAGGTAAAACAATATAGACGTGGGCATTAACCACAAAATATATTAATTACTAGCTTCTGCCAGCGGCATCACCCGTGCGAATATTATGAATCATCCCAAGGGTACTCACTCTCAGGATAAAAAGTCTTATGTGCTATTATAGACTATAATCTATCTCTGTGCCAATTTGATCCAAATCCGTTCAGCTATTCTGGCGTGACTGAGCAACAAACATCCGTCCAGCCAAACCTACACATTTAAATTTTTTTATTAATATTAGTTCATAATTATAAATAATTAATATAAATATCAAAGCCGGGAACAGTTACGGGCGGGTTATTTGCCTAGTTATAGGACGTGTCGTTGTGGCCGTGGTTTGATTGAATTGTTAAGAACATACACAGTAAAATTTTATACGAGTAATGACAGTAAGCATAGGATTTTTCTATCGGACATCCCTTACTAAGAACTCTAATTAAAAAAAGGCTTTAAAAGCAAAGCTGCAATTTACCTTCAAAACTGATGCAAATTCGCGTTGAAAAATATTTTGCCCGTTCCGCTCAGAAAAACGTACAAAATAGCTATCGACAGCATTAATAATATTTTTGTCTCTGTTAGTTCCACATATCTTCAGTAAAAAACGAACAAATAAAATGCTATATTCATTCAAGTAAAAGATTTTATTTGAGCTACATCCAGATTTATACATAGATTAGTAAGGTATACTTATTAATTATTTGTACAAAGTTTACACTACATTTTAGTAAACAATTATGAGTCTTTTAATTAATAAACGACTTTTAATTAATATTGCATTTTTTGTTACATCCTACACAGGATTTAAATTTATTGAAAACAGTTCAGGGAGTGAATATATTCGTTATTAAAAAACTACATCAGGGTCAATTCTCAACATCGAAAAATAAATTGTTGTTCAGTAAAATTAAGTATGTTCATTATTTTAATCACTATAAATAAAGCCCCTTATTAGGAATACTCTTCAGCCATCACATCTTAGCTCGTATGTCCTGTCTAGTGCTGCCGCTGTATATATATATATACTATATATATATATACTTATAAGTATTGCCATACAATGCTGCATAGCAATGCTGCCAGTTTTTTACCCGACTGCCGAAGGAGGGTAATGTGTTTATCATGTCTGTATGTATGTATGTAAGTTTGTTCCTATGTAGCATTCTAGAGACCAAACCCGACGGCCGATTTTGATGATTCTTACGTCAATAGATTCGTCTTAACCCTGCAAGTGTCAATGGCTGCATTAAAATAGGATAAAAGAAAAATGGCGGGTTTAGGGCGCCATATTGTGGGGGACCAAATTAATTTTTCTTCCAAACCTACCGTGTGGGGTATCAAAATAAAGGGTATTAAAAGGTGATTTGAAATGTACCTTTACTTAAGTATTTGATACACTGTGTGTATTTTTAACCGACTTACCAAGAAGGAGGAGGTTCTATGTTCGACTTCTTGTATGTTTTCTTTTTTTATTTTTTATTTATGTTCACCGATATCTCCGTCAATTGTGGACCGATTTTGTAAATTCTTTTTTTGTTTGTTAGAATATACTTCGAAATTGGTTCCATTTTAATTTGGTGAAGACCTGGTGAAGAACTTCGGAGATATACAGCAGAACTCTTCAATAAATGACGGCAAATCTCTCGGGATTGCTGCAACCGCATGTCTTTTTATTGTTTATACCATTTCATAACATAACATCACGCCAGTACGCTCTTAAGGGGTACGCGGATGTGTACAGTTCACCTCGATACACTCTTATTTCACCAGTTATGAACAAGTATCATGGCATTCGGATAATCTATTCTGGCATAACACATTACCAGTCAGGCAGTACCTCACTAAAGGCAAGTTGTTTAATAGGTACAACTAAAAAGCGAAAAATAAAAATCTTTTTTACAAAAAAAATACTACCGACTTCCAACTAAAATACAAAGTGAAAATGAAAAATAACTTTCTTTTTCGAAGTCGGTGTCCATAACGAAAAAAATTGGTACCTACCAAATACACCGACTTCGAAAAAGAAAGTTATTTTTCACTTTGTAGTGTTTTTAGTTGGAAGTCGGTAGTATTTTTTTTGTAAAAAAAGATTGTTATTACCAGTGTAAATAAATTGGCTGTTTAACCTTGGCGTTTAACTTAAGTTATCAAGTTATGTTTTTGTAAAGCAAATCTACGCAGTCACCTAATATCGCTAATTACCTACACGCTTTTGCTTTTACATGAAGTTGAAATAAATAAATAAAGCCTTGTCTAGACAATCAAAAACGGCTTATATTTATTAAAACTTGTACTAAATTTAAATAAATTTAGCATTATTTACACTGTACGTTATCCACATGAATATGAATAATGGTAATAATGTTTTTGTTATTCGTATGAAGATTTAAATTAGGTATGGCTGTGGTTTTTTTAAATGAGTTTCTAACAATCAAGTTTCTTTTGATGTGAGCTGTACCTAGACCACACGACTGCCTTTCTGATCTGATCTGCCTTTTGACTTTTTCGTCAATTCAGTTACTGAATCGACAAAAAGTATTCATATAATTATCGAACCTGTTCACAAAATTACAGGAGAATCGATTGCGAAATGTGATCTTGTAGAAGAGAACAGCCGGACATCTGGACAGACATACGAAATAAATTTTTGTCCAATCTGAAACGGAGATGCATTGCTCGCGCTTTGCACTCATTCGGTCGATAAAAATAGTAACCAAATATTTTAGAGATATTTTTCTCCATATACAATAGAATCTATATTAATATTATAAAGCTGAAGAGTTTGTTTGAACGCGCTCATCTCAGGAACTACTGGTTGGAATTGAAAAATGCTTTTTATGTTGGACAGTCCATTTATCGAGGAAGGTTATAGGCTATATAAAATCACGCTACAACTAATAGGAGCGGAGCATAAATAAAAAATGTTGCAAAAACGGGCAATGTCAATCCTTTTTGAGAGCTTCCGTTGCGTGCGCTGCGTAAGCGGTTAAAGTTACGTAACAATCATGTATGTAGTGTAGGTACGGTAGGGTAGGTAGGGTAAATGGGTAGGTAGGTAGCAAGTTGACGGGGGCGAAGCCGCGTGGGAAAGCTAGTATAATATAAAACTAGCCAACAATACACATGTTCGAATTTTGTTCTCGTCGTCAAAAAACAAAACCCTCCTTTTCGGCTTGTTAGCCACAGTCGAATAAAAAGTCAATCTCTTATAAAACTACAAAGGCTAAAAAAAAACGAAAAGATGCCTAAATCTAGTCCTAACATTACAATATCATAGGCTATAAATAAAATATGAAAATGAAAAAATGAAAATGAAAAATGTTTATTTGTCCCAAAAGCAGTTACATAGATTATAAATGAGACATCCCCTGTAAGTAATTAATAATACTTGTGTTTGGGGTGTCTCGCTCTTTCCCTTAATTATTAACAATATTGAGACTATTTCACAAATGATTACAAAAAGGTAACTTAAAATTAAATTTAAAAAGAAAAATTAATAGTAAATAACTTATAAGCTAATTAGCAGCTCTTTATGTAACTGTGGTTGTATGCCTTTGTGAAACTGTGTGTGCGTGTATGTGTTTGTGTGTGTGAATGTTTATGTGTATGTCTTCTTTAAAGTGCCTACTTCGAAGATTATTCTCGGTGATTACTTACATTATTGATCTTGATGGAGTAATAGTAATTGTTTAAACAAGCCTAACCAAAACTTGTTCAGTTTCCTCGTATGTTAAGGTTTTGAGCCACTCGGTTATTACTTTTTTGCTTACGTGTGAGACCTCATGGTGGAACCTTAATTTTTTGTTTATTTTATTATAAATGTAGGCTGATTGGGTTGCATACTGACGCCAAATATGGTCACTTAAATCATTTCTCACATTACTTTTGGCAGTAAGCCAGTTCATGAAGGCTTGGATCTACGGTAGTGCGTGGTTTATCATGACCGATCGCCTATGACTACTGAATAAGTAAAGACATATTATGTCCCGGTAATATAGCGCACTTTTATCTGATGGTACAATCATTCATTACTTATGTTATAAATGTAAAATTCTATATTACTTTTAGATGTTTTATTAATCAATCACGCCTCAATGGATGATCGGACTAATGATGATACTTTGCGCATGGTAAGACCATGGTCTGGACCTTCTCCTTCTACGTCACGAACACATAAAAAAAAACTATAACATTTCTTAATTAACATGTACATCGACCAATACTCAGCCATATCGATAGACTGAGCGCTGTGCTTGCAAAGGTGTAGATGTTTTATGCCCTGGATTATGGCAACGGATAACTTTTATCCGTACGTTCTTATAGGATAATTTTAACGCGAGCCACGCTGCTGACTAGAGCTAGTATTTTATTTCCGATTGCATGGATATCTCTTTGTCCGCTTATTTATATCTTCGATGACTGATGTGTTTTTGATGTGATATCTGTTCTGCTTTTTATCTGATGTTGTTATAAATGTAGATATGTATCACAATTGTAGTTATGTCTATGTTACAGCAATGCTATAACATATCTATAATAACATATTATATAGCTTCTCTTTCATTTCATGATACCAGAATAAAGTCGAGATACTCAAGTTAGAAAGAACGCCAATAACAGTTCAGGAGCTCTAAAAGTAGTTACAAGCAAGAACTGTTGCAGAAACCACAAATTCAATTTGCTTAACTGCAAACTTAACTCTACTTACAACACACACAAGTGTTCAAATCTTAAACACAAACGCTTGCAATATATTGGGCTTAAACAAGGAACTTAAGTTCGCGCAAAACTTTGCGCGCGAAAATAATTAAGCTCAAAACCAAAACACGGTGGGGCATTACTCTCGACGAGTCCCGGTGAGAAATATCCGGGCAATATGTGCCCGGGTATATCCGGAATAATCCGGGACTGTAGCGTTGCAATTTGTCAGGGAACCCTATGAAACCTCCCTCCTCTTGAATGGCGCGTGTCCGTACATGCAAGAGTGTCCGAGTGCCCTGCGGAGACGTGACGACTGTTTTGGTAGACAGACATGCTAATTATGCATGGTCTTCTTCAGGGGTTATTTGTTCTGGGACTATTAGTTGGTTACCTCTGTACTTATACAAATAAACATGCACAGTTACTTAGTAATACAATTTCTCTTAATTAGTGATACGGTCACCTGGAATCTGAATTATATTCGAACGAAGATTAATCTTTTACAGTCTTGCACGATCTATCAGGTGGCTGTCTGTCTTCAATCTTCATTACATTGTGATTGCACTCTTTATGTATTTTTTTAATGAAATAGAACCTAATATCGCAGGCTTAAATAGATGTAGCTATACGCAGAAGTCGACTATTTAGCCTCTGAAAGCTCTCTCTCCTTTCTTCTTTTAACTTTCTGAGGCCTGAGGAAGCCTAAGAGTACTGCAGTTTGATTTACCCTGCTGATTGAGTGGCAAGACTAGAAAGTCAGTGTTAGACCCAGTTTTTGTTCCGCAATTAATAAATAATAATAACTTTATTTCCAATAATACAATTTTCACATTTTAAAAATTCAATTTACAAGTAAAAAAAAAAACATAATCATTATAAAAATTGCATGCATTATAGGTTTTGTACCTCTGGCACCCAAGCTAAGATTTAACTTGTGATATGAATGCCAGGTCTATAATTAACTCAATCAATGGTTAAATATGCTAACCAAGAATTGCAAATCTAATATATACCTTTAAACGAGCAATTCTTATAACCCGAATCTCGGAAACGGCTCCAACGATTTTCATGAAATTTAGTAAGCATTTATTTAGTTAGCAATTATAAAAAAAAATAAAAAAGCAAAAATAATTTAGTAAGCAATTTAGTTTCATGGGTGAAAAATCGATCTAACTAGGTTTCATTTTTAAACGTCGTTTTCTCTGTTTTCACACGAGCAGAGCTTGGTAAATATCAGATTTCTTAGACGAAAAACGCTAGTTACGTCGGCACGGTTTCTTTGTATGGGATGAGGCATCAGTATGCTAGTATTATATTATCTGTGCCCGGGGGGACTCGGGCATCCCTGCAGTCTCCAGACTAGTGCCCCAATGATGGTGTCCTTTCAGTGCGTGTCTGTAGGTTAGCAGCGTGGAACCGCATCTCACTTCCCAAAAAATAAAGGTGTTTTACTTTCAATAAAACACCTTTTTTATTTTTTGGCTCTTATATGGTCAAATAAGTTGGAGAGTTAATGATTTAACCATTTGTTAGACTATCAATTGACGAATAAACGCGTTTTACCGATTTTGAAACTATTGATTGGCATAATTACTTAATCATTGGTTGGGTTAGCTACGGATCAAAAAACGTCTTTCTTTAAAGCCAGTAAATAAAGTGATAATTTTAGAAATAATCGCGACTGCTCCCAATTGCATCTGATGACTAAAGAATTTATTTTGTAGTTAAAAGTATCAAGTATTGTCCGAAATACATCGCCTGTTATGCGGCACCTAGAGGCTGTATAGTTGACGACCCCAATAAAGCTTGAAACAGTCACAGAAATAGACATGTTTACATTATTTAAATCCTCCTTTGAACCGAACCATTTTGTAGATTGTTCTCAGAAACTGTGAAAGCTATTTGGCTTGTAGCCATTGGTATCGAGAACGATCTTCAATACCGTACGACATTCAGATTTCTAGATATTCTGAATAAGGTTGCACAAGTGGAGAGTCCTTTTGCCATATTTGCATATATGCTGCCCTGACAATGCTACGCTCCGCTGGCCATTACACATGAAGATTTTGAAAAATGGCTTACTGGCCAGACCAATTTAGTTAGGTAGTTGCTACACAATATTTCTTAGAACGTTACTAACCAAACTTATGTTATGTTTTCGAATGCACTTATTTGGATGTGGGTATTAGCATGAGTACCTTCTGCTTATTGGCCCAATTTGTTGGTAATTTTATGCACAGAAATATGATTAACCAAAACTGTACGCATAGTATTTATTGCCTTATCTGAATGATATAGTTATAATCTTTTGAGCCTAGAATCGCACACTGTTGGGTATAGGCTTTTCTTTCGACATTCTTCCCCGTTCCGTGCATCCTCCGCACAGGTGTAATTTTGACGATTTCGCTTGTTCCATATTAAAAAGCTTTACATAATTTTATATTTCAATACGCTAAAGTTACCATGAACCTCTATCAACCTAACTGAATACAGCAAACTTGTCCACAAATCAACTATTCGGTGACAAATAAAAGATGGGACATAGACTCATAGTATGCCAACTCTGTACACTGACTTCCTCATGCGGTTTCGCACACACATACGTGCCATCGAAATTAAAAAATGTTGCGATTTTATTGTAAATTACTGTTCGGATACATCGAACGTCGAATGATGCAATGCCTGGATTGCTCTTGCATTACTGGCATTAATTTTAATTACGGTATTATCGGCAGGATTATTACAGCAACTTTTTACTTATTATTTTATTGTTGACTTTAAAAATTAACTGATTTATTAGTCTGGTAGTTGGGAGAGGAAGTGTCTGACTTTTGTACTGGGTGACTTTCAGCAATCATACATTGGCAGTTTTGTGTCTTGTGTGAAAGTAGGTACAAAAATGAGTGAAACAAATTCAGTACTCAAGGCTACAGTAGAGAACAGTTATTTTTTTTCGCCCTTTCAGCTGTGGTACACAAAAAACTTATTACTTTCATCCCCTGAAATATTATAGTCAGACTTGGTCTTTAAATAAAAAATTATATTTCTCAAATTTTAAACCAGTTTATCACAGCTTTCAAAATCGGTGAATTTATCCTAGCTTGATCTGTATTAAAGAGTCAAGGACTCAAGATACTCGTAGATAGTGTGGAATCAAATCTAACTGAATTGAAGCGCAAAATTCATTCCTAGAAACTAGAAACCTTTCGGAGTCAAGTGAAGATGAAATTCAATATCTATGCAAAATAAAATTCTCAAGTAAACTGCTCGTAGATTTTTCACCGATATCGTCAACTTGCGTATTGACCCTTAATATTTTTGGTCCTATTTAATTCAATCTTAATAACTTCTAGCATATGTTATGAAAAGGTTAAATTTTAAAAGATACATAGAATCATAGAGAGAAAAATATTTTTAGTAAAAGCGTGGTAATTTAATATACAATAAAATTTAATATATTGTATTCTATTTAAAATCGTATTCCATAAAAAAAAATATAAAAAGCTACACTATCGTTGAGCCCCAAAGCCTACTTTTATCATGAAAAATGCACTGTTCCATTTGGGAGAAGCCACGCAGGAAATATTATTTTAGTTCGGTATGTTTGGTTTTCCAACTTTTAAGCTGTTTTAACTGTTGCTGCATTAGAAACATAACATTTAAATACTGAATTTGCCATCAACAAGCAAAAGAAGAAGCTGTTTTACACCTACTCATAACAATGAAAACACGAATGATCTTTACAAATACAGTTTATGAAATCTCCTCTCTCTCTTGATCAAAATCTTAAGGCTGAAATAGTCAGTGAGCCTACATCATATTTTGTTTATGTAATCGAATATCTAAACGCCTAAAAGTATTGAATAATGGCTGGATAATTGCTCAGTAGTCTTGAAAGCGAAGTGAAATCTAATCTCTACAAACTTGTCAATATTTTGGCAAATTACGCTAAAGGAACTTTTATATAAAAATAATGTTGAAGAAAGTTTAGATGGGTAATTACTAATATTTGCGACCATATATTGGAAAAATAAGGCAGCGACACACGACAGCGATTACCCATTATCGCAATGTTTGACAAATTCTCATAACTACAAGCATATATTATAAGGTGTTATAAAATGAATTGTAAGAAATTTAAGGAGTTAATATATTTAAAAAATAACCACAAAGAATAATTTTGTAAAAGAAACCGTGCCAAAGATATGCAATTATTTGCATTACGCGTAAATTACTTAATGCGCATATCGTACCGACCACTTGCATTCGGTATTGAGGCGGTTTACGACCCGCTTGCCGCGCACGGAGCACAAACGTAAGTATTAACGATAGCTAGGTACATTTCGTAGATTACATTAAAAAAATCGATCCTATTGTGTATTTTTGTACCTTAAGTACCAAAATTCAACTAATTGTTCGATGCACAAGTTTGTACGACGTATCACGTTGTTTTTCCCTATTTTTATTGTGTCCCTGTCACTTTCAATCTTTTAAAAATTTATTTAATGATATTTTAATACAGAGGTGATACTTAATTCTAAACTCACCTAAGTCTTACGTTCATACCTACTACTTATATACTTTACTGCTATGGTTTAATCTTATACAATGTACATATTTAGTTCTGTTTTCTATCCTGTATAATGCTTTTTTTAATTTTGTCGTAATTGTTCCTTTACAAATTTTTACATTTTCTCTTAATAAATCTATTTTGTTAAACACTTTAAGTACCAAATACTTAGATGTTCTCTTACCATAATAATTTGTTATCTGTGGTTGAACCAGTTTGTTCTCTCTAACCCTAAGTGTATTGCACTTGTTTTTAACATTTACTTTAGTACCTGGGCGACCAAGCCCTGCTCGGATAAAAATAGAGAAAACGATGTTCTCTAAAAATGAAATCTAGCTGGATCGATTTATCGCCCTCGAAAGGCCCTGCAAAAATTTCATGAAAATCGTTGGAGCCGTTTCCGAGATTCAGATTATACATATACAAGAATTGCTCGTTTAAAGGTATTATATATATATATATTATTAAATATTATTAGATAATCATCATTGTAATAATATTCCAGACCTACCAAACAATCTACTTTTTTATCTATGGGTATAATTTTACAGATGGGAAATAACTTATCATACTCTTTGTTGCACTTATCTTTAACATTTTTACTAACCAGAAATTTGATTAGTCTTATTTGTATGTCTTTAATATATCTTAAATATGTAATAAAGGTTCGCCCGAACACAAGGAGTCCGTAGCTTATTAGCGAATCGGCAAGTGCCAAATACACCATTCTTAACGTATGTTTGTACAATACATTTTTTAATGGTCATGGAGCGCTTTTTATAGTCAATGAATAGTGCTATAATTTTTTTACCAGAATCTAAGCAATCATTAATATAATCTGAAAATCTTAACAAGGCAGAGTCCTACAGTATTGTTTTCGGTTATTTTATCTATAACAGATAAGGTTGCGATATGCCTAAAGTTACCATATTCTAAATGATTTCCTGATTTCTAAATAGGACGTAAAATTGCATTTGTTAAATTGGTCTGGGTAAATACCGTTAGATAAGGACATATTCACTAATGCAGCTTTATTTAGACTTATTTGTTTACGTAAGTATATAACGTCTTGCACCCGTATTTCATCTGACCCGGGTGCTTTTTCTTGATGAATGCACTCATCTATCACACTATCATTTCTAAGCACTCGCGATTAGTGTAGGTAAACGGCATTATTGATTTTGGTCAACTAATAATCGTTGGGTCACGTTGTGTGAGATCCCGCGAGGTTGACATGAATGCACAAAACGCGCCGCCGGCGCAGGGCAAGTGTACGGTTAGCGTTAAAATACTTTTATAAAATATTTAATTAGGCTTATTTTTGTGAAGTATTAAACCGTTTTTTTTTGTTTGTAATCGTTTTGTTTATCGATGCCGAGTATCGTCACGAAATTTTAGAGTGAATTTTTTAACACCTTTTAAAAATAAATTATATAGGTATAGATGGAATATGGTGAGAACAAGGAGAGAGATTTATAGAAATAATAAATTAAAACTCTTGACTAAGTGATTTGAAATGCAAGATAATGCTTTTTCATTCAAGACAAATTTACTAACGACCACGATTGGTATATGATATTTTATGAGACAATTTATTTTTGTTCCATTTATATAATATGTAGTTACTAACAGGAGTTTGTTTTCTTTTAAATTAACTACGTTAAGGCGATATATACGCCCCAATGTAAACCCAGTACTGGCCGTGCGCCCGCTCGATGCCAAAATATCAATATTGAACCACCTTTTGAACAGTTTTGTTTGCAAAATATTATTTGATTTACATATGCTATGTCAGTTATGAAGAAATTCCAGCCATAAATTTTTCTGTGCAAAAACATTTTAAACATCCAAATATTTTAAAGCATAACTATTTGTTATACAAAAAAACCATGTATAAAAAATAATGTACATGAAACAGTAATATTTTTTTTTTCAAACCTTTTAACTTAACCGTTTCTAAGGAGTATGCTTTAGAAAGTGGTCGTTTTACGGCACTAAAGCGGATGTGGGCCCTTAAACTGATCAAGAATAAAACCTTTCTCTCCTTAATTAAAACATCATCGCAGATTCCGTCGCCAAGACAAACTCTTTAAAATATTCTAGGTACGCTCAAATTCAAGCACTAAGTACCTTAGTATTAAAGAAGTACAAACATTTAAGATTTTGTGGTGAAAGATTTAAATTAATTCAAAAAACAAATCTAAGAAGAAAAACGTCAAGAAAAGCCTTACGGCGTCTCGCTTGAGTGTTTTTAATCAAACTTGGTTTCGGGAAGTTGGGTTTTGCCTCTGTTTTGCTACAACCCGTTACATTCAGTTTCTGCTTTCTTGAACACAGCGTTTTTACCCAAAAAACATTGAAAATGTCTATAATGTTCCTTATTGAAGGTGTGTTAAAGGTAGGTTAATTCAGTGACTGGTCTATAATAGTCTCTTTTATTTAATGTTTTTTTTTTAAACTCTGATTCGTAGATTCTTAATTCAAATGGTCTGTGAAGAATTGAATTTGTTAATCTGTATTTAAACTAATCATATGGTTAGATTGTTTTAACAAGGCTGTTTATTTGCATTCTGTAAATTTAACGAAGCATTAAAATTAAAGACGACAGTTGACTTTTGTTTAGTTGTTTAAATGCGGTCATTGAAGAATGCCAACCGATTACAGTTTGTCAATATGACATATTAATTCTGTAAAAATATTTTTCCAGTTGCAGTGAATAAGATAAAAAGAAAATTTAAAAACTCTGAACACCTAATTTTGGGTAAGAAAATTAGACCAATTATCAGAAATTTTGGGATGGCAAAATATAGCATCCATCATCTTACAATTAGCATTTAGACCATTTTTGCCATAATTACTTTTGATAAAGGTTTGCCTGATTTATTTGAGGTTTCATGTTCGGTTGGTTGTCAAAATTAATAAAGAAAATTAATTTTTAATTTTGTCTGGCATTCGTTTAGAATAAGCTCATCATAATTTGAACTTTTGCAACAAAAATTTAATTATTCTTCAACGTCATTTCAAATTTAATAATTAAGAATCTACTAGCCAAAACAAGGTGAAAGTAATAAAACATTAATCATAAATTTGCATCCAAAAAAAACCGGCCAAGTGCGAGTCGGACTCGCGCACCGAGGGTTCCGTACAAACCTCAGCTTAAAGGTATTATTTGATATGAATTTCAATTTAATACCTCGAAGCATTCATGAGGAAAGGGGTAGTAAGTTTAAAATTATTAAAAATATTTTTATTATATGATGTAATAAAAAAATTACGGCTTTCACAATTATTCCTTTATCTGTGCTATAAGACGTTGCTTCGTACCAAATTTCAAGATTCTGAGTTCACGGGAAGTACCCTGTAGGTTTTGATTCCCTTGCGAGTGTTGAAAATTTTCGGAAATTTGTGGAATAAACGGCTATATCTTTTAATTGCGTTGGCTTAGAAGTTTGATTTTTTCACAGCTTCAAGGGACAGTAGACTTGAGTAATTGATATAAATTTCAGCTTCATACCTCCACGCGTTCCTGAGAAAAAGGGTCTTGACAGACGGACGGACGGACAGACGGACAACAAAGTGATCCTATAAGGGTTCCGTTTTTTCCTTTTGAGGTACGGAACCCTAAAAAAGTGCCCAAAGACTATAAACAAACCATAAATCATCATCCGCCTTTTAATGTTCCCACTGCTGGGACGCAGGCCTCCTCTCTGTGTGAGGAAATGGGCCGTAATCCACCACGCGGACCCAGTGCGGGTTGGAACCAAATTTCGAACTATACATATCTTTTGTAATTAGTTGATCGAAATCTGAAAAATAGAGATAGTTTCCACAACAATTTTAAGCATATAGTTCGCCTGGAAAACCATGTGGGTAAAGTCGTGCTGAATTTACAAGGTAATTCAACAAAAGAGACAAAAATCTACAAAACAAAATCCCCTTAATTCTTAAGGCGATTTTGGTTTGTAGATATTTAGCGCCATAACGGAATCACTGGAATAAATGCAAATACCTTATGATTCTCAATCAGCGACCCACAATGCCATTATCTGCATTGCTTTACAGTCTTGTTTTATCTGGATTCTGGATATTACAGGCTTATTTGCAGTGCGAATTTCGAGATAAACCTTATTAGTGGAATTTATGAAGCAATTTTGCTCCTAGATAGGGTTAAAATAATTTCATCTCTGTACGACATTTGTGGAGCAAAACTCTAACAGTGTTATTGTGTTTCATAAAAGGAGAAAAGATTTGAATTGCTTACCAAGCTAAAATTCCCGCTGGTTTCCTCTATGGAAAGATCAACCGAGACAGAGCAAATTGTAAGCACTTTAAACGAGCGATTATCATTGATAACGAAATAAAGGTTCCAAGGAAGTTTTCAAAGTCCTATGAATGTTTGTGAATATGGATGGTTGGACGTATGAAACTCTTTCACACAAAGACTACAGAACGGATTTTGTTGCAATTGTACAGTAATATAGACAGCATATCGACGGTCCCTACGTACATAAAGACATGTCAAAAATGGTTTTTTTTTTTACTGCACAATTGGCTTTAGATTTTCCTTAGGCACAGTCCTGTATTTTTTTTTTTTTTTATATTGTGTATTTAACGTCATTTACAAATCGTATATGAGAACAAGTATTACATTTACAACGAATAAGTGTCGTAGATGCGGATATCTATACTTATCGTTTTGTACGGTGTTTTAAAATGCGCGCCACTCGGTGCGAACGCGGTCTTGTCTGACCTAACGTCATTCACGGCTTGAGTTCCCCGATGTCGTGTCAATGCTTGTTTGCGTGGTGAAATATTAATGTTTTGATACAGTTTAGATTAAGTGGTGTATTGTTTAGTTATATTGTATTTAAATTCTATTTTATAAACTGTTTTCATCTTTCCTGCGTATAAAAGGGCATCATAGACATGTCTGACATGCTTTTATTTTAATGTCAGCGTAGAAACAGTCATCTATCAGTTTTTCTAAGAAAATATAAAAAAAGAAAATATGTATAAATACCATTATAAAGTTTCTAAAGCTAGTAAAACATTACAGAAAAAAAACAAATTATAATTGTACATATAATTATTTCTAGAGCGGTTTGAACATAAATAACGCTCTCCTGTAAACCTCGGTTTTCGACATGTCTTTATATACGTAGGGACCGTCGATATATTATAATATAAATAGTTAAATTAGAAAAACTCATATAATTTTTAAGGATATTGCGGGAAGTACTTACTAATCCCGTACATACTAATGCCGCGTAGCGTAAATGAGTCACATCCACTGCGTCCATCCGCTTGAGCAAGCTCGCGCTTCGGCCTTTCAATCCACGTTGACCCTTATTATGCAATCAAGGTAACATCTTTCTACTGAAAATAAACTTGGATCACACTAAAAATCTCCCTAAGTCCTTATTTCATTTAATATTCTCTCTTTTATTTAGTTAAGTCTACAATACAAAAAGTCGGCCCTTGGGTGACTACATAAAACACCTGAAGACCCTTTCTGAATGTCAATAGCCGTTCCAAATATAATTCTGGGACAATAAGGATTCCTCTACAATAGAGCTATAATATGGTACAGTCTAGCGAGATTTTATTGTGTGTTTTTCAAGTGTGACTTGACTTGGTTTTCTGAAGGAGTTAGGATGCTGGTATTTAAAGAAGAATTTTTTATGTAAAATATTAAAAGTCTGATAAAATTGGTGACTACTACATTGCTGCTCATTGGACTTTTTCTTTATTGGGCACCTAGCCCAATAGGAAAAAATCAAAGCATAAAAATAACAAAACGCCACCACATGGTACACCGTCGACCACATCATCGCTTACCATTAGGTGAGATAGTGGTCAAGCGCGACTCAATCACATCACACTAATAGAGTTTGTGAGTGTATGTGTGTATTTATTACTTCTTCACGCTCAAACGGCTGGACGGATATGTATGAAATTTGGCACAGAGATAGATTATAGTCAGGAATAGCACATACACTTTTTTATCGCGGGAATATTTTGCCTCGGGATAATTTTCGAATTTCACGCTGGTCGAAGAGGCTGGCAGAAGCTGAACTGTAATAAAAAAAATAAAAAAATCTTCTTTACCAGAAAATGACTCTCCTGAAACAGCATGCTGATAACCAGAAATTGTAGAGGTATGATAATTTCAATATTCATTGAAACCATTACTGAGAAAAGTATCCAGATTTCTAATATGCCAAGCTAATACGGTTAGAATCTAGTTCAAAGACCACAATTTTAATGAGAAAAATCTGAGATAAAAGCAAAAAAAATACGGATGTTGTCGCTCACCGAAAGTTGTTTACTCGCCGACTAATAGCAATGTTGCAAACAAAGTAACAACCTTTCCCGGTGTGTTGGTTGCTGATAACACCGTTATTGCCTTGTTGTAAAGTCGAAAATTGCGTGTGGTAAAGCTAATATGAACTTCCTGAAAGTTGGCGAGAGTGTAGAGATAGGACTTGAAATAGTACTCCGTAATGTTTAGTGCAGCTCTGAAAGTATTTATAGGTATTTGATACCCAGTTTATATAGACTGATTTTTGAGATATGAACTTGTTAAGTATTGAGGTAAACAAAAATGAGAACCTAATGGAGATTTCTAAAATGTAGGTAAGTGGATAATATATTTTTCTTCTGAAATAAAACCCAAGCCGCGAAAAATGCTCTAACAATACAAACATGTTTTTAGGCAAAGCAAATAGGTCCTTCAAAACCGACAAATTCATGTTTCCTCATTAGCAACGTACATGTTCATATTTCATATGTTTTCTGTTTTTGAGTTAATATAACACAAGCATTTTTCCGTAGCTTCATTCCTGTGGCCTACGCCATTGAACCCGTTACTTTTCCCGGGATAAAAATTAGCCTATGTTACTATGTTACTCCGGAGTAATTTAGCTTTCCATTGGTGAAAGAATTTTTTAATTTGGTAAAATAGATTATGACTTTGTGCATTACAAACAAACCTTTGCTCTTTGTAATATTATATTAATATAGGTAACAATCACAAAACTCTTGAGGTTCGGGTCCTTTGAAAGGCGTGCCAGGGGCCGAAGCCAATTTGCAGAATCAAATCCAAATCAAAATAGTTTATTTCAAATAAACCTTAGAGGTACTTTTGAATTGTCAAACAAAAAAAAAATATTATGACTCTAGTTGCAAATTCGCAAGCGTCAGTAGATCTCAATGGAGAAGAATTTGCAAGAAACTCCACGGACACTCTTTTCCATCAGTTTCAATTACAAGTTTTTGGTTACATCATTCTTGTTGAAAAAACACATATTTGTGAGAACGATGCAAAAAGACGTGCACGTCAAAGCGTCTAGAGTAACAAACAATTTTAACATAAAGATGCAATAATAGGCCGAGGCAGCTAAGTTATGACCAATCCCAACTGATGGCGCCCGTTCACGAACATGACGCATGGATCGGCACCACTCAGCTCAACCATCATGAAGGGAACCGAATGATCCAACTCATATGTCACCATCATTCAGAGAAATTAGAGAGAGCATGACACACTCAACTGCCAGGGCACACAGAAGTCAACGAACGACACATAGGTACAGTGAATGGAAGATTTACAGTCGTACATAGTACATAGTACTAGAGGCCTTGTTAGATATGTATCGTGATATGTTGTCACATGCATGTATGTGATAACATGTATGCACTACATGTATGCACTAGGTAAGTGCATCCAAAGACATTCCCCGGTTGGTGCAGGACTATGGGTATATTGGGCTATAGGTTTGGGAGATTTAGTGGATCGATTGCCCAAAACTATAGAATAATAACTGCCTGACCACTGTTTTACTACACGGCTATAAAATGGGAGGGGATGACTTGCACGCTCAATTAATGGGCCCTAATAAACGGTCGATAGCACTTGAGTTATTTTGTTATCCTTTGCTTTACTGTAGGCATTTCTTCCTGTATCGTGATTGCGTTTATAAACATTTAAACACACAAACACAAGACACCTAGATTTGGAACAAATATCTCGAGGCCATACAAATATTTGTTGGTGCGGGACACGCAGCGAAGCAGCCGATCACTCGACCACTAGGCCAATCGTGTCGTCAATTATTGGCACGTGTGAAAACGAAATGAGTGATGTGGCGCCAAGGGGGTGTAGCAACCTCAACCTCAATTTTGTTTTTGGTTTTTCACTTTGATTGATGTCTTTGAAGGTCAAAAATATTAGACGAAATTTATTTTATTATTTCAACATTTGAAACATAATTTATTATTCCTACCCATCTCCCACATTGCTGACCCCTTAGAACATCATAACTTTAAATCAAAGGAGCGTAGGGATTGCATCAAGCAGTGACCGGGTGGTTTTCGATGTTTATCGAGTCGGAGTTCGAGTGCTGCAATTTTACCCAGAAAAACCAGCGTTTTGGTTGACGCAGCTGGATAGTCAGTTAACCCTTGCGAACATAACGGTCGACGCCATCAAGTTCAACCATGCAATTGGCAGTTAAGAAGTTGCTTGAGGAGTGGAGAGTCATGATCCCTAACAGCATCTTACTGGGTTAACTGCCTTCCTCCGAGCAAGTTTGCTCTTGCGAATCTCCACGCAAGCCAGCCAGCTCTGTTCCCCGTCAGTGTTCACTCCGACCGACTAATAAAAGCAAGACGGAGATGAGGGACAAGACTTCTCCCTGGAGATATTAATATTACATATATTATTAAAATTTATTGTATATCTTTGAGATTTTCGGGACCCTAGGATCCCGGACCTTTGAAAGGCGTACTAGTGGCCGAAACCAACTCGCAGTACCTTTGTTAGACATGTAGAATTACATTATTATTATTATTTTATTATTATTAGTGTAGATAACATCACGCCTGTACTCCCCGAAGGGTTGGGCAGAGATGCACTTATAGTACACCCACATTGCACCAGTTATTTTTAAGTCCCATGTAAATACAGGGGAGCTAATTTCTATCAACCGTGTACAACGCCAAGATATGTGCTGCTACTGAGAAATCCCAGGTAGAAAAACCCAATAACACTGCCCGATCCGACAACAATTGAATACAAGATGTCACTTGTGTTTCGTATTTGTTTTTACTCATTGATTTGTTTATTTAATTTATAAATAGAACATGTTCGCTCCGTCACTTGCCCTTAAGGTTTCATTGTTTCGGCGTCACCCGGTCGACACCGTCTATCGCTAAAAACCAGCGCTGTGGCTCTGTCTTGCACGTGAGTCCCAGCCACAGACATAAATTTAAATAGATAACGCAAGTCTCTCCATCTGTATGAAAACCAAGCGTCCCACTTTTTCACAAACAATTTAAAATCAAATTTACTTACCAATGAAAGAAAACATTTCCAATGCATCGGCCAATTTTTTTATACATTCTTTACAGCTCAAGATGGCATAAAAAGGCATTTTTCTAGATTCCGGTAGAAGAACGGTGGCGATAATGCTAAATAAAAAGCTCAGATTACGATCATTTGTCGTAAGTTTAGTCCGTTTTTTGGCACGCGAAATACATACAATCGCGTCGTCTAGTTAGATTTATGTCTGTGGTCCCAGCATTATGTTGAGCGATGACCGTTTTGCGTGGTTGTGATGCCTACTCTGTATTTGTATTTAAGTCTTTAAGCGCCCACTAGACCAATGTGGTATTTTTGAGTAGCGAACAATACGTAGTAGGTACCTTAATACGGGGTGAAATTGATTATATTTTATAACATAACTTATTCAATTATGTTTTGAAAAATATGAAAAAATTCTCTGTTCGCGATTTTAAGTTTTATAATCTGTAATTTTATTTTCATTTTTTCCCATTGTTTGTGAGAAAATTATATAAAAAACAAGCCAACGTTCAACGTTGAAATAAAAGTGGGGTTACTTTGATACCCTATTGTTTTTTCATTGCAATATATAGTATTTACAAATTATTTTTAATGAGTTCTCACTGCACAATAAGAAACATTTATTCTGCAACAAGTGAGCGTATTCTTGCGCTGACTTTGATGCAAAAAATCGCTGAAATGTCAGTGTTGAAAAACCAAAACAAATATCATCAAAGTTGCCCCAGATATCAATGTAACTCCGTTCTACCGGTACCCTCAAAACACACGATGCTGGAACACCAGGAAACATAAATTACAAAGCTTGTCGCCTGAACTTCATTTCTCCATTAGTGAGGTCATGCTACCTTTGCTAAATTACTCCGATGATGGATTGCGTGAAACAGTCCATTACAAATTACAGCACCTTGGCGCACACTTGCCAAGCTACGGCACACTTCATATAAATTAAAGGAAATTACTTCCTCCGAAATTCTGCAAGGTTTTCGTTATATTCACTTAGAAAAGACAAAAGATTCTACCGTGACCCGACGTTTAATTCCAGCCTATTAGTGGGACTTAAAGACAGCTGTAAATCAAGGAGTATTTTTGTAAAGTATTTTTGGAATACGGTTCTGAAATCTGTCTAAAAGTCTCATGATTAGGTACTAATGAAGAAGGTATTATACAGATAAGTTTCCTTTAAAACAGCTGGAACTTTATAAACTAACATATTTAATGAGGTATTAATAATAACTTCTCTTCCCTAAATAGTAGTTTTATCTAGTCTTTCGACAAAAATATATGATCTATGTCTGTACTCATTATGTCGTAATCACAAACGATTTCAGTATTTTTGTTGCTAAGTATCAGTGGCAGCCCTAAGCTGAATCCTAGGAACGTGTTGTCCAATACTGTGTCAAAAATAAGCATAAACTTTTGTTTCCAATTTATGAGTGAACACTCTAAATCACAATCTCACTACCCTTGTACAAAAAACAAAACATCAACAACATCATGTTTCCGACGTTATCCCAGGTCGACAAACCACGTTTTATTCTACTATTCTTATCTGTCTACCATCAAACTAATTCACTTCAGTAACTGCAACTGTTCACTGCAGTATTTTCAAGAAATGTTTGCTAAAATAAATATTTAGGTATAAACATAAAATGTATAATTTCACCATTTCCTTTTTATACAAGAAATAGTGGACACCACAACATTCTGATTTAGGATCTTTAGGTTTAATAAAACTTAAGCAAACATACAGTTTTGGCTTAGCTGAACTTAACGTTGTTGGCAACGTATTATTTGTAAGATAATCAGTAGAGAATAAACGAAGCATACAGCTTAACGGGTCAATAACAATGAGGTTTTGGCTGTGGGTATCTAAAGAAGATTATTGGATTATCTTAAGATAGAACACGTTACATCAAAAACATCAAAGCCTCTTGGAATTGCCTCCGCTCTTCCTTGCTGTCAAGAGGAATAACAGAAAATAAACTAAACCAACTTTGAACCGCATCAAATGAAGCACATCAAAAGTATTCATCGGAACGCACCATTTAGGTGCGCTAAGGAAATCAATTAAAATATTATAATTTTATGCCTCGAAACGCACCAATGATGAAACAGTGAGCATGGAGGGTTCGTAATATATGATATTGATAGATGTTTTAAAATTAATAATTCAACTGTCTTATTTTTTTATTTATATATATAAAAATACCAGGAAAGCAGTAATGAATTGGAACTAGCCTTCCCGGCTATTGCCCAGTAGCGGGACAAAACGTAGGCTAACAAAAAAAAACAGGTAAGAATACCCAACATGAGTTTGGTAAATATTTAGCTAATTAATCAACTGCAATAGACTCATAACATTCAAAATCATTTAATTTAGTATCTTTTTATTTGGTTTCACACGCGTATAAGTCGGAAATTACCCTCAAAGAACGAATGCCCAGGATAAGTAGTATCCTATATCCAGAATACAATCTACCTGTGTTGTGTGCCAGACCTGATTGATTTACAAACATTTACTTTCACAAAAAAGTAGTAAGTAGGATAATTTTTTGTCCCAAGTAAAAATCGGCATCCACAAACTACCAATCAAATAACACCAAAACCGGCAAAATTACACAAAAATACTATAAAACCAAGACTTAAACGAAATGTGAATAGAGAACAAAATTCTAAAGCCAAATTGGCGTATCACGTTAAATCGGATGTGGCAGTGTGGCTTCTCTATCTTACTGAAAGCTTTTTATTTGTCACTGAGCTAAGAAACAAAGAAAATTGCGTTGAAAAGGCGGATTGATTGCAGTGAAAGCAAACGAGATTATATTGTCGTAATTAAAAATCTTGTTTATTTTTGTTGATAGGCTCGCCTTTGAACACTGTCTCATCTAGATGTTTTGTGCCACTTTTAAAGTTCTCATTTTTTTCAAGTTTTAATAATAGCAGTTGAATTAAAATTTAAGAAACCCTCGACACAAAAGCCTACAAAAAAAATAAAAGTCTTGTACTCGCGTCGGGGAAACGCTAAGCAAATAAAATAAAAATCAAGTTATTACATATTTAACTGCTGTTAACTTTTGTTTTTTGTGTGCAGGGTTTGCTCAGTTTGGTCAGAGGTGACAGAGACAGAGTCGACGATGGAGTGAGCTTACCCAGAAGAAGACTGTTCACTCTAACTTTGAATTTAATTTTTATTTCATGCTTTTGTAAACTACATAATATTTTAAAATACTTAAGTAGTACACGTAATTATGACAAAATATCTTGCTAAAAACTCCGATTCAAAGAATAAAATGCGCATAACTTTTGAATGACTTAACCGATTTTCATCAAACATAGCTATTCAAAACAAAGTCAGTTCATCAATTTAGAAGCTATGATACACATAAATACACAGATACAGAGCAACATACGTCAAACTTGTGACATGCCTCTTTTTCCGTCGGGGTTAAAAATTGAGATTTGTCTAACCATGACCAGTCGCGGATAAATTTGAAAGAGAGTTACCACCCAAAATTATTTCAAGTTTTTCGAAGGTTCCTTTATAATGTAGACAAGAAATAAGGAAGGATTTTTCGAAATTCAACCCGTAAGGGGGGAAATATAGGGGATGAAAGTTTTGATGAAACTCTGTCATGTTTTATTTGAAATGAATGAAATATGGCATTGAGCCTATAAATATAAAATATTTTTATTAATACTTTTGTAAGGATTTTCTGAATTTCATCCCTTAAAAGGGTAAAAAGGGGTGTTAAAGTTTGTAAGAAAAATAAATTGTTTATCATCAAAATTACTTGATACTTAGTATTTCTGCTCAATTAAAGAAACTCTTTACACTCGCTCAAATAACTTTGATAAGGTAATGAAAAACAACACACCATGCAGTAACATGCATGGTGTGTTATTTTTCATGGATAAGTGCTAACGCATGCTTGTAGCCACGCCATAAGCGGCACTGGAGGACACTGAGGAGTTTTAGAGGGTTCAAGACCCACATAACTGCGCTATCTCTCCGTGACAGCACTGTATGCATGAGCACATACCAGGCAAAAAAAAATGACGTGTTGCTTACGCTGGAAGCATCATCGGGCCGACAAACGACTGCTGTGGTCAACGAGGTTCCAGAGCCATGATCAACGTCTTTCTCTATCTTTAATAGGAATAAATATATTATTATTACCAATATCTTACCGTCAGGTGAGATAATTGTTTAACGCGAGCCTATAAATAAAAAAATAAAAAAAACGGAACTGGAGGACATGGTTCCAAAAGGATAGAGCAATGGCGCTTACTGCACGCGAGATTCTGAGGGCTGCACTATCCGGACTTGCTCTGGCCGGTAAGATCACCTGATTTAACTGTTCCAGGCTTCTTTCAATGGGTTTTTTTAAATCTCGAGTCTATGTCAACAAGCCTCAGACTCTTGAAGCCCTCAAAGATAATATCCGCCGGAAGTTCTGGCAAGAGTGATGGATAATGCCATAAATCGGGCCCGAATGTTTATCAACTCTGGCGACGGCGCGGGCGTATAATTTTTTCGGCTTGATCGGAAAATAAATTAAGACATCAAATAAACATTATCCAAAAGCAGAACCAAAGTATTTCATGCAAAAAAAATTACAGCCGTAGAACATCGGGTGATAACTTTTGTGCCAACCTGTATTAATTTTCTATCGTGTCGGGGTAGGATTCAGAAATTGAAAGCAAAGTGGTTAAATCAAATCAAAAATGATATCAATTTACATGTAATTTTTATAATTCGATAAAATAATGAAGTTGACAAAATTTTGTAGTCTACGCGAACAATGACGCTGCGCTGGTGGAAAGCTATGTTTGGATAATAATATGCAATATCCTGCCAGAACTGCAAAAAACGAAACAGCCAAAATCGAGTAGTCCACGCAGGCGAAGAGCTGCGAGCGGAAAGCTAGTGATGAAATGAATGGTTCTGTATGAGTTACAATTTGATTCTGTCTTAAACAAATTCGACTAAATGGCTTCAAAAAAATTATCCATCTATAAATTCTGGTTTATTTATTTTTCTTCAGTCAATGTTTCCTAAACAAACGTTGTTTACGAAATTTAGACCAGATCGATTATAATGCAATATAATAATCTTTAAAACGTGTTGACAGCTGAAACAGGCAGGGGAATAATTAAAATGATGGCTGAAAACAATCATTAGAACATTTCGCCGACACGCAATCAACTGGATAAACACAAACCAATCTACTGTGATCGATTTGAAAATCCTCAAATCGAGGCATAGCAATATAACTATTAATTTTCATCTCTAAAACGACGTGCATAAGGTTCAAAACATTTTAATTTCACATAGTCATGACGATATGGATAATTTTAGCGCTTGAACTGTCGTGTGTATGGTCAATATTCAGCAAACGTGCATCAATTGTTCTCTTTCATTGCTGAGAACAAATAAGTGAAAGGAATTGTGTATCGTGTGGAGCACCAATGTTTTCCTAGTTGCCCGAGAAGAGGTAGATAGAAATATGTATAACATATCGCTTGGTTTTTTTTCATTCGGTGTCAGTAAGTAATAACAAGGACACGTAAATGAAACAGAAAAGATGCGGCAACTGAGTAGGTTTAGGCCCAGTTTTGTTTTTAATTACTTGACCGGAACGGATCGAGTTAATCATTTGTTAGACTAACAATTTGATGGAAAACGCGTTTTACCGTGAATTGAAACCATTGGTTACCATAGACGGACCCCCTTTGCCGCACATAGACTCCTATTTGGTCCGTTGTGCGTGCAGGACTCCTTTCTGTGAGAGAGAATAGGCCGTAATTCACCACGCGAGCCCAGGTGGGTTGGTGAATGTCACATATTTTCGAAATTTGGTTCTAAGACATGCCGGATTCCTCACGAGGTTTTTCTTCACCGTTTTGAGAGCAGTGATGATGAAATTTATTACACAAAGTAAAGCGTTGGCCTGGGTTTGAACCCATGAACTAACACGTGTAAGTTTCGGCCGTTACCACAGGGCTACCACTGCTCTATTTGGTTAGCATATTTAACCATTGGTTAAGTTAACTACGGATAAAAAAAAAACTGAGACTAGGGCTTGATGACGCCGCAAGTATTACAAGTTGTGTTTTGCTAGAGTTTTAAGTCAAGGATCTTTATATATATTTCTATGTAATATGTATTTAAAAATATATAACTACCTACTATGTTCGTTGCAAAATTTAAATACAAATTCATTTCATTTATTTTTAACGTGCACATTTATAACATGATGACAGTACACAGTGTGGTATGAAATTAAAACTAACAATGACCATAACAATTTAGCAACGGGTCCCAAACTAGGCACTGCCTGTGTCTTGGTGACCCAAACATTACACTTAGTTTTTATGTAGGTATACAAGTCCTGCGAGCGCTACGAGGCAATTAATTACAAAAAATAATTAAGATATAGAAAAAACTACGAACATAGTAGCTAACGTTTTGAATAATAATAATTTATCAATAATTTGACAGTGCTGTAGTTCAAAAACCAATTCATTTATGAAAATATTATGTATGTAAGGAAAAATATAAATATCTTTAGTAAAGTTAGTGATAGACACCATTGTAATACTAGAAATAAAGATAAGTTAGATCAACCATCTTATAGATTAGCTAAAGTACACACATCTTTCATGGGGTACTATTAAATTTTATAACAAAATACCTTGTGAGATAATAAAACTAATTGAAAGAAAATTGAAAACAATAGTTAAAAGCACACTTTGTAAACAAGCATATTACAAATTAGATGATTATATTCAAGATACAAAGGAAACATGCTGGTCCTGCTCCGTAGGGTAATCTTTAGTGTAGAATAAATCAAGCTGGTTAATTTGTATTTAATATTTGTTATTTGGTCATTAACCTATGTTTGCAATATTTGTAAGTATGTGAGAACCATCTTCCTATTTATCAAGTGAAGGACTTTACCTGTTGTTGTAATACTTTATACCTATATGTAGTATAGTAGTCTTAGGTGCATCGTCCTCACGTATATGCATTTATTAATATATGTACTTTAATATTGTGAAACACTTATTTTTTTAAAAGAGTAAGAATGGAGTTTCTTGTGCGTTCTTCTCCACAACAAGCTACTTTTCTGAATTCACGGTAGAATCATTTTTTATTACTTTTTAATTTTAATTGTTGACATTCAAAAGTGTCGCTTAATGGCCTAGTTGAAATAAATATATTTGATTTTGTTACTTATTATTTTGTATTGTAATTTCTTTGTAAAATAACTATGTCAATAAATTCAGAATGCATAATCAAACTATAACGATTTTCTTGAAAGTAACCGACGCTGTTATAAAAGTCAATTTTTCTTTAGTTTATAGAATTGGATATACGAGTATGCAACATAACATAATTATGCACTTGTCAAAAAGATATAATATCTATACACCAATGAATTTACCTAAAATTTACTTCTTAACTCTGCTTACAAGAATTATTTTACTTACTAAATCAACACTGAAATGTATTTACATAAGCTGAACGTTAATTGGTTTACGTCACATTGTTGGAGCATTTTGACTGATTGATTTACGCTATTTCTAAGTGGAATAGCGAGAGCTTTATATCCATTCCTGATATATTACCCTAGTTGTTAGATTTAGGTGACGTTCTGGCTCTAACTCGAGCGGTAGAGGTTCAAGTGTGATTTGATAAGTAAACTTGAATTTATTTATCACTGTAGTTTCAGATTGAGAAATAATAGGTTTTTGTCCTCAAATGACAATTATGAATAAGAATGCCATTAATACAGGGTGGACCGATGACCTGGTGAAGGTTGCGGGATTCCACTAGATGCGAGATGCACACGACTGGTTAATGTGGCGACGCTTGGGGGAGGCCTATATCCAGCAGTGGACGGCTTTCGGCTGATATTCTGATGATGATAAATACAGGATGTAACGGAAAGGTCCGATTATATTTTAAAAACTGCTTTGCTCATGTGTATGGTTAACTTTCTCCATACTAATTCATCGTCAGCTGACCAAAATTTGTATGTGAGATACATTTTTTTTTTAATATTGTATAATGTCGTATTGATATTATATTAAAAACTAGCTTCTGCCAGCGGCTTCGCTCGCGTGAATGTCGAAAATTATCCCAAGGGAACATATTCCTGTGATAAAAAGTATCCTATATACTATTCCAGACTATAATCTATCTCTGTGCCAAATAACAAACATACAAACACACACATACACTTACAAACTTTCGCCTTTATAATATTAGTGTAATATGCATATTTTTTGATGTTCGCAACTTTGGTAACTCGTAATGGTTGGGTATATTACATGACAGCAAAAGACTGAGCTGACTGCTATTTAATTTTTTATACAGCTGAAAATATGATAGAACAATTGCTGAAATGAACATTCGAAATGGAGCTACTTGAAGCGAGAATTCTACTTCATGACCACATATTGTAAAATAACGTCCTCCGCCGCGTCTGTACGCGATAAACTCAAAAACTACTGAACTGATTTTCATACGATTTTCAACAATATGAAGAGTGAGAATCGAGGAAGGTTTTTGTGTATAATTTGTCAAGGGCAAAGCCGGTGCGGGTCACTCGTAATATTATAAATGAGAAAGTTTGTGAGGATATAGGAATAGATGGATGTTTGTTAACTTTCACACAAAATCTACTGAACTATTTCGGATGTGGCACACCAACCAGATTTATACGCGTAACTTGGACGCGGGCAGGGCCACGGATAAAGAAAGAAAGTAAAATTATTTATTTGTGACCCGCACAGGCAACACGAGTTAAGCAAAACACAAACAATAATAAAAAATAAAAATAATAAACCCCGTGCGAGACCAAAAAGGCTAGCTAGTAATGCATAAATACAGACTAGCTCTGGTAAATTAGACAGCGGTAAACTTAATAATAGTATTTGCTATGTTTTAATGATTCCAAGTCATCTAAACAGTATAGGCATTGCCTGATTAAAAGATATTAGGGGCCCATTGCTCTGTATAAGGAAAACAAAAGAAAAGCACTAGACCTTTTGTTGAGAGGACACTTAAAAGCTTTTTTACAACGTCCAAAAGTACGGGTTGTCGTTGAAATGTAACAAAAAGGTACTTAGGTACTTTGTGATAGCGTATAATAAAAATTATGTCAGTCTTCGTAAAGCAAAAGTACTCTGAAAACTATAAGGATGGCTAATTTGTGAATACATAAAATCTATGTCACGTGCTTTGAAGTGTCTACTTTATTACTTAGAGTCAGAACATACTAAAGGCCTAACAAAATTTTGGTGGTACTATCAAACGTGCTTTATCCATTACGAGGGACTACGTACATATCCATTTGCTTTTTTATTAGACTCTGGGCTGGCAGACATGTGCGTGCACATGTGCATGTAGCCAATTAGTATAATTTTAAGTTCATGTGATTTGTTATTTACTAACATAGGATAAGTTCATACTAACACTATATGGATCCATGGTCTGAAATAAAAAGTTTTGATTTGATTTGATTTGATAATCTCTAAATCTAATTCAATAAAATTGACGCCGCGTCCACTGCTGGTACACGTGCACTACATCATCTTCCGCCCTCGTCCCATGTGGGTTACATGTTACTTGGGATTGGCGCAACACTTATAAATTCTTCCATTCCGACCCGTCAACCGTCTAAACTAGGTCTGAAGCTTTTGAAAATGATAAAAAGTAAAAACATAAAATAGTAGGATGAAACCCATTGGAAAAGGAAGAGAATATAACAAAAATGAAAGGAAAAATAATTTACGGGCAATCTGAAAATTCAAGTAACCAAGTTTTTGGTTTTATATTTTTATATATAAAAAAAATGTAAAAAGTTACCTTTTTATGTCCCAAATAAAATATATTTTTTTAATATTTTTTTTTTCATCTTATTTTGGCTTAATATCGAAAAAAGCACCCTAATTTCCAATCGAAAGTTTTCACGTCAAAATATATTATCTGCCTTTTTAATAATTCTGTGGACTACAAATACGGATCACACGAACGAAGTCGCGGGCTAAGTGCTAGTTCTTAATAAAATGGCACGCAGTTTTGTTATAACAATAATTGTATGTACAGGTTGTATTGCCGAAATAGCAATGTTTTGCAGTAGCGAATTTGCTAATATATATTTTTTAGGCAGATGAGTTCTGCGAATGACCCTAGTTTAAAAAATGCAGTGGCTTTCAGAAACTGTATTTGTGATTGATAACCTTATCATAATAAAAAACCAGCCAAGTACGAATCGGACTCGCGCACGAAGGGTTCCGTACCAGTATAAAATCTCGTTTGTTGTATTGGAGCCCCACTTAACTATTTATTTTATACTGTTTTAAGTATTAGTTGTTTAGCGGCAGCAAAAATACATCATCTATGAAAATTTTAATCGTCTAGCTATCACAGTACATGAGATATAGCCTGGTGACAGACAGACAGACAGACGGACCGTGGAGACTAAGTAAAAGTATCCCGTTTTTACCCTTTGGGTACGGGACCCTAAAAACAATAAAGAATAGGACGAGTAGTTTTTAGGGGGCTGAGTCACCCGCGTCCGCAGGTGTGTACCCCTTTTTTATCCTACACGTGGTCCCAGGGTAGTGCTAATCAGGTGACACTAACTGGTGGTAGGTTTCGGCCGAAGGCTTGCGGCCACCCACCGAGCAAAGACGTACCGCCAAGCGGTCTAGCCGTGTTTCGGTACGGTGCTCGGTGTAGCCACAAGAGGAGTTGGGTCGAGATAGTTGTTGCACTGCAGGCAGACCAGCCTGACTCGCGTTGTTATGGGCCTATCGGGAGACTAGTCACGGAAGGTAGCGGGATCCGAGGCACGGTGCGCCACTTGCCGACCGCAGGTAGTTGGGGGGCCAAGTAGTGTGTCAGCCACACACGAAAGGCTGCCCCGTCAACTGTTGAAAAATCCTGGGACGCGCCATCGTGCTTGTTGGCGACCAGATGAGAGTGCCCGATGGACATTCCCGGGGGAGCTCGGGCATCCCCGCAGTCTCCAGACTAGTCCCCCAATGATAGCGTCCTGTCTGCGCATGTCTGAAGGTTGCCAGCATGGAACCTCATCTCACTTCCTACTCCTCACCTTCCTTCACTCACAATAATAATGCCAAGGAACAAAAAGAGAAAAGCTGAACAGCGGCAGCACTCACTCTCACATAAGGTACCTCAGCAACATCCGAGGTCTGCACTTGAACCTTGTCGCAGTCCATCACCACCTTAAGACTGAGAAACCAGCACTTTTCTTCCTTACGGAGACGCAGATCTGATGTCCGTCAGACGTGGCGTACCTATCTTACCCAGGATTTACCCTGGAACACAAATTCAAGCCACGTGCGGGTGTATCTATTTACTCCCGTGACGACATCTGCTATCAGCGGCTCCGTGACCTTGAAGACGCAAATTACTCAATGCTATGGGCCCTGGTGGATACAGGTCTGGATAAGATTATGTATGCCTGTGTCTACCGATCGCATAGCGGTGATCTGGGGACAACCAGGATCAATCAGTACCTGAGTGAGGCGGCTGATGTGGCCCAGCAACGGTACCCTTCCGCCCAATTAGTGTTACTGGGGGACTTTAATGCCCACCATCAGGAGTGGCTCTTGCCATACCAGTGCACTGACCATGCTCATGCTAGATGAGAGATGCAAAATCTTTCACTAGCGCTAAATTTCACCCAGCTGGTGCAGGAGGCTGCGAGAGGGGGCCGGATGTAGATTCACATACGGAAAATTGCTTGGACCTTCTGCTGACATCAGATCCAGACCGATACTCAGTGTCGATATCATCACCTTTGGGTAGCTCCGACCACTGTCTGGTGAAGTCTGTATCCGCCTACTCCCCGCCCGATCCCAGCCCGAGAGGCACACGGTGGGTTTGACGGTACAGGTCAGCAGATTGGGATAGGATGCGATTTTTCTTCGCATGCTATCCTTGACGGCTCACTTGCTTCTCTTCGGACGATCCATCGTCATGCGCTGACGCCGTGACTGATTTGTTGCCTCAGGGGATGGAGTACTACATTCCATTCCCTGACGTAGCGCTGTCCAGCGTTGACCGACCAAGGTTTGGTGCGAAGTGCAACCGGGAAAATGCGGTTAAACTGACATGGATCGACGCTCGAGTGCACAAGGCAAATGACGTTACTCAGAAGAATAGAGCCTTCATCAGGGCTGCCAAATCATGCAAAAAGGCGATGCAAAGGGCACGGTTTGACCATATTTGCAGAATCGGGTACAAACTCGCCTCATACCCTGCTGGTAGCAAAGCGTTTTAGTCCCTGGCTGAGTCGGCTAAATCAAACTTCTGTCGCCCCTCACCACCACGACTGCTGAGACCCGACGGGTCACTGGCCCACTCTGCCGAGGACAAGGCAAACTTGTTTGCTTCCCTTTTTGCGGAATCTTCGCGGCTGAACTCTGATGGCGCGCGGCCTCCTCCCGCTACTGTTGGATGTGGGATGAGTATGTTGGACATTCGTATCCATCAGAGGGAGGTCTGTAGGGTGCTGCTCAACCTTGACGTAAACAGAGCTAGTGGCCCCGACTGGATACCGGCAATTGTACTGAAAACCTGTGCTCTTGAATTGTCTCCGATTCTGACACGCCTTTATCGCCTTTCGATAGTGACTGGAAAAGTGCCGAAGGCTTGGAAGCAAGCTAACGTTTAGCCCGCGCCCAAGAAGGATAGTCAAGCTGACCCGGCCAACTACAGACCCATCTCGGTAACATCCATCCTCTGTAAGAGTATGGAACGTGTGCTGAACAATAAGCTCCAGGCATATCTAGAAGAAAACGACATCCTCAGTGACTGCCAATACGGCTTCCGCCGAAATCGGTCAACTGGGACTCTTCTAGCGTATGCCATTTATGCCTGGAGTTAGGCTATCGAGAGGCATGGGGAAGCGCTTGCTGTCTCCCTTGACGTCTCGAAGGCTTTCGACAGGGTCTGGCATGAGAGCCTTATTGGTAAGCTTCCTTCTTTCGGTCTGCCTAGTGGTCTGTGTGAATGGATTGCTGAATCCGAGTGGTTATCGATGACTGCCGGTCAGTTAGGTATTAACGCCGGAGTCCCTCAGGGGTCGGCGCTCTCAGCTACACTGTTTTTGGTGCCCATTAATGATCTGCTAAAGCCAGGAACATTTGTGTACGCAGACGACAGCACGATTGCTGAGAGATACGTGTCCGGCGCACGGGCTACTAGGCCTGAGATCCCTGTCTTTGGAGGCAGTCTCCGAATAGTGCGATGCCAATCTAGTCAGTTTCAATGCTGCTAAGACCCAGGCGTGTCTTTTTCCGCAAAAAAGAGCCTATTCCACCCGGGTCCATCTTTCCGTGCTGTAACCGTGCCGATAACGGACCATTTCGACCTTCTTGGTGTTACGTTAACATCGACCCTCAATTTTGGTCCATTCATTGAGACAAAGGCTCAGTTGCCTGAAAAAAAGTTAGGGATCCTTGCAAAGGTGAGACGGTACTTCACGCCTGAACAGCTACTCAAATTGTATAAAGCGCAAGTTTGGACATGCATGGCATGCTCTTACCTCTGGAACGGATCTGCCAAATATCAACTTGATGCCCTTGAGTCGATTGACATACGTGCCAAGAGGCTTATCGGCAACGATGCACTGGTCGCCTCAAAGCTCCAGAGCCTTGAACATCGACGCCGAGTGGCCAGTCTGCCTGTTTTTTATCGGTGAAACGATGGAACTGCACAATTTGATTCCGCCTAGCCCTTTCCATCATCGGACAACAAGACGTACGGCAATGCGCCACCGTAACATGGTGGACATCCCACCCATACGTACAAAGCGTTTTGCGATAACTTTCATTGTGCGCACAGGTAAGGAGTGGAATTCCCTGCCGGAGTCTTTGTTTCCTGATAGGTATAACCTTGGGGTCTTTAAGTCAAAAGTGAATAGGTTACTTCTAGGCAAGCGTGCTTCACCGTCGACCACATCATCGCTTACCATCAGGCGAGATAATGGTCAAACGCGAGCCAATCGATAAAAAAAGAGTAACTAAGAGCCAGTGCAAGCAGTAAAACCTTATCCGATTATTGGAGCAACAAGGTAACATTTTCAATGTTAGAGAAACTGCCATTCTCCACCATAATCTTTTAATTAAAAAGAGGCTCTTTGCTTTACGTATCGATGATTATTTTCCGTTTTCTGATTTAATCAGAATACCTAATTGCTTTCAGGAACTGATCTTATGTGGGGCAGATTTTGACCTACCATGTATCCAAATAAATTTTTATACTACTTTTGCTAACGACTTCACCTGCTACAAAGTCGGCAATATTCATAAGGAATCATACTATGGCATATAATCTAATAACAAACTTCCAAACACTTCGACAATTATAGCACTGTTCGGAATTTTCACTACCTTACAACTTGAGTTCTTTTTTAGTACGTATATTATATAGGTGCCCCAGACAATATGGTTTCTCAGGTATTTTAACCAAGACCGGAATACGTTTTCTGCTCAAGCGCATTAACAACATTTATAAACAACATTTAAATAATCTCGTACTATCTGTCCGGTAACACGACCGTGTAATAAGGTAAGTAATCCATCAAAAACTTTACATAAACATACTCTAAATAAACACCGAGTTTTATAGTGGAAGCTAATATATAATTCATAATTCAAACTTCATCCTTTACTTAGTTCACTTATCTAATTAAGTTCAGTCAACTTACTTAATAGTTTGGAAGGAAAATATGAATGAACATCGGATTTAGTTTGCTTTGCTAAAAACTCTAAGACTTTTATTCAATGTATCTGGACTTGTAGTAATAAAACGTTTAGGTCGTAAAATACACCTAGTTTTATGGATAAAACACAGAAACGTAATGTAGGACGCCTTCCGGCTAGGTGGATCAACAATCTTTGCAGGGTGGCTGGTACCAGCTGGATGAGAGCTGCCGAAGATCGAAGCAAATGGCGTGCAATTGGAGAGGCCTATGTCCAGCAGTGGACAGCAATATGTTGATGATGATGACGTGCTTCCACTTAATATATACTTATTTTATACCTGACTTCTTTGATACATCTGCTTGTTACAAGTAGAACAGTAGTAGTAACTCATAAAAGAAGTACAATACATCTAACTATCTTATTCCCGATAAATAACTAGCTTTATCCTACTTACGCATCAGAGGTTCTTATCAACCATATTCATTCCTATTGGCAGATAGATTGGCGATTGTAGTATGTTGTTATTAATTCACAGCTACAAGTAGGTAGATACTGCGTTCCCCGCTCTATCATCTCTTACGATACTATGGGGAAATGCCCTTCCCATACGTTACAGGTACAAGATTATGTTGGAGAGCCACCTAGCATTATAAACAACAGTTTGTATCTCTATAAGAACTGTAAACTGAGCTGATAGCCCTGGAAAATAACTGAAGAAAACAATCCTATACTTAAGTAAGTTCAAAAAATTAGGAATTATGTTCATTAAGGTAGTAGCTAGTAATGTTGCCTGTAAAATTTTAAAACTCCATGAAATTGCCACACAGCGAAAGTACATAGGCTGTCAAAGGGCCCAAAAATCAGTTTTTGCTTAATTCTCCTAAAGTTTTGATTTTATATACAATATGTGCTCAGGGCAAGTTTAATGTTTAAAATCAGAATACAATTTACACGTAATATGAGTGACAGAGAAAAGCTTAACCAAGGATTCAGTATAAGGAAAACCATTATTTCAACCAACCTGCCATTCCCTGCCGTAGTCTGTAATTCCTGATAGTTACAACCTGGGAGTCTTTAAGTCAAGTGTGAATAGGGTTCTAGGCAAGCGTGCTTCACCGTCGACCACATCATCGCTTACCATCAGGTGAGATACAGGTCAAGCGCAAGCCTATCAAGAATAAAAAAAGCTTTCCTAACTTCATTGGGTCGGCTTCCAGTCTAACCGGAATCAGCTGGATACCAAAACTTCTAAACTCTACTACCCAATAACAGGGTAACACGATGACTGCAGATTTCAGGCTTCGGACTACCCGTTACAATTAATAAAAAAATAAAAAGTGACAGCCGGAACCAACAGTTTAAAGTGTTTTCCAAAGCACGGTGAAATCAAAGGAGGAGCTTTGTTACATATATTTATTACTCGAAAGTTAGTCTAACGAAGCAATTTGAGCTGAATAGGGTTTATAGTTATTATGATTTTCCTAACATACTATCGCAATAACTTTACTTTGACAATAACTTTGCCCGACACCGTTCAGTCGGAAGTTTGTGGTAAACCAAAATGCAGTCAGGAAATGGGTATATCCTTTGGGCTGCATTGGACCGGCTAAGGTTGGAACGACTTAAGTAACTTTGTACGTTGTGACGAAAACGTGATTTTGCCTCGAACTTATAGTTAAGTTTACCGAAGATATTTTTTATTGAGAGCTTTTTTGATAAATAAACTCTAGATTAACAACCCACAAAACAAAGCCAAAAAAAGACATGTCAAAGTGTCAACGTTTCTAACCACCTTTCTTTTTAAAGTTAGTCTGTGAATTACATCCAAGTGTTTCATTAGTGGGCCCGGGCCCATTTTTTCAAAAGTTATCAAGTAATTTTATCAGTACAATGGCTGGAAGTTACCGTGTTAACGTGCTGAAACTCAAGGGACGTGAGAATTACTTGAGTGGGCGTACGCAGATGAGCATTTCTTGATATCGGAAGGCGTCGATATTAACAAGAAAGAAGATGACGTTGAAAAAGCTACAACTAGCGTTGAAGATCAGAGAGCAAAAGCAAACTTAGTGATGACCATTGATTCATCCTTGTATGTTAATATTAAGTGCAAATCTACAGTTCAGGGTGTGTGGAGGAAGCTAAAATTGCTGATTGACGATGCAGGATTCAAACGCAAAATAACTTTGTTGCGAAATCTTATTTTAATTCGTCTCGAAAGCAGTGGGTCAATGACTCAGCTCACAGATACGGCGCATAAATTAAGTGTATCAGGCTTCGAGATTAACGAAGAATAAATTGAGTCATTGTTGTTGGCGGATCTACTCGAAAAATTCTCGCCAATGATAATGGCCATTGAACATTCGGGTATCGCCATTACCGCTGACGTCATAAAAACTAAACCTTTGGATATGAAGGAAAAACCAATGAATATGTTCAGTGCAGTTTTTCTCAACGGTAATTTTGGTAAACATGAGTTGTACATTGACTCTGGAGCCAGCACTGAAGAACTGGGTCAGTCAAGAAAACATCAAAAACACGTCGCATAACCTAACAATTAAGGAGATTATAGTTGCGAATAAAACAACTATGCCAGTGTTGTGTTCAGGGGATACACAGATTACAACAGTTATTGACAAGTTACAATATGATATTTCTGTCAAAGAAATGTTATGTGTTCCAGATCGCACGACAATTTTTTATATGTCAGTCAGCTGATAAAGAATGGTAACAATGTTAGTTTCAATGTGGAACATTGTTATATTAGAAATTTATTTATTTATTTATTTACACCAATAAGTACAATATCTTACAGTATTCCAAGACGATTTTATACTACAAAATATTTAATGTTATATACTATATTTAAACATAAAAAAAATTAACAATAAAATAGCAAAAATAAAAATAAAAGAAACAGTTCAAATTTGTATGCCTCCCTCAGTGCACATTTGTGCTCCTGACACAAATTTCGGCAGGCTATGGAACACATCTTCCGATGGCATATTATTTATAATACGCGCGGCCCTTGACAAAGGGGCAAACTTTAATAAATTTGTCCTAGCCCATGGCACATCTAACAAAGTGGGGCGGCGGCGCGCACCCACATACCCATCCGGGACATGCAACCGCAGCGCCTCCAGTACATCAGGGTGATGCACCAGCCCGCGCAGCACTCTCACCACGTATTGTACTAAAGCGACGTCCCTCCTAACCGCCAGCCTAGTATATCCGACCATGCCCAATACAAACAGACTCGGATACATCAACGGGTAGAATGGGTAAACCCCATATTGCTTCAAATATAAATACCTAGTGAATTTATTTTGAATAAAATAAGCAGAATGAGTTGATTGGTACAGCAGAGTTGGTAAATGGGGTGTACAGACTCAACACTAGTTTAGTATGTTCGTTAGCAGATTCAGCCATAAAAACCTCAAATAAGATTTGGCATAGAAGATTCGGCTATATCAACAGCAGAGATTTGAATGTCATGAAGAATGTTGCTGTAGAAGGATTGACATATGAGAACAAAGCAGGAAGCAATAAATACAACTACACAACATGCTGCGAAGGTAAGCAGACGAGGCTACCATTTCCACAGAGCAGTCATAAAAGTGAGAGGGTTCTTGAAATGTACACGTCAGCGTGTACAATTTCAAAACCCCTCTCACTCAAACGACATTCTGCTGTCCATCGGTCCACCGATGGGTAACAGAATGTCGTTTGTTTATTTTTTTAAACAAAAATGAGAAGTTTTTACAAGCTTTAAAGAATTCAAGAAGTCATGGTTGAAAAACAAAAAACTACCAATATTAAGATTTTAAGAACAGATAATGGCACAGAATTTTGTTCAAATGAAATGGATAATTACCTGATACAATATGGCATATTCCATCGGAGAACAAATCCGTGTAGTCCAAAACAAAATGGGATGTGCGAGAGGTTCAACCGCACCATTGTTGAAAAAGCAAGATGTCTGCTCTATGATGCAAAGTGTGAAAAGAGATTCTGGGCAGAGGCAGTTCACACAGCTGTTTATATAAAAAAACGGATCGTTTGCTCCCTGATTAAACCAGTAAACTCCTTATGAAGTGTGGAATGGCAAGAAACCAAATATAAGTCACATCCGGATCTTTGGTAGAATAGTAATGACCCAAGTCCCCAAGGCAAAATGACTAAGTGGGATAAAAAAGCTATGAAGCATTACTAAGTAGGGTATGCTGATAATGTTAAAGGCTATCGGCTCTATAACCCAGCCACAGGCAAAGTTATCACAAGTAGAGATGTTACTGTCATGGAGCCCACAGATAATTCAGAAATGATGCAAGCAGTAGTTATTGAACATCAGGAATCGTCACAAAGCCCAGAAGAGCAGATTGGGGATGCTGTTTTTGAACAGTACAGATACAGTGTTGAGTTATGATGACAGTGCATATTGTAGCATGATCGCTACAAGACGCTTTGCTTTAGCCTTTTTTAATTTGTCGTAGCAGGTCAGTTACAATTATTAAATTTTTCATATTTCGTTTGTCAAGAAAATAGAAGACAATTTTTCTGGAACTGACGGATGGAATTGGATAAAAAATGTTTGGCTCTGAAATAATCTATTAAATTAATTATTAATATTTTATAGTAACTGTTTACAAGTTTATTTTAAAATAGCCAGCAACAATATGACCATGGCTATATTAATTCTTGTGAGGAAATGGCAGGAACTCCTTGTCGCTAGGCCGAATACTCCTCTCGCGGACCGCATGTCTCTGCGACTGTGCTCTGTCAGAGACACCAACCATCGTATCACTACCATAGCATGCCACAGTTGTCAAGCGACAGACTGGAGGACTGGACAGTCCTGCCAAGACTGGTGACAAGCTATTCATAAAAAACCTTGTCGCTAACGAGAGTTTATGCATCATGAATCAAAACTGATATCAGTTGAGCCGGCATCGGCTTTTTGCCCCCGGGACAGAAAGAATGACCCCTGGAGTATCTGCAGTCATCGGGATTCCAAACATCTTTCAAAGGATTCCGTAAATATTTTATTAAAAAAGGCCTGAGTTTTTGGAGAAGAACTACCGAAGGCGGTTTTGTTTTCATCCCGACGAATGGCTGTTATCGTATTTATAATTAATTTAATTGATTATTTTAACGTAGCTTGCATTTTAAGTTTCAGTAGTTAAAAAAAAATTATTACCTTACTTATATCTCGTTATGGTTTCGTACTTTACTTGTATGCTTAAGCCATCATTAAACCGGTTGCAACTGCGTTGAAGATAATATACGTAAATTCAACTTTATGACTTTAAACTTTGCCAAAATTTCACTCCTTAATTTTTTCTAAACTATATATTTAGAATAATTAGTACGAAATTGACAATTGCTTCTTACATGATTTAAAATAATGTGTTTTACCTTTTTTTATATTTTGGTGTATTTATTTTTAATTCAAAATTTTACGTTATAGTTGTTTTAAAAGTTTTATTTTTATTTTATATCGCTACAATATGTAGTAAAAGATACAAATAGTAGCACTTCAGATGAGGTCTATGATAGTATAACTGCAAAGAAAATGAAGAATATTAATCAGAATGTTGAAATGAAGACAGAAGTAAGAAAAAGAAAGAAGCCTGACAGATTTGGTGCTAACAATATGTGCGTTGAACAGGATATCAAACTTGTATGGAGACCAGATAACTCAGGAAGATGCTTTAAAAGGACCAGAATCACAAGAATGGGTCAAAGCAATAACGAATAAGAAGAACTTAAATCATTCAAAGAAAACAATGCTTGGGAAGTATGTGACAAACCATATGAAGCTACAGTGGTAAAGTTCAAGTGGGTCTATAAAAAAAAAATTAAAGTGATAAAAATTTAAGGTATCGCGTCCGTTTAGTCGCAAAAGGTTTTACGCAGAAAGCTGGAATAGACTATAAAAAAAACTTTTTCACCAGTGCTTCAATATTCAACCTTAAGGCTGTTATTTGTACTCAGTGTTAAATATAACATAGACATTACCCTCCTTGATGTTACCACAGCATTCCTAAATGGATATTTTGATAAAACAGTTTGCATGTCTTTACCTGAAAATTTTGTGTGTCCTTTTAGAGAAAACACAGTCTTGAAATTAAAAAGAGTAATTTATGGACTTAAACAGTGTGGTATTTCGCTATTCTAAACCACATATTTTAGTTATTTCACTGAGTGAGCTGGAGTGTTCTCACCTAATTCACACTTAGATCTCATAATACTTACTTACTCACGCTGTATTCATATTATTCCATGCCAAAACATTTTACATCGCATCGCATCTATTATTCGTTTTGTTGGTTTGTGCATTACTATTCTGCGAATCGGTCTAAAACGATTCGTTTTCTTATAAAATATCTAAAATAAAATAAATAATTATCATATTTTTCAATGTTATGACACCTACGTCAGGTTGTCAAGCTGTCAATACTTTTCCTTTTAAATTTTCTGTCATAGAGTTTCTCACTAGCTTAGCCTATGAAGATTACTTTTGATTTATATAATTTAAATTCTTTTTATCAATATGTTATCTCAAATATTGTATTTTATAACTTAAATTAATTTACACGCTCTCAGAATTCATCGAAGAGGTTTTGGATCGAATATTACTGGCTGTTTTGAATACTGGCAAGTTGCATTTTTGTATGACAACAAGATGTCACTAACTTAAATTCTAATAAAGAAGAAAAAGGACAGGCGGTGGATATAAAAGACGGAAAAGGCCGAGGGCGGACAGTCTTGAATCTGGTCTGAAAACGAAGAGTCGCATAATTGCTAAGCACTAAAATACAAGGTGCTTCAACTAACTATATTGTGCGTGTTATACTGTAACTGCATATCACTCCGTGTGCCTGCCTAATCGACCTGCTGCCTACACTGCTACCTACCTACCTGCCAGACCTGTTCCCTGGTTGGCTGCCCACGAAGAGTTCCTGACAGTTGTGCTGCCTGCCTAATCGACCTGCTGCCTACACTGCTACCTGCCTGCCCCACCTGTTCCCTGGTTGGCTGCCCACGTCGTGCGAAGCCGGACCTTGATTTTATACACATTTTTTTAGTTGTATAATTGCTTTTATTTGTATTAACGTGGCTTATGTGTGGCTCAGCCCATCTGAGCGACACGTAACGCTGCAACAGTCAGTCAGCTAGAGCTTGGTATAAGCGAGTAGATAACTGTTTACAAGCCATAGGTCATAAATCCTATATGAGCCTTGTTTATTTGTTAAGCTAAATGACAAAGTTAAAACATTTATAGCTTTATTTGTAATCAATTTCTTTTTTTTTCCTTATAGTAAAGAGGAAACTGAATGTCTTAAGACTGAATTAAAATCAAAATTTAAAGACTTGAGAGAGATCAGCCAATGTTTAGGTATGAGATTTAGAAAAGAAAATAATGTACTCTTTGTAGACCAAGAACAATTTGTAGATCAGTTTTAAGTAAATTTAATATGCAAAACTGTAACCGTTGTACACCGATGGAAGTAAATTTAAAACTTAAAAAGGAAGAAAATTGTTCTTATCAATGTCCTTATCAACAGTTGATAGGTAGTTCGCCTTATTTGTCAATATTGACTCGTCCAGATATATCATATGCTGTTTGTTACCTATGTAAATTTAAAAGTTTGAGTTGCCAAAAACATTATAAGTTTGTAGAATTTTTCGGTATGATATGATGTCTCATTTATTGTTAATAGTTTATATAGTTAGGTTATTTCATCAAGGGAGTGTGTTAAAATATAATGATGAATAACTTAACTGCACAGTAGCGACACCTAGTAAAAGATATGTCAAACTTTCAAAGTTTCTAACCACCTTTCCTTTTAAATAAAATTAGTCTGTGAATTACATCCAAGTGTTTCATTAAAACAAGAAACAAGCTTTGGCAACGATTGCCCAAAGGATCAAAAAAAGAAAAATCGCATTCAAAATTAAGAAAAGATTTTACTTCAAGCGTGTTCTACAGATTTCCTGTCGCACAATAACTAGTGTAACTACCTACAGTTGAACGTAATATTTTCTTGAAAGCAGAAAATTTAGGTTGCCCTAGTCGGCGGCACGAACTATTTTGTGGCCGGGGTTAAAATGTATGCTATCTCATTCGACAATACGTGCGAAAGGGATAGATGCTGTGTTGAGCAGTTAGAAGCTAGTGCACGTACGAATACACTTTCATGGTATCAAAATAATAAATGGATGTTGATAAAGAACAAAAAGGAGCGCACGAAATTTTATAAACAAGCCTTGGGACTGTGAGTATCATGAAAAAAAATATTTGTTTAAAATAAAATTATTCGCATTTTTTTACTGCTAATCTATCTCTTTATGGTGACTGTTTTGCGATTTTCCTTCTTTTTACCCGACTGCCGAAGGAGGCTAATGTGTTAATCAGTCTATGTATGTATCTATATTTGTTCCTATGTAGCGTTCTAGAGACCAAACGCGTTGGCCGATTTTGATGATTTTTACGTCAATCGATTCGTCTTAACCCTGCGGGTGTCACTGGCTGCATTAAAATTTGATAATAGAAAAATGGCGGCTTTTGGGCGCCATATTGTGGGGGACCAAATTTTTTTTTTCTTCCAAACCTATCATGTGGGGTATCAAAATAATTGGCTTAAGAGGTGATTTCAAACATATATAACTCTTACATGTTTAAATGTATCTAAAAAAAAAAACTAAAAATTGTAAATAAAAAAAGTCAATTCAAAAAATCTGGTTACGGTCAGCCAGATCGCGAATATGTATCCTCCGAATGCACAGCATGATTTTCTTCTTGTTTACGTCTTTTTAGTTCGCTTTCTAAGCAGTCAGGTTTTTAGATTTTTCGAATTAACTTTTTTTATTATGGTTTTTATTTCCGCCCAAAGATGGGTTGAAATTAGTGTTGAAATATGGAACTTCCGACGCTCATAACTTTCAAATACACGTTTTTTTTTTTACTTTTTGTTTCCATACAGGGCTATATAATGATGAGACAAACTGAGCGTACACCGTCAAACAATGGAGTAATCACCATATACGTTTTTAGGGAGGAATGACTAACCAACTTTAATGTTCCCTATTAAAGTTTTGAACACACAATATCAACAGCTGAGTTAAGTAATTCATCTACTCGGGTGCATACTCAAATCATGTCTGACAAGATTCTCCATTGTCAAAAGCGTTCCAACACTTGCAACACTGTTTCAACTTTATTCCAGTCTAACGCAGTTTCAGTCCAAAAAGTATTTTCAAAGAAAGTAACGGGGCAGAAAGATAATGTATGAGGGAAAGTTTGCATCTGCATTGTGAATGCACTGGGCTGAATTATTCACATTTTTAGACGAAAAAAACTCGTGAAGTGTGTATTGAATCTCGTTTGATAGGTTCCGCAGCTCCGTCTTCATTAAAACAGAAAAACAATTTCAACAAATTCCTCTTGTTAAGTTAAGAAAGAACATCGTTTACGGTATTTGTCGTCATTATTGCAATAATTTTTCATTAAATTTCTTAAAAATGCAAATTTATTCTGTAAAATTAAATCAGTTTTATCCTTGTAATGTACTTTCTGTATTCAGTCTTAGGTTAATAGGTTATACGCTGAGTTGAAAAGCTCCTAATAAGGGACTCAAAATCTAACAGACGTTACCTAGAACCTACAGGTATAATAGCGTCCACAACCAGTTTAAAGCTTAAGCATGAAATACCTTAGAAGACTACACGTTCTATTATTATTATTAATAAGCCTATACTGTACAAAGATAAAGGCGTCGCCCGAATCCTACCAACAATACTTTTCCCGCACATCGTAACCCAACCAGCGTCCCGAAGCCATAAACAAGTGACATTCTATCATCGAAAGCGTGACGATAACAATTTTATTGGACGAATGTCAAAAATGTATGAGAATATCAACCGCTATCGAAATGTCACGTGATCGAGCCCTTAAATTCTGGCAATTTGACCATCGCCATCGCCAAAGCGACACGACACTTACCTAGAGCCTCATTTCATCTAACCTCTTTTTGGGCCGGCCTCGGCGGTACCGTATGTCTTCAGGCACCTATTGTGAGGACTTGTGCCATATATTAGTGAATATAATTGCTTGTAACTTGTGCCATATATGCACTAAATTTAAAATATACCTTTTGATAACGGGACCCTAAAACCTCAAGGTATTACATGAACGTATTCTCTAGACCCGCGACCAAACGTTGTGGAAAATGTTTTACGTTACGAAGACCTGTTCAAATAATAAATGTGAACGTGTGAACACATTTCTTATTATTCTGAAAATGCATGAAGTTCAGTCACATGAAAAATCTTTTTACTTCTTAATAATGGAAGTATAGTTATAGAAAAAGGCAAAGTATTAATATTTCATACTAGCTGTGCCCGCGGCTTCGCTTCCGTCAACTGCCTACCTTACCCTGACCCTACTCTACCCTATCTATCTAACCAACCAAATTTTTCTAGGGTTTTTCTTCCGCGGAGAATCTTAACACCGCTGTTCAGAAAATGACGCATCAATTCACAACGCCATCTGTATTGAATATGGAGTTCAACTGTCCGAGTATCTGAATTGCGTGTTTTGTAATATTTTTTGAACACTTAAAATTCATACTTCTCTTCATAAATTTAAACTTCTTGAACATTTTTAATTCATATAGCTTTTGATAGAGTGAACTGATTGCGATGAAAAAAAACTAAGTAATATTTAAAGTTACGCACAATTTTATGTGTAAAAGTTATCTACATTGGTTTCGTAAATTTTACGTGATGCGTGCACAACTCAACAGACTAACAGATAAACAGATTAAAATTCCAAAAATGCTGGAAATGGGTTCTGTTTGTTATCTTTTAACAACCTGACTATTTTTCTGAATATTTTCGATGTACACAAACAACTTGTATACAGATTTATTACACGTATTGATGATTAATATTTGGATACTTACATAATATAGGTATGTAAGTAGACATCATTATTTGAAGATATGAAACTTATAAGCTCAGTCCGGAGGGAGTTTCTGTAACTGTAATTTAAACTATAATAACTAGGTACTTGCATGGCCATTAACCTACTTACATTTATTGTCATTCCTCAATTAAAACAGAGAAATACAGATGATTACTGTCCTGAATCGACATCTATCGTGATCCACAACAATTTTTTCTATAAAAAACCAACAGTTAATTATTCTGGTTTCTACAAAATTAGGGACAGAGCAATGGCCTCGATTGACTTATTAAAATAAAATAACGATTATAGTAGGTAGTCACGTGATAGTTATGATTAAGAGTTAGCTGCAAAAAAGTTAAGAAAAGCATTGAAAATATTCAGTCTGTTAGGGTGCGGTGTCATCGAGAGCTAGGTATAAGCTATTTTTCTCCTCCAAACTAGTGAACTACTAGTTAACTATGGCATTGCCATTTCTGTTTACCTTTGTAGATTTAATTGCTCTGTAGCTCTTCGAGAACTACAAAACTACTAGTTACTAGCTCTCAATGGGACTGTGTCCTTTATGGACTTTTAATATTTTTAGATATTTTTCCCTATTATAAATTTTTTGGTAAGCCCCGAAAGGTAAAATCCAAGGTTAAAGGGCTCCCGTGATTCATGGAAATAACATTGAAAATTATACAAAGCCGCTCTTCCATCATAATTAGAAGTATGCAAATTGGAATTAATGGTGATTAAAATTACACACACGCATGTACTTAAGAGTTTATAAAATATTCATATACACGGTGAAATTTTGATGGTTTTCAAGCTGCATGGTACTCGTACAATCAATCGCACTTAGCTGGCACTTTAAAATCACCCTTACTGCTATTACATGGATATTCATTTGACTGCATTTGAAATAATGCTCAATGTTTTTTAATAAAAAAATAAACAGTATTTTTAATTATTTTTTTATATTATTAATAAGAACAAAATTCTTAATAATTAATTACGATCTAGCCTAAAAGACTAATAAGTAATTTAAATCTAACTTAATATGTTACGTTATAGATTATGTTAAAACTAAGAATAGTGTCCACAAACAGTATTATGAGGTTTCTGCTTAAATTAATAGACGAGATCCCTCTCATCTCAAAGTCCCAAAAGTTTCGGTAGAAACAACATCTTTCTGTTCCGAGTTCTAATGACAGCTTCAGCAATAAGCCGATAGATGAACAGAGTAAAGATGCGGTCCTTTCTACTCACTTTTACCTTTGATCATGTGAGCCGAGAGTTACGACCGATTTTATCTTCTTTTTACCACGTGACTAGGCAATTCTGCTGACTACAGTCAATGCGATCAGCAATAAAAACAAAACAAGAACTAGAATTTTACTAATTTTCTGAAAAACTTCTTCCTCCTTGCAAGATAAAAACCACACTCGCATACATGTAAGTTCCTACACAGAACAAAGTAACAAAAAAAGACAATCTTGTCCGTACTAACAAAAGGAAAACTCCAAGACAAACCGTTTTACACAGAAAGATGTTATGTACTCATTACATAAAATTGCTTGGAACAATCCCCTGTCCCCTATTCGGCAGTTACGACAAATAGTTCGCCAAATTTTTTTTACTTACCCTATAATTAGGGTGTGATTAGATCCCTTGTCTGAACGTAAGGGATGGGGAATTGGAATATGTGATCTGAATTACTAAAACTTGATTAGGTAAGCTTTCTTATAGGGACAAGGCCGTCTATTTTTCGGTATGGATTCGGCGCTAGGTTAATACTGTTCAACGGATCAGGAAGGGAGAGGCGTCTTTCTGACGAAGGAGAACAGTCTATAATGATCATACATCTGGGACTCGGGTCTCCTATTTGTGAGAGTGAGTGATCTTTTATCATGAAACTTTTCTTAACTAAGACATGTTTTCTCACGTTACACATGTTCCGTTTTCATCGTTTTTAAAATAGTGGCGATGAAATAAAATACACACTGTAATGTGTAAACCAGCCTGAGTTCAAACCCACGAACGAATTACGGACTGTTATTATTTTAGCGTTAATGACACCATGAAATCACGGAAGACGATACGTTGGAAGGCCTCCCACTAGGTGGACCGATGATCTGGGGAAGGCGCTGGATGCAAGACGCATGGGATAGGTCAATGTGGTGACGCCTGGAGGAGGCTATTGCCCAGCAGAGGACGTCTTTCGGCTGGAATGATGATGAATGACACCATGTAACTTGAACAAATATATTTCCCATTCTGTCAGAAACTTAACGGAAAATGTTTAGTTCATTTATTTAAGTTCATTTTCCAAACTAAAATATTCAATAAGCATTCGTGGTCAGTCATTCATTCTTGGTAAGCGTGCTTCACTGTCGACCACATCATCGCTTACCATCAGGTGAGATAGTGGTCAAACGCGAACCTATGAACAATTAATAGCAAATTAAGTTTCCAAGTAAGTTTTATCCAATCTGGTATTCTATTGTTTTTACAACCGTTATATTACTCGTACCTTGCTATCGTATATGTGTCCGGCATCAAGTAATCTGTTCCTGTGTGCGTGTGTGTGTGTTCCTGTGTGTGTGTGTTCCTGTGTGTGTGTGTTCCTGTGTGTGTGTGTTCCTGTGTGTGTGTGTTCCTGTGTGTGTGTGTTCCTGTGTGTGTGTGTTTTGTGCCCTGGCATCCGATTAAGCTAAAATTTGACTTACTTAGGTAATTTTGGTAAAATTGAAATAATAATTGTGTTAATATTCATGATAGACCCGGCAGGTGGCCACAGCAGTTCTTCAATCAGACAAGATCATGTACACCATCATATTTGGGGTCATTGATGTGTATTGACAAATTATATTATATTTTGTACGTTTCAGTAAAGCTAGTTTTTTTTACATAAATAAAAAAGAAAACGAAAAAAAAAAAAACGATTGAAGCTAAATTATTTATATGAGAAGGGTATTATGACAAGTCACAATTTAGTTACACGTGTTTTCCTATTGAACTGATTAGAACCATACCGAAATAAGAAGTTATTCATAAGGAGAAAATATGTTAAAGTAATCCATACACGAGCCCGAATGAAATCATATTAGTCAGACAAAGAGTCTAAGAAACGATTGACAAGATGTCTCGCCCACCTCAAATATCAAGGGCAGGAAGATTATGGTGAAATAGTTTCTAAGAAATAGGTGTAAGTAAACTGGTAATGAACAATGGTGTGAAAAGTGAATAATACTATGGTAAGAACCGTTTTATTTCAGGCTTCTGACGTAAAACAATTATAACTCTCGGTTGTTAGTGAAAATCTTTCTCAATCATTGATTGAGCAAAGATGTGTGACCTGGTGTGACTTGGTCTTTGTCTTAACGTTTCATAAAACCTTTTAGAAATAAATGTAGTCTTTTAACTTTTGTGGGTATTTCGGTGTGGATAGTGATGATAATAAACTGCTTAAAAAGGCGGTACACTCACCCGTGTGTATTTTCATATCAAACACATACACAATAACAATTATAGTACACAGTTTATATACACAGATTATAGAAAAGCATCGTGAGGTAACTTGGGATTATATAGTTAATATAAGTCTGAAATAGCCAAGTCAGATTCCTGTGGGGCTCCCAGAGGCGGCTTTATTAATCCTGACACCAGAGCTGGCCACATCCTCTCTCGAAAAGAAGAAGAAGAAGATAGAAAAGCAGCACATACCCCAAGAAATGGTTATTAATTCGCACTCAAAAATGGACTGCTTATGATGGCATGAGCCACGCTATTTATAACCTAGAAATGGGCGGGAAACGAGAAGTGCAAACTTATCGTTTACCACTTGACAAGTAGAAATCCATCTTTGTTTTAAGCTTAAAAATATCAAATGAATTATTGCCATCAAAAAAAAATCGTTTGGTGTGCTCAATTTAATATAAATATCGCTAACAATGATATAATTGCCACATTTTTTTTTATTGAAAGCAATTTAAAAACTTCAGAGAATCGAAATAAAACATGCACCTAAATACAGTTATGTCGATGTTCTTACCTGAATAAAAATAAAATTTTCAAATATGAGATGATATGAGATGGGCATTATGCATTCTCTACGCGTCTCAAAGCAATAACTTGGATGTAGAATACTTTGTTGGATATTTGCTGAATAAATGAACATATTGAACGAAGGATCATGGCGTAAGATTTGTCCAATTTTGAGTTTAAAACGCAAGGCATTTTCTCAATTTTTAGAAGGAGGCTTGTTAGATTAGGGATAAGATCAAAGAAACGACTGTGAAAGATGATAAAACTAGAAAGAGTGATAGAGCAAAAGTAAACTACTGAAATAACAACTAATGCAATTGTATCGACAAAAATGACATTTTGCGCCGACCCCAATTGACCCGACCAAAATTGGAACAAGGTGAAGATAATTTTGGGTTTCTCGATTACCAGTCGATGAAGATTATTACTTGCTTATGTGTAACAGAATATGGTTTGTTTTACCAGTTACGAGGTTTGAAAGGGAAATAAAATTAATTACTATTTAGAGGTTTGTAGTCAAAATACATTTCAGTACACATATCTTTCAACCGGCTGTTAAGAGGTTCTTACTTTATTTTGACAAGATCAACGCATTCATTTGTTTTTATTACAAAACTATGTAGTGGTGTTATTCTGGGTGCATCGTCCTCACGTATATGAATTAATGTATGTATGTAAATATTGTAAAACACTTCTTTTTAAAGAGGAAGCATGGAGTTTCTAGTCCGTTCTTCTCCATAACAAGCTATTTTTCCAAATGGAATGAATTGTAAAGTTAAATTTTTGATGTTCAAAAGTAACGCTTATTGGCCTAATTGAAATAAAGAATTTAACTTTGACACAATTGCATCATGAAAATATTTTGATTTTTACTATGTAGAAATCTATGAATTGCGGTTAATAACACAATAACTATCATGCCTATAATCCCCGAAAAGTAATTAGAGATAAATAAATAAAAAAGTTAATTCAACCTTAAGAAGCGAACTAAAAAGACGTAAAAAAGAAGAAAATCATGCTGTGCAGTCGGAGGACTCATATTCGCGAGCTGGCTGACCAAAACCAGATGTATCCACCGACAGCACAGCATGATTTTCTTCTAGTTTCTAGTTCGCTTCTAAAGCAGTCGGGTTTTTTTTATTTTTTGAATTAACTTTTTTTATTTATAGCTTTTTAGTTAGCATTCTTTTTTCAAATTACTTTTAAACATATAAGTATTATATATTTTGAAATCACCTTTTAAATCCCTTTATTTTTGTTTTTTTTTTCTTCGATGGGGTTTGAATGGGGTTAGAAAAAAAAATTGGATTTCCACAATATGGCGCCCAAAAGCCGACATATTTCTTTTTTCCAATTTTAATGTAGCCTGTCTAAATCGCAAGGTTAAGACGAAACAATTAACGTAAGAATCATCAAAATCGGTCAACGCGTTTGGTCTCTAGAACTCCACATAGAAACAAACATACATACTTAGACCGATAAACACACTATCCTCCTTCGGCAGTCGGGTAAAAATAGCAATTGCAGTGGGGATGGTATTTTAAGAGCTTGTATTTCTTGATGGTTATCACCGGGGTGGTTTTAATGGGGTAAAAATCTCGAAAAATTCTTTTCCTAAATGTCCAAAGACCTTTTGAAAGTCTCGGCCTAAAAATAAAAATTGCCAATTGTTTTATAAATCCCACGTGATTGAATAGCCATCCCAATGCCATTATGAAGAATCCCAGTACCTACTCTCGCTGCCCAATCCGAAAACTAAACTAGGACCTTGGTCGCTCAGCAAATCAAATTACCAACAAATCAGTCAAAGATGTAACATTGATATGAATATGTACAATTTCACGATACGTATCCCTCATCTCCATAAAGCAAAGACGACCAAATAGTTAAGCAACGTTAAAATCATTACAGAACCTACCGTGTTCTACCCACAAGCCACGAATATAGACGAACATCCAAACATTCCCGGCCACTTGATAACTGTTCCCGAAATTAGATCAGGCCATCCCGTGGGAGAATTAATTTTGGACCCTAATCAAACTTGGTCCATGTTCACTGAAGTCGGTTAAAGTCAAGAGAGGAACTTGTAGGATAAGACTTGGCATATGCTATCCTGCTAGATATGTAGGTGCTCTTATATTTACGAGGGACGATATGAACTTTGCCAAGGCTATAGCAAACAATAGCTTGACAACGTTAGATAATGATCGGTAAAATATTGAATACAAAGATGAACAAAGAAGTAGGAGTACGTAGAAATACAAAAGATGAAAAAGACATTTCATCTTGTATTTATCTTACTACTAGCTTCTGCTAGCGGCTTCGCCCGCGTGAATGTCGAGAATTATCCCGAGAGAACATATTCCCGGCATAAAAAGTATCTATACAATAAAGAGCACCACGCGAGTGCGGTGTGGGAGCGAGACAAAACATGGAGTGTGTTTGTGTTTTGCGGGTATTACTTTTATGTTTTCGTCAAGAATTCAAGATATTCGCGCTTTTGGTTTTAGACACATCATAATTTTCGGTGGTTTATTTTTATCTTACTGTATTTATTTTATGATCTTTGTATCTATTTTTACATACACAACAGATTTGGTTTCAGTACATCTCGTCTTAAGCGACCACTGAAAATTAGCGCCGTGCTGTGGATCCCCCACGGCACAGCATTATACTGAGTGGAAGCCTTCTAGCTACAATTACGATATGCAACTGCCTAGCATCTTTTTTACCGCATTTCTTGTCTGTTTTTTAAAGTGAGTAAAATGTAGGTAGTAAATGTTATTAATGTTTTATTTATTTCTCGTCTTTTCTAACTTAATTTAAGTACTACTAATACTACTTTTAAGGGTTTAGCATAAGCAATAGGAACAAAAAGTCGTTTTTTTTTTATATAATATATTTATTTATTCAAAATATGTACCATTGCTATTTATGCACTTTTGCCATCTCATAGGTAGGTCATTGATCCCTTTACTAAAAAAACCATTCGGACGGGTATGAATAAAATCTTTGAAGGCGCTTTGGACTGCCCCATCGGAGTTGAATATTTTCCCTTTCCAAGTTTCGAAAAAAATGGTAATCTGTCGGAGCAAGGTCCGGGGAGTACGTTTGATATCTTAGACATTCCAATTGAAGCTCCTCTAATTTAGTAGCCGTCTGATGAGCAGTTTGTGGTCTAGCGTTGACCTGAAGCAGCAGTGGCCTAGAGCGATTGACCAGCCTCGGCTGTTTAGCAGCTAGCTTTTCCATCATAGTTTGCAGTTGCTGACAATAGACATCCGCCGTAATCGTCTGGCCAGATTTAAGAAAGCTGTAGTGAACGACACCGGCACTAGTCCACCAAACGCTCACAAGTAATTTTTTTTAAATCAATTTTCGCTTGAGGCAAGATTTGGCTGGTTCGCCAGGGTTCAGCCATTGCGATGAGCGTTTCTGATTATTATACAGGTACATCCACTTTTCATCACAGTTAATGATTCGATTTAAAATCCCTTCATTATTGTGTCGGTTCAGTAATGTAACGCAGAAGTCAACGCGCGTTTGTCGGTTTGCTACATCCAATTCATAACTTACTTTTACTTGGAGTAAACAACTAAATAACAGTAAAGACTCTTTAAGCCTTCTTTAATAACACTATTACAAAATAGGAAATAAACATTTAAGTCTCAGTTTTCTAGGGACACTACATTTACCAAAGGCTAAGTTTTGGTAGTAACATAAGTTTAGGTCTCGTAACTTATGTTTTGTAAGATAACTTATCTCGAAAGTGCCACTCAAAGTTACGTCAAGGATTATAAGGGTTTTGGGTAATTTTAATTACTTTATGGAGGGTATTTCAACTTACTTTGGAATATATGGCCTCGGAAAAATTAAACAGTAATGAGTAAAGGAAGAGCAAAGCAATTACAAAGAAAAGAAAAATAGAAATAAACAATAATAAATATTATAAAGCTGAAGAGCTTGTTTGTTTGTTTGAACGCGCTAATCTCAGGAACTACTGGTTGGAATTGAAAAAATCTTTTTGTGTTAGATAGTCCATTTATCGAGGAAGGTTATAGGTTATAAAACATCATGCCACGACCAATAGGAGCGGAGCATAAATGAAAAATGTTGCAAAAACAGGAAAATATATTCCTTTTTGAGAGCTTCCGTTGCGTGCGCTGGGTAAGCGGTTAAAGTTACGCAACATTCATGTATGTAGGGTAGGTAGGGTAGGGTAGGTAGGTAGCCAGTTGACGGGAGCAAAGCCGCGTGGGTCAGCTAGTAAACAATATTTATAAAGTAACTCGAGTAGTTTGTAGGTACTAAATCTGTTGGGACAGTTGAAATTAAGCAAAAATATTGCTTTTAACTAAGGCTTTTACAGGCCAAAGCAAAAATCAGAAGGGCTTAAAGCTTAGGGCTTAAAATTGACAGTTAACTTACTGTTGCCTATTAGCTTTTGAATGGCTGATGCCTAGTTTTGAAGTTTAAATGTAATCTTATTTTATTGAAAGCTTTTTGAATATAGCAAAATTATCTAACGATGTATTTTTTTTCTGAACCTGACAAATTCTTTTAAGTATTTGATATTATAAGGGCAATAGAGAGGGCTATGCTCGGGGTTTTCTTGCGAGATTGTATCAGAAATGAATATATTCGCAGGAGGACGAAATTTACAGACTTAGCCCAAAAAGTTGCCAATCTTAAGTGACAGTAGGCCCCTGCCCACTGCCACTTAAGTGCCCTCACATTGCTCGCAGAACGGAGGGTCGATGGGGCCGAAAAGATCTGAAGTGGCACCCGCGTAAGTACCGAAGACGCTGCGTTGGAAGGCCTCCCACTCCAAGGAGATAAGGCTGCGGAAATACACTGAATGCGAGATGCACAAAAACAGTTGATGTGGTGACACCTGGGGTACGCCTATTTTCAGCAGTGGACGTCTTTCTGCTGAAATAATTTGACGATAATAATTAGAAATTATCTGAATAAATATAGGTAAGTATAAGTATCTTATTTAGTATCAACATTTGAGCAGCATTTAAGCATTTAACTTGGTCCTCATCCACTTGCCTGCAAAGGTTATTGCACTACCAGATTTCATACAAAATATCACGATCACTTTGAATATGAAGCCCCCAGAAACAGGCACTTATATTTAAAATTCATAGTATTCGAGGAAGTCCTCAGAAGAAATCACGATCATTTTTTTAATAAGTTTCTAAACACAACTCTTTTATAACTTCGAAAATCTGTTCTTCAAGAGAAACGTAAATTCAAATTAAGTTCATTAGCACTCTTATAATTTATTCATTGCTTTAATTTACTCCCTCGGTGAATAGCCATTTTTCTTTTGATTTAGCAAAGTTTGATCCAAGTTTGATACAAAAAATATTTTGATGAATTATAATTTGAATAGGCACGAGTACATACGGAAATAGACTTCAATCTTTTTTTCAATATCCTTCATTCAGTATTCAGTATCGTTCAATATAAAAGCTAAAATTGGATTTATTAGTAGCGAAGGTCTACAAAAAAGGCTGAAATGGATAAGGGTAGTTCTTCAAAAAGTATTATCCGCTTTACTTTCGTCGTGAATTCTTTTTTAAGAGAAATCTTCAAATAAATGGACACACATTTAAGACGCTGTAAAAATAATGTGTACCAATTTAATCATATGTAAATCAGTGTAAAAACTACAGGGATACTATATTTTGCCATTTGCTGCCCATGAAAGTTACGAAAGACGTTGGGATTTTTTAACTAAGATACAAAACAGGGATACAATTGGAAAAACAGTTTGGGGTGGGGTTTGTTGGATATACAAACTTATTTGTGTTTTGTGTATGAGTAAGTTTAAATTTAAAAGGTAGTTTGTTTGGAATACGTTTTCATTTTTGACTTTTGTACATTGTGACACTTATGGTTGATACTGAGAAACTGCTGAGAAATAGCTACATTAGACCGTATATTTTCTCCAACTTAAATCTAGTTTATCTTCGCCTTCCACAACTCTCCTACAGGGTTAACTGTTGAATTAACTACGAGAAAATATACAAACAGAAACAAATTCTACGAATTGTTATAAGAAAAATATTGAAATACATACATGCATATAAATATTTATACAAATACATAACACCTTTCTTTTGAGCTTCGCTACTATCGAGTAAATGCATCTGTGGCGTCACAAAAAATCTAAAGTTATTATTTAATGGAGATATATAAATTTCGTGGTGCACTAGCTGACTTTCTTGGAAATACTTTCATTGTGCGTACAGCTAAGGAGTGGAATTCCCTGCCGGCGTATTTGTTTCCTGATAGCTACAACCTAGGGGTCTTCAAGTCAAGAGTGAATAGGTTACTTCTAGGCAAGCGTGCTTCACCTTCGACCACATCATCACTTAACATCAGGCGAGATAGTGGTCAAACGCGAGCCAAAAGACGACCCCTGCTGGACATAGGTCACCCCCAAGCGTCGCCACGTTGACCGATCCCGTGCGTCTCGCATCCAGCGCCTTCCCGCAACCTTAACCAGGTCATCGGTCCACCTAGTGGGAGGCCCTCCAACGCATAGATACAACGTATGTACTTGTAAATTATTGGAGATCAAATAATTTATCTGAGATGGTAATAAAGTAAGTATTTTATGGCTTGGCAACTACTTAAACTGTCTAGACGACACACATCTTTTAGGTAAAACGGTGCTTACCGACCATTACGGAACATTGCTGGCCGACGGTTTTTCTATACCAATAATTTTGAGTAGGCTGTAATCACTCGTATATCTATTCTACCTATAAGCTTTTCAGAAGGTTTTATCCAAAGCATAACTCTTTCCATTGACCTTTGGGTGAGCCTTCTGATGAGGTCCATTGTGGGCGACGTTCGGTTCCATACGTCATTTTTAGCAAATATTTACTAAATTTAAAAACAATGGTATCTTGTTTACGTTACACCCGTAAAAAGTAAGTTTAATTTAGCAAATGAACTGTAGGACAAATGCCTCAGTTTCTTCTTTCCATTTCGATTTTTGGATTAGTGTAGAACAGTCCTTTTTTGGGTTTCAAGTTCGTCCAGCGATCTTCGCCTGGGTCTGCCACGATGTCGCCGTACATTTTCCGGAACCCACACTGTGGTAGCTTAATGCCCATGAATCTTTCAACATGCGAAAAACGGCCGGCCAAGATAATTAGATGCTTAAAATAATTTTAATGAGTCCTTTAAAATTGCTTTTATTTCTTAAGAAGTTTCAATCTCAGTCCAAAAATACGAATGTTTGTTTCAAAGAAATTTACTACTCTTTATATTATTTTTTCCAAATAAAAAAAAAATAATTACGTAAGATTTTTAGCTTACCGTGCATTGTCATCCACACCAAACGTGTCTGCAAAATTTCATTTAATCGGTTGAGTATAACTGCCTTAAAATTCAGTTGCAAGATTTGACCCAAATATACATACTCGTATGGACCTACATACATACTTTGCAAGTTAATAATTACAAAGCTTGTAAAAGAGTTCTCTTGTAAGTAATTATTATCTTCAATATAAGAAGTATGTCTTTGTCAAATTGAAACCAAATCTCATTCGCACATTATTTCAAAGGGCTTCTTCACAATTAAGCTACAATTAATAATAAATAGAATAAGGAATTAATTTATTCAGGTAAGTATTTAAAAGAATCACAGTTGAAAAGCAACATTTAAGTTTACATAGCTAATATTTTTCATCATCTAACAATGAGCAACTAATCACAGCTTTAGGCATTTTCTTGAAAAATATTTATAATTTGTAATCATAATTAATATAAAAAAGATATATAAAAAGAAAAAAGAAATATTTACCGAAATCGGCTCTTTTTAGTCGTATTTTTACGTCTAAAACAGATCAGAGAACAGCCGATATTTTGATGAAACCCAGAATCGGCTTTAGGAAACTCTATTGGTAACACGCTACAAAGGAATTATTGGCCATGACACCTAAGGGCTCTCAATGGTTTTCGATGAATCAAACCTCGACGATGTGATTATAATTGTACAGAAGTGGCACAAAATAGGAAGCCACAGAAGGTTGGCTCCAAACAACTAGCGAAAACGCAAGCAACACGCTTCACGTACAGCGATTGCATGCCAGCTCACTCGCGAGTAAGCGACACAGCGTTTGGCATTTGTTTGAGATCGCCGTACACCCCGACCCCACTCTCGAATACCCGCGCGGCTTCGTGAGCCAATAGCGAGAGTCGAAGATCAGAGTGATATTGACATTTCGGGTGCTCAGTTATGTTGACCGTGCTGTACTTATGATGCATCGGCTCTAAGCGTATTGACATACCAAATTCCACAAATAAATAAAAAGACTATCTAAAAACTAAGACTAAGACAAGATAAAAAGCCGATCGCATTCGAAAATTAGAAAGTATAATGCCGTAGTAGTCTTCTTTGTATATAAATATGTGTGCACATTGTGGAGATATAGCGGTCAATATGCTATGTCAATTTTCAGCATTTCGCTTTGATTCAATGTGCCTTAACCGTATATGTGTATTGTTTTCGTTAGTTAAAAGTAGCCGACCTTCTGTACCTATCTTTTTTGTAATCGCGGTTTACCCCAAGGGCGAGAAGATTTGAACTCGAAGCATTTCTAGCAAATGATTTGGGTACTTTTCATTTAATTAGAAGTGTAGAAAGCTAACGAGGGTCGATCTCAAGTTAACACACGATTGGATGGACTTGTCTATTTTAGTGGAAACTCTGGAAAGTGCAAACTTTGGTAAAGTCTCTTTATTAAATTAGTGAGTGGAATAGGCTTCTGATTTTAATCACACTAATATTATAAACGCGAAAGTTTGTCAGTGTGTGTGTGTTGGTATTTTTGTTACTTTTTCATGCTAAAACGGCTGGAAGGAAGTTTGTGGGCGTGTGTGTGTGTGTGTGTGTGTGTGTGTGTGTGTGTTGGTATGTTTGTTACTTCTTCTCGCTAAGACGGCTGGATGGATCTGCGATGCGAGGAGATGGAGGGGTCAAAGTAAACTACATGTTAGTTACTACTCCAAGAGTCGATTACTCTTCCACCTTTAATTAGCAACATTATATACATAGTTACGACGTGATGTTATGTCGATAATCTATAATCACGTATTCACATACTATCAACCTTAGCATATTATACTACGTGCTGTACGTGACGTGCTGATGTACGTGACATCACACCACATCACCCCCTTAAATTAAAAAAAAAAAAAAATTTTTTTTTCTACAAGGTTTTTTTTTTCCCACATTACAAACTATTACTCTAACTCTTACAATACAATTTTGTTCTATTCTTATGTACTATATCTATTTTATTTTTATACTTAATCACAACATTTGGTGACTCGTCTTTTACAACTTCAAAAGGTCCATTATAAATACATTCCAATTTATTGCCAGTTTCATTCTTAATCAATACTAAATCACCTTCCTTATAGGTTACAGAATTAAGATTCTTATCATAACAATGTTTCCTAGCTAATTTACTCGCTATTAAATTCTCCCTTGCATCATTTTGTGCCCTTTGCAATCTGTACTTAAATTCTAAAGGATAATTATCAAAATTATACAATGGTTCAACACTTTCTCCTTGAAGACTACTTGGTAATCTGCATTTTCTTCCAAACACTAGCTCATAAGGTGTATATTTGGTAACAGTATTAACTGTCGTATTATAAGAAAAACACCAAAATGGAATCCAAGAACTCCATGATGATGGGTTATTATCTGTCTGTATCCTCAAATATGCACCTAATGTTTTATGTACATTCTCCAAAGAACCTATACTCTCATGATGATATGACGTCGACATGACTTTATTGATGTTCAAGATATCACATAGCTCTATCATTACTTTCGAAACGAATTCACTACCCCTATCCGTAGCTATTGTTTTCGGTATTCCATATCTCAAAACAAAATTCTCTGCCAAGGCTTTTGCTACCTCATTTGCGGATTTATTCTTTAACGGATAAGCCTCTACAAACTTCGTAAGTTCACATTGAAGAGTTAATATGTAAACATTGCCTCTTTCGTCTCTATCAAGGGGTCCTACTATGTCTAAATAAATCTTCTCAAACGATGTTGATGCAGTAGTCGTAATCGTCATGGGTTCCCTAGTATTCCTAGAATACTTTTGCTTACAACACTTATCACATTTACCAACGTACTCCACTACGTCTTTCTCTATAGAAGGCCAATAATAATACTTCTTTATATTATTCACCATCCTACGTATTCCTGCATGACCACTCGTGGGTAAAATATGGAAATCATTCAAAATAACCTTCTTCTCATCTTTCCCTTCTATTCTCCGTAAATCCTTCACTACACACAGTTTAAAATCCCCACAAATCGAACTTCTATTTTCCTTTAAATATTTTGCCATTCTTGTAATAAAATCAACGTTATAACGATTCTTCATAATAATTACTTCTTTAATGCCTTCTTCAATACAAAAACTGACTATGTCTTTCGATAACTCGTCTCGCGAAATTCCCGATAAAGATTCATAGTTTACATAAATACTCGAGTTTTCTGGCATATACACTAAATTGCGCGACTTTGAAAATATCTCCCTACAACCTTTATTATTATTGTTGTTATTATTATTGTTACGTAACATTTTCTCCCAATCATCTAAACAAATCTCAATGTCATTTCCTTGCTTCTTAAGTACTTCCACGATCCTAGGGTGATCAGTCCCAGATACCACGGAGTCCCTATCACAAACATTTGGCTTTCCCAACTGCTTGTACTGCGCCCTCGTCATTACGGATATCGTCTTTTCCCGTATCAATTTCAAATCCTCACTCGTTATCACTATTCTAGAAAGTGCATCCGCTAGTACATTCTCTTTGCCCTTAATATATTCAACCTCAAAATCATACTCCTCTAAACACAAACGAAACTTAGTCAACCTACTAGATGGATCTGTCATGTTAAACAAATACAGTAATGGCCGGTGATCCGTCTTTACAACGAACCTCCGTCCGTACAAATACGGTCTAAAATATTTAACTGACCAAACTATTGCCAACAACTCCTTCTCTATTATCGGATAATTTAACTCACTCTTCCCTAACGACCTACTAGCATATGCGATGGGTTTTCCGTTCCCATTACACAACACACTCCCTATAGCATATCCAGAACTATCGGTTTGCAATATAAAAGTATTGCTATCAGAAAAATCAGGATAATCCAACACCGGTGGACTCATTAACGCTTCCTTAAGCAACAAAAACGACTTCTCGCACTCATCGGACCAACTAAATACAACACCTCTCTTACACAGCTTATTCATAGGTACCACTATATCAGCAAACTGTGGTATGAATTTCCTATAATAATTCGCAAACGCTACAAATCGCTTTACCTCATCAACCGTCGATGGACGCGGATAACCTCTAATAACTTCTACCTTCTCTGGATCTGGTGAAATACCTTCGGCCGATATTACATGCCCCAAATAAAGCACTTGCTTCTTCAAAAATTCACATTTAGACGGATTCAACTTTAGATTTACTTCCCTCAAGCGTGAAAATACTGATATTAGGTTCCGATTATGTTCATCTAAATTCCGTCCAAAAATAATGAGATCATCCAAATAAATCAGACACCTATCGTAATTCAATCCAGACATGGCCACAGTCATTAATCTACTAAACGAACTCGGACTTATCTTCAAACCCATTGGTAACCTACACATTTGATACTGCCCCTTGTCTGTTGTGAAAGCAGTGTACTTCCTACTACTCTCCTCCAAAGCACACTGATAATAAGATTGTGATAAATCACAGTGACTAAAGTAAACTGCGCCTGACATCGAATCCAAAATCTCAGTTATATTCGGCAATGGAAACTTATCATCCTGTACCTTTTCATTCAACTGCCTATAATCTATAACCACTCGCCATTTCTTCTCCCCACTACGATCCGTCTTTTTGGGTACCACCAAAACAGGACTAGACCACTCACTAACCGCCTCTTCAATGATATTACCCTCCAGCATCTCCTGCACTTGCCTATCAACCTCCTTCTTCTGTGCATAAGGTATCCTATACTGTCTCTTGTACACCGGAGTAGCACTCTCTTTCAAGCGTATAGACTGCTCATATACGTTAGTGACAGCTAATTTATCACCCGGGAGATGAAAAACATCCGAAAACTTTGCACACACTTGCTCAACCGACAACCGCTCCTCGGCGTTCAAATAGTCGAGTTTAAGTAAAGAAAGTACCTCTTCTACACGCTCAACGTCCGTCCCTGGCTTCACGAAATTACAACAATCAAAATCACTCAACGGACAAACTTCCACACCGGACATACTACACACAACTTCCTCGGAGTTCGTATTTAAAATCCTAACGGGGACCATCCCGCTTTTAGGCCTTACTAACACACTAGCCAAGAAAACGCCTTTCCGCAATTCTTGCCTAACTACCACACAATCTTCCGCTCTGTTAACGGGGTAATACCTAACCACCTCACAACGCGGTGGAATAGTCAACAAGTAATCATAGGACTTAAGTGGCATCGAAACCACCCGTCGTCCACGATCCCCAAGAGAAAACCTATTCGCCGAAAAATCTATAATACCACCATACTTCTGCAAGAAATCCTGACCTAATATACCAACCGACTTACATGGCAAATCATCAAATATATAAAACTTATGCGTGAAAGAACACCGTCCATACTCCAACGTTAAATATACATAACCTATAGCCCTCAAACTACCTCCTACACCATTAATCACTAATTCTTCCTTAACTACCTTACAGCACAAAGTATTGTTCAACAAGAAACCACTTTTTACAGCCGATATCGACGCGCCCGTATCTACTAACCATTCCGCATTTATATTATTCACTAGAAAATTAACCCAATTAATACTATCGCAAGCTAAAATACGCTTAGTCTCGAAAAAACTGCAACTGGTGGTCAGTCGCTTCATTACGTCGTGACATTGACGTTCCGCCTGAGTCAGCATCACTACGCGCATGCTCGAAATACGCTACACGCCTCCGACCTTGTTGAGTCGAATGACCACGATGAGCATTATTGCTACGACCGCGCATTCCACGATTATGCCATGCGGTGGCATTTTTGCGCGTACGCTCAACAGCTGTCTTATGTTGCGCGTATCCATTTCCTACTGTAGACCGCCTACAACCATTTCCGCGACCTCTATTATCAAAACCACCCCTCGCGGGCCAACGCTGATACGCCATGACCTGTGCCGACGATGCACAACCTTCGTCTTCTGCTACCCTGATCGCATCCTTCAAACAAGTCAAATTCCGCGCCGTAATGATCGTACCTAAACGCTGATTGCGAAGCCCGTCAGCAAACTTCCTGATCGCGTACTTTTCGTTCAACGGCCGCAAAATCTCATATGCTTCCGAACTTTCCCCGGCTTGAGAGATAGTCAAATTAACCATTAACTTCTCTATCTCAGCCCCAAAATCCGCGACCGACCTATCATTCTGCCTAGCGCGAGCAAGCTTCGCTTGCACAGCTACGTCTGACTCTACTGTTAACAAATGCTTCTTCATATCAGCTAACAGACAATCTACCGTTGCGTAAGTAGAGGACAACCGAATCCTAGCACCCTGGGTAAGTCGTGTTGTCAAAACAAATTTAATTAAAAGAGCATTATCTGCTTCCACTAACATAGAACTATATAATCCTATGGCATCAATCAAGTCTTGCGTAACTTGTTCATCGCCACTCATCTTCGGGAGTAGGCCAACTGCCGTTCTCAAAGAAAACTTTTCCGCCGCCATGTTTTGTTCCGTTCCGGTTCCGCTCTCAAACTTAACAGTGTCCACGTATAACGCTTCTATCTTACATACCAACTGAGCCAGTTCTTCCGAGAACTTACTAGATTCTGAAACTATACACTTAAATTTACGATAGAGCGCTTTCACCTCACTGATCTTACTATCAAAATTTCTGCCTTTTCGCCTACTAGGGCCTAACTTGACAATAGATTCCCTTAATAACTTAAGTTGTACAAATAGCGACGTTAACTCCACTTCCATTTAAATCAATGTCTCCAAATTTAACGATGACCGCAAGCACCGACACACACTTATTCACATTCACATAAGAAACACTCACTTCGTTCCTCCGACGGCTCCTGGTCAAACCATCTGTACAGCCTTCTGGACTTCCCGCTGTCTCATCTTTTCTTCAATCCAGTTGTGGTGACATCTCCGATACATGCGAACCGCCAAACCTATGATGACAACTGCCATACCCACAGCCATAAACAGCAACACGGTCTTGATAAACGCCAGCTGCTCCTGCGTAGCCGTTGCGGTATTTGCACCACTCGTAGACGCCTGGGCAATAATCACCTCTTCCTTGGACGTCGTGCTCCCCATGGCCTGTGACGCGACGCGACTGACGTGATACTCAACGAAGACAATCAAACCGCGAACCACGAACCGTGACTAGCTCCTGGTCGGACAACTATAACGCCGTCCAGCCGACTGGCAGGGTCGCCATGCGATGCGAGGAGATGGAGGGGTCAAAGTAAACTACATGTTAGTTACTACTCCAAGAGTCGATTACTCTTCCACCTTTAATTAGCAACATTATATACATAGTTACGACGTGATGTTATGTCGATAATCTATAATCACGTATTCACATACTATCAACCTTAGCATATTATACTACGTGCTGTACGTGACGTGCTGATGTACGTGACATCACACCACAGATCTAGATGAACTTTGGCATAGAGATAGATTATAGTCAGGAATAGCACATAGATCCGGGAATATGTTCCCTCGGGTTAATTTTGACTTTCACGCAGGCGAAGCTGCTTACAGAAGCTAGTAGTTACATAATTTGTAAAGAAATCAAAAGAAGCTGTCTTAGATCAGACATAATTTAAATAGTACTAACTAAGAAATAGAATTCGAGATCAAAAATGTAAACAAAGATGTTGTCAATTTTAAATGATAACCTCAATTGTGCAGTTTGCCAAAAAGTACTATATATGTTATAGTACTTTTTGCTATGTGTTAAAAATGTAAGCATATCTTAGACAGCTAAAATATTATAACACTTTTTGACCAAAGTTTTCAACTTTAAAGTGACTTAAACTAAGATCCAAGAATAAAATAAAACTTTTTGAAATAAAATCGTGCAAATCATTTTTATGCTACTAGCAATAAGGTATTAAGTCAGTGTTCGAAAGTTACGCGGTATCTTCTCGTCCAACTTACCACAGAGTCTCAAGACGAAAGTCTACGACCAGTGTGTGTTGCAACATATGGCTCTGAGACGTGCTCGCTTACAATGGATCTCATCTGAAAGCTTACAGACACTCAAAGGGCAATGGAGAGGGCTATGCTCAACGTTTCCTTGCGTTATCGAATCCGAAATGTAGAGATCCGCAAGAGAACCAGGGTTACTGACATAGCCCGAAGAACTGCCAAAGTTAAGTGGCAGTGGGCAGGGCACATTGCTCGCAGAACTGATTGCCGATGGGCTAGAAAGGTTCTGGAGTGGCGGCCGCGAACCGGAAGACGTTTCGTTGGAAGGCCTCCCACCAGTTTGACCGATGACCTGGTGAAGGTCGCGGGGATACGCTGGTTGCGAGAGGCACGGTCAATTTGGTGACGCTTGGGGGAGGCTTATGTCCATCAGTGGACGTCTTTCGGCTGATATGATGATGATGATGACGATGGCAATAAAGCAGTGGTCTTAAACATTTGGATTTCATTTAGTGTTTTCAACTAACGCAATGTAGCTGCTTCGCATGGGTGCTTTTTACTAATAAAATGAGAATTTTCTTATACTCAACCTTGTCCTGGCAATTATGAACAGAACAAAAAAGAAATCGGCCAAATCGAAATTAAATTTTAGCAATTACAATTTACCTAACCTATAATAATTATTAAGACTTACCTTAGGCTATCATATTTTTAATTTCGACACGCTGCTTTAGCGTTCTTCCAAAAAACAAAATAAGATGTTTTATTTAGATTTACTTTTTCAACGACACACACTAAAGCAGCCTAACAAGGAAGCCGCACACTTGCCTGTGACATAGACAAGATAGAAAACAGATGACTTAGTGGGACCCGGAAAAACAGAACAACTTCCTTCCTGCTACTGTGATGTATGATCTTTCTTAGTATGCCTTTTCCGTCTGAACAAATTTTCAAGTTTGTTTTGATAGCTGCCACCATAAAAGATGTCGGCCGTAAAATTACTTCATACTTTCATTTTGTCGAAAAGCTGTAAACAAAGCAACTCCACGGTTTTATGAGACTACATCGCGTATTATTGCGATTTTTATTGTCATCTCCATGTTTTTATTTTGGTGCTAGTGATGTTTCCTATTATTTGTTTTCGTGTGTGGCATGAGCATGCCCAAATTTTACGATTTTTTGATATCTCACATAACTTCTTTCAAATGGAAACACGTTTTACTATATGAAATGATGATGTTGAGTCATATATTTAAATTTATTTGAATAAAAAACTTATTTAAGTTTTGAGTTTAGTTTCCTAAAAATTTTAACTTTGCTCAATAAAAGAAGTATATTATCGTTGTCATAAAAACAACTTTATCAATATATAATAAAATTATTTCGTACATTTTACGACCATATATTTGTCTATGACGTGGTTTCTTCTTGCAGAATTGACGGGTAAAACTGCAGTCACACCAGTATCTTTTAAACTTAAGGAATAATATAAAACCGTGAAGCTCTCGTGGTATCATCCATAAATAGAAATTCTAACCTTCACCTTTATTCTTTACCAATATTTTTTCTTTCAGCAAAGTTTGGCTTGCCATTTTTCTCTGTTCATTGGTCCAATGAATTCTTTTTTTCCTTTCCGAACTAATTTTGGTACTATAATCACAGTATCTGGCAACGTTATATTGAACGAGATCCGTCAATATATGGCTTGAGAAATTATTTTTTTTTTTTTGGGCTCGCTCTTGATCAAGAAATAGATGAAGTCCAGTGAATAGTGAAGTGGAACAAACGAGCAGAGAATACGCTTGTTGTCTCTTGTGCTTATGGGTTCTTTGTGCTTCTTTTTTATCCAAATTCCGCAAGCTTAGTTGAAGGAATTTCTTCTTCTTCTTCTTCCTAGTCTTTGTACACTTTAGGTGGGTTCGGCTCACCTTATTTCACAACGCCAAGAAGTTTTGCAGAGGGCTGTCGGGTCAGGTAGAATCATAAGAAGCTTCGTCATACTTCGTCTACGTTCAAAGACGTCATTGAATGAATCCCTATAATCAGCAATACCAAGATGCTCACAAGTCGCAAATTATCTTAATTTTGATGAACCTGCCAATCAAATTAAACTCATTTGTTTGTATCCGAGTTTGGATAGTGGTGCAATCAATGTAATTAATATGATTGAATTACAAACTGTTACTGATGAGTTAATTACATACATAGGTATTTCGCGGAATTCCTCAATTTGTTTGTGTAAAACTACGATAACGTAGATTTATGCATTGTAAAATAATTGATATTAATTAATGAAAATATTTTTCATATTTTACATTATCGTTCTATTATATTTTTTTATAAGATTTAAGACATAAAAGTATACCACGGCGATGCTTACCACTACTTTTTCTTAGTGGGTCAATGGAAATCTAAATGGAGTACCATTAATACCCAACAAATAATAAAGGAAGGGCAGTAGGATAAATGCAATTTAAAAATGATTATGTCTAACAATTTAGAAATATAAAATAGATACAATGTAATCACGATTAAACTTCATATTGAAACCCTTCAATTGAAGCCGTTATTAATTTTAAACACAACTCTGAATGTACCAGTAATACTAACAAATCCTATCAGATAAACAGTTGCTGCCCAGTAAACAACAGTAACAATCGTGTGTCTACTATTTATATCTATTTGAATTAAGGCTTTATGTTAAACCTAGTAAACCTTTTAAATTATTTATCATGGCAAATATATTTGGTGTAATAGTTCTCCTACAACTTCAAACAGCTGTGACTAAACAAGAGTACAAGTTAATTTTCAAAAGTTATAATTATTGTTCGGCTCCAGATCCACCATATGAAGAAGAAAGAAAGGTTGATGTCAACCTTGCTGTTGTTAACAACACTAATAATATCTACTTCAAAGGTAACTTCACTGTTAAAGAAGACCTCTTTGGGTATTCTTGGAGATTCAAAAATGGATTCGAAAAATCTGGCAATATAATCTACGAAAATGACTTCAAAGGATTATCCTGCAAAACTTTTGTCCCTAGACTAATATATGGAATTGCTAAAATAAATTTTGACCCAAAGACATGCGAGATCCATAAAGGGAATTATTCTTTCAACAAATTGGAACTAACAAAATTAGATCGTGCTACGAATTTTTATCCAACAAGACGGCTTGGAATCAACATTTTTTTTTTAAGTTACTATAAACCGAAGGCAACTTGTTTTTGTATCCAAGCACATGTCTTATTAATAAAAGTTTAAAATGGAATCTTGAAATTTTATTATTTTGACAAGTAGGAAAATACCTAGCTGCTAATGCTTCAAATACTTGCTATTCTGCATTAATTTAATATATGCGGGCAGTGTCAACTGGTTACCCTTTTTCTAAGCTAAGTACCTACTTTAATTCGTGAGAAAATAATGCAGCTGTCTTTTGTAATGCAGGTTAATCCCGTTTCTATGGAGGACTTTGTGTAACCGTACCATGTCTGTTCATTCATAGCTATGCATGTTTGGACAAACCAGTTAATTAATTGTTGGAAAAATATTTCACTCCTGAGTGCCGTACGTTGCAGTGAAGAAGAACTAGTAAAACTGACTGTGGATTAGGAAAAGGGCATTTCTTATTCAGTTAAAACAAAGGCATTTAACTAACTTCGAACTAAAGAACCCATTTAGTCCAAGCAGCTTGCAGAAATCAAGGACAGTGTTAAGAAATCTGGACATGTAAAAGGTAACAGCAATTTATCTTCTTCATTTTCAGATTTACATTCTATTTATTTTAAAAAGCATTATTACGTCCCGTGCTTTAATTTGCGTGATGGTGGAGACCTACCCATATGGTGTTACTCAATGAATTTCTGCGTTTGCTGTTCCTTCTACGATTATACTGTAAGTCGAATAATTGCTATTGTCACTGGAACAAAATATACCCACTTAAAACTGGTATTACATGATCAGGAAGGAACTGTTTAAATATAATTTATTCGTCTAGTACCTATATTTATGTGCTCATTGGCTGTGAAATGATGTGATGTCTATTGATATGATATTAATCAACAACTTCTGTGATTTAATTGACTTAGCAATGAATTCCTATAGCAACTGTGCCGTTAGCAGTAACGTACATAATAATATTTTGGTCAAATATGAAATATAAATGTGGAGTAATATTCTTCTTGAAACTTCTATCAGTTGTGCTTTGTGTGAAATACAAAATGATTTACCAAGGTGATGAGTTCTGCGGGAATCCAGATCCACCATACGGACAGAATAAGAAGGTCGAGGTGTCTATAAGTGTACACAATAATACAGGAAGCTTGTACTACAAAGCCAATTTCACAATAAAAGAGAACTTGTCTGGGTATTTATGGAGATTCAAAAATGGATTCGAAAAATCTGGCAAAATTGTTTACGAAAATGACTTCAAAGGCTTGACCTGCAAAAGTTTTATTTTCAAAGTACTTTCTGGATTTTCTTCAATCAAGTTTAACCTTGATACCTGTGAAATATATAAAGGATTTTTTTCTGTTGATAAATTGGAAGTAGCAACGTTAGATCGTGCTGTAAACTTCTTACCAACAAGGCGTGTTGGTATACATGTCTTCTACTTAAGTTACTATAATGCAAAGGAGACCTGTTTTTGTATTCAAACACGTATTTTGTTCACTAAGGTTTAACATTTGTTAGTAAACTGGTATTTCTGAATCCTGCTTAAATCTCTTAATTCTTCTACTAGACATTTTCTTTTTTAACTACTTGTAGGTGCATCACTTTCTAGATTTCACTGTTGAGAGCCAATTTCAATAAATTGCCAGATTAGATTTGGAGGTCAATATTCAAGAAACTATAACCTACCCGTAAAAATTAAAAACCTAAAATCGTTCGATTTTCAAAAAACTATTGTATCTACTACTAGTAACTATCTAGTAGTACATTCGCGTGTAATAAATGTTCACTGGCTATAATATTATTTTATCAATAATATAGTTAGTCATTGGAATATCATTAAGAGCTAGACTATGTCATTAGGAACATAATGCATCAGTAGTAAAAAAGTACTCCGTCTAAAAATACATACCTGTAAATATGAAACTTATTTTTGGTGTAATTATTGTTGTATATACTCTGACTTCCATTGTGTTCTGCGTGAAGTACAAAATGATTTATAAAGGAGACGAATTTTGCCCGGATCCCAATCCACCGTACGAAGAAACTAAAAAGGTTGACGTCAGCATCTCAGTGGTCAACAATAGTGATAACTTCTATTATAACGCCAACATCACTGTAAAAGAATACTTATCCGGATATGTTTGGAGATACAAAAAAGGATTCGAAAAAGACGGCAAAATTATCTACGAAAACGATTTCAAAGCACTGTCATGCAAAAGTTTTATTTTCAAAATTATTTATGGAATGTCGAATATAAAGTATGACCGTAAAAATTGCGATGTTTTTAAAGGAAATTATTCATTTAATAAATTGGACGTAACTAAAATAGACCGTGCCGCAGTTTTCTTACCAACGAGGCAACTTGGGACAAACGTTTACTTCTTAAGTTACTATAAACCTAAAGGAACCTGCTTCTGTTTGCAATCTCGAGTTTTGTTTATAAAAATATAGAACAAAATTGTGCAAAGGTAAATCAATAAAATTGAATAAATAAAGTATTCAATGTAAATAAAGATTGATAACAATATCCATGTGTTTTTAGTAATGTAACTTTTTCAATACATTCACTGACACCACGCTAGTGTTATCATACTGAAAGATTTAAAGAAATTAGATAAATTTTCTTTAAATCAGGCATTTTTTTTTTTTAATTTCCCCGAAAAAAGTTTTCAAAGACGCCTGGACCGAATTGAAGAAATCTTCTTTTGTTTGAAATGATATACTTCCCAGGTGGTCCCATAGCCATCAAGGTCAGGATAAAAATGGAAAGGAATGGAATGATCAGGATGGAATCCTGCAGAAATCGAGGGAACTCCTCAAATATTGTACATATAGCGATTTTAGTATTTTCATCAACAATGCAATCATTTGCACTCAGAAAGTATCATTTGCTGAAGTGGAGCTGATGTAGAAGACCACAGATGACCACTGGTACTTCTTAATGCTAAGCATGTCACGGGTATAAGATAATATATCGAACAGTTAACCGACTATGATAAAGCAAATACTTAAAAATTGTACTATCGAACTGATCTGATGATGAAGCCGGAAGTGCCAACCGCACTTGAAAACAATGTATCCTAGCCGTGTTTGGGCTTATTGGAATCGTCATAAATGATTTTCATGGAAATTGGAGGTACCTTCCAAAACTAAAAAGAGATGAATAAATAACTTTTTAACTAAACAATCAAACCGAATTCCAAAAAAAACACTACAAAGTGAAAAATAACTTTCTTTTCCGAAGTCGGAGTCGAAAAACGCAAAACAATAGGTACCAAAGACACCGACTTCTGAAATAAAAGAAAATTTTCGCGTTGCAGTGTTTTTTACCCATTTTTTTTTCTTGTAGAAATGCTCATGCATACTGCGCTACCACGGGGTGATAGCGCAGTATTGTGGGACTCTAACCCACTAAAACTCCACGGAGTCCTCCTGTGCCGCTTATGGCGGGAACACGGGCACGCGTTAGCACTCACCGCGAACCCGCCGTGGCTGTCCGGCACCGGACCCTCCTCTGGGGAGTACCCCCATCACCGGCGCACCAGAAAACACTGTGCGCCGTGATCACCCCAGGGACCAAACTAGCACATGGGCGCCAGACGACACCGTGTATGGCACCCTTGGTCCCCTTGTGCCTTGTGACGGGTCAAGGTCAATGGCCCCGCCACCTACCATTTTTCGGCAGGGGATAGAGAGAGCGGCTAACGCTATACTGACACTCCTCCTCCCCTGCGGCCCCACCGCGTCCGCCGTCAGACGGTAGCGACCCCGTCCAGGCCGCGGAAGGTAGGGAGAGCAGCGCACCGCAATACCGGCAATCTTCTCCCGCCGCGGCCTCCAACCCTCAGCTGCGATATCGTATGAGACCTGGGAAGCTCCATAAGACATCGCGGTCCGCCTCAGTTGCGATGTCGCCTGTTACCAAGCGGCACCGCAACCTACTAGTTGGCCGCTTCGTCGTCGGCTTAATCGGCAAAAGCCCTGACGAGTGGCCCCTCCTCGGGTTCCTCTTCGCTTCACTGTGGGTGACCAAGCCACGGTTACTGAGCCCCCCGCCTGGGCAATGCGGGAACCCACTGGGGGGGAGTAATTTTTAACCACGACGGAACGGAGACGGTATATGCGTTTGGGTTGAGATGTTTGCGCAAATACATGTTGCCATTTTTTCTCCAAAACTACTAGACCGATTTTGATGCAGTTTTTAGTTATGGGTTCGAGTTTGATTAGTGCATGTTCTTAGATAGGAGTTACAGTGACAACTCACCAGGGGGCGCAGCAGCAAACATTGTTTGTGCAAATCCATGTTGCCATTTTTCTCCAAAACTACTAGTCCGATTTTGATGCCATTTTCAGTTATGCGTTCGGGTTTGATTTGTGCATGTCCTTAGATAGGTGTTACGGTTACAACTCACTGGTTGAAAAGTAATTGAAAAAGGATAAAATAATTTAAAAACCCTAGAATATCCATCTAACTATTTCAAATTCCATCGTAAATAAAAATAAGTTTCACCATCAACTTCTAAAGTTCCACACTGTAAGGGGCACGGCCTACCCGTTAAGGGTGTAAGTATATATAGCGCTAAAAAATCTCCGATTATTCACGATCTATAAAACTGCAAAACTAGTTCATTAAATGGCAGCCCCCGACGGATATTCTTGGGTTTTTAAATTGTTTTATCCTTTTTCAATTAGTTTCGAATAGTCGTGGGTTTTTTTTAATTTGTAAGTTTGCTTGTTTTAATGATCTATTTTATTTTTATCCAGTCTAAATGAGTTTTATCCAAACATGGCCCAGTATATAAAAATTCCTAAAATGCCTACCGCACATACATAACATATGATATTTTCCAATATATTAGTTACAAAGTACGCAAGAGTAATGCGTACTAAGTAAATTCTTGGCTACTCCCATTCCATTTACGGTTTAAACGCAAATGGAATACAGATGTGATTTACGACGTAACCTTTACGACTCTAAGAAGATTCCCAACTCTAAGAAGTACTCTACTTGATATTATTTTATACATAGGATGTAACAATATTCTATTCTCGAAACTTGTGTTCCTATATCCTGCATCTGGATTCCGAATTCTGAATAAACGGAGATACTTCTCATCTGTGATTTTGGTTGGTAATTGCAGCAATAGGTTCATAATTAGTTTTGAGACTAGACTAGGAAAGTGATGTCCGAGTCACAAAGATTCCAGCTTTTACGATGTTAAATACTTGTAGAAAGAGATGAATCGCGGGCCCACCTTAACGAACAAAATAAAAACTCTAAAAACAGGTCAAATTTATTGTTTGATATGTTTGAAAATTATCTCGTGCAGAACTACCATAAGCTACTTATTACCGATTTTTTTTTATCCCGTAGGATTACCCCTTAGGATCAAATCGCGCTCAATCTCTAAACACTTGTAAAAAACCGGCCAGTTGCGAGTTGGAGTCGCGCATCGAGGGTTCCGTACAAATAGCTACTTTCACCAATATAGTTAACATTACTGTAGTTCATAAACAATGAAAGCGCCGAATATTGTTCTAACGATAGTATAAAGTGGATTGAGGGAGAAAATTAACTGTTGTCTCCATAGACCGACATACGGTCAGTTTAACAACTGTAAATAAGTTAATCAACCTTTTTATTATTTAGGTACAAATTTACGGTTTTTGGATTTTTCCTTTACTTGTGCTGTAAGACATTGCTTCTTGCCAAATTTCATCATTCTGAGTCAACGGGCAGTGCTCTATAGATTTTGATTCACTTGCCATTCCTAAAATTTGAGACATAACCGGTGATATTTTTTGATTCCGTTGAACAAGAAGTTTGATTTTTCACAGCTCGAAGAGATTGCAGTCTTGAATTCAAAATATTAATTTTAACTTGATACATTCATTCATTTATTCCTGAGAAAGAGGTGTTGCCAGACGGTTTTTTTTTATACAGTTACAATTTTTTGGTTTTCGGATTTTTTTTCTTTTCTTGTGCTATAAGACATTGCTTCTTGCTAAGTTTCATGGTTCTAGGTCAACGGGAAATATTTTACACGTCCTGATGACCCTGCGATTCACCGAATTTACGACATAAACGGTGATATCTTTTAATTACGTTGCTCTAGATGTTCACAGCAGCAAATGGTTGCAGACCAGAGTAAAAGATACTAGCTGACCCCCGCGGCATCGCCCCCGTCAAAATTATGGCCTATATTACTCGGGAATGATGTAGATTTCCATAAGTGAAAGAATTTTTTTAATCGGTCTAGTAGTTTCGGAGCGTATTCGGTACAAACAAACAAACACCCAAACAAACAAAAAAGTATTTCTACTTTATAATATTGGTACAGATTAATATCAATTTGATACCTCTACGCGTAACTGAGATAAAGGTCTTGACACACTGTCACACAGACGGACATACAGACAGACAGAATCACAGACAGTGAAATGATTCTATAAGGGTTTCTTTTTTCTTTTTGAGGATCGGAACCCAAACAAGCAAAAGATGTCCAAAAAATGTGGACCCAACGAGTCTCCTAAAATGAACGGGATAAACTTTGAACCTTTGTCATCGTAATTTAATTACCATTTCACAGAAATCTCAGCATTCCTGGAACTGAAACTGGGACTATTGATTAATTTAATTATTATTCTGTTCAGATGGATAACCAATTCTTTGAACCAAGGACGAAGGCTAATTCACACGTCCACTGCTTGACATAAACCTCTCCGAGGCGTCGCTGCCACTACCACTTAATTTTGGCAATTCTTCTGGCTGTGTCAGTTTCGTTGGATCTTCTGTAAATCTTTTCATTTTTTATTCAATCGTGAAGAAAAATTTCATTGACTTGATCAATAACACTCCCAAGATATTCTCGAATCTTGTTTCGAAACTGTAATCATCAAGAGAGAGAAGAGATCAGTCAAAGCAAAAATTCCACAAAAAAAACCTTTTGTCAATATGCATATGCAAGGTATAACGTTGCCTATTTTAGATCTTTCTTAGTCTAGTAGAAAGCTAGGTTGTCAGTTGAATTGTTGCAGCGTCGGAGACCTCCGAAATTATAGAAAGACACAAGACTCAATGGACCTTATGTAAAAGAAAAATAATATGGCTAGCTTACACATTGATTAGCATATTCGAGATTGTGCTACTCTATATCTCATAAACTAATCAAAATTATTGTAAAGAAATATGTCTATAAGGCTGATTTTTTATCTCTTACAAAAAGTTCGTCATCGGTATAACATCAAAATTTACGCCAAAAAATATTTTCAGAGCAAGAAAACATATGAATCATAAATTGAACCATAATGGGAAAAGTTTTGAATCGATCATTGTATTTTAATGCGAACATAAATGTTTAGAACTGGCTATTTACCAACCTTATTATAAAGAAATTAGTAGCAATAATGTCAGCTAAATTCAACACGTTTTGAAATCGCACATAACGAGATTTAGAATGTATTTTAATTGGTCGCTGGTGGATCAAATTGATATAGCTATTGCAACCTTATTTTCAGTATAACCATTTCGTTTTATACATGGTTTACAAAAAATATTATGAGATCAACATGGAGTTATATTCTAACCATGGTTTTAATTCAATGTATAGTGTCAGTGTCGTCAATGATGTTAAAAATAACGCTGCGTAGCACTGAAAGGTGTAGCAATCCTGAACCACCATATGAAAAGGACCCATTGGTGGAAATGAGTGTCGAACCCTATAATAAAAGTGGTGGAGTCTATTTCAAAGGCAACTTGACGATAAAAGACAACTTAAAGGGATATTTTTGGAAAATAAAAACTGCCATTGAGAGACCTGGTAATGTCACAAAGCACATGAACACTTTCAAGAAGTTGACTTGTAAAAGTATGATACCCAGGGTGGTTTTAATGACTTCTAATGTCAGATACAATGACAGAACCTGTGAGCTTTATAAAGGAACTTATACTTTTGAAAAGATGGATTTAAACAAATTGGATTCTGGAGCTTATTACTTTCCCATTAAGGAGATTGGTGAAACACTCGTGTTTTTCAGTATGTACAAGAATAAAGGGACTAGTTTCTGTTTTAAATCGCGTTACGTGGTTAAAAACAATTGATTGTTAAATTGTGTATTGAAATTCATATATAATAGTATGTTACATATACTTCAAAAATATATCTACTTATTTAAGCCTGTTGTATTTATTATGAATATATTATTTCATATTTTTAAAGTAAAAAGAATGACAATTATATTGCTTTTTAATGAATTATTTTTTATTATAAACGCCTTTTCTAAAAATATTAACGTCGGTTTCTTGTATGTATATAGACGGAATTGTAATGTGTAATATAGATTTTTTGATTGAGTAGCAAATAAATTCTGAAAACTTCTATGTGGATCCAAAGCTATTCCTTCTTCCACTTTTTGTTGCTCTCGTAGTTAAAATTACGTCTGATACGTGATAAGTCACAACACAGTCTCAATCGGGAACCTGTCTTCAAATCAAAAAGACAATCATTGGCAATGAAACGCAATAAATTCAATATTATTGTGTTTAATATTTCTAATACTAAAATATTTACTTAAGTAATAATTGCAACAAAATTTTGTACAATTTCATCTTCTCTTAATGAAGTAAAATATTTGGGTTGTAAACTTCAGGTACTAACGCTTTAATAATAATCGTTTTAATTAGATTCCTGATGCTCTGCGGGCTCTTGAACTATAACGACTTGTTTGTTCGCCCTCCTCCTGGCGTGGGGTCCTAGCCTGATTCTGGTCGGTTCTCCATCTACTTCTGTGGTCACCTGCGAAGGAGGTTTTAATGAATATTTAATTTTTACACTGAGAAGAAGAAGAATTTTTACAATTGTGTTGCAACATACTGTCTGGAATACGGATACTAATGTTAGTTTCGGAGACATATTACTGTCTGTAATTCTCACAGCTGGATCTATATCTAGGCCGAACTGAAAAAACTTTGATTCTGAATGCTAGTATTAGCAATCTCGATGCGATTCGATTTATTTCACCCCGATAATCGATTTCTACTAAGCGATATTGCAAGTACGTTCACATAGACGCAATGCGATGCAATATGACCGATTTGCACTTGCAATTTTCATAGAAAATACGTGAGCGATATCGCGTATCAAAACCATTTCAATTGTGTCGCACCACTAGGAAGGTCGCTAAAGACCAATTTTACGAAAAATCTAACACAGTGTTAGTTACAAACACGAGGTTAAATTAACAATATTGTATGACAAATTGTCAATTAAACCTCGTGTTAACAACTAACTCTGAGTTAAATTTTTCAAATCGGCCTAAGTCGTACAAATTACCAAGCAAATTATTTAGATTTGAATTTTTCACTAACTCATTTTTGTTTGATTTTACCGAAATAAAAATAAAGGATCGATCCGAGAATAGAAAAAAAAACACAAACCCAATATGATTTTGCCTTCGGCACTGAAATCCATTCAATAGGAAACTTGCAACATTTTCCTATATCAATAAAATAAAAGCATTTTACTCGTACGCACCTGAACTCGTTTCCTTCCTGCAACGTTGTTTTCTAAAAATTTGTTCACAGCCGATAGGGTGTTAATTGGAATCTATAAAATAGAATTTATTTTTAGATAACTTTTCGAACATCATACATTTTAAACAAAAAATGTGCATGAATGTACAAAGCTGTACGTACTCACCAGACCAGATACCCACCCTTTTCCTGTCCTTGACAAAAATAACACACCAAAATACTTTTGTATACAGGGCCGAAACCGGTCCAATTGTTAGTATGGACGCAAAAAAATTACTACCTTCACCAAATATGCAATTGTACGTCATTTTATCACCATCACCACTTTACCCACCAAATTAAATTTGAAATTATGCAAATCATAGAAACCTTCTGCCATAATTCTACTACTTCAAAAACTTACACCCACTGGAGACTTTGTATTTGTGGTTATAGATAAATGAGTAGATATTTCACTCTTATTTTTAAAAATCTGGATACCATTTAGCGATTGCTTAGCACATTCTATAGAGAATTTGAATTTAGAATCTTGTTATCAGTTGCTAAACAGCTCTGAGATTTTTATGAATATATAATATCTTTAATTTGTGTTGTGCTAAATATATTTGGCTCATAAAATCGCTTTACCGAAACCAATAAGCGTCACAGGTGCATATTTTTCAATTTATACAAATACATAGTTTTGTTTGTCCGAAACCCAACTCAATAATATAATCTATTTATAAACAAAACTCCACATCAAATCAACATTAACTGTTGTTATTTATTTAGCCTTCCAATCTCACAGCTAACATTAGATTTGGTGTCACATTTACTGAACATGAATTTGATTATACCTACTTAAAAAAACTTGCGATAATTATTTTCGAATAATAACAAAATCGACAAATACATGCAAATGTCAGTGCAAAAAGCTAAGTTTAGGTATCTACATTTGGCACTACAACTAAACATGCAAACATCATGCAAATTATATAAAAATGTAATGAAATTGTTTACTATGAATGATCGTGCACTTACAGAGAAAATGTCATCAATAAATTTGGAGGCATTCGGTGTCTGAACCGAGATATGAGCCTCGGATGCTGATGAAGAAGATGATGATGATGGAGAAACATGCTTCGATGTTATATCAGAGTCTGTAGAAAATGCACAATTTGGTGAGTTCACATTAATCACAATAAGGATCTAAAAGGTAGTAATTACGAAGTTACAGAGGATTAACTATCATTCGTTAATGGAAAACGAAACAATAAAATGAACACTTCATATAGTCGATACTGATTCTATTCAAAATAAATTCCCAAAGTGGATTTTTCAGCAAATTTATAGATACTAGATGTATATCTAATAAAACAGGTCGTTTTATTTCTAATAAATGCCAACATATATCTTTTTAATCGCTACACATTGGCAATAATTTACGTAGGCAAACAAAACATCGGTTACATGTTTTTGTAGATAAAAAAGGGTTCGTAATGTAATTTAATGTAAACTACTAAATATTTCAGAATGTTGTTACTACTCCTACATTTAATAATAAACAAGTTACATTATTTGAAAGTACCATAAGATTAGAGTAAAAAGCTTAATTAGTGAGAAAGGGTAGCGGCATAGTTGTTGTCAAATAAATTCACGTTTTTATTACTCTTAAATTAAAATAAACAAACCCCGCAATTTTACGAGTTGATGCAGCTGTTATTTGTGTGAATTTATCTTTTCTTTTAATAAGTTCAACGAAGGCGCTTTGCTCCAAAAGGGGGCTCGTAAAAAATAAAAACGTAATAAAGCTAGCAGATAAAAATATCATGAAGATTACGAGGGCAAAGGAGAGGGCAAGATTATAGTGAACTGTTCCCTACAGGTCGCTTACACTGCTTATCAAAATTTGTTATGGCGACGTAAAATATTTTCATGATTTACAGTCTACTATTCTGAATGAAAGGCTAGTAAAATTTCATAAAAACCTTTCTTATTGTTGTTCACTTTAGAGACATTATAGCTGCGCATTTTAGTTGCTGACTTTTTCATAGCCATGTTTAATAAATAGTAAGACTACCTTTACAGTTAGAATAAAACTTATTTGTGATTTTTATGTTACTTTTTTATAGAAATGTTTATTACCAATCATGTTTTTGATGCCCTCACTTGTAGTAATTGTATAAAACTTATTTCCTAGACATAAAATAATATAAATTCAAATTTTAATAGTAACTAGAGTAGCCAGAATGGCCGGCATATCCGGCATTGCCTGAGAAACCAGAGTAACCACCTGCTTTGAACGTAGCTGACTTTTGTACCGAAACTCCGGTATTGTCAGCGGTATTTGTCAGAAAACCGCTAACTGCCTTCAACGTCGAAATAGGGATCTGTAAAATAAAACAAGTATTTGTAAAAATCTTTACCTTAAATACACCATGTTACAAATACAATGCAATGCAATGGTTTGATGAAGTTGAGAACTAAGAAATTATAAGTGGATTGTAGGGATGAAGGATTAAGTAGCCAGAATGGGAGAGAATACTGGGATGGTAGCCAACTGATACGAAAGAAGATAATTAAATTATACTGTAACGACCACAAATAACTGGGATATGAACGGAATAATGATGATTAAAGCCACTCACATTGAAAATATCCTGGAAGAAAGTGCTCGGTTTTGCGTTAGCATTGACGGTGATTTCCTTGTTGTACGTAACAACTTTGCCTGGTCCATAGTGTTCTTCATTTACGTTGGCTCCAGCTGCCCCATGTGCTTCAACATCGACATCGACTCTCTTCTGTATGGGCTGAACAGTTTTGTAAACTATTGTTTTCTCTGGAGCAGCTGCTACATCACCCCCAAGTCCCGCATAGCCACCGACGTAGACAGTCTTGTGAACGTGATGTCTGTGAGGCTTGTGTTTGCGAAGGTATACTGTTTGTATTGGTGTAGGCTCAACGTGGACCTTTGTAAAAAGAGTTTTTTTTTTAGTTGTTGATATGATGCATAGTAAGGAAAAAACTTAAACTGCAAGAAAACTATAAGTGGGCGTTTTTCATGAGAGAAGTAAAAATGTAAACTGAGAACAGTGGCTGGTTTTATATCACAAAGCTTTTATCAAGATTGCAAAAGTTTTTAATGAGTGTTATGTTCTGTGGAGAGGTCGTTATAAAATACTTAAATATTATGTAGTGAAAGAAGAAACTGTTCAGGGCTATTTATTGCTGTATATTGTCTATGACTATGTTAGTTATATACTTGTATCGGCAGAATTTGTAACCATGAACGGCACCTATACAAATCACATTGATCGGTTAGCAAACTTCGAAGAGATAGTAATGCACTTCTAGAAGTGCTAAAATGTGTGTTATTTTACGAACAAAAGTGCATAGATTTTCGCAGCCGCCTTCAAGCCTCTGGGTGCAGGAACAAATTCACCATAGATGATTTCAACGAACCTGCTGAATATAATTAAATTGTGGACGTGGCATCCACATCGGTGGATTATAACTTCTCTGTGGACTCCTAAACAAAGAACTCATTATATCTTGAAAAGTAAATGGTGCAATTTTACGACTGTGATAGTGCGGCCCTTGCCATTTACTCACTTCTTTTACAAACCCTGGCTGGGCGTTTACATTTACGTGTGCGTCTACGTTTGCTTGAACACCAGCATGCGCACTTGGGGATATCTCATTGACAGACTCATGTTTCGCTTCTTCATACACGGTCTTGTGTACAACTTTTTCCACAGGAACTACGGAAACTTCGGTTTCTTTTATTACTGTGGTTGGTACTCCAACAGATTTGTGAGCAGAGATTGAAAATCCTGATGATCCAGATACGCCTGATTCACCTCCCTGCAATTATAACAATTAATTTAAGAATTTGTTTTGTTTTTTATTTTACAGGTATAAAGTTCATGTCATGCATGACTTTGAAACATCTAAAATGATGGACTTTTCATATAAAAGCTTTGATCATGGCGCATTTAGGTACACAACATCCTATTCAGAGCCCCATGCAAGGTATTTTGCGGCGTAACAGGAAAAGTGAAAATTGTGTCCCAAAAATGAGACCCGAAATGACAAATGGACGTGCATTGTGAGTGCATGCACAGAGAAAACTTGGTACTTTTACCTTATTCCAGTAAGAAAACATCCGTTAGTCTCATCTACGACACATGTTGCAGAAGATTTTGGATGACTGTATAGTAAAAAGACGAAGTAACAGCCTTGTTCCAACAAGAAGGAAATCCCATTGAAATTTTAAAGATAACACATTATTTGTTAGATATTTATTTCTGAATTTAATGAGTATTAATAATTATCGAGTATAAATGTATTATTTTACGATTAATACCCTCTATTCACATAGTTAAATTGATTCATAAACGCTCGATAAGTTTGCATACCGAACTTACCCACTGTGCTTATTAATGTTTCAATAGCCTTAGGTAAATACTGAAATAAAAATAATTTTACACAATTACAAAATGACAAAATTCTCTTATAAAACGTTTATGAAAGAGGGTAAGTTGTACACAGGTTTATAAAATCCGCCACCAATCAATATTTTTTCTGCTCATTCAGGAGTCTTTTTATCTCTTTCAGTCTTCGCCTTTCTTCTTTCCGCCTAGCTTTTTCTGCTTTTTCACCTACCAGGACAGAGGTGGCCGATTTGCCTCCTGCTTGAGCGGAAGAGTATCCTCCGCCAATTGATTTTGCTCCACTCACGGCGCCTCCAAGACCAGCAGCTGCATTTACGCCACCTCCAGCGGTTGCACCGGCGTATAATCCACCTAAAGAACAGAAATATTTGCATATTAAATTTAAGGTTGGATGTGTGGGCTTAAATGGTGGTGGCATTAAATATCTCAGAAACTAGAGATAACTATCAGTGCCACATCCACCAGTCTACTTAAACTTAACAGATGGTGAAAAACCTTAAAATTCAAACTGAGAAATAAGACAAAAAATTCAAAGTATCTCTATGATCTGTTAGTAACCAGTGCTAATACTCTATAAAAAGCTTCTTATCAGACAAATTACTGTTCTAACACAGCCCCCCTCAGTCATGACGCGTTCAGTGGCCCACTGATGTGTACCTACCTAAATTCTTTTGTATAAGAAATCTTAATCATTAGTAACAAAAATGTAAATTTAATTTAATTTCTATGTAACTATTGTATGTCCGGAGGAGGGGACATAGCTGATCACAATTTAATTATTTAAGATCTGTATTATGTACCTACCTATAATCCAAAATAAAGATATTGATTGATTGATTGAAATATGTTTACTTGTGGATCTCCAAAAAATGATAGTGTGCTAAGTAGATCATCAAAATGTCATAACTAACAATACAATCATAAATTATGATGAAAGTTTACTAAAGCGGACACTCGTAATTCAAATTGTATTTTGATTAGTTTTTCATAATTAAAGCTACTAAAACAAACAAGACAATTTACAGCTCATTATCATTACTGTTTCACATTAATTATTATTTTAATTCAGCCAATATAATCCCCAAATCATTTTCTATTTAAATTGAACATTAGCACGTATCAGAAAACACTATCCATATTCAAACAAAATCAGTCGCTAATAAATGAATATTCGATTGAGTTCATTTATTCATATACAAGTTAATATTCATTTTGGCTCTGATACTGGTTGAGCAAACGTGGCATATACAATCAAGACAATGTTTTTTCCCTCATTTTTCAAGCGTCACGATTTAATTGCGATTTGACTTCAGAGGTCAAGGTGGAGTTGACGATCAATTAATAGTTACTACGATCATTGTCTAGCTAGATAAAATACCGTCTTATAAGCAATTCTATTCTGAAATTTCTTAGCCTTCGAATTAATCTTTAATTATAATACTTATGCTTATTGGAGATAAAGGATTAAGATTATCATATCACTTGACATCTTCATTTATTTTCTCATATTTGAGTCATTATAGTGATTGACTTGGTCTCTCAAGAGATGCCAAGATATTGTAATTCATAAGATTATAAATGGGTGCATAAATATTACTAAGAGTGTAATGATTTAAAAAGGTATTTCACATTCCAGTGACTCCGTAACATTACATTTATCTACGGATGTTAAATTATATATTATATTTCTGGCCTGGCCTAGAGATCCAGAGTGAATTGGAGGTGTGGTTCCACGGACTGGAGAGTGTTGGCCTGAAATTGAGCAGAACTAAAACAGAATACCTATTCTGCGATTTTGGCGGTCTCTCCAGTTCCGTGCCCATAGCTCTCGCTGGAACGCCCATACCGATCTGCTCCGACTTTGGGAGACTAAGGTCACTTGTCCAAGGAGATGGCGAGGTAGAATGAGACGTAACACACCGAATCAACTCAGTGTGGATGAAATGGCGACAGATCACTGGAACAACTTACGACCCACGGATGCCCCTCAAGTTAAAAGGCAAAATCACGAAGTCCATGATTAGACCTGTAGTACTGTATGGATCAGAATATTGGGTAGGGAAAAAGCTGGATGAAAAGAGATTGCATGTAGCAGAGATGAGAATATTGAGATGGATGTGCGGAGTGACGAGAATAAATAAAGTGAGAAATTTTAAAAGGAAATCTTTCCACTTTTCTGTAACAGGGGTTGGTCCTGGTATGTTCATGTGATGAAGAGGGATGAAACACATGTTACTAAAATAGTTATAAATATAAATGTAGATAGATGGAGTGGTAGGGGAAGGCCAAAGAAGAGATGGATGGACTGTATGAAGAGTGGTATTTAAGAAAAGGAGATTCAGTGAAAGCGTGACAGGGAATAGGACGGTATGGAAGAAAAAAACGTGTTGTACCGACCCCAAGTAACATAGGATAAAGGCAGGCAGAAGAGGGCACCGCTTAGCACTCATACGTGAAGCCACCTCTGGGGAGTACCCCCATCACCAACGCACCAGAACATATTGCACGCCGTTACCACCCCAGCAAACAAACCAGCACATGGGCGCCAGACGACACCGTGTATGGCACCCTTGATCACCCTGTGACGAGTCAGGTCGGTAGCCCCACCGCCTACCACTTTTCGGCCGCATGGGATAGGGAAAGCGGCCAACGCGTAACCTCCCCTGCGGCCCCACCGCGCCCGGCATCAGACGGTGGTGACCCCGTTCCATGGTAGCTAGGGAGAGCGGCGCATCGCAATACCGGCACTCCACTCCCACCACGCCGTCGGCCCTAAACCGTCGCCGTAAACCCTTAGCCGCGATGTCTCCCAAACGACATCGCGGACCACCTGTTGCGACGTCGCCCAAGATGCAGGAACCCACCGGTGGTGTATAGTATACCTAACAAAACAATTTTTTTTGTTTATGGGTTTGGTTATTTTTATGTTCCTTACCAGCAGTACCACTGTGGCCACCGACTCCTCCTCCAAGGCCAGCGTGTGCTGCTTGTCCAAATGGAGTGCCAGCTTCAGCGTAAAGACCGCCTGCAGTATTTCCACCAGCTATAACAAAACCATAATCATATTTAGTATCTAATTTATCCGAAGAAAAAGATTTTGTAATAAATGGCCCTCTTATTTTTTTCTATTCAGAATATTCTTAAATGTACGACTTCGAGTCGACTACGAATTATGGAAGAAAATGTTGCAATTCTTGGTGATCCTAGGCTAAGTAAATCCACTGCCTGGTTCACGGACTTTCACTAAAATTTACGGAATTTCAATCACGTAATAGGTTTATACCAAAAGTTTTGCACGTAACTTTGAGTGATAATAATAAAAATTTGTTCGTATACTTTGAATAAATCATATTGCCAAACAAAAATATATTCAGCATACTTAAATCTAGATTAGCTTTGAATAAATCTACAAACATTTGCAACGAGCCAAGTTTCAGAATCTATTATAAACCAATTCGGTTTCCCGAGTTAATTTTGATTGAACAAAATAAGTAGATTTGCCTGAATAATCTTAAATATATCTCATATTTGCAATAATAAGCGTCGTCGAAAATTTATTGACGAAAAATAAGGATTTGAAAAGTCCAAAGGTCGAAATATCTTACATGGACAAGTGCCTCATTAAACATGCTTTTACGGCAATAATAAATGAGGGCGAAAATTCTATTCATTATAATATTAATGTAGCAAATTCTTCAGTTTGTTTTGGTCCTCAGACTTTGGATGAGTTATGAGAGATAAGGTTAGATGAATACTAGGGTACTTAATAATAAAGTTTAATACCTATATTTTATAATATATTTTATATTCCAGTGAGGTGCTGGTAGGGTAGCATCTTGACCGTACTGCCAGGATTGTCCTGATAGCCGTGGTATACCTCTCCACACCTCCGTATATGTTGCCCCCTTGGCGCTACGTCACTAAAGTGCTAGTGACCCTTTATGGGGGCCCATTAATTGAGTGTGCAAGTCACCCCCTGCCATTTTATAGCCGTTTAGTTCAACAGTGTTCGGTAAGGGGAGTTTTGGGCAATTGATCCACTAAACCTTCAAAATCCATAGCCCAATACACTTTTTCTCCATAATTTGCAATAGTGCTGTTGCGTAATGCATCCAGGAATAATCGCCGGTTGGTATCATATTTCCTGATACATTCCTAACGGGGCCCTACGAGTTGGCTTCGTCTCCTCGCACGCCTTTCAAAAGACCGGGACCCTAAGGTCCCGAGAAACACTAAAAAAAAAGTTTAATATTGAGAGTAGGTACTTAATATGAACTTTTAAAACCAGGAAAATAATGGATACAATATCCATTAAAAAATAATAATTTAATTTTTATTTAATTTGTTTTGTAAATTAAATAGTAAATTATATTAGTATGTAATTTAAATAGTAAAAAATAATTATTTAATTTGTTTTGTTTTTTTTACAATTCTAAAAGTCAAAGCCACGCATGCAGTCAAATTTTGTAGACGGTTGTTTTTAAATAAACTCTAGTTACTTATATACTCATTACACAATGGATCATAAACCCAGACTAGAAAATAAACAAAATCATGAGACCTACCTAAGCCTCCGATGCCGAAACCAGCATGGTATCCACCGAAGTTAACCCCCACTTTGCCGTCACTGACAGTAATGAGCTGTGGGGCCTGTAAAGAGACAAAACAATTAAATTAACACAAATTCATGACAATTAAGTTGAGCACAATGTTAATAACTTTACTACTATTTTGTGGCGTAGTAATTGAACAAGTTTACGAGTTAATTTATTTTACTTTGAGTAATTTTAATAAAATTATTGCTTTTGCGGTTTTTGGTACATACCTAGGTATCAGGTAGAACTCTGTTGTTGGAAAGTGTTCATTATGAATATAAAAAAATTGGTATTTCTACGAATGTAACATAACAATTTACCTTATAGTAAGGATAATAATGATTTTATGTTTTTTTTTTTTTTTTTTTGTCGACGGGTAAAATCATCTTATGACAAATCCCGCTCTTGGGTGGAGCGGGAGATAGTGTCAGACTTGTACTGACTAAAAACCCCGCGCCGTTCCTTCTAGCCTTCATACCGGGGCTCTAGCTTCCTTTCGGATAACCCCGAACCCCGGTAAGCTTCGACCCAGCTGGGCCCCTCTCTTTGCTGACAACTCCTTGAGGCGCGCGGGAACAGTGCGCGCCGTCGACGCCTTGGCTCGGTCCGGGTAATTACCGGACGATCGGACAGCGAGCTACCCATGGCTCGCTGTCCACGACCCCGAGTCTACGGTGGCTGGATATCGGGATTGGGATCCCGGCGGCGGCGGCGAGGGCGCCGTTGCCTGATGCGGTCGGCCTCCTCCTTTGCTAGCATTACTGCTTCGCAGAAGGAGGCGACCGCCTGCCACTCCTCCTCGCTCCGGACCATGGCCTGAACCAAGGCCCGGCGCGAGAGGTCTCCGCCGCCGATCACCCCCACGAGGGCACGGCGGTGCTCTGCCCAAGCAGGGCACACCTCGACTGTGTGCTCCACCGTGTCCTCCGGGCGTTCCGCACAGTGGCGGCACCCGGGCGTCTCTTCCGCTTGGATCCGATGCAGGAACCTCCCGAACTTGCCATGTCCGGTGAGGACCTGCGTCATGCGGAAGGTAAGGACGCCGTGAGGTCTTTCCAGCCACGCCTCAAAGAGGGGACTTACCGCCATTATGGTGGCGTGCCCAGCACTGGGTTGCGATAGTCGCTGACGCCATTTCACCGTGAGATCCCGCCGGAATGATTTTATATGTGAAGAAATAGTATTTAAATTACATGTTTGTAATCGAAGACTAAGCTGACGTTAAGGAATTCGTTAAAGTCTATATGTTTTTATTTATAGGTATAGTTATGTACAAGGACAATGCAAAATATCCTTATCCATGATGCAGGTTCCGAACTTTTCTCAGACTAACAAGGACTAGTTCTATTATTATTACGATTAACACGAATGGTTTAACTTATACTCAAGATCAATGATATAAATCTAACAAATTACTGAAGTAATTGTGAACAGTAGATAAAAAAATGAATAATTTTGTCGTCATGAATTACAATTAGCTTCAGTGTACTCTTTTATGGCAGACATTTAGGCAGAATTAGACTCAAGAGAGTCTTAAATTGAACATTTTACAGAGGTTAGCCCGTAAATTGTGTTTTAAAGGATCCAAGTTAGATTAGTTAGATTTAAGTTATTTACTGGTTTTATCATAAAAATATCAGCTTTTTGGTTGGTTGAGTTTAATGAGGAAATAATTTACCCTGAAATTAAGCATAATAACATAAAATAATTTGGTGGTAGGAAGGTACTATAGTATTCTATAGTACAGTCATATTAAATACATAATAATATAATAAATATGGCAATCAATCCACTAAACCCACTAAAGGATAATCGTCGGTTGGTGTCACATTTCCTGATACATGCCTTACGGGGCCTCTACGAGTTGGCTTCGGCTCTTCGCACGCCTTCAAAGGACCGGGAGGGTCCCGAGATTTTCAAAAAAATAATAAATATAATATTCGCAATGTTTTGAATGCAACCACTTAGTGTGTTAAGTTTTGATTCTTAGATTTTCTTACAAACACACATTCAGGTGTACCTACCTAGAAACCTGGCTATAAATAACTCAGATGCACACAACAAAGCACACAAACAAAGAACAATCAGATAAGTAAAAACTATATTTTGCCGGCATTCGTATTGTTCGCTAACAAACTTATTTCTCACCAGTAAAATTTTTTGTGGGTTGAATGCATAATAATGATGTATGTAAGTGTGAGGCCTCATTAGTGCGTTGCGTTGTGCGTTGGTCCAAATGGGGGAAGTACTAATTCCACGCTGGCGGTGCCGTGGATGGCAGCTAGTTGGCAATAAATTAAAATTCGCCCAGTGTCCGTACATCAATATAGTGATCCAAGCATCTGGTTTGTGTTTGCATTAAAACGGCTACCCCGTCAAAGCAAAGGGTGGTAAGCGACAATAATTAATTAACGTCAGTAGGTAATCAACAATGACGTTCACAACATTAATATAAGTTAAATAATAACCACCGACGTAAAAGAGGGGTGTTATAAGTTTGACGTGTGTACCTGTGTGTTTGTGTATTTGTCTATCTGTCAGTGGCATCATCACCATAGCTCCTAAACGGATAAACTGATTTTGATTTAGTTTTTTTTTTGTTTGAACGGTGACATTATCGGGAGTGTTCTTAGCTATATTTGATGGAAATCAGTTCATCCGTTCAATAGTTATAGACATTTTACTGATTGAATCTGGGTATTTTCTCAAGATATCGTGTCATTTTTTATTACGTATTCGATAGATTGTTGTTCGAAGCGTGTCTACTACTAGATAAATTATGTAGTCTAAAAAGTATGAAATAAAAAAACATTTGGAATTTTTTTAATTTTTACTTGTTGATAAAATTTTATGAATGATTTACAAATTGAAATCGCATTCATCCAAACACAGCAGGTGCCTAAGTCACAGCTGAAATCTGGTGTTTAAATAAATGATTGAGGCGTAACAAATTAACTTGCGCCAAAACTCAACTCAGAGTTGTACATAATATACATGGGTCTGTTATGTCATACATAACAGACCCATGGTAGCTACTAACTCGAAGTTAGTAAGATAACCCAGGGTCGTGACCTCATCGCAGGAGTAGGCAGTGACCTGTCGCTGCCGGCCGTAGTCGAAGCGAAGCGTCCTGGGACGAGTTGGTATCCTTCTGCGAAACCGTCGGCTCGCAGATAGAGGCTGCGGAAAGGAAGAGGAAAACCTCTTCCATTCACCCGACCCACAGAAAACGCACCGGACGTCGGCGGAGGGCGGACAACGCCCTCTTCCAGCCCCTCCAAATGCGTCCAGGGGTCTGGCGGACTCGAGGACGTCCATCGCCCCCACAAATCAGGACCCGAGATGGCGGTGCGTAGTGTTCCACGCGCACCCCTCTTAAACCTCCCACTCCCCCTCTGACCCGTGGTTGTGGGCCGCGTATGCCACACCTGATGGACCCCTCCGCCCAGGGCAGAGGACATCCAATGAGAACTTTTCACCCGGAACAAAAAAAAAGGTGATGCAAGTGAGCCTAAATGAATTACAGGTAGCCGCAGCAGCCATTTACGCGCGTTTGAAAATTTGTCACATTTATTTTGCGATAATTTTCGTTCCTTAAACTTTGCTAAAAATAAAAGTTCTTATATTGTACGGCATAACCTAACTTTAAATTCATTACTTCAATAACAAAACCATTAGGAAGTATATTAAAACAACTTTTTACAATACATACATAATTTATAGGAAATACCCCACGATACTGACTCACTAGATGTAACACGTGTTGTTGTTCATATTCAGTGTTGTGTACTGCATCACAAGTTCATTTTATTGACAGATTACAGATCTGATTCCGATTACTAACATAAATTCGGCTAAGTACGGCTACGGCTACAGTAAAAAAAGTATGTTAGTGACCACTAACATAAATTCTTTACCTTCTAATAAAAAATTAAAACTATGTTTTTTATGTGAAAATCGATTATAGAAGTTCATAGTCTTCATATTTTGTTATCGAAAATACTATGTTTGTAACTCAATAAAAATTATATTAACAATTTAAGAAAAAAAATGGTTTTATTATTTTAGCACGTTTTTATGCTCGTCAGCATAGCTCGTGAGTATACTTTTAGTAGTAACTATCAGCAATGTTAAATGGATAGACAATGGCTTTTGTTTGAGATCGTAATTCTTGCGCAATACTTACTACAAAGCTAAAGTAATATCTATTTGATGTCTAAATAAAAATAAAAGCTACGAGAAAAAATGTAAAATTCCTTGAAAACGGAGAATTACTTCTGTAAAAGTACTTATAAAATTTAATGTTATTTTACTGACTTCAAAAAAGGAGGTAATCAATGTGACATGTATGTACGAGTATGTAACATATTGTCGGAATTGCACAATATTCACATTATGTTACTCTGTATGGGCTTCTTAATACATGTGCCAAATTTCATAAGTGTATGTTTGTCCACGAAATACTCCGAAATTACTTATCGGATCGTGATTTTCAAGATATGGAACATACAACCGAACTCCTTAGCGACAAACAGCACGAATACGAAATTGAGTCATTATGGATATTTTGTCAATCCTTTAGGTACCTTACTAAAACTAAAAAGAGAGAAATATCGTATTTCCCATATAAACCAACTTCTAAAGCAAAACACTAAAACATGCAAAATTAACTTTCGATTCGAAGTCGACTTTAAAGAAAATAAAAGCAAGAGGCACGAAAGACATTTATTTTTTTGTGAAAAAGTTTTTAAATCTTTCATTAACTCTTAGACGTGGTTTGAAATACTCTTGATTTCCTCGAAGTCTTGAGACAGCTACGGAGTATCTTTCTATGAGTAAGTACGGATTCTAATGAAAATACAAAAATAATCTTCTCTTCTAGAGATGAACACAATAAATACCCATGAGACTTCGCCCCATCCGTAAGCAAAGAATGTATTAATAAATAAAACATCAATACATAATGCATTCATTATAATTATAGGCAAACTGTGGACTGTATTAGAAGATAAGTCAAATAAAATTGCGAATCGCTGTCACAAATGACATTAATTATTTTGACTTTAAGAATATATTACTCGTAAAACGTAAAAAACCATAAATATATATCAAAAGATCGCAAAAATAATTATGGACAGTATATTGTAGTTGTAGTATCTATATTGTTAGTATGCCCATATCAAGATTAATTACGATGGCTAATTAAGGATTCAGTATTCCGTCACACTTTCCTTTTATTTCTTGTTTGTAAGATTTTCTCTTATATTGGTAATTATTGTCCAATTAGTAAGAAAATACACGTAGGTTTACTATTGATTTTAATAATATTGAAGCACTACGAAATGTACCACGGTTATTATAAAAGCCGCAATTTATTTTTGGTAGATGGTAATTATCAAGGTGGTCCGAGAAAAATATATAGCGTTACTTTCAATTAAAATTGTGGAGATGAAAATACTGACCAAAAATGATGTTGTTTGTAGGAAGTAACCTCTATAAGTACAGGAGGGTGACCATAAGCGCTTAGAGTAAGGTTAATCTGATATCGCGTAAGTGACAGATGCATACAAGTCATATAAATCTGTCCCTTACACACACTCAAAATAACCTCACTCTAAGAGCTTATGGTCACCCCCCCCTGTTCTCTTTTCGAATTCTTTGACTTGATAGAAAGCAGCAATATTGCGGAGGGCCTTATATTATATTACTCTTTATACCGGAAAAACGTGCGATTACTGTGAGATAGGCTAGGCTACTAAGTAGGTCCTAACTACACCGAAGAACTTTCATAGTTACAACAATGAAATAAAAACAGTAAATTACGTAAAACATGAGAATAATATTATGTTGATTACATAATCTTTTACGTAATATATTGTATCGTCAATTTATTGTCAAAGAAATATTTTACTCGTAAATGGTAAACCTATGATACTAGTGCTCTGTGTAATCCCGCTTTTGAGTATGTTGAACCTTTTGTTGCATTATCTATTGTTATTTCACGAAATTTCATTGAAAGATTTAATATAAATTATATTGTAGACTAGCTGTGCCCGCGGCTTCGCACCCGTCAAGTGCGTGCCCTACCCTGCCTTCGTACCTACCTTCCTACCTATCCTACCTTCCTTACAGTTTTTTTTCTAGGGTCTTTGTTTTGCGTCGAATCTTATCACCGCCATTCAGAAAATGACGTCAAATGCACAACGGCATCCATCGAATATGGACCATGGAGTTTAACAGTCCGAGTATCTGAAACCAACTGCGATGAAACAAAAACTAAGTTACGCACAATTTTTATGTATAAAAGTTATCAACCTTGTTTTCTTACATTTTACCTGATGCGTGCACAACTAAACAGACAAGCAGATAAACAGACGATGTTTAAGCACTTAAGCCATTTCCTGAGCAGTTCACTGCTATTAATCTTACTGTCTAAGATACGTATATTGTACAACTCATGCTAACAAATGTGTAAAAGATTCAAAAAAAATTCATTATAAAATATAAATTGACTGAATTCTATAGTTTTAACCCGAATAACTGTACAAAAACTTGGGACACAAACTCCATGTGTGTCCTTTCCTAACTCGACTCGTTTGCCCTACAAAAACCGCTCTTATGACATAATCGTCTGCAAAGTGTTACATACAGCTAGTGTAGTGATTTTATCTCCAACTTCGCTGCGTATCTGCGGAAATGTGTTTGTGGTAAGGTGATCCGTTCCCGATAAATGAACGTGTTTTGTATAGAAACTAGTCGTGCGTTTGAGATATCGACACCGCAATAGGATTTGGGTAGGCATGTGGTAGGGAACGATGTCGAGTAACCGATCTGTTTGATGTCAACATAGTTTTGTTCCTTGATGATTATATACATCGGTTTAATGAGTTCTATGGTTGCCCGGGAATAATGATTGGACAGAAATAGGAAGACATATTTATTTATCTGAGTTTCAAATTTATAAATACACACAAAATACAATAGATTTACGAAAAATGAAAAATTTTGCATTTAATCAAAATATTCCAGACATTTTTATTTATTTTAGTTTCTTAGCTACCTTCCAAGTGGTTTGATTTGATTCGATTTGTATGTATCACACCGATAACCGAATTTCTCTAAGTGAATTGCAAATTCGTTCACATGGATGAAAATCGATGCAATTCGACCGAATTGCATCTTTTATCGATTATATGACCGAATATCTTTGGTAAGTATAGACAGATAAAACACCTATAAAAGATATTTAATTTTATTGCACGAAGCAATATATCGAGTTTTATCTTCATACGTTACAAGTAGATATCTGCGTTACTTTATGGAATACTATGATAGCATACAAAGTACTCTTCAATTTGGGGTTAAGTATAATCGGGATATTTACTGCGAAACCTTGATGTCTGCATTATATGGCTCGATATGTTTGATTTCTTGGTATTCCAGGACTTCTTATGTGAGAAGGGTGAAACCGATAGTTATTGAAAAAATATTCTCATGACGAGGGCTCTCATCATATGAACCATTTAGAATGGTGATAATTAAGCAGATTTAATAGAGGGCCTCTTATAAGGTTGACCAATGACTGGGTGAGGGCCGCGGGAGTTCGCTGGATGTGTGATGCATAGTACCGGCCAATGTGACGCAGTAGAGACAAGCCTTACGCCCAGCTATAGGCGTTTTTCGGCTGAAATCATGACGAGGGATAAAGATAATCTCTTTTTTTTTATTCTGGTTTCATTACCTGAGCTTAACGAGAATAACCTGTGAAAGATTAGATTTATTAAGAAGGTTGATAGCCGGTTGACTGTGAAAATTTAAGCCTTTTTGTTTTGCGAATCGTGCGAGTGGAAATCAGTTTAGAGACACGTAGGCATTACCTAAGTATCAACAGAATAACATACAGTGACCTTGATAAAACCCAAAACGAAAACACACGATACGGCACGTCCTAATTATAACGTTATTTTAGTCTGTAATTAAATACCATCTAAATCACAGTCGGCGCGACTTAGGAGAAGGTGGAGCACCTTCTCCTATTTCTATGTCCCGGCGAATTAAACTAGCAATTTATTACAGCCCAAGATCCCACTGCAAAAATCTGCAGGTATTTTGTTTTTGATAAAACTTAATTTTCATGAATGATAGTTGATAGTAGTAATAGATTTCTGCAGGGTTGCCTGGGAATATATAGCCGCATTTTGTTTTACTTTCCCTAGCCCTACTCTAGAAAATTCTCTTGTATCGCGGGTACGTGTGAAACATCAGCTAACACTCAGTTAGCGGCAATTTATGGGTTGCAAAATATAAACAGGTACACTAACAATACATAAACTGCACCTAACTCAGAGATGCCAACGAATTTTTTTCCTAATTTCTACATCCCTTGCTTTCATATGAAGTTGAATTCGTTAAAAACTTTATCTAGAGTTAACTATCAAACATAAATTACAATATTATGTAATAAGGTAATCGTGGCTAGATATTTTCAGGCAATCCTGCGACAATCTATTCTACTATCAAGAACCATTCACGAATATTAAGTTCTATCAATAATCTGCAGATTTTAGCAGTGGGATCTTAGACTATACGCGTTATGTCAACATAATATCGTAAAATCGTTCAAGGCTGCCGGTTATTTACACAAACTTACAAAATAGGAAATGATACACACTGTAATTACTATTCGCTGTTTTTGATGTGCAATCATATCCGCTTTGTAACTCATTAGCTATTTCGAGGAGTTATTTCGACGATTTTTTTGTGTTTAGAATCTAATATTTCTACTAGTATGTTATAATTTATTGACATGATAAAAAGCCACCATACTATCTTATCAATATTATAAATGTGAAAGTTTGGATGTATGTATGTTTGTTACTCAATCACGCCAGAACGGCAAAACGGATCTGGATAAAAAATTGTCACAGAGATAGATTATAGTCTGGAATAGCACATTGGGTTTTTCATACCGGTTGAAATGAAATGTTCCCTTGGGATAAGAAAACACTTATCTCGCGGGCGAAGCCGCTGGCAGAAGCTAGTAAATTATGAATTCGAAAATATCTCTGTCTGTTACACTTTCACGTGTTAACCGTTGAACGGATTTTGATTAAACTTGGCACATAGATAGACTGGACTGGACCTAGTTTTATAGGATTTTTTTAACCCGTTAATAAGTTCCCTTGAGATACTAAACACTTTTCACAAACTTAAAACTCATTTTTATAAATCGACAAATATCGATCTCATTTGTTAATCGCAGGGTTACACAGTTATAATATTGATAATATGACTAAAAACGACATTGCACTAGTTGTCTTTTACAGATCGACAAAGTATCGGCCAGTTTCTGTAATGCAAAATGAACGTCACAAATTTTCAAGTGCAACGTGCATATTTTTTTGATTGAATGAATGAATTTTCAACAGTCGTTCACATCACTTGACTCGCGTTCAATTTTCGGTGAATCAATAATTTTGTTCTAGAAACAGAGTGTAAATCACGACTATAAATTAAACATTACTTGTTTCCAACTATCAATAAATTGTTCACGCGTCACGCTGCCATGGGTTTACAACAATATCATAAAATATGTCAGCTGCGTATTCAAATAAGAAGAACAATGTCACCGCATTGTTTGCTTATATTCCAGCCATTAAACAAAACCAACTTTCGTTACAACGTGTTTCATAGCGGTTCAACCGAGGTTTGCCGTACATTGAACTTTAATTCATTTATTTATAGAATTATAATAATACTAGGATTATTTTTCTAAACTACGTAAGCCAATTAATTGGCAATTACATACTATTGGCATTTAGATTCACAACAAAAAAAAACTTAAAATCTTTTGATGAAAATAAAACTACCATGCCTATAATAATAAAGATAATTATGCAATCCCGATATGAACCAAGCCTGATGTTTGTCCCTAGGTACGTAGAGGCAGGAATTGTTTATTGACAGAAGACAGATTGGCGTGCACTCAGACAATCCAAATTATGTTGCAATTCTTTGTGACTGCAATTAAGTTTTCATATATTTCTCTTTAAAAATATATAGGTATCTTTAAAAATAACAGTTTATGCTAATGACAAGATAGGTCAATTCTCAGTTATGAAATTCAGCTCACCATAATACGCTAAAATGCAATCTACAATTCATAATGACTCATGCTCGTCGAGTTATTTTGTAAAGAACATTTTCTTTACATCAAATTTTAGACGCATAATTGGACTTGCCAAAGGGTATCGAGTTGCCCAGTTGCCGCAGGTTCTGCAGGTCAGAGTACTTAGTCACTCTATGCATCCGTTTAGACTGGAAAGTGTAAATCAATTTAATGTTTTTTTTTTTGTTAGCCTCTTCTATCTCTCTCCTGGGCAAAGGCCTCCCTCCACAATTCTTCCCTTTTCACTTCCTCTTTCCAGTTCTAGCAAAATCTGTCTAGTTCATCTCACAGTCTTCTTCTTGGATTGCTGTGACCCCGCCTCACGGTCTTACGCCATCAGCTTTGTGCTATTTTGGCTCATATTGGTGATAGTCATGTTTTGTCTAGTCTCATTTAAGATGAGTAGCATAGTTAGAAAAACGGCTAGAGAGGTGGATTGAGATGCATAGGTAGTTGTGCCACCTATTGTTTGAGTCTAGATGTTGCCATGGCCCGTTGTTACGGCAATTACTCAATGTAATTATTACAGCGAAATATTACGTCATACCAAGATACCTACATAAGATATTGCGTGTAAACTATTTAGTGTTTTGATTCGCTGCAAAAACGACCGTTTTAGTGTAAGTTTTATTTAAATAATTAATGTACATAAATCAGACAAACATGACGTACAAAGTACCTACTGCTTATTTCTTAATTCGCTAGCAAATTGCTGAAGTATGATGCAAAAAAAAGACATAGTTGCGTGTTGGTATCTGTTTTTAGCATGTCCCTTTAAGATTTTCATTTGTATTTGCCCAACCTTTGACGAAGTTGGATCAATTTCGACGTCAAGCAATATTAATGATGTTTTTCAAAAAAATCTTTGTAGAAACCAGAAAAGGATTTGGCCCATTTAAGGATCCGGCTCAAGGGCCGGAAACCAAAATGGCGTGACTTTAATATGAATAATTTACTTGTATCAGAAAATATCCAATTTAATGCATTTCTATGCTCATATTTATTTATATTACAAGTTGTTTATACCCTCAGTTATTCATGAACGCTGGTTTTTAATCATCTCGCGCAAGTCATTAGTCAAATGAAGAAAATGAATGGGCTGCGCTTGCAACGGAAATTACTCAGTGTTGCGGCTATGTCTTCCTTTGAAATCTATTCGTTGCATCTTGAGAACGAGACTGATAATGTCGAAACACAGAATATAATTATTGTCTCAAAAATTAGTCAAGAAGATAAATTAACACTAATTTACTTATATAGGACACATTTTTGTGGGCTTATTAATGTCAACTCAAAATTTAAAGGTTCAAGCAAGAAAGCTCCTAAAATAATAATTATTTTCCCAATATTGTAAACCCGTTAACCAATTACAACTTTGTTTCACTAATCCAATTTGTAACTCAATTTCAAGAAGTTTCGTAGATTTTGATTCCTTTGAGTAACATCAAAATGAATTATTCAGATTTGGCCATTGAATCATTTGGTTTTCGAAGGAAATTTCGACAGTCGTCTTGTAGACAACAAAAGGTGGATGTTCCAATTAGTTCCTTATAGGATAATCCAATTGGTATGCTCAGTTGATTTGATGGGCTGAGGAAAGTTTGTTGTAGCTATTTATGGAAATAACAACTGAAATAATTTGGTGATCTTTTGAAATTGTATTCTGCTTCTTAGCGTGTCGACGTCTTTGTCCCACTTGCTGGAGTGTCCCAACTCAAAGTCAACGTCAAAAATATTTATTTCAACTAGGCCACTAAGCGGCACTTTAAAAGCCTTTCAACAATTAAAATTTACAAGTAATAATAATTGATTCTACCGTCCAATCGGAAAATTAGCTTATTATGGAAAATAATGGACAAGAAACTCCATTCACGTGCACCCTAAATGACTTGCACAACGCTTCTGACGTTTCAATAAACGTGGTCATCTACTTTCCCCAAGCATTTGAAACGCAAAGAAGAAGAAACAATCTAAAAAGAGTCGATCCAGAATTTGGTGACGAGTTTGGCGCCATCAGTAGCGTCTATCTGTTCCTGGAACAAGCAAACGAAGACGCAGGACATCATAAAAGTGTCCTAGCATTTCTGGAACGGCACCAAATGGTGCACTACTGACAATAGTCCGTATCCCCCAAACAGAAAATTGCCGGCAACATTTTATAAAGTTAGGTATACTTACAGTTACAAGCATGTATGTCCTTATACTTTTGATTATCTTGGCTAAATACCTACATAAATTTGAAACTAAAGAAGAAAAAGAAATAATGAAAGGCACCCGTAGAAAAAACCTTAAACGAATCAATCCGAATTTCAATGTTGTGGCAACACAGTGCACTTCACCAATCAGTGCAATTATTTATCAGATATTAAAAGGACGGTCCAAGCTAGTTCTTTTAAACAAAAATAAAAAAAAAAACCTATTGCACTAATGTCTTTACGCCATTGAAGAATTGTGAAATGAATGATGTTTGTTTTTGTGTCTAATTTAATTATTTTTTTTATTTATTGTGTAAATGTTCAGATACAAATTTATTGTTCATGAATAAATGACTCACTCCAGGGCATAGTCATCTATATATATCCACCTGAGCAGGTTCGTCCATCGAAATTTCGTTTAGTAGTTTTTACGTGAAAGAGTGAAAAATATCCAAACAATGTTTCACATTTTCTATATCATAACTATTAGTAGGATTAAGAAATACGTATAAATTGTTATTGCTTGAGGCTAAACTACTTATTCAATTAAAACACTGCGCCCTACATGTATGTAGTAATTTCGGCTTATACGTCATGCCATTATGTTTGCCAGTCCATTCACCGTGTTTTTCCAAACATTAAAATTACATTGGGTGAAGGTTAATGCACATGACATCAGCAGTAATTACTTGCTGAGAAGTGTCTATGAAGCTGTTGTTGTTGCAATGTAACGTCAAGACTTAATGATGTGACTGTTTTTTATACTGAGAGTGTTATTTTATGAAGAAAAGTAACCACTGAGTACTATTTTCATCATCATCAGTCTAAATCAGTCCACTGCTGGCCTCTAATCGTACGACATTTTTCTCAACTCAACTCTTATCCAGCCACCCTGCAACAGCGCTCTCCTAAATAGAGGGCGCATCCCACTACTGAATCGCGGTCTCCATTCAAAAATACTGGGTACCTATTATGGTAAATTATCCTCAAATCAAAGAAAATCAACATTATCCTATGGAGGTCTCGGTAATCGAGAATCTTTCAATAAAGGTTTTTTAAAATGGTATTTAGTATTTCCAGAGATTATCTGTCACAAACAAACGCGTAAAAAGTTATTTTACGTATTTTTATTTTTTAAATAATTGTCTCGATAAAACACCATCGCAAAATAACTGAATAAGTAATTATGATTAACCTTAACGGGTAGTGAGGCGCCGGTAAATACCATGTTATAGGCAGTTCTGTAGCAACAGTAACTAATAGTTTGTGAGTAGCGATAAATTTGCGTGAATGCTAATTGTAACATCCTGCCTGTAGGTTCGGGAAATAGTTTCGTCAGTTCCTATATAATTTGTTAACCTATTCAAATTGTCTAGGAAATTTGGAAAATTAATTTAAAGTTTGATATTGATATTTTAAAGGAGAGAAACATAAGAGTTGTTGTGATTTATTCCGTTCTAATACCAATTACTAGTACCACTGATATTTGTTTTACCTCATATTTATTTTCTATTCCTAACGAATACCACTCTTTTAATAATTAAATTTAATTTGCGAACTAATAACAACAACTTGAATTTGGTACAGTCAGCTCAGTTAAACCTAACCATTTTTTTCTATGTGGACATTAGTTATCGAATTTAATTTATACCAATGGTTCTTGGTGTTTTATATTTGTGAATGTTAGCACATTCAATTGCTATAAATTTAAAAAAAATCTCGTCACGACAACAAAGTAGACGAAAACAGTTTCATTAAACCTATTATTCAGATCAATGCAATTATTAGATATTATTAGATAAGTAAATAATTACGAGCATATGTAATATAAATTACGAGTCGTTTTTCTGAGATATTTTGTAATTTAAAAAAAATAAGTACATTGTTCTTGTTTTGATGATTTTGCCAAAAAAATTTAAATTATGTTTATAGTTACGAGGAGGAAATAAAATTATAGTAAAGGTGATTATTAGTCATAATATTTTATTATTTAACTAGAAAAAAGAACAAACATATTTTTTTGGATATAACTGTTTTTTTTATTCAAATTAAAGATCTTATAATTTCATACAAATTATTTTTACTGACTGTACCTTATATCTTTGAAATTGTTTTGGTATAAGTTTAAACAATGGTATCCGTTCGGAATAGAAAATAAATATGATTTGAAACAAATACCAGTGGTATTAGTTGTTGGTATTAGAACGGAATAGATGGTTTTTACTTACCTCTTGTCTCAAGTTGTCTCTAGGTATGATTTTTTTTTTGTTTACAATGTTAGCAAGCCTTAACCGTTTATATCTGTTACATCATAGAAAAAAGTAACCGATATGACAACATATATGAATAAATTGCTTGTGTCTAACATAAAAAAATCTCTTTTGCATTATCAATTTTCACTTTCTTACAAATCCGTTATTTTATAGCAATTGTCCAACCTACTATTTATTCTAAACTGTGTTATAAAACAATAAAAGTACCCACCGATGCTTTAAAAGTCTCACAATAAAATGTAACACTAAATTATCGAACTGCACCACAAAAATCTCGTCACCGTATGATCAACAAAATGGCCGAACGTTTTTGATACGTCAGTTAGTATGATAGTTCAGTGGCTAATCTAGCCAATTAAATAATTTTGATAACTACCATAAACGGAATAAAAATATAACATAACAGAAAGGAATAAGAGAAATTAGTCGAATCAGGACACGCATTAATTAATTAATTATAAATAACAAGTTTAGTAGTCTATATATGTTTAGCGAATTCATTGGGCTTGATCCATGGTCTGTTATGAAATAAAATTATGGATTGTCACACAAATATTGAATTATAAAGTATTTTTAAAAGGACCGCCAAGAACGTGGATACAGGTTACCTCTATGAAACAAAATCTACCGTTTGACAGATTTTATTTGAAAACTATGAATTTATTAAGATTTAATTGTTTAAACAAGTATACGCCTGCTTTGCTATAAAAATAACTATGTTGGACGTTAAAAAGTACAATATTTTTTAATGTGACCCAGTAATTTATTTGAGTAGCCAACAACTTTACTAACATAAGTATCCACAACAATATTCGCTTTAGGTTGAGGTGGATCATCGAAATGGCTATAATTTTGTGTTTTACATAAAAAATATTCACCAATATTATAAGCTGCTAAGTTGTTTGATTAGTTGTCACTGTAAGGCGTGGTTATGGCAAACAAGACATTAAACACGTATTGTTAATATTCATGTATGAACAAAATATATTTGGCATTTGAAAAATTGATAATTTGCTGATAAGCCTTAAAAATAAAGCTTAAATAAAAATCCATACTTAATAATATTTTAAATGCGAAAGTAACTCTGTCTGTATGTTAACATTTGACTTCTTAACGGCTGTACGAATTTGGATTCAAACTTGGCACACGTGTAGTTCTAGTCCCGTATTAGGACATGGAATACATTTTAGCCCGGTGGTGTTCCCTTGGGATAATAAAATACTGTTTACAGTAGTGAAGCTGCGGGCAAAAGCTAGTATACTTATATTTCGCTACCATCACAGGCATACTTTCAAAACAAACCAAGTTCAAATATAGCCCAAATGCCACCAAAATTAATGAACTTAGTTAATCAATTTAAAGTCTCTCTTTTACTAAAGTTGAAGTCAGTGTTGGCTAATTGTATGGTTAAAAAGTAAATCAATTTGAGAAACATCTATGGAAAACTTTGATACTCTGATAAATATCATCAAATTTTCTTTGTTATTTTTTTTTGGATTCTTTTGATCTTTACTCTCTGGCAATTCAATTTATTCGTCTCGTAAATAAAGATTGTTGATTTTCAACAGTCTATGTTTGCGGGCAATCAATCAATTTTTAATAAATATCTATAAGGTCTTGGAGAGATAACCAAAAAATATATCATTTGTGCGAAAACTCTGGAGGATTTCATAAGTACCACATTATTATTTAGAAACAAAATGTAAGTTTTAGTTTTGTTAGTTGAAGCAGTAACACGGTATCTGCTTTCTGAACAGTTAAATCGCTTCGATCAATAATTTTAAAGTCAAATCATAATAGTTTTATAACCATCTAGGTAGATACAACAGTACCTATTGGAAAAACATAAATCTTTCTTATCTAACACAAATGTACAACTCAATTCGATAAAATAAAGTAAAAAAACTATAATGGTACCTATAGAATAAAAAGGTCTGAAAAAGAACAACTACAAATACTAATGAAAAAGTATCCATCTAATCAAACGTTCTCTATCTACACTACGTTTCAATTTTAATTGGTTTCTCTCGAGGTTTTAATCAAATAGTTATTTAGTCACACATATTTGAACTAGACAGTTAATGTGCCTTTGTATTTCTGGAGCTTGGACAATTCTGTATTTTTTCAATACAGTGTATTGCACATTCTATATATATTAGTCTATGGTATTGCACACAATGTCTGAATATTTACATTCGTGTATTATGGCCACAGATAAAGTAACCATACAAGTCTTATAAGTCCAATATTAATTTATATTTCATTCCATATGGATTACACTGTTCCTTTCTCGTTTTTCTAATGTAGTCAATTATTTTAAGTCTATCAATTAATTATTTTCTGTACCGATCCTAAAAATAGTTCCACTATGTTCAATCTACACGACGATCTTAAAATTTGTTGCAATGAAAGAGAACCGAAGTGTACAAAAATCAGAGTAATCCTACCTAGTATTCCTTTTTGCCCATTTGGACCCGAAAAACTAAAAACTCACGCTAGAAGGCGAATATTGCTTTTCCCATCCAAGTGTGTCATAGAGCATGAAATATCAGATAGTAAACATTTACTGCAGGACATTGAGGGGACAACAGACTGCGGTGACCAGCAGTTAGGAGGTTATTGCTGTGTTCATTTGACACTGGTTTTCCCAGCATGTGGTGTGTGTGTATACGTGTTTGTAAGTGCTCTGACCTTACTTTATGTCTTAATAGATGACCGACCGACCTTAGATCAATGTTTACATACACACTAAAACGATTTGATTTGATCATTATTCTCTTAAGCTTAATCCCTGTTGAAACGGGGTCGGTGCAAGAAGCCTTATAATTTTTGCTCGTTCTCTGAAAATATCTGAATTCAAAATGTGAGTAATCTTTCTAGTAAACAAATGATTTTATAGTGAACCAAATCAGGGTTGTATTTTATTTGTGCCACAAAACATGTAAACGTATTCTACATGCAAACAGGAATATAACTCTTTTTAAAAGCTACAATACACTGAAATCCGAAAACACAGATTTTTTAAATATTTTCCTTCAATAAAATATTTACGTTGAGACTGATTTCGAAACGTTGTGTTAAAAAATATGCACTAATAAAAGGCTTTCTCAATGTATTTTTATTAAAACTTATTTTTATGAATCTTTTACTGAATTGTTTACTTAATGTATAATAATGCAGAAACAAGCCACATTGGCGTAAAAACTGTACAAAAAATAAAAAAATGTAAAATTTAAATAACGGAAACGCTACCTACTTACCAATTTATAAATCCGTTGCCAATTAGGATTTTGAAATAAAATCGTCCCTGCGTTGGAATAAAAAAAATAATCTTTAATAATTACGGAAAAACTACTGTTTCAATATTTTTCCTACGATTTTCACGATAATTATTGCAATAATATGATGGAGTGGAATATTTGAAAATAATGACCGTTACAACTTAATTTTTAACGACTGCAATTATTTACTTAACAGATTAAACAAAGCAACGCGCAAATGTACCTAGCTATGCGAAACGCAAAATATCATACCTAATTATTGCGAAAAATATTGATAAAAACTGACCACCGTTGCCAACGATGCAAAACGAACAACCGGACAAACAAATGACTGTCAATAAGTAGACCCTGACGACTGAGAAGCAAATACAATTAAAACTATTTTCTTAATGTCCCTCGGTAAACATCGCATTTCCAAATACATGCACATGCATGCTTATTTCCATGACCATCAATTATTAGATTTATCGTGTATAATAATTTAAATTCAGAATTAATTACTTTATTGTTGTTTTGTTTTGAACTCTGCGTGAACTATAAATACCTATAAAACTATCTTCCGCCTGCAACTTTAGCAGCTTTTCTCCCATTTTAAAATAAATTATATTAAGTTAAAGGAGTATTAACAACTTTATACACTTTCAAGTTGATTAAGAGCGTCCGGTATGCACCAAGTGCTAAGGGCAAATGAATAACTGATAGAAATCCGATGACTGCCGAAACACGAAGATTGCCGAGGGACATTAAGTAAATAGTCGTACGTACGTAGGTACGTAAATGTGGTGTATGTGTCAAACTATTATTTATTTTACAGTAGCTACTGCAAATCAACTTAGTTACTAAGTAACTGAGATAGGTGGTTAGACTTTATGCATTCTGACTTCCAAAAACAATTACCGTTAAAGATCTACAAATGAGAGCTGGGACTAATGACTACATGCTTTCGGAGGCATACAGAGGGGTTTCGATGTTTGTATGGATGAACATGCACTTGGCAAGCGTATCTTAACCGCGAGCTCATTTCGTGAAATTAGTAAAGCTTTGTTTCTTATTCCGTGGAGGTAAATCATAAAACCAAAACACAAATTCACACAGATGCTTAGATTACCCGCCATGGGCCTCCAAAAATGATTACCATACAATATCCCGAAAACGTCGCCAAAGCCAGCTACCGGGTACTGACCGCATAATATTTCACAAGTCACAAAGCGCTCGAGGTCCATGTGACAGTGACAAATCGTTTAATTCTACATATGAACTCGGGCACGCAGGCTAGCCAAAATAAACAGGCGTTTTTAGAGACAGCGCCACGTCTAGGCTAAACTTTATGAAGGTTGGCACACATGTCATAATGACAGGGGCTTTTGTGTTGTGACCATAGCATGTAATTGCTTTTTTGGGGAAAATGTTGATGTATAGATGTTCATTTGATTATCATCTTGAAGATCTACTGTTGATACAGGTCTTCAACAAGACTTCTGTTAAAATAAATAGTAGTATATGTAACGTTCAAAATTTTAGTAGCGTCTCATTGTCCTTATATGCCTGCACGGTTCTCTGCATTTATATATCAGTGTACGAGTATCTAAGGACGAAGATTGCAGGTGCGAGTATTTTTAATGCTTAGCTTTGTGAGATTGCTACTGCAACTTTTTATTTTTTTTATTTATGATAGGCTTGCGCTTGACCACTGATGGTAAACGATGATTTGGTCGACGATGAAGCACGCTTGCCTAGAAGAAACCTATTCACTCTTGACTTGAAGACTCCCAGGTTGTAGCTATCAGAAAATACAGACTCCGGCAGGGAATTCCACTCCTTTGCTGTACGCATAATGAAAGTATTCCCATCAGTCCGTAACCTTGACTATTACAGAAATATTTAATGAAATTAGAACCAAAACGATCTTTTGAGACATGCAATATATCTAAAAGAAATAAATTCAATTATTTTAAAAGACTCACACGTATAAAAATATACGAAAATATTAGATGTGTGTAAAACCTTAGATGACCCAGTCTTCTGTGAATGACAGATTGACTCATAAATAACCATGACGCAAAAAGTTACCGGCAATAGATGGGCGGGCTTGCTCAAAAACAATAAATAAATAATTTAGCACGGCATATAATAAATAATTTAGCAGATACCCATTGTTTTATGAGTTATTTAGCTGTTTAGAAATGGAAATGATGTACGTTTGTTTAAAGATATTTGGATTTCCAAGTCTCATAGTCATATTAGTTAAAAGGGTCAAAGGTTGGGATCAAACGTCTGTGATATTAATGAAGCTTTAAAATGATTGCATAAGAATTATGCAAACAATATTTGAACCCACATAAAATATTAAAATCCTCATCGGTCACGAATGCAAATGAATCCACAAACACTTTGGGTTGTCTTAACAAATATAACAAAGGGGTAAAATTATGTATATGTATGTTTGTTCTTTTTTTTTTCGTGTGAGGATGTGTCAACATCAGGTGTCAGATTTAGTCAAACCGCCTCTAGGAATCCCACAGGCCTCTGACTTGGGTATTTCAGACTTACATTAACTATATAAGTCCAGTTTTCCTCACGATGTTTTTCTTTACCGTTTATTGTGATTTCCAAGATAAACTTATTAAGTACATATAAATAGGGTAGTTTACTAAAAAATCGTTTTTTGTCCGTCAGGTAGATTAATAAAAAATTTTGGACACGTATTTTCTTTTGACACGTAAACATAAAGTGACGACGATGTAATGCGTTGAAATATCGTGTCATGTCACGCCGCTAGTACACTTTATACTGCCTTATTGACGTCACAAGCCCCCACTCCTGAACTTTGATGCGCTTTAACTCTGTAAATTTTTATTGATTTGGTAAAGCAAAGAATACGTGTCCAATATTATTTGATAATCTCTCTGACAGACTAAATAGAATTATCATTTTCTGCTCAGGCAACACCCCTATTTGAAAAACTCAGATTGGTTCTTGCCCGGATTTGAACTCATGAACTCAAGCACGAGAGGAGAAGTCTTAGGCACTATTAGGACAGTTACAGGCTGGTATTATTTTATTCAGACTTGTAAGGAACTCTGCAGCCAATACACCTATTTAAAAAAAATCGTCACCATTTGAAAGGTACATTATTCCATATGGTTACAGGCTACAAATTATTATGACCTATGCAAAGCCGGGGCGGTCTACTAGTATTAAATAAAATGAGTCATTGTTTCTCACTACATCATTAAGACGTCTCCTCATCTATCTTCCTTTTAATAAAGTAAATGTTACACGACCCACAAAATTTTTATACATGACACAATGTAAAAGGACAAAGTTGTAATAAATTACCGGATTTTAGAGCCTCAAGAAAATTTCTCATTAATTATACGAGAAAATTTATATATTACGTCTCTCCCAAATGTTATTCTAATTAGACCACAGAACATGGAGGAAATAGAGGAGGAGCGAGATGAGGAACTCGTGGCTAAATAAAAACAGCCGCACAGGTCGATCTTCAAGGTTAAGCAACGCTTGCCGAGGTCGGTCCGAGGATGGATGGACCATCCTATAATAATAATAATAATAATGGTGGAAGTGTGCAACGCATGCGATGGACGCAATCGATTAATGAAAACGTCATGCGTGCATACTTTGGGGCTACTGAGGGGGGAAGTAACCTGACTGCGTACCGTGGTCGAATGCTCTCTCTGTTTCAGGTGCTTGAGCCAGCTGTCAACGTTTCGGCCCAACGTCTATCGGATCAGGTGCGGGTCATCCAACGTAACCGTATGTTGGATGACGCCGTACTTGATAGACTGCGTGAGGAATCACGGAGTAGCCGTGTCTCGCCTGCCTTGCCACCGGCCGCGGTGCAACCCAGTGTTTCACCGCGACCCGACGGTGTTGGAGAGGATGACGACGACGGGGCTATATCCGTGAGTACCCAATGCAATGCACGACTGAGGAGCGCTTTGGAGTGTGCATTCCGAGAGTATCGGTCCACACCGCCTGAGCTTAGACCTCGATTACCTCGTCTGCCTATGCATAGAAAAAATAGGGCGCTGGTGTGTGCTCTAGATTCGCAGCTATCAAATGTTTTTGATAGCAGCAAAGACCTTACCGATACCCATTCGATCTTGTACTGTGCGGCTGCAGCGGCATGTCGTGTAGCTAACGTCAAGTTTCCCAAAACTGACAGAGCTACACGACCAGCTATACCAGCTTGGCAGTGCAGGATTGAGCATCGTATCGGTGAGGCTAGAGCACTCATCGGCAAGCTTATCTGCTTCAGGGAGGGCAACACTCGCCCTAGAGTGATGCGCTTTGTGAAGCGGGCGTTCTTGGGGACTGATATCAGTTCCCGAGATTATATGTCCCGCGTCGCAGAGCGTATCGACTTCCTGAAGCAGAAGATCTATGCATGGGCAAACCGTATTCGTCGGTACAAGCGGCGAGTGGAGCGATACACTCAGAATCGCACATTCCACAGCAACGAAAGGTGGGTTTATAGGGATTGGGAGCGACCCGACCAAGGTGTGACTGATACGCGCCTACCGGATAATGACGCCATGTGTTCGTTCTGGCGCGATATCTGGTCGGTGCCTGTCAGTCACACCGAGGGTGACTGGACTCGGGAGGTCGAACAAGCGTGCGATCCGATACCACAAATGGGGGCAATTACCATCAGCCCCCAAGATGTAGCTCGTGCAGTCCGCCCGTTGCCTAACTGGAAATCTCCAGGGCCGGACGGACTGCACAACTTTTGGATTAAATGGTTCCAAAGGTCGCACGCTCGTTTGGCTATTCAGTTCCAGTCTTCCTTAGAGTCAGGATCGCTGCCCCAGTTCCTAACGACAGGAATAACCCACCTGCTCCACAAATCAGGTAGTACTACGGAACCTAAAAATTATAGACCGATAACATGTTTACCGACGGTCTATAAAGTTTTTACATCCATTCTGAGAGCTAAAATTAATCATCATATTGATACGAATTCAATTATGTCTGCTTCTCAGAATGGATGTAAGAACGGGTCCCGTGGTACTAAGGAGCTGCTCCTTATAGACATTGCCATAAGCCAGCAGGTTCGCCGTTCCCGAAGGGATCTGGCGACATGTTGGATAGACTACAAGAAGGCCTATGACTCAGTACCACATACATGGCTCATGAGGGTGCTAGAGTTGTATAAAATTGATGCAACTCTGCGCACCTTCCTGATGTCGTGTATGGGGCAGTGGAGGACGGTCCTTCGCTATCCAGGATGTCGACAGATTCAAAATGACAGCGAACCTATAAGGATCGAGCGTGGAATATTTCAGGGCGATAGTCTGAGTCCACTGTGGTTTTGTTTAGCCCTGAACCCTCTTAGTACACTGCTGGAGGGTTCGGGCCTGGGCTATCGGTTGAGAAGAGGAGGTCAGGTCATATCTCACCTCCTTTACATGGATGATCTGAAGCTCTTTGCCCCCAACAACTTGCAACTGATGAAGTTACTGAAGGTGACAGAAACCTTCAGTGACGCCATCAGGATGGAATTTGGTGTGGACAAATGTGCAGTCATGCATGTAAAGCGAGGGGAGATTATGGAATCCGAGGGAATACAACTCTCGGATTCCATACACCTTCGATCCCTTTCCTCAACCGAAACTTACAAGTATTTGGGTATGTCGGAAGCATTAGGCATCAATGCTAGTGACGTGAAACAGTCGTTGAGGGAACGCTTCTTTGGCCGCCTGAAAAAAGTACTAAATAGTCTTTTATCAGGCGGAAACAAGGTGCGTGCCTTCAACGGTTGGGTCATGCCGGTGTTGATGTACTCTTTCGGCATACTCAAATGGACTCAGACAGAACTTGACGCCCTGGATAGGAGGGTCCGCGCGCTGCTTACCGCAAATCGTATGCATCACCCACGATCATCGGTTATGAGACTGTATATCCCGCGGAAGTGCGGCGGTCGTGGCTTTTTAAATGCTAGGACCCTGCACAACCGCGAGGTATGCAGTCTTAGGGAATACTTCCAGGCCGCCGACGTGGGTATGCATCGAGATGTGGTAGCGGTGGACAAGGGCCTTACCCCGCTCTCCTTGGCTAACGAGAACTGGCGCAAACCTATAGTATTAGATACTAATGACCGCAGGGAGGTATGGCAGAGCAAGGAGCTTCACGGACGCTTCTACCGGGTCCTACATGGGCCCGATGTAGATCTTTTAGCGTCCGTGGCCTGGCTGCGATTTGGTGACCTTTTCGGGGAAACCGAAGGTTTTGTCTTTGCGATTATGGACGAAGTTATGATGACGAACAACTACCGGAAATACATTGTGAAGGACGGCACGGTTGACATCTGTCGGGCATGTCACCGACCGGGGGAATCAATCCGTCACATTATCTCCGGTTGTTCTAGTCTGGCTAACGGAGACTATTTGCATAGACACAACCTTGTAGCCAGGATTATCCATCAGCAACTTGCTCTAAAATACAATCTTGTGGAATCGGAAGTGCCTTACTATAGGTATGTGCCCGACCCAGTTCTCGAAAATGGCAATGTCACGTTGTATTGGGATCGGTCTATCATCACTGACAGGACTATTGTTGCCAATAAGCCTGACATAGTGGTGATAGACCGACTAGAGCGTCGCGCAATGATTGTTGATATAGCGGTCCCCCATGACGAGAACCTCGTGAAGGCTGAGAGAGATAAGAAAAGCAAGTATCTTGATCTGGCTCGCGAGGTTGTCGACATGTGGGATGTGAATACAGCAGTCATTGTGCCGATAGTCGTGACGGCCAATGGCATAATAGCCAAGAGCCTCGACGATCATCTGAGGAGGCTCTCGTTGGGCAGCTGGATCAAGGGCTTGATCCAGAAAGCGGTACTCTTGGACACGGCGCGCATAGTCAGGAGATTCCTCTCTCAGGAGCCCTGACCACCGGTAGCTTGGACCCTGTTCCCGATACCGGTGGGCTACTATTTTTGTATTTTTAAATGTTTTTTTATTTTATTTTTATAGAATAATATTTAAAAATATAAAAGTATGTTTATAAAATAAATAAATGGAATAATAATAAAAAAAATATTTTTTTTGTCCAAATTTTTTATAATAATAAAAAATTTGGACCAAACATTTGTACATACATCATAAACTTGCAAAAGTGCGTGACAGTTTGTCAGCAGGATTAGCGCTCGGCTTAAGAACATTTGGTATAAATTATAAACATCTAAGTAGATACAACTATTAATAGACGGTAAGAATTAGCATTTCAGCAGCCGCGCGGGCCGCCGTTGGCACACACACCGCGCATGCTGTTTCAGAATACAATGACAACAAGATGCTCAATGACATTGCCGCAACACGCGACAACAATTAACAACTCGATATTATCAACTACTGCCGCAAGTCGCGGCAAAGTCATTAAGCAGATCAGTTTTTCATTTCTTCCATGCCTCGGCAAGCACGTTATGCCGTTGGTCCCGGTTGTCATTTGAAGATCTTTGGCAACCGTTACGGGTAGTCAGAAGCCTGATAACTGACAGCAGTCTAGCCAAGGGATATCGTGTTACCCAATGGGTTGTGGGGGTCAGATAGGCAGTCGCTCCTTGTAAAATACTGGTACTTATCTATATCCGGTTTTAATTGATACAAACCAAGCGTTCATTCCTTAAGTACTGTCAGTGAAAAATACTGCTATGATGTACATTCAGCAAGTTCCGTTAACTGCCTGTTTTTACGTATTTTAAGTAGGTACCAAACCAAAATTAATAATAATGCTATCAAAACAAGAAAACTTACCAGAAAACGTCAATTTGAATGTTACACGATTCTCTTGAGTATAAAAACGTAATTTAAGTAGCCTTAATTACAATACGTACAGATTTAGTACAAAAAAAAATGTATTTTACATTAGTGAATTGTATGTAGAACTTTTTTCTGCTCAATTGTACAAGGTAAAGTAAACTTCTCAAACGACAAATCGCAGAAAAATCTAAAGTTCACGAGAATTAACCAAAAAACTGGGCCCTTTGACTATGAGCTCATTTCTTTTTTGCTGTCATGGGATTTTTATAGCCTTTTTAGGCAACATAATTATAACTCTATTAAACGTAAGTATTCGCAGATTGGCCTCTAATTACAGTTATTTTCCTGGGCAGTGTTTCCGGAGATTACCATATCACAAGCGTGAATAAACTCACAAAATTCGGTCTCTCGTTAAGATGGCATGATGATCTCTGTATGTGTGACGATTCTACGCTCTGTGAATTTGTCCCTGAACTTAAATATCTTCTTGAATGGTTATGTAAACTTGAATTTGATTGTTCTTCAATAAGCTGTTTGTTCTCTTGTTAGGTTTCCAAAACAGTGGTATATGTTTAACATTATTATTATGAACAAATATACCTATTTAAAAATCGATGGCCTCTCTCAGGCCTTGGTGTAGTACAAATAGTTGAAGTGAATGTACAATTTATATGACTAAGACAATAATTATAATCAGTAATTTAAGTACGGGCCGGATCTTCCGTGTTTTTTTTTTATTTGGAATCAAATGGGTAACTGTGAGTCAAAGTTCGGACGAATGAATTTAAAAAGATTTGCACGCAAAGTTATGCATAATTCTTCTAAATATCTGTTACACCTAGGGTGTATCAAATAAATGATATCATTAAATATAAAAAAATATACCTGAATTATTCAGGCCATATAAAAACTTGATCATTACGTACCGCCAAAAAATATTCAAAAAAGTTTCTCCGAAAATACATAATGAACATTATGTGACTGTGATCAAATTGCTTCATTTTACATGGAATCGTGAAGTTATTAAAAAAGAAAATTACTTACCGAGTACGCCTGTACCACAAGTACTGTTAATATTATTATACTTGATTGCCTCATCTTGCCTGGAAAAAGAAAAACAAAATGTGAGGAACATGTTTTTCATTTACAGAATATCTCGGTTATTTCGAGGTACAGTTCTTCTTTTTAAGAAGCTGATTTATAACTGAAAGCATCACACGAGACTAATGGATTAATCGTAAGGAACCATGATTTAAATAGAGTCTGGATTTACGGTGTGCATATAAAAACGTTATATATGTTGCATATATCCAATTGTTCCCCTGACCGAACTTCAGTCATGGAGACCAATCTCATCGGAGACTGGCCAACGACGCGAGAGATATTATACTTCATCCTGCACAAGAGTATTGACAAACACAGATACTGATTTATCTTAAAGGCGGCTTTGCAGTGAAACAATACACATGCAAATACTTCAAGTATAGTATTGATGAGTATTTCAATGTAATTTTGATTAAAAACGATAGATTTATTTGTGTTGCCAAAGTTTTAAAATACTGACTTAAAAGTTACGGTGTAATATCGAAAAATCGTTCATGTTGACTCACAGACGTCAAAGACAAATTTACGAATCTGGACCAAGAAAATGTCTTTCAAAGCAAAATAATCATCGCAGAGAATGGGCGAGGTTATGTTGAATATATTTTTGCGCACAAACTTTGACATTAATATCTTTGAATGAAAAAAGCTGGCACAAATAAAATACCAAACTGATTTCTTTTATTCATTCGAATTCTTCAAATATCAATAATTTATTCATTCAAAGTCTAATACACATTGAGAGAATTGACAAAAGAAATACAATAATTAGGTTACATGTAAAAAGCTAGAAACTTATCGACACCCAAACTAGGACATGTATATATATAGACAAAAATTATCAGCATGTTTGGTACCTGATGTAAACGAACGTAAACTCCATCAAAAATATGATTTATGAACATCTTAGAAATTCGCAGAAATTTATAATACGAGCAATGTAAAAGTTTCCAGAAGTTTTTCAGTTTTGACGTTCGATTTGACTTAAAGTGCGAGTACTCAATGAAATAAAATCTAAAATTTTCTAACCACTTAAGAATGTCGTGAACTAAGTTTATTATTTGTTTTTGTAAGTTTTAGTAATAGACAGCACGCACGAGCAACTTTTAACTAATTTGTCTCTCACCTCAAATCTATGGATCGATATGAAAAGACTCCCGGCTGTCGCTTCGCTACATGCGCACACTTTCATATCAATCCATAGACTTGATGTAAGAGACATATTAGTTGCGGATACAAAAGTTGCTCGTGCGCGCACCCCTATAAAATTACAATCAGAGCTCCTAATATCGATTTTCCTGTTGAGATACAGTAGAATGTGGCCCATCGGTGTTTTATAACTAATGAAGATAGCCTGTTCATCACTTTGGGACCCATGATTAACTAAAAAAAAATCTGCTCTCCTTTTCAAAAAGGAGGAGGTTCTATGTTCGACTTCTTGTATGTTTTTTTTTTATTTTTTATGTATTTACACCGATATCGCCGGCAATTTTGGACCGATTTAGAAAATTATTTTTTGTTTGATAGAGTATATTCCAAATCCGGTCCTATTTTAATTCAGTGAAGATCTGATAAAGAACTTCGGAGATATTCAACAGAACTATTAAATAAATTACGGATAATCTCTCGGAATTGCTGCAATCGCATGTCATTTTATACCATTTCATAACATAACATCACGCCAGTATGCTCTAAAGGGGTACGTAGATGTGTACAATTCACCTTGGTACACTCTTATTTGACCGGTTTTGTTCAAGTTTTATGGTGTTCAGGTAATCTATTCTGGGAATAAGTACCTTACTAAAGGCAAGTTGCTTAATAGGTAAAAAGTGAAAATAAAAAAAGTCGGTGTCTTTGGTAGGTACCAATTTTTTCGTTATGAACACCGACTTCGAAAAAGAAAGTTATTTTTCACTTTGTAGTGTTTTTAGTTGGAAGCCGGAAGTATTTTTTGTAAAAAAGTTTTTTTAGTACCTATCTTTAATTGGAAGTCGGTAGCATATTTTTTGTAAAAAAGCTTTTTTATTTTCAATTTACACATGCACGATGGTTGTTATACCAGTTTCATCGTGCGCATAAAAAACGAGGACGAGAACAGGTTCGAGAAAAAAACTTTAGTGTATGTAAGACACCATTAGTACTATTAAGCACACTACGACTATTAATGTTATACACACACATGTGTATAATATATGGTAATATGATGTACGATGATTCGAGCTGACACAATAAATCGAGACGTTATCCAGAGTGGATATCTTTCATTGTACAACGACACTTCATATCATATATTATCGTCATATATCATAGTTGGTGTCGGTAGGTATGTGTTGGTAGGTACCAATTTTTTGCGACACTGACTTCCAAAAATAAAGTTAGTTTTCACTTTGTTATTTTTTTGTAAAACAAATATTTATTGACTTACAAGTATTTATCAACTGTACAAGTTTCTTTACAAGGTTTTCTTTTAACACTACCAGTCCTAAACAATATAAATACGTAATTTATTTAACGGGTTTCCAAATACTCAATTTGAATGTCATCCTTGTAAAGCCGAAAAAACATCCTTATGATCGGTAAAAGGAAAATACGTGATAAAATTCGTCTGAGACCTACATGTTTGTGTTGATACCTTTAATATGCATACCACCCACATAGTCAAGAACGTTTGTATGTGATAATGACAGCAATATGTTCTATGAAAAAAAATACCGAGTGTAGTCAAGCTGTGTGGTTCACCCTTGTTTGATAGAACAACGTTTGATATAATATTACTAAATCGAATTTTAGTTGCAATAAAGTCATTTCGAAGAATTATTCATTTGACCGAATAATTCATTGGTAAATTTTTATTTAGCATAATTATTTATTTGAACTAATTTCATTTCGCCGAATTTTCAAATGCACTAATTTTATTTAAAGAGAACATGGCTGGTGCATTGTAGAATAATTAAAACAAAACATGCTAAAATGGATAAAATACACGCGTACATTATATATAAGTCGATTTCTCAAAAATATTTTGGCTGTTATGCATCGATAAGTATATTAAATATAAGTTTATAAAATACCTAAACATCTACACTGTAACGTCATTCAAATCGAAGTTTTTTTAGATATTTATAGAGGACAGTTAACACGGGACCCGGAATTGTTTCTCAGACCCGAAGGGCCTTTATTCATGAGCATACGCATGTTGACCCAAAACGACATCCCATGGAAATGGCGTAGTTCGAATTTCAATAAACGGCCAATAATGTGACTTGGTTACAATCTGTTTCGGTAAGGTTGTACCAATTGCGGTTTGGTATGTTTAAGATTCAGGTTTATATATTTTTTTTCTAGTTATGCTTGCCTGACTGGTATCGAAAATGTAGACAGTGAAGAATGGGGCAACCTAAATATTTTTTCGAAAAATGGATTAGATTTCATATTGTAATAAATGCCCACGAAAAAGCTCGGCAAAGCACAGGAAAGCGGTAAATAATATTTGTTGTAATTTATAAGTTAGCACTTATATAGATTTTTTTTAAATTATAATTATGCCATGATCAAGAACTATTTCTCCGAAATTCTGATCACTCTTAGCTTTAATCACTTAGATACAATATTTTTGACTAATTTGAGTTCTAAAATACAAGACTAACGTGACACGTGGTTTATATAATTTAACTTCATTAGGTTTGTTTACCTAAGTTCTGCGAATACTCCTAATTAAGACAATTATAGTACTTGGCATTTCTTGGTTTCTTCGTTAAAACCTTTGGGAACTTAATTTTATACAGCCTATTATTAGCTTTTATTGCTGATACTAAACAATGATCTTACATACAATAGCAAATTGTTTTAACTTAAATGTAATACATCGGGTTTCCGGGTTCAGTGATCAGCGTGTCTTGTGACACATAGGCCTCTTCCAGCTGCTTCCATTCTTCTCTATTGGTAGCTTTTCTGGACCAGATTGTCTCTCCAATCATCTTGATATCATCTGTCCATCTTCTAGCTTGCCTACCTCTTTTTCCTTTGCCATCACGTGGCTGCCATTCTGTTATAATTTTAGTCCATTTCATTCTGCTTTCCCTTGTCATATGTCCTGTCCATCGCCATTTTAACCGTCTTATTTACTTTAGATTTAAGAATTTTATACAGCCGCTAGAGGGCAAATCTACACGTATAAAGCGTAGTATATATGTATATAATTGACTGGATTTGATAAAATGACAGTCAGTTTGAAGCATTTGTATGTAGCCTAACTAATAATAGTATATTATGCAACTAGTGAATAAAGGACGGTTTTAAAGCGAGGGCCATAGATGAATCACGAACAAGTGTAGGATTCTAACAACTGAATCATGACCGCAGGGAGTGATTCATGATGATTGAATCACGAGCATAGCGAGTGATTCAAGTGTTAGAATCCTGAACGACGCGAGTGATTCATGGCCCTCGATATAAATCCGTTTTATTCAAGAGTTGCATACTATATTTTATACCATGACTTCGAGAAAAAGAAGGATTTAAGCCAAAAGCACAAGGAATAATCATAAATAAATAAATGGTTTATTACCTTCAAAATTCACAGAAAATGAGAAACCTTAGGGCTTCACATTTTTTGTAAATTGAAGCTGAGCCTTGTTTGAGTTACCTAAACAGCACCTGTGTTTCAGGGGCCAGTGACCTTCTCCGTTAAGTTACATAATTATAATTTATTAAACACCAATGCAATTAATATTAGAATTACAATGCAAATAAGTATTCACTAAACATCCTAGACCAAAATAAAATCATTATCAAAATCCTAAATATAAACAAACTCAAAATTAAATCGACAAAGGAGTTTGAAATTCGAATATTCTTTGTTTACACAAGAAGTTTGTATCGAGTATTTTATGCGCAAGTAGGTTGTATTGCATTGAGATGGAGGTCAAATATATATTGGTGTGTTCTAAATTCAAACACCAAAACAGTGATTAAAAGTGCTTTTTATTCACTGTTTTCAGTGAATAAAATAAGCTTTTTAGAGGGGGAATGGTATAAATAAATATAATAATAATATTTTGATTTATTTGGCTATTTTTTGTAACATCTAAATTGTTATAGGCCAGTAACTTTATGCAACACTTTAAGAGTAAAATAATGACAATTACAACGAATTTTTATTGAACACATTTAATTATTATTAAGATTTGCCTCAATTACTAAATGTTGAAGGTTATAAACTCAATTTCTGTAAACTGAATTATAATATACACGGTGATTATCTCGTAGCAAGCTACACACTTTCCTTGTTGGATATTCGTATGGTTATAAAAGCTCTATTTTAACCTTGTTTTTTGTATTATAAATTATGTGTGAAAATTATGATACAAAGAACCAAGGTAGGCAGCTATACTACTAAATTAAACTGCTTGAAGTATGAGTATATTTATCAAGTACTTTGCCTCAGAAGGTCATTACAAGATTGCCGTCCTTAACAAAATCAATTAAAGAAATATAAAAAATAAAACTTGAAAACCGAAGCATTCTATGCAAGTATAATCTTAAAGTTCGGACTCAATACATACTCAATCGTTGCAGTGTCTACAAATTAAACTCTTTAAATCTTATCGATTATCTGGGTTAAATCTGAATTATGCTGACAATATTTGTGGCGGCGCTTTTCTGGTGGTCGCCACTGTTGGTTCTGGCGTTCAGGAGTTGCAGTGGTTTGGGAATAGTGCGGCAGGAAACCCAAAAAAAAGAACAATATTTGTGATTGTATACTAGTTAGATAAAATGATTACCGGATCTTCCTTAACAAAAATTCCCAGTCAGCAAAACGCACACTAACAAAGTTTTGTTGCCATCTTACTTCAGCGATACGCAACAAGGTTCGAATCATTGCATCAATCTTAGATGCTCGTGTCGTCACTGTCACTTTCACTTCACATTTACGTCATCTTATTGAAATCATTAAGACCTGGTATTATGACACACTGCAATCCAATAACCTGCACAGAACTTAATTGTTTAAGTGGATAAAAACTTCATTTTGTTTTTTGGCATTCACAACATGATATTGTGTGTATTGAATTGTTTAAACAAATACTGGCAATTTTTAGTTGTAACTGGTAACATTTTCAATCACGTGTTGCAACTTTATTTTTCAGTATGGAAATGTTTACTGTTAACCGTTTTTGGGAAATTTAATTTTGGAACTAATTAGGGATTTTTACACATATCTAGATACGCGGCAGCGTGTCAAGACAAGTTCAAGCAAAGGAATTGGCGACGCAGCAGCGTGTTATATTACACGAACCATTTGAAGCCACTTTTGACTCTTTAATAACTCAAAATATATTTAACATGGACACATGAAATTTAGTTTATTTATTACACAAGTCAAATCTTGAGCTTTAATGTATCCCAAGTTATCTGCTTGGTATAAACAATGAGCCAGTTCAAATTTAAGAAGTTATATTTTTAAATAGGAAAAAATATTACAGCAGCATTTTTATTTAGTAGTCTTCAGTATTTTTATATAGTAGCATTATTAATTTATTTAAGAAAGTTGTATGTTCGAATAAATAAATTGTAGGTCTATTTACAGCACTTGGCATCCATTTATATCTCAATTCTATTGTGGGCGAAGTCAACAACCACGCATACGAGTATTCTTAGTGAACTTGGCTCCCATTTTCACATTAGTATTTTTGATGGGATTAAAAGTACAATACTTTACTATATATTATTTGTACAAGCACTTTATTTAATGCTTTTTAAGGAATATTGCTCACCTTGTATTGGGCAATTTATATGCAAACCAATGCTGAAGTTCACTTAAGTTTATGTTGGCTTAGATTTTATAAATATTTGCTGAGAGTATTGAAGGTTGTTCAGACAAAAAATGCGTTCTCATCGTCTATATTTGGAAAAAGAATAATTTATTTGCATAATTTAGGATGTGAATAGGTTTGAATTACCCAAATTTTCTTCAACTCAATCTCAAGATAATTTGTTCTCTTTCTTAGATAACTCTCATAATCTTGTTAACTAATTTCAGTTGCTACCTAATACCAACTCTATATTAATAATCACCAAGTCTTTTTTAACTGCTTTTATGTTCATTCTGTGTAGTCAGTTTTTAGGGAACATCCTTAAATAATTTCATGGAATCACTCACAGATAAATAAATTTTCCTGTTCCAATTCTAAACTTCGTTAATTTTTTTTACGTATATTCCAATTTTCTGCGAGAGAGAGTCCATTAAGTAATAACCTACGCTGGCGACAAAGGAAGTCGTGTGTTTGAGACACACGTGAAATCCATTTCGTTATAATATAGTCAATTCAGTTACCTCTTGCTACAGATGCAATGCTTTGATAATGACTTTAAGTCCTTCTCTGTCCTAAAAGCAATTTGTTCATCTTAATGGAATGGTAAATTAACAAACGTTGTATTTCCTGAGGTGGAATCAGCAAGCAAATCAAGATTTTTTTCGTTGAAGCAGATATATGTCACGCGAAAAGGTGATAAGGATTTGTGACGACCATTTTTCACGAAATTGTTAATGTTAACAGTTGAAAAATAAGTTCAAAAACTTAAACTCCAAAAAGAATGAAACAACAAAATATTCTCATCTGAAATTATTCGATATGTATCGGGTATTAAATAAACAACTTACATTCAATAAATATTTTATTGTATTTCATACAAATTCATAGTGGTGTTCGGAGGATAACCGTGGTGGATAAACTCTACAGAATGTACTGTTTTGTTACGGTAACCGGCATACGACTCATCTCTCCTAACCACACAATTATAGAATATTAAGCTATTAATTCACATATCAAAGATTATTTGAACGGATAATTTATAATTGATTCCAATAGATGGCATGATTTAAAATTTCTGAGATATGTCACTCGATTTTTTAAATTTGTTTTGTAACACTTTTTGGTACAATTAAACTGTAAAAGCCTGCAAAAAATTGTCACTAACCAAGTCAATCCTTTTACTTGCAAGTCGCTGCCACCATCGGTAGCCTTGGAGCAGAACCAAACGCAATCGATGTACTTTTAGTAAATAGTCAGTATAATCCGTCGAAAAACGCTAGTAACGTTGGTACGGCTTCTTTGTGTGGGATTATATTATTTGTGTGGGTACCTTGGCAAGACGTTTTCTTCTTTTTCTTACTTTATAAGTAAAAACTGAAATTAAATAATTACGATCTAGCCTAAAGTACTAATAAGCAATTTAACTCTAACATAATAATATGTTACGTAATAGATTATGTTAAAACTAAAAATAGTGTCCATTTGCACTTTTACAAAAGTCCGTAGCACTTTCTTCGAGTCTGATATAATTTATAAAACACTATTGTTATGTGTTATATGTATAGCAGAGCGTTTTCACTAGTAACTTTTACTTTGTAAACTACACTCATTAAAAAGGTTTAGTTCTTTTTAGCCTACGCACTAAGACGCACCTTGGCAAGACTGATATCAGATTTCCCTATCTCGCTTCTGAAATTCTTAAAGACCGTCAAGAATCTACAGATGATGTTTGCGACCAACGGCCGTGCTTTCTGAGTCAGAGAAGAATCTTGATAAAAAATGGATGGACACCCATCCACGGGCCGACATCGGCAAGCGTTGCTCAGCTTTGTCGATCGACTTATGCTTCTGTCTTTTCATATCCATGATCTCTCTCACCAGACTCATATTAAATGCTCAACATTGAAGAAAAAAGTATTTTCTATTCAATAGCATGGCTGCAACTCTCAACAATTACTGATTGACGTTGAAGTTGTTTAAATTCTACTATTTGTACTGAAACACCTACTATTATTAATGTTTTATTCATGTTTGTTGTTTATGAACATAATATTAATTATGGATTTCTGAGTAAAATTAACCAACAAAGATTGTTTATTAGATAGTATTGCTTGTATAAAATGCTTAAGGGCAAAAATACTCATGCTTGTAACTTACATAAAAGTTTGCAAGTAGCTTGTATGCCATTTTGACATGTACTATTCAGTAGTTATCATGGCATTTTTATGCAAGTACTTGTACATTTTTGTGCAATGAACATGCATGAATATTTTTGATCTAATATATCTACCTAGGTATATTTGCCGATGCCTCAAACTCAAATTCAAACTCGAAAAAAATATTACTTTTTAACAATTTATATTTGAACTGTCTTGGTGTTGGTCAGTCCAAAAATATGAAGCTAGTTGCACTTTCCAAAGAGTAGAAGGGTAGGTATGTAGATCTTTATGGAGAAGAACGAGCAAGACGCTCCACGGATACTCTTTAAATCATGTTATAAAAACCTTGGCAGAATTATAAATTTTGATTCCAACTCTTATGCTATTCCTCCGTTATCTCTTGTTTTCATTGCACATAGTTACTATTTTATTATTTTAACCTTATATTAAAATATGTATGTTTTACTTGTAAATATATCACCAATATTATACATAGATTGACTGTACGTTTAATTGATTTATAAGTCTTGTTTATTAAAACAACACTTAAAGTAATTTTCTATGCTAACTTTTAAGACGAACCGTTAGTGTACACTTCACAAGGCACATCTCGTGGTCATAAGCGCGACCGCTGAGCTTAGGGCCTTTTACCCTATTCGCTGGGGGATAAAATAAAAGGTAAACAAACAAACATTAAATAGTTATAATCCAATTAAATTAAAAAGTGCAACCTTACAACGTCGTCTTTAATAAAATATCATATTAGAAAATAAAATAATAGTTCCGAAAAATAATAATAATATAATATTTCCGTTCCGAAAATAGTTCCGAAACATATCATAATAATTTCGAACTCCTAGGTTAAATTTTGGCTATTGGTATTGGTTTTAATATTATCATTTTTTGTTTATATTTTAAAATATTGATATTGTTGTAAAATACATTTAAGAAAATAATAATTAAAATGTTTGACATATTTGTGCATGTGTGTATTCGGTTTTCGTATGAAAGAAACATGTTCTCATGATATTTTTTAAATATTTTAGTGCAAATGCAACTAAGGTAAGAAAGATAAGGTGAACAAACCTAAAAAAAGTTGTTTGCAGTGTTTTTTTTTTATTTTTTTTTTATTTTTAAACAAAAAACACAAAAAAAAAACACTGCAAACAACTTTTTTTAGGTTTGTTCACCTTATCTTTTTTGCCCCAACGAATAGTCATTGGAATTTTCCATTACGAGTATCTCAGTAACACCCTGGGGTTTGAAAGTTTCTAGTATGAAACCCCTCGTGGCTCGGAAACGATCTAAAACCGTCGGTCGGTTGGTATATTGGCTCGGTGGAATTATAATTTATTAAAGAGTATCGTAAAGAGAATGTTAAAACAAGAAGCGGGCAGAAGCTAGTGTTTTCATAATTAAGTCTTTTGACTGTAAATAATTATAATATATTGATAATTGTATCTATTATTTGGAAATTCTCGTGGTTTCCCTCATAGATCCTTGATCCAATATTGATATTATCTAGATAATATTCATATTACTAATTAAGTACAGTATTACATTAATTAGGACATAGCTGGCTGTCAATCCTCTTGATACTTATAATAACATTATATATTATACAGGTATCCTTAATTAATGTCTAGACAACTAATTAAGTACCTAACTACTTAAAAGATTATATAATAATTTCTTTTTTAATTTTCAACTTCGTTTTCCTCCGAATCCAAAAAGGTTCTATTGGAATTGCACAGATTATATTCAAATAACGCATTGGCAGAAAACTTAGGGAAATTTCGGCACGTGTTTCTATCCTATTCCCCGTAATGGAAGCCAATTGAAAAAAAAGTGATAGAAAATGTATTGCCAGTCGAAAAATATACAGTTTACAAACAAAATTAAAAGCACAAAAGATGACTGATTTTTTTTTGTTGATATAATAAAATTTGTCCGTAAAATACTGGCTGGAATAAAAATGCTGATTCATTTCTAGATTCTAGCGGTACCTACATTATCCATAGTTATTGAATTGGTTGTACCAATTACTGCGTTTTGCTTTGGAGAGCTGCTGTACTGCAATACTAAAGAGGTTATTTCTTTTTTTTTGTAGCTTTCCCTATTGCATTCACATCGCAATACGTATTTACATGTTTACGTAGCATCAAAGAGCTAGAAATCAAATTGAATTTATCAAACATTTCGTTAGAATTTCTGTCGTAATTAATTAGGAAGAATGGACGCCTTTTATTTATCCAATTTAAAATCAGGTATGTTTTGATCCAGATCATTTCTCAAAATAATCATAACACAGAGAAGAGTAAAAGGTAAATTATAAGATAGATAAGAAGACCTTTAATAATCTTAGATCATCGTAAAGCTTGAAAAGATAAGAAGGTTAGTCAAGAATAAGTATAAGTAGATACTTAGATAGTCTACTATTCTCTAGTCAATAACTTCAACGCAAATTAGTTTATCCTTGATAGCCAACGAAAAATATCCTATAAATAACCAACATTATCTTTAATAATATTTTGTAAAATAACAAAAATATATTTAGGATCTCATAACGGAACTCGAAGCGACTCTTGCGTTCGGCTCAGTGCGTTCCAACAATGAACTTGACCCGATGTTTTGTGGAACAACAACTGTGTTACAACTGCCGCTTCGGCCTGTGTTACAACTGTGATTGTTGGCCGTGTTACATCATAACGGAGCTCCGGCTCTTGATTACTGTTATGATTACTTACTAATTAAAAAAATTTGGTTAGTGCGTTAGAAAGTTTCGAGATGTTATGTCTCTTCGTCATCATTGAAGGTCGTGTCATGTCTGTACTGGCTCAGGCAGACAGCCGCATCGCGACAACGGGTCAACGATGCGACAACCTTTAATCATATCATCATCAGCCTTTTAATGTTCACACTGCTGGGATACAGGCCTCCTCTCTGTGATAGGAAATGGACCGTAATCTACCACGCGGACCCAGGCATCTCTTCGATTTTTTAGTTCTATCCCGGTTTCCTCACGATGTTTTTCTTCAGCGTTTTGAGAGCAGTGTTGCTGCAGTCAAAATAATTTACACAAATTAAAGCGCCCACCCGGGTTCGACCCCAATATCTGCAACTTGTAAGTCGTGGCCGTTACAACTGGGCCACCACTGCTCTCTATTTTCATAATATAATAAGGCTTGTGTTTAAACACCGCCCAAAAAAGTACCTATTTTACTACCAAAAAAATTCTAAACGGTTACCAAAATGGATAAATGGTCACCAAATAACGTTTCCTAAAATATTATGAAATAAATCCATTTTTTCGTATTATTGACTGCCAAAAAAATATATGGACGCCTTTAAAATACACTTTAGACCAAATATTATATATTGTCACTACTTAGATGTTACCAATTATGTAATACCATGACTTCTAATTTGGTCATTTTTGTTAGGCTAAAAAAGCTAACGATCGCTAGAATATTTCCCAAATATCAATTAATATACTGGGGTTCCCAAACGTACGTCGCTTATTTATCGTTATATGGAATTCGCTAAATATATTGAGGTTCAAGGTTCAAGTACGATTAGTACTCTGGCAACATAGTCGACGGAGCCCCGCTGCGCGGGGCTCCTATTTCCGTCCGCAGGGTCTAAAGTAACCTAACACGAACGAGATGACGGGAGCCGAGTTCGCTCGCTTTGCTCGCTCACTTCAGCTCCCGTCATCTCGTTCGAACCTAACCTGTCCGTGTCGGGGTGCCCTAAGCTCCTGAGCTCGCTTCGCTCGCTCTTGGACTAATTCGTTAAAAACACGAATACACCCGTATTTTGGATGACGACTTACTATTTTGGAGTAAGATTTTTGGTAGTAATATTAATCTTTGAGTTGGATAGAATTTGGTGACCGTTGATCCATTTTAGGAACCAAAAATAATATTTGTGCGAGGTTTGCGATTTTTCTGATGTTATTTTATTTATTTTGGATCATAATATTGTATACTTTAGGGCCCTTTTAATAAAGTCAATTGATTTTTTTTGGAGTTCTTTATTTTATTTGGTGCCTAAGCTTAGAGTCTTAAAAATATATTTGGTGACCGTCTAAATTATACCCATATAATAACCTCTGATTACCGAAGAAAAAATTCTATGAAATCGCGTTGTCGTCGCCTAGGTACGTTTAGTTTATCTACTGCCGTTGTGTCTTCTGTTACAAAATCATTGGAATAACTTCGGCCCGGTTTTTATCCGTAGTTAACTAAACCAATGGTTAAATATGCTAACCAATGGCTTAAAATTTCTGTAAAACAGCATTTTTATTCAGTTGTTAGCCTCACAAACGGTCAAACAAGTTGGAGAGTTAATTATTTGACCATTTGTTAGGCTAACAACTGATGAATGAACTCGTTTTACCGAAATTAGAAACCATTGGTTAGCATATTTAACCATTGGGTGAGATAACAACGGATCAAAAACTGGGCCTTAATATAAGAGACTACCGTATCTTATAATAAGGCTCGTATGCAATCGAAGGTCAAAGTAAATTTTATATTTATAATTTGAGGGTTGCCATATTATGGGATTGAGAGGAAATACCTAATCCGGTTGTTTTTTTTTATTTTGTCCATCCAAGGATACCAAACTCATAATTATTTATTTGAAACCGAATGGCCTCGCCGTTCATTCACCTCACTTTGAGAGCAAAAGACCAGTCTACCCAACATTACTAAAATTTAATTTAAACGTTTGATCTCCAAATATAAACCTAATCAAAAACAGACTCGAAGTTTTGAAGCTTGAAAAAATGTATTAAATTAGAAATTATAAATTTTTCGTCAACTCAACATTTTATTTTTCTTTTTTCCTCGCCACAAAGAGTTTTAATAAAAACAAAAAAAAAAAAACTTCTAGACAACAATCAAAACATTGTGTTCTTATTTTGAATTTTGGTTAGAATTTGTCACCACAAACAATCACAGATATCAAACTAAACGCAAAGAACGTCTGGATTCAGTTTTGCCATTTTAATTAAAACATTAAACGCCAGGCGCGTTGGACAGAGATGTCACCTACTTGTGCAGCGATTAGTAATTAGTTTTGTGGTAACACCGTAACGAGAATGTCGACCACTTGATGGCGAATGCTTTGTTAGCTTACTATTATAGTTAACGTTTTTAGGAAAGCCTTTGATAATGTATAGTTATTAAATATTTCGTAGTTTTTTCTAGTACTTAAAACTGTTAAAATAATGAGGCCCTACGATAAAACTGTGGATATAAAATTAAGTCATCGTTATATTTGTTTGCAGTAAATCTCTAAATTAATAATTTTCCAACTGGTTTCAAATCGTGGTAACTCAAGAGATACGAATTGCTTAGGACATTCTTTATTCAAATTTTCCACAGAGAATTTGAATAGGTATAGAATCTGCCAAGAAGTTACGAAACATCGTCGAGATTTTTATATATAAGACCCATTGTTGTTAAACCACGTTGGTCCGTTGCGTGACTAATTTAATGGTTAAATAATCACTTTTTTCGATGCGAAATATTCGTGTTATTGCATCAATGTGAACCCGGTTAACATTTGAACGTTGATGAAGATATTGAAATGTAAAACTTTTAAAATGGCTTCATATCGTTACAAGTTATTGTTAATCGTTGTTTTTCAAATATATATAATTTTGTATAGATAGGTAATGGAATCAATCTATCAGAGTAGTATTTTCCTATGTCGGCTTCCAGTCTAACAGGATTCAGCTAATTCTATTATTTTATATGGAGCAACTGCCTATGTGACTTCCACAACCCAGTAACTGGGCCACATGATATCCCAAGCAAGACTCTTGACAGACTTTCTGGCTTTTAACTACCCGTAACGCCAGTCTAAGATCTGAATAATGACAGGTAGAAGCAATAGCTGACTCATTCATGGACTCCTTCGAGGCACGAAGGAGTCCGCGTATGTAATTGATGGTCACCCATCCACAGCCAAACCTCGGCAAGCGGTACTTATCCATGAATATCTTTCTCCATTGAATATTTTTAGTTGCAAGTAAAACTATACAATTTGAAATCATGTTATGATGAACATTTATATATAATTTCATATTCTATTTCGGGCTAATTTGAAATGGCAAAAACATTTAATAATTTTCCTGTTTGTGGAATTTAAGGTGACATTTGGTTTTAAATACTTTAAGCGTAGATTAACCCTGTTTTTTTTTCTTTGGTTATATCTTTGGGTATTCACAATAATAATCCCATTGGAATAAGTAAATAGAATTATAAAGTCTTAACAAAGACAACCGCATCACTAATGCTTTATGCGTCCGTCGGATTGTGATCATTCGCTCGAAAGAATACAAGATCAGTCTATTGTTCTAGCTTCACATCTTGCCATACTAATTCTTAAAGTGACCAACAAGTGGAAAAATGTATAATTAATTACTTAATAATTATCATTGTGTTTATGTTCCTTAGTTTAGCCTTGAAACGTTTCGCAAATTAGATGTTATCTAGATTTGATTAAGTCTTTTTTAGTATAGAATCTTTTATTGCACTTTAGATATTCGCATTTTTCATAAGTGTGCTTAATTTTGAATATTAAAACGTTTTAATTTACACAACTCCTCTGGATATAATGGTTCCGTGAAGTATTATTAAAATTCTGCGAATTTCTCTTTTTAATTATAAAAAAAAAACTTTATTAAACGCGATGCACACTGCCTCACTCTAATAAAAAGATAACAGAGATAAATTTTAATTAAATATAAGTACACAATACATTTTCTTTCATACATTAATACAAAATGTTATCACAGTATTAATTAACAAGGAAAAACTTACTTCGTGAAAAAGGGCACTCCAAAAAATTCAATTCACTAAATAATTAAAGAATACTTAGAAATTCGTTCGTTTAAAACGGTTCGGACTCGGTTTAAACGTCGCGTGCGCCGACAAAGGCTTTGCTAAACAAACTATCGACCTGTAGAGCATACATAGGCCATGCCATTCTCCTGGTCGCCGCTGCCGTTCAGCAACCGGTGTACAACCGGTCCATTAGACCTCATTTACACCGTCAATTGATTAAAAGAACCTGTTTAACTGCCCTTGCATTCACAACAAAACATTTTAGTATAAATATAAAAGCTCTTTTCAAATATTCATAAATGTATAAACGTACAATTCACGTCGAATAATAAGAATGAAGTGGGATATTTATTCATAAGGTATTAAAAATTGAGCGCAAAATATTTCATCTAACTTGGACATGAAATATTAATAATATGTTGATAGCGTTGATTGAGCTTTTAATGTAAGCTTTGAAATACTTTCGTAAGCTTTGTTGGAGTTCTCGGAAATATATTTAGAGTTTAGCATTGATTTATGTTACTATGTGTTTTGCAGAATGTTGAGTTTATTTTTACGGCTAAATAAATTGAGTTCGATCATTGTATGTTGACAGCAATTTATAACAATAATTTTAGGATACTGTAAACAATACTGTCCCTAAAAAGTACCTTAATATATTTTTTTCGTTTTTTATTGGTGATATAGTCGTCAATATTATTAAGAGTGCTTTTTAAATTTATTTACAGCATTTTCAAACAAAAATGGGTCGTATAGAGGATGGGTGTAGTTTCATTTAACTACCGTGACCTGTATTTTTCACGCTTTGTTTTTATTTCAAGAGCTTTCATATTGCACCTCTGTAAATAAAATATGGAAATTCATGGAAGTCCGGTTTCATTATACTGGCGGACGCGCTAAAAACTATTTTTAAAGTACCTGGAATTTTCACAATTGGCTTCTTTGTTCTATTAAAACATTAAAATATTTAATTACATGCTACGAATCTACATAAGTTTATTTTTATTGGACATCCATTTGTACCATTTTATGAGTGCCTTCTCTTGCCTAAATTCCTATAAACTTAAGTATCCATACATGGTCATTTATCGCATTATGTATACTACATAATTGAGACACTACACAGAGAGTAATTATATCAGCTTCTAGCTTTTACCCGCGGCTTTGCTCGCAGTGAAGACTATAAAAAAAAAAATATATATCCTATTGTACTTCTAATACCTCCAAGAATATATGTACAAAGTTTCATGATGATCGGTTCAGTAGTTTTTGCGTGAAAGCGTAACAAACAAACTTACATTCACATTTATAATATTACTAGCTTTAACCCGCGGCTTCGCTCGCAGTGAAGCCATTAAATAAGATTTTTTTTTTTATATAAAAATTATTCTATGTTACTTCTAATACCTCCAAGAATATACATATGTACAAAGTTTCATGATGATCGGTTCAGTAGATTATGCGTGAAAGCTACATTCACATTTAAATATTATTAGTAAGGAAGTAAGGATGGTGATAGCCGAAATATCAATATAAAAGTGTTTGATCATGTGACATTTGACAATCCTATGCATTATTTACATTTAGTCAATAGCTATTGCGATGCTTTCGTTGAGAATGTCACTTGTTTAAAGCCTCAGATTGCAAAAAAAGTCAATCCTGAAAGGCATAAAATAAATATTCAACTTTATCTATTTATATATACTGAGAGATGAGAGATGAGTAATATACTATATGAAAGATGAGCAAAATTACACAATTTTTTACATCCTCCTGTTGACTGTTACGCGTCGGTGTAAATGATGCCAGCGGAATATTTTGCAACCGATTTGCGTAAATGAATTAAAAGAAATCTTATAGTGGAATTTCCTTGTTCTATTTTAAAAGCAATAAGATACTAGAGTATAAAGTACAGTGTCTTGATGAATAAGTTTATTGAAATCATAGTTTAAGCACCTTTATGAGCACATATCTTCTTGTTTCATTCCGAAGAGGAAATATTCACAATTATAATTATTGCCCGGTAAGATTCTTAAATACAAGTGTTTGCACCAGCAATTTCTAACAATAACTTTATGATACGATGAATAAGGAAGTTCCAAAGTTTTGTCGCTGTCCGTCTGCCATAGAAGTGTATCCCTATAGAGCAGTCGTCCCCATACTTTTACTACCTTTTGTTTTTTTTTTTTTGTAAATTTTTTCGTATGAAACTAAAAGTAGACTTTTAGAAAATCTTTTAGCATATTCATGTAACTCACATAAATGCATGCATTAGTAAATCTATGGTGATAGAAAACACAACGTTTCTAGCAGAAAGGTAACCTTCCGTGCAACACGTGGTTAATAGTTAAGTCCTGCGTGGGAAACCCCACGTGGTTTAGGACGTAACTTTTGACCCTGCTTATTATCGAGGAAAAGAATTGAGTAGTTTATAATATTTGCTGAATAGTGTCTATGATTTGTTTTTGGATAAAAATAAATGAAATAGTCAAATAGAATAAACATTTAAATACTCTTAGATAAATAAACAAAAAACAAGTATTTTTCACAAATTAAAAATTATGTACTTCTCTGGCATAGCCTATTTAAGAAAAGTGTAATTAAAAAAGCTTAATACTCTTCACTGTAAAGGTTAAGGTTAAGTCGTCTAGTTACTTAAAGCTTGCTTGCTATGATGCAAGCGCGCGAATATTTAAAGAATTACTAAGATCTTTGTTTAGCTGGGGTTTATTTGACCCCACATGGTGCACGACATTTCCTGTCAACATGACGCATAAATATATATGTATTTTAGATATATGTATGTATTATGTTTATGAATTGTGTACTGCACACGTATTTGTGTAGTCTATTTAGTTAGAAAGAATTCAAATATTCAAATGTTGTTGAGTATTTGTCGTGCGCTTTTGTTAACTGTCGTGGTGGCCTAGAGGGTAAGACCTCGCCTCTCGAGCTTGAGCAAGTACCAATGCGACTTTTTCAATAGACATGTACTTTCTAAGTTTATCTTGGACATCGCTGACAACGGTGAAGGAAAACATTGTGAGGAAACCTGGACTTATAGTTAGTTTATTATAAGTATAGTGCTCCATTGGTGTTCCTATTTATCAAGAGAAGGAATTTACCTGTTCGCGCTTGTAATACTTTATACCTATATGTAGTATAGTAGTGCTAGGTGCATCGTCCTCATGTATATGAATTTATTAATGTATGTATTTTAATATTGTAAAAAACTTATTTTTTTAAAGAGTAAGTATGAAGTTTCTTGTGCGATCTTCTCCATAACAAGCTACTTTTCCGAATGCACGGTGGAATAAATTTGTATTACTTGTAAATTACCGCTTAGTGGTCTAGTTGAAATAAATACATTTGACTTTGACTTTGTGTAATTGCTGCAAGACGTTCCAATGCGAGGATAAACGAAATAAATAAATAAAATGTCCTAATTTAGTAAATTTCACTATATTACTGAGGTTTGCTGTGAGAGAACCCAATTATGGGTTAAGCTCGCCTTTGAACACATGTTTTCCTTTTGTATTTGAATATGTTTATTTTTTGTACAATAAAGAATGTGGATATTAAGTATCAATTTATTTTCGTATTCATTTGGGATGATATGTTATCATACTAATATTATAAATGTGAATGTAAGTTTGTTTGTTACGCTTTCACGCAAAAACTACTGAACCGATCATCATGAAACTTTGTACATATATTCTTGGAGGTATTAGAAGTAACATAGGATACATTTTATTAAAAAAAAAAAATACGGCTTCACTGCGAGCGAAGCCGCGGGTAAAAGCTAGTACATTATAATTATTTCACGGACAATGGTACAGCTCTTGTGGACCACTGATGGTTCGTGGACCACTTATTGAGAATAAGTCTTGTCTTGTCTTGTCTTTGTCTTGTCTTTTTCTGTATGAACATTGTATTGGGAATAATTTTCAAATGAACTTCAACTTTTCAAAACATAAATTGCAATATTTGCATGTATGTCATGTCAGTGCCATGTTCATATCTGTCAAATAAATTGAAAACCTGTTATAATACTATTGAAAAGACAACTAGAATCACTCATTACTCATATTAACTGTAAATCATTAAATTTAAAAGTGCCAATGACAAATGGCTATGGCTAAAACAATGCACTTTGACTTGAACATAGTTATTATTTTATGTCCACAATTTGCCACGATATTTTTCTTCCTTCTGCAAAAAGCTTCAGGTACGGCACAGAGCTTTTTCCAATCAGTCACTTAGGTCATGTCATGAAAGATGGATGAATGTTTTTACATTTCGAGCATTAGACATAGCATTTCAAAAATCAATGTCATCCTGAAAATCGACAATTCTGAAAGCCTACATTTCATATTTGGGTTTATATACTTAAGTCTGATTTACATCCCCCACAGAAATCAATAAATAATAATTCGTTATTGGTACGCCGTTTGAGGACTCTAAGATAATACGTAGTCAAATTAATTAAATAGCAAATTCAAAGCGGTTTCAATTTATTGATAACTAGCCGTCCCTCGCGGCTTCGCTCCCGTCAACGGTCTACCTACCTACCCTACCTACCCTACATATATGAATGTTGCGTAACTTTAACCGCTATGCAGCGCACGCAATCGAAACTCTCAAAAAGGAATAACTTTTCTCGTTTTTGCAACATTTTTCATTTATGCTCCGCTCCATAACCTTCCTCGATAAATGAACTATCCAACACAACAAAAATTTTTCAATTCCAACCAGTGGTTCCTGAGATTAGCGCGTTCAAACAAAGTCTTCAGCTTTATAATCTTCTTATATATAAAATTCTCATGTCACAATGTTAGTTACCCTACTCCTCCGAAACGACTTTACTGATTTTTACCAAATTTTATATGCATATTCAATAGGTCTGAGAATCGGCTACTATCTATTTTTCATACCCTTAAGTGATAAGGGTTGTTCACCGTTAACATTTTTTTTTAATTTTTGGACAAATTATTTTGTTTTTATTTTTCTGTAATGTGGCATAAAAAAATACATACAACACTAAATTTTTACCCTTTTATCACCAACCCCTATTTTTTAATAGCCATTTTAGTAATTTAATCATTTTTCATCCCAAGGGTAGATAGGGAAGGGTAGGTAGGGTAGGGTAGACAGGATATGGTAAGTAGGGTAGGGAAGATAGAGTATGGTAGGTAGGGTAGGTGGGTAGAGTAGGTATGGTAGGTAGGGTAGGTAGGTAGGTAGACAATTGAAGGGAGCGAAGCCCCGGGGGTCAGCTAGTATTAGTATAGATTTCCGCCTCTGTCAAAATTATTTATGACGTAATCGTATATGACAAGGTTTTTGACAAGACAAGAGTGTTGTGTTATTTCAAATTTTATGCTATTAAATTTATGCTATGAATAATTCACAGTCTATTTTTATCTGTTTGGTACACAATTTGATTATGAATTGTAGGTCCTTCTGATAACTGTCTGTATTTCAATTTTAAAAGAGAATAAAAAATATTACCTTGTGGCTGCTACAAAACCAAAACATGAAAAACATTTATTTACTTTATCAAACTGACGTTTTTTCAGGAAATACTTTCATAGTAAAAGGATTTTAAAAATCTGTTACTGAATTCAAAGAGTTTGTTGTGTTCGTCTTAATAGCCATTCACAAGACTTTTATAGCTCCTTAATGTTCAACCAAACAAAGGAACAAAAACACTCTTAATAGGACCCATTAAACATTCTGGGAGCATTGAATCAAAAACGAAAATAGGAAGTACAAAAATCTTGTCCATTATCTGTTTATAAAAATCGCCTAATCATCTAAGAAACGACTCACAAGAGAATGCTTCATGCTTGATTCGTATTCATAAAAAATAAGGTTATTGTCAAATTAATAACCTGAGTAAATCTTTTTTAATAAATTACTAATCTGGCAACAAAACCACCTGTGTGAATACTGCGCCTAAATAATAGACGTAAACAGAAGTCTGTAAGGATGGGAAAACTACGGGATTTTTCACATTAACAAACGGAAAAGTAACAAAATACCAGACAATCTCGTTTGTATCTACAATCACAGATGCGATGAAAGCGATTAAATGTCATCGAAATTCTAAAATAGCCTAACATGGTACCGGCAAAAAACCGGAATTCCCATCACACAGCCTATTGTCCGCAGGATTAACTACACAAGCTCTATTCCCGTCACGGGAAAATGAGAAAACGGACAGCACTATCCGTTCCCTGCTAGATAAGCTTCCCTTAAATACTAAATTACACAAAGGAAATTAGAGTGCTTTACTTTTACACAGAACCTGTTGGCATTAAAGTTTTTGATAGGGCTTACAAAATGAACACTAAAACCTAGTGCTGGAATTTATAGTGAGAAACTTGTTTTAATGGTATGATTGCAAAGGGCTTGCTTTTGACATTTAATGTCTTTTTTAGTCCCTGTGCTTTTAATTTTTATCTTTTAATTTTTATATTCCAGACCGGTTTAATTGAAATGAAAAAAATAAATACAGGATGTTCTCTACTATTATATCATTATCATTTCAGCCTGAATTCAAACGACTGTTAAGCACTAAGCCTCCTCAATTCCTGCTATTCTTTAACGTTTCTTGCGTCCCTCGACCAGGAGTATCCAGCAAATTTGAAGATTTCGGAAACCCGCGCTGGTTCTGGTCATTTCTAGTTATATAAATGAAATGAAAAACATTAACACCAGTTAGAAAGCCTTTGTTTCAATTGTTTTATCAGTCTAATCATGATTTTCTCCTGTGTAGTTAGACCAGAAATTAAATCATAACTTTGTTTGCAAGATAAAGACGAAAATTACAGGTGCAGTTACATGAAAGCGTTCACCGCATTTAAGATTTTTACTTAATGAATATCAGCTCATAACATTGTAGTCATAATTCTGCGGAGGGTTATTAAGATCTTTGCGAACATTTGTTTTATGGCTAAGCTTCGTATAATGTGCATCTTCGTTAGTGTTCATACGGGCTACTATCGCTTTAGCTTACTTATATTGTTACTAACAATGTTCCTTTGTTTTAATACAGTTTGCTGCATTACTGCAGGGAATAATAAACTTTATAATATGCTGAACAGTCTGAAAATTTTATACAATGATGGATGAATTTTTGGATGTTTATTACCGATGACCTGATTTTTATTTTTGAAGCTACATATAAGATTGATTTATAAGCTAGTACTGTATTGGTACAGGTCATACTACATTTTTTCACTGTTCACAAATATATATGTGTTGTTATAGATTTATCGATATGAATCAGAAAAATGCCTTTGATGTTTCATTCATTTGATGATGATGATGATTTGCAGATTTTATTATTTGCAATGATGACTTGAATATATACTTCAATTGCAGAATACTTTATTAAAATAGAAACCAATAGCGAAAATTGTTATCAGAAGATTGTTATTTATTTAGAACCAAGTACAAATCTAAATTGAGAATCTAAAAGAAAGAAAAGTCTATAAAACAAAATTTAAACGTCATCCGTAAAAAACGACATAAAACTAAGTTTGGTTAAGATAACTTTAACCGTAAACAGTATATCTAAAATAAGATTAAAGATTAAAGTCCATACCGACAATTCATTTACAAGACACAAACAGAAGTTTGTAGATACAAAAAATAAGTAAGTGGAACTAAAATAAACAAATAAAGACTTGAAAAAAGCTCAACTGACGCACGATCCCACGAGAGGTACTCGTCCTTACACATGAGACCGAAAAACCCAGAGTGCTATTAACATTTAATAAAACATGACTAACGATACGATGCTAAGCCCCGAGAAATTAGCACTCGATGTTTACGTTTGGAATGTTTTTACGCAAATAAAAAATTGCTGCCTACTCCTAAGAAATATACGTTTTTTTTTATGAAGTTTATGTTCTTTTTTTGGTATTCTGGGCAAGATTTTTTTTAGATATCACCTTTGTAAATACTTTTCTGTTTCTTATGACTGTTTAGTATCTGTAAACTGTTTTACATTAATTGTTAAATAAATACTTTCAGTAGATATACTTAGTAGAAATTAAAGAAATAATAAAATTGCATTTTTATGAAGTTTATGTTCTTTTTTTGGTATTCTGGGCAAGATTTTTTTTAGAAATCACCTTTGTAAATATTTTTCTGTTTCTTATGACTGTTTAGTATCTGTTAACTATTTTACATTAATTGTTTAATAAATTCTTTCAGTAGATATATTTAGTAGAAATTAAAGAAATAATAAAATTGCAGCTCTTTACCGCTCTCATGAACTTATTCCTAATTATTTGTAGTCAGCGCAACATGTATTTTTATCATACTTCTCTAACATTCGTCATCTTAGTCCATCCATCATTTGTTTGTTCTTCCCTCTTCTTAAAGTCATTCTCATTCATGACTTTCCTCCGGTAATTTTAATCCTGAAAATTGCAGCCCGAATCAACAAAAAATTTCTCCTCTCGGCTCTGCTTGAAACTCAGTGGATTCTCTATAGTGTTGACTAGGTTTGAACGACACAAAACTTACAAATATTTGCTTAAAATTCTTTGTATCCTCTAGTTTTATAGATAGGAATCTTACCAATGCGAACGTTTGTACACTCACAACAAAATGTATGTAAAAGTTATCTAGCAACAAACTCGCAGGTAAAACTCTCATTGCAAAAAACCCTGCATTTCAGTTCGTGATCATTTCCCCGCTCGAATCTAAGTGCAAGAACTACTCCCGCAGATTTCTATCGGTATCTATTCGCGCTGAAGTAAATTAGATCGTTTGCTCTTTTTTACTGGGAAAGTCCGTGTAATTTTGATCAGTTTTTCCCATAGGATTATTTTTCTTACGACTGATTTTTTGATAGTCAGATAACTTTTATTTGGTAAATAAAAATGGTGGCTTGTCATAATTTCTATACAAACTGCCTATGCTGACAAAGTGCCATTTACAATACTCTAATAAAAAAATATCTTACCATTAAAAATCAGCCCTTACTAAATTCTTGATTAAATTATGTGCAGTATTTTTGTGCAACTATTCTATGCGTTTTCTGAGATTTACTCGGCAATCTTTCTAAAACATCTCTTTGTGTTACTGACCCGACATGGTGACAGAGGATAAAATTTCAAACCACAAAATAATATGACAAATTGTCAAAAGTGCGTTTGTGCCTGTGATTAATTTAGTTGAATGAATTATTAGCAACAGCCATTCGCGACACTTGCCTTGCGTTTAATTTGTAAATTGTTTTGTTTTCTTTCCAGGAACAGGAGAAAAGTTTGTTTTGAATTAGATTGGGGTTGACAAACTTAGAGGAAAATTTATAAATAGCTGTTGTATACATTTTCACAAGTTACTAATATATAAAAAAGAGACTAAAATTATTAACTAAGAACGATTCCAAATTAGTTAGTTAGTTATTAATTCGTAAATTAGTGTGTTGTTTGATGAGCGTGCGATTATTGTAATTGATAGTAAAAAATAATTACCAACACGAAACAATATTGAAAGCGACCTGAAAATTATTACAAACAGAATTGTAAGTATAATTTTACTGTTATATTAATTACTAATTGCTTAAATGCTGTAAAATGTTCAATTTGAAAACGTTGCCAAATTGCTAAATAATTTGGGAAAATACGCAACAATTTGTTTTAACCTCATTTTGAGTTTTACCCAGAAATACCTAATCTTGGAAATATTCACACAAACATTTCTATGTATATTTAAATAAAATTGTAATTACCAGACAGATGTTTATAATCATAATGATTTCACATTAATTAACTACAAATTATTTGAATGAATAGGAAATGTTTCTTGGATAAAGCTATCATAAAAACACTCGTGCTTGTCCAAACTCCAAATCAATTTTGAATATAAATCATTTTCCTTAAGTTACTTTATTTTTATTTACGTTTGAACGATTTTTTTGTGATGTAGGAAAATAATATTTCTTAATGTATCAAAACAAAATCTTCACTTTGATTTTCATAAAAGACTTTATTATTGGCTAGATCAAATTCACTTATTGGGCAAAATTTGAATGGAGGTGGTATTTCGCTAAATTGACCAGCAATGCACAACGTCAAAATATTCGTTAAAACACCATGATCCTGAAATAAATAGCATGCATCGGGGGGTACCTCAAAGTCATGTCAAAGGGGTGCTTTGGGGGTGGGTTGCAACAGCGAGGTATTTTCTCTTTCGGAAGTAATTTAATTTGGATCTTATATTAGTTCGAGCCACGAGCACACTGGGCTATTGGAATTGGGTGAATTTTTGAATATTTCAACAACGGAATAAGTAACATTCAGTATAATTTTACTTTACGAGTATTTTAGACTAACTGCCGCCCGCGTGGAAGCTCTTTCCCAACTTCACCCCCATTATGGCCAAATTGCATAATATCTTTATAAATTATAATGTTTATGTTGTTCTGATCGTTTAACTAGGTATATTATGACTGTAAAGTTTAAGTATAATCCGTTCCGTAGTAAAGACGAGAAAGATTAAAAAACTTCAATTCATCCATACATACAAACTTTCGCGTGCTTCACTCTCGTTGCGGCAAAAAATAGCACGTGGTTTATTCCACAAGTAAGTGTGGATTAGGCCACGTGTGACATTTTACCTCTGTTTAATTACTTTCGTCGAGGTGGCTTAGGAGTTCAACTTCAAATCTGGGCAAGTATCAATGTGACTCTTTCAAATTCATATGTACTTCCTAAGTTTATCTTGCACATCGCTGATAAAAAAAACATCGTGAGGAAACCTGGTATATATAAGTTTGAAATCGCCAACCCGTCTTGAGCAAGCGTGGTAATCAATACTCATACCTTCTCAGTTTGAAAATATTCCTTTGCCCAGGAAAATATTCCTTGTAGGCAGTTATAGGCTGGTATTATTATTTATGAATTACTTCAGAAAACATAGATGATTTGAAACATATTAAGCTGTTGCAGTTATAGATAACGAGAAAAAAACAACAAATTAAAATCTATTCCACTCATTAATTGTTGGACAAAAGTGAACAGATGCAAAACCAATACAAAACAAGAAGAGAGATGGTATCAAATAAGCTTTTTATGGCTCCTATAAACATTGCTTCAATGGCGAACATTTACAACAGTTTCATTTCATTACGAGAAGTATTTTAGTTCTTGTTTCGTAACTAGATAGTCTAATTACATGAGCTATTTAGAGGTTTCATGTTGCTAGTCCGTCCAATGGTTCTAGAATAGTGGTTGCCAACAATTTGCCAAACGCACCCCCTCAACATTCTGATATAATAGCTACACGCCAGAGGTTTTGAGACTCAAAACAAGAGACATTTTATGAACGAAGGAGTAGCGATAGTGATAGGAAAATGTCAAAAATGTATGCGATTGTCAAGCGCTATCGAAATATCACGTGATCAATCCCTTACATTTTCTGATGGATTGCCACTTCGTCTAGAGAGAGTCTTTTAGGATAAGACTAAAAGGAGCCGATGATGTGTGCTTAATATAACACAAATTAACTGGTTGATGGCAGAAGTAACCAGTTTACATCATATGGTATAGCATCGCTCCAGATTTGTTGACATTAATATTTTTTTTATATACTAACAACGTAAATATAAATAATTACAGTTTGTTTGTGGTGCCGCTGCGGTCACCCTAGGTCACTCTACGCTCCCCAAGTAGGGTCCGCACGTCCTAAATTTTCGGAACCAATCATCTAGAACTTCGCATAATTGATGTTTGCAAGTAATTTTATGCAATAAGGAGCCAACTTTGTTTGTACGATGCTTGGTGTTGCAATGTAATACATTATATTAGTTGGAAATTGCATGCAAGCTTCTGAGTTAAGGCGTCTTGATAATATCGCTTGGTAGTTCATTAGTGGTTTGATAGTGTAATATTATAATGATTTAGATGAAATCTTGAGTATGAATTTTGATGGAAATCGGGAAGGTGAGTTTTCATGCTCTCAAAAAGGGATCATAAATAGACCTTGAAACATTATTACGTATTATTTTATATTCTTCCAAGTTATCTCATTAGATTTCTTTTTCTTTTATATCTAAGTTACACTTCTGAAATTGTAGATATTTTATTTCACATAAATCTTTAAAGTCACATGAAACGTTCGTGAGTTAGGTGACGATTCTAATTCTTTGTTTCATAGGGAGAAGAAAACCGGCAAGACATACCACGAATATTCTGCCAACAATTATTGGCTTGTTCAATGTTTTCATATATCAGTGATAAAATCACTTATCATCAGGTCAATCCGAGTCTTTCTATAATAAAACAAGATATGAGAAGACAACGTAAGCTTGTCAACAAGTATACCATGAAATATTATATCTATCTATGATAATAACATTATTAACTCTGGATCACCCATTATTAGTTTATGCCGTAAGGCTTGTTAAAGCCCCTGTTCCGTAAACCCGATCGAACCTATATGATTGGTTGATTGTAATAATAACAGCCAATCGAATTACTTGACGCGTAATTTAACAACAGATTAAATTGAACAGGATTTCAGAGACCGGGAGAAAATGGTGCAGAAATGTTATGTCTATTGCATTTAAATGGAGGCTGGAATAATAAGGCGTGTTTTCACAGCGTACGGTGTAACCATAAATTAGGTAAGTAGAAGGTCGGTTCCATATTAGGTACGCGCAACAAGCGAAATGAGTCATACGTAGTCATCATAATAATTATTATCAGCATTACAACTGAGAAACGCTTAGGTACTTCCCGCATCCAGCAGACGCCCGCAACCCTCACTTAACTTACATGATCAGGATACCTCCTAACGCTGTGTCAACCGCTACTCTAGAATAGCGGTATGGAAAGTAATTAGGGATGAAATGATGGGCACTAACTTTAAGAACGATATAGAAAATATCCTAATTGATAATACAGTACTTACAGACCCTGTAGAAATAGCAACTGCGGTTAATAATCATTATATCAATACAACACACTCTTTTAGCACTAGTACAAAGAAGAACTGTCGCGAAAGTTCACTAGTTCATTAGACGTTATCAATCCCTAATGCATGCACTAATAAACTCCACACTGTAATTTGCAATAGGTACTTTACCGGAATCATTGAAAGTATCAACAGTTAAGCCACTTTTTTTAAAAGCTGAAACATCTGATATTAATAACTATCGCCCAATAACATAAATACCTATTATATCGAACATTTTCTAAAAATTTATGTACAAGATATTAATTGACTACTGTGAAAATTTTAACGTGATTGAAAAAGAGCAATTTGGCTTCCAAAACAATAAATCCACAACACAAGCTATCTTCATTCTTATAAAAACCATATTGGCTAATGTTAACCGAAAACACCATACTACAGGGATGTTTTTTGACTTAACAAAAGCCTTTGACCTAGTATCTCACAACCTGTTACTACCGAAATTGGAGACAATGGACATTAGAGGCATTGCACTTCAATGGATATCAACGTATCTAAGTAACAAACAACAGTGTGTTATAATTACAAAATTTAATAGACATAATGACATGCACCACACTCTTCTGAACTGAAATGCAACAAATGTGGAGTCCCACAATGAAGCGTGTTAGGCCCAATTTTATTCATACTGAATATTAATTCTATTACTAATATAACAAAACTCAGATGTATATTACTTGTTGATGACATTTCCATTATTGTGACATCTGATAAAAAGAATAATACAATTGACGGTCATGAAACTGAGATTAATAATACAATCGACATACTGATTACGAGATACGTCCAAACGGTTAATTAAAAACAATTTATCATTAAATCTTGCAAAGTGTATTTATATACAATTTAATCGATAAAATATTTCTAAATATAATAAAAAATTGAATATTAATAAAATTTGTGAAGTAACGCAAAGTAAGTTTCTAGGATTTCTGTCGAACAAGACATAAACTGGCAAACCCATGTCGATACTGTATTTATTTATTCAAACTTTATGTATAAGTACAAAGGCGAACTTAATTAGGCATTTCTCTAAACGAATTAAGTAAGTTTGTATATGCACTAAAAAAATTAGGAATATAACAAACGTCCAAACGGCAATAACATCATATCATGTATATTATGTTGAATCGGTGTTACGCTATGGATTGATTTTGTGGGGCAATAGCATCGATTAAAATAAAGCATTTGTTGCACACAAAAAAATGCATGCGAGAAATTGATGGCCTTCAATCCGACGATTCTTGTCGGCCGGTATTTCAGAAACTTGTTTGTTACCGCTACCTTCTGTTTATATATATGAGATATTTATGTTTGTGTGGAAGCATAAGGCATTATTTACAAAAGCAGAAGATGTACAGCCACGAAACCGGCGCGACCCTCACAGACTCGTACTGGATGTCATTCCAAGGCTTACTAAGTATAATAAAAGCTGTTTGTATATATGTGTGGAAATATTTAATAAGATACCGAGCGACCAGATTATTTAAGAGTAAATTGTATGAATGGCTGTCCACTAATAGTTTTTATAGGGTAAAAGGTGTTTTTACCAAAAACCTTAAATTAGTATATTGTATGCACAAGAGTCATCACGAATCGTGTTGCACGCAGGTTTGACGATTTCCAGCTTACCGAACAAGCCGGATTCCGTAAAGGCTTCAGCACCGTAGACCACATACATACACTGCGGCAAGTTATACAGAAGACCGAAGAGGACAGCTTTTTTTTTAGAGTATAGAAATGCTCATGCAAACTGCGCTACCACGAGGAGATAGATAGGATTATATGGGACTCTAACCAACGAAAACTCCACGGTGCTCTCCTGTACCGGTTATGGCGACACGGGCACTCGTTAGCATTCAACGCGAACCTGCCGTGGCTGTCCGTCATCTGACCCTCCTCCTCCGAGAACCCCCCATCACCGGCGCATCAGAACTTACGCCGTGACCAGGGAAAAACAACACATTGACGCCAAACGACCGTGTACGCCACCCTTGGTCCCCCTTTGACGGGTCAAGGTCAATGGCTCCGCCACCTACCAATTTTTCGGCCGCAGGGGATAGGGAGTGCGGCAAACGCTATACCGACGCTCCTTCTCTCTGCTTCGGCCCCACCACGTCAGTCATCTGGCGACCCCCCGTCCAGGCTGCAGAAGGTCTCCCTGAGCGGCGCACCGTAATACCGGCTTCTTCTCCCGCCGCGGCCTTCAACCCTCAGCCGCGATATTGTTTGGGTATGGGAGACCCCATACGAAATCGCGGCCCGCCTCAGTTGCGACGTCGCCCAAGCGGCACCTCAACCTACTCGTTGGCCGCTACGTCGTCGGCTTATTGGCAAAAGCCCTGATGTGCGGTCGTTGATACACTATATCGTCGGCAAACCGAAGGCAAGTCAGGGCTGAGACCATGGAGGACCTCAGTACAATGCTCGATGACCTCAGTAGAGCTACCAAAAAAGTCGGTCTTGGTATGAACATGGACAAAACCAAGGTGATGTTGACTGCCCATGTTACATCCACTACTATCAAGATCGGAGACGCTACACTCGAAGTTGTGGGCGACTATTTCTACCTGGGACAAACGATACAGTTAGGTAAGGAGTCGAGAAAGATGTTAACCATCGAGTCCGACTCTGCTAGGCAGAGCTCGGGCAGTAGCGTTGTATCTTCGCGTCCAACTTACCAGTGTCTCAAGACGAAAGTCTATGACCAGTGTGTGTTGCCAGTGATAACATATGGCTCTGAGACGTGGTCGCTCACAATGGGCCTCATCAGAAACCTTACAGTCACCCAAAGGAAGAGGGCTATGCTCGGAGTTTCAAACTTAAGTGGCAGTGGGCAGGGCATATTGCTAGTAGAACGAATTGCCGATGGGGCAGAAAGGTTCTGGATTGGCGACAGCGAACCGGAAGACGTTGCGTTGGACGGCCTCCGTCCAGTGGACCGATGACCTAGTGAAGGTTGAAGGGTGGTGGGATCCGCTGGATGCTAGACGCACGGGGCTGGTCAATGTGGCGACGCTTGGGGGAGGACTATATCCAGTAGTGGACGTCTGTCGGCTGATATGATGGTGATGATGATTGTATGTACGAAATTTGCATGTTTATAATGTTAAGCAAAAACATGTATGCTCTGTATTTAATTTTGTATCATCATCTTTACCATGTTTTTATGCAAATAAATTTTATTATATTCTATTTTAATATATCGGCCGCGGACATCCGTTCTACGAGCGATGAACCCTTATCACCGCTACTTAAGTTTAGCAATTCTTCGGGCTATTTTGGTTACCTGGTTTTCCTGTACACACATGGATGGGACGTTCAGAAATGACAAACTATCTGCGTCCAACTGTATCGTTATTTGGAGCCAACCTTCTGTATCTATTGTTCTGGCATTCGTTGGAATTAAGGCTTATTAACAGTTTGCTATTAGAAATGTGGAGTCAGAATGCAAATGCAATTCACACTAAATAGATCCTTGTGCGTCAGAAGGCAGAATATAAGTAGGTTGGTTATAATATGCTAGACTTTGCTGAGACAGACATGTTTTTATGAACACGAATTATTTATTAGTTTTTGTTGTTATCTCGATACAATTCATAATTTCGTTATTAGTATATTTTCGAGGCTGTTCTTCTTCTTTTTTTTTGTCGCTGGTACGATAGTAGGATTAAAATTTTATTTGCCCAAAATCTCATCACTTTCACAGCGCCGTGCACCGGCTGCGACGATAGTACCAGACCCATTCCATTTTTTTGTTTTAATATATATCGTGTTGAAAATTGTTCTACGTTTTTATACATAGCTTCTTCATAGTCACTTTGATTTTTGACTTCTTGATCAGTTCTAAATCAAATTTCATCTAGTGTGCATCTATAAAAATGTTTCGTTTGTTTATTGTAATTCTATGTGTGTAATCTTGCTTCCTAAGGAGAGAATGTCGAAATAGGAGAAATCTCTCTAAGTGGAATTATTAACAATAGTCTGAGTTCCTTGTAGTACTCGTAATTAGACAGACTAATGTTACCGTGGTTTGCGGTCGCGGGGTCGGCTTTGTACTACGTCATGATTAGTACAAATATCTTATCTACCTACATATTTCGTTACAACAGATTTCTGACCTACAAATAATTGTTACATACCTGTGCTACTTAGTTTTATGACGTGTACATAATTTCTTCACATTTCTGAGAATAATTGTAATTATTTGCATTGTTATTTATAATATATTCTTCTTCCGACTAATTCTATCAATTTTGCCATGAATCACTATGCGTAAGAATCGGACCGAAAGGCCATCAACGTAACTTAATGCGCTGATAAACCTCAGTAATCATAATTTATAATCTGGATTACTATTCTAAATGGCAGGCTGCGAGACCCTTACAAAACAAAATGTATCCTTAAAAACTGTTTAAACTAGTACTTAAAATTGCACTAAGTATTTAAATATTTTCCTCATATTTAATTTTGATTTTGAGTTTTTTTTTGCAAAAGCTACTCACCCACATAGTTACCTAGTCTACATAACTTTATGATTCATAATGATTTACTTTGCTTTCCTTTCAACTGATGTCTTATCAGTTCATATCAGTATCAAGGAGCCTGCAAGTCCAAGTCCCTAATTTCAAGTTTTGTTTCTTAGAAAGGCAAGTTTCCTTAACTTAGTAACATTATGCCATGCAGGTTGTGCTTGATATTCCTATTTTCTTGGTAAAAGTAACCAAATGCGATATCCATAGACGTGGGTAAAAAAGTGAAAGCCTAAACTCGGTGTTCTGAGCAAGTCTCCACACAGTACTCTCTTGAAGATGGAAATCACCGTCGAGGCTGGCCTAGGACGATGTGGCAACGACTTAGGTGCATACCACAAGGATTAGTTTGAGGTAACTCTGGAAAAAATCGCTGGATGATAAATTGAAGATGGCTTTTGACATTACAGGGCTATCCCTATACTTTTTTATGAAGCCAACGAACCCAACACTATTGTTGGGTTCGTTGGCTTCATAAAAAAGTAACCCCAGTTTTTCCATCGGATTTTTTCCTGATTATAACTTTGATATTATTTCTGGAGGCTTGTGTTATCGAACCATCTGAGGTGTTCTGTAAAATATGGTGTCCTTAGAAACTGGTAGTATCCAACATTTCACTACTAATAAATTCAACTCGTTAACACACCATTTTAAATCGGTCGATATAATGTAGTTGCTTTTTAAAGTGAGTATTAATGTGTTCCTGCATATTTTCGAGTCGAATTCAACCAAGCAGGTTTCATTTATAATACCTATGACACATTGACGCTGTGAGTATGTCGTAGCAAGCTTCCGTATAAAATTTTCCGTGGAGGCAATTGAACTAGCACAAACATTTTAAAAACAAGTTATTTAAAGACCCAGAACTCGAGTTGTTTGTTTCTTTTTTGTGCCTGTCACTTGTGTCATGTTTTCTGTATTAAATGTCTAGAATAAGACCATTTAAGTTTAATTTAAAAGACGCTATGTTGAATGTTGTTAGAGTTTCACACGTTTGCTCACATTGGAATAAAGGACGCAGATTGCTTTAAAGTCGTTTAAGTAAATGCCTTTGCATTACTTTCTGTAACTTAGATTAAAAAGTTGAATGAGACTCGTAGAGATTTTATAGTAAGCCTTTGTGATAAATAGAAACCTACAGCGGCTCATTTTATTTCTTAAAAATAATTTGCATAAGATTAAAAATTAATGCAGAAGTAGTGCTCCGCCTTTGTTTTTGATATTGTTTTGCTATTTAGCACCTAGGCAAGGAGTTTTGAAATCCTTGATCTGAAATCCACTAAAGGTGAAAAAAGTTTGTATGGGAATTGGAAGTTCGTCATTATTGCCAATAGAAATCCCATCGGGCGACGTGCCTCACATAAATCCAAAAATCCGATCATTTTCTCTCGAACCCTTTTTTAAATTATCTGATTGCCTAGTTTTACCGTAAGTTGTAAAATAATACTCATTTCAGTGGTGAATACATGTGATGAGCAGTACCTTATCTTTTATTTATGGAACCCTCGCGTTTTGGCCGACCTTTTTATGCTTTTTGGGCGCATTTTCTACTCAATTAATTTAGGTGTGGGATAATTTATAACAAACATGTTCTTTTTACACAAAAGAATAAATTATGAAAGGTAAAAAAAAACTTTTGAACAAAAACTCAAAACGACTGCCAAAACAAGACACTGCAAAGCGAAAAATAACTTTCTTTTCCGAAGTCAAAGTCAAATATGTTTATTTCAACAAGGCCACCAAGCGACACTTTTGAACGTCACAATTAATATTTACAAGTTATAAAACATTAATTCTAACGTGCATTCGGGAAGTAGTTTGTTATGGAGAAGAACCCACTAGGAACTCCATACATCCTTTGGTAGGTTCCGATTGTTTTCCGTTTTTCAACACCAACTTCGGAAAAGAAAGTTACTTAAAGAAAGTAACATCAAAGTTTAAAAATAAAGTTCAGCAACTTACTTCATACTTCGGTTTGACCGATATTCATAATTATTATAAACTTAGCAGTAATAGATACATTTACTGCTGGATATAGCTTTATCCCAAGTGTGTAGTGACGCCAACTAATTACGCGGCCCTGTTCTTCTCGCACCCAGCAGACTCACACGGCACTCACCAGGCCGTATGTCCTTCTTCAACGTTCATTTTCACCTGTTACAAGATCATGAAAATCTGATTCGAAATACAAGTTACCTATGAATAATATACTCAAGTTTGTGCTTTGTTAGCGTTACTCACAATCGTTGGCCATAAACAACTATCGCATTTTTACTACACCATACTTTTCTGTCAATATGCCTGCTTACGAACGAGCAGCACAACAAAATTAAACTATAAGTGACCTAATAAATATGGTTTCTTTTTTATTAGCAAATCGTGAGTGTTTTGACATGTCGCCTCATTGTCTGTCGGTTTGTTTACAACCGCAACTCTGCGGACTTTATGACTCCGGATTGGGAACTAAAAATTATCTCACTAGGTTTATGTCAGTGAGAATAGCATGGAGATCCGAGTAGTTTGAGTTTCCTTGACTTTTAGTAAGTGAGTGTAATGTTTATTAGGATGTAAAGATAAGGATGGGGACAGAATATTTGTAACTAGCTGTTGCCCGCGACTTCGTCCGCGTCAAACTTGTAAAGTTTATATTTATTTTTTAAGTTTCCCACAGGATCTGTGAGTAGCCTATTTTTCTCTTTATAACATCAGCTATCTACCAGTGAAAGTCCCGTCAAAATCGGTCTAGTCGTTTCGATAAAAGTGTACGAATGCCTAAGTGCTTAGGGACGGACCGTACTTCGATTTGAGGCAGTTCTTTTACCAAATCATACAAATATGAAACTTTTTTTAATCTTATACACCCATAATCATAAAAATCTCGACGGTGTTTAGCAATTTATTCATAGCATCTAATTTCGGATTTTATGTCGGAAATACGAATTAAACATCTGATAAGCAATTGCTAAACAACGCACCGACGAGATTTTTATTACTAAGGGCCATAATTTATGATTAAACGAACTTACCCTAAGTGAAGTTCTATCATAATTATACAAAGTGCCTCGTCCGAAGAGATTAGTAACACCCTCCCAACCCTAAGGTATAACCCAGAAGCGTTCTGGAAATATCTATAAAACATCAGTAACTCTAAACTTATAAGGGTAGACATATTTCTGTTCTTTGTCTGAAGTATTGATTGATTATTTAGTTCATATATAAGAGATATTTTGAGGTCTGAAATTTTGATGGTTATATGCATTGATTGTATTTCTATACTTTGATTTTATTTATGACAGTTGTTCTAGAGACAGCATCTCATTTGGGTATCAAATTCCTAATACTTCCAGTATCTGAGATGTTTCCCAGGTGACACAGTATTTTGGGCCATGTGGTCGTAATCTGAACACGCCCTTAAAAATTATTTTATATCTATCATCAGATGACATTCTAATATTTATTATAGTATTAGCAGTGATAATGTCGATTTGTGACAGTCAAGCATTTGTTACATTTTTTACTGGAATTAGAAAGATCTGTTAAGAAATTTTATTACTGTTGGTGTTCAAGATGTTAATATTATATTTTCTAAAAAGTTAAACCAGTTTATTAAATATGTGTCAATTGTTTGAGAAGTTTTCTGATAGAGATGCTGTCAACATTTCTATTGATGATGGTAGTGTGCTTCGTCACAATAGACTTCACTACCTACACATTAGACTCCGACAGCTAGAGTAAGATTGGTATGGATTTTTCCCTTGCTGTGATATACTATAATATTTTCATTACGTTTGAGTATAATCATCTCTGAAATATGGGAAGTTCCTTAAGTAAAGGGAATCAGGGCAGAGTTGGCCATGGTGACCACTATGATGCCCTTAGCTTTATCCATTATGGTTTTTCATAGATCTTTTAATATGTTTGAGAATGGTGAAAACACATAAAAGAAAATTGGTTACTAGTATACTGTAAATGGGTCAATTGTAAAGGCATTTGGGTTATTATGTATTTGTCATATTTTTTGTTAATGTGACTTACAAATAGGTAATTTTCAGAATTCCAAATTTATCTTTCAATAATTGTTCATATGAATTTTCTTTTAGTTCCCAGTCTACATCGGGATGTGACATCTGCAATATAGTATCAGCTACTTGATTTTCAGTCCACCTTATGTTAGGAGCCAAAATGAAAATAAAATGGTTTTCACACCAATGCCGCTGGCTAAGTTGAAGAGACGAAGGTTTTGAATTCCACTCCTTTGATTAATGCAGCCTTTATTGCTGTTGAATTGTCTATACATAACAGTATTTCATAATTTATTGAAAAGTTTACCAAATTTTTTTTTTTTAAACAAAGAATGATGCTAATAAATCCAATTAAAATTCATTAAATATTCACATTCCTTGTCTGACCACTGGCCTCTAGCAATCTCATCCTCACAGACAGTCCCCTCCCCCCTTGGTTGAGGCGTCAGAAAAGATTTCGGTTACATAATTAGGTTTGATTTTGTTTACTAAATTTTTAATGGGATATGGCTACCATTTAGGCAATTATTGTAGGGATATCTATGTATTTTTCATAATTTACTTGACCTTGGAGGTTTAGGATTTTATAACATTCTAGTAGCGCATGCTGAGTGCAGTACTACAAAACATGTAAATTGTAAGGTTTCATAATTGATATGTTTTTTCTTATCTGTAGGTAATGTTACATGACAGTTATAAGTCTTTTTGTCAATAATATATCCCAAAAATTTACCAGTATTAGTGGGTGTAAGTTTGTTATTTACTAATTGTGATTAACTTCTTAGTATTTTGAATGTTTTCAGTTAACAATCAATAGCCACAGGATCTTAGTAATTTGTTGGCAGATTTCATGACTTTAGTGAAAATGTATCCTCCTACAATTTTCCAAGAGGGAATTCTAGATGTTTGCTAGAATTTTTGTGATATTTTATAAGAAGCTATGCATCTTTAATGTATGTTATGTAAAGTATGGCCTTGGAACTATCATTTGATATCATCTTTAACTCTGTGCACAAGTCTTCAGGTTAGAAATGGCTTGCATCAATGAACTTATTAAGGCTTTATTGCCATTGGGTTTTTTGTCTTAAGAAACACTTGAGACAAATTTCCCTTTTCAATTCTGGCACTTAGATATTGCACCAATGGAGATCAATCAGTTGATTGTCTCTAGTGTTGTGGGTACCCGAGAAACCCTCAATCCATGATTACATGGTCTTATCGTCAGTCAGTGATAAGTTACCAATGTTTTTAAAAAAAATATAAGCGACCGGCGTACCTTATTGAGTTTAGCGGCGTCAAGGTTGAGATGTAACAACCGCTTAAAGGGTATTATACAGCTGCCTCAGGCTATATACAGGCTCCCTGTTCTCCGTCGCGCTTATGGCGCTGGTGAAGCTTTCCAGTGTTTAGCTTGGAATGTGTTGGGTTTTTTCTTGTCATGGGGTGCTGTTACAGCACCTGATTTAGAAACCGCTTTACCAGCTCGAAGAGTTTCAGCAAGTGTTTACCCGAACAGATATTTTTCTATCATTGTTTTTTGAACTTGGTCCTCAAGATCCTTTTTAATTGAGCTGCAGCTAAATTTGCATCTAGTCACATAAGGTGCGAGTGGTATTATTTAACTTAGTAGATCTGTATCATTTTCTTTTGTATCCAGTAGTTTGGATAATGTTGCTCCTAGGCAGGAGATGGTGCTGAGTAGTCTTTGTTTTGCTTCTATGGCCTTGTTTATCAATAATTTGGGAATTTTGCTGTATGGTGTAAGAACCCCAACTTTTGTCACGTTCAATGTCAGCGGTTATTTTCCCTGCGGAAGGAGCTGAAGGGGAAATACCCGCCTGTGGTCTCTAGGGAGACAGGCCTCATATTGCAAGATGTGCCAGACAGCTGGCCACTTCCTTGTGGACTTCGGCCCCATCACCATACTCCGTGTTCAATGTTGGGTCAACCCCAAAATTTTGAGAACAGTGTGTTTTGTCCGGGCTGGAATTGTGAGGAAGATCACTAGTGTTTGTGGTTATTTTCTTGGTTGTATCCGACTTCAATTGTTTCCATTTCATTTGTGGCGTCGTCGTCTAGGACTTGGCCTGGAATGATTACAAACCATTATTTTACTTCCGGTTGATAACCGAGTAATGCAATCTGGTGGGTGTAGCAATTCCAAAGAATTGAACGAAACCAGTGAGCGTGGCGTCGTCGTCTAGGACTTGGCCTGGAATGATTACAAACCATTGTTTTACTTCCGGTTGATAACCGAGTTATGCAATCTAGTGGGTGTAGCAATTCCAAAGAATTGAACGAAACCAGTGAGCGTGGCGTCGTCGTCAAGGACTTGGCATGGAATGATTACAAACCATTGTTTTACTTCCGGTTGATAACCGAGTTATGCAATCTGGTGGGTGTAGCAATTCCAAAGAATTGAACGAAACCAGTGAGCGTGGCGTCGTCGTCTAGGACTTGGCTTGGAATGATTACAAACCATTGTTTCATTTCCGGTTGATAACCGAGTTATGCAATCTGGTGGGTGTAGCAATTCCAAAGAATTGAACGAAACCAGGGAATTATTGAATGTTGTGAGACAGTCCGATGACCTGTTCGAGTACATTCGTTAGATAAAAGAATTGAATTATATTTCATGATCTCGTAAGTATGCGGTGAGACAGCCCGATGGCATGTCCGAATGTATTATTTGTTTCAGAGTTATTGAATGTTGTGAGACAGTCCCATGAACAGCTCGAATACATTCTTTAGATAAAAGAAATAAATTTATTTTGATTGATAATCTCGTAAATAGAAGTGCATTATTTGTTTGAGATGCAAGATTAAGGCGTAGGATTGGTAAAATAGTAGTAGATATATATAATAATATATTTTAATAGATTTAGGTACCTTGTGGGTCTAAATATGGCGTCGACTCTTGAGACGATTTTAAATTGTTCCCAGGCTTTTTTATTTTTCTCCTGATTCTCTTGTAGGTATTCCTCGGTTGACGATGATGTGTCCTTTTTGGCATTTTTGCCTTTTTAAAACTGTTCTTTTTTTTTAAAAGTTTAGATATGTGTTGAGTAGCAACGCACTATAATCGCGAATGACAAGTGGACAAATAAAGAGTTGCAAGAAAAAAAAACAACGCTTTACCACATTGTGAATACTTAATCAATATTAATTACAGGTACTAATCTCGAGGACGAGGCACGAAGTATAATGTTTATTTATCATTTTTCGGTATATTTTTTTCAAGATAAAAATGTAAGTTATGGTATTCAATGACAGTGTATCTTTAAAAGAAATCCTTTTAAAAACAGACAACCATAAAGAATACAAAATCCAAATTCAAATAATAATCCATATTTTGAACCTGTGCATAAGGCAATAAAAAAAATATTTTCTTATGTTACCTGTTTATTAGAAATTCTCTCGATAAACTGTTTATTTATTTCATATGTTAAGGTAAGAGAATAAAAGAGACAGTTCCATACACATTTAAATTTATGTATGAGATGCTAACGTACTTAGTAAAGTAAACTTGAAAAGCGGTCTGTGAACCTTGCCCTAAGACTTGTGTCCTTGACTTTGATTAAAGTTGATCCTTTGAGTTCATGACATCGTTATTAAAGAGATAGTTATAACTATGTCCTAGTAATATTAATAGCTAGATGGGTGTATGAAGAGAGGTTTATTAAAGAGGTGCGTGTTGATTGATTATCTGGGACAAATTAACGTCTACCTGGATAGTTCCTTGTGTGACCTTATGTCGTTCATGCTTGGGGGAGCGCGTGATATATCTACCGCGTGATACGGTAGAGAAGAAAAGAAGGGTTAGTGGCTAAATAATATTGCATGGGTTGAACTTCAAGGTTAAGCTGCACTTTTTGAGGTTGGGTCGTAGATGGGTGACCATCCATTACAAAATCAAACCCCTTCAAATCTGGGACAGTACGTTAAGCAATTGATTCCAGCTACTTTTGTTGACCTTTGAGTATTAGTACGAGCCAGAAAGTCGGACTTGTCAAGGAATATCGTGTCAATCAGTAATTACATATATTGTTTTTGGCCCTCTTAAATACCTAGGATCACATTTCCTCCAGACGCACGGCATCGGTCAATTTGGCAAAGCCTGTGGGAGGCCTATGTCCAGCAGTGGACGTTCTCAGCTTAAATGGCTGCCTATCCGATTCAGCAGATCGTTTTGCTTGCTCTTCACTGTTATGAACGATCCTTGTGTTCCCGATTATCTAAAAACTTATTTCACAGTGTTGGACAGTTCTCACTGTCGTGACCTTCGAACTTTAAAAACTCTACTCTTCCAATTTCCTTCACACCGCACCAGATTTTTTAACCGACTTCCCAAAAAGGAGGCGTTAATCAATTCTAGTATATTATATTTTTTTTATGTGTGTACCTCAGAACTTTTTACTAGGTGAACCGATTTTGATGATTCTTTTTTTTATTTGAAAGCTGGTGCTTTTCATGTGATCCAATTTAAATTTCATCAAGATCTGATGAAGAACTTCGGAGGTATACATCGGAACTCTTGAATAAATGACTCGGGATAGCCGCTAAAGCCTAGTCTGTTTATTGTTTAGTTGAGAAAGCGATGAACGGCAAAAAAAACTTTTTACAAAAAAATACAACCGACTTGCAAAAAAAATACAACCGACTCCCAAATAAAAAAACACTACAAAGTGAAAAATAACTTAAATTTCGGAAGACGGCGTCAAAAAACAAAGAAACGAAAACAGGAACTCCGACTTCCAAAATGAGGTTATTTTTTACTTTGTGGTGTTTTTTTATTTGGAAGTCGGTTGTAAGTACTTTTTTGTAAGAAGTATTTTTTTCTGTTCATCGCTTTCTAAACTATTAAGCTCTGGAACGCGCTACCCCTTGGCATTAAAAAGGTGAACGCAAATTCACTTTCAAAAGAAAAGTTTGTAACCACCTATTTCAATCAGATTAAATAGCTCTCATCTAGACAGAAGTCTAGTCATTGCAATTATTAATAGGTTTCTCGTTTTTAATTGGTATTTGTGTATTGGTATATACATTTTTGTATACAAGTTGTTAGTTTTAGATATTATTTTGTACCCTTTCACAATGTTTTCCTATTTAACCCAAAAGATGACTGGTAGAAAATGTTTTGTGGCATTATAAAGTCCACCTATGTACCACTATTGATAAATACCATGAAATTTAAATAAATAAATTGTGGAGGTCGGATAGGTAGTTTATATACATAGAGATACATAATACTGAATTCAACCGCATCCGGTTAGACTGAAAACCGTACTCAATATGGTACGGAAAAGGTAGGTATCTGATTATAACTAGGAAAGGTAACAAAAACTAACAATCATAAAATTCTTCAAAGATTAACCTTCCTTAAGTCCAATTATTCCAAGGACAACCACCTTTTTTTTCACTAAAGAGAAATGAAAAAACACTAGGTATTAGAAATTTTTAGACGCTCGCTAAAAGAATTTTGGGATTGCTATTTCTTTTCGACCTCTAAAATATGTCCCATTTTTATTCGCCTATTTACGCAAGCAATAAAAATAAGTTTTTATGATTTTATAAAAGGTCTAGGTTTATTAATTTATAAACATTTGAACTAGAAAGTCTTTGACCGAACGTCCTCTAGTGGATCAAGTGGCGTTTATATACGTCACGAAGCGTATGACGATTGACGTGTGGGTAGTTGGGTACACTGAACCATAGATCAAAAATGTATTCACTCAAAGTAGTCCTAGTATAAATGCCTACGGTATTATAACAACGTCAACACACAGCGAAGCTTACCCTAAACTTACATCGATGTTTCTTTCTTAAAATTAGCCCCACAAAGATGACACCGCACAAAAATCGTGCTCACTGAACAATAAAAACAAAGATGAAAGACCCTAACTTATCGGACAAACGTCGATCGGTGTTAGTCGGTGGTCGGCCCTCTTTCAAATCTCTCGTTCCTTCGCCATACAGTAAGAACTTTTCGATCGTTACGCCACCTATAGATTCTGAAAGCCTTCGCTCTGTGCTAGCTTTCAGCCAACTTTTCGACCTCTGGACATTTTAGCAGCGCATCGGAAAACGGAAAGAATTCGCTTCTACAGTAACATTAATCTATGGAAGGTTTTCTGACTGTATAAGTACCTACATAACATATGTCGTCTTACAAGTGAGTGTGTAGCGGTCATTGGACCTACCCGCCCGCTTCAAGTCAAGAGGACGAATAAAATAAATGAGGTAGCTAGACCAGCTTAACTTGAAAGTGCTCTAGCAAATATAAACAAAAGTAAGCAGTCGACACCGGCAAGAAACCGTAAATAATGTTTTTATTTAATAAAAACGTATTGGGATGGTGCAGCACTGGTTGTTTTGTATACTTTATATTTTCTACGACCTAGGTAATGCTTGAAATGGAGTCTTTGAGAAAATATGAAATCTTTGTCTGTTGAAGTTTAGAGCGTATTTTTTCGGATCAGACACATGTTGTGTTGTTTCTTTTATTGTGGCGGCTTTGGTAAATAACTATTAGTATTCAATAGTTCAGTAGTTATAGTTCTAAATAATCAATAATCATTACATTTTTGTACAAAATAAACGTTATAAATTAGCCGATATTTATTAAGTACGTCCAGAAGCAGAAATTCTAAACTAACTTTAACAAAATGATCGTGTGTTCTTTTCATCCGAATCACTTCATAACTTACATTGCTAACACGCAGTTCGATCAAAGCTTAGTCCTATTCTGTTGAAGAAAAGAGGCCAAATTATTTCTTCTTTTCTTGTCGATCGACTACTCTTATTCGACCAGTGGATATGTAGCTTTCTTGCACTAGTAGCACTAAGTCGCGGATAAATTTGAAAGAGAGTTACCGCAGCCCTGGGACAAGCAACTGAAGGAACAGGATTTCTATTCTTTTCCCATCAATGTTACTAGTATAGAATATTATTTTCCTGTATACAACAATTATTTTAGTTCCCTTTAGATTCCCGCCGGAAGATAACACTGAAGCGATCGGGATGCGGATAATACTATAAATATTTAATGAGCTAATCCATTATTTTGCCACAAGCAGAATATTTTCATTCAAAGTGTTACAATATTAATGTGTAAATGGAGCGTGAGATTAAATATTCAGTATAATCCAGATTTAAGCATTAGTTTTAGTGTTAGTGCTCGTTTTGAATTTAATAGCACTCACTAATAATAAAATTGTGATCTACAATTTATTTAATATGCTTTTACATTAACCTTCAATATAAATAATATTTAATCCACCCGGATATTTCAAGTAGCAGTCTAGAGTGTGTATTTGTACCCGGATATGAAAAAAGTATTCTTTTAGGTTCACCTCTACTCTGCCTAGCTGTCCTGCAATTACATGCGTCGTGTTAGATTGTGTGTTATTTTTATATGTACACTTGAAAATAAAATGACGAATAAAAAAATGAACATTTTTTATATGAGGAGTCATTAATTAGTTATATGACGTAATAATCGGTTGGCCTATAATTGTCTCAATTAGCTAATTGTATAATTAAAAACAACCGGTATCATTACGGACTTAGTATGGAAGGTCAGTAGAATGTAAAATAAATGATTTTATTTTGCTTGCTGTATCATCGTGATTGTTGTTATAAAATACATTGTTATGTGACATTAATATGACTTTGGTTGTAATTATTTTAATTATAATTATACCTTACTACAGCTAATTTAAGTGCGCATTTTTGTAGTTTCCATTATTATGTGCATTGTTCCTTCAAGGTCAATATTTTGGTACCAAGTACGAACTTAAGACGTACATACATAAATGTTGTTACCCACTGAACAAAAGCCGCTGTCATAATCCCAAAGGTCTCATACCAATATTGTGATGCTCCATAAAGCAACACCACAGACAGGTAGACATCCTATAATCTTACAGAGAAAACAACACAGGCCATTTCTTATCCAATAAACTCCGGAGTAAAATACTTAATTCTGTGACACAAGCTATACCTTGGCTCTACAGGGCCTCAAAACTCATTTTATACAACCAAAACATAACACAACTACATAAAACAGCCATTTCTTCACACCAGCGAAATATTTTTATGGCAACTTCACACGTTTTGACAAAATAAGCCTTCTTCAGGCCAGATGTGTCACGAAACTCACGAACGTATCTAGACATAAAAAATAATGCTGAAACCGTTCATACTCCAATATTAAAACGACACGGGAACGGAACGGAGGCGACGTGTGAAGTCGGCTTTACGTGTCAGCGTTTTGGAATAGGATTAACTGAATATTTTCAATGGTAATATGATTGGCATACCGCCGCAATTTTTGGTTATAGCCTGGTTGGAGTGCTGAGTAATTATCATTGTTATTACTGTAAATTAATACAATGAAGTTGTTGATATGCCACACAACTGACGCTATTAACTGTTATTCTCTGAATAACTCTGAAGACTAAATAAAATCATCATGTGTAAATTTCAATTTCAAAATCACTTATTCGTAAACAAGCATGTAAAAATATGGTACTATCCGTATTTTATATCCTCATAATTGTTTTATTTTGACAAACAAAATGCAAAATGATATGTTTTTAGTATTGTTATTTCTGTTAATTAATACAATGACGTTGTTGCTATGCCGCAAAAGTAACGCTATTCATTGTTAACTGTGATTCTGTGAATAGCTCTGACTACTAAATAAAATCATCATATGTAAAATTCAATTCCAAAATCATTTATTCGTAAACAAACATGTTACAACGTGGTACCTACTATCCGTTTTTATATCATCATAATTGTTTTATTTTGAGAAGCAAAATGCAGAATAATATGGTAGTATTATTGTTATTTCAGTTAATTAATACAATTAAGTTGTTGCTATGCCACACATCTAACGCTATTTATTGTTAACTGTGTTTTTGTAATAGCTCTGAAGACTAAATAAATGTCATGTGTTATATTCAATTTCAAAATCATTTAGTCGTCAACAGTAGAAATAACACGGTATCATCTGTACTTTATATCATCATAATAGTTTTATTTTGAAAAGCAAAATGGAAAATGATAAAAACAAATAAAAAAATTGGAAAACTACAAACAAGTCACTAATTGTCCTGCAAATGCTCAAAATCAGAATAACGGGTTTTTCTAAGCTTCCTGAGCTAGCCGAGAGTCTAACACGTCTTATAATTATGTAGAATATTTATTGTTTGTTTATGTATTTGTTATTGTGTAGTATATTTGATAACATGTTTAAAAAGCACTGACATTTTCATTCACATCCTATTTACAAGACGAATATAAATTGTCTTAAGGCTGCGAGTATTGAGATGATCGTAAGTCTCTTATTTGCTGCTATGTGAATTTAAACAGAATATGGTGCACATAAGGCTTATAATCATTATCACTTCGTAGTAGAGTAGTCTTTTCTTTTATTTTAATAGACGTCACAATATATTTTTAGTCTTATTAACGAGTCCGCGCCGAGTTTCCTTCATGATTCAAGTATTTTTAAATATAGATATCCAATACAAGAAAAGTAATCTTCTTTTTGTATCATGTACCAGTCCGTTAACCCGTGATCAAAAGCTGTTAATGTGCTTTATTTATATCTTCTAATGTAGACGGCAACTGCAATCAACGGTCGCGGTCAGTTGGTAAACCCTAAGCTAATCTTGGCTCTTGCAAACCTGCTTTTATTGCGCGAGACCGTTATTTACTGACGTTTACCACTGCAGTTGAGACTTGCAGTTAAATTAAAGATCTAGACGGTTTGATCGAAGGATAAGCTATGCTTGACGAGCTCAGTCTGTGGATTGGTGATCATCCATTACATTTCAAGAATTCGTGACATCTTCGTATCTTTGAGAGCACTTTAAGCTGTTGTTTTGACTTTAGGTACGCTTTAGAAGACAAACAACCAGCCTTAACATGAGTTCACATAGCCGATTGCTCCATCTTTCCGTTTCAGAATGGTAGCCGACCCAATGTACAAGTAGTTGGAAAAACGATAGGCCGATGATATTGATTAACTACTAAAGATCAAAAGAAGAACTGCGATGTGCGACTTATGTAATTAAGCATAGATATCTGATGCGAGATAAGACCATGCATACATGGCAGCGTCTAGTAGATTCCTTTTTAAAGGAACTCACTTTTTTAGTCAGATAATTTTACTAATATTATAAATACGAAAGTTTGGATGGATGGACGTATGGTCTCAATACTCAATCACACCAGAACGGCTCAACGGATGTGGATGAAATTTGGTACAGAAATAAATTATATTCTGGAATAGCACATGCTTTATATCCAGGTATTATGTTCCTTGGGGATGATAAAATACTTTTCACACGGCCAAAGCCGCAGGCAGAATCTAGTCCTTTATACGTGTTTAGTCTACTCCTTGGTCTGATGTTTAAGTGTGACTGTGTTAAGGGGCAAGGTGTAACACCATTATTTATTGGACCCCTAAGTAATAAATCAGTTTGTAACAAAGAGCCAATTAATTGCACTTTTACTTAACAAAAGGTAAGACGACCTAACAAAACTAATTACATATATATCATTAAATAACGATTTATTTACTAAAATAAATTGCATCAAACAATGACTTTCGTAAATTAATTTTTAGAGTTTTGTTTTTTATAAAGAATTGTTAGAAATGGTTCGTTAAATTCTCACTAAACTTGTTCTACTAACACTATTACCAATATTGGTTTAGGATTCGTTTTGAATAACTATTTCTTTTCAAATCTTTTTACAAATACTTCAGAAATATCTAGATCTTCATATCTCCGAGGATTATTTACTTTAAATTCAAGTGTATCTTTTGTTACCATATTTAGGGAACCTGATGATTTTTGGGTATAGTAACCACCATCGAAAGAAGTTTAGTTACTAGTTAGATAGTTATCATCTACAGACGCCAAGTTCAAGACAGAAGTAGAGTCCAAGACACATTGTGTTTTAATCAATGTGGTTGTTCCGTTATTATTATTATTATATATTTTGTTTTTGAATTATTGACATTTCTGAGTATTATTATTTTGTTACTAATTTATTTTGACTTTTTATTTTGTATCTTTTTTTGACATCTTGTTTTATGATCTTTGACTACATTTTTTTATTATTTTTTGTATAATTGTTTAAATTTGTATGTTATCATGGATTGATTATTATTTGACATTTAACATTTGAATACTTAACTAATTGACATGTACAGTATAATTTAATTATTGAAATTGTGGAGATGCTTTTAATTGTTGATTTATTATGATGTTGATTCGGAAATGTGTATGTGTGTATTCTGACTCTTTTTCTTGTATTATTGGTCATTTTTATTGTATATTGCAAATCATATTTGTACGCCTCATAGCAAAACATAGATAGTCTCTTTAATGTTGTAACACCCCACACACTGCTGTGTAACCTATGTTTTACAAATAAAGTTCTGATTCTGATTCACATTTAAACGACCGTTGACACAAAACAATAATTATCATCCAAATCTTAAAAACTCCATTGATATTATTCCTTGAAAGAAGAGAGAAATTTTATACGATTTCGTTGTTTTGGATCTCTTTACCAGATGAAAGCTACTACGTCACAGGCCTGAAACCTCAGGCCAAATTAGTAAAAATTGGAAACAAAAATACTGCTTTAATGTGAAATATGCTTTAGCTCATTGCTGGTTAGTTTGGTCACTATGTCGAAAGACATTGATTAACCTTTGTACGTAAGTAAATAAAGACGTATTTATTCAATTTTATTGGTATTCTAATAGGTTTATTTGTTGAGCTGCGTATTGTGCAAAAAAGTCAAACAATTTGAACAAATACACATAAACACAGTTTTTTTTTATTTATTGGCCATCTTTTTGTTTCGCCTGTGGCTTCACATATCTAGTACCTTGCCCAAAGATGATCATTTACAGCCATGAAATTGTGAGGAATCACCATTTAAGAGGCACCTACTTGCCTTTTATAAGACTGGTAACAGATAACTACTTAGTTTTGGAAGGTAATTGAAATCCGAATGCTTATAAAATAATTGAAGATGTTTTTGTTAAGTTTTGGTTGTCACATGGGGTACAAGCCGCCTGAACAAAAGGCACGTTGTTGATTCAATACAAGGTTTCAAAGTAATTTTTGAACATTATTTATAGCTCTCTGACCCCCTCACAAAATGTTCATTTATCGAAAAAGAGGAAAAAATTGTTACTTTCTCTTCGAAGTCGGTGTCCATAACGAAAAAAATTGGTACCTACCAAAGACACCGACTTCGAAAAAGAAAGTACTTGAAAAGAAAGTTATTTTTCACTTTGTAGTGTTTTTAGTTGGAAGTCGGTAGTATTTTTTTTGTAAAAAAGATTTTTTATGAACTTATAATTCAAAATTACATTTTGATTATTATTTCTAGGTTAGGTAAACTTCATCTCTACAACCTCTCATGGCTGTCATAACTCTCACGATAAACGTCAAATATGTTAAAAAATTTATTATGCGCATAAATATAATATTATTATGATAACAAAAAACCTTTATACTATTCAGGGGTTTAATTTCCCAGCTTTCCTAAAAGGTAAATCTTATGCCCGGAGTTCCATACAAAAACGAAACGTCTCCTTTTTTATGAACTTTTCATGTGTATGGCTATTATAGACATCTTTAACGTAGTGGTCAAGTGCTTCGTTATATCTATAGCTATAAGAGTTTCTCTACTTAGCTTGTCCGAAACTCAAACATATAAAAAATTTAAATCAAAACGCTAAAAAGTGACTACGAAATAAAAAAGTAATTTAGAGCCAGGGACGAGACATACAAACATTCGCTCTGACTTTATTCTTACTAGTTAAGATTCCTTCAACGTTCGAGAGAATCTAGAATAAAATTATTCACGGACGAAAAGGACACCCAGAAGGTAGGTACCTACGAGTATAGTTATCAAGGAAACGAAATTCATTGTGATATTTTAATTTTATTGTGCAGATAATAAAAGATCAGTTGTAAAATAATTTACATTGACTCGCTAAGTAATGTGGTGTATGCATTGACCTTATATGTATAAAATTCGAAAGTGTTAAAAGACTTTTGTTGCGAGCAATGCTTTGAAGAAGTCGTAGTAGGTATAAGAATATGCTAGTATATAAAGGGCAATCAAAAAAAAAACTTTTGATAGATTAAGAGAGAAAAGGAGGGAGAGGTATTGTCAAACGGAACGCTTTTGCTGTCATTTATGCTTCCGTCTGTCTGTCCGTCGTCTGATACAAAATTCTGTTCCGAAGAATTTATTAACTTTCCCTTGACTTATAACTATTATAACTCGAAATTTGGTTATTTATTTATTTATTTATATTATTTTATAAATTTGGTTATTACGTATACTTTACTAACAAATACCAATATATTAATTTCTTTTACATAACCATAAATGTGCAAAGTCCGATACGCACTTGGGCGGTTTTTTTTACTATTGCTCATTATTATTTAGAAGTTTTCCTATTATATTTGGGGTCGGCGCAACCATCCAGAATGTCCCTTTCGCAAAATGTCCCCTAGTCGCAAAACGTCCCTTTCACAAAATGTTCCTTTCGCAAAATGTCCCCTAGTCGCAAAATGTACCTCTCGCTAAATGTTCCTTCGAACATTTGATTTAAATTTGTAATATTTGGGATGGATTTATCAATTAATAGAAACAACTTTAGCTCTGGTGCGCCCTCTGAACTGTATGTAGTATCTATCTATGTATATAAAAGCGAAAGGTCACTCACTCACCTATCTCGAAATATCGAAAACCGCTTGACGTACCTATAAATATGAAATTTGCCAGGGAGGTTTCTCAAATGACGTAAGCTCGCACTAAGAAGGGATTTTTGGAAATTCCACCCTTAAGGGGATAAAGTAGGGGTTGAATCTTTATGTGAAATTTCTTCGGTTTGGAAGGTAAAACATCTGAAATTGTTGAATCACGCTCTTTGTTAATAAAAAATGAACTTTTTTTTTTTCGTTAATTCTTTTCCTAAAGAAGTAAAAAGAGGGTTGAAAGTCTGTATGAAATCTTACAGTTTGTGAATTGGACACATGATTTTTTAGATTTATATTCTTGGTTGATAAAAATAATTCATGTATTTATTGGTTTTTGGAATAAGGGTTGAAAAATTAACTTTTTTGCAAAAGGGACATTTTGCAACAGGGACATTTTGCGAAAGGAACATTTTGCGAAAGGGACATTTTGCGACTAGGGGACATTTTTCGAAAGGGACAATCTGCGACGAAACCATCTCAGTAATCACCCCCATTCTTATCAAGTCATCTTTCTCATACTCGTAGTACATTCATCAACTCTTTGGTCTTCCCATAACTGGGATCTAACGTTCATAGGTAGTTTTGAGAAAACCCTACCTGAATAGTAGGCTCTTGAGATATTGTTCTGAGCTATGCGAATTATTCCTACGAGCTGCAACTTGGCTAGAAGCATACTATATACACCAAAGTGCTGAGCTATACAATACATAGAAACGTCCGACAGCATCCAAATTTTCTATAAACACCGATCATCACGATATCGTTGAGAAAACACTTGCTCTCCCAAATATTCAAAGCAAGCCACTGTTTATTTATGTTTACTTTTTTATTTACGTACTTTTATGACATGAAAAGTATGACAACCCAGCTTATTTAGCTACCTCATAATTTTCTTACAATCGGAATTCCTACGAAGCTAAATACAGTATTAATTTAGCCCCTTCAAAGCAGTGAGTATAGCCATTTGAAATTCAATTCAGCGTCTCAAATTGGGTTCCGTGTTTGGACTTGAATGCTGATCAGTACAGTTTTGTTTGTTAATTAATGTCGCGTGTGCTTTGGAACTGACAAAATGTTTTATGCGGCCTGTGCTATATAGATAATAAATTATCTGGGCACTGGTCACCTTTTTTGGTCTACTGACAAGTGAGGTATAAGTAACAATGTATTTTGTTTTCTTTGCGTGGGTCACAGAAAAGTAAAAAGAGAATCGATGATACTGTTTTGTATACAGTAGTCCGAGGTTTTACACAAAGTGACATTCTATCACCGATAACGATTGTCAAGAAGTCCGAAATGTCACGTGGTTAATTCCACTCCTTCTCCATAAAACTGGCACGATGGTAGTAAGTGCCCACGATGGTTCCGCCGTCCAAATCCAAATTGCCTCACTCGCAGTTCATTGTCATCTCGTTTACCCAGTTTCGCGTTGAAGTCCCCCATGACCACGGTGAAGTGAGTTTTATGACCATGCATGTCTCAGGAAATGTGCTGATACATGGTCACTACTTCGTCGTCGGGGTGTGCCGAGGTCGGGGCATAGACCTGTATGACCTTCAGCGAATACCTTGAGGATATTCTGAGTATAAGGTACGCCACCCTGGTCGACACACTCTCGATCCTCTCTACGTTGGCCACAAGGGACTTGTGTACGATAAACCCGATACCACCCTGGGACTGCCGGTCATCCTCTCGGAAGTAGTGCAGGTTACCGGCTTTAAGGATTATCGAGTCTCGATACTCCATCGTAACCCGCTCAATTCTTCCTTGAGTTCGATAATCTTCTCGTCGGTCCGGAGTGTACGCGTGTTAAATGTTGCCAAGGTCAGTCATCGGTTTGTATTCTGGAAGCCGAAACCCGTCTGGGAATCCTTCGCACCCCTTGCCACGTCGTAACCTCGATCGCTATTGTAGTCGAGGGTAGACGGGCTGCTGATGCTGGGGCCATTTCCTTGTTGCGCTATTCATCGGTTTGGGGGGGTTTGCCGTAATCGCCACGCTTGGCAGGTGAGTTGGAGATCGCTGTTTATTATTAAGTGCACAGAAAACGCTGCTGCTTATTCTCTGGTATTTTCCTTAGACACCTCTTACGACACCCACGGGAAGATATGGAATGGTGAAATTCTTTACGTCCGACAACAAACGGAACAAGTCCAAGATAATACTCAGATACAATCAATTTTCTGAATGAAAACATACATCCTTGTTTGGTGTGACAATAATATATCAGCCTATATAATTACCAGGTAAAACTCTTTATAAACGAGGCAATATTAGCAGTTTATGTATTAAACCCTCGATCGAACTGCCTAACAAGTGCTTCTTCAAGCAAATTTACATTATTATTATTACCTTAAAATCCTAATCGCTACAGAATTTCCCTAACGGAAATATATTTTGACTTGTTATTATTATTCAGAAAAAAGGAAAGGTCGGGTGTGCTGCCGTCCAATTTAGAGAAGCACTCAAGTTGTTTTCCTTTTGTGTGTTGTAGTAAGTATTTGCTGCTACGAACAGAAACTTACCCTTCCCAACGTAAGAGTTTGTTTGGATTTTTCTACGTAATGAAAGTTTTCGTAGAAAAATCGGAGCCGCTCAAAAATGTAAGAAGTAGGTACACATCGAATAAAATATTAAGTTTTGGGAGTTTGATGACGATCGTTTAGTTTGAAAATAATGTACAACTGTTTGTCCCCATTCAAGTGAATACCTATAATACTAAACAGCATGATAAATACTGAACTAATTTATTTATGCATTCTTCTAGTCATGATTTCTAGTAGTCAAAATTAAAATAATCCATTTATTAATTTATTTTGCGGGCTGAGTCAACCGCGTCCGTAGGAGAGTTACCCCTTTTGTTTTACCCTACATGTGGTCCCCGGGTGGTGCTAATCAGGTGACATTAACTGGTGGTAGGTTTCAGCCGAAGGCTCGCGACCACCTTTTGGCAGTGACGTACCGCCAAGCGGTCTAGCCGTGTCTTCCTCGCGCTGTATTGGGCAAATATAGTCGCGGAGGGTAGCGGGAACCGAGGCATGGTGTCCCACTGGCCGACCGCAGGTAGTTGGCAGCCCAAGTAGTATGCCAGCCACACACGAAAGGCTGCCCTGACTTCTGTCGAAAAATTCCGGAATGCACCATCCTGCTGGTGGGGACCAGATGATAGGGACATCTTGGGGGAGGTTTGGGCGTCCCCGCAGTCTTCGGAGTAGTGTCCCAATGATGGCGTCCTTTCAGTGCGTGTCTGTAGGTTAGTAGCGTGGAACCTCATCTCACTTCCTTCTCCTCTCCTTTCATTCTTTTAAGAAAGACTGCTAAGAAAATAAATTTGGAGTAAAACAGCGGCTGCACCCCAGCACAATTTTAAACAACGCGCGTACACACCGCAGATACACTATGCCCGAGACGACACTTGATATCGGCGTTTCTTACGGAAAACTGCAGGTTCTCAGTGTTGTGGACTCTGGCGGACACAGGGCTAGATAAAATCTTATCTTCGCCTGAGACTACCGTTCGCACAGCGAAGATCAGGAGACAATCAGATTCACAGAGTAGCTCAATGAGGCTATTGTTGCGGCACAGCAGCGGTACCCTTTTGCCCAATTAGTGCTACTGGGGGACTTCAATGCCCACCACCAGGAGTGGCTCCTCCCATACTAGTGCCATACTTCTGCTGACAAAAGATCCAGACCGATACTCAGAGTCGATTGCCCGATACTTTTGGGTAGATCCGACCACCGTCTGGTGAAGTCGGTGTCCGTCTACTCCCCGCCCGATCCCAGCCCAAGAGGCACCCGGCGGGTATGGCGGTACAAGTCAGCAGATTGGGATGGGATGCGATCCTACCCTCGTTTTGGTCCCTGGCTAAGTCAGTTGGATCAAACTTCCAAAACCTGACGGTCCACTCCGCTGAGGAGAAGGCAAACTTATTTGCCTCCCTTTTTGAGGAATCTTTGAATCTGAATTTTAATGAATTCAGATCCTCCTTCTTCTGATGGATGTGTGACGAGTATGTCAAATATTCGCATCAAAGGACGTGCGTAGGGTGCTGCGTAGCCTTGATGTGAAAACGAGTGGCCCGGACGGAATACCAGCAATTGTACTGGGGAGCTTCTAGCGTGTGCCATTCACATCTGGAGTCTGGCACGAAAGCCTCGTTGGTAAGCTTCCTTCCTTCGGACTGCCTAGTGGTCTGTGTGATTGAATTGCGGCCTTCCTGAGGGATCGTTCTATCCGAGTGGTTATCGATGGCTGCTCGTCCAGTCAGTTAGATATCAACGCCTGAGTCCCTCAAGGGACAATGTTCTCTGCAACATTATTCTTGCTGCACATTAATGATGAGACGACAGCAATGTTGCTGAGAGATACGTGTCCAGCGCACGGACTACTGGGCCTCAGATTCGGTCTCTCCGGGAGGCCGTTGAACGCTTGAATCTATCCTTGAAGGCGGTCTCCAAATAGGATGACGCCAATCTGGTAAGTTTCAATGATACTAAGACCCAAACGTGTCTTTTTTCTGCTAAAAAGAGCCAATCTCACCCGGCCCCATCTTTCCGTGGTGTAACCGTGGCGTTAACGGACCATCTCGAACTTCTTGGTGTTGTCAAGAGTGAATAGGTTACTCCTAGGCAAGCGTGCTTCACGGAAGACCACATCATCGCTTACTATCAGGTGAGATAGTGGTCAAACGCGAGTATCTAATTATAAAAAAAAACCTCAAACTCGATTCAATAGGCAACTCAAAAACAAACAAATAAGAGTTACCGAAACTCTTTTACCTCCATCAAACCTACTTATAGAGACCAACGCCATTTTGATGTCAAAAGGAAAGTTATGATAGTATGTATAACCAGATTGTCAAATACTATTTGCCTGAGGATGAAGTCACAGGAGACAAAAGTTATGTCGAGATAATAAAGTTACTACATAGTTCCGACTAAACGGAATTGCAATCATACATGGATATTATGAAATTAAGAAGTTAGATATTCTAACGACATACATACGGGGATATAACGTCTATAACAACAAATTTATTGGTATAAAACCAATTAATTATTAAAAAAAATCTATTCTATTTCTTTTCTAATTTATATTTTAATTTTAATGTTTTTCCATTGTTTAAACTAATCATAGCATGTTTAGAAATTTTTCATAAATAAGGAACGAAACAGTGTTTATAACAATTCAGGATGGTAAACAAAGGTATGTATGAGTTACCAAAATGTTCATACAGGCATCTGTAATAGAGAACTCTATTTGACTTAATCTATATATTTTATAAGTATATATTATATATTTATATATAATATTATAAAGCTGAAGAGTTTGTTTGTTTGAACGCGCTAATCACAGGAACTACTGGTTACAATTGAAAAAATCTTTTTGTGTTGGATAGTTCATTTATCGAGGAAGGATATAAGCTATATAACATCACGCTACAACCAAAAGGAGCAAAGCATAAATGAAAAATGTTGCAAAACGGAAAAAATAATCCTTTTTGAGAGTTTCCGTTGCGTGCGCTGCGTAAACGGTTTAAGTTACGCAAATATCATGTATGATAGAAATGTTCCTCTTTAAAAATACTTAAAAAAATCCCGCAACAGCATTTGTCTTTCTTATAAGATTGACTCAATATAACCTTTTTTTATCGTTATCAATGTTTTCCATTTGCGAAGGAGTTTTATCAACATCTATACTAGTATTATAAAGCTGAAGAGTTGTTTGTTTGTTTGTAGTGTGGGTAGGTAGTAGTAGGTAGATAGACAGCCAATGGACAGGAGCGAAGCCGCGGGGGTCAGCTAGTGTGTAGTAATATTGCGCAAAGGAGCCAGGAATATTAAAAGCTCCGATATAGAAGCCGATGAAATACTGTTAATATAAAAAGGTTTGCAATAAAATACTTCAGCGTTCACTCAGGGAGTCTATAACTGGAAGAGAATTTTCAAAGCTTTGATAACTAACTGTAAACAAAATAAAAAAATTAGTTACTGCAAGGAAAGAAGAAATTGTAGAGTATGTACTCTACAATTTCTTCTAAAACTAAACTTGTATAAAAAGATTTTATGGAACGCTAACAGATTTAAGCTTATTTTCAAACTTAGAAAACATATATTATTATTGCAAGCTTCACACTTATGGGATTGAATTGATGAATAAAACAGGTTTGCTTTAAACCTGGAATTGGTAAGGATTACTACTCCCAATTCAAAGTTGGAATGGTATTTGTGTATTGAAATAAATAAGTATAGGTACTTTTGTTGTAAACCAAGCATAACTGCTAAAAACATTGCTAGAAAATTAACATTTTCGGTTACTAGGTAAAATGTATGAAGCTGGTTTAACACTTCACGGAGTTTTAAGTTTTAAATATATAACGTACCAACGTCTCTCAAATAATACCACAAGAGGTCGAATTTCCGTCCAAAAATAGCCCGTAAATCATAAAACTTATGAAGCTGAAATTTTACACGCAAGTAGCCTTTGCCCCTAAATGCACGCTTGATTAAGTACGTCGAATGCCTCTCATCTTTATGGTTTACTGTGGAATCGGATACCCATAAATTGTAGCTATATTATAATTGGCACTTTATCACCACTGTGGTTTATTTTCAACGTTATTTATTTAGACTTCATGCACAAAAGGTACAAAGGCGGATTTAATGCCTTAGGCATTCTCTACCAGTCAACCAAGGGTGGTGAAGAAATAACATGACAGGTGCATAGTTCCTCAAAACGAAAATAAGGAATCCTTATAGGATCACTTTGTTGTCTGTCCGTGTGTCAAGATCTTATTCTCTATCTAGAAAGTCTGGTGGAATAAAGTTAAAATTAATATCATAAACTCAAGTCTGCAACCCTTCCCACCCGGTGGGTTCCCGCATTAAAGTGGCGGGGGCGCTCATTAGCCGTGGCTTACATGGTCACCCACGGTGAAGCGGAACCCGAGGAGGGGCCGTTCGTCAGGGCTTTTGCCGATAACTCGACGACGTAGCGGCCAATAGGTAGGTTATGGCGCCGCCTGGGCGATACCGCAACTGAGGCGGGCCGCGATGTCATATGGGGCCTCCCATACGCATACGATATCGTGGCTGAGGGTTTGAGGCTGTGGTGGGAGAGGAGTGCCAGTATTGCGGTACGCCACTCTCCCTACCTTCCGCGGCCTGGACGTGGTCGCCACCGTCTGATGGCTGTCGCGATGGGGCCGCAGGGGAGGAGGAGTGTCAGTATAGCATTGGCCGCTCTCCAAATTTCCTGTGACTGAAAAATGGTATGTGGCGGGGCCATTGACCTTGACCAGTTAAAGATGACCAAGGGTGCCATATATGGGGTCGTCTGGCGCCCATGTGCTGGTTTTGTCTCTGGGGTGGTCACGGCGTAGAGTGTGTTCTGGTGCGCCGGTGATGGGTGGTACTCCCCAGAGGAGGGTCCGGCGACGGACAGCTGCGGTGGGTTCGCGGTGAGTGCTAACGCGTGCCCGTGTTCCCAGCATAAGCAGCACAGGAGGACACCGTGGAGTTTTAGTGGGTTGGAGTCCCACATAACTGCACTATGTCCCCGTTGTTTTGTTTTTTTTGCTTGGAGTAGTGCTCATGCATACCGTGATAGTGCATTATGCATGAGCACTACACCAAGCAAAAAAAAAGGCTGCAACCCCTTGGAGCCCCTCTTCAATTTTCAATTTCTGCAATCAAACTTCTAGACCAACGCAATCAAAAGATCCCCCGTTTATGTCGGCAATTTGACGAATCGCAAGGGAAACCAAACCTACAGGTTACTTTCCGTTGACCTATAATCATGAAATTTGGCAAAAAGCTGTATCTTGTAGGACTAGTAAAAGAAACAATCTAAAAACTGTAAATTGGTACATAAATATAAAATAAATTAGTTACTTATTTGCAATTGGTAAACTGACCGCGACTTATGTCGCTCTACGATGACAACAGTTTTCCAACGGCAAAGTTAATTTTGTCCCTCAATCCAGTTTATCTTTTCGATAGAGCAGTGTTTTTTTTATTATTGAGTGGCTCGCGCTTAACCATTATCTCACCTGATGGTAAGCAATGATATGGTCGAACGTATAACACGCTAGCCTAGAAGAAACATATTCACTCTTGACTTAAAAACCCCGAGGTTGTAATCGTAGCTATCGGGAAACACAGACTCCGGCAGGGAATTCCACTCGTTAGCTGTACGCATAATGAAGGTATTTCCAAAACGTTTAGTGCGTATGGTGGGATGTCCACTATGTACCTATGGCGCATCGCCGTATGTCTTGTAGTCCGATAAAGAAACGGGCTAGGCGGAATCAGATCATGTAGTTCCATCGCACACTCCCCGAAATGTAACCAATAAAAAACCGGCAAGCTGGCAACTCGGCGACGATGTAAAAGGCTCTGGAGATTTGACTCAACCAGTGCGTCATTCTCTTGGCCCTTTTTTCGATCGACTCCAATGCATCAAGCTGGTACTTGGCAGATCCGTCCCCGAGATGAGAACAGTATTCCATGCAAGATCGAACTTGCGCTTGATACAAATTAAGCAGCTGTTCTAGCGTGAAGCACCGTCACCTTTGTAAGGTTCCCCAACTTTTTGGCAGCCAGTCGAGCTTTTGCCTCAATGACTGGGCCGAAATTGAGTGTCGATGTCAACGTTACGCCAAGAAGCTCAAGATGATCCGTTATTGGTACGGTTACACCTCGGCAAGATGGAGCCGGATGACATTGGCTCTTTTAGCGAAGAAAAGACTCACCTGTATTTTAGCGGCATTGAACTTGACCAGATTAGCATCGCCCCATTCGGAAACTGCCTGCAAGGACAAGCTCAAGCGTTCCACCATGGCCTCACGTAGAGACCGGACCTGAGGCCCAGTAGCCCGTGCGTTGGACAAATATCTCTCAGCAATGCTATGCAATGTTCAGTAGTTTCATTGTTTATGAACTTTAGTAATGTCACCTTATTATTTTGGTATTTATTAGCAGATTGGCACCGAGGGTTCTGTTTGTACGGGACCCTCGGTGCGCAAGACCGACTCGCACTTGACTGTTTTTTTTACACTTATGGAAGAGTTACTAAAGTGTTTTCTAACAGTCAATTTAGATAAAAGGACAAAATGATAATGTATCAAAACAACCAGCGCATAATTTAAGTGCAATTTTTTTATCCTATATTTAAATCATTCAATTTAAACACCTCCATTTTACCATCTCATAATTATCATGTGTAAGTCCCTGAATTGATTCGAAGAATTCGTTACGAAAACAGCTATAAGCGACCTTGCATAATATTGACACTTTCTCCAACTACTAGGAAATATCTGCAAATGACCCCAATACTCTAACCAGTAATTAGTTAAAGTTCATTTCCTTGAATGACAATAAGAGTTCCTGATCCTTATCCTGAAGACATAATCAACCTACTTACAACTATAACTACTAGCTAAACCTATTTGTGTCACAAAAACTTTGGATATTATTTAACAAGTCCTGAGACGATCCAAGAATATTTTACTGTAATTTGTAAGTTTTGTAACCGCTAAGCAGCTAAGATGTACTTGAACGGAGCTTTCTTTTTTTTGGGTGGAGAAATGCACTACCACGGGGAGATAGTGCAGTTATGTGGGACTCTAACCCACTAAAACTCCACGGTGTCCTCCTGTGCCGCTTACGGCGCGAACCCGTCGCGGCTGTCCGGTACACCAGAACACACTGTACGCCGTGACCACCCCGGGGACCAAACCAGCACATGGGCGCCAGACGACCGTGTGTATGGCTATTGCTACGTCGTTGGCTTAATCGGCAAAAGCTCTGAAGAGCGGCCCCACCACGGGTTCCTCTTCGCTTCACCGTGGGTTACCAAGCCACGGCTACTGAGCCCCCCACCTCGACAATGCGGGAACCCACCGGGGGGGCCTTGAACAGGGCTGACAAACTCTAATGGGAGAAAAGCCTTAGGGCTGTTTCAATTTAGACGTTTGGTGCGGGGCTGCTTGCACAGTAGTAAGTGAATCTTCCTTTTAAGAAACTGCAATATTTATACTTTTATTTATTATTGTTTTAAGTGTAATTTATTAGGGTGAATAATTAAGGTCGCATTCGCGCTTAGTCCCCGCGGCCATCTGCCTGGCCAACCGTAGATAATTATCCTTGACTTTTTTGTATATTTGTACGTCGTACAATCCAAATATCCATTTTTGTGGCCATAAAGTGAACCGGCAGATTTTACTAAACAAGGTAGGGGTAACACCGCACCGCGGTCATATTAACTTTGACCAGAAATTATAATATAATTCATATTTACTATGAATTCAAATGTCATTAAGGATTAATTGGTTTTCGGTAAGAGTAGCTTTGATGTCATTTGCAACCACTTTATCATTCCATTCATCATTAAATAGTATTTGCATATTCCATAGCATCAATTTCATAATAATTATATTAGAAATTTATTATTAGGAATTATTCTCATATCGCTTTTGCGTAAAAGCTGTCGATAAAAGCTATTTCTATACTGTTATTTAATACCTTGTATTGTTGGGTAAAAGGTATCTTTGTACTGATATTATATGGAGCGGAAAAGAGATTATTCTTAGTAAGGGGATAAACTGGCACATCTCTATTATGTTGTCCTCACTTTGTATCATAAAATTATTGTTGCTTAGTAACTATATGCTTTAATGTCCTTCCAGGAATATCATATTTTTCTCCTTATTATTTTGTTATTTTGAATGATTATGATTATTTGTCATTCCTTTTGTGCCATAACTACCTTTTGTTAGCGGCTTGGCCCGCGTCATCACCGTTGCCCTAATCATAATTTATTGAAGGTTACTTTATTTTTTTATTAAAACGTTATGTAATTTATAATTGTTGGATATTGGTCGATTATTCGCAGATTAAAATTAATATAATGATTTTAAATGCTTATATATTACGATAAAAAATAATAGGGGTCGGCGAAATCTTTAGTATAGGTTCAGTTATAAAAAATATGTTAATGAGATCAATTATAGTTGATTACCAAGGTTAAAAAAAGTTAGTTTTTCACAAACTTTTTGGATTAATTACATTATAAAAACTTGACACAATATCAAAAATAGTTATTTTGTATGTAAATAATAATAAAAACAAAAACTGTTACTGATCTGGGAATCGAACCCTCCTCACGCGCACTAATGTTGACTGTACCTTGTACTTAGTACTTACCAAGGTCAGTTTTGGATAGGTTTGACCATCCAAAGGCTGACCTCGGTAAGTGTTGCTTACCCTGGCGGGTTTAGCCATACAAATACAAACACACCATAAAATGTGGTCACCCATCCAAAGACTAACCTTGGTAAGTGTTGCTTAACCTGTGCTGGGTCACCTATCCAAAAACAAGTAAGTACACCAAAAAAAACGTGGTTACCCATCCAAAAACCGTCCTTGGTGAGGTTTGCTTAACTTGGCGGCTACACCAACCCAGCCGCTCAAGATAAAATACTATTTAAAGTTACTGATTACGTTATAAAAGTGAATGAAGTGAATGAATACCAGCTAGGGTAGCCAAACAAAATAAATTAATGCCGATTATTCAATGTAACAAGCGATTACGTAATTTTTCGTTAATTCAGTGTTGAGAAACCCACTGACAACTGAGGGCTGGCTAATTTGTGACAAATTATCAGCAGATTTAAGATGTGACATCGACTTCAGAAACCGGCCCTAAATGCCTGCATTTGCTAAAAGTCGACCTTAGGATGGTACAGAGATAAAATATGGCTGTTGCAACTGAAAAAACAAATAGAGAAAAAGAGACATAAAACCATTTAATAGATATAAATATACACATGAAGTAGCACAGAATGTTTCTAACCATATTTACGTTATCTCAACAGTCACCTCCTGTCTCGTATAACCTTAATCACAATCTACCCATATTTCCAATGTATGTAACCTTACAGGTCCATCCATTTTCATACTCAAAACCTCTAAGTCAAAACACTTGAATGAAATGCTTAACAAATTGAAGTAGGTTTCTACATTGAATTCGAATTACTTAAAATGCGCTGTTTTAGGGGCCCAGGTGGAGTGTATCCTACATAAGTGCGTCTAGAATCCGAGCCTCAAGATACTCTTGAACAATCTCGCATCACTGATAACGGTCTCACGAGAGGCCCGTCTTTGTATTGTAACCAGATTTAACAGCAAAAGTCAACAGAATGAAAATTTAATACAATGATTTATTCAAATACGAGTAAGTAAGAGCTATTGGCTAATTTGATTAGTGATAAATAATGGAACCCTTTTTTAAATTAAATCAAGTTTCAAAAATCTTCAAAGACACGTATTTTAATCACTTTAAACTTTATTTTTGCTATAAAGAACATAGCATTTTTGGAAATTTGCCATTATTTTCGTTATTTTAACAGAAAGGCGTTCACTGTTGTATAAATTAGCCTACTCCAAGTGTCACCACATAATCGGTCCTGTACTTCGCAAATCCAGCGGTCTGATGCATCCTTTACTAGATCATCGATCCATCTTAAGGAAGGCCTTCCAATTAATTGGAACACGCAGCGTACGTTATTAAGCATAACTATTGCTGTATACATTTAATTTTATATTATTTATAATAATTTTATACATTATCAAACGGCATTATTCTCGATGAAACCATCTCATCAATCCCGTTTTAAATTACCAATTAGTTACCAGTAAGTTCCACTCAATATTATTAACTTTTGTTGATATTATAATGAATACAGCTGTCATTCAACAGAGCTGGTGCTAAATATTTATTTTTAATAAACTGATGAACGTTTTCATTCAACCGATTTTTTATCAGAATACTGTAAACATTGTCATTTATGAAAACAATAAAATGTTCATCGTCTTGAAACAGAAGCTTTTTGGAACGATTGAGTAGTTTGATGAATTTGAGGTTTAAATCTTTCTTAAATAAAATATTGGTTTTGGTATAAACGGTAAAAAAACGAGAGTTATCTTGGGACACCTAGTTGCAACGAAGTCCTTTCCTACAGCTAAAATAAAAATTAAATTATGTCATATTAATTTCAACTTCCAGTCGTGACAGAGAAAAACCTTTTGACACACGGACATGCAGACAGACAACGAAGTGAGCCTACAATTTTCCTTATTTTCCTTTTGAGGAACGTAACCCTGAAGTGCTGAAAAGAAAAACTGATGGATGATATTCGCTGTGATATCATTTTTCGATCGCTGGTTGCCGGGAAACGTCTGGGGAATCCTAAAAAGATCGTTGACTTATTAAACTTGGGTAAACTTTTATTATGTGCAACTTAAGTAAACTTTTATTAAGGAAAGGATATTTTGCATATAAACCGGGATAAAAAAGAGAATATAGAACAAATTTCCCAGTCGTGACATGATTAAATACCTATTCGTATTTATTTGATGACATTTTTCCCTAATAACGTTAAGATTAACAAATAATAGTACCTAGTTTATGCAACGGTCATATAATAGGGGTTATTAAAACACGAGTGTGATAATAGTATTACACGAGTGTGAATACCTAATTATATGCCGTTGCATACACTATTTTATCTTCACTCATACAGTAGAAATAAAACAAAAGTTGGAACGAAAAAAATATGTACTATGGTGGGAAATTTGGATTCTCACTGCGCAGTGCGCGCATCCATAGGCAATGACACTATTTTTCTACATTAAGTTAATGAGCCCATACTCGCCAATAAATTTTTAATTTGTAGTATGCTATAAAAATTAAAAAGTTATATTTCACCGGAATGGCTTTTTTTAAATTTTTCCTATCCACGAAAAAAAAGTATGTATTTATACAATATGTTTTGAATTCATATTTGGAACATTACGTAGAGAGTGTAGATAAAGGAATTTATTTTGCGTCGTCGCGTCGTTGGTATTATGATCGCAAGAGCTACTATTGTATTTTTCCAATTGGAATTTATCAGTAGCAATCCGGAGTCTAGACTTATGCCCGGTTGATGTCAATAGTCTCGGCCACCAATAGATGGGACTTAAACAATACTGGCAAAATGTGTATGTAATGTAGATGCCTCTGATTAATCCTTCCAGGGATACAGGCGTGATATTAAGTTATGAAAACTTATTCATATTAGTTTCGAATCGAAGGACTTCACTCGAGCTACTGTATAGTTACCTGATTACACTATTTTTTGCCTGGTTTATTTTCAAAACATTCCATTGCCTGGCCTGTATTCAAGAAACCCATTCACGACTCAAACACAAAGCTGACCACACCTGTTGCTGTTAAGTCGGAGCCAACTGTTCAGTCGGGGCCAACTGTATAGCGAGGGCTGAATATATGGTTGGAAGCCGACCGTTTAGTTGGGGTCGACCAAGTGATTTGTGGAGTTGGCTGGCTGCACTGCGACCTTCCGAGTGGACGGCCTTCTGATTTTTTATTCTTTTATTTTGTTCTTCCACCCTTAACTTGAAATAGTTGATAATATTCTATAAAAGGAAGTTTGACGAGGCAACTGAACCAACGACTCTATATATAACTATAAACATATAACCTTTACCTAATTTACTGTACAATCTTTTTATTGTGACGTGTTTTGGGGAGTACTGCAGAATAAACCACCTTTAAACTGGTATTTGGCGCTTTATTATTCCCAAACCGATCCTAGTTTACATTGGACAATGTAACGTAAGATTGGTTCGGGAACAATATTGATTGTAAAAAGCTTAATTGGCAGTGGGCAGGGCTCTTGCTCGCGGAAAGGATGACCGCTATAGCCGAAAAGTTGTGGTGTTGCTACCGACCGGAAGACGTACCGTTGGAAGGACTCTATCTATGTGGAACGACGACCTGGTCAAGGCTGCGGAAGTTCTGTGGATGCGAAGGACCGATCAGTGTGGCGACGCTTGGAGGATGTCTAAGTCCAGCAGTGGACGTCTTTTTACTGAAATGACATGAGGAAGCTAGTTTTCAAACCATTTTAGCTAGGCTTGGTTGTCTGTGTTTATCTACTTATTAAAAATATTAATTTCAAAGAATAGTACCTTATATCCAGCGCCAACAATTTGCCAGCCGATACGCAATTTTTGAGATTCAAAACCTAATTATGATACGTCTTTATATTAAACCGAAAAATTATTGAAACAAGTACCTCGTTAGCATAAAATTATCATAAATATTTTAGAATCGCTCATAGAAAGTTCAACAAGTTTCTAAACCTGAAATGGATAACTGCACCAAATAACTAGAGGCCACCAAAGAACGAAGACTACTTCTACTCTTATTATACTATAATAAACGTTAAAGTTTGTGAGGATAGATGGATGGATGTTTGTTACTCTTTCACGCAAAAACTACTGAACGATTTTAATGAAACTTTACAGAAATATATATATTGAGAGACACTTTATAGATATTGGGCGAAATACTAATACCAGGCGGGCGAAAGCTAGTACATTACAAACGTACCATAACATCACCCCTGTATTCACTAGAGTGTAAATAAAAAACATGTCAATGGATTCAATTACAAATTGCCAAGATACAAAAACAATTATCTTCGTAAAAACACGTAGTGTATTTTTATTTGTTTTCTTTTAATTTTTTAAAACATTTTATTATCTTTTTTGTGTATTTTAATCTATTAAATTGTATTATTATGTTTTTTATTTGTTTACATTCTTATTTAAATATATTTATTTATTCTATATAAAAAAAAATGTTTTTATTGTTACTCATACATTGCAATACATAGTTAGAGGCAATTGCTTATTAAAAAGTAGCAAATCAGAATTCGAACATAGAGAGGAAAATAGATACCCGATGAATATACTAATATCACTTTACATTAACTGTAAATTCATGGTATTTCAAAAGAAAGATAATTTAAGGACGATTAGAGAATTACTTACTCAGCAGTCTATCTCGTTCCCACATAGTTAAACTTTTAATGAATATTTCAGACGAAACGTAGAAAACGCGAGACACAATCTCATTACCCTGGCATCATATGAAAATAGCTGGTGCCACAAAATGAGGCAATTAGTTTTAAAATTTGTGGGCACATAAGACTAAATTAAGTGTAGAACTCAGAAGATTTTGAGCCATCAGTGGTGGTGACGTGCCTCACGTTTAATTAGATGGAAAATTAAATAATTTTCCTTGAAGATTTTAGGAGATACAAAGTAGTTTCCAAGTTAATTACAAAATAAACTAAAATATATCTAGCGCGTTTAAGATTACCAGATGCATCATCAGCCTTTTCATGTTTTCATGGCTGTGACACAGGCCTTCTCACTGTGAGAGGGAATGGGCCGTTATCCACCACGCGGTCCCAGCGCGGGTTGGTGGATGTCACATGTCTTCAAATTTTTGGTTCTAGGACATGCCAGTTTCCTCACAATGTTTTCCTTCACCGTTTTGAGAGCAGTGGTGATGAAATAATTTACACGAAGTAAAGCATCTGCCCGGTTTCGAACCCATGACCTACAACTTATAAGTCGCAGCCGTTACCACAGGGCCACCACTGGTACACATCTGCTGATTACGAGATTGTATTTTATTTTTTAGCGACCAAGATTATCATTTTTTAATACAGAGTGCTTGGGTAATTAAACACACACATTTACAGAAAGCTTGAACTATTTTCTTCTTATCATACAAGAAATAAGCGCCCGTATTCAGATCCCATACAACAAGTTTATAAAGAACAGTGGAATTAACTAGACACTTATTGCGACTTTGAGTGATACCAATGCAATTAAAAGTTAGGACTTGACTTCTGGGTACGTGGATATCGTTCCTTGAACTTTTTCGGAAGAACAGCTTGCAATTGAATATTTACTGGAGTTATATTTGACGTTTTTGTTCGGGATTGTGACTAGTAACATAACAAGTATGTTTTCCTTTAACGGCAAAGGGCATTGAGTCATATTTCATTGTAAGAGACGAGCTTATTTATTTTGTATCTATCAGTCACAAATTCAGAATACAAATTGCTACTGTAAAATTACAAACGAAGAGTTCAATAACAATTTTTGACAGCCGACCATAGATTGGCGCGTTCGTCGTTTTTTTATGGTTTCGACAAATGGTCATTGAGCTTTTTTCACGGGATTTTTTCGAGAGAGAAGTGCAGCGGCTGTTAAAGTTATTTGCGAATTGATTCCTAGTGGATATTGTGATATAAATTGGTGTAGTTTTGTGTCTCAACTGTCTACGCATCTGGATAATATGTGAAATCATTGGCAGAAGCGATCTCGCGATAGTAGAGTGGAGAATTTTATTATAGTATTGAATACCTTCGCAAACCTTACTGGGAAGCCTGATTTGATACAATTTGCTGCCAAATACTCCAAAACATTAGAATGTTTTACATACGGCTTCTAAAGCATATTAAAGAATGTTTATTATTCTGTGTAAACCTTTAGAATGTAAATTGAATGTACTATAAGACTGTTGGGCTGATGGTATGCCAATGCCCGCCTAAATATTAATAAATAAAAAAAGATAATTGAGCCTTCGGGATGTCGGTCGTATATTTAATGTGTTTTATTTCTAAATTTGTTTTATACGTACACATTTTTGACTCACCTTCTGTGTTTATACATTTTTTTATTATTTATTTTATTACATTTTATTTTAAAATTTAATATTGTACGCTCCGTTTACCTGAATGTGTCCGTGGCATCAACAGCGGGACTTATCAGAATACGCAGCGTTATTTTTTTCTTTTAGATATCGCTGCACATGCTGAGATAGGAGACTTTTTGATCTCGCACGGGCTTTTAATTTTTTGCATTTTTTATTATTGTTTCTTTGCTTATTTTGTGTCACCTTTTTGGCTCACAAATATCTTTTTTTTCTTTAAATTTGCCCGACAAGGTAATTGAACCCTCCTGACTTCATGGTTCGAGGTCTTCCTTTGACTCAGCAACGCGCTTGCAAACGAAGAAGTCCGACTCGAAAGTCTTTACCATCGGTTTCAACATTCTCAGACAGCAAAAAACTGTTTCGTATGAATAAATACCTACATTTTGGAGAAATTTTAGAAAAAAAATTATCAAAGGAACGATGACTCCATACATTTTCTCTTCTTTGAGTCTGAAATCAAAACTCAATTCTCGCTGTCCCTCCTAAAACAATTTTATCCTCTTTAAAGTCCAACATCATATAAAACGATACTACGAGTAACTTAAGCAGTGATAGTCTTCCAAACGACGTAAACTTATTGGGGCCATCAAATTCTCCGGCGTGAAACTTAATGTCTGAAAAAACACGTAATTTGAATAAGTAGGGAGTAAAAAACTTTGTGGCCCAGACCATAGATATAAAGACCTCTATGACTGTATTAATTTGGTCAGAAAAGTGTAAGAGAGACATAGCTGCCGGTTAATGCCTTTGCCTAGAATTCTATTTGGTCACGTCACCAGCTATAATTGTCACTATATCCACTTAGCTGGAGTGTCCCAAATGTTCTTTCACCTGTGCCCTTGATAATCATGACCAAGGCCTCTGACAGCAATATAAAGTTAGCCAATAGGCCCAAATGGTACAACTTTGAAAATATTTTAAAGCAGATGAAGAAAGAAGAAGTAGAAAAAGTGTCAATTTTGTCAACACCAACTACAGAAAAGAGACAGATATTTGGGTGCACGTTCGCTCTCTTTTTACATATTGGTCAACTTTGTGGCAGTATTACTCTGTCCAGTCTCTATTTTTTTTGGTTTTCTTGCAATGACAAGAATATTTACTTTTTAAAGTATTATATTATTTTATTTTAATTATTGTGAATGTGAAGACTATGTGGATCATTATTTTTTTGTTTTTAATTTGAATTTATCTCAGTTAGTTTTTATTCATGGTCTGGCAGTTTGAGTAGTTTATGCGGCCCACCCGTATGTCCTTTCTTTGGTATTGTTCGTCGAATCGTTGAGCTCCTTAAATTCTGAGTTGAGCTGCACGGTTATTGACAAATGTGTGCACTGACTGGACAGATCAACTCAATTTGGCTGGTACTTGCCTCAAAAGACCATTTCAGACATCAATCTATATGGTCTTCACATGATCTAACCAAGATTTTGTCTGGACTTTAAAAGAGACTGTGAACTCTGAGTTTGTTTCGGCCTTTCTTCTCAGAGTAGTCAGTAAATCGGTTAACAAGCGAATTGTCTGTGGAACCATTTATAAACATAATAATCCTCCTTTCACATTTCCGGAATTAATTGTAGCCTAATTGCATGAACGAATCTTCGTTTTGGGATTCAGCGAGTGAATCTTTCCTTTTTTGTATTAAATGTGTGTTTGGTCGTAAATGTACTGTTTTGCGCTCATTTATCCAATGAGAAAATTTATTTGCATTTGTTCAAAGTTTTACACAGTTACTGAACGAGTTCTGTTAATTGTTGTACGCCCACCCTAACATACGTCACGCAAGGCCGCAGTAATGTTAAGAGGTGACAGTACATGAAAGTATATGGTAAGTTAAAGGACCTACTAAGACCTTACAGCCCAGCAGTCCCTACGACCCGAAGACCTATAAGCCCTACAGCTCTAATCTACCATATACCTTGTGTGTGATAAATAATGTCTGCAGACCGAATTAAATTATAATACCATCAAAAGTTATAAAGATAAGTGAAATAGTGATGCTAGCTATGTATGTATGTGACTCTAATTGTTTCCAAATCGTGTTTTCTAGTTCAGTTTGTAAGTTTCTTTCGGATGTGATAGTCGAAAACTTCTTTTGACCTGTCTAACACTAATTCTTCTTTGGATATTTCTTTTAAGTTTGTTGGTACAATCTGCGTATTAAGGGAAAAGTTCGTGGTTTTGGAATAAGAAGCTATTACTGTCATTGTTGTTGTTCTTTTTTGTAGCAAGTATGTTACTTTGTGTTTTAATGACGCAATTCTCGGAGATATGTAGAACTCCGACATCTTGAATCTTCACTTCTTTTCTTTGGCCGTCACACACTATCGATACGGTAACCGATTTTGTTGTAATGAAAAGCCAAGTTTTTTCATGTATAATTGCTTCCATACAACATCTGTCGATAATTTGTAGGTCGTCGACGTGCATTGAGTTTGAGTATAGTTTTCAGTTTCAAAGATGCAATTTTTATTGAATTGCATGTTCTTGACAGCCACAGGATAGCAGACAAACTCTGTATTACTATTAAGACAGTCTTTAAATTCTTCTTGACTTAGCTCAAAGTAACGCTCTTATTCAAAGCCCATGAATGTCTGCTGAATAGTCAAACACTCGAATGATCCTGCTTTCCTCTCTGGAATGGGCGTAATGTCTATAAGAGTACATTTTGTTACATCGTTTATTGGAAAGTATGCGTAGACTCCTATGTGGGTATTATTAACACTCATCTCTGTCTGTATTATTTGACCTTGAACAATTTTAAGTATGATGGTAGCTTTTGATTAGCTACTTTTATTATGTTGCTGATGTGTCTTGGTGTTAAATTACTATACACAGTTGCTTTTTGTAAATATATTTCCAGTAAACCTGTATAGTAGTCCATAATTTCATTTATAATATATTATTAAATATATAATTGTTTGCTAATTCGTCAGCTTGCATCACTTGTATCGTAATATGATTTTTGTCAATAGATTTATACCGAACATTGTTTCTGTTCATAAACGATATTGCTTCATTTAGTTTTGCTTGAATATTCTCAAACTTTTTCTGGATTTGCTCTTCAGTTTGGTTTACACCTGCGATGGTAGATATCATTATCTTTGTTCGATGATTTGCAGCGTTTATAAGTTTCTGTTGATTGTCTTTTAATGTATCTATGTCTCTGTATACTTCATCATTAACTCCTAACACCTATGTTAAAAGTTGTCCCAAGATGCCTCGTTTCTTCCTAGCATTCCTAGATTCCTTCGTCGTAATGTTTGTTTATGTTGCCAAAGTTGTCTGTAGTAATCTATCATCATCATCTCCTGCTCCTGTGGTCTAAAGTGGTTTTCTTGAACTCGCTAAAAAACATGGTCCAATGGTTTCTTTCTTTCGTTGATGTACTTTTCTGTTTTCCTTTTGGGCGAGTCCTTTTTTATGTTTTATAATACCTTTTTGATTTCTTTGTAATCCGCTTCCTGGCTCCTGATTAGTTCGTTAACTTTCTGTATTTACATAGTGCTCTTCTTTCTTCTTCCCTAACGGCCCTATCTTAATCTATTGGTTAGTATGTACTGTTGGTACCTGTACTTTTGTTAAACCTTTGCGACTTCTCAATCAACTGGTTAAACCCGCTTTTGTTAGGCCAGTGACAGATCCATAACGAGAGGCTTTCCTACAGAACACCCTAGTACAACGAGAGGTTATTATATTTCCGCCACTTGAGCTTCTCTGCAGCAGCAGCGGTACGGCCAGCACAACACGACGAGCTAAGAATATGGGATGGCGCAAGAGTATCGAGACCAGTAGCGTCCCACACTTAAGGCCTACCCATCTTCCATGGAAACAATGACATTCCGCCCAGTATTTTGCCAGGCCTTGGGGTTTAAATAAGGCCGGAACGCCGAGGGTGACGACAGCACGTCGGATGATATAATAGATTCTAAATAAGTCATATACTTACTTAAAGAAGATACAGAAGACAAGTATATTGCTACGTCTATTACAAACGCGTTTAGAAATTAAATAGCAATGAGTCGTGTAAAATAATTTTTGCTCTGAGTATTTGACTCATTATATTCAAATTGAACAATATATAATAAATCTTTAAAATAAGAATATAAATCTTTAAAAACCAAAATGAGTTTTTATCAAACTGTACTATTGGAATAGTGCTAATAAAATTTCATAAAAAATAAAGTTGGACTCATGGAAAGACTTATGCTGCGGCTGCATGTCCCGGAACGAAATGTGGGTGCGCGCCGCCACCCCACTTTGTTAGATGTGCCATGGGCTAGGACTAATTTATTAAAGTTTGCCCCATTGTCAAGGGCTCCGTGTATTATAAGTAACTAGCTGACCCTTGCGGCTCCGCTCCCGTCAACTGGCTACTTACCGACTTACTACCCACCAACCTACCCTACCTACCATACCTACCAACCTTACCCTACCCTACCTACCCTACCCCCTACCTACCCTACCTAACCTACCCTACCTACCCTACCCACAATACCCTATCTACCCTAAAACTTCTCAAACTCACAAACTCTATCTCTTTATAATATTAGTATAGATATGCCATCGAAAGATGTGTTCCATAGCCTGCCGAAATTTGTGTCAGGAGCACAATGGTGCATTGACGGAGGCATACAAAGAACAATGGCAGGTGCCCATACATTGTTTTAGCTGAGATTAAATTCCTACGTCATTAAATGAAAAATATCTGGTTTAACTCAGGGTGATGTTCTGAATTAGTTTGTGCAAGAATTTTTGTTCGAGAATGTCGAGAATAATGCATATTCAGTCATAAACTTTTGTAGGTTATATCTGGGTAACTTTTAATAATGTGTTTAATAGGTAATATCATTCAATTTCGTGAAAGTAAAAGGGCAATATCGCATTAGAGACTTTTTATTCAATTATATCAATTAAAATTAACATAGTATATAATACTTAATTAACCTATATATACCCTTAAATAAAAATAAAATACGACGAACACGTATAAAAGGGCAGGGGTCATAGGGCGTCAAAAAATTCGTCCACATCGCTGTCAACGTAAAAAGTGCCCAGAACGCTGGCAGCATTGCCACGTTGGATGGCAATGCTGATTCTCTGGCCAAGGAAAAGCCTAGCCCTCTGGTCACGTGAAGAGTCGACTAACCGCTTGCTTACATCTCGAAATACTCGAAGAGCACTCGGACCCCATGGACCTAATGTTTCAACCCCAAACGGCTCAAAACTATAACTTCCAATAAGGTTGTTGTATTTGCGCCGTTTGAGGTTGTCTGCACTAGCAGCAGCTGCCCCAGCACAGCCCGCCGTGCTAAGAAGATGGGATGGCGCAAGGGTGTCGACACATGTTGCATCCCACACCAAAGACCTACCCACTTTCCATGGCATTATGGTCATCCCGTCTGGTCTCTTCCCATCGTCGCGCGCCAAGCCATTGGGTTCTAAAACAGCTGGCACACCGGCGGTGACAAGAGCCCGACGTATGACGTGCCGTGCTAACCGACCAGCGCTCCTACTGCAGGATAGGCCATGGTGTCCGAAGCGGTCGACTACTTCACCACATTGACAACGATTTGGAGCTCCGCTGGGAGCACCCAAACGCAGACATGTAGCGATCCAGAACGTGTTGTCACTCAACATAGTTCCTATGTTCTATAAGTTTATTCCGTACCAACCTGCAGAGCGGCTCATCCCACTGTCTCTGGGAAAAAGGGGTCTCGGGCAACGCTGTATTCGGGCAAGCCACTTTCCAGGCATTCTCTGCATCGGTCGAGTACGGCACTTCACAGTTAACCAGTGATGGCAACAGGATTTAGGTTAACTTTTCAGTGCTGTGGACCGAAGACAGGAACGCCGGTAGGCTAAAACTAGAAATTTTGCGTAATTTTCACTATATCGCATTAGTATTTCCCTTACCTGGTTATTTCAGCATGAAATGTAAAATATATTCTTTGGAAAGAGCACGTTTTTATTGTTAATTTTTTATGTTTAAATATAGTGTATAACATTATTAATTCTGTGGTATATCATCGTCTTGGCATACTGTAAGATGTTGTACTTATTGGTGTAAATAAATAAATTGTATGGATGTTATAAAATTTGGACTCCTGAGAAAGTTGGACTCTTGCAAACAGAGGTCAATTTACTTCTTCAAATTAAGGTTCATCTCCTGTTTCTTATAATAGTAGTACATAAGCGCGTACTTTCGTACTGTCAATAATAAACATTCGCTAATTTCACTTTATATTGCTTCGTTTTTAATGAGATATCAACAAGTTCAGCATATTTTTATTCCAAATATATTGACTTTACATTACTAAAAGGAGTATTTGATGTCATCAAAAGGACTGGCTGTGTGTGGATCAAACATGTTTAGGAATCGACTTCCTCGCATATATCGGTCGCATTTTTCCATTTGTTTGCTTTTCATTCCATTTCCAGGAAAATTCTGAAAGAGTTGAAATATGATAGATGATTGGTACCTGAATAGAAATCACCTATTCAATGCGCTATGAGATCAATTCTGATAAGCCTGTATGGAAACTTTCTTTATAAAGAAAGGTCGTAGCACTTGGTTTCCTTAATTTATGCGAACTGCAATTAAAAAAACCAGCCAGTGCGTGTCGGACTTTGCACATTTAGGGTACCGTAGCAAACCGCAAAATTAACATTTATTTATTTATCTTACACACACTATCTTTACAGGATAACCCCAATACAATAGTGGTTTGCAAACACACACCAAATAAATTGAAAAATAAACTTACGGCTAATACTTAAAAATCTATCTAAATACAAAATCAGGCATAACACAGAATATAAAAATATAACTAATATTTAAGTATAACTAACATAATTCAACAAAACTTTTGCGAATTCACTCAGATTGCACGAAAATATGTCAAGCCTCTCATGCACTTCGTTTAGCACACATATTGTGCGGGTGAGGGGTGTTTTTGACTGCAGGTTGGTTTTGGCCACAGGCACGGCCAGCAATGGCGGTCGCCGCCGCCTCCACACGTACCAGTCTGGCACGCACAGCTTCAGGTGACGCAGCACACCCGGGTTATAAGCTACTCCACGCAGGAGCTTTAGCGCATACGCCGCAAGTGTAAATTCCCGACGCACTCTGAGTTCGTTGTACCCCACCATACCCAGTACAAACAGTGTCCGATACATCAGCGGGTAAAATGGGTACACCCCATAAAGTTTAAAATACAAATGTCTAGTAAATTTATTCTGTACACGCTCCAGCATGACATTGTATTTCGCTTCATGAGGTGCCCAAATCACCGCACTGTGTTCCAAGTGACTCCTTACCAAAGCATCATACAGCACCCTGAGCGTGGTAACGTTTGTGAATCCCTGCGACTGTCTCAGCACGAAACCCAGGTTTCTGTACGCCTTCTTGCATATTTTAACTATATGATCCCGAAAAGTTAGATCCGGGGTAAGCAGTACTCCTAGGTCTCGTACCTGCATCGCTGCATCGGCGCTTCCTCTACTTTATATTCGTAGGCTAAGATGTTCCTCGCGCGTGTAAATATCATCACTGAGCATTTCGCTGTGTTAAAATAGAGTTTATTTTTATGACTCCACTCTACCACTCTATCTATGTCTTCCTGCAATCTCTCACAGTCCGACTCACCCTTAACCTCAAGCAGCAATTTGAAGTCATCTGCAAACAATAAACATAAACTATATTTAACTACGTCTGGTAAGTCATTTATCATTAAAATAAATTCGAGAGGACCCACATTGCTGCCCTGGCTCACGCCTGACCTGGTGTAGTATGGCTCGGATTCGAACCCGTTGTAGTCAACGTACTGCTGTCGATCTTTCAAGTAGCTGGCGAAGAACTGTAGTAGGTGCGGAGTACAGCCAATTTTTGCGAGCTTCATTAGCAGTACATCATTGTCGACGGTATCAAATGCCTTTTTAAAATCAAAATATGCCGCGTCTACCTGCACACCAGCATCGACGGCCGGCACCACCCTCGCCATGAAGTTGAGCAGATTAGTGGCAATGCTGCGCGCCGGCCGGAACCCGTGCTGTGCGTCCGATAGCTGTGCGCTCACTTGTGCCTGCACGCAGCATTGGATGGCAGACTCGAACACTTTCGCAGGTGTGGACAAGACTGCCACCGGTCTGTAGCCACTGACATCCGGACCGGACTTACCCTTGGGAACCGGAATCACTCGCGTGAGTTTCCATTTAGGCGGAAACATTGCTTGTTTTAAACAAGTATTAAAGATATGATGCAGGGGCTCAGCCAGCACTCTGCCACAGTCTCGGAATAGGAAAGCTGGAATGCCAACATACATACATACATACATAAACTCACGTTTTTTTCCCATTGGGGTTGGCAGAAACTACAGAACGCCACCTATTTCGATCCTTACATAATTCTTTTGCTTAACTCACATTCATACATCTAGTCATACACACACGCCGGTTATGAGTACTGCGCACCTGACTTTTCTGAAGAACATCACCTATAAGGTCTATTTATTTATGTCTTTCTAGGGCGTCCCCTCCCAGCGTTTCCATTCACGTCTGACTTGTAAATATCTTTCGTTAGTCGCCTTTCAATCATCCTCTCAACATGGCCAAACCATCTTAACATACTCTTTTCAATTTTAGTCACTACATCTTCTTTTAAAACACAAAGTTGTCTTATTAAATCATTCCTCAATCATTAATTTAAAGTTACACCACACATACTTCGCAAGGAACGCATTTCCATTGCATTAATCCTACTTTCATTTATTTTTTGCCATGCCCAACCTTCATTTCCATACATAAGTGTGTAGCATGCTGTTGTGAACGGCGAGTCGAGCAAAATTAAGTTGCTTGTAATAGAAAAAATGAGTGAATTTCAAAGAAAGAATCTAATTTATCAATATATTAGTATTTCTTAGTAAAATATACGTAATAATAAATATTATCATCAAATTTGAAGTTTAAAAAAATCTTCGGAACAAAATTTTGTAAAAAGAGCTGCCTTTGGTGGATTCTTGTTTCTTTCTTTTCCAATATTTATTCAAACAGAACACACAGTATGTACTCATTGAATCCTAAACAACGATATCCCGTTCGATGAGGTAGGCTAATTTTTTTCTCGGGCCCCCGTACCCTTACGTGAAAACATTTAAAAAGAATTAACAATTTTTATCTCTTTGGGTCAACAAGATACTTATACTATGAAAATTTTAAGAACAAAGCTCCAACCGTTTGGCTGTAAAACCCGTATGACAGACGGCGGACAGATGGACGGACACGTGAGTGACAGCAATAGGGCTCCGTTTGGACCCTTCGGGTACGGGACCCTAAAAAGGCATGCAATAAGGCATATAGAGAAAGAAAGAAGAAAGAAAGCACATTTATTTATCACAAGACTCTAGATCACACAACATAAATATAAAAAAAGAAAACTTAGAACTAAACAACAGTAAAAAACGCTATGCCAGCCTCCGCTCGTGAGGATTCCGCGTGACAAGTTTCACGGAATGACTGGCAGCGCTCGAGATGAGACGGGAGATCGGTCCGTCTCTCTCTCGTTATACCTGCGATCGCGCTCGTGAGGTTTTGGTGTGACACAAGTTTCTGAACATGTCACCCGACTAAAACGATTTTAAAGACGTTATCACGTCAAAAGGAAAAAATATAATAAGGCCTTCAAAATGATCTAAAATATATTTATATCAATCATTTATATCTTATTTTTGTTAATTTTTCTTTTTTTTTTCATCGCATGTCTTCTAAGATATGGCTATTAATGTTTGTGCAATATAGCACCACGAGCATAAAATAACTTAAACACTGAAACTAAAATATTCACATTTAAACTTGCATCAATAACGCGTCAACATAAAACGATCCCTATAAGCCAATGAGAAGAAACTTTCTTGCACCGTATCCTGTCAAATATCTCCAATCTTTACAACTAACAAAACTCAGGGGAATCTCAACGAACCGCGAAACTCAAGAGCTCGAGTAATCTGATATTCCGCGTTCGTATTTCATTCGTTAATTAAAGATTTCAAAGTCTTGAACGCAATTAAGTAATTTAGTCACATAAGACGCACGGATATTATTCGGATCACGTAATATTCTTCATAACTTCATGTTAGATGTTTGTGCCTTTATTAAATTAACCCTGAAAACACGCCTGGTGTGTAAAACTTCATCAAAAACATTACTAAATGTTTTCTATCCTTTATTAGAGAGATGCCTTATTAAGGCTGTATCGTAGACCTGATTGATTCAAGTCTAAGTTTTAAGATAAAGAGTCTTATGATGACGGAGGGAATTAAAACGTCGATCGTAATAATTATTATTATATTGTGTGCAATTTTGTAGCTAGGTTATTTTAGTAATAAGTAATTTTGTGTGTTTGTGACTTGTAGCATCATATTGGATCAAACTGATAAGATGTTATAATTGGTGACAATAAATAAATAATAATAATAAATAATTTTAGTTTATGTGAAATTCTGTTACATATTTTAAAATTATTTTCTCGTTTGGATTAACCAGGTATTAGCATTCAAAAGTTATGACGACGTCGTCGACGAGAAGTCAACGAATTTTGGTCCTGATTATAAAATCTAAACCGTCCCAAAATAAGCAAACAAACGCAAGACGTGTATCTAAATTCGTAAAACAAGGTACTGTTGACATAATTGTTACTAAAATAAAAGGGTAGTTAGCAAAATAAACAATATTAATTGTTGTTGTTTTGTCAAATTCATATTTACTTTTTCAAGATTGGTTTGAACAAGACCATGCAAAGTAAAACGATGACGTAAGATGTCTAATGTTTCATTTTCTTTATGTTTTTAGTTGCCTACACCTTGTCACTGTTTAATATAATTACCTACTAATTAAAATTTCAGGCCGGTCAAGTTATTGCTGAAACTGATGGTTCCCTGAAATCGGAAAATAATTTTCTATTGGTCTCAAAAACAAAAATAAATCTTGTACCAGACTACGATAGCGAAAATCCTTCCAACGTAGATAATGAGGAAAACACACAAGTACTTGCACCAGGTAGCACGAACTTCACACGATTTTACGAAATTATTCTCAAGCTCATCTTCGTCGAGCTCATCTTCATCGTCTTCGAATTCCGACAGCTCGTCCTCTTCGGGAAAAACTGACAAACAGGCTAAGTAAAGTGGCATACCACAAACTGACCTAGCTGTTATAGTTAGGCATACGCCTGAATTGCAAGATACTACGGAGAACACAGCACAAAATGACCACACATCTGATGTAATAATATAGTTACTTCGTTTATTTTTATAGTTGTAGGTAATGAAAGTTAAAATATATATTTTTTTAAGAAGAAGTTGGCAGTAGTATCGTAACAGCGCTAATGTTTTTCAATTATTTATCTGTTACTACTTATGTTTAAGTATATTTATGTATTTAGTTTATTATTTTGAATATATATTTATTTATTTATTTATTATTTATTTATTTATTTATTTAAGGACAACCAACAAAGCTTACACCAAAAATACATGTTAAGGTACTCATACTATTTTTACAATTTATAGTGTAGCCTTAATTAAAGGCTGCCACGGCATGCATTATATATGGTATGATTATATTGTATTTATAGTTTATATGTATATTTAAATAATGAGGAGCTCGTGGCTAAATAATAACAGCCGCACGGGTCGATCTTCAAGGTTAAGCAACGCTTGACGAGGTCGGTCCGTGGATGGGTGACCATTTTCAAGATACCGAGTTTCCTCCGTGCCTCGGAAAGCACGTTAAGCCGTTGGTCCCGGCTGTCATTTGAAGATCTCTGACAGTCGTTACGGGTAGTCAGAAGCTTGAGATCTGACACCAGTCTTGCCAAGGGGTACCGTGTTACCCAGTTACTGGGTTGTGGAGGTCAGATAGGCAGTCGCTCCACGTAAAACACTAGTGCTCAGCTGAATCCGGCAAGACTGGAAGCCGACCCCAATATAGTTGGGAAAAGGCTAGGCAGATTGATTGATGTATATTTAAATAATCCACATAACTTTCATTATTGCACCTACCACTGTTTATCTCTCCATCACCCAAAGGTCGACTGGTAGAAAATGCCTAAGGCATTAAGTCCGCCTCTGTACTTATGTGCATGAAGTATTAAATAAATAAATAAATTTTGCTTTCAGACACCGTATGTGAGTAACGTATGAGAACAAATAAACTGTGCTATGAATGGTTTAATTACAATTTCTCCTCGATACACCGATGATAGTGACTTAGACGACAACGTAGGCGATCTAACTTATAACTTTGAAGACATATTCGCTAACGTTTCTGGTCCCTGAATTATGAATTTTTTATTACCTTCAAGTTCGAATTACTCAAGTTCTGATTCTGACTCTACTAATCGGAACATCAAAAAAGGCCACAAGCGGGTGAAAACCCTTCAAAGTGGAGACAAAAACGAGTTAAAAGATTGCGAAACGAAGGTAAAACCTACAAATCTATGTCTAAGACTCAGAAAATGATCTCAGCTCGATATTTAAAAATGCCGTGCACAAATTGTAAGTTAAATTGTTTGCAAAATTTTGAAAACGGAGCAAGATATGATACTTTTAATAACTCTTGGAAATTAGGAGATCTAAGCAAGCAAAGAAAAAGTGGTGAAGAAGGGACGGAAAGAACAAATTTCATTTTTTATTCTGACAATTGTTGTGGTCAGAATAAAAACAAGTTTATCCCAACATTATATTTGTACGATGTACAACAATTAAATACAAATAGTAAAACTCATAAGTTCTTCATCAGAGGCCACACCCAGAATGAAGCAGATAGTGTGCACAACCTCATTGAAAAGGAGTTAAAACAGAAACTAAAGTCAGGCCCAATTTATATTCCCGTCCTATATATAACCCTAAACAAGTCTGCGAAAAAAAAGTAGTCTATTAATGTTCACGAAATGACTTACGATTAATTTATGGACATTAAAGAACTGCAAGAAGACTGGAGGTATAATTTTAATATCAACACTAACGGGTGAAAAATTTGATCTCATTCATACCAATGAAAAAAAAAATGAGAATATCTACAAATTTTTTTTTTGTTTGCTTTAGTTGGTTTATACTGAAAGTATTAACATGACTGTTATTAATTGCAAGAGTTTGTTTTTGAGTTTTGTTTTACTACATTTTTTATTTTTATAAATGTTGTGATTTATAATTATATTTTACTGTAAAAAAAAATATAAGAACGCCTACAAGGATAATAATAAAAAAATTAATACAGGTAATCTACATACCTAATTTGAACTAATTTAAAATAAGTTAATAGTGAAGCTCCTTGTGAGATTTAGAGTGTAAACTGTGAAGGTTTTCTCTCAATTTATATAAGATCTTAATGTAAATTAAATTATTTTGTAATACTAAAAGGAAGTTTATTTGAAAAATCCTTTATTCCTTTAATATTAAACAGTAGTTTTAATTAATATTACCTAAAATATAAAAGTTTTTCAGATACTTTTTTTTATTTATTGATGTATTTAACCATTTATGCACACACACATAATATACTAACTTGTATTTTAATCATAAAACGAATGAAGTCGGTAGAATTTATTAAAGCCTTGTATTTTTAATTAATAAATAAAAATAATGATTGTTATATGTCATGTGAAAGGCTATTTATTGGTAATACTTAAATATTACTAGTATTACTGTATCGTTTCCATCTTTATTTTAAATTAAAAAAGTAGCTGCATCGCATTAGAAAATTTAAAACGCGATTTCCCAACAATCTTAATTTTGAAATTATTTCAGTTTATTATTAAGGCAGCGAAATATTCACAAAGTTTTCAAAAATCTGTAAAATAATCAACATTGATCCAATATAATGCTGTGTTTTTTAATTAAAACTCGTAATATTTTATTCATTAATCATTCTAATCCTGATTTTCGGCGCTTCATATTAAACACTACAAAACCATTTTAAAAGCAACTCTATTGAGCATATAATCTGCTTATAATGGGTAATGTTATTTCTGTTCACTGGCAATATTAGCATTTACTCACTGCTTCACTATGCCATCCAGTTCAAACTAACATAACTATTTGATGCATAAAATGCATATAGGATTTAACCTATGTAGAGGGACCTGCATTTCAATATTCTGGGAATCCTGATGTATATTGCAAAATGTAACATTTACTCGTATCTTTTAATATGAGACATGCAGTTAGCAGAATGGCTTTCACATTTCAAATTTTCAATTGAAAGGTATTTGCATAAACCCTCCCCAATCGGAAAATTCATGCAGCATTTTTTCTCAGATTTTTTGTACCTAGTCATTTATTACACCTAATAGATTAGGAACCTTTACCTTTATAAAATAATACAATAACCAGTAATATTCTTTAAAAAACTGTACCGTTTTTCGTTTAATCACTTGCGTATTCATTAATTTCATGGATTACTTTGAAATTGGTAGGCACTGAATGTTCCGAACGACAGCAGGCCGTTGACCCGGGTGCTAGGTCACCGTCGAAAGGATTAGGTTCGAAGGCGGCTCCGTTTGATCATGTTACGCGCGGGCTAGATTATGCCGTATAATTACACGCGAGAGCTTATTTTACTTTAAACATTTAATAAATCGGTCTTTGCTTTGTCGGCTTGTGGCTCGCTCGTTTGTTTTGCGTGCAAACTTTTATGCCGTATCAATTCGTGCGAGAGTTTATTTTGGTTTGACATTATTTTGTGCATCGGTTTTCTTTGTAGGTGGTGACACGAGTAGTACCTAGTACCTACAAGTTACGTCCAGAGTTACTATTGTTACTCACTTTTTCGAGTTGATGAATATTTTTTTAATTATTTTAAAACAGAAACATCGTTATTTATTTACTTTAACTCTATACTTCGAAAGTACTCCTTAAGGCAAGTCGTTCTGCCGCGGGAAAACAACCAATTAAATTTCAGGGTGTATACATCTAAAGATTCAAGCTTTTGCGAGCTCACGAATGTCACAGCCGTATTATTAATGAAATTAGTACAGAATCTCTTTGCGGTAACGCTACAATAATTAAATTAAAATACATCTCACACCGGGGTGCGACAAAATGAATGTGATGCCAATTTTGTCGCCCCTGTACTTACGGGTACGAGGGACGCACGTAGCTCCCCGAAAACAGTGTTTGAAGTTTTAGCTAATGTGTGCATAATGAAACGCCGCTACAGAAACTTCGAGTACTTAAACTAAATGAACTTTGCATAATAACTTCGCTCTACTGGATTTTCCTTAAGTGCCATGAATTAATCAGAACCTGACTTCCATCTTGCAGTATCTTACCATCCCTAAGGAAAACCTGAGGAGATTATTTTATTTGATTGTTGAACAGCCTGAATTAGCAAAACTTTTACTATCGCCACAGATATGTATGTACGCACATTAGTTCGATTAGATAAGTTTTGCCATCAAAGAGAACATCACAGAAGCTAATTAAATTCTTATAACCAATACAGAAGGAACGGCAACAAAAAGTACAAGAGAAAGTTTTTAATGGACTCTGTTTAAATGTACATGGCAAAGTTTCCATCTAAATCCCGAAAAAGGTCCTCGTACGATCGAGTTGTGTACTTTTCGATACAAATTGTACTACTTTTGTCCCAAATCAACATACCTAGCGTTGGATTTGGATCCTGAACTGTAGTCAAAACTCCGCCATATTGTCAATGAAAGACATAAAAAAACTGTTCAAATTGATGCATCGACACATTTTTTTAAAATCCGCCCAACGCAAAAGGAACCTACAAAATATTTTTAAAAAGTAACATCAAAGCATAGTAACAAGATATCTTTGTGAAAATCAGGAGGAACATTTTTTGAGCTCTGTCGCACCAATGAGTCTCGGTTTTATGAAAAAGCTCGGATTACTCTTTGATTATTTTGTTGGCACATAAACCACGTATTAGCTTTAAAAGACTTTCCACATCACATAAGTTCGTATTAAAATAATGGCATAATGAATTAACTCTGTCTGGCAGAGAGCCTTGTCTGGGTTCACTTTGCACAATTCATAGATTACGTCGGGTAGGTATTAAATATAAAACGAAAGCTCTCAGGGTTCAGCCAGCATGAATTAGTACAGATAGTTCAGTGCTGAGTACATAGATAAGCTAACCAGTAGATGCCGTACAGTTTTACTACTTTGAAATTCAGGATTTAGTTCTTTAGTGTTTTGATGAGAGGCTAGAAATCTAACTGGTTATACAAGGTAATCTTTCTAATGCAAATGAGTTCTTCTCTAACTGCTCTTACCTATTTGGTACATTAAGTACTAGCACTTCATCCGCGACTTCGTTCGTGTGATCGGTATTTTATCCTACGAATGACTTTTTAGTTCACCCCCTTAAAGGTTGAATTCCCCTACATCCTAAAAAGATGCCCTGTACAGTAAGACTCTTTAAAAACCTTTAACACCTCCTAAATCGTCTGGAGTAGTTTTGAAAAACTAATAATGAAAACATTTACTATTTACTTAGGTTAGTTTTATATCAAGTTACAAATATATAATCCCAACAAATTGTCACCTTTTCACCTCCTTATGGATAGAATTTCCAATCAAAAGCGTAAAGCGTGTACTTTTTTTTGACATTTTATTCTTTTGGGTTTGCATCCACCCGGATTTTTTTTATGAAATTGTATGATTTTGCTGCACTTTGTTGACATAATTTTATCTTGATATTGCAAGTCATTTTATGATTTTGTTGTATTTTATTTGACATTATTTTATTTTTTATACGTCTCTGACACTATTATTATTTTATTTTCATTTTATTTGATTTTTGTTTTGGTTATTTTTTTACTATATATATATATATTTTTTTGGTTTTTCTGACATTAACTTACTATCAATTTATTTGCGATACGATTTAATTAATACAAACACTTTGCAAATTTTATATTTGTACGCCTCGATAGGGAAAACATGTAGGTGCTACAAATTAAGTCAACATCTTGCATGCATAAGTTATGTAAACACATGTTATGGCAAATAAATTATCTTTATCTTTAATTTCACGTGTCACACTTAAAAGCGTAAAATTCCACACAAACTTTCATCCCCCTTTTTACCTCCTTAGGGGCGGCATTTCCAAAAACCCATAAATACATGAATTCTTTATATCAACCAAGAGCATAAATCTAAAATGTCATGTGTCCAATTTACAAACTGTAAAAAATTCATACAAACTTTCAACGTTCTTTTTTACCCCTTTAGGTGTAGAATTTCCAAAAACCAATAAAAACATGAATTCTTTTTATCAACCAAGAGCTTAAATCTTAAATTTTATATATCCAATTTACAAACTGTACAAAATTCATACAAACTTTCAAAACTTTTTTTACCCATTTAGGCATAGAATTTCCAAAAACCAATAAATACATGATTTTTTTTATCAACCAAGAACGTAAACGGAAATTTTCACGTAGTACAAAAAAAAGTAGCCAAGCTGCTCAGCTAGTTTTATATAAAATTATATGAAAATGGAAAAGAGTATTATTTTAACTCATACTGAACTTATTGTTAGGTTTCATTTTATAATTTGCAATCTACTCTGCATACATATTGCGCTGGTCATAATTATCATTTCTCCTTGGTTATAGAAAGGTTCACAAAAGTACGGAGACACACTTATTACCTAAAGCATAAAGTTATTAATATGAGATACAGTATGTTTAAATTAATTAATTTCTAATGCAAGAAAGAACCTCTCGAGATAGCAAATCTTTGACTAAGATTATAACGTGAACTAATACTTCCTGCAAATCAATTCTCCCCAGGTACAATTCTATGTCAGCACTCAATCTATCTACCTACCGCATTTCGACATGTCTCACGTATCGGCAGTCTATCTGTTCATCTGCGTTCCAATCATTTAGCGATTCTGGTAATGTATTTGGGGCTAGAACTTACCTAGGTATTATGCATATGGTTGTATGGCCACCTGTAGTGTTAGCCCGTAATAATGTATCGAGTAGACTAGACTAGTATTCACGTATACGTATTTTTATAATCGTTTATTTTCAGAACAAACATTTCTTCTTCTGTCGCGACCTTTCCCATTTACTTGGGATCGGCTTTCTTCTTTTCCACTATGCACGACCTTCAGTTGTGCTAGAAAGAACAAACTATTTCATATAGTAAATAATTAGATACATACTCATGAATATTTTATTTAATTAAATTTAATGAACTTGTCATTTTACTATTTAACATTAAAAAGGGCACAACAGGGACAACATACCGGTGCCTCACAACAGAGAATTCAACCCTTTGCAAAATTTTCAGAAGCCCTGGAAAAACCAATAATTTCCGTCTCGTTGCTCTAAATAAACAAACTTGATGCAAAGTAAAAGCGACGCTCCCCTAAACAAGAAGAAAGCATCTAAAATTATATATCGCCCTAATGCTTGATGACTGTTTTTCCTTACAAACACATAAATTACTCAAGAAATACCTACCACTAATATAATATAATTAAGTCAGGGATCGAAGGTGCCATTTGCAGACAATAATTAGATTAATGAAGCCGCTAGTAGTTAATTACTGGGCATGAAACATGTCAATATGAATTGGCAGGTTTCCAGGAACAGAAACAAGAAGATACGGTTGGTCGAAAGAACGAATGGACAAGAAATTTACAAGAGTAATTCATAGAAAATTTAGATTTAACCTGAACAAAGTGAAAGAAACTTCTAATGATTTCAATGAAATGACTTTTTAAAAGAAGGTAGATATATAATAATATTTACTTGAGATTAAAAGTTTTGCAAATGAACAACTTAAGCCTGTTACAAAATATCATCTTATTGTACAGTTGTTCAATGTTATTTAATTTAGATCAAAGATAGCTATACAAAATGTTTTATTACTTTCAAAAAGACTATTGATCAGAAAAATCTAATTGTTATATTATTTTTTTTAATATAATTAAATGTGCTGGACTATTTAAAAAGATTTTCTATTAAGATCGACGCCTAATTTAATCAAATGAAGTTCTTTGTGCACAAACATTTTTAAACAACACAATAACGCTGGGAGACGTCTCAAGAAGAACATTGCCTGAATAATAGTTGTTAAACTCTGAAGAAATAATAAATTGAACGACAGCCACATGCTCACATCTAAGTAGAACTTAAAACAATGAGCCATTGAGTTCAAATTCAGTAAACTGCGAGAATTTGTAGAGAATTCAGGCGTTATACGCAACGAATCGTACGAAACCCCGACAAAATGGAGTTTAGAGTGCAAATTGAATGACAAAAGCTTGCTCCGTCAAATCAAGACAAATAACGGTGTCAGTTGTGTCTTAATGCAGTTGATGAAATTGCTTTAAAAAAAAGAGCCACGCTAATTTGGAAACTGGCAACCGAAAAAAACGCTCAAATAACAAACGAACGCTCGATTTCACTTTGTCAGATTAGTAGAGCTATGTCTGAGGAATTGTTTTGGTAAAGATAAGACAAGTAGGAAAGTATTTTATAAAACAAAGACGATTTTGAAAGTTCGAGCAACCATGGTGAAATACTCGTGCCTTCTCTGTATGTGAAGATGCATTTGCCCTGCAGAGAGACAATAATAGGCTGGTATTATTATTAAGAGAAATCTTTATATCATGCACCAAGTGATTAATCAAGGCACTATGTATAATGCCCGGGCAATATGAATCAAGTCCAGTCGGGCAATGTAATGAATACTTATTTAAATTATTTATTTATCACGTTGTTCATTATGAATATTGCCACTTTACTGATGGGTAATTCTATAATAATGGTACATTATTATGGTTCTGATATTAATTTTTCGGTAAGCAAGAAGTACCTGCGAAAAACAGGCGAGATAGTGGTCAAACGCGAGCCTATAAAGAATAAAAAATAAAATAAAACATATTTTTGCACAACAAAATTATAGAATCGGTTAGAATAAAATTATACTGTAAGCGGTGCCGCTATTTTCAACGAATTAGTCCAAGAGTGAGCGAAGCGAGCTCGGGTGCTTAGGGTACCCGGATACGGATTGGTTAGGTTCGATGGGAATGACGGCAGCTAAACTGAGCGAACAAAGCGAGCGAACCTCCCGTAATCTCCTTCATGTTAGGTTACTTTAAACTCTACAGTCAAAAATAGAAACCCGCTCAGCGGGCCACCATCGGCTGTGCTTAAATAGTAATCGTACTTACATACTATAATGATTCTATATTAAAATCAATGTCAACATTAAAATACTTGAATAAAACACATATTTTTATTACCCTGCCCAATGAATGATGGGCATTATTCAGAAAACCCGGCCAATTTAATTATTCTGATAGTTTTTATCAAATTCCCTACTCATATGGGAATTTTTCTAATTGACTGGGTATTATAAATAATGCCGTATTAGTCACTTGGTACATAACATATAATAAACATTTAACACTTTTAAACCGTAGGTATTTACTATTCTGAGTATCCTATTACGAATTCTTGTCACAACATTAGAACTGATGAGAACTGGTCTTCTGATAAAACAAGAGTTAAAAAAGAGAAGCTAGAGCAAAATGATTCAATTTTAAAGACACACCTTTGCCTCTGAAATTACGGTCACATGCGATATTCCATCCGTTTCTACGGGTGACAGGCACAATGCAATGTCACGTAGACTAGACCCCGTCCTTTCTGAACGTGACCTACGTACGAGATACAAACCTATTGCAGTTGTAATGAGAGCTCACCATTTATCATAGAGGGCCTGTCTATTCCGTGAGTAACTAAAAATAAAGTTGTGAATTTACACCGTCGCGACTCGCGGCGTCGAGGGTGTTAAACTTGACAAAGTGTGTAAGTACATAAATGAATATCTTATTATCTCATTCCACTTTATAATGCGAAACACCGATTTAAAAAAGAGATGAAGACTATGTTTGTTTAGCCCTCTTTTTCCTCTTCTTGACATAGTCTTTAAACAAGAAGAATTTAAATTGCACAAAATGATTCATCTACGTGAGTCACCTTTTCTCTTTTCACCATTCTATTGAGCTATACTCGTAATTAATCGAAGTTTGTCAGGAAAGTTTTAGTTGCTTAATAAGGCCCACTGCTGATTGTGATTTTTTGTCCCGGTGACACTTTGTTATCCAGTCGAGTGCTATGAAGATTAATGATTATGGTGACGTGACAATACGGTGACAAATAGTTCCTAGTGACCAGCAACACTAGCTGACGTGATTATCACTCGGCCTTTATAGTAGTCACAGTGGATCTTTGTGTCTCTGTAGTTGGCTGCAATACCCTGCGCAGTTGCTATTTTTGTGTCAATGTTGAATTAGACGATACCATTCTATAACTGTCTCTTATGTTTGTCGCATCGTCCTATATCGCTTTAGTCTATGCAGTTTACTCAATGAAAAATTGTTTTTTGCGCAATAGTTCGCAGAGCCAACTTCAGAGACACAAAAATCCGCTGTGACTACTATACATTACTATAGAAATGCGCTCACAGGTGACATTTTGTCACTCGGCCAGTGGATGCGCACGAAATAGACGTGTGTTGCGTGCGGCTTTGATTGTTTTATCGATACGATGGCGGCTTCTCCACAAGATGAAGACATTGACAACGAATAGAGGAGGCAGAGAAGAGACCAGCGTTATATCATAAACAAAATTAAGGAATACTCGGAAGCTTATTTAAGAAGAACATTGTGGAACGAAATAATAATACACTTATTTCCGACCAGAACACAAACACTAGCACTTATAACAGCAATCTTTATGAAATATATTTCAAGAATTAAAGCGTTTTGTTGCCCAGTGACTCAAGTGGGCGAATCGTGGGTGACAGTGACAGAAAAGTCACGGCGTCAAAAATCACCAGTACGCGGGTAGCCCAACATTCAATGATTGACAAGATAATATTTGGGACGAAAAATTCACTGAACATCGCCTGCGGAATAAGACGTTATCATTTCAAAATATGAACCTTTTCACGGAAAACGGTAATTTATTTTATTTCTATTAGGGCCATTTTTTTTTCATAGTCAGCTATTTATTTTTTAAATGAAGAATGAACAAGTCTATATGATATACTTCTTATAGACAAGCTGTCAAACCGCCATTTATCATACCATTGAAAAATTGTCCAATAGAAATAATGATATGCTAAACATGACCTAAATTACATAAAAAAGCTTACCAACGAATTCACGATCTACCAAATCCACGTAGAACTTATTGACTTGGGACTACATTCAGCTTATTGACTGGGGACCTGTACTCTTGCCAAGTCCTAAACAATCCGCTGAAAACGTTTGCGGTACAAAATTGTGTACTTAACCGGTAACTATGGTACGTTTATAAAGTACTAAACGACCTTTATATGTTACATTTTGTTTGTATCGACAGTTTTTAGTCTGAATTTACCACTCTAATAACTGCAACCTGAAGGTCTTTAAGGCAAGAATGATAAATAACTTTTAGGCAAGCGTGCTTCACCGTCGACCACTTTATTACCTACTTATCATCAAAACTACTTGTTACTTAGATAGTGGTCCAACCTAATGTACACATGTACAATAAAAAAATACGTTTAAAATCACAATGTCATGAGGTCGGTGACGCTTCGGTTTCTTACAATTTAGAATCAAAACCACGAAATGTTATTGGTGCTGGAGTTAAATCGGCTTTTTTATAGACCCAGCCTTATCACGTTTATAAAAATATTGCAATGTTTTTAACAAATATTCGAAAGCAAAAATTTATTTCAAATTTTATAAATTATTCATATTATTCATTCATATTTCAAGTTAATTTTAGATTAGTTGCACCGTTTAATTTAAAGTTACGCAGTTCTCGTACATAAAAAAATAAAACATTTTTTCAAAGAATGTGTAACATTTGTGTATAACAAAACGCTTTTGAAATGGATAAACACATTCTAAAAGCTTAAATTACGTCGCACTGTTCGTGTTTTATAGTTGAAAACTTGGACAATTTGTCGAGTACACCACCAAACTTTGACTATTTGTTATCACTTTTTGGGGTTTAAATACTTGGGCATACTTTGGAATCGTAAATCATAAACAAAAAGGTTTTGTTCCTGGTTTTAGAAGTGCCGTGTTTTAGTTTTACTGACTGTTCCTAGATATATATTATTGTGTTAAAAGATAATTTTTAAAATTATTTGTCTACAAAACAATCCCCGAAAAGTATGGGCAGACATGTACCGATTTAGTTCGTGCAACCATATTTTGCCAATTTTGTTTTCATCATCATCATCATCATCATATCAGCCGAAAGGCGTCCACTGCTGGACATAGGCCTCCCCCAAACACACCGTAACTACAATGACCGGTCCCGTGCGTCTATCTGGACGCCCGCCACGCTCACCAGGTCATATGTCCACCTGGTAGGAGACCAGAACTTTTCGGCCCCATCCACCATCCATTCTGCGAGCACTTATTTTTTAAGTCTCAAGTAATTTAGGGGCAAAATATTGCCAAAATCTGTCCATATCTTCAGAGTCTGGGCTGCTACTGAGAAATATCAGACGGAAATAACAAACAACACTAGAGTAAGCGATAATCTCCAAAAAATAGTCCAATGAATGGTCTAGAAGAAAGTCATGTTCAAATAAACTGCAAATGAAAAAGCAAATCCTCTCAGAAACAGCCAAAGAGCAGTATCAAAACTCAGACTTCCTTGCAAACATGTCGCCGTAATTACAAACCCGTTGTCTGCATTCTACCAAAGATAAATTGTTGAAGCATCAATAAACTTAGTTGGGGGCTTGTCGAAACTACTTATTGCTTGGCGGGTGCCCAACAAGCGACTTGAATTAGAACAAATGAACTGAAATGTGGTTACTGTCATATAGGGCAATATTTATTTTAAGATATATTGGAAAGTTGGTATGAATGGGTACAACAAGAGCGGGGACGCACTACATCCGAACTTCGTCTTTCGTTCGAATTCAGAATATTTTCAATTCGGATAGAACTCGGAACCCAAATCACGGACTCGGATCGGATGTAGTGCGTAACCAGTAACAGTACTAAGTTTCCTAATTCGTCCACTTATTAGTAACGACTTTCGCAGTTATTATGTTGCTTTTGAACAACAATTTATGGAACTAAAAGGTCAAGCGATTTCCAGTTTTGATTACTTTTCTTGTTCATTTAACTTATCAGCATCCTAAAAATTACTTGTGGATTTTTAATAATTCTTCCTGAATCCATTGCTTCATAATTATGCTTGACTTTCTTAAAATTTTCTATTTTCTTTCTTTCTTTATTGTTTCACGCAACTATCCAGCTGATTTTGAAGTCTTGTTGGAAATTAGCTAAAAGTTTTGAAAACTAAGAGCAAACATTAAATTAAAAATATGAATGTAGAGAAAATAGTTTAATTCGCGGTTAGTGCGTGTCCTACTCAAACAAGTCGTTGAAATCTTAAGTATTATTAAATAAATAAGCGTGGGAAGCTCAATTTATTGAAATTGCTTCGCTGTCTCATTATTTAGGTAAACAGCAACTGCTAGTTTAAGTTAAAAGCCTGGATAGATAAAAAAAAATAATAATAAAAAAAAAAAATCCCGACTGTTTAAAAAGCGAACTAAAAAGACGTAAACAAGAAGAAATTAAGCTGTGCAGTTGGAGCATACGTATTCGCGAGCTGGGTGACCAAAACCAGATGTATACTCCGACTGCACTGCTTAATTTCTTCTTGTTTAAGTCTTTTTAGTTCGCTTTTTAAGCAGTCGGGATTTTTTATTTTTTCAATTATCTTTTTTTATTTACTACTCTCTAGTTTTTTTTTTAGAATTACATTTAAACATATAATTGTTATATATTTTTGAAATCACCTCTTAAAACTATTTATTTTGATACCCCACACGATGGGTATGGAAGGAAAAAAAAAAAATTCCCTACCAAATGGCGTCCAAAATCCGCCATTTTTTTCTTTACCAATTTTAATGTAGCCAGTGACACTCGCAGGGTTAGGACCAATCGATTGACGTAAGAATCATCAAAATCGGCCAACGCGTTTATTCTCTAGAATACCACATAGGAACAAACATACATACATAGATAGACTGATAAACACATTACCCTCCTTCGGCAGTCGGGTAAAAATATACAATAATTTAATCGTTCTTAGAATTACTAGAATAGCGATTAACTCTCTTACCAAAGACATACAACGGTATATCAAACCATAGTGCTCTTAATGTAGTACATATTTGTGTCATTTCGGTGAAATGTTATTTTATTGAGTATCGTTACGTATCTCTTCAGAGATAACTAGAGTCACGCTGTATTTACAAATAAAGAAGGGAAAAATAATATTAGAGAATCGACTTCACGGAAAAAAAAAAACAGGCAAACTTAATCATGACATTAAATGATTGACGAGTGTTTCGAAAAAAAACATGCCTTATTATGATTGCAAACTCATCAGCCGTAGATCACTCTTCAAGCAACGATAAAAATCGGATCAGGAATTGAAAATTCCTCTCCTCCTGTCTCCAATGAAACGCGAACGTACCATTGAAAACTGCGAATAGGCAACCAAGTTAAATTGGCTTTAAATCTGGGATGCTTTTCAATTTGCGCGGTAACTGATGCCTTTCGAATTCATTCTTCTTAACTTCCATAAATTGTTAAAAACTTTTGGAAATTTATGGCCATAAATTCTAAGATTGGACACGCATGCAAAATGTTATTTAAAGTTCTTATGAGCAAAAGTTTCATTAAAAGTTTTATTCTTGAGCACAGCTGAAAATATTATCTAAATTTAATGTAATTGCATTTCTACAACTGTAACGCTCTGTGTGGGTGCCTAGGGTCAGGGTAGCCGCAGGTAGAGAGGCAGCGCTAACAAATGGCTACCAGATGTGCGACATACGCCCCGCCCCTGCGCCCACGCAGGTGTCGGGCCAGCAGAACCGCTGACCTGTAGCCATTCAATTCGCGCACTCTACGCTAGATAGATCGGTTAGTTGTACGAGTAGTTTGTGATATACTGTAGTTAGTTCGTAAGAACTTTCATGTACTAAGTGTTTTTGTAGATAAAAGTGTTTTATCGTGCCATGAACTCAAATCATCTTATAACGATACCTAGCGCCTCTAATACATCTTTATTTTTGATTTCCAATCATTTATTTAAAGTTTTCAAAAATGTTGTCAAATAACTTTTTCGGCTGTCTTTGGACTAAAAATAATAATTTCGCTTTTCACATTATTATTGACATGAGATTTTGACTTTTATCTTTCAACTAAGACTTCCAATAAACCAGAAATTTCCTGAAGTAAGAAAGCGAAGCTAACATTATAATTAGAAAATCTCTTATTAAGGTCACATAAACTCAAGAAGCTTTTACCTAAATATTTCCTCTTATTTAGCGACAAATTAATTAAGTAAGGACAAAAATTAATCCTTAATGATCCTTTTTTATTTAAATTCCTCGTAAAAATTTCAGTATTATGCCTTTATAAGTTTTCAATATTACATCCGGCTCATTCGCCACTCAACCTACACGTTTATCCATACCACCATTATTAAAATCTAACTATAGTATCATAAATGTGAAAGTGTGGATGGATGTGTGTGTGTGTGTGTGTGGATTTATGTTTGTTATTCAATAACGCTAGAACGGCTGAACGTATCTGGATGAAATTTGGCACAGAGATAGATTATTGTCTGGAATAGCACATAGCCTTATCCCGGTATTATGTTCCCTTGGGATGATAAAACACTTTTCACGCGGGCGAAGCCGCTGGCAGATGCTATTCACTCTAATATTATAAAGGCTAGTTTATGAGTGTGTGTTTTTACTTCTTCACACCAGAACGGATGAACAGATCTGGATGAAATTTGTCACATAGATAGATTATAGTCAGGAATAGCGTAAAGAATACTTTTCATGCCGGGAATATGTTCCTTCGGTATGAATTTCGACTTTCACGCGGGCGAAGCCTCTGGCAGAAGCTAGTAATATTATAAATACGAATGTAACTCTTTTTGTTTGTTTGTTACCTTTTACGACCAAATGGCTGAACGGATTGTAATTAAATTTGGCAAGGAGATAGAATCTGACCTGGAAAAGGACATAGTATAGTTTTATCTCGAAAATCATCCTTAAGAGGCGAAAAGAGGGGTGGAAGTTTGTATGGTGAACTAATAATTGCCCGCTTAAATTTTATGAGTTTAACGCGGACGAAGTCACGGGCATCAGCAAATTTAATATTTAAATTAATTCACAAATGACTTCTTTAGCACAATATAATATTCAAACACAAGTTTGTGTTGGACCAAAGTTCAGTCTTGACTAAATATGTTTAAGTTGCTAAGAATGTTTATCTAGTCAGTTTTAATTAATTTCTTACGAACCGTCAAACCTTACTTAACAAGATAAGTTATTTAGGTAGTCTAACTAAACTTCGCAAATTACTATAATTATGTTAATAAGATGAAATTTTAGACGCACCTGCCTAAAGAGTTCAGGTTTTAACAGAAGCTGGTCAAGTCGGTTCGTACCTAATATTCATTAATTTAGCTTGTGAATTTCATACCATAGTCTCCTGCATACCATAGAGTTACCACAGGGTGGATTAGATCACTCATGATCCGACGTAGTGGTCTTGTAACTAAGATTCTTCACTCGACTCTAGTTCGATTCCCATGATCGAAACCTATGCTGCTGATACACAGCATTGCTCAGAGTTTTCAACTTATAAGGCTTGCCAGATGAAACCTTACTTAGTAAAAATACTAATAATTTTATTGTGTCATATGACATACCATAAAAATTATATTTGATATTTAAATTATCATATTTGAATGCCATATTCGAACCCACTACGTCTGGAATATTTATTCGCACATCTCCTAAGTTCTATCCTTTACATATTGGGTCACAATGGCTTAGTCTTTCACAAGGTGATAACAAGCAGGTCTCAATAGTAAAGCTAATAACGGTAAAGTGGTTTAACAGCAGCGTTTTACCTGAAACAAAACGCATATTAAACTACGCACCTTATTAACAGCATTAAGTTTACCCCTGCCTGGTGTTTATTTCGACGCAATGACCACCAAAGCGCGCGTCGCCACCAACTCGACAGCTTCCATCTGCCAGGTGGAAGGTGGGGATGAAAGAGCGAAAGAGTTAGATGTTTTTTGGTAGAAAGAGAGGTAAAATTCAACGAGAAATGGATGCGCCTCTCTCAATAGTAAAGCTATTAATAAGGTAAGTAGTTTAATATGCGTTTTATTTGATGTTAAACGCTGCTATTATCATCATCAGTGACTACAGTCATTTTCAGTGACTAAGAAGGCATAATATAACTTGGTGTGTTCTCAAATTTCCTTAAATTTGTCATTGACCTACTCACTCACGCATCATCAAAATTTGGCACTTCAAGTTGTTAAAAAAAAAACAAATGAAATTTTTCATCGTTTTAACACATTAGTATTCTAGATTCGCTCAATATTTTGTATTGTTTTATAAATATACCCAGGAGTTTAAATGATTGTTTTATGTATTAAAATGAATTATTACATTTCATATGTGAAACTTTGTGACAGAGTTCTAAAGGAGACGTACTACACGTTATAAATAATAATATCCAAATCAATACGATGAATGTGCTATACAGTCGAGCAAGAACCAGTTATAAACAAGCCCTAAAAAGATAGTTCAGTACGCACGTACTTGAAATTTGATTGCCAGTATTGCCACATCTAGGCACAGGAAAAATCTTTAGGTCTGTGTTGGTGATGTTGAGTTTAATTTTGATGTGCATATGTATCTTTGAAAGTATCGCATATTTCTATGATATAATTACATTTTTATGGAGCACTAAATGAGAACATGTAAATAAATCTGCGTAAAATGCCTTTTATCTGGGTTCAAATTTTTTAGGTTATATTTTTACGATTTCTATTTAATATTGTGGCCGTTTGGTGAGCGTTATGGAGTCCATATTTAGTACCTTAGAACATTTATTTGATGTGTAGTGTGCATCTATAAGACTTACAGAAAAAAGTGATTTTTGTTTTCCATTTTTTAGCGAAACCCGAGAGGTATTTTCTGTTTGGCGCAGCCATGACACACATTTTCTTGTGTGTCATGGGCTGCGCCAATGATGAAGAAAATGTTTATGTTGTTTTTACCAATGTTTTTAAATTTTTGTTTCTTTTGTCCATTCAACTTGTTTTGACTTTACCTCGAACTTTGTGCAAAATAATTTATTTTATTTTTATGTTTTTTTGTTTATCAGTCACCCCTGAACATCTAAACGGGTTTGGATTAACCTTGGCACACAGTTAGTCCATGACTTGAACGAGGTCATACTTTTTCCTGGTAGTGGGTTTTCGTGGCATAATTTTCGACTTTCAGCACAGAATAAATAATAGAATAGATATAGAAGGGTCACACCGCGCAACAATTTATGGAAATTGCAACTCTTGCTGCTAAGCAACAACGTGCAATTCAGCTCGCATGCCTAACGTGCGATATTCAACTAAACATTGCTCTGTCGCTCTTTCAGACAGCCGAAGCCGCTGGCAAAATCTAGTATGTAAGCAATATTGCGTTAGTCAATGTGATTACTAATTGTGCTACTAAGCAGTAAGAGAAATATAGTATATAGCAATATACAACAAAATATATATCTTGCCTGATTTATATGTTTAGAAAGAAACCTTTATCTTTTCTCAACAAAAGAAAATGGACACTAATCGAAACAAGAGACTTTTCCGTTGACTGATGGACGTGTCGGTCTTCGTTAAGAAACTTTCAGGAGCTACCCCCAAGTATTGGGTCACCCGCTCTTTTCAACATCTGGAATAAAAATAAACCCGACTGCTTAAGAAGCGAACTAAAAAGATGTAAACAAGTAGAAAATCATACTCTCAGATGATACATATTCACGAAATGGCTGATCACCTGATCCTCAGACTACACAGCATGATTTTCTACTTGTTTACATCTTTTTAGTTCGCTTCTTAAGCAGTCGGGTTTTTTTATTTTGAAATTAACCTTTTTTTATTTACAACTTACTAGTTTTTTTTTTTTCGAATAGCTTGTAAACATATAAGTGTTATATATTTTTATATCCACCTCTAAAAACATTTTGATACTCCACACGAAGGATTCGGAAAAAAAAAATCGAGACAACCACAATATGTCACCCAAAAGCCGCCATTTTTGTTTTTACAATCATACGTACATACATACAATATTCGCGCGAAAAACATAACGCTTTCCTTGCAGTTGGGTATTAACGGACCATTAGAAAGGGAGAGAATTACAAGTATTGAAGGATAAGAGGCAACATTGTTCAAAAACTAGGAAACTAAGCAACATTTAGGACTAAATATATGAAGGAATAGACGAGAAAAGAAAATTTAATAATAAAAGCATTTATTTACTGATAAATATAAACTACAATACAATATAATATAAAAACCAAACATAACAAATTATTACACTTTGGCGTCTTCGTCCATCAGCGCGATCCTTGACGCATAGGCCTCCCCTAGTAACAACTCCCCACAGAAAAGAAAATATTGTGTACCAAAAGAAATTAAGTACAACAGCAATGACAGTTAAGAACAAAGTTAATGATAATCTTGACGGTAAAGTACCAACAGTAGATAATGACAAAGATAAATCTCCAAGCAAACAGCAATCTAATCTCATATTTAATTCTAACACACTCAATGATGCAAATCTAAACACAGCTTCCATTTTGGAAATGGCGTCTAATTCTGAGCAAATTGCTCTAGATGTCAAGATAGCGCACAAATTCAATTTGCCGCCAATAGTCGAAAACTTACGGTGTCATCCATTCCAATTGCCTTCATTCTATGAAAATTTAAACCAATTTCCTCAGAAGCCTGGATTTCGTAACCATAATTTCACTAATTGAACTTCTACGAATAACCCACTTCCCATTTCTTGAGTATGTTACTTAATAGTTACAGTTCAGGTCAAGTAAGTTTGCGAAACGTGAGGCAAATTAGAGAAATAGCTTGCGTTGTTTGTTGAATATTAATTAACGAAACTTCAGAGGTAAGGGCCTATATTGTGCTCCAGTTTGACTTGCTTTATAACAAGCTACGTGTGAACAGACTGATGGAGCATGCTTGCAATTTCTCTGTAGAATTTACTCCAAGCATGGCTATTACTATAAGCTTTCATAATGCCTTGAAACTGAGTGAGTTGGGTTTGATATTGCAAGGAGAATATGCATATACAATATTCTATGCATAGATTACGTATCTTATCTGTCTACTTGACAGTTTACTAGGATAGTTATTTGTTTAAGTTAGACCGAAAAACGATTCATACAAAGTAATTGATAAAGATGCTTGTATGGACAAAAACACGTTCAAAGTACATGATAGAAAGCCAATTTACCAATTATAAGATTTTTTTGTTTGTTTTGTTTTTGTGTTTGTTTGTACCGAATAGGCTCTGAAACTACTGGACCAATTTTAAACATTCTTTCACCTATGAAAAGTTACATTATTTCCGAGTAACATAGGCTCTAAATTATATTCAAAAAATTCAGCGATCCTTAAAAAAATGCAATAATGTAACCGAAAGTAGCAAAATTTTGCCTATAAAATTCATTATTTAGTAGTGGCAAACTTGGTGGGTAGGTAGGTAGGGTAAATAGGTAGGTGATAGGTAGGTAGATAGCCAGTTGACGGGAGCGAAGCCGCGGGGGTCAGCTAGTCTTAACTAAATAACGAGACCCAACATTTCTTTTATAAAACCTTGTCTGTTCCCAGTTAATCACAAAAAGAAACAAAAGATGGCGAATGAAGTATGAAAAACTACAAAAGATAAAGAAAAAACAACATCGGAAATGAGAAAAGATAAAAGGAGCGTTGTTTCAACATAGAGTTAGTTAGGAATAGAATCTATTTCGCCGCAAGCATTGGATAATAAAATAAAACTATTGGTCTTTTCAATGTTTGATGAAAATGCATTAGAGATATCCAACTTTCCCCTACGCTTTTCATTCCATTACAGTGTGCCACTTATTGTAATAGTTATTCGAATGACGATGGTTAATCGTTACGAAAATGTTTTTGAATAAAGAATATGAATTTTAAGAAACGTCTGATTAAATTGATTAAGTTTTCAAGTTGACGCTTGGCATTTTTAGACTACGTGAAAATTTAATATCGATGAGATTTATTTCAGGCGTTCCTTCTGTTTTGAGGTTTTTAATTTGACCAATTTGACTTTGATCGTAATATTCCGCTAATATTCACTGGTGAGATGAAAATGTTGTGCAAACACAGTGCGATCGTAAAAATTATTTTAAAGGGTAATTATGTAAAGTGAGTAAATTATAAACATAAAGTAGGTTAATCCTATTAAGGCCAATAAGAAATCCAATAACAAGAAAATGTTACATCGAGCTTCTGCGAAAATTGGGCCAAGTAGAAACATGTTAATAACAAGAATGAAGGAAATGGTGCGAAAGCCAAAAATTACGCTTTTAAACGTTCGTTACTTAAAACATCTGCAGTTCCATGGAACCTTTAAATATGAGAGTCAACGCTTCGGGAAGTGTTCACGATCTTATCTTAAGTATCTCGAAAATGGCGAGTCAGTGGATTAAATAAAGGAAAGATTATGGCAATCTGTGAAAATGGCCTTAAAGCGAAAACATTATAATGAGTCGTTAGTATTAGTTGGTATACGTGTGTTTGCATCTAAGGTCTCATGTGACAATAGTATATTATGCAACTAGTGAATAAAGGACGGTTTTAAAGCGAGGGCCATAGATGAATCACAAACAAGTGAAGGATTCTAACAACTGAATTCATGACGATTGAATCACGAGCATAGCGAGTGATTCAAGTGTTAGAATCCTGAGCGACGCGAGTGATTCATGGCCCTCGATATAAATTCGTTTTATTCAAGAGGTGCATACTATATTTTATACCATGACTACGAGAAAAAGAAGGATTTAAGCCAAAAGCACAAGGAATAATAATTATTAAATAAATGGTTTATTACCTTCAAAATTTACAGAAAATGAGAAACCTCAGGGATTACAATTTTTTGTTAATTGAAGTGACCACCTCCGTTACGTTACATGACTATAATTAATTAAACACCAATGCAATTAATATTAAAATTACAATCCAAATAAGTATTCACTAAACATCCTAGACCAAAACCAAAATCATTATCAAAATCCCAAATATAAACAAACTCAAAATAAAATCGACGAAGGAGTTTGAAATTCGAATATTCTTTGTTTGCACGAGAAGTCTGTATCGAGTTGTTTTCTGCGCAAGTAGACTGTATTGCATTGAGAAGGAGGTCAAATATATATTGGTGTGTTCTAAATTCAAACACCAAAACAGCGATTAAGGCGCTGTACTTAGTCAAAATAGGCTTCACTAAACAGTTTTTTAGCCAAATGTATACATATTAGAGCAGCTAAAAAAATATATGTTAATCTTGATCATATTTATGGGTGGACCATTGTGTTCAAAACACGTTTTCGGTAAATTTTCTCGATAAAAAAAAAACATAAAATAACCATTTAAATTGAAATTGTAGCAATTGTAACTGTCAAATCTTGATATTAATAATAACAGTGATGTAATATATAATAATAAAGGGAACTGTTGTTTTTATTTATCGATTGGAATAAGATATTTGTTAGGATTAATGTATTTAATGATAAATAACTCGAACGAGTCGAACGAAACGTCGCGCCATCGCGGCGTCTTTTCGCTTCTCTTTCATTTCTACGCGGAGTCGTCTATTCACCGCGCCTTAAAAGTGCTTTTTATTCACTGTTTTCAGTTAAATCTTTTTAGAGGAGGAATGGTATAAACAATTTTTTTTCCATTTTATCTCATAAAACCACGTTTGGAATAAAAACATATTACATATTGACTTATTATTTATACGATCATGAAACGGAACGTTTTCCGCCATTTTATGAGTCGGTGACCTGATATGACGTGTCATTCATTCCGTTTCACTTGTTGTTCATGACACTTTATAGTTAAAATATGTGGAACCTGTTCCAAAACCAAATCGGAACACCCCGACTTCACGTAGTCTTTTTGCTGCTACCCGTAGAGTGTATATAAAAACCGGAGGGATGAAGCTACGGAGGTGAGCAAGGGTGCCTATCCTTTGTTACGTAAGGGCGAAGGGGTTGCACTTTCAGCTGAACCGGAGACGACGCAGAAGTTGCTTAACTTTAAAGTTCAATAAAATTATGCAAAACAATACCGTTCACTTGGTTTAGAAAATGTTTTATAAAATGATATTTAGTATAAACATGATTTTTCGAAAAATGTATAAATGATTTAATATCATCAAGTGTTTGAGGCGTGATTGACTAACAACCATTCGAATATCCGAATAACATACAAGCATTCGCATTTATAAAATTAGTAAGACAAGAAGTAGTTGCCTACTTCTTGTCTTACTAATTTGGCTGGCCCAAATAGTCCAAAACCAAAAAAAAAATTACCAAAACTTGGATATAAAATTCAGTACTTAGTCAACCACCCAATCGTTTCACCAATGCAGCACTAAAATTCATATTTATATGCCTTGATAACGTATACAGACATATCGAACAGTCCTTGTAACTGACATTGCGCTTCGGGATTTGCATATTCAAACACATAACTGTTCCAATAGCTCCACCTGAACTATAGGTGCCTGGTATGTGAATTTCGTATAAGCGATTAAACAACATGGTACCAAAATAGTGCTCTGAAACTAAGGCTCCGTTCATGACTTCGGGCTTTGCGACTGCGACCTTCGATCAATAATGCACTTGCGACGCTATTTTCGTCAAGCGGCATTTCGTCAAGCGACACGCGCGACTTTTTGCTATGACACAAAGTTAATGACGATAGCGGTTTTACAGACGCTAGTTTCATTCTTAATAAATTACTATTTTGGATAAATTAAGACAGTTGTTTATGGCGATGGCGACTTTATACCCTGCTCCTGTACCCTTACATGACAAAACTATCATAGTTCGACTGTAAAAAAGGGACAGATCTATACAAGTCACATACATCTGTCTCTTACGCACACTCAAAATAACCTTGCTCTAGGAGCTTATGGTCACCCTCCTGTTTCCGTCGTAAACTACTCCCATAACCGACCTCCGCAACTATTATCGCGGTATACCGTTCGTATACTATTTATTCACTTGTCCCATCGCTGATGATCAGAAAGTAGCGAGTAAAGCTAAAAACTAAAATCGAGTTGGCGAACAGCAAGAAGCGAGTGTGTATTTCCGATAGTTTTGTCGCTCGGTCATAAGCAAGTGTTCTTGTGCAACGGGCGATTACACGCACCACTCGCTCGGGACGACTGTAGGTAGAAATGTACCGCTACGCTGGTTGGTCTCTCGGCGTGAGTTCTGACCGCCAAGCGAGCAAGCGAGCATTGCTGAGCGAGTATAACTTTTATAGATCTTGTCGCTGCGACAAACTTGTGTTGAGAGAGTACTCACCGGCAGTGTGAACAGCCAACTATTACTATATGTGTCTCTTTTATTAACACGGGATCGTATATCTTTTATGTGTTTCTTCAGCAAGAAAATAGTCGATAGCTAATCGCTTACTAGTCGGCGGTGGAGCAAGTGCCTAAACAACAATAATTTGTTTCCATCGCAGCGGTGTCGCAAGACGCATGCCGCTTGAGCATGTTATAGGCTGTGGCCAAGCGCTTAGGTAAGGGTGAGTTTAGCTAAACGGACGTAAACCCTGCGTATTTTGAAACGCCTCAGTCGTTCCAAGTAAGTCATTGGAATCGGATTTTATGGAACACTTTTAAAACTAAATGAATGAATCTCAACTTCATCAATAATAATGCATAATTTACGTCACTATAATAATAGTGACGTAAATTATGCTAACACGTTAGTTAGATGTCACAAATCCCTGCACTCATAAAGGCATGTAGCTTGCGCTGGGAACCCGGTAATCAAACTACGGGTAAACCTACTCGGTTTTCTCGGATTCGTTCCGTGCAATAGAAACTTGTGCTCAGCCTATATTTCACGGACAAGATTATTTTCATTACTGGCGTACCGTGCTGTGTGTGCCGACTAGCTGCAACAGGGCATAGCGTGTGAAAGGGGGCTTACACCTACATTTAAATGTAGCCAGTTCTTACATTGGCAATACTGAAACCGCAACGATAACATGCAGGCGTCCGCATTCGAAAGCGTTTGGCTTGCAACTGATCGTGCGAACAAACGCTTAATGTAAATTAGGAGTAATTCTCACAAGTGCAACGGGTTTAGAAAATGGTGCTGATTCTGTTACAATCTTTGAAAAGGAATCTAATTAAGATTGTTTTTTATTTCAAAGAAAATATTGTTGTGCTTACTGATGTTGACCACAAAAATGCAGTACCTACCCATGTTTGTATTAGGTTAAGAATACCACTTAAGCTTCATTACCATGACCATTACAGCCTAAAGTCTTCTGTTGGTCATAAATGTCCCTCATGTTTCTCCATAATGACCGGTCCAGCAAATTTCAACAGCTTCCACCAGATCATCGGTTCTACTTGTGGACAGCCTTCCATTTAAGCTTGCCATATGACTTAACGAGACTGACAGTTCTACAACTATCACTGTCCTTTTTAGGGTCCCGTAATCAAAAAGGAACCCTTATAGTTTCGCCATGTTCGTCTGTCTGTCCGTCCGCAGCTTAGCTCAGAGACTATTAGTACTAGAAAGCTATAATTTGCATGGGTATACATATTAATCGTGCCGACAAAGCGGTAAAATAAAAACCAGTTTTATTTTAATTTTTTTCTTTACACCTAAAGTGGGGATTTTTTTTCTCGTCTATCCCATGGTGTGGGGTATCGTTGGATAGGTCATTCAAAAATATTACGGGTCTGGGCAAACCATTTTTTGATTCAGGGTTCCTTTTGCGTAAAATGAAGATTTAAATTGCAAATTTTTGATAGAGTCAGGTGTGTGCCATCCCCTACCAGTTAAATGGTTGCTTCTGAATATATGACAAAATTCACGTCAAAAGTATATAATATGTTAAGAACAAGTGATTAATACGGTATTATTCATAATGCCCGGGCAATTTAAAAAAAAGCCCAATATGAGTAGGCAATATGATAAAAACTATTGAAATAATTGCCCGGGCTTTCTGAGAAATCTCTTATTGGGCCGGTTAGTAAAAATATGTGTTATTTTAAATTATTTTAATGTTGATATTGGTTTTAATATAGGTAAGTACGATTACTATTTAAGAAACAAAGTCTACTAACAAATTCAACTATTTCTGTCTGCAGGGTCTAAAGTAACCTTACATGAAGGGGCTGAGTTCGTTCGCTTTGCTCACTCACTTCAGCTCCCGTCATCTCCTTCGAACCTTACGTATCCGTGTCGGGGTGCCCTAAGATCCCTTATTATTATTTTCTAATTCATTGACCATAATTATCGAATTGCCCAACCGTTACGTAGCAATATTCATAATTACCAGATAATGTGATAAATATAGAAGCTTAAATCATTATTCATTACATTACCCGATTCGACTAGACTAGATTCATAATGTCCGGACATCATAAATAATGCCCTGATTAATCACTTGGGCTATGACATATATAACGAAATTAAAAGGAAAACTATCACAACTTAGTAAGCTTTACAAGTTTTGCGAGTATTACTCGCCCATTTTACAAAATGTAGATTGAAAAGTAAATATTTTTTATATTTATGTATGGGGACAGCAGTTTTTGGATGGCAAAGTAAATTTTGTCCCTTCGTCAGAGCAATATTCGGTGCTTCCATTGTTTATGAATGTAAGTTATGTTACCAATTTATTTTGGTGAATGTAAGTACCTATTTATAAAGAACCCTCTGTGCGCGAGTCGGACTCGCACTTGACCGGTTTTTAATCAGCGTCTGTTAGAAAAATAAAGCACCACTGAATATTAATTCACTAGGTGAACAGAAGCTTCAGCACTATTTCCAAATTGACGTATAAAGTTATTGCTCCTGCAGCTGATACTAAGTTATTCAGTGGCTTTGGAAAACTTGAAATGTTCGAGTCACCGGTGATTTTCTTCCTCTTAACGTCGATAGCATATTACCAGTAAGACGTCTGCTTTGTGACTTCAATGTTCGAAGGATATTTTCAAGTGCTTTTTAAAGTTTCATGGGTACTTGGACGATAGGCTTTTGATTCGTTGATTTATTTTTCTCTTTTGCTTTCTGTGACACAATAAAATTCTCACATTAAAAACATTTGTCGTTGTTGTTACATATATTATTATACCTATTTATTGAAAATTTCTGTTCATTGGTATCTTTATCTCCTGATAAATAATATTATTTAAAGAAACAGATATTTTTTGTAACTAAGCAGGTTAAACGTTTAACGAATTTAACTATAGTTAAATATGTTAGTTTTATATATGTTTTTTGTTAGTTTAAGTTAAGTAAAGTAAGTTAAAGTTTAAGTAAAGTATTATTTAAGTTTTATATATATAATTATAATAATATTAGTTTACTAGGCTTAAAGTTTGTTACTAAATAGGTCAAATCTAACCACAGACAGAATTATTTCCTAATATTAATGTATTTACAAAACATTATAAGCATAAGGGAAAGAATTGTCAAAGCCGATGGTATACAAAGAAGATCTTTTGAAAACCATGTTTTACTATCGGAAGCAGCTGCACAAACAATAGATTAAAATACCAATAAAACCCTATTCTAAAGGAAATTAAAACAAATAGCACATGTACAATCTCGAAGCAAACGTACGTCTGATTTTCTCTAAAAAGCTACATTACTACTTATCAGCAGCACTTTGCATTAAACTGTTTGTATCGAGAGCCGCAATACATGTCCCGTACGGCCCACTTGTGTCCAATCGATTTACATAATTACAGCCAAAGAAAAACCAACCCTAACTTTAAGAATTAAAGTTTAACATCATCCCAGCAAGGACTCGTATGGCGAGTGTTGCCGATAAAAATGTTTTAAGCTCAAGAGGATGCTTCATACGCATTTGCCTTCACTTTCTTTGAAACCTGAACATTATTTTGAGGTCTTTAGAGTTGGGTGCTTGTGTTGAGTACTTTTCAATGGAACTTATCGAGATATATTTAGTTGGGGAAGCAATGTATGTTACTAGGACACGGGACCCTATTCTTAGGTATTAGTACTAAATATTATAAGTTATTAGCTGACCCCTGGGGCTTCGCTCCCGTCAATTGGCTACCTACCTACCTACCATACCTACTCTACCCACCTACCCTACCTACCCTACTCTACTTACCATACCCTATCTACCCTACACTACCTATCTGCTACCCTATCCTACCTACCCAACCCTACCTACTCTACCCTACCTAATCATGTAGTATATATTTTTTTTGTATTATCAATAGTTTTCTCAGCGCACGCCAAAGAATGATTTTTATATGCAATGCAATTTTCACATGAATCTCTAATTTTTATGGTCATAGTGGCTTGCACATAAAAGGTAGATATATGCTGTCAAGGACTTTTATTTAGAACTATTTAAGACAAACAATCCTACGGTACATTATATTTGTGTATGTCCAACGGTTTAGACAGCGCACGCCATGATAGCTCTCAGAGGGCAGAATTTTTTCTTAATTACTTGATATTTATCGTTATATTATGATTAAATTACAAAATATCATTATAAATTGTAGCCTATGTGTTATTCTGATGTATAACCTATATTACTGTGAAGTTTCATCCAAATCCGTTGAGTAGTTTTTGCGTCAAAGAGTAACAAACATACATCCATCCTCACAAACTTTCGCATTTATAATATTAAGTAGGAATTAGTAGGTTAGTAGGAAGTAGGATAGGAAGTAGGATTCTTATACAAACCTTTCTTCTCACACTACAGGGCAAAGAAGGGACGTCGTTCCCCTCTTAGAACTTCTCTCTATTATTTCAGTTAGGGTTCTTGTCAAAAGTGCCCAACTTATATCACCATCTTTATCGGGATCCGCCATATTTTGTGGCCACTATGGGTCCTGGGTGTACAATGAGTGACTTTAATTAAGACACCAGAGGCCATAGACATGTGATAATATCTAAAGCCAAAAAAAAAAAAAAAAAAAAAAAAAAAAAAAAAAAAAAAAAAAAAAAAAGGGCAACAAGGAGTCACTGCGGTTGATGCCATAATTACCGAAACAATTAAAAATCCACTGTGTCTCTTGTGGAGCCTCGTTTTCGGTAGTCAAGAGGTTAAAGACCACAAAAATTTTGATTTCATTGAACCACATCAAAATTCTCCAAAACAAAATATCTACCCAAACAGTTTGTTTCTCTAACTTTATTCAAACAAAAACAACTTAACTTGCGAATAACATTCTGTATACTTAGCTCCTATTGTCACTCGTTTTCCGTTCTCAAGACTTTCACAAGACATTTGCTGAAAACTTGTTTAGAAACATACTCGCTTTAATTTCCTGATCATGCAAATAAGTTGTCGTACTTAGGCAGGCTTCTTTAGTTAAAGAAAAGGTCTGGATTTGTGAAACAAGCTGGAAAACATCGGTCTGCTTTTGCTATGTTATCTAAAGTCTTCGATATTATCAATTATTATTATTAATATTTATTATAAATTTTCCTCCGAATTTAATATTAATTTGAATTTGAATTGACATTAGATATTAAGATGAAATAAAATGGGGAGGGCGCTGACTCCTGTCATACAGGTCCGCCTAGTTCGGGAGTCAGAGACTTCAACATTGATGTAAACAATTATTATGTCAATAAAGATTATTATTTGATTTGATTATTTGAGTCTGCTTGTATACTTGTGTAAGGGATCTACCTGATGGCGCGACGCAAATTAATTTGCGTTGATGGGCGATATCGGTCAGATTTCACGTACACATATTTTCACATAACGGATGGCCGTTGGGGCCGAAAAGTTCTAGAGTGGCGATCGCATACGAGTAGACGCAGCGTTGTAAGGCTTTCCTCTAGGTGGAGCGACGACCTGCTCAAGGCTGCAGGAATACGGTGGATACGAAACGTACAGGACCGATCAGAGTGGCGACGCTTGGGGCAGGCCTATGTCCAGCAGTGGACGCCTAAAATATTGATGATGATGATGACATTTCGCGTGCAAATCGATTGAATTGTATCTAATTGCGGCCATGTGAACGTACTTGCAATTAAAATCGACTATTGGTGTGATAAAAATCGAATTGCGTTAAACTACCATGAAGGTCGATGAAATAAATCTTGATTCCTTGTTTATTAAATGCGAGGGAAGCCATTACGGTGCAAGTTATACAATAAGGCAAGTAAATCACACGCGAATGCATGCACCGTAGTGCAAGCACTATTAAACGCTCAGCATAGCCATGATGCTAGCTTCTACTGCTGTCACAAAACCTGATAAATGTCTACTGAACAAAGGCGACAGCCAGATAAAATAACAATGCCTACAAACATAACTCACCACCTCACATGGCCAGCCAAGCGTTATTAGCATCATATTTTCTAAGATATTATTCAGAACTCTTCAAATGAAAATCTTCAGAGAAAAACAATTTGAATCTAAGCGGGGAAAGGCGCGGCCACATATCACGTTATTTGGTAGCGAGCCAACGTACTCGCGACCGGGTCGACTTCGTGTCACTATTTATTATGTACCGGACCAATCTTTGTTTTACGTTTTATGTGTTCAAGCCATATTCCCGTTTCCAAACCGCTTGTTTATTTACGCACCTTCAGATTTATAGCTCTTATAGTTTTGTGTGAATTGGACTGTGCGATGAATATTTATGGGGTGGCGGCACATTTTTCATTCTTGCTGCTGAATATTTTATTATTCGAGAGAATGTTTAATAGTCCTTTTCACACGGTTAAATAATCACTTTTTGTAACACAATCATATTCACATTTAAAATAAATAGTAGAGATACGGCCGCCCGAATGTTTCCTAATACGCGTTCACCATACAAGAAACAAGGCATTTTAATGTAAAGCATACAAGAGCATAACTCCTCCCGAAAATAACCGACTGCGTGGCGAGTACATCTCGTTCTAGTATGAGCTATGTATGATCAAATTGATGCATCAGAGTTTCACGGTAATTTTGCATTGTCTTCAACTCATGGCAAACCGAATACAGTGCAATTTCAGAGAAAGTTAATAAACATTGCAGTTATGAACATCAATTTATTGAAGCGTAGAAAATTATAAGCGAAATGCGATCGAGAATTTTTAACATTTCAAATTATTTATCGGCCGTAAAATGAAGTGTCGCCCGAAATTTGGGCCTACATTTAATTTTGCATTTTTATCCGCAATTTGAAAATTAACGTTGGTGCCATACCAACCTTGGTTTTGGTAACAGTTTTTTATCATTTAACATTCTTTTATAAGGACTATGACTATATTGAAGTTATCGATCCAAATTCTGCAAGCTGTTTTATTGGTGCATTGATTTATATTCTAAACAATATGAATCATCAGCCTTATAATACTCCTTATTGCTGGGACATAGGCATCCTCACTGTGAGAGAGGTAACAGGCCTTAATCTACCAGGAGGCATCAGTGCGGGTTGGTGAATGTCACACGTCTTCGAATTTTTGATTCTAGGACATGGCAGTTTCCTCACGATGTTTTCCTTCACCCTTTTAAGAGCAATGGTGATGAAATTTACACAAAGTAAAGCGCCTGCCTGGGTTCGAACTTACGACCTACGATACGAAAGTCAGGGCCGTTACCACTGGGCCACCACTGCTCTCAATAAAAATATGACTTATATTCTTTAAAAGTCATTTTCAACCATAACATTACATAGGCAACAATGTGATTAATTTTATTATAAATAAAGTTTTACGCCCGAAGAATAGCCATACTTAAGTGGCAGTAGGCATGGCACATTTCTCGCAAAACGGATGGTCGTTGGAGCCGAAAAGTTCTCGAATGGCAACCGCGTACCGGAAGATGCAATCATTGAAATGCCTTTCTCTTGATGGACCGATGACCTGGTTAAGACTACAGGAACCCACTCGAACTCCAATAGACCGGTCGATGTGGTGACACTTGGAGGAAAACTATGTTCATCAGTTCTTACGGCTGAAATGATGATGGGGATCAACATCATCCATCAGTCGCGACCTTATCACATTTAGTTGGGAACGGCCTTCCTTGTCCTTTATTTCCATTGTACACGTAAAAAAATGTTGAAATAAAAAATAATTATGGAAAGTAAACATATAAATAACCGCCAATGAGCGAAAACTCAGTGCATTTCGATAATAACCTCAATGAAATGGAATTACCAATCTCTTCGACAAATAGTAGGTTTTACCTGAATAATTTACTAGTTTTGGTTCCCATGAAATGAGTTTTATGTTAAAACATTTCCAACTTATATTTGCTACTGGCCATTCACGATATGATTCCTAATAAAAACGAAAATTAAAAACTTTAGCACCTAACCACGTAGACCAATTAGAACCAAACGATAACCAAACGACTGTAATGGAGAATTACCAAAAGTGGTACCAAAAAGTCTCACGCATCAAGACCAAAATTGTATAGTAATTAGCTTCATATTTTTTTATGACATTACGCGTCAGGGATTTGATTTTTGAATAGGGAATTCACTTTTGAGTTTTAAAGTTTGGATATTCATTTACTCCCTATAAATGACGTTCCGTTTCAAATGATAATAATATGATTTGAAACTTGATTTTTGAAAGTGTCATGATCACTGAGTGATCACTGTAAAAAATATACTTTGCCGGTTCTACATTAATTTAAAAAAAAATAACAGAATAGAATCTTTATTTAAAAGATTATCATTATTTTGTCTATGGTGAATTGAATAAAGATTTAGAATGCAATAGAATCAATTTTTGATGAATCTACTAGCCAGTAATTGTTTCTTTTGTGTAATAAATAACTATAAAGTCAGTGTGTAACGTGTCTACATAAAATACGTCGTTGGTAGCGTCGAACCAAAATAGACCTAGTTTTTAGGTTATTTTCGATTTTATAAAATAACTCCGAAACCCGGGTTTTGTTTTCAAAACAAACTTTTGTAGGAGTTAATATGATCAGTTTAGTCTATAAAAAATAAAGTTTTATTTTGATATAGCATGGTACGGGATTCCATACATCCATGATCGTTCTCCGTTGTGAGTTGTGAGTCGTAAAATAAGTCGCGACATTTACGTTCAACTGAAATTCGGTCGGACTGCCTGACGGACGGACTTAATTTCAGTTGCTATTTTACTTTTGTACGGAGCGCTGAAGCTTGCCTCGCCTCGAGCCCTATTCGGTTAAAATAATGTGTGTGAAAGAAAGAAAAAGAAGATAGAAAACTAGTTTATTTGGCACACACAGATGCACACAATGTAGATACAAATAAAAGGGAACTTAATCTTAAGCGTGAGTTAACAGACAACTCATTTTGCGGCGCCGTGTGGCGCAAACAGGACTTTAGTATGAAACCGAATGCAGTGTAAATTCAGCGACGCATTCTACGCAACTGACAACTCACAAAATTACGTTCGTTTGGCCTCACCCTTACTAAATCGTTCTGTGATTAGTATTCCTCGAAACATTATGGTGCGTTCACATCAGGTCGGCCACCGTTTACGGCGACCGCTTTCGGTCAACCGAATTGGGCTGTTTACATTAAGTCGGTCACCGAATACGGCGACCGTATTCGTTTAAGTTATCAGTTCACCGCATTCGGCGGTCGCAATCAGCCGTACTGTGTAAACTCATGGTGAAAGCATCAGCATGGACAAACATATTGTGTTACGACAATTATGCAAAAACGAATTACGAAAGAAAAAACAATACTTGTCGCGTGCGCCATCCACGCTCTTCGATTGAACAATTAGTGGCACGTTTCAACAAGTCAGCCGTGTTCGGTCACTGAAAACGATCTGCGGCCGAATACGGCTAACCGAAAACCTGTTTATACTAGTCGGTGGCCGAATACGGCTAACCGAAATACCGTTTTAACTAGTCGGTTACTGAATACGGGCTGTAACCGAACCCGTCATCACGACCTAAAGTAAATGAGTCATGTCAGAGGTTTTCCTTATAGCTCACCTAAATTTTGCTAGTTACCTATATTTAAGTCCCATATAATAGGGTCGGAACCTATTGCTATTAACTGGCCCAAAAATCCAAACCCCAAGCTATTCCTGAAAATTTTAAATGACTGCATGACTTTGCCTGATCCGGTGATAGAAGGTAATGGTCAGCATTTACGCTTGCACCTACGATACTAGCGAGGTAGTCTTAGCATCATTCCTAGATTGTTTAAGTTCCTATGCCTTAGTATGTTTCCTAGTTAATTAGTTATTTTTAAGTTATTAAAGATTTCGCATAGGCTTATTTAATGTATTTCAAATAAAAATGAAGAATGAATAACGACAAAACGTTATTTATCTATGTCCAATTTTTTTTCTTTCTTAAATAAGTACCTAATTGTCTTACAGGTGTACAAAACTGCTGCCATGAATAGAATATGTAGTAGATACAGTTAGTGACTGACCGAAGATTCAGTTTCGGTTACGGCCAGTTTCGGACAAAAAAACTAGTTATTTCGGTTTCGGCCAAAAATTGGCTGAAACTTTCGGCTTGGTTAACTCGTTGTCGCTTCAAACTCTCAGAGAATTCCTCAGTAACCGTCGATTCAAAGTTAGTGCCCTGGATGATAAGAGTAAGTGGCATGGCGAGTTCAAAAGAATGGGCTACCTCAAGTATACTACGTACTGGCTCCATTACTGTTCAACATTTATACCAATGACCAACTGGCGAAGCCTAACACGACCCGTTTCCTGTCAGCGACGACCTGGCATTAACCTGCCACTGATTTTGAGGAGATTGAGGTCAAGTTTTTCACTTTCCTTTTTGATCTCAGTTGTTATTATGCTGAGAAAGATCTCAAACCAAATCCTTCATAACGCAGTCGTGCGCCTTTCACCTTCGTAACAGTCAAGCGGTCCGAACACTCAAAATCTTGTGGCAGGGGTGCCAATCATTCCCCCCGGTGGGTTCCCGCATTGTCGAAGCGGGTGGGCTCAGTAACCGTGGCTTGGTCACCCACGGTGAAGTGAAGAGGAACCCGAGGAGGGACCGCTCGTCAGGGCTTTTGCCTCGCATCCAGCGCCTTCCCGCAACCTTAACCAGGTCATCGGTCTACCTTTTTTTTTTTTTTTTTTCCGATGTGGAAAATCCTCATTGGATGTCCTCCGCCCTGGGGGAGGCGGAGGGGTCTGTCAGACTCGTACTGACCAAAAACCACCCCGGTGTTCCATCTCACACCTACGCCGGGGGTCGCGGGAACATACGATACTTCCGTAACCCCCGGCTGGTGCCGGCCCGCCTCTGCGGGCCTCGATCTCGGGTTTGGGGCGGAGTGAGGTGTTTGGCTCCCCCCGCATCGTCTAAGAGGGGCGCGCGTGGAACACTACGCGTCACCACCTCAGGTCCTGATGTGTTGGGGGCGACGGACGTCCCCGAGTCCGTCGCCCCTGGACCTATTTAGGGGGGCCGGAAGAGGGCGTTGTCCGCCCTCCGCCGACGCCCGGCTCGTCTGCTGCGGATCGGGTGAGTGGATGAAATCTCCCTCTCCCTCTCCGCAGCCTCCTTCTACGAGACGACTGTTTCACAGAAGGATACCACCGCGTCCCAGGACTCCTCGCTGCCGACCATAGACTCGACTACGGCCGGCAGCGACAGGTCACTGCCTACTTCTGAGATGAGGGCACGGCGCGGCTCCTCCCAAGCGGCACACTCTGCCAGCGTATGCCGCGCCGTGTCCTCCCGGCAGTCGACGCAGTGGTGACACCGGGCGTCTGGCTCCCTGTTTATGCGGCACTTCCCGAAGCAACCATGCCCCGAGAGCACCTGCGTCACCCGAAACGACAGGGAGCCGTGCCTCCTCCCGAGCCAGCGCTCGAGCACTGGCCGGATCGCCTCGATGGTGACGAGGCCGGCGACCTAGTGGGAGGCCTTCCAACGTATCGTCTTCCGGTTCGCGGTCGCCATTCCAGAACTTTTCAGCCCCATCGGCCATCCGCTCTGCGAGCAATGTGCCCTGCCCACTGCCACTTAAGTTTGGAAATTCTTCGGACTATGTCGGTAACTTTGGTTCTCCTGCGGATATCATAATTTCTGACATGATCATGCAAGGAAATGCAGACCACGTGCATAGCCCTCTCAGACCACGTCTCGGTCCCATACATGAAAGAATATGTCTCATTTCATTTAAATGTTTTCGTTATTGCGTAAATAATTCACGACTTATCCTCTTTCGAGTGTATTTTGTTTGTTATTTTAAAGGTGTCGTCACCCTTACCTTTACGTGTTCTTTGCCGAATTCACTTACCCAAATAAGCTGCTGGAAAACTCTAAACAAGACTCCGCACTAAGGACAACCGCAGCTAAGACAACCTCCAAAGGTTCTCGGATGGTACCGATGTCCAGTTTCTGTGCGGCGACTCTCCGCAGACCATGGCCTACCGACAGGTACGCCTATAAGTTTTAAGTTTTATCAAAATTGCTCCAGGTTAGAATTATGGAAGCTTAGATATCGATCCCGAACAACAATCCACGCTTTAGAATACTGCTAGATTCCAGGATGTTCAATTAAAATATTTGCAACAAATCTGGGTACTACAAAAAACTAAAGCATTTAGCTTTAGTTTTTTGGACATTGTAGACTGCAGTATCGTTTTCTCAACAAAAATATATGTAAAAACCGTATTACACAATTTTATAGGAATTTGCTATTTTAATCAAAATTTTAAGTAAATTCTTTATTCAAATATTGAATATCACTAAAAAGAATCAATAACTATCCAAAAAAGTTGAAATAATTTCCTCAATTGCGGCGGTATTCTTAAACGTACTTGATCCCTACACACTTTTGATGTGTGTATCTACATTTTGTATCCATTTAAATTATCCTTTTTTATTTTTCTAAAAAATAAGCTAAACATACTTCACGTCTCATGCAAACATTCAAATCAGTGTAAAAGCCTGAAATATAACTTTAATGCAAAATGTTTTCGAGCCACCATTGAGCAAAACATGAATGGTTCAAAATATAAATTGCTGTTTGAGCTAAAACTTTGCACACGTTCATAAATAAACCGCGTCTAAACACATATCCATAATAATTTAAGATAACCACGCTTATAAGAATTGCTGCGCATTTTTCGCCCAAAAATCGATAATTTTCACTAGCTGAGATAGTGTTTTTTTTTCGCTATAATTTTTAATAAAACAATTGATTTGCGGGATTGCATCCATGTGAACGTTCTTGCAATTTATAAAAGTAGAAATCGCTTATCGGTGTGCTTCAAATCGAATCGCGTCGAGCCAACAGGAATGTCGCTTATGTTTTGTGTTCATCCTTTCTTCGTCATTGACAGTATAGATCTATGGTGGGCAAACATTTTTACCAAGTTCCAGAACAACTAAACAACCAAAATATTAACAACTCATATTATTAGTAAGAACTAAATATTTGTCAGGAACAAATAACAGCTACCAGAAGCGAAAAACCCATCGTCCCGATTACTGGTATCATTCAATTTACGCACACATTTCCAACACAGCTTTCCACGAAAACTCTAACCCTTCGCCGCTGCAGACGACCGTCAACTACAATGAATGTTTCCCTTCCATTTCGCAAAACGGCACTCAAACTTCAATGTTTGTAGCCTGTATTAGTATGAGATCCCATTGCAAAAATCTGCAGGCGTTTTGTTTGTGATTAAACTTGATTTTATGAATGAGTTATTATAATTATATAATAATTTGGGGCTTGCGTGCTCCAATGAACCCTAGCCGGTGCCGGTAGATTCTACTTTGCCGCAACATGCGTATGATGAGGGGCCAGACTAAGAGATATACAATCAGCAGGACAGCTTTGTGGCAAGCTGGAGGGCAATGGCGACCCCAAGGACCTGATCTCCAGGTATAAGTCTTGTCCCTCATCTCCAGCTTGTCTTTATTGGCCGGTCAGTGTGAACAATGACGGGGAACAGAGCTCCCACCTCTCTCTTGGTTTAACTGGCAGGCTTTAGTGGAGATTCGCAAGCAATGAACCCGAAAATTTTTCAAATTTATGTAGCAGTGGCCGATGGGGCAGAAAAGTTCTGGAGTAGCGACCGCGATCCGGAAAACGTTGCGTTAGAAGGCCTCCCACCAGGAGGACGGATGACCTGGTGAAGGTTGTGGGAATCCGCTGGATGCGGAACGCACGAGACCGGTCAATGTGACGACGATTGGGGTAGGCCTATTTCTAGCAGTGGACATCTTTCAGCTGATATGATGATGAAGATGATTCTGCAATAGTCCTGCACTAGCCGGGGATTGTCCTGGGTGCTCTTGCGTAGCGATTAGTACATACAGGGATAATCACTTGTTGGTGTCACATTTCATTCTACATGTCTAACAAGGCCTCTGCGATTTGTTTCGGCCCCTGGTACGCCTTTCGAGGTTCTGATATATAAAAAAGCATTATAATTTGGAGTAATTTATTTATTTATTATTTTCTCGCCGTATCTGGCCGCAACCAGTTTTTGATGTTTGTTTTTTTTTTTACTTTGCCTTACTCTAGGAATTTCTCCTGTATCATGGATGAGTATGCAACACAATAAATCTGTCACTTAGCCGCCATTCATGGGTTACCAGGTTTAGCAGGTAAATTGGCAACCTACAGATTACGGTTAAATGAGAGCGCTAGCAACCTTATGTTTTCCCATTTTTTACACAACTTTCTTTCAAATTACGTTGGATTCATTTGAAAGTCTTGTATATTGGGGATTAACTATCAAACACAAATTTCAATTTATTTAATACAGGTAACTGTAGCTAGATATTTGCCGGCAACCCTGCAGTAATCTATTGTACTATGAAGTACCATTCATGAAAAATAAGTTTAATCAAAAACATTAACACCTGCAGATTTCGCAGTGGGATCTTAGTCTATATACTGTTTGTTTAATCTGTGGCCTCTGTGACAACAGTCTGGGTAGAGTCATGGTTTGTTTTTCATTACGCACGGGAATCTCATTTCGTACGTAATTAAACAGGACAAGTTATGTTTTGCGCGTTTTGCTTTACACGCGACAACGTTTATGATTGTAAATATTATATTTTGTTTTATAAGTGACACGTGTAGGGTTCAGAAACAGTTGTGCAGAGGCCGCAAATAAAGGGTTGATGTTGACGTAAATATAATATAACGGCATTTTTCTTCTTAGTGACAGTTTTCAACAGGCTTACTTATTAGACACAAAAAATCCGAGTAAAAATCTAAACAGTTTCTGATGACCTTTTTGGCTTCTTGTATGTTTTAAGAACACATTGTTTGTGACGGTAAAAAATCTGTAAAATGTGTGCGTGAGTGCGAATTGAGACAAATGGCGTGCGATTGGAGAGGCCTATGTCTGTTTGTAGTGGAATGCTATAGGCAAATGACGATGGTGCTGAAAATCTGTATCCCTGTTTCATGCTCAAAACACAGGATGGTAATGGACCACCTCTTTCTTCAATCTATCGTGTTTACCATCACTAAACTTGGAGAGATAATCATGCATATATTGTATCCCTTATCCCCCACACTTGAACCACGTAATAATATTTTATGTAATCATCTTTCTCGATGCAGTAATAGCCGTCGTGTCGACTTAATGGACTCGTTACTCCGAGATTAACTGTAGCTAGGAAATTGGGTCTTTACTCTAATGGATAGATCTTGAAAATGCGGAGTTTGCATCTTCCGACTGAGATGCGGACGAAGCGTTCCACCGAATAATTGGATGATGCAGTAGCAATGCTGTAATTGGTGTTTTATTGACTGACAGTTTCGATGTTCTGATTTTAGATTTTAAAATGGTTGCAGTGATTCATGACTAGAATTTACGGAATGAATAAGCAAAAATCTTTGATTCCTTTTTTAAGAGTTAGAGTTATTGCGATGTCATATCTTTTTGGAATTAAGCTGTTCGTCTGCCCCATTCTTAATTTACGATTTTCTCAGCTGGTAACTTCGAACGTCTTGGTATGATTAGTTAGGTAGTGTGGTTAAATGCCTGATAAAATATTTGTTCATATGGAAGCAAAAAAATTAAAACGTGTGATGAATCCTTACTTTAAAAAAAAGCTTATTACTTCCACATGTAGCCTACACTGTGTCACAATTCAGTGTTATTATTCATGTAAGCCCTGTGCGTTGTCTCATTTGTGCTGCATTCCAAATCCGAATATTACCGCGATGTTTCTGGGAGATAAGCTCATTTCTTATCACGCGGGGTATGAGGGTAACATATGAAGCCATTACTGTCGCTCCGAGAGATTTGTCATTGAGTGAAATGATTTCATGTGTACGCAAATGTGTGGGTGGCTATGTATGGGTACTAAGATATAGCTCAAACAACAACAATTGTTAATCAGAGAGAGTACACCTATGTTACGTTTTATGACCGAGGTTTTGGTACTTTAATCAATATATGTATCTACAGGACGATGTAACGGAAAGTTGTGATAGTTTTTTTAAAAACGGCTTCTGCCCATGTATAGAACAACATTCTCCGAGGATGTCATGGCCAATTCTCAAAATGAAATTCGGATTTTCCATACATAGTTGTAGTCAAGTCAATTTGTATGACGGATATATTTTGTTTTTAGAGAATTGACTATGAGTTAATTGGAGAAAGTTACTCATATACATAAGCAGAAGCTGTTTATAAAATATGATCGCACATTTTCTTTACACCCTGTATACAATTTTTGACAGGACAGAACTATGATTTAGAAAACCTGATCAATGGGGAAACGATTGTCAGGCTCTTCAAGTCGCAAAGGCTCAGATCGGCCACTTGGAAAGAATGGGCGATACCAGAGCCGTTAGAGTCATGTCCAAGTGGACTCCGATTCAAAAAAGGCCCAGAGGAAGACACAGGAAGCGCTGGATAGATTGTGTCGAGGAAGATTTGAAGAGGATAGAAAGTAAAACATCTTGGTAAAAGGAGGTCAGTGACAGAGCGAAATGGAAGAAGATCGTTGAGAAGGCCAAAACCCACAAAGGGTTGTAGCACCAAAGGAATGAATGAATAAATACAATCTTTGGATTTGGAGCCATGCTAATTTCGTTAGGAACTTCTAATTTGAAACTTCAGCAGGTTAGCAATTTGTCTCAAAATAGAGACTGCTGGGGAAACTATTTACTATGTTAATGTTGTTGAGTTATTGTTCAAAGAAAATAAAAAATCGTTCCATACCAAACCGCAAAATCAAGTTGGTTGTAATAGGAAAAATGAGAGCCATTTCAAAGAAAAAATCAGATTTATCGATATATTGGTATTTCTTAGTAAAATATACGTAATTATAAACATTATCTCCAAATATCAAGTTCATAGGTCTATGATAAATTAAGAAATTCCTCAGAACAAAAATTTTGTAAAATAAGCTGACTTTGGTGGTTTTTCATTCCTTTGTTTTCCAAAATTTTTAAAACAAAAAATACAGTATGTATCTACTTAATGATTTCTAAACAATGATACCCACTCGATGGAGAAGGTCAAAATTATTTGCTTTTCCTTTTTGCTCTATGGGATCCCATTAAGCAAAAGTGGGAAACGAAAAAAAAAAACTTTTTTACAAAAATTACAACCGACTTCCAAACAAAAACACTACAAAGTGAAAAATAACTTCAATTTCGGAAGTCGGTGTTCCTGTTTACGTTTCTTCATTTTTTGACACCGACTTCCGAAATTGAAGTTATTTTTCACTTTGTAGTGTTTTTGTTTGGAAGTCGGTTGTAATTTTTGTAAAAAAGTTTTTTATTTTTCACTTTTTAGTTGTGGTAAATAATGGACCAGTTCTATAGGCAAGGTACCTACGCGTATAGTGCCCAAAGTGAAGCTAGAATAGATTAACCCAATAACATGAAACTTAAACGAAACCAGTGCAATGAGAGTATACCAGGGTGAACTGTTCACACCTGCGTACCCCTTAAGAACGTACCAGTGTGATGTTATGTTATGAAATGGTGTAAACAATAAACAGACATGCGATTGGATCTATCCAGAGTGATTTGCCGTCATTTATTGAAGAGTTCTGATGTATTTCTCCGAAGTTCTTCATCAGATCTTGATGAAAATTAAATGGGACCACATGACAAGCACCCGCTTTCAAATTAAAAAAGAATCATCAAAATCGGTTCGCCCAATAAAAAGTTCTGAGGTAACAAACATAAAAAAAAAAAAAAATACAGTCGAATTGAAAACCTCCTTCTTTTTGCGAAGTCGGTTAAAAAAAGTTTGTTGTCATGTTGTGAGGCTTTGGGTTAACAAGATGCTTATAATGTGATAGACTTTAGCTGCAACCGTTTAGCTGTAAAATCTGTGTGACAGACAACAGACAGACACGTGAAGTACATGGCTCCGTTTGGACCCTTCGAGTACGGAATCCTAAAAATAGCATAAAGGAATATTCCTATCTCCATAAAAACTATTCTTTTCCAGGAACTACACGGCCAGCAACTACGCGGTAGATTTTTAGAAAGGAAAAGGCAACAAAGATAGAACATTTTTAAATAACTGCTATCTCGACTTCCAATGACGTTAATAATATCAGCATTATTCTGTGGGTCTTTTACAACCTTCGTCACATTAGTAAAATATTTCATAAGGAATTACGACATAAAAATACTTAAAAGGAATTATGAAATGATACAGAATTTATTGCCGAGAGTCAACCAAATAGGAATTCGAAATTAATAATTATATTTTTGAATGAATTTTTCACAAGCAATGGTTAAGACATAGCGTCTTTTCAACAATACATAATTATATACTATAACAATAGATACGTACTGCTATAACAACATGTTAAAAAAAACATCATACGGCCTACGATTGTCAACAAATCTCCAAAAGTAGTAAATATTTATTTGTAACAGGAAAACGTTTGAAGGGAGGATTTGGTAATATCCGCCCACACCATACATTCCTACGAACTAATATCAAATATTCGAAACAGAATTTATTTTCGTACACGAAAACCATTTTCATCAGTCAATGACGTTTTTATAAAGCTTTTATAGATACAAAGAAATAATGATTTGGTAGTTACCATCACATAATTTATGAATAGGCGCCATGATTTGTTTTGTAACAATATCAATCTGCCTTACTTTTGCCCAGTTTAGTTGGAGCCCGCATACTGTGGATTCAGCTGAGCGCCATAATTTTATATGGAGCGACTGCCTAGCTGACGCCACAACCCAGTATAACGATATCCCTTGGCAAGATTGGTGTTAGATTCTATGGCTTCCGACTGCAGTATCGATTGACAAAGATCTTCAAATGACAACCGGGACCAACGGCAGCACGGTGGAGTATTGGATGATCCCCCATCTACCGAACGACCTCGGCAAGCATTGCTTAACCTTGAAGATCCACCCGTGAAGCTTCTGAGTTTTCTTCCTCTATTTTGTTTTGTAAAAATCAATATCTTTACATAATATAAAACAAAGTCGTTCCCGCTGTTTGTACGCTTAGATCTTTTAAACTACGCATTGGATTTTAATGCAATTTTCAACAATATATAAAATGATTCAAGAGGAAGGTTTATATGTATCATAGTAGAGAAAAGCCGAGAAATTCAAAGATTTGTAATGTGATGTCGTAAGAAACATATTTTTGTGCGCTTACATTGCAAACGCTGGCAAAAGACAAACCATAAGAGATAGATCAAATTAATGTACTATGCAATTGTATACCTTTTTTGTTTTTTTCTTTTTTTTTTAATATTCTACCGCGGACACAGACGTCCGCGCCCTTTTTTACTATGTTAATTTGTTTGGTTTTATTTCATAAAATTACAATTATTTGACTCCTACGTCTGACATTATTCCTAGGCTTACTTAACTAACTTAAGTCTACGTGAGTTCATCTTTCACTAAATTCTATATTTATATCGTTTATTATATATTTCACACTGGCATTACAATTTTATATTTCTATTTCTGTATATTAAGGTATATTGTATACCTTTAAAAGATTGATAAAAAAGTTCCCAATGGTTTATGTTTAACTCCTAAGGATTATAACGATTAACTCTAAAGAGGTAAACGTAAGTTAAGTTTTAAAATTAAATAAAAAGATAAATGTTAAACAACTAAAGTTCGGCTTCAAAAGACGTGCCAACCTTGCATCACGTCTAACTATGGGATCCGCTGTGGCCGATGATGCAGGCACCCACCTACTCCAAGCAGGCGAATGGGGAACCACACCAGTGCGGCGTGGTACGGCGCGACGGAACGGTTGGTGGAACACTACCATGAGCAGTGGGCGTGACGTGTACGGCATGCGCAACCTGCGCGTGCTGCCGGTGGGTGCGCTGTGGCCGCGCGCGCTACAGTAGACTTGTTTGTTGCAGTTCATGAACCACATACCGGACTGGCACAACAATTTATATTAACAATGAAAAGTTCACTTAAGCGTCCAAATACTATTTATTTATTGTCTTTGGAGATTTTTAACACTCATACACAAGCTGGATAAATTACAGCTTAAAAGGGGTTTGCACTCTTGACTTAAAGACCCCTAGATTGTAGCTATCGGGACTAACTTTCATGTAGATCAAAATTTCCCTGTACAGCAAATCATTAAAATGAATTTCTTAACTAACGCGCGCGAAAATAAATTCAAGCGGAAGGGCTTCACACCGATGATGGGATCCTAAGAAAGAAAAACGTGGTTGGTATAATACCTATACTCTCCTATCCTTGCGGATTCGGGGTGGGTTGCTAGTAAATAACAATTAAAGTCTTTTACAATCAAATCAATATAAATAAAGTTTACCTAATAATAATTAACTCCGTAATTCTGTTTGATTACATACTTATTTTATTTAATTACCTCAATTAATGGGCCTCATCAGAAAGCTTACTGTCACCCAAAGGGTAATGGAGAGAGCAATACTCGGAGTTTCCTTGCGTGATTGAATCAGAATTGTAGAGATCCGTAAGAGAATTAGGGTTACCGACATAGCCCGAAGAATTGCCAAATTTAAGTGGCAGTGGGCAGGGCACATTGCTCGCAGAACGGATAGGACAGAAAGGTCCTGGAGAGGTGACCGCGAATCGGAAGACGTCTTGTTGGAAGCCCTACCACCAGGAGGACCGATGACCTGGTGAAGGTTGCGGGGACCCGCTGGATACGAGACGCTCGGAACAGATCAATAAGGCGACGTTTAGGGGGAGGCTTATGTCCAGCAGTGAACTTCTTTCAGCTGATATGATGATGAGTGCAAGTTTTAAGTGATTTTGTTTTATTAAACCGTTAAATTTAATCATTCTGGGCTGAAAATCGTGGATGACAATATCTTCATATCAAAGGTATCTTTGTTGTGAATGGAGGTTTAAAAATATCAAAAACCTGACTGCATAAGAACCGCACAAAAAAGATTAAAATAAAATTAAGAAGGATGTAAAATGCTACGTAATTTTTTTGGCCGGTCAGTTTACAAATCACATAATTCGAGGGTAGCCCTCCGACTGCATTTTGGGATGAACGTTTCGTTAAGATTCTTATAATTTATTTTAATTTCCAATCCATCTTATTTTTATATTTTTAATTCGCTTTTTATTAGCACAGTCTGATAAAAAATATCTGTATATAATAACGTCAATTTTTTTTAGGACAATTTTAATATAAATGCCAGAAAATCGACCCGGTAATGATTTAAAAGTTTCAGAATGTTCCATAAGCATGTTTTATGATTCGGTCTAGACGCGTGTATACTGTGTGTATTAGCTGAAACCCACACAGTCTTAATGATTGTCTGAGTACAGTTTAGCTTAAAATCAAGTTGTCTGTACTCGTAATTTATTGACAGTTCTTTGAAACATCATAAAGGACACTGAAAGATATTTAATAAGCAAACAGTTTTCAAGTAATACTATTTTCAACAATATTGTTTTATTTGTAGATGTAAATATTCCAAATTCCTTGAAAGTTTTCCTTTAAACATCAGCGCTAACATTTTTTTATTAATTTCAAGCTCTACAAAGAACAACAAGACGAAGAATACTAACACTACAATTTTTTATAAATCACTCAAGACTTCGTCCATCAGATCTCCATTTTCAATATTATACATTCACATTGCAAATTCCATAAAAACCTGAAACACTTTTTACATAAAATTACATTACGGGCGCGCCATCTTGAAATGTCTGTAACTACAAATCACATCGTTCACTATTTCACACCAGGAGACAGGTTTTTAATCCATTTATCACTAAAATTAAATTCCAGATTTGCAGGGAGCGAATGGTTTGCTGTAATGTGCCTTTGGTCACGGACTAGGCGACTGGCTCTTCGCCAAAAGTGGGCATGGCAATAGCATGCAGCGTCAAACAAATATGGACGAAGATGCTGTCGGAATTCATATTGCGACTCCTAGACTACGAAGCAGTTTTGGAGATTTCAAGTCTCAAGTAGGACGAAAACGGCGCAGATGTTTTGTAGGCGAAGTTTGTCGTAAGTAACCGATGGCAGGCGTGCAGATACATTATGTAGTTATACTATATGCGTTGTACATAACTAAGTATTTTTTCTGTGTGTCTTAGTGTATCCTTTCAATGTTGCATCTTGCCGAATGTTTCTGTGTATATTAACATATCCTATCAGAACAATAAATGCATTATATGTATTTATCCACAAAGCATGATTGTTTGATTCGTTACGTTGGATGGCCTTCCACCAGGTGAACCACCGATGATCTGGTGAAGGTTGCGGAGATACACTGGATGCCTGGATGCGGGACGCACGGGACCCATCAATGTGGCGACGCTTGGGGGAGGCCTCTGTCCAGCAGTGGACGTTTTTCGGCTGATATGATGATTGTCTGAAGTGTTGTAATTGTTCTTTTCCTAAAGTAACATTCACACTCTACTGAGTGTTTGCTAAGTTAGAACAAAATGAATTTGTCATTTCAATGAAAGCAAAATCATTTGATCATTCCTGACACGAAATTCGAGTTGAGATTTTTGGTGTACGTTGGTTATGTTTCTAAATTAGAAGTGTCTGCATAAATTACCTGCTATTTTTCTTATCAGATGCCTTATAGTCTGTTATGGCACCATAATAAAACCATTTATTTACGTTTCTTTGCCAAAAGGTTGTATACGTGTAATTGGGAGAGTCAGTTTATTAACTTTTATCATACTAACTTTTTCGTGTTGGTTGTTCCCGTTGCCTTTCCTACGCCTACTATTCATTTAAACCATACAATGATGAGGTAAGGTGACGGATAGAGTAGAATTCTATCAGTAAAAAACCTTCAATAGATTACTTACCAGAAACGGAATTTATCCCCCTATAGGCGCTTGTCTCACCACCGACGATCAGCGAGTAAAGCTAGAAACTAAAAACGAGTTGCCGAGCAGCGATTATCGAGTGTGTAGTTCCGATAGTTTTGTCGCTCTGCTATTAGCGAGTGTTATTGTGCGACGGGCGATAATTCGCACCAGTCCTGCAAGCTTTGGTTGGCATCGCCGAGCGAATATTAACTTGTCGCTGCGACAAGCTTGTGGTGCGAGAGTACTCGCCGGCAGTCTGAATAGCTAGCGATCATCTATTAATATATGTGTCTCTTTTATTGACACGGGATCCTGTATCTTCTGTTCGTTTATTCCGCGAGAAAATAGTCAAAAGTTAATCCCTTCGTCACCGGCGGTGGGACAAGTGCAACATTTGGAGAAGGTGAAACGATTATGAAGAATTTTTTGTTCATATGTACTTTCTAAGTTTATTAAGGATTTCACTGAAAACGGTGAAGGAAAACATCGTGTAACCAACGGGACCCATTCCCAAATTTTATGGAATTTTTGTCTACCTAAATTAAAAAAAAAAGTATATTGAAGTTAAAATATTTATTTGACACTTTGAAATACATGTTACAATAAAGTCAATAATAAAATAGCACACAAATGTTTTGTGACAAATCTGATCCTAACCCCCAAACTAAGGCCTAGACTAGTATTTTGGGGGTTTTTGTTTGTTAAGGCGATATAAACGCCCCAATGAAAACGCAGTACTGGCCGTGCGCCCGCTCGATGACAAAATGTCAATATTAAACATCCTTTTGAACAGTTTTGTTTGCAAAATATTATTTGATTTACATATGCTATGTCAGTTATGAAGAAATTCCAGCCATCAATTTTTCTGTGTAAAAATATTATTAAACATCCAAGTCGTTTTGGCGGAGTATCCAAAAGTTGCGAAAAATATCGTATTGCTAATTATTTTTTTAAATCAAAACTATTTGATTTAAGAAAAAACCATATTTAAAAAATAATATACATGAAACAATAATACTTTTTTTTTCAAACCATTTAACCTAGAATTTACTAAGGAGTATGCTTTATAAAGTAACCGTTTTACGTCACTAAAGCGTATGTAGGCCCTTAAGTTGTGCACGCATCACGTAAAATGTTTGAAACCAATGTAGATAACCTTTATACATAAAAAAATTGCATAACTTGAACAATTACTTAGTTTTTGTTTCATCGCAATCGGATGATTCTGTCGAAAGTTACATGAATTTAAAATGTTCAAGAAGTAAAATATCACAACACAAGTAATTCAGATACTCGGGCAGTTGAACTCCATATTCGATAGATGGCGTTGTGCATTTGACGTCATTTTCTGATTTGCGGCGACGCGCCGCCCCTTACGTACTTTGTGATGGCGGTGTTAAGATCAAGGCGGCACCTCTGACATTTTGCTCTTGTTTATCTGGGTGTTTTAGAATTGAGTAATAGCTACAAGGGATAAACTAATTAAATACTTAAGTATTTAAGTACAGCACAGACCTATGAGTATCCATATAAAAGACACACGTTTGAGTACAAAAAATATGAACGGTGATAATCTAAAGATTTTAGTTCTCTTTGTAATCATTTGGTTTGTACTCAGTGACAACTTATAATTTCGTTTCATCAAAAGTTTTGTGAGCGACTGGTATATTAGCTAAATATTTTTTTTCTCAGGAACCCTTATTTTTTATTTTCCATCATTCATAGTGTTAGCTTTAACCACCCCACCATTGTGAATTTATAAAAATGTCCCTTGTCAGTCTGTAGCAGCATTGAACACTTACTAGAGGTGTTGCCCCTTACAGCCACTGATACGCTTTTTCTGTAATTAAATCTGAATTGCTAATTGGTATTAGAGCGAGCGGTATCGATTCCGCTTCAAAGAATTTCTTCGGAGCATCTTGCTTTTCTGCTTCTTATTACTGTTTTTGTTCAATATACTTTACTCAGACATTCGGAGAAATAGATTCGCAAAACTTTATATTATCAATCATAACATAGTATTAAAATATATCTTTATTATTCCATTTGCCGATCTATGATAATCCTAACTATTATTGTAAATGCAAATGTGAATTCGTTTGTTATGCTTTCACGCCTTAACGGCTGAACGGGTTTGGATGAAACTTAGCATACGGGTAGACCATGTTCTAGTCGTTCTAGATTAGGATATAGAGCACATTTTCTCCAGGGAGTATTTTCACTTGTGAAACCTCCAGCAAAATATGATTAATAATAAAAATAATGAATTATAATAAAAAGTGTTCCCCGATTGAAGATACGTAGATTACTCAATAAGCCGCCAAACTGCGGTAGAACTGACTTCAAGCTGGCATGGCTTAGTACGGAGTATCAAAATAATCAGTGGCCAGCTAATACCAGTTTTGTCAACACCAACATGCAAGCAAATTCTAAGTCCCAAACAATCACAGCAGTAACTAACCTAACCCTTTAATAACTCAAAACAATCCTAAAATGCATTCTCAGTTACACACTCGTATTCTCGTACACCTACAAGTTCCAACAATTATCCGGCTCGATGGATTCGATTTAAATAAAGCTCCCATGACTTGACATACTTACTGGGACTCCAGTATTCGTGTATCCTGGTCCTATATCCTCCGATACACACCTGAACACCGTGAGAATGAAATTAAACTTTCCTATTGATCGAATCAGTAGAAAATTGGGTGTTTCTACGGATTTGTGTCGGATTTCACTTGCCATGAGTTTACAGGGATCGGTTCTACTTAATGGAAAGAGACTATTGTTATCCTTAGCGTTTAGAAATAAAAACTAAATTCCAGTGTCAAGTTTATGTCCAAAACCAGTACAAAACTTTATCATTTTCGGAGGCAGGTGCAGGCACAGCACTGTATCGAACGATCAGTACAGCGCTACGTTGGAAAGACTCCCACAAAGTGGACTGATGACCTGGTCAGGGACGTATGAGGCCGTTGGATGGTAGAAGCACACACCTGGTCATTATGGCAACGCTTGGCGGCGCCTGTGTCTAGTAGCGGGCGTACTTTTACTGAAAAATTACGGCGATGATGAGGGCCAAGTTGCAATTGGTATGCAGATGGTATTAAATTTTAAGACACTTCACTTGGTATAATATTGACCAACTATGAGTGTATGGTTACCCCCTGATTACTCCTTTTCATAGTAAACCTCAAATACTCTACTTAATACACATAAAAATATATTATAAGAACTAGGTATGTAAATTGTAGTGCACTTAACTCTTTCTTTGTGAATAAAGAATCCAAGACGGTCCTCTTCTCATAAAAAATCCACGCTAAGTATCCATTCAAATAGTTTGAGTGCAGGTCAAAGACATCTATGAATAAGATGAATATTATCATACGGTACACTGATGAATGTATGAATAACGTAACATCAGTAAGATGTAACGAACTGGGGGTCTTACTATGATGTGTTAACTACATCAGGAATCCGCTGTGAAAAAGAGATGGCGTTCTTCATCTTGTATAGCTTCGTCTCTCTCGCACAATGGAACCATGATAGTTTTGACATGTCAGAGTAAAGTCCCTGGCTATTCCCGCGGCATTGATGCAGTGCATGGCCTGCCCCACCAGTAATCGTGATAAAAATCGTCGATCGTGTCCAAAAAGTATTCTATGGCGGCTGGCAATATCATGGCTTTTTATTATTCAACTTTTTTTTTGTAATCTGATTGCTACTTTCAGAGATTATTATTTGTTTGAATTTTACCTCTATCTTTCACTATATTTTTTTTTAGTTTAGGTCATAGTCATATCGACAGGTTTGTCCAATAACTAGTTTTCGATTCGCAGCTCAGTGCAACGAATGTAGTGAAATCCAATGAACATTGTTGATTTGCAATAATCCCCGAAAATATTCGATTTGGACAAAAACGAGTTTAGAAATCGAACACAGCTTTAATATTATTCAAAACAGAAGTTGTAAAGACACGGTCATTTAAACGCAAAACTTAATCAAATCGAGCGTACGCAGTTTGCAATGAACAAGTGCTTAAATATCACACGAACGCCATTTATTCCGGTGCAGTGTGTTTGTGAAAATTCAGGAGATAAACGTACTAAACTTAGGTAGTGCGGTGCGTCCATTTCGAGAATTTATGCCAGTTGTGGAACTACAAAAATATCCCAGTACCTCTAGCAAGTGCCCCCTATTATTTAGTTCACGTTATACGATATACGATATTCACGTTTTATTCACGGCAAAATGCTTTGTGATTTAAATAGTTTTTTGTTTAGATGAATAGTTAACTTTAGAGGCCGCATATTTTATTAATTACATACATAGGTACACTTTGCTTCAACAGCGTAAAAAAGTATAATTTAATATTTTTATGAACTACTAGAAACATGCCTTTATATTTATACATAAGTACTTAAAGTATAATCTAGAAAAACGGGGCAAGTCCAAGAATAAAATCTATGTTTTTTGACGCTGTGACAGTGATCAGTCAAAGGCAAGGCTGTGTTCACTTCTCCTCGACCTCATAAGTTTACTTATACGTTTTTTCCCTTCCACTCCAACGCCTAGTTATAATTATTATTCTAAGAAAGAAACACATTTTCTAGCAGTTTTTGTATTACTTACGTCACAAGAGAACATGTTTCAGGATTAGGTACTAGGGCAGCTAAATGATTAATGGTTTAGACGACCTCAAATTACAGGCTGATATGTCTAAAGTATTTACTGGAGGTTTTAAGTAACATCAATCCTTCACGCTGAACAGATTTTTTATCTATCTTTCTGTCTAGATATAATATTTTCAGATCGGAATTTTATTTAAATGAAACATGATAAGCGAGAATCAGTCTTGCTCTATTACTTAAACATTTTGTTCGAGGCGAGTGAATTTACAAGATATATAACACTGAATTTCAACTATTTGAAAAAAAGTAACTCAAATATACGATTTTTTTTTATCTATCGAAAAGGGAAAAGCGAGAGGGAGGCTTGTACTAAGCTTAAGGCTGGTTTTATAGTCACGTTGACCGTTGCTGACCGTCGGCGCTGGCGGTCGCCGGGAGCTTGTCGTTGGTTGAAAAAAATTAGAGAATTAGGAAGGTAAACATACCAAAAAAGAAACTATAACAATTTTTTTGGGTAATATCAAGTCATAATATAGAATTTTTTTAATTAATTAATTTCAACATATGAACTATGAAGAGCTAAAAATAATCTCTTCAGTGAAATGTAGAACTTTGCCAATTTACGAATAGGATCTGGGGGTCTAATAAAGTTTTCTGACAAAGAAACTACCAGTAAACTTAAGCTTCTAGGAAGAACAGTAAAGAAGAAAAAAGCATTTCAGAATAATTCCGAAGATACACTTCCTATTATTAGTCTCATAACCCTTCAACCTGAAACAAACAGATTAAAAACTATAACATTACTTAAAAGGCCCATTTGCAAGAAAAATAAAACTCGAAGTTAGTTGCTAAAACGAGGTTAAATTGACAGTCCTGTGAAATAAAAAGACAACACTGCACTGTCAATGGAGAAGCAGTCAAATCTGCTATACACTGATACCCTTAGATCCCTTCCAGATGGTGCGACGCAATTCAGTTTATTCACATCGATAAGCAATTTTTACTAAGCAATGCAAATGATGCAATTTGACCAATACGCACTTAATTTTTTCTCAGAAAATACGTGCGTGATATCGCCTATGGACGTAATTTAAATTGCGTCGCCCCCATAAGTAACGGGCCTTATTTATAAAAGTCTCGGTTCTACAAATTCCTAGATTATTCTACATTCAGATTACTATAGAAAAATTTGAATCTCTTACACCTCAGAGATTCTTATAAATAAGACACCAATTTTATAATGTTGATGCGTCACATTGATATTGTTTTCAGTCTAAAAGCAGTCCATTTGTCGTTACTCAAACCCCGAGACATTTAAATCGAAATGTCACAACTCCACATGTATTGTCCTTTATCATACAATGGTAGTCCTCATCCGATCCCAGTGTGAGGTACTTCAGCCTACTCGCACTTGACGATATAAGTACGTGCGCCGAATTTCTGTGGAATGTCGCTAGCGGCGTACAAACGTAAAGTTATGGGCACAACGAGACCGTTCGCATCGCGACACCAGAAATACTGGCGTGCACCGATTTTACGGACGGAGGAGCGAATTTAGTGCTATCTGTGTTTCTGTGATTTCAAATGCGTCTGTGTTTTGGGAGCTCTGAATGTAATTTAGTGGGGTATTTATCATTTTGTTAGCTTATGTTCTAGAATGAGGGATTTATACAGGGAGTTATACAGAAATGGAAATAAAAATTATTGGTATGTAGGTGCGTACTGGTTTGCATACACAATGTTGACATACACATATATAACAGTTACCATAGTTATATGTTTTTTAATTAGCCTTTATTGTCCCACTGCTAGGTAAATGACTTCTCCAGAGCCTTCTAACGTTTTTCCAACCATATTAATGTACAATTTCTTTTTTCTCTCAAACTCTTGTACTTAACTCTTAAATACACCCTGAAATTTAATTGGTTGTTTTCCCGCGGCAGAACGACTTGCCTTAAGGAGTACTTTCGAAGTATAGAGTTAAAGTAAATAAATAACGATGTTTCTGTTTTAAGATAATTAAAAAAATATTCATCAACTCGAAAAAGTGAGTAACAATAGTAACTCTGGACGTAACTTGTAGGTACTAGGTACTACTCGTGTCACCACCTACAAAGAAAACCGATGCACAAAATAATGTCAAACCAAAATAAACTCTCGCACGTGGTGATACGGCATAAAAGTTTGCACGCAAAACAAACGAGCGAGCCACAAGCCGACAAAGCAAAGACCAATTTATTGACGAAAAGACCGATTAAATGTTTAAAGTAAAATAAGCTCTCGCGTGTAATTATACGGCATAATCTAGCCCGCGCGTAACATGATCAAACGGAGCCGCCTTCGAACCTAATCCTTTCGACGGTGACCTAGTACCCGGTTCAACGGCCTGCTGTCGTTCGGCCGTAGATATCGGGAGGTATACTATTGGTTCGTGATCGCTTTCGAGTTTAGTTTTTCACAATGTTAAATATGCCAGTTTTTGTTTCTAATATTTTATATAACTACGAAACGATTGTATTACATAGACAAAATCATTTCGCTGCGGGAAAACAACCATTTAAATTTCACGGTGTATAATGTCTCAAGACAGAATTTTAACAACCCGTGCGCTTGAAATATCAACGGTAGGAAGTGTTTTGAATATTAAAATCCTCCGTGCCGTGACACAAAATGACACCAACACTGTTTTTCTAGGAAATTTTCTCTACTAGCGCTCAGTACGCCTCAATATTTACATCAACAATCTCCAATAAGTGCCCCGGCCTATACCAAGTTTGAAATCTATTCTTAAGTATGAAGTTACCGACCTACAGATAACGAAGTACTTACTTCATTCCAGCATCTAACTAATTTTCTCAACGAAAACTTAGTACTGATTACTGAAAACCGATATTAGGTAACTTGAAGGGTAATTAATTTATATTATTGAGAAATGTTGCAAAACTTTGCTACGAGTTGATTTGAATAAAATGTTCAGTTTTCTTAATTGTGATTTTTCAAGAAAATTAGATTATGGCTGATTATATAATGTTTTAACTAAATCCCCCCTGAAAGCAGAAAATTTTATTTGCAAGCTCAATAAAAGTCAATAGTATAATTGACCACAAGTATTCAATTGACCACACAGTGCCACAGTGCTTGTGCAGCATCTCTCCGCAGATCATGGCCATCTCACGGAGTGCGCAGCTTAAGCCTGTCATCTGTAGTTGCGAAGACCTTATGAATGCGTCACCGAATGGTGTTGCCGTGACTAAATTCTGAAACACAATATTAAACTTTTATATTTGCCATCGTCACGCTAAGAAGAAGAATTGACCACTGATGTGAATTCCTTAGTTCTTTTAAAGAAAGATTAGCTTGCACTGATCATCGTGATTCATAATTTTAGCCAAACGACTTCCACCGCTGGGCAAATACCTCCCCCTTGCTTTGCTACATCGACCGATCCTGCGCTTCTCACATCGAGTACTCGTAGACTGCTAAGAACCTCATAGTCTTTGTCATCATCATTACGATAAGTCACCGAATATTGACCGTGGTTCTGGTTTCTAAACTAACTTTTCCTTATATAAGTTAAGTTGTGTTAGTTCTTGGATACTGTTTTTCATGTCACATAATTTCTTGTGAATAAAGTTCATTTTTCAACACAATATCGCACGTAGCACTCATAATCTCACCTTTATTTAACCTCGAATTCAGGACTCCGTAATCTGGTATCTCCAGGCTTCCACCTCCCTTGTCAGTGTCTGAAGATGATTAATGAGTTCAGTTGAAGTAATCTGTGGATTACGAACTAGTTACAATTGAGATTGTGCCTGCCGACTAATGACGACAATTAATCCTAGATTTTTAGCTAGCTAAGATTTATAGATTTATTGTGTAGCAGATCGAGCAAAATTGTAATTACCATGAATAGGTTTTAGACGGTTATTTTAAATAATTTATTTCAATATTTTGTCATTTTTGGCTTTCCCAATTTGCTGTTCAGTTTAGTTGATTAGTCTTTTCTTTGAGGTTTATAAAACTAAATGTGTACTGTAAACAACAAATAAATCTGTTTACCCTTTGCCCAACTTTTTAGGGTCAGCTATCAGAATATCAGATGCAGTTAAAACCACAGCAATACTTGTGTGTAGAAACAATATTCAAACGAAAATCTAAGTCATCATAATTTTCTCAGAAGTGAAATGACAATCGTCAAGTAGGAATAATCTTAAAACTGCAGTGTTTTCTTTTTATCATATCAAAAAAAAATGCATGGATATATTACACTGAAATAGTCTTTCTCCCCAACGTCAAACGAAACTTTCATACAAATGCACATTGACCCAGAATCCGTATGAACTTCATTTTTCCTTTGTTATTGTTTAACGTGTTGCCAGTAAAAAAGCTACGTAATTAAAAGTTATAATTAATGTTATTGTAATACATATTTGGACGCTGTTAAGGTAAAACATGACTGATCCTTTCTGCAATGTAATTAACATCTTGCATGCTTTGTGTGTGAATACTTATGTTTCGGACAAATAAATGATCTCTCTCTCTCTATGTATTGGTTACACGTGACGCTGTGTATTCTGTGATATTGCAATAATATAACTGTTTCTGTATTATTGCAGGGTGTACATTGGTGTACTTGTACAATCTTAGAATATAAAAGTGGGCTTTCAGCAAGTAGGTACCTGTTTATTTTTTCCATCCAAAACGAGAGAATGTGTGCGCTATGTGGAAACGGAATAGGAAAGAATATTAAACCTATTTGAAAACTGCTGAGCAACATTCCTATTATTTCTATAACTTGCATAAACATTACTCGTTTTCTCGTTCTCGTTTTTTTAAAAAAACGTTGCCCCACGAATGAATTTGTTCCTGTATCGTAAGTGCGTTTACAAACATATAAACTCACATACACAACACCCAGAGCCGGAACAACTATCTGTAGGTCATACAAATATTTGTTCTGTGCGGGAATCGAACCCGCGACACGCAGCGCAGCAGTCAATCGCTCAACTACTGCGCCAACCGTGCCAGTCATAATTTACTTTTGCAAAATGATTAGCCTAGATAACATCAGGTTTGTCATTACAAAATATATGGACATGACTACGAGTATTACACATAATTAAGACCAGCTTACACATATAAAATCATCTGAAAGGATATATTATCCCAGCCTACAGCGGTGTCATTGCGGAAGGCCATGATGACTTTCTCAATCCCAGCCTCGAGAATAACAAAGAGTGTGTGCAGCAAACAAACAAAACACCTAACTTCATATTGTCAGCCTTTACATTCCACTGGTGTGTCTGGCTATTTCTTTTCCTTTCTTTTTATAAACTTTAGGCAGCTACTGCAAGTATGCAGTCTTTAAATAGTTATTTATACTACAAGAGCGAAAGGTAGGTGATTCCCGATGAGTGGCATTTTTTTTTAATAAAACTACCCGAGTCGGGAATCCTCTTACGTACGTGTATCATACAACATTTTATTATGCATTGATGAGGAAATTAAAAAATAAATCTAAACCAAAGCAAGCAAGAAATTAATAAAATGGCGGGCTTATTCAAGTGTGTTCCCTTTATCTGGCAGAATCTTGATGCTCCGAAATTTATTTGACATAACACACTTGGCATCATTCTTTAAACGAATATAGGCATAAAAATGATTTAATATAATTATTGTTTGGCCGAATGTTTATTTGTCCGAATATACAATGGCATACTTTTAAGATGGCAGAATTTTATTTGGCATAATTTCACTTGGCATGTTATGAAGATGGCAGAAAATCATTTGGAATGTTTTTGTGGGTTAATATTATTTGATCTTCTAAAATTGCTCGCGCAAGTGTTTAAAGAATAACACATTTAATTTTTAATTTCAATTTCCGAACGCATCTCTTCTAATATTCAAATCATGGTTTTTATTCGACCGCAGTATGAGTTAGCTATCCTTCCCTTTCCCTCCTATCCCGCTCCCATACCGAAGAGAGAGAAGGAAGACTCGCCGCACGCGCCCAATCGCGGCGCATCTACAAAAACCAACGAAGAAGTATCCGCTATATTCGCTTTTGAAGATTCGAATCACCGCAACACCGCTCCGCAATATTTTATATTAAACCGCATTTAATCGCATAGTTTTCTATCCAAACCGCTTGAACTTTACTAGTGTAGCCGGCACACGTGTGTATAAACTAAAGTGCAAGTGATACTGTAACCTATGTAGGAACATCAGCACAGCAGGCCTTTTTTTTTTTTTTTTTTTTTTTTTGATCTCGCTGGGAAAAAATGCATTACGCATACCCACCCATTGGGGGAATGGGGGGGGGTATGTGGGACTCCCCGGAATGAATCCGGTATACCCACTAAAATAACCCAGCGGCACTCCCGCATCGTCTTGAATTGGAGGAGGACTGGGAAACTGGCAGAGCCTTTACGTCCAGTCCCCCGCCGACGACCGCCCGCCTTTACAGCGGGGCCTTCACGCCCCTCCCTCAGTGGAGGGGCCCGGGAACGACCGCGAGTGCTCGGCCGTTCCCGCCCGACGAGGGTGGTGACTCGTGCAATGCGAGCGAAGGCGCCCCCGCGCCTGTCGCCCGCTAGTCACCACCAGGAGGTGGGAGGAGACGATCGTACAACCGCCTTCTCCCACCCCTTCTTCGCCTGCGGTGCGGCGGCGCGAGAGGATCGTCCTCCCGCGCCCGCTCCGCCGCCTCCTTTTGCGACATCATGACCTCGCAAAAGGAGGCAACCGCCGCCCAGGCCTCCTCACTCCCCAGCATGGAGTAGACCACGCTGGGAAGCGAGAGGTCCTGTCCGATCACATCGATCAGGGCACGGCGCAGCTCAGCCCAAGCTGGGCACACCTCGAGGGTGTGCTGCGCCGTGTCCTCTGCCGCGCCGCAGTGGTGGCACGCCGGGGTTTCCTCCCACCGGATCCGGTGCAGGTGCGTTCCGAAACAACCATGTCCGGACAACACCTGCACCAAACGGAACGAGAGGAAACCATGTGGCCGCTCGAGCCAGCCCTGCAAGACTGGCCCGAGCGCGTCCAGCGTCCGGCGTCCAAAGGCGGCGGTGGCGAGGTCCTCCGCCCAATGGAGGACGATGGCGTCCCTCGCCTCCCGCCGCACGGCCTCCCGCTCTTCTGCGGCGGGGCGCTCTCCCTGCGCCCTACGCCGCGCCGTCCACTCGTACACTCTGGCGAGCACCCATGCCTCCAACTCCCAGGGAGGGGTGCCCGCCAGAGCGCACGCCGCCGAGAAGCCCACTGAGCGGTAGGCCCTCGCCACCCGCTGTGCAATGGCCCTTTGTGGCCTGCGGATGGCAGCACAGCAGGCCTGCAACAACGTGCACCATCATCATCCTCAAGTAAGTCCATACTCCTTTCCCTTAGCTCAACTCATACTGTGTGTCACATTCTACATTCCAATTACTCTCATTCTGTCTATTTACAATCCGCAAAAAATCTAGTTCCCCGCACCCGCTACGGTCCTTCGAAGTATCCCCAAATCAAATGCATGGTCTACACATTATTCATATTTCTGAAAAATTAAATGTGTTATTCTTTAAACACTAGCAAACCATCCATCTAGCTAGTAACAAATCCATCTAGCTCAAACTCTAATTCAGCCGATCATCGATTACGCTGATGCCTGCTATCTGGATGCCACGGAGGAGCTCTTAAATAAACTTGAGCGCTTGCAAAATCTGTGCATCCGTTTTGTATTTGGTCTGAGGAAATACGATCATGTCTCTCAGTTCCGCAAGGATCTCAAGTGGCTCCCTATCCGTCTTCGCAGGAACACTCGAGTATTATGTCTCCTCTTCAACATCCTTTTTAACCCTACGTACCCGGGATATTTGCGCGATCGTTTTTCCTTCACTCGCGCTGCCGATGTCCAGTGTAGATCCCACCTAAGGCATCATCTAAACTTCCCCTCCCACAACACAAATTTCTATTCCCACTCCTTCTCTGTTCATGCAGTACGACTGTGGAACTCACTTCCACCTAAAATCCGTGACTCTAAAAATGTATCTTTGTTCAAGAAACAGGTCAAAGAACATTACCTTTCCACCATCATTTAATTTTACATTTTATTATATTATATATATATATATATTATCTTTTATTTATATAGTTAAGGTAAATTTGTACTTTATATATAATTAGTTAAGTAATAATAGTCTATTTTAAGTTCCCTTATTTCTTTCTACACACTGTGTCTTCGTCTATCATCCAACTTTCCTGTCGCAGGTCTGCCGGAAGACATTTCTATTGAAATAAGCAGTACCTTTGTGCTCTTTTATCTGTAATTCTTCTTTTCTCTTTTAAGTGTTATGTGTGTACATAAATAAGTAAATAAATAAATAAATAAATAACACTTGCGTGAGCAAAAATCGAATTGATTTATTGTAAATGAGCACTTTTAAAAATTAATTATGTATTTTTTTATGTTTAATTTTTATATTTATTATTGCGTCTATAGTAGTTGATTTACAAATAAATTCTAAATGAACTGCATTCAAGGTAACATGATAGTTATGTTTATACATAGTCAATTAATATTTGGTATGCAAAGATAATATTTGATCCTCTTTGTTATTTATTACCTAACGGTTGGGCAATTTGATAATTATGGTCAATGAATCAGTCCAAGAGCGAACGAAGCGAGCTCGGGAGCTTAGGGCACCCCGACACGGATAGGTTCGGTTCGAAGGCGATGACGGGAGCTAAAGTGAGCGAGCAAAGCGAGCGAACTCAGCTTATGTCATCTACTTCTTGTTAGGTTACTTTAGATCCTGCAGACAGAAATAGGAGCCCCGCGCAGAGAGGCTCCGTCGACTTTGTTGCTTAAAAACTAATCGTACTTACCTATTTTATATTAAAACCAAAGTCAACATTAAGATAATTTAAAAAATCACATCTTTTTAAAAATAACTATGAATTTTCTATAGTGTGATAGATGAGTATTTCAATTAATATGGTTATGAAATTTATGCCAAAAGATGATTCTGACTGTGAACTTTCTGCAATATGATGGTTCTGCCTTTAAATGAATATCGATATGAAATTTATCCCTAAAGATAATTCTGACTTATAAAATTATGAGTTTTGATGTATGATAAATGAGTGTATGCCAAACGATTTTCTGCGAAATGAAGTTTATGCTATCCGTTGTTATGCATAATAATATTATGTCATAAAAAGTTCTGTTATAAAAGGTAGACCCTATTCAAGCGCACTCAGCATATCCACAAATTCACTAATAGTTCCTCGGGCATATCTACTGCTCATGTGCTGTCACGTCGTAACGCAAAAAGGCACGAGCCAAATATACGTTCTTCCAAACGTAATTAACGAACATTTTAAATTTATTTGATGATCAAATCTAAATCTAGAGTAATTAAAATCTCATTTACTTCATAGTATTAGTTATATTTTAGCTTTTATATGAATGATAATCTGTTCTTAACTAATTTGTAAAACTTTTCTTATTATCCCCGCTTGAAAGTTGAAACAAAAGAACATCGCGACTTTGCAATATTTGAATGTGTGAGTCTATTATATACGAATAAGTTTTTTGTGTCAGTGTGTACAATAAAGTATCGATTGGAGTTGTTCAGCATTATTACTGGCGCCAAACTTGTAGATGGCACTCGAAAACATAACACTTGTTAAAATTATAACCATCGAGGGACGACTGCAGCTTTTCAAGGAGACTACGGTCCCTATGAGATGATACCTACCGACAGACTAACAAATAAAGTTTCCTAACGGAGATACTGATTAGAAAAAAAATTGCCCAAGATTCTTTTCATAATTATGAACTTGAAGTAACAATTGAAAAATGTGCAAAATCTTTCAAATAATTTTTCAATGATTGTGATCTCGGGTGAAGACGAAAAGTTTTTTTTGTTATATCTAAGATGACTTACAAAAATACCTTCATTATCGGCATGCCCCATGTTACTTGAGGTCGGCGCATCAAGTTTTCTTCTTTCATACCGTCCTGTCATCCGTAACGCTATCACTGACTCCCTTTTATTTCACATCACTAAAATAATACCATAACTTATGAAAAAAACTAAACGTTAAAAAATTAAATAGTTAATTTTTAAGTTACTTTTGAAATTAAACTTAAAGAATTCTCACCTTTATAAAACAGCAAATTTGCTCCAAGAATAATTTCAAGAGAGAGTAAAGTTTAGTATGGACTGTCGCTGCCGGATACACACATAATTAACGACTGAACTTGCCACTTGGTGGCAAAGTTTTACATTACTTTATCAAAAGTAATGTAAAACTTTAATTAAATAAATAAATTGGTACTGCCAGTTTTAACTGTTTTACTAATAATAATAACTCTTTATTTTCAGGCAACTATGGTCCATAGATAAGATACACAAATTAAACATACAAAAATAAACTAATACATAATTCTTAACAGTCAGCGACGTATTGCGCCGAGTCGTGGTGTCATGTGGCCTTTCGCGGAAACGCCGACACGACACCCGTCGGCCAAAATTCTTCCTTCATGAGCCTTTATGAAGGAAGAATTCCGACTCATCATCTGAAGACGTCTCCAGATGATGAGTCTAAAGTGTCGGAAATTGCACCACAAAAGATTTGAAATTAATCTTCCGACGCGACTCCAACTGCTCGACTCTCAGGGAGATTTAGGTCTTGATCTTTATGTTATAATCCACGACCTTTTCTACCTTCGTGGAGTGATGCAGACGTGACACGTACAACTACATCGACGGAATAGCGGGACTTAGCAACACGTTCGCCGGTTCGACAAACAGCCTCTTCTTCTTCAGCACTCGAATGAAGCCTTTTTTATCAGTCTGTCTTGGTCTTTTTACCGCCGGCAACGAGCTTCGAACTTGTTCGGAGGACCCCTGGATACCTCTTGCTTGCTTAGGTTGCCGCTGATCTTTTGGAGTAGAGAGAGCAGGAGCAGCAATAAAGGCAGCCGAGTAAGCACGGCTCGGTGTTGACGTGCTATTAATCGTCGGCGCCTTTATTTTGATGAAGTATTGTTTGCAGTCTGATTGTCTTTACTGAAAAAAAAACTGAAAACCTACTTAAAGAAATCTTATCAAAATTCAGTGACGTCATAATTTCACGTGAGAGTAAAGTTAAGCGTGGCACTGTCGCTGCCGGATACACACATGATTAACGACTGAACTTGCCATCCGGAGGCAAACTTTTGATGGACGAGGAAATGTTCCCATCTTGGCCCGAGCCGAGTTTCACCAAGTTTTTCATTGTTAAACTTGCTTTGTAATTATTTTTGGTAGAGACTCTATTAGACTGTGGTTTAATAATGCCAATTTATGAATTAGATGGTTTGATTAATCGCTCTTACTATTCATGAGTTGTAATAGTTACATTCAAGCTAAAATATTCATCAACATTTCCTGAAAAAGGGGCTTCGTAATCGTTTGTTGAAATCAACATGAGTAATAATTAATACGTGCTCTGCTTTGAAAAAATCTGCCAAAAATATCAATGAATGGTGCAATGTTAAGTAACAAATATCCACGTGAGATCTTCCAAAACCCATCAAAGTTTTTATAGTTATAACCTAACAATCATAACCACCATTAAAAAATCCAATAAACAATATCCTTAAGAAAATAATCTATTTAAATACACGTGTACTCGTAATTGACCTAACAATCAGGAATCTGTTCATGACACAGTACTTACTAATTGAAACATCCATTCAGGATTATCATCAACACTGCAGCTAATAGGCATGCATGAAGACTGATGACTGATTGGGTAGTTACTCTCGAACCTGAGTGGCCCTTTATTAAATTATGTACAACAAGACAATACCTAACAGACTCCATGAAGATTGAATCAATATTGGGACTTCCTTGCAGTGTAAGACAACGAGGAATGTAGGTATGTCATATCGCCTTTAATGTATCTATACCGAGGCCTTTCTTTGTGCTGATGGTGATAACCAGGGTGTTTTAGGTAGCCCCGAAAATAAACTTGAGTTCTTCTTTTTTCCGAGTCAATGGAAACTGTCAGACAAAATATCTTGTTTGCCACTTGACAACATCATCATCATCAGCCTATTAATTTTCCCACTGCTGGGACACAGGCCGCCTCTCTGTGAGAGGGAAATGGGCCGTAATCCACCACGCGGGCTCTGTGCGGGTTGGTGGAAGTCACGTGTCTTCGAATTTTTGGTTCTAGGACATGCCGGTCTCCTCACGATATTTTCCTTCACCGTTTTGAGAGCAGTGGTGATGAAATAATTTACACAAAGTAAAGCGCCTGCCTGGGCTCGAACCCACGACCTACAACTAGTAAGTCACGGCCGATACCACTGGGCCACCACTGCTCACTTGACAACAATTCGCAGTAAATAGAAACTGCACTAAGGTTCAAGCTGTCAAAAACATGCAAATTTAAGGCAAATAAGACGGTCGTTTTATGACGTGCAATTGGCTTTCAATCATGTATTACACCATCAATTTCCTTGCCTAACAACATATGGTGAACTAATAAAGGTTTCACCGTACTTTCTATTTATCTTGGTAATCGTTAATATCGGTGACAAAAAACATCGTCAAGAATGGGGCCGCGGCCGTACTCTGACTTGTCGAAACCAGATCCATCTCTTTCTCACAGTGGAACTATCATAGGTTTGAACTTATAGATTACATAAGTCTGAAATCGCAAACCCGCCCTGAGCAATCGTGGTGATAAATGCTCCTACCTTCACTGTATGAGAAAAGCCCTTTGCTGTGGGATAACTGGCTGGTATTGTTATATTACAACAACTTATTTTTTTTATTGAATGTGTTGGGCCCTGGACCCACCTGCGTGTTTAAAAATAAATGATAAGTATAGCTAACTTTTTGTACTTCAACTGCTATGAACTTCAGCCTCGGTGAATCTATTCTTATTTCAAAGTACCAAATCTTCTACTTTTTGGTAAAACAAAAACTAGACCTAGTGTAGAAAAAGTGTTGTGCTGGTGACATTGCGAATGCGAGGAGTCTTTGCACTCACTAGGGTAAAATTTTGCCGCCAACGACTCATTTAGCACGGTGGTACTAACACCACATAAACTAATTTATTGTTATTTATTTGTTATATTCTTTATTTTACACAATAAAAAATACATACAGAACAAACATTTTCAACAAAGTGTACAATGAGCGGTCATATTGCACAGGGCAATCTCTTACAGACAACCTATGGACTGACTGAACGATAGGAGAAGAATTAAGGGCTGCTTGGTCAAATCCAAAGAGCTCTGTCTCAAACCATTGAATGGTATTAATACTAAACGTTTTATATTGCAGAAATAAGGAATGCTCATAATGCGCCGTTTGTTATTAATGAGCATGCGATTGCAAAAAATACTGACCCACAGGCAAATAATAGGCCAAAAAAAGTAAGTATAACGCAAGAATTAAAGGATCCATTTAGGTCGCACAGCCCTCAGTGATTTTTAAAATGGAGCACGATTATTATTTATAAGATGACCGTTTTTGATATCGGCAAAATTATCTAGGTCAGGATGCGTATGCGTAATAAGAGAGAGAGACAGGAGTTTACCTGCTAGCCTCCAACGTCGAGAGAAATTCTATCTGATGCTGAATTTTATTTTCTTTTGACTAAGTTAGCACAGTCACTCCGACAGTTTCATTGGATTGCATCAGATCATTGGAATTCAATGTGGCTGAGCACCAAGATAGCCGCTGCAAACTCAATATGGCAAAATGAGATTTTATAGACCCGTCGGATACCCAATGTTAGTGCGGTGCCCCTGCTCAAAACATGAACTACGCATTTGAGTGTCCCATCTGCCCAAGTGCCCATACGCTTGCATTTTCGCATGTCACCGAGGCACCGACGCTGTAATTAACTTAGGCATATTTTGGCCTCAAACTTTCTGAGATTTTAACCATCGACTTCAAAACAAGAAGAACAATGGGTGTTAATATTATTTGTTAAGACACCGTCATATTTTGTAAATCTGCAATATACCATTAAAGCATTAAACATCATCATATAATGGCTCCTCGAACAAATAAATAAGTACAAGAATGAACAGAAGAATTGGCTAATCAATTAATTTTAATATTATTAACCACGTGACTAATAGGTTAAATATTTTGACGTGATTAGTTAATGGTATCTTAGCATGATATGATTGTAAATAAATGATAATGAGATCATTAAACCACCATTAAAATTTTATAATAATTGAAGTAATGGTGTAGCTTAAAAGTGGTTTGTCAACTTGGTAATAGTTCAATAATTATCAGTTTGTACTTATATTACCCTACTGTCAAGAAGAACTGCAGTATTTAGTGATACCGGGTCGTGATCACACTGGGAATACAATTATCAAGTTTAAAAAAAAGGTAAGTTTTAAATTTATTTAAATGTTACATGTTATTTTTATCATGCAAATGTATTAGGTTATTACTTATAAAATTATTATTTTATGAAATAGGTTATTTTGTTGTGATAACTATAAATAAATAAAGAAATAATATAGCTTAAATTTAAAGTTTATTTGGACTTATAATTCCAATCCAAACCGAAGTTCTCACAGCTCAAAGTGACCCGTTTCATTAACGGGAATTTCATAGGTTAAGGGACACAATATGTTATCTGAACTCTGCACTCTGGTCGACGGTGCATTGTTCCTTTGTTCAATTGTGAAAATCTACTTATAATAATTAATTGTATTACCGGGGCGGGCGATGGTGACCATCAGACCCCGTCGCCCGCCCCGATAATGCAAATAACCCTATATCTGCCTAAAACCACATACATTGTTCAGCAGCTACATTTGGCCGGAGTGCTTGCGCATTTTGTCACGCTTCTCTGGCCAGGTTTGGACCCCAACATCCTCTGTGGCCGTAAACGGTCGAAATTCTTCTAAAGGAGCCCCCGTAAAACACAGCGCGCCATCTCGGGCCTTTGACGGTTCTGGCAATAAATTTCCCAAGTCCTGCAGACCACATCCTATATCGGCTGGAGATCTTTTTGCGCCCTCTTTCCGCTTCCTCCATTGCGACCATCGCTTCATCGCAGAAGCTTTCGGCCTATATGGCACAGGTGCTTTCCGACCGTACCTACCCATGTCCAGACGGGCCCTAAGACAGCCGGAAAGTAAGAGTACATAATGAGTCTTACTACCGCTATAGTGACGTGCCGTGCGCTGGGTTGTGCAAGTCCCTGCCCGCAATCCACCGATCCGGCGAATATAAGTCCTGTGCATCTCAATATAATGAGGCATAATGTGCTCCATTGCCTGTTACCAGAAGCTCCAGTGATGCAACCATTGCCTGTTTTGTTTTATTTTGTCTTTTAAGTACATACATAGGTGGGTTTTACAATGCGTATTTTTTTTAAGTTAAACTGTTGTTCTTTTTAAAAGCTTTTATAAATAAACCACCAATAACCACCAACATAAAGATTCACCTGTCCAGGTATTTGTTATCAAAACTTGCAAGGTAATTTTGACTCACTTCCCGGTATTCGATTGAGATGAAATTTTGCACACACGTTTGTTTCTCTCGACACGTCTACATTTTTACGATAAAAAAGAGCTAAGAGTTTGTGTAAAGCTATGAACCATTTATTTTATAAGAGCATGACAAAGACAGTAGAATTCCACATATGTACTTAGATAAAATTGACACTAACCATACTTAAATGCATGTGAATTAGCTACAAAATATTGTAGTATTATGTTGTTGATAGTACAAAGAAAAGTAGTAAGTTCATTTTATTGGTATGTTTTTGTGACAACATTGTATTTGTTATTTTCAGAAAACGAATCTTGCAAATAATGTCGAACAACTGTCCAAACGAAGGTACGTCGCAAGGAAATCAGTCGTCAAATCGTCAGTATTTTTCTGGGTGTCCGGCTTTAAAGGAAGGTCGAGGGTCACCACAGCCGTTATGTCTTCCACCGCCGCCAGCGGCATGGTGCCGTGAAAATACCGTCACAGACGAGATAAAGGAATTAACAGAAGGAAAAAAGAAGAAGGAGAGAAGAATTGTCCGCAGCCTAGGCTACAGCACCACCGTGGGCGGTCACCTATACGTCCGGCGTACGCCCTCGGAGGAGGAACTATACGATAAGTTCATGAAAAAATTTGATAGCAGACTTGAAGCAATATGGTCCAAAGACCTCGACCAAGTCACATCCGAAAATATCCCAGACACACCCGGTGATAACACAGATGCACCCGACGAAAACGCAGAGACACCCTGCGTTGACGCAGAGACGCCCTACGTTGACGCAGAAATACCTGACGATGATGCAGAGACATCTTACGATGACCGAAACACAACCAACCAAGAGATGGAGAAACCCGAAGATCACCCTGACACACCTAAACATGACTCGGACGCACCTGTGGTAGACATCCCGATGGTCTACCTAAAACAGATAGGATTCTATGATTCAGAAGACTCCCTTGATGAGGTAGAATTAAAGGATGATGAGGATAGCAGTCGGTCTATCAGCCCCACTGACAGCATTGGGTCACCCGACGCTGCTGGTCACCGCTCGAGTAACAGGTCTGACTTCCTCAAACCGAATGCTTTGCCTCTCTTCATCCCTTGGAACACCAGGACATTCTGTCCACAGTGTGGCAGAAAATTAAAATGGCCGACCCTATCTAAAGTGCAATAGATCTAGGAAGATCATTACTTCTAGACAGACTTTTTATATTTATTTGTTTAGATTTCTATAACGAATTCTTAGATTGGATTGTTTGAAATACAAAAAACACTTTTATCGTCCATTCAGGTTCGTTAAATACAGCTTTTTGTAAAACGCTCACTCAATAAAGTAACTTATAAGATGCAAAGGTTAATTAAGAAAACACATCTAACCCCCGGTTTCTCACGTTTCGATTATCGCAAAATTAATGTGATAAATTGTCAAGCACGCGTTATCCGCTGTGATTGGCTGTTGCAAATTCACTATACCAATCACAGCAGATAACGCGTGCTTGACAATTTGTCACATTAATTTTGCGATACTCGAAACGTGGGAAACTGGAGGTAAGATGTCTAAACAAGTGTGCATGTGTGCTATACTTTCTCTTTAAAAAAATTACTTTACAGATTAAATTATAATTACCTGATCTAGAAAGTTCAGTTATTTTGGCATGATTAAAATCTTATTTAGGTACCTTCAGAACAAGATTTTGAATTAATTAATCGATGTTTTATTGATAACCACTTCCGGACATAGGTATTCCCAAACCATAGCCCATGAATTGGTCCTGTGATTTTCGTATCTTGTTTCTTCATCAATTTCCAGGCCAAACAATATAGTGATTGTGAAATATTTGATAAATTATTGAAATAAAAAGAAATTATAAAACGGAGATACTTTATTTTTAAATTTTATATGTTACACATATAAGCACTGCCTATTGAGAGCTCCCCTTAATCGCTTCCAACAGGCATTCAATCAATCATTGCGTTTATTTGCCCAATAAACGGTAGGTACGAGCCGTATGCAACATTACAGTCACCTTTTACCGTTTGTGGATTAGAAAATTCAATTCGTCACGGGGTTTCTCTGTCTGGTACGATCGAGAGCTTACCCCACGAATGCGAGTGTAATTGATATTTTAAAACGATTCTAATTTTATACGAATTATTTTTTTCAATTTTCATTTGTGTGTTTAATGCTGAATGCGAGAATATTTTTGCTAAAAATAGAACGCGTTTTGCGTATTTATTAGGAAAACGATGGATTTTAAGAAAAATACTGTTTGCTATTATTAGCTTGGATTCAGCGATATACTCAACGCTAATCCACAGTTCTATTCAAATTCCACAAATTCAGTCGTAGCATTTTACTACAAGTTAACTGTTATAATATTTGCAGTAAGAAGTTAAAATTCTTTTCTTTCTTTTTGTATTTGTCAGTCATTAAGCGACATCTACCAATCTGCACTGGGCTTGCGAATTGAGTCTACAGTGAATAGCCCACACTTGCTCACAGACCAGAGACCTACGTCCCACCAGTAGAAACATTATCGGCTGAAGAAGCGAATAAATGCAAACTCAAAGTCAAATGTCAAATGTTTTTATTTCGACTAGGCCATTAAGCTGCACTTTCGAACGTTAACAATTAAAATTATCAAATATTAAAAATTGATTCTATCGTGCATTTGGAAAAGTAGATTGTTATAGAGAAAAACGCACAAGAAACTCCATACCTACTCTTTAAAAAAAAAAGCTTTTATAGTATTAAAGTACATACATGAATAAATTCATATACGTGAGGACGATGCACCTAGCACTACTATACTACTTATAAGTATTACAAGCACTAACAGGCTCCTTCACTTGAAAAATAGGAACATGGTTCTCACATACTTACAAATATTGTAAACATAGGTAAATTATCTAATTCAACAACAACGGAACAGTGTGCTAGTCATGTTTTTTTAAAAACAAAAAGGGTACGTACGAATTTGAAAAAAAAATCGATTTAAAATACATTTTTGGTAGGCAATACTGCAAATTGTAATGTATTGGACGGTTCAATAGATTTGACGGTCGAACGTGACACCATTTCCTGAATACCATTTCATCCCTGCACATTATAAAAGCGATCACGTAACCTCTCTTCTGGGTACAGTTGAATTCGTTATTAGACTAATCTTAAAAAAATCACAGCAATTATCGGGCAACAAAACGGGGAAGACGTTGCATAGAACTGGGACAACATATTATGTTAACTTTGGAGAGTACTTCGGAGAAGCAAATTATGTTGAAGAGAATAAAGTTAATTTGTATTTGTATTACCTTCCTTCTCTCCTTCCTCTTTTACCTATCTCATAGAATCATAACAAATTACAATTAAATAAATATAGCTGTTTTTAAGACACGTTTTCATAGATACTGTGATAGCCGTGAATACTACTACTCTATCTATCACGTAAATAATACGCTATCTTTAATTATATTCAGGGTGTATTCCTGTTAACTCTTTGTATTTTCCATTATTATCAAATGACGTGCCTATGAGCTCCAGGCGCCCTGACAATAGATGCCATTGAGAACAATCTAAATACGAATGACACTTTTAATTGCATCCAGCCAGTAACAAGTTATAGGGAAAACAGCCAATGCAACCTCGTGACATTACCAACATCCAGAATAAAATTGGTTTTTCGAGCTATTTAAACATTTAAATTAACGATTAGGTACCATGTCAACCATTGGTTAATGTAAACGTAGGTTATCATTGTTAAGAAACGTAATTAAAAACAGTTATTAAAAATGAGGGTAATTAAATGATTACTATTTCTGTAAATAGGTTGAAACTAAATAATCTCACAAAATAAAAATAAAAATTGCGGACGAGGATCCCCACTCGACTACTCAACGAAGAATCAACGAAACAAACTCAGAGTTCAGATTGTTCACAGTTTCTTTTGAAGTCCAGACATCTTGGTCATATCATCAACTCTACATATTTACCAATAACCCTATTCATTCCACTCCAAAAATAATAAACTAACCATTTCAAGTTCCCTACTAAATGAAGCCTAACCCTAAACATGCCATGAACTTAATAACTTGAGACTCCAGAGTGTTTCCAAGCATAGTTCCGTCTAGCAAGTGCCTTGGGATCACCGACATGAAGACGTCAAACTAAATAATTAATGGATTAACCATGTTATAATTGAAAAGCGATCGATTGAGGGTTGAGTGCGAGTTAAGTCGTGTCTCATGGTAATTTCAGGGATTTCGTTACATTTTTAGGTGAACTTAAGGGTGTGAATTTTCAGTTGTTAATAAAGGTGACGTAAGAAGTCATTTGATATCATTCTCTATCTGATCTCATAAACCAGAAGGTCTAGAAAAAATACTTTCTATCGATGATAATAATTCCAAATGATCCAAAGTGACCAATCTCAAATATTTGGGACTTTTGACAACCTTTATCGCAGATTTAATGTCACCTTGGATTTTAAGCAAAGCGATATTGTATTTGTGATAAAGATTGGCGAAATGTTTTATATTGACCACGTGACATCGGAGAGGGCTATGCTCGCAGTTTACTTGAGTGCTCGTATCAGAAATGCGAAGCCTAATTGGCAGTGGGCAGGGCACATTGCTCGCAGAACGGATATTCAATGGGGCCAAAAAAAATACGGAGTTGCGACCGTAAACTAGAAGCCTTCCCACTAGAAGGATAAATGACCTGGTGAGGGTAGCGGGAGTCCGCTGGATGCGAGACGCATGGAACCGGTCAATGTGGCGACCCTTGAGAGTGGCCTATGTTAAGCAGTGGACTTCTTTTGACTTGAAATAATGGTGATTAGACATTTCAACATTCATTCTTTTTGATAGAACATCACCTTGACTAAAGGCTTTTACTAAAGCCCTAGGGCGTGACTAACTTAAACTAATTCCATCCTTTTTTTACAGATTATTTTATGTTGCTCGCTTCCTACATAAAACCAAATTGTTTATCAATACAATTTTCTCTTACAATACATCTTTAGTTTTCACTTCCACAACAGCATTTTTATACCAAAATAGAAAAATGATACCCCAAATAAGCTTATACAGCTTACAGTTAAGTCAAACCGAATGGAACCTTTAAAACCAGGATGAACAGTTTATCCAGAATCCGGATGTGGATAGCTATTGATACCAGTTCGCGTGACTCTGTTTCCGATATATATAATGTAACCGTTAAAGTCGGATACCATTAAGGAATTATTAATTGACCGTTGTCAAAAGATGTAACTTGCAACAATTATCGTAATAGTAATGGTTTATTAAATTTTCCTTTAAACTGTGGAATGTATTTTATATGACTTATTGATTCATTTTCCTTGTGAACTGTCGATTTGATGTATTTGATTTCCACGGTATTGAATAATATCCGCTTTGTTGCTAATTTTCCAATACTTCTGGGTATTTCCAGAGATGAGAGAAGATGAATCAATCAACCAACTCAGTTTTCCGAAGTCCAAGGTTCCACTACTCCTAAGCGTATTCACTATACCAGAAGAGCAGTGCCTTCCGCAACCACTCTGAAACAACAGATTAACACTATTTCATTCGTAACAATTTCAAACGTAGGTGTTTGTAACCACATTCTGATTTTTAATAAAAGCATACGGGTTTGGAAAGTTATGTGCTTTTTGATTTAATAAAATGTTCGATCTCATAGGGTCGAAAATACATCGTGTTTTGGGGCATATTTTCAACACCCATCTATGTTACTATAGATTTTAATTACTTCTTTGAAATCCAGTGCTTTAAAAAAACAGCGTTGCGAAAATTAGCACACGTTGCACGACGTTGTTCATCCGTGCTCTGTTTAGAACTTTTAACCCTGTATTGATTTCATACTTTTTAAGTCAGTTAGTTTTTTTTAATAAGGCTTCTTACTTAATTTAATACAGAGTAAAGCTTAAATGTTCCCTCTCCCTACGAGTCAACGACAAGATTTTCATAATATCATCGGACATTTAAAAAAAAAAAAGTTATTTTCAAACAGCTACCTAATCTCGATATATTTATCTCAAGACAATACACTGAACCTGTTGCCCTAGTCTGGTTAAACCTAAATGTTTAGCTTTCAGACAAAAGACCTCAGTAATTGGTTGCAGTGATGAACTTAGGTACCGCAGTCAAAGCATCTGCATCCCAGCGACCACAATGAAATAATTTTGTTAAGTCTCCAAGGCTAAGATTATATAGTAATTACTGTTGTTAATTTGATTGTGAAAGTCGGTTCTGCTTGGTTCGCGCCCCTTAAGTACCATTAACTCGCTTGCCAGTAATTATTTTTTATATTACCGAGGTAAAAGAAATTGCTACGGGATGGCGTGTGATGATAGCAATCTCTGTGTTTTATGTGTTGTTTACATTACGAGATACGGCACTAAAAAGATCATTGTATCTAGTCTTTTTCCAAATATATTAGGGTCGGCCTTTCTAACCTCCAAAACCCAATACCTAGGTAAAACGATAACCTTTAGCAGGACTGGTGTCTAATTTCCAGGCTACTGTCAACTCGTAACGACTGTCCAAGATTTACCAATGACAACCAAGGAAGCAGAAGAAAGAAGACTTACCTTCTTAGAGATACGGGAATAAACATTGTTTATTCTAAAAAAATCAAATGCACCAATGACATTTACGTACAGACGGCCAATCCCCGATAATTGCCCAAACATCCTGTACAAAATAAACAGAATTGAGACACATTAACCGTTTAAGCTTCGCGGTGCAAAAACACACGTCGGTCAATTTATTGGGGTTCAGAAGTTACATAATACTGCTGCAAAAGTGACGGCAATTAAATGCAACTGCTATAAATTCGAATGATTGCTGCTCAACCGCTGTGCACGCCGAAATGTTAACTCGTGAGATGATACTCAGTGACTATAATTGTTTGGTCTGTTTGAGCTCGTTAGATGTGCGGCAGTCGTGTTGTGGATGGCCAGTTAGTAATTATCTTGTTGAGCTTTAGAGGAAACATTTTGCTGTATTGTATTAAATAATTATATTAGCAACAGACGCAGTTTAGTTGTCTGGTGTTCAAATTTTGTCATAATTTTCTTCATCTTCCAACAAATTAATTGACAGGAGCATCAGTTCATAACCTCTTCATATTCATATCTTTTTTTTGTCCGGTAATAACAACACTCAGTAAAAGAGAAAAGTAGGTAACATGTTATTTGGGAAGGACCGTTTCGATTAGCGACCAAAAACCAATATACAAAACAAGCTCCAGAGTTACATGTGCATTAAACTAAACAGGTCGGATAACAGACCAAAATTCCTTCCAAAAACAATACTGTCCAGGCCTTTGCCTCTAACAATATATTTTAAAAAGCCCCGTTTGCACACATATTGACCGTAAGCATGTTTCGAGAACGTTCCCCGAGGACTCGCCCGTGACTGGGACAAAGAGCTTGAAATCTGGAGCACAACAATTTTTAAAACTTTTCCCCGCAGATATCTTCGGTGTGAGCGGGATCGGCGAATCGAGCGTGGGATTTTTATTGGGAAACTACGGTTAGTTTGCTTGCTGCCTATTGTTCCTTTTTAAAAAGTTTCCCCTTGAGACTTGAGTCAATATATTCGCATTTGTAGCGGTCTCCCGGGATCCGCTGCATTCGTGCTTAAGAGAAATATTCAAAAATCTATCCCAAAGATTCACTTACATTAATAAAAAATGGTATTAAATCAAAATCTCGTAAAGATATTGTAGACCTATCAGTTGAACATAGTGTTGAGCTAGATAAGCATGTCATAGTGTGCGTGATATTATTCCCTTTATGTCGAGTCCCGTTATGTCGAGCCGAAAACCTTGTCTCGCTTCTATTACCCTTATGTCGAGCTTAGTTTTCTGTCCCGTTTCTATTCCCTTTATGTCGAGTTTATTTACCACGCTTTTATTACCTTTATGTCGAGTTTAATAATATCATATTTTAGAAGTACAGTCACGTCCAATGAAATGTTTATACATGCACATGATTTAGAATCAATTATACACAAAAAAGAATTTTAAAACAACTAATAACTTTGACCATACAGTACTATGTACCTACTATTATATTTTTTATTAACCATCAAAGTATGTCATAATATCAGTGTATTTTTTTTTTAATATTCGAAATTATGTGCATGATGAAAAAGTACCTATCTTTTAAAATATTAAGTTCATTTATTATACGGACTAGATTATAATTGACTAACCGAAATTCAATGACGCATTGGTGATTTCACATAAATTAAGTACAGCAATATTAAGACGTATTATTTAAGGTAAATAATACGTAATGTAGGTATGTACATTAGCGCAACTCAAGTTCGAATATCAAGAATGTGCGAAAGAGAGGTGACATCTAAGACTTACTTAGATGTCACCTCTCTTTCGCACATATATACTTGTCCCTCTTACACATTTATAGTTATCAGCGTTGTACGTTCCAAGTCTATGAAGGGCAAAACTTACCAGTGTCCTTTTAACCTTGAAAGAGTGCACTAGGTAACTACTGTGTAAGTGCAAGTTCTGTAGTGGTTAAAAAACGTTTGATAGCATGAAACACATAAGTACCATTGTTTTCTATATGTAATCTATATTTATTTATTTTATAAATGCAAATGTAACTATTGCTTTAGTACATAACTACATATCAAAATATAAACAATCAAAATACATAAAACACAGTATAAAAATACATTATTACGTAATGATACAATGCATGTGTTGTCAATTTATGGTTCAATATAAGTAGTACCTAATAAATTTCGAATAATATAATCGTTATAAATTATAGTAATTAATCGAAATCCAAAGCCGAAAAGATCCCACGTTCAAGTGTTTTTTTCTACTGATAACTAGCGTCAAAAATATCGGCCATTTTGTGACAGTTGGCGTGCACGTTCTAACATGAATGGGAAATTTTTGAATGTAACGCTTAAAATAAACATGTTGTGGCTCGTTTCTAGTAAAAGTTATATAACATTTTCATTCATATTACATTTTTCTGTTGTATTTAATATAAAACATTTTCGTTATTTTATTTGAATATTTTTTTACTTACAAATAAAAACTTAAAATTTTAATGATCTTTCTAGACATCTACTTTGTGTAATATATATTTATGCAATAAGGGGCCTGGGGTAAAATAGATACTAAGCTATAGTTTTAAACAAATTTCCAAATTTTGTCAACTAGCCAATTATTGTTATGACCGTTACCTGTGCGTTTCAAGCTTAGTAATTAAAAGCATTAGAAATTCTATTTAGAACACTATGTACTTATTCCAAACCTATGAATTGAGAACTTATTTGAATTGAAGATATATATTATGTATTTTGAATTTATGTATTTTTACTTCATGAATTCCAGTCATATGTATTTTGAATATATATCATACGACTGGAATTTATGATATGTATCCTAACTGTCTGATACGTTTTCACGGCCAGTCCGCAATTCTAAATCAATTTAGAAGAATTATTCTTAATTTTTAATTCTATTTAGAAGTAGGTACTTAGTTACTTGGGTATTTTTTAAGTCTTCATGTGATACGCCGAATTATTTACTTATTATAACAAATATTTTAGGTAATATTTTTCGATTGTCGTAAATGACTTTTCTAATGGATTTTATTCCTTTTTAGGATTACCTACTGAAGATGTATGAAGTATAATCACAATATCAATGATGGATTTAATTACCATAATAAATATTTTGGAAGGCAACGAAATAGACGACATTAATGCTGAACTAAACGATGGGAGTATACATGCACCACCACCAGAACCTATCCAACACGAAAGCTTAGAAAAAGATGATTCTAGCGAATCTTACGAATTATTAAACCTCGATCAACAAAATACCACTAGTGTAGATATAATTAAAAAACCCGAATGTAGCACATCAACACCTCAAAATGAAGATAATCAAGAACCCGGCTGCAGCACATGGGGTAATTTTAACACAGAAGAAAGACCTCAAGACGGCAGTAGCCAAGCGAATCAAGAACCCGGCTGCAGCACATGGGGTAATTTTAACACAGAAGAAAAACCTCAAGACGGCAGTAGCCAAGCGAATCAAGAACCCGGCTGCAGCACATGGGGTAATTTGAACACAGAAGAAAGACCTCAAGACGGCAGTAGCCAAGAGAAACAAGAACTTGGATGCAGTTCATGGAGGAATACAGATAATAATTTAATTTTCGTCGAAAGTCAAAAACGTGGTAACATTTTATTGAAAGATGGCTACCGGTACCGCATTAATAGAAAAAATAAATGTGGCTCCTCAATTTGGTACTGCACAAAAAAAAATTGTAAAGCTTCCTTAACTTTAGATGAAAAGGAAGCAAACATTCTAAGGACTGGAGCAACAGATCATGTTTGTTTGCCAGATTACAAAAAAGAAGAATTTGAAAAAAAGTTTAATCAATGTAAAAATGACGTACGGACAGACTTAAAACCCATACCCACTATATATGCAATGTCCATGGCGAGTTTAAAAGATAATAATGATTACGTTGACCAAGTTCGTAGCTTCCAAAGTGTGAAAAATGCACTCTACCGTTCAAGAAATATTTTTTTAAATGTGAATTACTTACTAACTACTATTACTACTACTTAAAAACTACATTCCAGAAATTAGAATATGTCCAAATTTCACCAGTGATCGCAAAAGATTTTCTGGTTGTAGATAGTGGTGGGGTAAATAAATTTTTGATATTTATGTTAAATGATTGCAAAAATGCATTGCAGTCCATGAATCTGTTCTTTGTTGATGGAACATTCTTTTCAATTGCCCGACCATTCTATCAATTATATACCATACATGCCGACATTGGTAGTACCGCAGACAAAACCGTAATAGTGCCGATCATTTTTGTGCTGTTACCTGATAAATGCCAATCGACCTATGTGCATATGTTTGAAATGATAAAAGATAACATTCCAGAATTCCAACCAAAAAAAATTAAAATCGATTTTGAGATTGCAGCAATAAACGCTATTAAAGAAGTTTTTCCATTAGTTGATATAAGCGGATGTTTTTTCCACTTCCTTAAGGCGTTGTGGAAAAAAGGAAAACAGACCGGAATAGTGAATGTTCCCGGTGGAAAAAAAAATATTACCATGTGTGCAGCCACAGCACATCTTCCCAAAAATGTCATCCCAGAAGCATGGGTGTTATTATTAGAAAGTGCACCTGAAGGCAATGAAGCTAAATCATTTAATGAATACGTAACATCGCAGTGGATTAACAAAAATATTGATTTGTTTTGTTGTTAGAACGAACGCCACAGGACCACAAACCCAGTAGAGGGATGGCATAACAGGCTAAATAAAAAGCTTAGTAAAAGACCTCCGCTATATACTCTCATTAGCACACTTAGAGATGAGGCTAAAGAAGCTAGGTTTAAGATAGAGCAGGTAAATGTCTACAACGACAATCAGAACCTAAGAAAAAAAAATGCTTGGCTATTGATATACGTATAAATAAAATAGTTGAAGATTTTACAACTAACAAAATTGATTTAATGATTTGTCTTAAACACCTATCAACTGTAAGATTTGATAAGTGATTATCTTTTAATTATTTAAAATATACATGTTACCTAGGTTGATACAACGATATAGCATAAATCAATAACGCTAATTTAAAAGAATTATTTACTTATTATAAAGCTATATCTTTTTTTACATTTTCACTAATAGTGGTTTTTATACTGTGATTTATTTCGATTAAGAAAGTTACTTTTTTAAGAAGAATTATTTTTTACTGTAAAACTATACTGTTTAACATTTGCAACAATAGTGATAATTATACTGTGATTTATTTAGATTAAGAAAGTTATTTTTTAGAAGAATTATTTATATACGTGATGATTATACTGTGATTTATTTAGATTAAGAAAGTTACTTTTATAAGAAGAATTATTTTTTACTGTAAGACTATGCTCTTTAACATTTGCAACAATAGTGATGATTATACTGTGATTTATTTAGATTAAGAAAGTTATTTTTTAGAAGAATTATTTATGTACGTGTGGATTATACTGTGATTTATTTAGATTAAGAAAGTTACTTTTATAAGAAGAATTATTTTTTTACTGTAAAACTATGCTGTTTAACATTTGCAACAATAGTGATGATTATACTGTGATTTATTTTGATGAAGAAAGTTATTTTTTAGAAGAATTATTTATATACGTGATGATTATAATGTGATTTATATGTTTAGATTAAGAAAGATTAGATATATATATGAAAATAAGTAATAGAACAAATAATAAAACAATGTTTTTATGCCATTGGCTTTTAATTTACATCCCTGACTGTACCTGTTCACCAAACTCAACATAAAGGTAATAGAAAGCGTAAAATATCAATACTTTGGAGAACAATAGACTTCCAGGCTCGACATAACGGGACTCGACATAAAGGGAATATATCGTGTGCGTCTACAGACCCCTAATTATAAGAATTACTCTATATTCGAGTCAGTGATGGAAGATGTTTTGGCAAACCTTGCAATGGGTAATAGACTAGTAATTGTCTGTGGTGACTTTAATATTAACATTCTAGAATAATTCAGATAGCAGTAGGTTATTAAATCTCTTTAAATCATTTAATTTAACACATGTGTTTATGGAACCAAGCCGAACTACACTGACTTCTGCTACATGTACTGATAATGTTTTTTGTTGCTGCAACTACTTGGACAAGGCCATCATAATTTTTATTATTTTATTGTTAATAAGCTCGCGCTTGACCACTATCTCACCTGATGGTAAGCGATGATGTGGTCGACGGTGAAGCACGCTTGCCTAGAAGTAACCTATTCACTCTTGACTTAAAGACCCCTAGATTGTAGCTATCGGGAAACACAGACTCCGGCAGGGAATTCCACTCCTTAGCTGTACGCATAATAAAAGTGTCCCCAAAACGTTTTGTGCGTATGGGTGGGATGTCCACTATGGATGGAACGGGCTGGGCGGAATTAAATCATGCAATTCCATCGCACACTCCCCGAAATGTAACCGAAAAAAAAACCGACAAGCTGGCAACTCGGCGACGATGTTCAAGGCTCTGGAGCTTTGATTTGACCAGTGCCTCATTGCCGATAAGTCTCTTGGCCCACTTTTCGATCGACTCTAGTGCATCAAGCTGGTATTTGGCAGAACCGTCCCAGAGGTGAGAACAGTACTCCATGCACGATCGAACTTGCGCTTGATACAAGTTGAGCAGCTGTTCCGGCGTGAAGTACTTTCTCACCTTCGCAAGGATCCCCAACTTTTTGGAAGTCAGCTTAGCCTTTGCCTCAATGTAAGGCCCAAAATTGAGAGTCGATGTCAACGTAACGCCAAGAAGCTCAAGATGGCCCGTTATTGGCACGGTTACATCACGGAAAGTTGGAGCCGGGTGAAATTGGCTCTTTTTAGCGGAACAAAGACACGCCTGGGTTTTAGAGCACTATCTGCCTTCGGATCATAGTGGGCTACTGGTGGCTTTAGAGTCCATTATACTAACAATACAAGTGCAGATTCAATCCAGACCAATAACATCCGGTAAATTCAATAAATTTAACAGCACTTTAATCAGTGAGTTGGGCGATCAAGACCTCACAGTGAATGATGGTAATATTTTGTATGATGAAGTTTTTTCAGTGGTTCAAAAAGAGTTCATTTACACTTTTAAGAAGAAAACTAAAACTATATGCCCTAAGTTTTTATTCAGTGACTGGGCGACTATAGGACTTAGAAAAAATAGGGAAAGGCTTTACGAGCTATATGGCTTTAAGCTTTGTCTTAACACTGAATCGTTTAATAAGTATTTTGATACTTACTCAAGAATTTTTAAATATACATGTAAGGCAGCTAAGGCCTTGTACATTAACAATAAGGTTAAATTAGCAAAAAACAAAATTAAGACGGTTTGGAAAATTATAAACAATGAAACGAACAGGAATAAAAGAAATAATACTGATTACACGCTTGAGACCACACCCGGACTTATAAGAGATAATAAAAAAGTTTCGCAAGAATTTGTAAATTTCTTTACCAACATCCCAATTAAAACTACTAAAACCTTAAATTCTTCGCCCTCGCTTGCTTTTGGATTATTAAACGCGAACGTTTCAGCCCGAATGTATTTAACTTTACAAATATAAACCCCATAACAGTAATAAAAACTTTTAAGCAAATCAAGATCAAACCGACTTAAGATCTGTGGGGAATGTCCATCAAAGCTTGTACCTCCATTATGCAGACTATAGCGCCGTACTTAGCTTTAATTTTCAATTTGTGTGTGGATCAAGGAGTCTTTCTGGGCCTAATGAAACATAGTAAGGTTATACAACTTTTTAAATGCTGGGACAGTAAAGACACAAATAATTAAAGACCAGTATCCGTGTTGCCGATGTTTAACAAGGTATTTGAAAGATAATGCTAAATCAAGTGCTCATTCATTTTAATACGAATAACATCTTTGCATGATAAATAGTATGATTTCACCATATGACGTTGTACAACTGACGCTGGTGTCACCCTATTAAAACACATCTTTAATGCGTGGGAAGAGTCAAAGGATGCCTGCGAACTGTCGAACGCGTTTTATTGCGTTAATTATGAAACATTACTTCTGAAACTTGAGCATTACGGGCTAGATCAATCAGCGTTAAGTTTGGTTAAATCTTATTTGAATGATAGACAGCAATCAGTTCAAGTAAACGGTGTCAATTTTTCGGGGTTAAACGTGAAAATGGGGGTGCCCCAGGGCTCAATTTTAGGTCCTTTCTTATTTTAAATATACATAAACAATTTACCCCGTTTATAGGAAAACAAACTAAACATGGTGTTATTTGCTGATGACACATCTTTAACTTTTAAAATAAATAGACGTACTTGTCAGGTTGACGGCATAAATAACGCACTACGGCAGATTCAGGATTAGTTCACTGCCAATAATTTAGTTTTAAATGGTAAAAAACTAAGTGCGTAAAATTAAAACCTTATTTACGTCGACAACGTTACTCGTACGTCGATTTATCTTAAAAATCAAAGAAGTGTCATCAGCAAATAACACATGTTAAATTGTTATTCAATAGATGGGGTAAATCGTTAATGTAGACTAGAAACAAGTAAGGACCCAACATTAAAACCCCATTTTCACGGTTAACCCGGACAAATTGACACCGTTTATTTGAACTAATTGCTGTCTGTCATTTAAATAAGATTTTACTTAACTCAACGCTGATTGGTCTAGCCCGTCATGCTCAAGTTTCAAAAGTAATGTTTGTTCTTCTCCATAACAATCTACTTTCTTGTGCGTTCTTCTCCATAACAATCTACTTGCCGAATGCACGGTAGAATCAATTTTTAATCCTTGTAAATTTTAATGTAACGTTCAAAAGTGGCGCTTGGTGGCCTAGTTGAAATAAAATATCTTTGTCTTGTCTTGATGGAAAACAGTAACAAAATCGACTCAGGGCTTTTTGAATTAGTCTCACTGTGAGAACTAACAAGCTTGGGGGATTCGGTTTATGTTACACAAAAAATATACATAATAAAAATATCGAAAAACTTGAGGCTTCATCTCTATTCATTTAAGTGTTCATATTTTATCTTTTTCACGGTTAACCCGGACGAATTGACACCGTTTATTTGAACTAATTGCTGTCTGTCATTTAAATAAGATTTTACTTAACTCAACGCTGATTGGTCTAGCCCGTCATGCTCAAGTTTCAAAAGTAATGTTTGTTCTTCTCCATAACAATCTACTTTCTTGTGCGTTCTTCTCCATAACAATCTACTTGCCGAATGCACGGTAGAATCAATTTTTAATCCTTGTAAATTTTAATGTAACGTTCAAAAGTGGCGCTTGGTGGCCTAGTTGAAATAAAATATCTTTGTCTTGTCTTGATGGAAAACAGTAACAAAATCGACTCAGGGCTTTTTGAATTAGTCTCACTGTGAGAACTAACAAGCTTGGGGGATTCGGTTTATGTTACACAAAAAATATACATAATAAAAATATCGAAAAACTTGAGGCTTCATCTCTATTCATTTAAGTGTTCATATTTTATCTTTTTCACGGTTAACCCGGACGAATTGACACCGTTTATTTGAACTAATTGCTGTCTGTCATTTAAATAAGATTTTACTTAACTCAACGCTGATTGGTCTAGCCCGAAATGCTCAAGTTTCAAAAGTAATGTTTGTTCTTCTCCATAACAATCTACTTTCTTGTGCGTTCTTCTCCATAACAATCTACTTGCCGAATGCACGGTAGAATCAATTTTTAATCCTTGTAAATTTTAATGTAACGTTCAAAAGTGGCGCTTGGTGGCCTAGTTGAAATAAAATATCTTTGTCTTGTCTTGATGGAAAACAGTAACAAAATCGACTCAGGGCTTTTTGAATTAGTCTCACTGTGAGAACTAACAAGCTTGGGGGATTCGGTTTATGTTACACAAAAAATATACATAATAAAAATATCGAACAACTTGAGGCTTCATCTCTATTCATTTAAGTGTTCATACTTTATCTTTTTCACGAGGAGATGCTACAAAAAGTCTTGTATTTTCTGTGAATTCTTATTACTATCGCTTACTATCAGGCGAAATAATGGTCAAACGCGAGCCTATCGATAAAAAAATATCAAGCGTCACCGCCTTCAGTAAAGAAATCTTGTTTTATAATCATATTCTCTTAAATTTGATCAAATTTCAAAATTAGAGTTGTTTTTATTTTAAGGCCAGTTTTTATTTGAAAGACAGCAGATAGTTTTTTAACATTGTGCCAATTGTCAGTTACGTAAGAAAAAGATGTTATTGAATTGTGAAGGCAAATCTTATTTATTTCCAAAACATTATAAGTCTGTAAATCAATCTTTTGATTACATAGAAGTGGCAAGATATTGAGAGGGCTACTACCTAATTATTTATTTTATATGTAGTTGGAGATCTTAGTCATTTGTTTTTCTCGACTTAAGAATCAACCTTCTGCTACGATGTATCTATCAAAAACCATTTTAATCACAATTGCAAAATTCGTTTATTACATTCAAATACTTTTTACACTCACAAGTAAAAAAAATTGAAAAATTCCTTATACACGTAAAAAAATCGTAAGACATCGTCAGATTAACAATGTCATAAAATTGAGTCAACGGCTGCCATAAATATAAAAGACAATTTAAATATTGCTCTGAATTCTTTTGTTTTTATTCAAAGGCGCTTTTATTCAATACAGCTTAAGAATTAGCGGATGAGATTACGTTGCTTAAATTAAAAAGCCTGTTTTGGCATTTTTCGTTAGGAGTTTTTTATCTTGTTTATAGAAAGTTATCCTACCTACGTTTTTCTATGGATTTGAAATGGAGCTACTGCCTGCCTATTAACTGTAACGACTGTCAAATCTTCGAATGACAGCCGGTATCAACGGCATAGCGTGCTTTTCGCGGTATCCGTCTCGTTTTGTTAGTGATGGACAGGTACCCGTCGTTGACCTCGGCAAGCCTTGATTTACTTTGAAGATTAATTAACCTGTGCGAAAATTTTGACAAAAAATAATAAATTATTTTTACCTAGTTGATGCATTTGCCCTGCAGTGGGACAATACAGGCTGAAAATATTAATAATAAAACCTAGTTATTTGCTATGTGAATGAAGGCACATGTCGCTACATTTCATTACACATAATACCAGTAAAAATTAAACTAATTGCACATTTCACACAAATATGAATCATTATTTAGTTATAAATCCAATTTTGTATTCATCGTCGTGAACAAAGTAATCGAACAAAACAAATAACAGTTTTCATGAATTGATGAATTTGTATGACGGAGAGCAGTTGTATTAAAATTAATATTCATTATTATGGTTTTTAAATTTAAGTTACTCAGGTAAGAACCTGGTGGATCTCACAGGTGTGAACCAAGGTGAAATCCTAATTTTCTATTTGAACTAGTAAATTATTTTGGACTGCACTCAAATTGTAATATAAATCTAACTGTAAAAAATTGTTACTATTCTGCAAGTATTTAATATTGCAGCTTTTTGTAGTGTATTTGTATTTTGATAGATTAAGAACATTAAAACAATTGTATATTTGTTTCGGAATAACACCTGTAGTTAATATTACTATCGGGACTATTGTAACCACAGATATAAATCTAATTAGATAACGCAAGTCCCTCCATCTGTATGAAAACCAAGCGTGCCACTTTTACACAAACAAATTAAAAACAAATTTACTTATCTATTTCTATACATTCTTTACAGCTCAATATGGCAAAAAAAAAACGTTTAAAAGAGCATTATCTATCCTCTCAATTCTGATCTTTATTTATATATGTATTTATATATTATACATAAGTATCTATATATTTTACAATTATGTATTTATATTTTTATATATCCACCATTACACTATTTGTGTAGGTGCGCTAATTTTTATTTTTTTTATTTTTTATTTTCCTGTTCTCACACACTTTTGTCTACATTTCTTTTTCATTTTTCCTTTTCGCGGGTCTGCTGGCAGAAATTTCTTGAGAAATAAGCAGTTCCCTTGTACTCTATTGTCTTGATGTATTGTCTTTATGTATTATACTGTGTGTGTACATTAATTATTAAATAAATAAATAAATAAAAAGGCATTTTTCTAGATTTCGGTGGATTGCCGGTTTTTTTTTTTATTTATTTCTGAGATTGGAACTCTATTCATTTTCCAAACTCTGGTAATTTCTTCTTGTAACTCTGTGTACTTCCTAATTTTTCAGTGATAGTTTTTTGTATATTATTAGTGTTTGGGACCGCTATATCTATTATGTATGTGTGTTTGTTTTCTTTATCAACAAGTGTTATATCTGGTTTGTTGTTATAAATAGTGTGATCTGTAATTATTGTGCGGTCATAATATATTTTGTATGATATTCTAAAACTGTTCTGGGTGAATATTTGTATTATGGTGTGTACGGATCCTGCATGAGTTTAAGTTTTGATTGCAAGTTTTTGGTGTATAATATTAACAAGCTGATTATGTCGGTGAATATTCAATGTCATACAAGCTCCCGTAATATTTTATATTTTTTCAGGTTTCTGTGAAATTTTCTGCATAAAACGTTTCTAACTCATCAATATCTTCCTGCCCTTGTCCCATGTTACTTGGGGTCGGCGCAACACGTTTTCTTATTCCATACCGTCCTGTACCCCGTCACGCTATCATTGACTCCCTTTTCTTTCATTTCACTCCTCACACAGTCCATCCATTGTTTTTTTGACCGTCCACTCCTCTCCATCCATCCACATTTATATTCACAACTCTTTTAGTAACATGCGTTTCATCCCTTCTCATCAGATGACCATAACAGGACAACGGTGTCACTGGCGCCACTTCCAAACTTCCTCTAATATACTCATTTCTCACTTTATCCATTCTCGTCACTCCGCACAGCCATCTCAACATTCTCATCTCTGCTACATGCAATCTCTTTTCATCAATCTTATTCTAACTGTACTATCTTAAATAATATAATTTCTATATTTTTTGGTGGTTTTCTATAATTAATGTTTTGGTCTTGAACGGCTATCATAAATCCTTCTGTTTCTGGAAACAGCCCTCTTAATTAAAGCCATTTGTTGGAACCCTACCTATCAATGTGTGTTTGATATAGATCTTTAGGATGTCTCCCGTGTAATTCTTTTTGTCTCCATTTTTTATGTATCTCTTCTATGTGTCTTGATTTGTCGATTGTTTCAATATTACCTTCGCTAAGATTCAGTGGTGTAGATAATAGAGATCCTCTTTTGTGTACAAGCTCGCTACACATTTCTTGATTTGTCGATTGTTTCAATATTACCTTCGCTGAATTTCAGTGGTGTAGATAATAGAGATCCTCTTTTGTGGACGAGCTCGCTACACATTTCTTGATTTGTCGATTGTTTCAATATTACCTTCGCTAAGATTCAGTGGTGTAGACAATAGAGATCCTCTTTTGTGGACAAGCTCGCTACACATTTCTTGATTTGTCGATTGTTTCAATATTACCTTCGCTAAGATTCAGTGGTGTAGATAATAGAGATCCTCTTTTGTGGACAAGCTCGCTACACATTTCTTGATTTGTCGATTGTTTCAATATTACCTTCGCTAAGATTCAGTGGTGTAGATAATAGAGATCCTCTTTTGTGGACAAGCTCGCTACACATTTCTTGATTTGTCGATTGTTTCAATGTTGATGAATTGCTCCTCCAACGAACAAATAAATTAAGTACAAGAATGAATAGAAAAATTTGCAATTTTTTGAGAATTTTGACGTGATTAGTTAAAGGTATCTTAGCATGATCTGATTGTAAATAAAGGATAATGAGGTTATTAAAACACCATTAAGATTTAGTTATAGTTGAAGTAATGGTGTAACTTAATAGAGGTTTGTCAATTTGCTTATAGTTCAATGATTATCAGTTTGTACTTATATTATTCTACTGTCAAGAGGAAATGCAGTACTCAGTGACACCGGATCGTGAGCACACTGGGAATACAACAGTCAATTCTTAAAAATGTAAGTTTAGCTTTTATTTCGATGTTATATTTAATTATTTTATTTTCATCGTGCGAATATATTAGGAGTTTAACAATAAAATTTGTGTTTTTTGAAACAGGTAACTTTGTTGTGATAAATATAAGCTCGTATATATGGTTGATATTGCGTGCCTTTTGAGACGCATTGTTTTGCCGTTAGAACCCATATAAGAAATATCACAAATTTTCTTAGATTTATAACTATAGCGATACTAAAGATAAATAAAATTCAAAGTTTTATAAAATAGCAATTTCATAGATAAAGAGACCCAATATGTTATTTTAATGAGATAAATGTATTTTTTATTATTTTTCTCATTATGATTATGGCCTATGAAAGAAACGCAGCACTGTATTTTGATGTCCTCCTTGGTTTACACTCTAGTTTAGGAGCGACGCTGCATTTTCATTTCTTTAATTGATAAAAGCAACTTGTAATAATTATTTGCATTACCGGGGCGGTCCAAGGTGACTATCAGACTCCTTCGCCTACCCGGGTAGTGCAAATCATCCTATATCTGCTTAAAACCACATGGTGTTCTGCAGCTACATTTGGCCGGAGTGCTTGCGCATTTCGTCACGTTCCTCCGGCCAAGTTTGGACCCCAACACCCTCTCTGGATGCAAACGGTCGCAATTCTTCTAAAGGCGTACCCGTATAACATGGCGCGTCGCCATCTCGGACCTTTGACGGTTCAGACAATAGATTGATCAAGTCTGATACATGCAGGCCACATCCTATAGCGGCTGGAGCGTTTCGCGCCCTCCTTCCGCCGCCTCCTTTGCGACCATCAATTCTTCGCAGAAGCACCCAGCCTTTGTGAAACAGGTACTTGCCGAAGTATCCATGTCCAGACCATACCTTAGACAGCCGGAAAGTATGGGTACATAATTCTTACTGCCGCTATAGTGAATTGTGCAATAACGAGGCACCGAGGTGCTCCCCAAGCTCCAGCGGTGCAACCATTGCCTGCTTTTTATTATTTTGTACTTTAAGTACATACATAGTACCGCCCATAGTACACTTGTTTTTTTTAATGTTTTCCTGTATGTTTTTGTGTATTGCAATAAAGTAGTAGTAGTACTGATGAAGCTACTGAAGGTAACAGAAACCTTAAGTGACGCCTTCAGGATGGAATTTGGTGTGGACAAATGTGCAGTCATGCATGTAAAGCGAGGGGAGATTATGGAATCCGTGGGAATACAACTTTCGGATTCCATACACCTTCGATCCCTTTCCTCAACCGAAACTTACAACTATTTGGGTATGTTGGAAGCACTAGGCATCAATGCTACTGACGTGAAACAGTCGTTGAAGGAGCGACTACTAAATAGTCTTTTATCAGGCGGGAACAAGGTGCGCGCCTTCAACGGCTGGGTCATGTCGGTTTTGATGTATTCTTTGGCATACTCAAATGGACTCAGACAGAACTTGACGCCCTGGATAGGAGAGTCCGCACATTGCTTACCGCAAATCGCATGCATCACCCACGTTCATCGGTTATGAGACTGTATATCCCGCGGAAGTGCGGCGGTCGTGGCTTTTTAAATGCTAACACCCTGCATAACCGCGAGGTATGCAGTCTTAGGGAATACTTCCAGGCCGCCGACTTGGGTATGCATCGAGATGTGGTAGCGGTGGACAAGGGCCTTACCGCACTCTCCTTGGCTAACAAGAACTGGCGCAAACCTATAGTATTAGATACTAATGACCGCAGGGAAGTGTGGCAGAGCAAGGAGCTTCACGGACGCTTCTACCGGGCCCTACATGGGTCTGATGTAGATCTTTTAGCGTCCGTGGCCTGGCTGCGATTTGGTGACCTTTTCGGGGAAACCGAAGGTTTTGTCTTTGCGATTATGGACGAAGTTATGATGACGAACAACTACCGGAAATACATTGTGAAGGACGGCACGGTTGACATCTGTCGGGCATGTCACCGGCCGGGGGAATCAATCCGTCACATTATCTCTGGTTGTTCTAGTCTAGTTAACGGAAGCTATTTGCATAGACACAACCTTGTAGCCAGGATTATCCATCAGCAACTCGTTCTTAAATACAGTCTTGTGGAATCTGAAGTGCCTTACTATAAGTATGTGCCCGACCCAGTTCTCGAAAATGGCAATGTCACATTGTATTGGGGTCGGTCTATTATCACTGACAGGACTATTGTTGCCAATAAGCCTGACATAGTGGGGATAGACCGACTAGAGCGTCGCGCAATGATTGTTGATATAGCGGTCCCCCATGACGAGAACATCGTGAAGGCTGAGAGAGATAAGAAAAGCAAGTATCTTGATCTGGCTCGCGAGGTTGTCGACATGTGGGATGTGAATACAGCAGTCATTGTGCCGATAGTCGTGACGGCCAATGGCATAATAGCCAAGAGCCTCGACGAACATCTGAGGAGGCTTTCGTTGGGCAGCTGGATCAAGGGCTTGATTCAGAAAGCGGTACTCCTGGACACGGCGCGCATAGTCAGGAGGTTCTTCTCTCAGGAGCCCTGACCACCGGTAGCTTGGACCCTGTTCCCGATACCGGTGGGCTACTATTTTTGTATTTTTTAATGTTTTTTTTTATTTTATTTTTATAGAATAATATTTAAAAATTTATTTATTATTATTTTTTATTTATATGTACATAAAAAATATATATATTATTATATATTATTATTATTTATATTTATTTGTCATTATATGTACATAAAATGAATAAATGAAATAATAATAGTTGGGTTTTCCAATGCATGTTTTATTAGTAAAGCTGTTGTTGTTTATACCCACTTACCAACACCAACTAGAAAGATTCACCTGTCCCGGTGTTTGTAATCAAAACTAGCAGGTTAATTTTGACCCACTTCCCGGTGTTTGATTGAGATTGAATTTGGCACACATGTTTGTTTCTCTCGACACGTCTACATTTCCACGATAAAAAAGATCTCAGAGTTTGTGTTAAGCTAAGAGCTATTTCTTTTATAATAGCAGGACTAAGACATAAGATTTCCATATTGACAATCACCTTACGTAAATGTATGTGAATCAGCTACACTATTGTAGTAATATGTTGTTGATAGTACAAAGATAACTTTTGGGATGTTTTTTGTGACAATATAATATTAATTATTTTCAGAAACGGAATGTCGACCAGCTGTATAAACGAAGGCACGTCGCAAGTAAATACTTACACAGCTGCTGCAGAGAAAACGCAGGCTTTTCGTCAATATTTTTCTGGCTGTCCATCTTTAACGAAAGGTCGAGGGCCACCACCGCCGTTATGTCTCCCACCACCGCCGGCGGCTTGGTGCCGTAAAAATACCGTCACAGACGAGATTAAGGCATTAGCAGAAGAAAATAAGAAGAAGGAGAGAAGGATTGTCGAGGTCCGTAGCCCAGGCTACAGCATCGGCGTGAGCCGTCACCTTTACGTCCGGCGTACACCCTCGGAGGAGGAACTGTACGCTAAGTTCATGAAAAAATTTGATAGCAGAATCAAAGCACTATGGTCCAAAGACCTCGACCAAGTCACATCTGAAAATGTCCCAGACACACCCAATCCACCATCCTACGTTGACGCAGATACAACTTACGACGACGCAGAAATTCCCGACGATGACGCAGAAATACCCGACGATGATGCAGAGATACCCCACGATGATGCACAAACACATTACGAAGACGCTGAGACACACTATGCTGGCCAAGACACATCCAATAATGACCTGGAGATACCCGACGATAACCCTGACACACCCAAAAATGACTCGGACGCACCTGTGGCAGACATCCCGATAGTGAACCTTAAACAGATAGGATTCTATGATTCGGAAGACTCATTTGATGAGATAGAATTAAATGATGATGAGGATAGCAGTCGGTCTGTCAGCCCCACTGACAGCATTGGGTCACCCGACGCTGCTGAAAACCGCTCGGGTGACCGGTCTGACGCCCTCAAACCGAAAGCTTCGCCTCTCCTCACCCATACTCGGAACCCCAGGAAAGTCTGTCCACAGTGTGGCAGAAAATTCAAAGAGCCGACCCCATCTAAAGTGTAATAGAGCTAGGAAGAAGAAGATCAGGGGGGTGACCATAAGCTGTTAGAGTAAGGTTATTTTGAGATCGCTTAAGTGACAGATGTATACAAGTCATATATATCTGTCCCTTACACACACTCAAAATAAACTTACTCTAAGAGCTTACGGTCACCCCCCTGTACTTCTAAACAGACTTTTTTATATTTACTTGTTTAGATTTCCATAACGAATTCTTAGATTGGATTGTTTGAAATAAATAAAACACTTTTATCTTCCATTCAAGTTTGTTAATGATAGATTTTTGTTAAAGGTTCACTTAATAAAGAAACTCATAAGAAATAAAGGTTAATTAAGTAAACACGTCTAAGATGTCTTAAAAAGCCTTTTAAAATGTCTTTTGCTAGTGTGTGTGTGTGTGTGCGCTATACTTTCTCTTTGTTAAAAATATTTTTATCATCAGTTCCATCTTTTGTTATTTATAAAAGCTTCAGATTAAATTATCATTACCTTATGTAGAAAGTTCAGTTCTATTGGAATAGTTATGATATTATTTATTTACCATCAGAACAAGAGAGAGTTAATTAATCGATGTCTTATTGATATCCACTTCCGGACATGTGTTATCCCAAACCATCGCACATCAAATGGTGCTGTGGTTTTCGTATCTTGATATCTAATCAATTTCCATGCCAACGTATATAATTATTGTGAAATGTTTGTTAAATTATTGAAATTAAAAATAAATTGAAAACAGAGACACTAAATTTCATATTTTATCTATCTCACACAAAAATACTACCTATTGAGAACTACCCTTAATTTCATCCAAAAGGCCTACGAGTAAAAAATCACCAATAATTTTACGGTATATTAAACAAAAATACACTAAGGTACCTTCATGTCAATTCCAGCTTCGATCATTGCGTTTCTTTCCCCAATAAACGGTAGGTACGATCCGTATGCAACAGGCACCTTTTAGCGTTTGTGGATTAGAAAATTCAATTTGCTACGGGGTTTCTATGTCCGGCAAACATATGAGGCACGATCGAGAGCGTACTCCGCAAATGCGATTGTAATCGATATTTTGAAACGATTCCAATTTTATACATCTGCATTTTGATATCGAACTGATTTTTCAATTTTGTGTTGAGTGCTGAATGCGAGAATGTTTTTGCTAGTAACAGAACGCGTTTTGGGTATTTATTAGGCAAATGACGGATTAAAATAAAAAACTGCTTGTAATTAGCTTGAATTCAGCCCTACACTCAACGCTATTTCACAGTTCCATTCAACTTCCACAAATTCAGTCGTAGCATTATACTACAAGTTAAATATTATATTCAGTAACAAGTTACAACTCATTGCTTTTTTTGTGTTTGTCAATCATTAAGCAATATCTACCAATCTGCATTGGGCTTGCAAATTGAGTCCACAGTGAATAGCCCACACTTGCTTCCAGACCGGAGACCTACGTCCCATTAGTAGGAACATTATCGGCTGATAATGCGAATTTTTTTGGAAAAAAAAAACGATTAAAATACATTTTTGTTGCAATTTATTGAACAGCTCAATGATTTGGTGGTTGAACGTGACACCATTGCCTGAATACCATTTCATCTTTGCACATTATAAAAGCGATCACGTAACCTCTCTTTCGAGTACAGTTTAATTAATTACCGGACTTTTGACGGACTTTCGATCACTGTCCACCCATGACTCCGGAGTCCCGCCTGCCTATGATGCAGGCGGGGTTTCGGCATTGTAGGCATCAAGGCGGTTGCCTCAACAACGCCTTCTTCTCCGAGTGTGACCGGCCCTCTCACGATCCCGCTCGGCAGCCTCCTTCTGTACCATCACGGTCTCACAGAAGGAGGCCATTTCCCTCCAGTTTTCTGTATGTCTCAGCATGACCTTCACAACTGCTGGCAGAGACAGGTCTCGCCCGATCCTGGCGACCGTAACCTGCCGCTCAGAGGCCCACGCATGGCACTCCTCGAGCGTGTGCTGTGAAGAGTCAATGTCGCCTCCGCAGTGTTGGCAATTTGCCGTGGTCTGTCGCCCAATCATATACAGGTACTCACCGAAGCAAACGTGCCCGATAAGTACATGAGTGAGCCTGTAGGAGATACGCTTCTCTCTCTTCAGCCAAGCTTCGAAGTGAGGCAGGACGGTTTCGACAACATGCTTGCGCGAAAATTGCAGCTGCTATAGCCGCTCGAGCTTGTGTCGCCATTCCTGCTGCCTCAACCTTACTACAGCGATTCCTCTTTTTCCTATTCACTGCGATTATAACAAATTACAATTCAATAAATATGACTGTTTCTAAGATACGTTTTCATAGATACTGTGATAGCCGTGAATACTACTACTTGTCACTATCACGTAAACAATACGCTATCTTTAATTATATTCAGGGTTTATTCCTGTAAATTCTTTATATTTTTCATTATTTATCAAATGGCGAGCTTATGAGCTCCAGGCGCCCTGTTAATAGATGTCATTGAGAACAATCTAAATACGAATGACACTTTAAATTAGATCCAGGCAGTATAAGTAATAAGGGATCACAACCAATGCTTCCTTCGTTATAATACCAACATTTAAAACAGGATCGTATAAAATGCATAATTATTTACGAAATAAACAGAATATTTATTGGTTTACGGGCTATTTAAACACATTTAACTAAATAATTAGGTATCATGTCAACCAGTGGTTAATTTAAACGTAGGTAATGATTGTTAAAAAACGTAATTACACAATTGTTTTTAAATCATGGTAGATAAATTATTACTATTTCTTTAACTCGGTTGAAAGTAAATAATAGCAATCTAATAAAAAAAAAGATGTGGGCGATGTTTTCCAATTGACTAGTCTGAGAAGAATCAACGAAATAAACTCAGAGTTCAGTCTCTTTTGAAGACCAAACATTATCTTGGTATCTTGGTCACATCAACAACCCTACATATTTGCCCATTTCAAATACACTACTTAATGCAGCCTTACTCTTAATATGCCATGTATATAATCACTCGAGACACAAGAGTAATTCCAAACGTAGTTCCGTTTAGCAAGTGCCTTGGTATCACCGGGACTAAGACGTCAAACTAAATGATGAATGGATTGACCACAGTATATTTAATGCCAAACTTGAAGCCGCCCTGAAGTTGAGTACAATGGCTGCGCAGTAGTAAGTCTCATAAAAGGCCAGCATCGGAAAGCCAACTTCAGGCTGGTCCAGAAGTTTGGCGAGAACTATATTTGGCAAGCGATCGATTGAGGATTGATTGCGGGTTGAGTCGTGTCTCAAGGTAATTTGACTGGTTTAATTGAATTGCAAGGTGAATTTAAGAGTGTGATATATGGCTATGCTCGCAATTTTCTTTCATGGTCGAATCAGAAATAAGGATATCCACAGAAGGACCAAAGTTACCGACAAGCTCGAAAAATTGAGGAACTTAAGATAGTCGATGGGGCCGAAAAATCCTGGAGTGGCGACCGCGAAATGGAAGACTCTGCGTTGGAAGGCCTCCCACTAGGTGGACAAATGACCTGGTGAGACAACGGGACTGTTCAATGTGGCGAAGCTTGGAGGAGGCCTATAGAAAATTAAACTAATTCCATCCTTCTGTTTACATATTATATTATGTTACTCGCTTACTACATAAAAATTGGTTGTTTGTAAAGTAGGTTTACGATCGAGATGTTTACGTGATAACGTCTTACCTACATATAAACCTATGTTATGATAAACACATTTTGTTTCACTGTTAAACATTCAACGAAAACTTAACCGCACGAGAAAATCTCCATTCGTTTGTATGCCGCTAGAGTGAGAGAGACGGAAGATCGGTCCACTCACTCGAACGCTATGCCAGCCTCCGCTCGTGAGGATTCCGCGTGACAAGTTTCACGGAATGACTGGCAGCGCTCGAGATGAGACGGGAGATCGGTCCGTCTCTCTCTCGTTATACCTGCGATCGCGCTCGTGAGGTTTTGGTGTGACACAAGTTTCTGAACATGTCACCCGACTAAAACGATTTTAAAGACGTTATCACGTCAAAACGAAATTTTTAATCCTCACAATGTCCTCTTAAATTTTTTTCACTTCCACAACAGCATGTTTGCACCAAAACAGAAAAAATATATCTTAAATAAGCTTATACAGCTTACAGTAAAGGCAAGCCAAACATAACTTTTAAACCAGAATAAACAGTTTCTCTAGAATCCGGATACTGGATCGCCATCGATACCAGTTCGCGTGACTCGGTTATTAAAATATATAATATTGCCGGTAAACTCGGAAACCATTATGTAATTATTAATTGACCGTTATTAAGAGATGTTGCTTGCTGCTATCATCGTAATAATAATGTCATTATATATTAATGTGAAAAGTATTTTCCATGAGTTATTGAACCATGTGTCTTGTGAACTGTTGAATTGAGTTTATTTTTTATTTTTACGGTATTTAATAATATCCGCTCCGTTGTTGATTTTCCAATACTTCTAGATATTTAAGTTACCGGCAAAATATAAATGTATCTAATAGATACCGGCAGACACTATCAAGAACAGAATTCGTAAGCATAAGAGAGAAAGAATCTGGGATTTGCCTGCTAGCCTGCCATGTCAAGAGAACAGCATCAAATTCTATGCCTAGCAACCCTACCCTAGCCACTGTTACCTACAAACTTTGTACAGGATTGTCACACCGACAGTTTCTGCTTCAGATCATAGGAATACAATGTGGGTGAGCACCCAGGTAGCCGCTGCAAACTCAACATGGCAAAATAAGGTTTTAGAGACCCGTCGCATACCCAACGTGAGTGCGGTGCCCCTGCCCAAAACATGAACCACGCATTTGAGTGGCCCCCAAGTGCCCATACAACTGCATTTTCAAATGCTACCGAGGCACCGACGCTGTAATTAACTTGGCTACCATTTGGCCTCAAACTATCTGAGATTTTAACCATCGAAATCAAAACAAGAAGAAGAATTAATTTTAATATTCTTTGTTATATCCCGTCATATTTATGTAACTCAGCAAGATATCATTAAAGCAATAAACATCATCACATAAGTATTTTGTCGTGATTAGTTAAAGGTATCTCTAGCATGATCTGATTGTAAATAAATGATAATGAGGTCATTAAAACACCATTAATTTTGTTATATTTAAAGTAATGGCCTAACTTAATAGTGGTTTGTCAACTTGCTAATAGTCCAATAATTATCAGTGTCTACTTATATTATTCTACTGTCAAGAGGAAATCCAGTATTCAGTGACATCGGGTCGTGACCACACTGAGAACACAACTATAAATTTCAAAAAAGGTAAGTTTTGCATTTATTTTAATAATATAAATATAATTTTTATGATGCAATTGTATCAGGTGTTTATCTATGAAATTGCACGGAGAAACAACTCAAAGAAAGTAAATAATTTTTATAAAGAAATAATATACCTTAAATATAATTATATGGACTAATAATTTAAAGCCAAACCGAAGCTCAAAGTGACCCGTTTCATAAAATGGCAAATTCATAGGTAAAGAGACCCAATATGTTATTTTAATTAGTTAAATTTATTTTATCTACTCTCATATCGTAATATTCGAATTATAAACTTCAAATCGAGTTTATATTGACATACTTTATAAACACAATAACGATATTTAAAAATCGAATCTTATTACAGCACTTTTTTTCTATTACGATTCAGAGAAAATCCAAGAACTTCATATCACCAAGTTAATATCACCAAAGAGTTTCCATCAATTATTTTTTTTGTAATGGAAAGCTTATGTCGGGCGTGCCATTTTTACCCGACTGCGGGAGGGAAATGCTTTTTATAGTACCTATTATAAAAGTTTTGATTCCAATTTTTATTTGTCTGTGGCAACGTCGGCTTTAGTGCATGCGCCGTAAATGCGGTGCCGGTGATGTGCTGGGTTTTGGCGCCATTCAAACGTTTTGTTGTAGTGAATTAAAATGTTGAGAGAAAAAGAGAAAAAAAGAAAAATGGCGAATCTCGCCCATACCGGCTTGGTTTTTAAGCACACACTCATGTTTTAATATCCTTTATTATGCAACAGTTTCATAAACTACTATTTTATTATGTTCTTTGTGAATCTGATTTGTTGTATTTTAGTTGTAAGGTTGTATTTTTGTTATTCAAATGTCAACTGATCCTACTGGCCGTTTCCTCATTATAATTGTTGCCTATGAAAGCAACGCAGCACTGTATTTTGATGTCCTTGGTTTGCACTTTAGTTAACGCTGCATTCTTCCTTTCTTCAGTTGTTAAAAGCCACTTGTAATAATTATTAGCATTACCGGGGCGGGCGAAGGTGGCCATCAGACTCCTTCGCCCGCCCCAATTATGCAAATAAGCTTATATCTGCCTAAAACTACATGGTCTTCTGCCATTCATTTGGCCAGAGTGCTTGCGCATTTCGTCTCTCTCTTTCGGCCACGTTTGGACCTCAAAACCTTCTCTTGCCGTAAACGGTTGCAATTTTTCTAAAGTGGCCCCCGTATAATACGGCGCGCCGCCATATCGGGCCTTTGACTGTTCAGGAAATAGATTTCCCAAGTCTATTACTTCTATATCCTATAGCGGCTGGAGATCATTTCGCGCTCTTTTTCCGCCTCCTCCATTGCGACCATCACTTCATCGCAGAAGCTTTCGGCCTATATGGCACAGGTACTTACCGAAGTACCCATGTCCGGACGGCATCTGAGACAGCCGGAAAATAAGTACAAAATGGGTCTTACTATCGCTATAGTGACATGCCATGTGCTGGGTTGAGCAAGCTGCTGCTCCCACTCCACCATGAGGATCCACCGAGGCTTAGTCCTGTACACCTCGATAAAACGAGGCATCAGTTGCTCCCCAAGCTCCTGTGGTGCAACAATTGCCGGTTATTTTTTTGTCTTAAAAGTACATACATAGGTGAATTGCCTAAAGCTTTTTTTTTTAGAAAAGCTTTTGTGTTTTTTACAAGCTTTTATCCTACGAACCTTAAGATTCACCTGTCTCGGTGTTTGTTATCAAAACTTGCAATTAAATTTTGGCCCACTTCCTGGTGTTGAGATGAAATTTGGCACACACGTTTGTTTCTCTCGACACATCTACATTTCTAGGACAAAAAAAAACGTAGAGTTTATTTGAGCTAATAGCCATTTCTTTTATAAGAGCTGGACAAAGACAGTAGAATTTCATATACCTAGATACCATTGGCAGTCACCATATGTGTGATCTGAAATGCATGTGAATCAGCTACACTCAATCTGCCTAGCCTTTTCACAACTATATTGGGATCGGCTTCCAGCCTTACCGGATTCAGCTGAGCACTAGTGTTTTACATGGAGCTACTGCCTATCTGACCTCCACAACCCAGTAACTGGGAAACACGGTACCCCTTGGCACGACTGGTTGTCAGATCTGAAGCTTCTGACTACCCGTAACGACTGTCAAAGATCTTCAAATGACAGCCGGGACCAACGGCTTAACGTGCTTTCCGAGGCATGGAGGAAACTCGGTATGTTGAAAATGGTCACCCATCCACGGGCCGACCTCGTCAAGCGTTGCTTAACCTTGAAGATCGACCCGTGCGGCTGTTATTATTTAGCCACGAGCTATCAGCTACACTATTGTAGTATTATGTTGTTGGTAGTACAAAGAAAAGTTGTAAATACATTTGATTGGGATGTTTTTTGTGATAATATTGTATTGATTATTTTCAGGAAACGAATCTTGCAAATCATGTCGACCAGCTGTGCAAACGAAGGTACGTCGCAAGGAAATCAGTCGTCAAATCATCAGTATTCTAATGGGTGTCCGGTTTTAAAGAAAGTTCGAGGGTCACCACAGACGTTAAGTTTCCCACCGCCGCCGGCGGCATGTTGCCGTAAAAATACCGTCACAGACAAGACTAAGGAATTAACAGAAGAAAAAAAGAAGGAGAGTAGGATTTACGAGATCCGTAGCCTAGGCTACAGCATCAACGTGGGTGGTCATCTATACGTCTGGCGTACGCCCTCGGAGGAGGAACTGTACGCTAAGATCATGAAAAAATTTGATACCATAAGCAAAGTATGGCCCAAAGACCTCGACCAAGTCACATCCGAAAATGACCCAAACACTACCGGTGATGACACAGAAGCACCTGACTATGACGCAGAGACATCCTACGATGAGGAAGAGACAACTTACGACGACGCAGAAATACCCGACGATGACGCAGATATACTCCACGATGATCAAGACACATCCAACAAAGACCTGGAGACACCCGACGATAACCCTGAGACACTCGACGATTACCCTGACTCACCCAAACATGACTCGGACGCACCTGTGGCAGACATCCCAATGGTCTACCATAAACAGATAGGATTCTATGATTCAGAAGACTCCTTTGATGAGGTAGAATTAAATAATGATGAAGATAGCAGTCGATCTGCCAGCCCCATTGACAGCATTGGGTCACCCGACGCTGCTGACCAACGCTCGATTGACCGGTCTGACGCCCTCAAACCGAATGCTTTGCCTCTCCTCGCCCATACTTGGAACACCAGGACAGTCTGTCCACAGTGTGGCAGAAAATTAAAATTGCCGACCCCATCTAAAGTGCAATAGAGCTAGGAAGAAGAAGATCAGTACTTCTAAACAGACTTTTTATATTTATTTATTAAGATTTCCATAACGAATTCTTAGATTGGATTGTTTGAATTACATAAAACACTTTTATTTTTCCATTCAGGTTCGTTAAAGACAGCTGTTTGTTGAAGGTTCACTTAATAAAAAAACTCATAAGATTTAAAGGTTAATTAAGTAAACACGTCTAAGATGTTTTAAAAAGTGTTGCTAGTATGTGTGTGTGTGTGTGCTATACTTTCTCTTTGTTAAAAATATGTTTATCATTAGTTTCATCTTTTGTTATTTATGAAAGCTACCGATAAAACTATAATTACCTTATCTAAAAAGTTCAGTTATTTTGGAATAATTAAATCTTATTTAGGTTTCTTCAGAACAAGAGAGAATTAAATAATCGATGTTTTTGAATCACTTCGGGATATAGGTTTATCAAAACCATCGCACATCAATTGTGCCTGTTTTCATATCTTGTTTTGTCATCAATTTCCATGACAATCAATATAATTATTGTGAAATGTTTGTTAAATTACTGAAATAAAAACGAAATTAATAACAGGGATACTTTATTTCATATTTTATCTATCTCAAATAAAACACTGTCCATTGAGAGCTCTCCTTCAATTGTTCCAAAAGGCCAACGAGTAAAAAAAACAATAATTTTACGGTTTATTAAACAAAAATACACTAAGGTCAATTCAATCCCAGTTCCGATCAATGCGTTTCTTTTCCAATGAACGGTAGGTGCGATCCGTATGCAGCAGTCACCTTTTACCGTTTGTAGATTAGAAAATTCAATGTGCTTCAGGGTTTCACTGTCCGGCAAACATGTGAGGTACGATCGAGAGCGTACTCCACGAATGCGAGTGTAATCGATATTTAAAAACGATAACAATTGTATACATCAGCATTTTGATATCGAAATGATATTTCAACTCTGCGTTGAGTGCTGAATGCGAGATTATTTTTGCTGGTAATAGAACGTGTTTTTCGGATTTATTATGAAAACTGTGGATTAAAAAAAAAATCTGGTTGTATTTTGCTTGGATACAGCGATACACTCATAAATATAGTTAATGTTTCTATGGATATACTACACGCTATTCCACAGTTCCATTCAACTCCCACAAATTCAGTGACAGCAATTTACTACAAGTTAACTGTTATAATATTTAGTAACAAGTTACAACTCATTACTTTCTTTTTGTGTTTGACTGTAAGCGTCATCTACCAATCTGCACTGGGCCTGCAAATTGAGCCCACAGAGAATTAGCCCACACTTTCTCACAGACCGGAGATTTACGTCCAATCAGTAGAAACATTATCGGCTGATTAAGCAAAAAAAAACATTCTAACAATTTTGAACAAAAAAAAACGCTTAGAATACATTTTTGGTAGACAATTACTGCAAAATGCAATGTTTTGGACGGTTCAATACATTTCACCGTCGAACGTGACACCATTCCTGAATACGATTTCATCCCTGCACATTATAAAAGCGATCACGTAACCTCTCTTCTGAGTACAGTATATTTAGTTATTGGACTAATCTTAAAATAATATTTGTGACGCCTCTGTTTGAAAATTCGTCACAGAAATTAACGGATAAGAAAACGCGGAAGACGTTGCATAGAACTGGGACAAAATATTACGTCAACTTTGGAGAGTACTTCAGATAAGCAAATTGTATTGAAGAGAATAATGTTAATTTTTATTACTATGAGCCTACGTTGTCCTACTGCAGGGCAATGACCTCCCTTCTACCCTTCCTCTTTTACCTATCTCATAGAATCATAACAAATTACAATTACATAAATATAGCTGCTTTTAAGACGCGTTTTCATAGATATTGTGATAGCCGTGAAACGCACGTAAATAATACGCTATCTTTAATTATTTTCAGGGTGTATTCCTGTTAATTCTTTGTACTTTCCATTATTTAACAAATGACGCGCCTTTGAGCTCCAGGCGCCCTGACAATAGATGCCTTTAAGAACAATCTAAATACAAATGACACTTTAAATTAAATCCAGCCAGTGACAAGTAATAAGAGATCACAGCCAATTCACGAAATAAAATTGTTTTTTCGAGCTATTTAAACATTTAACTAAACGATTAGGTACCTTGTCAACCAGTGGTTAATTTAAACGTAGGTAATCATTGTTAAGAAAAGTAATTAAAAACAGTTATTAAGTGAGGGTAGTTAAATGATTGGTATTTCTGTAAATCGGTTGAAACTAAATACTCGCACTCAATTAAAAAATCGTTGTGGAAGAGGATTCCCATTCGACTACTCTGCGAAGAATCAACGAAACAAACTCAGAGTTCACACTGTTGATAGTGTCTTTTGAAGTTCAGACATTATCTTGGTCACATCATCAACTCTACATATTTTCCAATAACCCTTTTCATTCCACTCCATAAATAATAAACTAATCATTTCAAATACACTACTAAATGAAGCTTATCCCTAAACTTTCCATGTATATCAGTTAAAACCAGTTTTTAGATAGAACGCGTTTTCCCTTGTTAGAAGTAGTTTCTATTAAATGCCTTTGTTAAAACTGGAATTAACGAATGCTCAAAATTGAATATCAGTTCAATGCCCAATATGAAGTAGACAATGTGATAAAACTATTATAAATAATGTTGTATTTTAACGTTGACATTGGTTTTAATATAGGATAGGTAAGTACGATTACTATTTAAGCAACAAAGTCGACGGAGACCCGCTGCGGGCCTCTTATTTCTGTCTGCAGGGTCTAAAGTAACCTAACACGAAGGAGATGTCGGGAGCAGAGTTCGCACTCTTTGCTTGCTCACTTCAGCTCCCGTCATTTCCTTCGAACCTAACCTATCCGTGTCGTGGTGCCCTAAGCACCCAAGCTCGTTTCGCTCGCTCTTGGACTATTTCATTGACCATAATTATTAAATTGTCCAACCGTTACATAGAAATATTTATAGTGACCAAACAATGTGATAAATATAGAAGTTAAAATCAGTATTGATTACATTGCCCGATTTGACTTTACCAGATTCATAATGCCCGGGCATTGTACATAGTTCCCTGATTAATCACTTGTTCCATGATTAGTTTCTCTAGTGCTAGTTTTAGCCAATGACATGCTCGGAGTGACAACTAGTTTTATCTGAAAGTCAAATATATCAGTGGTGAATTCAAGTTATGACTACGTATTTCTAGTTTTAACAAAGGCATTAAGTAAAAACTAGTTTTAACTAGGGAAAACCAAAACGGGTTTTAACAGTGACATATATAATCACTCGAGACTTCAGAATTATTTGAAGCGTAGTTCCGTCTAGCAAGTGCCTTGGGATCACCGAGACTAACACGTCAAACTTAATAATGAATGTATTAACCATGGTATAATTGAAAAGCGATCGATTGAGGGCTAAGTGCAGGTTCAGTCGTGTCTAATGGTAATTTGAGGGATTTAATTAAATTTTTAGGTAAACTTAAGGGTGCGAATATTCAGTATTTAATAAAGATGATGTAAGAAGTCTATTGATATTATACCTATCTTAGCCCATAGACCTATCCCAAATGATCCAAAGTAGTAAATCTCAAAATTTTTAGTCTTTTGACAAAATTTATCGATGACAAAATGACTCTTTGGACTTTAAACAAAGCGACATTGTATTGGTGATAACGATTGGCGAAATGTTTGGGGTTGATCACGTGACATATGTAGAGGACTATGCTAGCAGTTTTCTTTCATGGTCGAATCAGAAATGAGGATATCCACAGAAGGACCAAAGTTACCGACAAGCTCGATAAATTGCGAAACTTAAGATGGTCGATGGGGCTGGCTTGAAAAATTCTGGAGTGGCGACCGCGAACTGGAAGACGCTGCGTTGGAAGACCTTCCACTAGATGGACAGATGAACTGGTCAGAGTGGCAGGAATCCACTAGATGCAAGACGCACGGGACCGGTCAATGTCTTTCAGCTTGAAATGATGATGGTGATGGTGATAAAAATTTCCAACATTCGTTCTCTTTGATAGAATATCACCTGGACTAAATGTTTTTACTACGCCCTAGGGCGTGAGTCAGTTAAACTAATTCCATCCTTCTGTTTACTGATTTTATTATGTTGCTCGCTTACTAGATAAAACCAAATTATTTATCCACCCAATTTCCTCTTATAATACATCTTTATTTTTCACATCCGCAACACCATTTTTATACCAAAATAGAAAAATGATATCCCAAATAAGCTTATGCATCTTACAGTTGAGGCAAAACGAACGGAACTTTTAAACGAAGATAAACAGTTTATCCAGAATCTGGATGTGGATAGCCATCGAAACCAGTTCGCGTGACTCTGCATCCGAAATATATAATGTTACCGTTAAAATCGGATACCATTAAGGAATTATTAATTGACCGTTAGTAACAGATGTGGCTTGCTACCATTATCGTCATAATAATGGCGTATTAAATTTGCCTTTAAACTGCGGAATGTATTTTCCATGCGTTATTGATCCATGTTTCTTGTGAACTGCCGACTTGAGGAGTTTTGTTTGCACAATATTCAATATTATAATAAAGTTGGTGATTTTCCAATACTTCTAAATAATTCCAGATATGAGAAGAAGAATGGCGGGATGAACTTGATGCCTATCGACGGGATTAATCCACAAGTGCCCTAAACCGAGAAGATTGGAAGGAAGAAGGGGAGGCCTTCAGTGGGACACGATAGGTAATAATAATAAACAATAATAAAAATAATAATGAGAAGAAGAATCAATCAACCAATTCAGTTTTCCAAGGCCCAAGGTTCCACTACTCCCAAGCGTATTCACTATACCAGAAGAGCAGTGCCTTCCGCAATCACTCTGTAACAGCGGATTAACACTATTTCATTCGTAACAATTTATCACGAAGGTATTTGCAACCACTTTCATTAAAAGCATCCGGGTTTGGGAAGTTTTGTACTTGTTGATGTAATTAAATGTTCAATCTCACCTGGGTCGAAAATTCTTCGTGTTTTGGGGCATATTTTCAACATCCATCTATGTCACTTTAGATTTTAATTACTCCTTTGAAATCCAGTGCTTTACAAAATCAGCGTTGCACGTTGCACGACGTTGTTCATCCGTGCTCTGTTTAGAACTTTTATACCTGTATTAATTCCTTACTTTCTATGTCAAGTTTGTTGTTTTAATAAAGCTTCTAACTTAAAATAATGCAGAGAAAAGCTAAAATTGCCCCTCACCCTACGAGTGTACGACAATATTTTATAATATCTTCAGATCTGGACAACAAATATTTAATAAATTATAATCCTATTTACGAACAGCTACATAATCTCGGTTTGTTTATCTCGAGACAATATAATAAACTTATTGTCCTAATCTGAGTAAACCTAAATGTTTAGCTTTTAGACAAAAGACCTCAGTAATTGGTTGCAGTGATAAACTTAGGTACCGCAGTCAAGGCATATGCATCCCAAGCGACCACAATTAAATAATTTTGTGAAGTCACCACAGCTTGGATTATATAATAATAAATGTTGTTATTTTGATTGCGAAGGTCGGTTCTGCTTAGTTCGCGCCCCTTAAGTACCATTTACTTACTTTTTATAATACCGAGGTATAAGGAATTGCTACAGGATGGCGCGCAATGATTGCAATCTCAGTGTTTTATGCGTTGTTTACGATACGAGATATGACAATAAAAAGATCAGTACCGAGCCTTTTCCTGAATATATTGGGGTCGGCCTATCTAATCTCCATAACCCAGTACCTAGGTAAAACGATAACCTTTAGCAGGACTGCTGTCCAATTTCCAGGCCACTGGCTACTCGTAACAATTGACAAAGATCTACGCGGCTTAACGTGCACTTTCTGAGGCACGAAGGAGTTTTAATTTGTAATAGATTTCACCTCTTTAGGGGGTGCTTTTTGTAATTTCTTTTCTTAAATGACGCCTACGGTATAAGATTAACATCCTCTCAAAATGTCAAATTTCTATCATTAGTGGTTTAGGCTGGGCGTTGATATGTTTATTTATTTATTTAAACTTCATGTACAATGGTGATACATAGGCGGACTTAATGCAGCAAGGCATTCTCTACCAGTCAACCTTTGGGTTAAAAAGGACACAACAGTGGTAGGAGAACAAAATAAAAAAGAACAATTATTAAAATCTGATATTAATAAACTATCTAACTAAAAAAATACATAAATATTTTGTAAAACAATAGACGAATAAATATTATAATAAATACCATATAATTATTTTAAATGAAACAGAAATTTAAATATAATAACTATGACGAAGACCGAGCTACGTAAGAGAGGACAAGTAATAGTTCCGGATTCTACGCTTAAATGAAAATTTATTCTCAGCTTTAGCTTATATGTCAGTCGGGACATTGCCTTTTATTATATATATAGATGTCACCGATCCACGGACTTTCCTCCTTAGAGATACAGATGGTATAAATATTTTTAATTCTAAAAAAACAAATGCTCTAATGACATTTACGTGCAGACGGTAAACCCTCGATAATTGCCCCAACACCTTGTACAATATAAGCAAAATTAAAGAACAATAGCCGTTTAAGCTTCGCGGTGCAAAAACACACGTCGGTCAATTTATCGGGGTTCAGAAGTTACGTAATACTGCTGCAATAGTGACGGCAAATAAATGGAACTGGCATTATTTCGAGTAATTGCTGTACATATAACCGCTGTGCATCCCGAAATATCAACTCGCGAGATGTTACTCGGTGACGATAATTGTCTGGTCTGTTTGAGCTCATTAGATGTGCGGCAGTCATTCTGTGAATGGCCAGTTAGTAATTGCTTTAGATGAAACATTTAGCTGTTTTGTCTATACTATATGATATAACATTATAAAGAGGAAAGTTTTGTATTTTTATATGTAACGAATACAACTTAAAAATTGCTGGACCGATTTCGAAAATTATTTCACCGTTGGGTTGCTACACTATCCCCGGGTGATAAAGACTACTTTTTATCCCTGTATTCCCACGGGAACGGGAACTACGTGGGTGAAACCGCGAGGCGTCCGCTAGTATTAAATGATGATATTGGCAGCAGACGCAGTTTGGTTGTCTGTTGTTCAAAGTTTGTCATAATCTTCTCAATTTGCCACCAATTTATTTGCCTAGAGCATCAGCTCATGAACTCCTCATTTACATGTCTTTTTTTGTCCGCTTAAAACAAAACTCTGTAAAGAAAATAGGTAGGTAACATTTTCTTTGGAAAGGAAGCGTTTCAATTAGCGATCAAAAACCAATATCCAAAACAAGCTCCAGAGTTACACGTGCGTTAAACCAAACAGGTCTGATAACAGACCAAAATTCCTTCCAAAAACAATACACAGGCCTCTAACAATTTATTTTAAAACGCCCCGTTTGCACATACATTGACCGTAAGTATGTATCGAGAACGTTCCCCGAGGACTCGCCCGTGACTGGGACAAAGAGCTTGAAATCTGGAGCACAACAATTTTAAAAACTTTTCCCCGCAAATATCTTCTTTGTAAACGGGATCGGCGAATCGAGCGTGTATTTTTTATTGAGAAACTACGGTTAGTTTGCTTGCTGCTTATTGTTCCTTTTGAAAAGTTTCCCCTTGAGACTTGAGTCAATATATTCGTATTTGTAGTGGTCTCCAGGGATCCGCGGAATCTGTACTTCCATCCTAATATATAATAAAATCCATCGCAAAGTTACCCTTGATTGGAAACAGTAACGAAATCGACTCAGGGCTTTTTGAATTAGTCTCACTGTAAGAGCTAACAAGCTTGGAGGATTCGGTTTATTTTACACAAAAAAATATATGAATAAAATGTCGAACAACTTGAAGCTTCACCTCTATTCATTTAAGTGTTCATGCTTTATCTTTTTCACAAGTAGATACTAGAAACAGCCTTGTATTTTCTGTGAAATTGAAAGTCCACTTGAATTCTTACGCGTCACCGCCTTCAGTAAAGAATTCTTGTTTTATAATATACCCTCTTAAATTTAATCAAATTACATAATTAGAGCTGTTCTTCAATGTATCAATGCCAGATTTTATTTGAAAGAAAGCAGATTATTTGTTTAACATTGTGCCAATTACTAGTTACGTAAAAAAAGATGTTATTGAGTTTTAAATTAAAATCTTGTTTTCTTTTTAAAATATTATAACTCTGTAAATCAATCTGTGAGAGTGGACCACGAGATAACTTAAAAGTGGACAGATATTGAGAGGCCTACTATTTTTTTATTTTATTAGAGTTGAAGATCTTCGTCATTAGTTTGTCTCGGCTGAAGAATCAACCGTCTGCTGAGATTATCTCCCAAAAACAACACTAATCACAATTGCAAAACTTGTTCATTGGTACCAAATACATTTTACACTCCCAAGTTCAGCCTATAAGCACGTAAAAAAAGTCGTAAGATATCGTCAGATTAACTCCGTAGTCGCGTTCTAAAAAATTGAGTCAAGGGCTCCTATAAAAATAAGACAATTTTTTATATTGTTCTGAATTCTTTTGTTTTTATTCAAAGGCGCTCTTATTCAAAACGGCTTTAGACTTAGCGGATAAGATTACGTTGCTTGAAATAAAAAGCCTGTTTTGGAATTTAAACTAGGATTCTTTTAATCTTTTAAAGAAAGTTCGTTTTTCGAAAATTCAGCTTCCAGTCTCAAAGGATACAGCTGAATATAGATATTTCAAATCATCTGTGCACGCGGCGCCATGGTAGCGAGCGCAGTTCGTGCGCTTGTTATTATACATTAGCTGTCCCACGCGGCTTCGCTCCCGTCAACTGGCTACCTACCTACCATACCTACCCTAAATACATGAATGTTGCGTAACGCAGCGCACGAAACGGAAGGTCTCAAAAAGGAATAATTTTGCCCGTTTTTGCAACATTTTTCATTTATGCTCCGCTCCTAATGGCCGTAGCGTGATGTTATATAGCCTATAACCTTCCTCGATAAATGGACTATCTAACACAAAAACTATTTTTCAATTTCAACCAGTAGTTAATCAGATTAGCGCGTTCAAACAAACAAACAAACCAACTCTTCAGCTTTATAATATTAATATATTTATATATATACTAATATTATAAAACTTAAGAGGTTGTTTGTTTTTGATTATGCATTTGTGTGGCAGTGACGCGGCAGTCGACTTCCGAGGAAACAACCACCCACTCATCCTTACCCACTCTTTGCGCCGCGTGCAAGGATGAGTTGAAAAATCTAAACCTGGATTTTAAATAATGCCACTGCTTGTCAACTGTAACGACTGTCAAATGACAGCAAGGAACAACGGCAGAGCGTGCTTTCCACGCTATCCGTCACCCGTCAAAGGACTGACCTCGGCAAGCCTTGTTTTACCTTGAACATGAACCTGCGCGCAAATTGTGTCATAAAATAATAAATTATTATTATTTTTATTTGATATTATTAGTTATTTGCTCTGTGAATATAAGGGTACATGTCGCTACATTTCGTTATACATAAAACCTGAAAACATTAAATCAATTGCACATATCACATAAATATGAATCAGTATTTAGTTATAAATGCTATTATGTATTCATCGTCGTGATCAAAGTAATCAAATAAAACAAATAACAGGTTTGATGAATTTGAAAGCAGTTGTTTTAAAATTAATATTATTGTTATTTGTAGATAATAAAGGCCTTTTTTGTGGTCAAGCTCGCCACATTATTCTCAACCTCTGTTACTCCTGAAAGACAGAATCAATAGTAGTGATCACAAGAAAAGCGTTGAGGCAATTAAGCTCGACAAGTCCTAGATCAGGGATGGCGAACCTTTATTAGAAAACGTGCCATTAAATTATATATTTTTTATAAATATGAAAATGCCGTGCCGCAAGAATCTTGAATTGGTGACTTAATAAAAACTATGCGACTTATTAACTCTTTATTTACAACCCGAAATTCGTACAGCAATAATATTATTTACAGATTTATGTTTCGTCGATAAAAAAGTAGAAGTCAATGTCATACCTGCTGTTTCAAATTATCTAGATGCTAATAAACTTATATTGGCGTGCCCGAAAAATTTTGTCGTGTGCCACCTCCAGCACGCGTGCCGTAGGTTCGCCATCCCTGTCCTAGATAAACGATTCAACTGCATTCGACCCCGCAGCGAAATTTATCAGAAAAGAACAACGGAGTATTACAAACAATAGTGGGGCAGAATGACTTAGCCCAGATATCAAAATCGAGTCAAAATCAAATCGTCACGTATAAGAATCTTGAATGCTACTTGGTTCAATTCGCGCTAGGTCTTACACAAGCCGTGAAAATGTATGCAACGCCCTGTATTTTGATCTTGGCGATGAACTTTATGCTGCGTATTTACGCTTGTTTACCTTCACCTGGATATATGTGCGTCAATTTATTTCATACAAAATCATTTAAATCTACACTACAGATAGATTAAGTTTTGCAAAGTTGTCGCATAGTTGTTAAAACGACGTGACGCGCCCGTCTGCATGAGCTTGCATATCTCTTATCGAGTTCCAATTAAATTAAATGTATGTAATGTATAATTTTCCTGCCAAGCAAATAACTGTCACAAAAACTCTAAGAACAGAAGAACAATATCTTCAGTGTACAATGCTCACTACGGCTGGAGCCAATTACACGGACTCAAATGCAAGTGGGGCGCTGACAATCTCGCTAACTATAAAAATAAATGTCCCGCATTTACCCTTCACAGAACTACGGATGTGTAGAGAAAAAATACCTTTTACCATACCTTTTGTTTTTCATGCTAGCTTTTCATGGCAAGCCCACTTTTTTCAACATAAGTAATTAATATAAAAGTCGTATGATTATTACAAACAGGCCATTTTTTGGAATTAATAAATGTCCTGGAAGTTAATCAAGAGTTTTATATCAAATGTTTTAAATCACATAAAATATCTATCTTTCTCTAAATAAACTCAATAATCTTATCAAAATAATGATCAGAGGATGATTTAGGTTGCACAGCCCACGGAGCGATTGTTAAAATGGAGCACGATTATTATACAAGATGATGGTTTTGATAACGGCAAAGTTTATCTAGGACAGGATGCGTAAGCGTAATATATAGTCATAGTCATAGTCTGTCACGTCGAGAGAACTGCATGAAATTCTGTACTCAATCATCTGCTACTCATAAACTTGGCACACGTAAGTAACTTCAACAGTTTCTGCTTCAGAACATTGGAATTAAATGTGGGTTAGAACTGCAATGAGTGTGTCGCTGCAAACTCAACATGGCAAAAAGAGGTTTTATAGACCCGTGGGATACCCAATGAGAGTGCGGTGGCTGTCCAAAACATGAACCACGCATTGGAGTGTCTCCCAAGAAGTGCCCATACACCTGCATTTTTGGATGCCACCGAGGTACCGACGCTTTAATTAACTTTGCCACCTTTTGGCGTCAAACTATCTGAGATTTTTTATTTTTCATCAACTTCAAAACAAGAAGAAGAATGCATGTAAATGTTTTTGTCATGTCACTGTCATATTCTGTAACTCAGCAAGATATCAAGCAGTAAACATCATCAAATAATGGCTCCTCCGACAAACAAGTAAATTCAAATACAAAAATGAATAGAAGAATTTGCAATTTTTTGAGAATTTTGACGTGATTAGTTAAAGGTATCTTAGCATCATCTGATTGTAAATAAAGGATAATGAGGTCATTAAAACACCATTATAATTTTGTTATAATTAAGGGAATGGTATAACTTAATAGAGGTTTGTCAATTTGCTAATAGTCCAATAATTATTAGTTTGTACTTATAATATTCTACTGTCAAGAGGAAATGCAGTACTCAGTGACACCGAGTCGTAAGCATATTGGGAATACAACGATCAATTTAAAAAAAAGGTAAGTTTAGCTTTTATTTCGATAATATACTTTATTATGTTTTTTTTTTTTATCATGTAGGTTTTTACCAATAAAATTGGTGTTTTTTGAACCAATATTAAGAAATAAAACAAATTTTCTGGTTATAAATATAGCGATATTAGAGAAAAACAAAACTAAAAGTTTTATAAAACAGCAATTTCATAGATACAGACACACAATATGTTATTTTAATCAGAGCAATGTATTTTTTTATTATTTTCTCGTTATGATTGTGGCCTACGAAAGCAACGGAGCACTGTTTTTTGATACCCTCCTTGGCTTACACTCTAGTTTAGGAGCAACGCTGCTTTTTTCCTTTGTCGATTAATAAAAGCTTCTTGTTATAATTATTTGCATTACATTATTGCGAGGCGGTCGAAGGTGACTATCAGACTCCTTTGCCCGCCCGGGTAATAATGCAAATCAAAATATATCTGTCTAAAACCTCATGGTGTTCTGCAGCAACATTTGGCTGGCGTGCTTGCGCATTTAGTCACGCTCCTCCGGCCAGGTATTCACACTCTCTGGCCGTAAACGGCCGCAGTTCTCCTAAAGGTGACCCCGTATAACACGGTGCGCCGCCATCTCGGACCTTTGACGGTTCAGGCAATAGATTTCCCAAGTCTGTTACCCACAGGCCACATCCTATAGCGGCTGGAGATCATTGCGCGCCCTCTTTTCACCGCCTCCTTTGCGACCATTACTTTTCTTCGCGGATCAGCCTATGTGAAACAGATACTTGCCGAAGTATCCATGTCCGGACCGTACCTTAGACAGCCGGAATGTATGGGTACATAATACTTTATGCCGCTATAATGAATTGTGCAAGTCGCTGCTCCCACCCCACCATTAGGATCCGGCGGAGCTTAGTCTTGTACACCTCGATATAACGGGGCAACGAGGTGCTCCCCAAGCTGCAGTGGTGCAACCATTGCCTGTTTTTTTATATTTTGTCTTTTAAGTACGTACATAGATGGGTTTTCCAATACGTATTTTTTTAGTAAAGCTGTTGTTGTTTATACAAGCTTTTTTAAATAAACCACTAACCAACCTAAAGATTCACCTGTCCCAGTGATTGTAATCAAAACTTGAAAGTTAATTTTGACCCACTTCCCGGTGTTCAATTGAGATGAAATTTGGCAACACGTTTGATTATCTCGACACGTCTATATTTCTACGATATAAAAATGCTAAGAGTTTGTGTTAAGCTGAGAGCCATTTCTTTTAAAAGAACAGTACTAAGATAGTAGATTTCTACATTCCTAGATAAATTGACACCACCATACGTAAATGCATGTGAACCAGCTACACTATTGTAGTGTTATGTTGATGGTAGTACAAAGAAAAGTAGTAAGTACATTTTATTGGGATATTTTGGTGACAATATTGTATTGATTATTTTCAGAAACCGAATCGTGCAGATAATGTCGACCAGCTGTGCAAACGAAGGTACGTCGCAAGGAAATATATCCACGACTGCTACAGAAACCACAGAGGCTGTTCGTCAGTATTTTTCTGGTAGTCCGGCTTTAAAGAAAGGTCACGGGCCACCACAGCCGTTTTGTCTCCCACGACCGCCGGCGGCTTGGTGCCGTAAAAATACCGTCACAGACGAGATTAAGGAATTAACAGAAGGAAAAAAGAAGAAGGAAAGAAAGATTGTCGAGGTCCGTAGCCTAGGCTACAGCATCACCGTGGGCCATCACCTATACGACAGGCGTACGCCCTCAGAGGAGGAACTGTACGACAAGTTCATCAAAAAATTTGATAGCAGAATCAAAGCACTATGGTCCAAAGACCACGGTCAAGTCCCAAACACACCCGGTGGTTATATAGACGTACGCAACGATGATGCAGAGACGTCCTACGATGACGCAGAAATACCCGGCCATGACGCAGAAATACCCGACGATGACGCAGAAATACTCCACGATGATGCAGAAACACCCTGCGGTAACCAAGATACACCCAACAATGACCTGGAGACACACGACTATAACCCTAACACACCCAAAAGTGACTCGGACGCACCTGTGTATGGCTCAGGCAGCCCGGTAGCCTCCCAGATAGGATTCTATGATTCAGAAGACTCATTTGAAGAGATAGAATTAAATGATGATGATGATAGCAGTCGGTCTGACACCCCCACTGACAGTATTGGGTCACCCGACGCTGCTGATCACCGCTCGAGTGATCGGTCTGACGACCTCGAAGCGGACGCTTCGCCTTTCCTCGTTAATACTCGGTACCCCAGGACAGTCTGTCCACAGTGTGACAGAAAATTAAAAGAGCCGACCCCTTCTAAAGTGCAATAGAGCGAGGAAGAAGAAAATCACGTCACGTCTAAGATGTCTAAAAGACTGTTGCTAGTGTTTTTTTTGTTAAAAATTATTTTATCACCAATTCCATCTTTTATTATTTATAAAAGCTTTAGATAAAATTATAATAAACTGATCTAGTAAGTTTTGGAATAACAATATAATCTAATTTCACCTTCAGAACAAGAGAGAATTAATTAACCGATGTTTTATTGATGTCCACTTCCAGACAAAAGGTTTTCCTAAAACATCGCACATTATTTTTCCTGTGGTATTCGTATCTTCGCGTGTCACCAATGTCCATGCAAACCGATATATTTATTGTGTATTTTTTTTTTAAATTATCGAAATAAAAAATAATCCAAAATTAAAACAGACAAACTTTGTTTTTATGTTCTATCACACACAAAAGCACTGCCCATTGAGAGCACCCCTTAATCTCTTCCTTCGAACAAATAAACACCAATAATTTTACGGTATATTATATTGAAAAATACTGAGGTACCTCTAATTCAATCCAGCTCTGATCATCGCGTTTCTTCTGCCCAATAACCGGTAGGTACGATCCGTATGCAGCAGTCACCTTTTACCGTTTGTAGATTAGAAAATTCATTTTGCTACAAGGTTGCTCTGTCCGCCAAACATGTGAGTTACGTTCGAGAGCGTATGCGATTGTAATCGATATTTAACAATTATTCCAATTGTATACATCTGCATTTTGATATCGAAATGATAATTCAACTTTGCGTTTTGCATATTTATTAGGAAAACTATAGACTTAAAAAAATCTGGTTGTATTTAGCTTGGAGTTAGCGATACATTCATAGATATATTTTATATTTCTATGGATATACTCAACGCTATTCCACAGTTCTATTCAACTTCCACAAATTCAGTCTAAGTATTTTACTACAAGTAAACTGTTATAATATTCAGTAACAAGTTACAACTCATTACTTGCTTTTTATGTTTGACAGTGAGTCAGTAAACGATATCTACTAATCTGCACTGGGCCCGCGAATTGAGCCCACAGTGAATTAGCCTACACTTTCTAACAGGCCGGAGGCCTACGTCCCAGTAGGAACATTATCGGCTGATTATGCCAAAAAATGCATACTAACGATTTTAAACAAAAAAAGCGCACAAAATATATTTTTGGTAGGCAATACTGCAAATTGCAATGTATTGGATGATTCAATAGATTTGACGGGCCAAAACGTGACACCATTTTCTGAATACCATTTCATCCCTGCACATTATAAAAGCGATCACGTAACCTCTCTTCTGAGTACAGTTTAATTCGTTATTGGACTAATCTTAAAATTAATATTCGTGACGCATTTGTTTTGAAAATTCGTCCCAGAAATTAACGGGCAAGAAAACGCGGACGTTGCATAGAACTGGGACAAAATATTATTTAAACTTTGGAGAGTACTTCGGAGAAGCAAATTGTGGTAAAAAGAATAAAGTCAATTATTATTGCTATGAGTCTACGTTGTCCTACTGCAGGGCAATGACTTCCCTTCTGTCCTTCCTCTTTTACCTATGTCATGGAATCATAAGTTCATAACAAAAGTACAATTACATAAATATAGCTATTTTTAAGACACGTTTTCATAGATACTGTGATAGCCATGAATACTACTACTCTGTCTATCACGTTAATAAAACGCTATATTTAATTTAGTTCAGAGTTTATTCCTGTTTATTCTTTATAAAATAAAATAAAATTCGTTTATTTCAGACCAGGCATCGTCCATACTTTGTTAGTAAACCATTATCTTAAGACTAAGTTAGTAGCAATTTAATAAAAAAAAAGTACAACATTAAAACAGATATTTATAATAGATTAAAAAGAATTAACTTGAACTAAACGGAATTAAATTAAATTGAACGGACTTCATTGAATTAAATTGAATTGAATTAAACTAAATTGCATTAAATTGTAATTAAATTGAATTAACTTAAATGATAACGTCACTATATAAACATAAATTAATAAACATTTATATTTTCCATTATTTATTCAATGACGCGCTGAGCTCCAGGCGCCCTGACAACAGATGTCATTAAAAACAATTTAAATACGAACGAAACTTTAAATTAGATCCAGCCAGTAAAAATAAATAAGGGATAACAACCAATGCGACCTTCTTTACAATACCAACATCCAGAACACGATCGTATAAAATGCATAAAATTCAAGAAATAAATATGGGTTTTCCGAGCTATTTAAACACATTTAACTAAACGATTAGGTACCATGTCAACCAGTGGTTAATTAAAACGTAGCTAATCGTTGTTAACAACGTAATTAAAAACAGTTATTAAATGATGGTAGTTTAATGATTACTATTTCTGTAAATTGGTTAAAATAAAAGCACACAAACAATAAATTAAATGTGGTAAACTACTCTTAATTCTATTCATTAATTTAATTTAAATAACATTTACAGTTTAAATATTATTTAAACTAGTTTACATCAGTGTTTCCGATTGCTATAAGAAGAAACAAGAGCAAGGCACAAACTCAGAGAGGTATCTTTTGAAGTCCAGACATTATCTTGCTCACATCAACATTTTATGTATTACATTAACTATATATTTTCCAATAAGATAAATTCGAGACTCAAGAGGGATTTCAAACATAGTGCCATCTAGCAAGTGCCTTGCGATCACCGGGACTAAGACGTCAAACTTAATAATGAATGGATGAACCATGGTATGATTGGAAAGCGACCGATTGAGTGGTGAGTGCGGGTTCAGTTATGTCACGTGGTAGTTTGAGGGAATCAGTTGAACTTTTTGTTAACTTAAGGGTGCGAATTTACAGTAGTTAATTAAGATGACGTAAGAAATCTGTTGATATCATGCTCTATCTTATCTCATAAACCAGAAGGTCTAGAAAAAATGAAGTTCTATCAGCGATAACTTTCCAAATGTACCGTATGGTGTCGGACGTAAAAAATTTCACCATCCCATATCTTCCCACGGGTGTCGTAAGAGGCGACTAAGCACTGCGCTCCATAACAAACTGCGATCGCCAACCCGCCTGCCAAGCGTGGCGATTACGGCAGATCTCCCCAAATCAAAATGAAATGCATAACAAAAAAACAGCCCCAAGTGCCCGGCAGCCCGTCTTGCCACGACTACGGTAGCGGTCGTGGCGATGGCGTGGCAAGGGGTACGAAGAATCTCCGGAATGAACCCGGCTACCCCAATAAAACCGACTACTGTGTCTGGCAACATACGCGAAGACTCCGGACCGACGAGAAGATAGCTGAACTCAAGGGAGAGTTGAGCAGGTTACGATGGAGTATTGTAGGGTAAAGTATTAAAGGGTAAGTAGTAAAGAATTACAGAAAGAAGTAGGCGTAGCAAGAAGCCAGGGCAAAAATGCTGTACTGGGGCACGATGAAATTGTTTACTTAGAACAAAGAAAATCCTACCCAAGCAACCAACATAATTTTAAAAGGAAACCATCGAAATCACCAGAGAACCAAGGAACTTTCACACAATATCGGGATAACCATACATCATTCTCACAACGAACAACCAAAAAAACTAAAGTAGATATGAGAAACTACTTAGTACCACAGGAAACAGATATAAGAACTTGTCCCATCCCTTCCTCAAGCGCTATCGTGCCTCAGTACAGCATTTTTGCCCTGGCTTCTTGCTAAGTCTACTTCTTTCTGTAATTCTTTACTACTTACCCTTTAATACTTTACCCTACAATACTCTATCGTAACCTGCTCAACTCTCCCTTGAGTTCAGCTATCTTCTCGTCGGTCCGGAGTCTTCGCGTATGTTGCCAGACACAGTAGTCGGTTTTATTGGGGTAGCTGGGTCCACCCCGGAGATTCTTCGTACCCCTTTCCACGCCATCGCCTCGACCGCTACCGTAGTCGTGGCAAGACGGGCCGCCGGGCACTTGGGGCTGTTTTTTTGTTTTGCATTTCATTTTGATTTGGGGAGTCTGCCGTAATCGCCACGCTTGGCAGGCGGGTTAGCGATCGCAGTTTGTTATGGAGCGCAGTGCTTAGTCGCCTCTTACGACACCCATGGGAAAATACGGGATGGTGAAATTTTTTACGTCCGACACCATACGGTACATTTGGAAAGTTATCGCTGATAGAACTTCATTGTTTACTTAGAACAAAGAAAATCCTACCCAAGCAACCAACATCACTTTAAAAGAAAACCATCGAAATCACCAGAGAACCAAGGAACTTTCACACAATATTGGGATAACCATACATCATTCTCACAACGAACAACCAAAAAAACTAAAGTAGATATGAGAAACTACTTAGTACCACAGGAAACAGATATAAGAACTTTTCCCATCCCTACCTCAAGCCAAGCCATGAGCGATACCCATATTGTACAAATTTAGCTACCAACGGGCCTACCTCATCTTAAAAACTACATAAATAACAGTATTACTCATACTACCCCTCACTCTCCCGGCAGGTTTGGTCCCCGTGGGAGCAGTAGAGCAGAACCCTCCATCAAAAATGAAATCAACCTAAAAAATAGAAAAAGCAAATACCTCTCATTGGCACATTGAATGTGAGATCACTGATTGGTCCTTCGAGATTTACCGAATTGGAATACGCTACTGCTAAACTAAACTGGCATATTATTGGACTCTCTGAAACAAAACATAAAGGCAAGGAAATTATAGAGCATAAGGATTATATCTTTATATTCTACGAACAAACCCATTACAGGAACGGTATTGGATTTTTAACAAAAAAAGAATTAAAAGAAAACATTAAAGATTTTGTACCAGTCTCTGACAGAGTGGCTAAGTTGAGCATACACATAGAATGTAAAACTATTCATATTATTCAGGTGTACGCTCCTACAGAAAGATCATCATTGGAAGAAATAGATAAATTTTACGAGGACCTCAGGAAAGCGATGGAAAACACAAACAAAGATACATTGATTACAGGCGATTTTAACGCTCAGATTGGTCTGCCCAATAGTGATGATAAATATGTTATGGGACCGTGGGGATACGGGAAACGAAGTCCAAGAGGTCAGCTATTAATACGTTTTTGTTTTGAACATCAGCTACATGTTTCAAATACCTACTATATGAAGAAATCGAAACGACGATGGACTTGGCTGCACCCTAATGGCACTACACGAAATTAAATTGACTCCATCCTAACAAAAAACAACAACAGTATTCATAACATCGATGTCATAACTACTACACATCCTGATGACCATAGAATGGTGCATGCATCACTAATACTCCACAACAAGCGCATTACTTCAAGAAAACATTTCGGAGAGAAAAAGATTACCGATATTACACCTTCTGAACAAGAGTATTTAAGGGAAGATTCAATTTTCGAAACAGCAGGAGTGGCCCTTCTGTATACTTTCTATTTTTTAACTGTGCCTAGCCTCATCCCAAATATCTAACCTCCATAACCGAGTATCTAAGTAACACGATAAATCTTGTCAAATTTCCAGGCTACTGTTCTCGTAAAGACTCTCAAAGATCTTCAAATGGCAACCAAGGAACCAATCAATTATAGATGTTTGATAGTTCAATTTATTATAGATGTCACCCATCCACGGACTTACAGATACGGGAATAAACATTATTTATTCAAAAAATTCAAATGCGCCAATGACAATTACGTACGACGGTCAACCCTCGATAATTTCCCAAACATCCTGTACAAATAAACAAAATTGAGGAATATTAACCGTTTAAGCTTCGCGGTGCAAAAACACACGTCGGCGTCGGTTAATTTATCGGGGTTCAGAAGTAACGTAATACTGCCGCAAAAGTGACGGCAATTCAATTAAATGGCATTAATTCGAGTAATTGCTGTATAAACGCTGAGCACCCGAAATATTAACTCGCGAGATGTTACTCGGTGACTATAATTGTCTGGTCTGTTTGAGTTCATTAGATGTGCGGCAGTCATTCTGTGAATGGCCAGTTAGTTATGATCTTGAGCTTTAGACGAAACATTTTGCTGTTTTGTCTATGCTAGTATTATAAAGAGGAAAGATTTTTATTTTTGTATGTAACGAATAAACATAAAAACTACTGGACCGATTTCAAAAATTCTATCACCGTTGGGAAGCTACACTATCTCCGGATGACATAGGCTACTTTTATTCTTGTATTGCCACGGGAACGGGAACTACGCGGGTGAAACCGCGAGGCATCCGCTAGTATTAAATGATGATATTAGCAGCAGACGCAGCTTGGTTGTCTGGTATTCTAAGTTTCTAAGAGGTGGTTCTAAGTTTGTCATAATCTTCTTAATTTTCCACCAAATTAATTGCCTGGACAGCAGCTCATAACCTCCTCATTTACATGTATTTTTTGTCCGCTTTTTCTTTAAACCATCTGTTATGGAGAAAGGTGGGTAACATGTTCTTTGAGAAGGTCCGTTTCGATAAGCGACCAAAAGCCAATATCCAAAACAAGCTCCAGAGTTACACGTGCGTTAAACCAAACAGTTATGATAACCGACCAAAATACCTTCAAAAATTATACACAGGCCTATAACAACATATTTTAAAAAGCCCCGTTTGCACATACACTGAACGTAAGCATGTTACGAGAACGTTCCCCGAGGACTCGCCCGTGACTGGGACAAAAAGCTTGTAATCTGGAGCACAACAATTTTTAAAACTTTTCCCTGCAAATATCTTCTTTGTGAGTGGGATCGGCGAATTGAGCGTGGGATTTATATTGAGAAACTACGGTTAGTTTGCTTGCTGCTTATTGTTTCTTTTTAAAAAGTTTCCCTTTGAGACTTGAGTCAATATATTCGCGTTTGTATTGGTCTCCCGGGATCCGTGGCATGTGTACTTAAGAGAAATATTCAAAAATCTATCGCAAAGATCCCCTTGATGGAAATCAGTAACGAAATCAACTCAGGGCTTTTTGAATTAGTCTCACTGTGAGAACTAACAAGCTTGGGGGATACGGTCCATGTTAAACAAAAAATATACGTAACATATCGCTAACAACTTAAGGCTCTCTATTCATTTAAGTATTCAAATTTGATCTTTTGCACAATTAGATACTAGAAATAGTCTTGTAATTTCTGTGAAATTGAAAGTCCACTTGAATTCTTACGAGTCACCGCCTTTAGTAAAGAATTCTTGTTTAAAGCTTACACTTATTTGAATTTAATCAAATTGCAAAATTGGAGCTATTCGTCAATTTCTTAAGGCCAGTTTTTATTTGAAAGATAGAATAGTTTATTTAACATTCTGCCAATTGCCAATTATGTAAGAAAAATATGAGAGGCCATCTAATTGTTTATTTTATTTCTAGTTATTCTCAGCTCAAGAATCAACCGCCTACTGTGTTTTATACGTCAAAAAGACCATTTTAATCAGTTTCATAATTCGTTGATTACAACCAAATACTTTTACACTCCCAAGTTCAGCTTATTATGTACTCGTAAACAATCGTAAGGCACCGTCAGATTAACAACGTCTTCGCGTTCTATAAAATTGAGTCAACGGCTCCTTTAAAAATAAAAGACAATTTTAATATTGTTCTGAATTCTTTTGTATTTATTCAAAGGCACTTTTATTTAATACGGCTAAAGAATTAAAAGATGTGATTACAATGCTTGAATTAAAAAGCCTAGGTTTGGAATTTTTTACTAGGGATTTTAAATATTTAAAAAAAAGTTAACCTACCGACATTTTTCAAAAATTATGCTCATCATCTGCTTAGCTTAAACACAACTATATCGGGGTCAACTTCCAGTCTCACAGAATACAGCTGAATATAGATAGTTCAACTAATATGTGCACGCGGCGCCATGTGAGCGTGCGCTGTGCGTGCGCATGTACCTAATTATACATTATACATTTGTGTGGCAGTGACGCGGCAGTCGCCATCCGAGAAAACAACCACCCACACATAGTGCCGCGCGCAAAGATGAGTTGAACTATCTAAAGCTGGATTTAAATGATGCCACTGCTTGTCAACCATAACGGCTGTCAAATGACAGCCAGGAACAACGGTACAGCGTGCTTTCCATGGTATCCGTCTCGTTGTGGTGATGGACGGCCACCCATTAATGAACTGACCTCGGCAAGCCTTGCTTTACCTTGAAGATAATATCTGCGAAAAATTATCTCATAATTTAACAAAATAGTTATTTGCTATGAGTATGAAGGTAGGTCGGTTCGCTACATTTCATTATACATAAAATCTACAAATATGAATCATTATTTATTTATAAACCCAATTTTGTATTCATCTTCGTGAACAATTTTAATGACCTAAAATTGCAACTATTTATCATAAACTTCTCGCCTATACTACATGCAATGTAAAACGAGTTTCATTAAGTGCACTAACTCACTAGCCGACCAGAACCGATCTAGTTCGTAAAGTACATACGTACTTGCAAACTACGAACTTTTACATATTACGACGTACTGGCTACATGAAACCATGTTTCGGTTTGGTTAGGGCATGGTAGATTATGCTTGTGTGTTTAGAAAACCGAACCTCTCTCCGTTGGTTTCATGAAAACGAGGTAATAGGAGAACGTGGGGGAGAATGTTGAGACGAATGTGTGGAGTGACCAGAATGGACAACCTGAGAAAAAGTACACTAGAGGCAGTTTCAAAATGGAGCCAATAATGAAAAGAGAATCGTTTGTCTTGGTATGTACATGTGATTAGGAGGAATGAAAGGCTGGTGACTAAAAAGTAATGAACATAAATGTGGACGGATGGACGCATGAGGGTGATCAATGAAAAGATGTATGAATTGTGTGAGGAATGATATGAAAGAAAAGGCAGTCAGTGATATCGTGAGGGTTGAAAGGACGTAATGATAGCAGAAAAGATGTTGCTTCAGCCACAAGTGGCATAGAAGGATAAGAAGTTGATGATAGGTTAAAGACGGGGTTGGCAGGTAAAGTGTAAACTTCAAGTGCGTTCATGACAACTTGACGCGCAGATTCATCGATAACTATTTATAGATTTATTTTATTAAGTTCAACAACGTTTATTTACACTTAATTTAAACAAAAACTACATGCTTAAACTCCAACAGTGCAGTGCAACAATTACCTAAAGGCAAACACCACATTCACAATTTCAAAGAATCAAAAAGCTAACTTACATAGCAATAAGCGCTAATTATTAATACAAGTGAAAGAAAGAAAAAATAAGAAAGAAAATCGTTTATTTGCGCCAGGCTCGACGCATACCATAAAAAAACAAAGGAAAAACTTAAATACAAATACAGAGTATGCGCCACAACCACGCAAAACGGTCATCATAATGCTGGGATTCACGTGCAAAACAGAGGCACGGCGCTGGTTTGCAGCGATGGCCTGTGTTGATTGGGTGACGCCGAAACAATGAAACCTTAAGAGCAGGTAACGGAGTGAACATGTTCAATTTAGAAATAAAACAAACAAATAAATGAGTAAAAACAAATACGAAACTCAAGTGTCCAAAACAAAAGTTCAGAATAAAGTCTTTTTAGTTACAGATTAGTACTTATGAGAGTGTATAGTAACAGATATAGTAAATATTATATTAAATAAAAAAATCGGTAGGTAGGATTGTAAAAAATAAGTTTCAGGTAGGTAAGAAAAGAAAAAAATATATGTAATATATTATAGCACTACAGCTTCCTCGGACTAGTGACACAGGTGGCAACGAAAGCAATAAAACATAGGTGGAAAGGGTAAATATTATAAGCATTTTATAAAATTGATACATACCTGTTACCATATTCAATTTCCGTTGGGCATCACTCAGATACTGCCGCAAACGTGATCTGAAAGTACGGATGTTACCTAACACTCTCAATGGTAGTGGAATATTATTGCACACCTTAGATGCGGTGTTTCGAAGTGGATAGTTATACACTACATAACATAAAATTGGTAAAATTAATAAAATGGGTATAAAAGGGAAAAAAATAAACACAATTGACATAATAAAATTTATTAAATTAATAAAATATACAAAATCATTTACATTGAAAATAAAAATATAAAATTGGCAAAACATATTTCATATGAACTTGTGAAGATAGATGAAATAAAATGCATGCATTTGATAAAAGTAGTAAAAAAAACAATAAATTACAACAACAAGATTAAGGGCTACTCGATAAACACTACCAGAAAATGAATAAAAAACCATAAGAAACTGCTTAACTCACAAGTAAACAAAACGGTCTCCTTTTCATCATCTATAAAAAACGGAAAGCCGCAGCGTGACGCGCCCAGTCGGTTAGGACGTGCCTCGCAAATCTTTGGTTTAGAAAGAAATTAATGAAGGCGGAAAAATAAAAGTCATTCACCCCAGAAATACAAAAAACTGAAAGCTAACACGATGACTAACAAAATGCGTATACAAATCTAAACGAAAAACGTGACGTAAAAAAGGAAACGCCAAATCAATATTTTCAATATCCTGTAGGTATACTTTTAGAAAATACTTAAGGAAATATCAGAGATCACTTCTGGGCTCTTCAAAGGCGCCTTGTGGTCCTAAAGGGCATAATAATCTTTCGGGGTTCTTACTGCTATAGGCTTTTATTCGAGAAAATTTAATATTACGGCACATGGAGATGATACTTAGCGCTATTGAAAGGATAAAAGCGTCACAGTTAAATCTTTCAAATGGCGCTAAGTGTTTGGGAGTATTGATAAAGAAAATGACCGTAATTGTTAAGCCTATAGTTAATAT